>OX940917.1:34602395-37002395 GCA_954870645.1 Agrotis clavis
GAATATTAAATATTTATCATAATAATTTACTTTTACACTGATCACCTTTCTTACAGATTTAAACCAAAAACTCTGATATTCCAATATTGCTAAAAAATTATGAAACTCTGCTATTCAAATATCTAGAAATATTAAATATTAAAATATTACCTTTCTTACAGCTCTAAACCAAAAATTTATAAAAACTCTGATATTCCAATATTGCTCAGAATTTATGAAACTCTGAAATTCAAATATCGAGAAATCTAGAATATTAAATATTTATCATAATAATTTACTTTTACACTGATTACCTTTCTTACAGATCTTAAACCAAAAAACTCTGATATTCCAATATTGCTAAGAAATAAGAAGAATTTATGAAACTCTGAAATCTAGAAATATTCAACATAATAATTTACATAATCCAGTATTGCTCAGAATTCATGAAACTCTAAAATTCAAATATCTATACATTATTTATTATTATGAATTAAAAAAATAAAAGCTCAAAGTAGTATAAAATTCTACTTATTGAGGTTGATAATATTGATATCTTGCTCTATTCTTTATAAAAATGAAATTCTGTCATAGTTGTCAGTTACATGTCTCAAAGTCAAATTATTCATCACATAAGAAAAGTAACAAACATAAAACAAATTGTCTACTTCGCACTGAATACGAAAATGTTCAGCTGATAGCCAGTGCTTTCAAGGACAGAATAGCTAGCTATAAAATAAATCCTCAAACCACTGAAATAATAACACCTGAATTATTTTTATCTAATGTATTCAACACCATTTTTAATTTATTACAACCATTATTACAAAAACATAAATCACTAAAGATAAACTTTGAACTTTTTGTACTATATTTACTTCCTAAAAATGAAGAACTATCTCTAAAGTCTTTTAATACTAAATATTCCATAGTGAATCAAAGTACAGATATCATATCTTTATACAAAGATTGCACACAACGATTAATATGTAAGTGCTTAGAGTTTGAATTATCAGAATCTGGTTGGACTATAGAGAAAATAAGTCATTTAGAAATGAATATTGCAAAATATAATCCTTTGAGAGCAGGAAGTTACATAGCTTTACCTTCGAGAATTAACAAAATCAAAGCATGTCTCAATATTCAGAATATGGATAATCATTGTTTTCTTTGGTGTGTCATTGCTCATATGTATCCAGCTAAAAATAATCCTAATAGAGTTTCATCTTATCCGCATTATTCTAAGATATTAAATACTAACGGAATGTCTTTTCCCCCAACATTTGAAGATATAAAATGGTTTGAAAAACATAATTTTAATATAAGCGTGAATGTTTATGGTTTGGAAAAAAACAAAACTATAACGGGCCCATTATACAAAACTAAACAGCGAAAGTTAAATCATGTAAACTTATTATTTATTAACAAGAATGGTAAGAATCATTTCTGCTTAATTAAAAACCTTGAAAAAATTGTTCGCAGTCAACTTACAAAACATAAATCTAAGATTCATCTATGTGAAGAATGTTTTTTATATTTTGAAACATCGGATAAACTAAATAATCATAATTGTGGTAGATTGCAAACCGTTCTTCCTGAAGAAAATAGTAAACTTAAATTTTCAAATTATCAGAAAACTCAAAGAGTTCCAATCGTCATTTACGGAGATTTTGAAAGCTTATTACGTGAATATTCAGATAAAAGTAAAAGCCAATATACTGAAAACATTCAAGTTCATGAAGCCACTTGTTTTGCTTATTACATATGCTGTGAGTCTAACCCTGAATTAAATAATTTAATATCATATCGTGGTCCAAATTGTTCAAAAAAATTCGTTGAGTCAATTATCAGCGACTCGCAAAGATTGTATCAGATTTTGTCAATGCATAGAAAAATGTTATCATTGACGAGTGAAGAATACCATTCCTTTAAAACTGCCGTAAAATGTCATATCTGTAAAATAAAATTTACATCTGATGATCATGTTGTTCGTGATCATGATCATTTCACTGGTAAATATCGAGGACCGGCTCATAATAAATGTAATCTAAATTCTAAAACATGTAATTTTATTCCAGTTATATTTCATAACCTTTCTGGATATGATAGTCATTTATTTATCAATGAAATTTCTTCAGTATGTGGTTACATAAATTTAATTCCAAAAAACAAAGAAAAATATATTTCTTTCAGCAAGTTTGTGCCACTTGATTCTAAAAACACAGTTCAACTAAAATTTATTGACTCTTTTAATTTTTTAAGTTCTAGTTTGGATAATTTAGCGAAAACTCTAAATGTTGTAGATTTTCGGCATTTAAAATCATTTTTCATTGATGAAGATTTACTGAGATTGTGTCTAAAAAAGGGTATTTATTGCTACGAATATATAAACTCTTGGGAAAAATATGAAGAAACACGATTACCCGATCGAAATAAATTCTATAGTAGACTCACATCCGAAACTGTATCAGAAGAAGATTATAATCATGCATTAACTGTATGGAATAAATTTCGCATAAATAATATAGGAGAATACACTGATTTATACCTAAAATGTGACGTGCTATTATTATGTGATATTTATGAAAAATTTAGATCTATGAGTTTAAAGCACTATGGGCTAGATCCCTGTCATTATGTTTCATCACCATCATTAAGTTGGGATGCTATGTTATTAGTTACTAAAGTGGAATTGGACTTATTATCTGATATAGAAATGTATGAAATGCTAGAAAATGGCATCAGAGGAGGGTTGGCCCAGTGCTCGTTAAGATATGCAAAAGCTAATAACAAATACCTGCCAAATTATAATGAAGAAGAACCTAATACTTTCCTAGCTTACTTAGATTGTGTTAATTTATATGGTTATGCTATGATGCAAAGATTACCAGTCGGAAATTTTAGATTCCTTACGGATAGTGAAATTATCAAATTCAATATTAACTCTATTTCATCTGATAGTGATGAAGGTTATATACTTGAAGTAGATATTCATTATCCTTTTGCAGTACACGACGAACATTCTGATCTACCATTTGCAGCAGAAAAAATAATTCCTCCTATGCCATGCTCCAGTAAAACAAGTAAATTAATAGCTAATCTTTATGATAAATATAAATATGTTATACATTATATTCATTTGCAAGAGTGCATAAAACATGGTATTATAGTGTTGAAAATTCATAGAATACTTTCATTTACACAAAAAAAGGTCTTAGAACCATATATAACTTTAAATACTCGACTCAGACAGAAAGCTACTTCAGATTTTGAAAAGGATTTTTTTAAAAAGCAGAATAATTCAATATTTGGGAAAACTATTGAAAATAAAAGAAAACAAGTTGATGTCAAGTTAGTTAACGTATGGAAAGATGACATCAATAAAACTAACAAAGTTAATGGTGCTGAAAAGTACATAGGCGCTCCTAATTTCAAAAACCTTGCTATAATTTCTGAAAATCTTGTTGCTATTCAATTACAACCAGCAAAAGTAGTTTTAGACCGACCAATATATATGGGCTTTACGATACTGGAACTAGCAAAGAGTCATCTATATAATTTTCATTATTCCGTAATGAAAAAAATATACCAAAATAACATTCAACTATGTTATACCGATACCGACAGTCTCTTATATTTAATACACACCAAAGATTTCTATGACGACATGAGAAATAATATTCAATACTTTGATACAAGTAATTTTAAGATTAACAATATTTATGGAATACCACATTGCAATAAACAGATACCTGGTTTCTTTAAGGATGAAATGGGTGGAGACGTCATATCAGAGTTTATTGGTTTGAGAGCTAAGCTGTATTGTATTAATACGCTGAGCGATATAGTTAAGAAAGCCAAAGGTGTAAAAAAATCTGTCTCAAAAAAAATTACCATAAACAAATATAAGAATGCATTAAATTGTAATATTAATTTTAGATACCCCATGTTTGTTATAAGATCTAAAAATCATAAACTCTACACACAAAGAATCAATAAAGTGGTGCTTGATGGAAAAGATGATAAACGTCAAATAAATAAAAAAAATGCTTTTACTTTACCATGGGGTCATTATAGTTCTCTATTCTAATGTGAAGCAAAGATTTATTACTATTTTCCTTAACAGGATAATTATGTTTGTAATAAAATTAGCTAACATTAAGTTTGTATTAAAAAAAATAGATACATAAGTACATACTTACTGTCACCAATCTTGTCACTCAACACATTACTATTTTCCTTAACAGGATAATTATATTTGTAATAAAATTAGCTATTACATTAAGTTTGTATTTTTTATTAAGGTAACATTAAGTTTGAATTATTTTATTTTAAAAATAAAATAAATATCTTGTATTCAACTGTTTTGTGTTTCATTTGTGTTGTTACAAATAAATAGCGACACCTACTTCGCGCTTTGAGAACTCAGCAAGTCCTACATCATGCAGCAGCAAAAGGTCTAGCGCACACCGCTGGAGGCACTGCGAGGGCACTTTAAGATAACAATTTAATATAAACCTTATCTACCTTGATATCGGTCGCGCGCATTCTCTTGTGGTAGCTTGAGTGCGCTCGGCGAACCGTGGCCAGATTTATTCTTACATTGACCGTATGTCAAAGTAGTTAAGGTTTATATTAAATTGTTGTCTTAGAGTGCTCTCCGCTGTGCTTCCAGCGGTGTGCGCTGGGCCTAACGATGTATGTTGGATCGTTGTATATATGGTAACGATGTGTGTAAACTCTGCTTGCGCGATGTAGGACTTGCTGAGTTCTCAATATGCAAATAAGGTGTTGCTACAAATAGATACCTATTTATGTCGAATATAGAAGCTGTGATAACCTAGTGTTGAGACGGTGGGACTGTTAAGTAAAAGGTCTTGAGTTCGAACGTAAGACGCTCACCGACTTTTCAAATGTTATGAGCGTTTTAGCAAGTATCACAGCTTCCGTGTTTCGGCAAGCATATGTAAAAATGCGGGTCCCATGTCTGATCTCTCTCCAGTCGTGTGGGATTGTCATCCTATCGGGCTGTGAGAGTAAGGAAACAGAGACTGCATCTATATTTGTACACATGCTTTTGCACTATAATATGACTTGTGTCTAGTGGCACTAGCCTCTATGGCCGAAATCGATCAGGAAGACATTACTTATTTATCTCGATTCAACTGAATAATGAAACAATTAACTATATCATTAAATCATTTATTTTAATTTTCGCAATAAATATACAAACATTACAAACATACCTATCACTAAACTATTATATAATAAACTATTACAAAAACTAGATAACAAACTATTGCTGTACGCTAAACAGTAAATAAACTTAAGACTATTATTTTATTTATAAATTAAAACATGCATTATAAAAGTATTATTTACAAGCTAAAAAAACAAATAAAAATCTTATTCTTTATCTACAACTTAATACTATTAATTATGAATCTATCTTATTAAGTATAAACTTACTAATCTATTTACTTAATTTCTTCACTATTTTACCAACTAAATATTCAGTTTCAGTCATAATGTCATCATATTCACTAGTTACTAAATATTGCACATTCACATTTGCATCGTCAGATGAGATTTCATCCAAATTGCCTCCATCCAAATCATGAATGGTAATTTTTATTATGCGTTGCACACGATCCGATTCCTTGCGCATGATAAAGGATTTAGCTTTAAAAGATTTTGATTTAATTTTCCTCTTCTTTATTGTTTGTCCCTCTGCTCTTTGATTACGATATTCCTCATGTGATGCTGCTGCCACTTCAGCATACCAGCTCTCCCTATCTTGAGCATAATTAAAAGGATGAGCTATAGGATCAATGCTATCCATCACGTTCTGAAAAAATAAAACCTTATAAGTGAAAAGCAGCAATTAAGAAAACTATTTAATAATAATGGAAATCTTCATAAGTTACTCACTTGTAAATCTCTTCCCTCTAGCTCGTTATTTGGTAAAGAATTTAAGTTAGGATCCATAATTTCCAAAACCGGACTGTAGCACGGTGATCTCGACATGATTCTGAAATTAATAACGATAGTAATAAAATTGTGTTAATGAAATTAAAAAGTTTAAGTTAAATATTATTGGAAAATACTTACCTCAAAAAACTAAATTGTAAACCAGGGACCAGTTGACTCAAACCACAACTGCAGACTGAAGATTCTTTATGATGTTAGTTAGATACACATTGCGTAATATAAGAATAATTTCTCAAATAACATAATTGATACTTGCGTCATTTTAATAATTGATCTTAACGATACAAGTCTAAACCTGTCAAACTATGATGATGTGTTTTATGAATATCCCATAGGAGCAGTCCTAACTGTCTGATATAAATAGCATCTCCATATAGGTAACTTCGAAACTATGAACAGGTTTTACTTTCTTGCACTCAATGTATGATATAAATATGTAGGCTATCTATTCATTGTGGTAATCGGCACAATGAAGTTGATCAAGCAGCCCATATCTCTGAAGGTTAATAATATCGATTTTAGTGAATCTTCTCGCCCAATCAGACACAGTGCTTTATTGCCTAATACGATTCGATGTATAATATGTGGTCCTTCAAATTGTGGTAAAACTAATGCCATGATTAGTTTACTGTTACATGAAAATGGTTTAAAATTCCAGAATCTTTATCTTTACTCAAAAACTAGTTTTCAGTCAAAATATCGTTTCTTAAGAGAGGTGTTGAGAAGAGTACCTCAAGTAAAATTCTTTGAGTTCAGTGATGACAAAGATGTTATATCTCCGAGTGAAGCTTTAACAAACTCTGTATTTATTTTTGATGATGTTGCGTGTGAAAATCAAATAAATATTCGCAATTATTTCTCTATGGGTAGACACAAGCAAATCGATTGCTTCTACTTATCACAAACCTATTCAAAAATTCCAAAACAATTGTTACGTGATAATGTTAATTTTTTAATAATATTTAAACAAGATGATGTGAATTTAAAGCACATTTATGAAGAACATGTTAGCACTGATTTATTATGGAATCAATTTAAAGATATTTGTAAAACAGTGTGGAAAACTCCTCATAATTTTTTAATCATTAACAAAGAGTCCCCCATAAATAATGGAAGGTACAGACAGAATTTCGATACCTTCTTTAATTTTGAATGAAGTTAACTAAACATTTATAAACGAACTTCCTAGGAATACAGTTTAGTGCGAATCTATCCTTACTTGAATTCACTTGTTATAACAATAAGATGGAGAAAAATATTAAAAAAGAATTAATGAAGTCTGTCGATTCCATAAAAAGTAAAATAAAACAAATGAAAAGTCAGGAACATGAAATCAACTTATCGCTAGATAAAATATTCAAACCTGTTTCGGAACCCCTCAATACCCTTGCGAAATCTAAAACTCTAGAAAACAATGAACATGTTGAAAATATAACATCCGGGAATTCTATGGCAATCGAGTCAACAGAAAATAGTTCAAGCTCTTCGTATAAGTGTGATGACTTTCATGATGCTATATTAAATTCTGCAAGCACTCCTAAAAATAAAGAAAAAAATTACATAGAAACTTCATTGGAAACTAAAGATATTCATAGCATTTATGATGGCGTGAATGTGCCTTTTGGAATAAGAACTGAAAACAAAACTTTAATGATGGGCACCGCGGTAGTTTCGTTTTCTAAAATCGAAAATTTAGATAATGATAGTATTGTTATGGTTAAAATTGGGGACAAAACTTATGAATTAACTCCTGGGCTAAAAGAACTTTTACTTCAAAAACAACCTGATATAAAGATTATAACAAACAAAGATAAAATTGTCTATAAAGATATTTTATATCACACTAACGCTCACAAAAGGGATTTTAATCCCATAGGGCAAATTAAAGGTGATAAAGGAATGAAATATCGTCAAATAATCAAGCCATTATTTTCTGATACTTCATCAGAAATAAAACAAATTAAGCTGGGAGGTAACTTGCCAAACCTTAAAAAATATAAAATGCATACTGACTTGGTGTATTGGGATGATCCCAATGAATTAGTGGAGAGATTAAAATTATTAGTAGCTTCAAGAGATGCAGGTAACACAAATCATGACAATGAAATTTTATCAATAATTGAGGAATTAAAAGAAGCTAACATAATTAAAGAATAAATACTGATAGCAAACTGCTTTTGATTTAGTATTACTAAACCATTCATCAAATGATATTTGCAAAATAATAAGTGTTAATATAATAAGTTATTTTGTTTTTTTTTTTAATATATAAGAAAATGTACGGAAATTTCTAAATATGAGTAAGGCTGATGTAGTAAATGAAATTCATAAAAATGCAAGGGTGAACTTTCTGCGAAGAACTGTAATTATGAAAGATATTGACGATCTATGGCAGGCTGATCTAATTGATATGCAATCAATATCTAAAGAAAATAAAAACTCTAGATTCATTCTTACAGTTATTGACACATTTTCGAAATATGCTTGGGCATTCCCTCTGAAAACTAAGAATAAACATGCTGTATATAACACTTTCAAAAGGTTGTTGGATGAGGGTCGTAGACCTAAAAATCTACAAACTGATAACGGCACAGAATTTTATAATAATGAATTCCAGAAACTTATGAAATCTTATAATATTAATCATTACTCAACCTTTTCCACAAAAAAAGCTTCAATAGTCGAGAGATTCATCAGAACATTGAAATCAAAATTGTATAAAGAATTTAGTTTAAAAGGTAACTACAATTGGATAGATAACACACTTAAAAATGTTGTTTATAAATACAATCACACCCATCATCGAACAATTGATGAAATTCCTGCAAAAGTCAGTAATTTTAATAAAAAATGCATACTAGAAAAGTATGAAAAAATGGTGAAAAATGACACTATAAAAAGCAAGTTTAAAGTGGGCGATTATGTACGTATCAGTAAGTACAAAGGAACATTTGAAAAAGGATATACACCTAATTGGTCAACAGAAATATTTAAAATTCGTAAAATACAACACACAACTCCTATCACTTACTTAATTGAAGATACAATCAGAGGTCAGCCTATTTTAGGAGCATTTTATGCGCAAGAGCTTCAAAAAACGATACATCCTGATATATATTTAGTTGAGAAAGTTATTAAAAGGAAAGGTACTAGGTATTTTCGTAAAATGGTTAGGGCTGCCTTCTACTGAAAACAGCTGGATTGATAAGTCGAATATTGTATGAGAATTATTAAAATTAGTCGCCCCCCGTTAAGGGTCGAAGTGATTGTTTTGTATTTTCATGTCTATTTAAGGAATATTTAATCCCCCCGATTGATCAGTCTTATTATGTGTATTGGAGAAAGTAGTCTTCTCAACTGGCTTATAAATAACTTACCATTTGAATTACACTTACCAGGATACAATTATTGTGGGCCTGGTACAAAATTAATTAAGCGACTCAAACGTGGAGATAAAGGTGTAAATAAATTAGACGAATATTGTAAAGACCACGACATTGCATATCACAAGTCATCAAATTTAAAGGACCGACACAAAGCAGATTTAATTTTGTTTAAAATGGCGAGAAAACGTGCTTTTGCTCCTGATTCGCATACAGGAGAAAAAATTGCAGCCCTTTTAGTAAGTAATGCTATGTTAACGAAAATTAAAACAGGTTCTGGTCTAAAAACACGTAATCAAAAGTCTTCGAGAAAAATTGTGTCTGGAAAAGGAATTAAAAAGAAATTGAAAAATGTTATTACTGTTGCTAAAAAACGTATGAAAAAATTAAAACCAAAATGCAAGAAAGTGGCAATAGAATTAGCAATGGCTGCTGCCAGAGAATTAGCTGATAATTCATCCATTAAACTTCCTCGTGTTATTCCTATACCAAAAACTGGTGGAGTATTACCTTTGATTCCTATTTTCGCGGGATTATCTGCTGCAGGAGCTTTAGCAGGCGGTGCAGCTGGTATTGCAAAGACCATAAATGAGTTCAAGATGGCTAAAAAACTATATGAGGAATCGAAAAGACATAATGAAAAAATGGAAGCTCTTTGCATCGGAAAAGGGCTACATCTTAAACCACATAAAAATGGACTTGGAATTTTTGTATCAAAAGCAAAAAACTAAAATATAGGCTACCCAACCGCGCCTTAACTAACTTGGACATTTTGAAGTATGGAAGTAATATTCCCTATTTTAGAGGTGTTTTTATGAGGGATCAACTCCCTGATTACCCCCTTAAAAAAGAATGCGGAGTATTTAATTTAGACAGTTCTAAAAACCCTGGTTCTCATTGGGTAGCCTATGCGAAAGACAATGATTATATAGAATATTTTGACAGTTACGGAAACCTTAAGCCTCCAAAGGAGCTAATAAAATACTTGGGGTCTAAAGTCCGGTACAATTATGAAAACATACAAGGTGATCATCCTTTCAATTGCGGACATCTTTGTTTAAAATTTTTAATGAATTTTTGGAATAGAGACAAAATAAAATAACATGATTTCATAAAAGTGTTCAGTATGCAAAAATGTCTATAGCAGTGACGATCTCTGGGAATAAATCGGAATTAGAATCGTATTTCCAGCCACCATTGAGTTTATCTGGAAAATATGAATGCGGTTTGTTATATTATTCAGTGTTAAATTCAGTATCAGATACGAATTTTAATAATAATAATACACCTCGTGTAGTCAGAATTGAATGTGATTTAATATACGGTTCCTACACTAACGGATTGCCAACCCATATTATTCATGAATTTGTATCTAATACTGCTTCAGGTCCTCACTACATAGAAACACCACAAACTGTTATTTACTTTCCGGTGAACAAAAATATTATTTCATCTATATCTATTAAAATTGTTGATCAGTTTGGTTATTGCATTAATTCTATAGAACATATTGAACTACGCCTTCATTTAAGAAAAACAATATGATATTATATAATATAAATCCTACAAATAAAATAAAACGCCTTACTTCTTCTACAACCACTAAAGTGCACAGACGTAAGAAAAAAGTGAAAAAGTTGACTAAAGCAAATATAGATTTCCTTAAAGCTTTAGGTTTTAAAACATGAATATACTACAGATTAACGACTTACCGCACTTTGATAATTCCATTGAAAGTTATGAAGTGCATTCTTACAATCCCTACAATAACTGCTTCAGAGAAAACGATGAAATCAGAATTCCCATACACCAGCAAGACATATATGTGCTACCATCAGCCAGTTCGATTTACATCGAAGGTCAAGCAAAGCTCCTCGGCAAAGATGGAAAACCGCTAGAAAAGCCGGTTTCGTTTACTAATAACGCTATTATGTTCTTGTTTCAAGACATCAGGTACGAAATAAATGGTATTGAAATAGATCGTATCAAAAATTCGGGTATAACATCCACAATAAAATCATTTATTTCATTGAATGAAGCAGAAAACAAAGCGGCTGCATTATGGGGTTGGAACTTAACTGGATTTAAAAATGATGGTCATTTTAGTGCTATAATACCATTAAATAAGATTTTAGGATTTGCGGAAGATTACAATAAAATTATCATAAATTGTAAGCATGAACTCATATTGAACAGAAGTAACTCTAATCTAAACAGTGTTATACTTACTGATGATATTGCCCATTTCCAAATCAATATAGAAAGGATACAATGGAGGGTACCTCATATAAAAGTATCAGATCGAGAACGATTGACACTTTTAAAACATTTAGAAAGAGATAAACCTATCCAAATGGCATTTAGAAATTGGGATTTGTATGAGTACCCTCTACTGCCCAAAACCACAAAGCATTCGTGGTCAGTTAAAACTGCATCACAATTAGAAAAGCCTAGATATGTCATTTTTTGTTTACAAATTAATAGAAAAAGTAATAAATTGAAAGATAGTTCACTGTTCGATCACTGTGAAGTGACGAACGTAACTCTTTTTTTAAATTCACAATATTATCCATATGAACATTTAGGCTTAAAATTTTCTGACGACAAATACAGTATATTATATGAAATGTATGCGAAATTTCGCCAATCGTATTACAACCGTCCGATAGACCCCTTGCTCAGTGTAAAGGACTTTAAAGAGAAAGCTCCTCTGTTTATCATAGATTGTTCAAGACAAAATGATAGTATAAAGACAGGTCCTGTAGACGTTAGATTGGAAATTGAATGTTCAGCATCGATACCTGATAATACTGCAGCATATTGTTTAATTATAAACGATCGACTTGTGGAATACAAACCTCTGAGCAACATAGTACGTCGATTATCATGATTGCCATTGTAGACATCCAAGGCTTTAAAACGGAAGCAAATGAATTTGTGCTAAAAGAAATTGCTATATTGTGTAATGGCAAATTACAAGTGTTTTTAATCAAGCAACCATTTCCGTTTTACGATTTGACAAAACAAGAAAGACGGCAAGTTGCATGGATTGAACGTAACAGGAAAATATATTGGGGCGAAGGATTTATACCTTATTCAAATCATCAGTATTTATTTGTAGATATTTTAAAAGATAAATGTATTTATATTAAAGGTCTTGAAAAAGTGTTATGGTTAAAAAATATTTTAAATAATTCTAATAATGTGATTAATTTAGAAGATAAAGGTTGTCCTAATTTGCTAAGTCTGTATGATCGATATAAATATTCTGAAGATTTGTATAGTTGTATTTATCATAACTCAATATGTGCTTTAAAAAATGTTTTGTGTTTAAAAAAATGGTGCTCTGATAATAAACTTTTTTAATAATTTTTTTTTCGTTTTTATTCATTATATCCTTCCTTGTAACTACTGTTTTAAAAATATCTATAAATTGATTGTATCAGCTATGAAAGCTCATTACACACTCATAATTGTAATAACAAACAAATACATTAGGAAAGTATAAATAAATAATATATTCAAGTCTCTGCTATGAGTACTAAGGAGAAAAATGACAAGATGGGGTTAAAAAATTTAGATGATGATATAAAAAGAGGATGGGACGAATGTGGTTTGGGATCATTATCGTTGAAACAGAGAGATAGACCTCAGTATCCAGATTTTAGTTCCATATCAAGACGATTGATCAGTTTCTCAGACTGGCCTCGACAACTGCGTCAGAAACCTGAGGATTTGGCTGAAGCTGGTTTCTTTTATAGCGGTCGGGGTGATAGGACTATATGTTTTTATTGTGGTGGAGGTTTAAAAGACTGGGAAGATGAGGATGAACCAAGGCAACAGCATGTTAGGTGGTTTAGTCAATGTGCTTACCTAAAATCCTAAACGCTTCTAATGAGAGAGTAGAATCCTGCATTAGTAGGGTATAATTGAGGCATTATGCATTGTGCAGTTCGAGCACTGTATTAATAATTCTCGTTTATCAAATTGGGCTTCTGTAGTATCGTTATTCATTGCTCGATAAAAACAATTGGGGATTCTGGGATCATGCAGTTCGAGCGAAGCGAGAACAAATGATTCCAGAATCCCCAATTATACCCTACTCCTATTCATACTCGTAGATACCCCACACGTATGGGTCAGGCGAAAAAAAATGTTTTGAGTTTCAATTCTAAGTACGGGGGGTACCCCCAAAGGGCTTTGTGCCTTTTGTACCAGTTCCTTATCCGCCATTTTGATTTTTTTTTCAAAACGGCGTACACGAATGAAACATTGATAAATCGATAGATCACATCAATACAAACATAAAATGTAAGCGGCAAAACCTCGTAAGCCGTCACGTTTCCGAGTTATGAGCTGTCAAAAATGTACAATTAGCGACACATTTTTTCTTTTTTTTTAAATATTTTGATGTTTATTGATCAAAAATTGTTATTTCCACCATAAAAGTAATTGAATATTACTAAGTTTTTCACGCATTTCAAATGCTTTTAGATAGGATTAACGTGGAAAAACTAATATTCAATTACTTTTATTGCGGAAGTATCCTTTTTGATCAATTAACATCAAAATATTAAATAAATAAAAAAAAATATGTCACTACTTGTACATGTTTGACAGCTCATAACTCGGAAACGTGACGGTTTACGAGGTTTTGCTACTTACATTTTATGTTTGTATTGATGTGATCTATCGATTTATCAATGTTTCATTCGTGTACGCCGTTTTGAAAAAAAAAAACAAAATGGCGGATGGCACCTGGTACACGGCCCATACAAAAAAGTACAAACCCCTTTGGTTTATGTTTTATTTTTGTGTGAAAATCCTAATGCTGCGGTTTACATAATACATCTACTTACCAAGTTTCAACAGGATAGCTCTTATACTTTCGTCAAAAATGGCTGTGACAGACAGACATGACGAATCTATAAGGGTTCCGTTTTTTGCCATTTGGCTACGGAACCCTAAAAAACAAGGCGAGAAAACGTAGAGGAAATAAAAAACTTTTTTAAAAAAAGGGAACCGACTTCAAAACCAAACACAAAAAAACTATAAAATAACTTTTCTTTTAGAAGTCGGTGGCTTTGTTTTTTTTTTATTTCACTGAGATGTGATGGCATTTGTTGAGATATTCCACAAAAAAAATCTTCATAAAATCGGCTTCTTTGAAAATCTACAATCCTATTGAGCAACAAAAACGGATCTATGCGAGCAACTTCACGAGATATCCATTATTGTTATAAACTAAAACCTGAAAACTGTATCAAAATCGGTTCAGCCAAACGCGAGATAATCGCGGACAAACATGCAATGGTCCCTGAAAATCTACGATCCAAGTAAGGAAAACGTATCCACGCGGGCAACGTCACGGGATATCTATTAGTGTTATATACTAAAACCTTCTCCAGAATGTAATGAACACTTTCCTGAAATCTGCATCAAAATCCGTACAACCAAACGCGAGATAATCGCGGACAAACATACATACATACATACAGGTCGAACTGAGAACCTACTTTTTTTATGAAGTCGGTTAAAAAAATACAATGCTAGATATTTGCATTATTTTTATAAAGATTTGTGTGACACACGGCTGCGCCAAATAAGCCCAGTTCTAAAAAATGTCGAACAGCAATAAGTACTTCTTAGTCCATTATGTAAATTATGGAAATACCTTCTATAGAACCGTTCCCTATTACGGTACATACATACAGACAAAGAATTTCAATTCCTAAGAAAGTTATTAGCAGCCTATTGTTATTCCAAACTTATTGTGTTTTGCCTTAATTTCCTTGCCCTTGAGTTTTCAAACGGTCAAGCAATTTAACTAGTTATCTATCCGGATGAACGCAGACCTGCTTTTTTTTGAATATATACTACGCCACAGTAATGACGTAGTCAGAGAAGAAAATAAATAACCTACTTAAATTGATGAAAGGTTATAAACCCGTGGTGGCATCATGTAGTGTGTCACAGTTTGATCGCATTGGTACATTTGGCTCGCTCCCTGACCCCAATAGTGGAGCGGCCAGCTCGTGTGCTCTCTGGGGGGGTTCGGTTCCCTATGTGAGACAAATCTGGATGTCCCTAGACATGGGAATTGCATGTATCATTCGTTTTCTAACGTACTATTCATACAGTTGCTTTACCTCCATCAGTTCGGCTGTCTAACTGTTTTCCTGCACGTGTAACATGACCAATTCCTTCGCTATTCTACCAGGAATAGACAAAGTTATGACTACACAATTCTTTTTTTTTTGTCCGTATATAGCTTGATCCGTATGCGACTGAAGAATAGAAAGGCCTCTTCCTATATTTCGACGATATATACCTTTTCTACATTTTGTCATTTTGTCTATTCTCCGACGACAAAACACGTTTCTACGGTGTCACGCTACGAGTGTTGATCTACTATCTGCCTACATTCAAGAATATATAATGTACCAGAGAACTGACGACTTGTGGACGCCAGCTTTCAGCTAGTATACAATAGACGATAAAAATATCTCGCGATTTCTGTCGGTGAACATCGCGGAGACAAATGTTTTGTCCAAAAGCAAAGTCTGGACATACTCTTATAGCCGGGCCAAACTAACGGTATTTCTAATAAAACAAGAAATTGCGTGATAATAGTATTTATAGATGTTCGTATCCATTAACGAGATAATTAACGGCTTTTCCCGTTTATGTGGCCATAGTGTTCAGCGATCGTCAAAAATGTTGAGCAACCTTCATTATCTTTAATTTTAACGAATCACAGGTCTTGTGTCACAAATATCAAGCATATAATTATTTGTACCTGCAGCTTCTCATGTTCCCAAGACCATCGAACCATTCGTTTTACGAGTAGCTTTTAGTGAAGTTAAGTAAGAGCAAAAATGCCAATAATACATTTTTGCTCACTCTTAGAAAAGCCGGAGATAAAAAAGTGGAACAAAAGCGCATTAAAGATGTTAGCATGTCAACATACATGATTGTATTTTCATACAAAAACTTTGAGAGTAGAATGACGCTTACCATACATTTTGGCATACATATAACTTCATACTTGGATTCAAAGTATTATCTAACTAGTCCGAATGTTACCGCGGCCTTGCTTTTTCAATGTTTTAGGGTAATGCGATCCTATTAGTAGGGGTCCAGCTGCTAGTGTAGTATCCTCTCATCACCAGATCGAATCTAATACTGCTAAACCTAACGTGCGCACGCGATGGCTTAACTGCAAAACTGAAAGAACGTAATATTCCGGTATCGTTATAAATATTAGCTTGTCGATAACTGTCGAATCGATTAATAGGAAGTTTCGCAACACCGCATAATTAATAATTATGTACGTTCCCAGCGTATAGCACTGAATGTCGTTGCATAATGTGAAAACATAGGGAAGTGAGGAACTGATTGGCGCGGGGCGTGATCTGTTTTCGTAACAAACGTTCAACGGGTATTATAACATTTGAAAGAGACATCCCAACAGTCTCAAGACTTTAAATTTTTAAACACGGACTAAAAATGAACCCCCGCCCCCTCCCCGGACGCTCCCCAGATGCCCTCTAAACTAGGGATGCCCTCAAATCCGGGGAAACCCGGACGGATACCAACCCTACCTATAAAGATGGGTTGAGGGCAAACTATTTATGAAAAAATTGGGCAAAGGTGAATTTATGTTTAAATAATTGCCCGGTCACTGGGCATAAAAATAAGTAACCTTGTTTAGTAAAAAATTAAATAAACATTTAACTGGGCAAAAAGCTCAGGCAAAGGGCATTTATTCGGCGTTTACGGGCATTTATTCAATTTGCCCAAAATGTCTAGGGCATCTTTAGTCCCCTATGATTTACAATTCACCAAGACATACGACTCGGTTAGACTGATATTTAAATAGTTTCAAAGTAAAGCAGCATTAGGATCATCTTACTTTATTATGTGGGAGTGTTAACTAACACCATTATGTCATCTCATGTCGTCGTAATTATGTTCTTGATGAGATGATTCATCTTAACGAGCGTAGATTAAAGAAAAGAAAACCGTTGTTCTGAGACAACCTCATACTTAGTATTGTCACATACTTATTACTTAATAGAGTACACTACAATTAATACGAAATTCACAAAAGCGAATTTCAAAATAGCGGTTTTTAAAATTACAGGTATTATTAAATTTGGAGTTTTGAAAATCGGAACATGTAATTCGTTGCGTGTATGCGTGCTCCCAAATACTCCTTGTGTTTTTCTTAATAGTTTCTTCTTCTTTGTATTGTCCCTAAATAAAAACTACGGTTACGCCAATCTTTAAAGTAATTAATATAAGGTGACTGAGAGAGGAGAGCGAAATTTCACAGAACCAATTCGGTTTTATGCCTGGTCGGGGTACGACGGATGCCATCTTCGCTATTCGCCAACTGTGCGAGAAATACAGAGGTGCGCATAAAAACTTGCACATGGTGTTCGTTGACCTCGAAAAGGCATATGACCGGGTGCCTCGTGAGGTTCTGTGGCCCACCCCTTATGGAGAAAAGTGTGTCTGGGAAGTATGTACAGTTGATCCGTGCTATGTACAGTCGATGCAGCACCCAAGTCCGGTCTACAGCGGGCACTACCGGCAGCTTCAATGTGGCTGTTGGCTTGCACCAGGGTTCGGCTCTCAGCTCTTTCCTTTTCCTGATGATAATGGATGCTCTGACGTTGGACATCCAGGAAGAGGCCCCCTGGTGTATGCTGTTTGCCGACGACATTGTGCTGATTGCCGAGAGCGGCCTAGAGGTCCAGAGCAGATTGGAAGTGTGGTGGCAAAGACTGGGGAACGTTGGCCTGAAATTAAGCAGATCAAAAACAGAATATCTGTTTTGCGATTTTGGCGGTATCTCCAGTCCTGTGCCCATAACTCTTGCAGGAACGCCCATACCAGTCTGTTCCGACTTTCGGTACCTCGGGTCGCTTGCCCAAGGAGACGGCGATGTAGATCGGGACATAACACACCGGATCAACGTGGGATGGATGAAATGGCGACAGGTCACCGGAACAACTTGCGAGTCACGGATGCCCCTCAAGTTAAAGGGAAAAATATACAAATCTGTGATTAGACCTGTCGTATTGTATGGATCGGAATGCTGGGCTGTGAAAAAGATGGATGAAAAACGATTGCATGTAGCGGAGATGAGGATGTTGAGATGGATGTGTGGAGTGACAAGAATGGATAAAGTAAGGAATGAGTTTATAAGGGGAAGTTAGAAAGTGGCGCCTGTTACGGAAAAAATTAAAAGGAGTCGTCTGTCTTGGTATGGACATGTGATGAGGAGGGATGACACCCATGTGACGAAGAGAGTGATGAGTATGAATGTTGATGGATGGAGAGGAAGAGGAAGGCCAAAGAAAAGTAAGGGCAGGAAGAAGAAGGTTATGCCAGTCTTTATAAGAATTTGAGATTGAATAGCTGGGTGAAGATTGTTACGATTTTAGCCGAAGCGCATACAATAACAATTCCAACAGTCGGGGCCTGTTTTGAAGTAGGTAATATTATTTTTGGATTTGAGCCAAGTTTCTTTTGACATTTATTCGAATTCGATTGAAATGATTTTAAAGTTCTATCACTCGACTGTAAAAATAAGAAAATTGTTTTTGAATATCCAATAGAATAGGTAAATTAAATATGCTTCTTTAATTATATAGTGTATCTCAATATTTACTAAGAAAAAAACACATTTATTTTTGCCCGCCGAAACCGTTTGTTTTACATCTCAATACTGCAGCAATAGCGACCATTAGAATTTTTAATAGTCAATGAAACAAATCCAAGCACTGGCATTTTATTAATACATAAATAATTTATTAATGACCTTTTCGCGATTAGATGAAAAACACGTGGGTGACGATGACACGATGTCACGAAAATACGTGAGTCATTCTTTACATTCATACTCTATTTTGCTACCGTCCATCGCACTTCATCTATTTTTACGAAATTGAAGCACTGATAATAAACGCGTCATAGTTATTTATTGTTAAATAAAATCAGGTGGAGTTGCCACATCAATAAAAAAATCTACGCTTTGATTCCTATTTTCACAATTAGGAGAAATGAGAACATGACTCGTTAGTTTTCCAAGTATTAGTCATTAAAATTTAAAGTTTAACTCTTGCTAAGAATATAAATAGACAAGTTTGGTGACCCCACGCGTCTGTGTATGTGTGGAAGTGTTATAATAACAACATCAACACAATCTACGAGATCTGTTACATGAGATTGTAAATAATCAAACTGATTATAATTTTAACATGTTTTTGTGTCAATGCTCGATAGGCAAGCTTTGTGTCTCGTAATAAAAACGAATATTAAAATCAATTTTCATAATAATATTTTATCACTTAGCCAAATTAACTGATTCATTTAAATCGTGAGCCACCTTGGTAGTGAAATAACATGATTTTATATAAACAGAGCCTTTACAATTATCCCTCTAGCTATACCTGTTTCTAGGTTAGCCGTGAGAGCGCCAGCACCTTCTCTCGATCCTTACATTTCCGCACTAATCCAATCACTCGCTGAAAAGTAAAACTTGTGAATCCTAAACTAGAAAACACAACGATGCGCAGTCGGGTAAATTTATAATCGTAAACTCTTTCTACTGATAATGTTTATTATGCCATACATAACAGAGATATTGTCGTTATTACTGCTCCACCAGGGGCTGGACGGACAACTCGTTTAATGATTTGCAAAACAAAACTGGTGTTTCTGATATTGATTTCTTCGCAACTTTAAATAGCGAAAAACAAGCAATTTAGTAGTTCGTTAGAAGTCTTCTGTCATATCTTATTGGAAAATTTTGTTGATTTGCCCAACGGCTGGTGAAATCGATGGTAAAGAGATGGCGATTCGAACCATGTAGAAAAGTTAACTATTCATTAGATTCATAATTTTACATGATTGGCTTGTAAATGCAAACGTACTGTTAATCCGCACCGAACACGCTTCATTTGAATTTAAATGTGTGAAATTCATGACCATCATTCATGATCTTAGATTTCATGAGAATTGGTAATATGTATCTTAGAATTATGTTTATACCAACAATGTTCTTAATGCTCATTGAATTCATTAGAAGTTCGAGTGTTTTAAACCCAAACGTAAACTTCAGAGGACATAGAAAACGCCAGAAGTTGCGATTGGCGTGAATAATTAAATCTTCTTCCACATTATTTTCTTACTTGGCCCGGGCAAGTTAGACTCAGAAAATGCAATCTGTAAAATGTTTTGAGATGTAATTTTAAGAGAGAATTGGCTATTCCAAGCCGGTAAAGGATCCTATTTTTCTTGGGGTTCATTTTTTTACTTCGAGCCTAATCAGCAGGCTCGGTCAACAGATTAAGCTTTTGAAAACCTCCCGAAAAACGAGCTCTTATTATCGACTAGCTTCTGCCCGCGACTTCGTACGCGGATCCTGTTGCTTATGCCAGAAGTCGGGGTCGTCAAAATCGAAGATCTGAAACGTCTGATGTCGAATTCTAGGAGCCTGGGGCCGGGAAAACAACGGGGTGCGCGAGACGATTCCAGACGTTCCAGATCTTTCATTATTGTAAGACAACAGAAAATGGCCCATCAGACTAAACACCTCTTGCTAAGACGTCATTCCTGTATATAATTATTACAGTGTAGCTGGGCTCTTGGAGTTCCGCATCAGGTGTTCCAGATCTTAAATTTTTATACGTTGACATAACTCTTGCTACGACGTCATTCCCTTATATGTTATAGTGTGGCTGGGCTCTTGGAGTTCCACATCAGGTGTTCCAGATCTTCAATTTTTATACATCAACAGAAGGTGCTCATCAGGCTGAACAACTCTTGCTAAGACGTCATTCCTGTATATGTTATAGTTTAGCTGGGCTCTTGAAGTTCCACATCAGGTGTTCCAGATCTTCAATTTTTATACATCAACAGAAGGTGCTCATCAGGCTGAACAACTCTTGCTAAGACGTCATTCCTGTATATGTTATAGTGTAGCTGGGCTCTTGAAGTTCCACATCAGGTGTCCAGGATCTTCAATTTTATTCTCTCAGCAGAAAATGCTCATCACGTGGAACAATTTTTGCTATGGCATCATTTTTGTATCTCTTATAGTTTAGCAGGTCTGTTGCAGTTCTGCATCAGGTGTTCAAGTTTCCAAGATAAATTATAGCCTATATGTTAATCGAACTTAATACCTATACAACAAAAAAAAAAACATTCAAATCCGTCCAGTAGTTCCGAAGTTTAGCGTGCACAAACACACAGACAAACAGACAAAAAAAAATTTAATTACAGTTTCGGGTTCGGCATCGATAAAATAACAACCCCTGCTACTTTGTATATGTCCATTGTACAGACACCACTTTTCTACAAATCTATTATAATATGTATAGATAGTCAAATTCATTTATTGTTTGTAGTTATCAGTCCATGGAGTTCCTTGCCGGTTCTTCTCAAAGGAAACGACCAACCCAAACCGAACACCAGTTTGTCGACGTTTTATAAGTGCCCCTCATGGGCCTATGAGAAATAAAAATACTTGATTTTGATAGCTAAATTTTTACGGCCATTTTGTCGCATTAATTCCACATCGCTTAAGCTTTGCTTTCCACCTAAAATGACTCTTATCTCCATAAATAGTTGGGCTGTTCTCGTGGGCAGACATAATATGAAGACACTGACTCACACTCATCCGGTGCACATAAAATACAAGGCGTTTGTTTACAACTCATATTTTATTAGTAGGTACATAGTTTTATTGTTGTGACTTTGAATTTAGTCAGTACTTCTGTCGAAATAACTCGTGGTTGGCGATTTTTACTCGATTAAAAGCCACTTTTACGATCTTTTCTGTTCTTTATCTATGCACTTACATAGTAGTTACCTTTTAAAGTGTCTCCTTATTCACCTTTATGAAAGGTTTCTCTATCATTATCTGAAACTTGTTTTCTTGCTTTCTGTTATTTGATTACAGTAGCGGGCTTTCAGCCACAAGCCATTTCATCCACTGTTTCCTTGTGCAGTGTAGCGAATTGTTCAAAGTTATTACTGGTTACATGATTCACAATGAAAGTCAACTAACATCTTCATATTTCACCAGTATTATTCAATTAGTGCTTGAATTTATTAAAAAATGTATGCAGTAGTTTAATTATTTATTTCCGGAAGTCCGTTCTAAAGAATGCTATATTATGTACGAGTCTATGCTGGCAGGTGGCAAATTGGTCATCAAGATCGTCATGAAAAATCAGCGTGATTAACAAGACAATTATTTGCATCACAAAGCTTGTTAGGCATGATGTAAAATACTGTCAGGTCTATCATCGTGATCGAGAACAATGATGATATTGACGTTTCAGTTATTTTTATCAAATTGATCTAATAATAGGACTTAATAGTGACTTCATGTGTGACTAATGACAACGTTTAAAGGGGATCGCCCACTCTGGCAATCAGAATCAGCTTAGCCCGAGATGTCTCAACGGTCACCCAAGCTGAGAAGGTAGCCGCCGATGTTGAGATATCATCGTAATCGTACGATTCCACCAAAATAGAATGCAACATATTTTCGTTCGCGCACTTCAGTATTCCGCGTACTAACCTGGTATCGCGTTAAGCTTCTGTGTCCACTGGTAAGGCTGTGTGCAACGTTTGCTCGAGCACAGTGCAGCACATTTGAGCGCGAACATTTTAATAGAATTAAGTCTAGCAATGTGCGCACTGAAGTTTAGGTGTGCGAAGATTTTCAGAATGTTCGCTCGCAATTTGTTATTATTTGTTTGAGTGAGTCCACCTGAGAGGACCTGGGGTCTGGGGAGACTGCGCCTTGTGCCTGGTCACCGTGTAGTGTAGATCGAGTAACTGACTTTCTGTCATCAACATTGTCAGACGATATAGATTGACAAATACTCTCATATTCTAGTTTACTGTATGATACAAAGAACTGCGTTCCCGTCTCTGCGCCTGAGCTGCATGCAAACAGTTTCACTCAGTTGGTTTTATGACGTGCGGGGATGATAAGACGTTGATATATTTTCTCGTTTTATTTTTTAATTATTAGCTTCTGGAAACACTGATAGTTTATGGTAAATATAATTTTCGACATGTGTTTTTATGATTTAGTTTCACAAAACGATAAGTAATCGTCGTCTATTCCCACAAAAGTTACGTAACGAAAAACTTTCGCCATTTCCTTTTACAATACTTTCTTAAAATTTACACTTCGTAATACTAAGTGTACATGTTAATTGGGCTCAAAAAACTGTAATTAGAAGTTTTGAATGCAAATAGCATATTGCACCTTACATAGAGCACTCCAAACGAAAATGGTACTAATTACAACCATGTGAGGATACAATTTAGAATGTAAGTTGTTAGACTAATAAGCCCAGTGTAACGGTCGGCGCACATTATACGGTTAATTACTGCGTTTTGCATAATCATATTAATATAACGATTCAATTTCTCTCTATCACCTTACAGTTTTTTTCCTTACGTGTAGGTATTTGGATGGGTCATATTTTATTCTTGACTTACAGTCTGTGTCGGTGTAAGTGCGAGCATTTGAAGCATTTTTTTCAGAATAATTCGCGTGAATAAAAAGATGCGGTAATGGCTGCTATACATTATGCTGGCGGCATGGCGTAGGTGGCGACTTTTGCCGCGGCCTTGCTACCCCATACCCCATTTCCAAATCATGCCGCTGTCGATGTCGCCGGGCAAGCCGGTCGGCCTACCCGGGCCACGGCCAACGCATAATGTGTACGAGCCGTTAGTTCATGATTTGCGAATGACAGTACTCAGGTCATAGTGAAGGATGCATAATATGGCAGTTACGTGTTACACTCAATTCACAATTATTGTTCGCACAATTAACTAATTATTCATCTATTTTATTATTATTCTTGTACATAGTTTTTTATATATTTTTTCTTTATTTTATTTGTTTTGCAATATTATATTGCCTTTGATTTTACTCTTTTGTACAGACTTTTTAGTTTGTAAGTTAATACAGAAGTAACGCAGCTTATATAGCTTTCTTTTTTATATAGATTCTTACATACTTCTTTTTTGTGAATGTGAGAACATTGTAGGTCGTGTGTATTTATATATATTTTTTTTTTTGTAGTACTAATTCTCGTAAGCACTTCTCTCTTGATACTAGGCCTACGTTTTTCTCACATATCCAATTACCTATTCAAAATTGTATCAATAAGTTTGTAAAACTATACCACCTTTTAAAAGAGTAACCATGGAGTTTCTTGCCGGTTCTTCTCCATGGAATCGACCAACCCGAACCGAGCACCTTTTGTCGACGTTTTATAAGTGCCTTCATGGGCCTATGTGAAATAAAAATATTTGATTTTGATTTTTGATTTTGATTTTAACAAGAAGCCACTCTACGAGTACCATGACTAATATACATAGATAAGCGTTATAGCAAGAAACATATTTTTGTATTTTGTGACGCATATCATGTTTCAACAAAGTGTTTCCCTTAATATTTTGTAGCTACCTACTTGAAACATTGAGGGTTTGTGATAAAGAGAAAGACTGTTTTTTGTCTAATCGAATCGAACATCAACTTAGTGACGCAGATATTGTGTCATCATTTGCGTCCCTGTCCATGCAATTATAAACCTTTTTCTTTGAGGTGTAATCATCAAATTACTATTTTCGCTCTTGTTGCAGCAGTGGGTGAGTGTCAGACTCATGCTTACTAAAACCTACCCCTTTCAATAATGTTAGTAATAATTCTTGAACATTAAAGCAGCAGCAAGCATTAGCAGTAAATATTTTGAGTCCACGATAGTAGTAGTACGTCATGTTTTCATCAGCCTCTTCGTAACTGCGTTTGCGCAGGAATTCGTTGCACTGACTTGCAAATTAATATTTAGTGTGTGCATGATCTTACGGTATGTTGACCTATATAGGGCGCAGAGGGCTCTGTACTCGGTGGTATTGTTTCAATTACTGTATCCGGAGGCAGTGATGTCGATGACATATGCTTTATCTGACTTGCCTTTACACAAGTTCCTTTTGCCCTGTCGATAAGAATATTATTACGAGGTTGCGAGGTCTACGAAGAAGCGCGGTTCTCTTCATTGGGGTTGTATTGCATGAAAGAACGAGTGACGTTTACAATTTCAAAAATATTCGAATTTAACCACAGTCAGCATAGAAGTGGGCCGAATATTTGAAGTTTTTGAATATTTGCTTTGCAAGCCCTATAGGTATTTTGCTATAATGATAATATAATATCTTGCATAGACTTATGGTCAATTATTGTTATCACTACGTCCGACAATCTGTTTAAAACCCAGTAACTAGGCTGTGGTCTGATAATGAACGCCTAACGAAGTCTGATAAATGAAGATACTGGAATTCAACTGCATATTGCAAAACTCGAAGCCACCCAAAATAATAGTCGGAAAAAGTATAATTCACTTACTTTGGTCACTTATAGCAAATAACCCTGATGTAAGCATTTTATGCGTGTCACAGTGTAATCAAGAGTTTATTGTCCGTAATCGCGTAATGTGCAGTGCACCTTAGTCCCGCGGTTTGGCACGTAATGTTCTAGCTATCAAAAATAGAAAGGGTGATTTTCAGTGGCTCAGTGCTTGGGTTCACTGATTTAAGACGCAGTTTAGATTTACGCGCCTCAATTTAGATTACGTAGATGCTTTCAAGTTGTATAGGTATTAATAGCAACGGTGTCAGGAATTTCATTGCGTTTTCAGTACGGAGGATTTCAATACAACTCATTAAGAATGTTTCTCTAGAGGAGGTTATTGCTGTGATTCTTACGTGAATTTTCTTCCTACTGTTTTCTGACCATCGCGCACTGCATCTGACGTCGTGAGGCGATTTCCGGCTTTCGAAGTAGATGACTTGCCGTCCATAATCTATCATGCCCGGGTCAAAGGCGCGTCGTGTCCCAAGCGCGCCTTAAAGAGCTGTTAGCCAGAGCAAGTTAGATCTGACTGGGCAAACGCTTGCTGATTAAGGCGCTGTACCCAAGCTCTATGTAGCAAAGGTAGTCGCGGGGGCGAAGCAGCTGCGCGCGGGGGCAAATTGTAAGAAACTTTGCAGTTTTAACTTAATATTTAAAAAATACAGGGCTGAGTTAAAAAAAAAATTGATATGTCTTTAGTACATGAAATTTCCTGTGTAGTTATAGTTACAAAGAATATAATGGTTACCGCTGAAAAAATTGAGAATTTCGAGACGAATTTTTTTTCGTGGTCATATTGACAATTTTTTTGTTCTTAGTTCTAGACCACTTTTGTAAATTGTTTTTGTTTACTTTATACATTTGACTATACACTGTATTTTTTTCTGGCTTGTGGCATGTGCGCCTTAAGAGCCAGTTCACAAAATTCGAACGCTCGAGTTTAGGTAAAAGACGGGAGCAATGTTCATGTGTGCGTAGCTATTCACACATACACAACGCAGCCAGTGTAGCGCTATTGTTGAGACGGACTAAACAATCTTGAGCCGATATAATCGTAATGCACTTTGGTTACATTTCTGAAAAAGTTTTTGGAACGAAGTTCCTTATCGCGCGTTGTGAAAGGGGGCTAGACGGAAAAAAATTCTTACGAAAAGTTGTCACGACACTTTTTGCTATAGTAAGAGACAGACAGATATGTTTCTCTGTCTGTCTCTCTCTCTCTTATAGAAAGCAAGCCAGATATTTTTTCATTTCTATTTCGCATTGAACAGTGTGGTGTCGCGACGATTATTTTTGTTGAGTGTATACAGGTTTTTTGTAAATAATAAATAATAATAATAATAATGAATCCTTAATGAAAAAATATCGAGGTTTTCGTTATCGGTGTCGTTTTCATGGTTTTCTAGGGTGTATAAACCGATGATGCAGTCAAAATGTAAATTCAAGATGGCGGCAGCATAAACTATCGAAGTTTTCGTCATGGGTGTCGTTTTCATGGTTTTCGAGGGTGTTGAAACCGATGTTGCAGTCAAAATGTAAATCCAAGATGGCGGCTGCAAAAAATATCGTGGTTTTCGTCATGGGTGTCGTTTTCACGGTTTTCGAAGGTGTTGAAACCGATGTTGCAGGCAAAATGTAAATCCAAGATGGCGGCTGCAAAAAATATCGAGGTTTTCGTCATGGGTGTCGTTTCACGGTTTTCGAGGTTGTTGAAACCGATGGTGCAGTCTAAATGTAAATCCAAGATGGCGGCTGCAAAAAATATCGAGGTTTTCGTCATGGATGTCGTTTTCATGGTTTTCGAGGAAGTTGAAACCGATGGTGCAGTCAAAATGTAAATCCAAGATGGCGGCTGCAAAAAATATCGAGGTTTTCGTCATGGGTGTCGTTTTCATGGTTTCCGAGGGTGTTGAAACCGATGGTGCAGTCAAAATATGGATAGTATGGAAACAAGGCCTAATTGTAGAAATAAATACCTACGCTCTCAACTGCAGCCTTAGGGTTGTCACGAGCGCGGAGAATGGAACATAATTATGTGGCGCTGATGCTTGATGAACCCGGTGGCTGCGCACCTTACTATGCGTTTCAACTAAGTATAAGATGACCTTGGCACCATATTGTAACTGCAATTGTGTTTAACGAAAAATACTTTGCGCAAATTACTTTTCAATACTTAATATTTATCTTATTCATGTTATTTTCATGTGATTTTCGTTATTTGACATCTGGGATTTCTATTTTGATAGCAATATCGGTTTCAACACCCTGGAAAACCATGAAAACGACACCCATGACGAAAACTTCGATAATTTATGCAGCCGCCATCTTGGATATACATTTTGACTGCACTATCGGTTTCAACACCCTCGAAAACTATGAAAACGACACCCATGACGAAAACCTCGATAATTTATGCAGCCGCCATCTTGGATTTACATTTTGACTGCACCATCGGTTTCAACACGCTCAAAAACTATGAAAACGACACCCATGACGAAAACCTCGATAATTTATGCAGCCGCCATCTTGGATTTACATTTTGACTGCACCATCGGTTTCAACACCCTCGAAAACTATGAAAACGACACCCATGACGAAAACCTCGATAATTTATGCAGCCGCCATCTTGGATTTACATTTTGACTGCACCATCGGTTTCAACACCCTCGAAAACCATGAAAACGACACCCATGACGAAAACCTCGATATTTTTTGCAGCCGCCATCTTGGATTTACATTTTGACTGCACCATCGGTTTCAACACCCTCGAAAACCATGAAAACGACACCCATGACGAAAACCTCGATAATTTATGCAGCCGCCATCTTGGATTTGCATTTTGACTGCAACATCGGTTTCAACACCCTCGAAAACCATGAAAACGACACCCATGACGAAAACTTCGATAATTTATGCAGCCGCCATCTTGGATATACATTTTGACTGCACCATCGGTTTCAACACCCTCGAAAACCATGAAAACGACACCCATGACGAAAACCTCAATATTTTTTGCAGCCGCCATCTTGGATTTACATTTTGACAGCACTATCGGATTCAAAACTCTCGAAGACGAAAACTATAAAAAGACGCCTATTATGAGAAATTGTAGCAGAAACCATGTTGGTTTTTTTTTACAAATTATTTATTCACGAATTTATTAAACGGTCACGCGGACATAGAATTCGATATTGATAAAAATCATTTTTACCTTCAAAATAAGCAGGGAGTTTAAAAAACAAAATCTCCGGTTATGATGAAGCAGAGTTCAAACAGCCTACGTAACATAAATAAACGCAACTCGTCTTTACGCGGCACTCAGAACTGACAGCACTGCGATGTCCGCTTAGAAGCCTCGTAGATGCGCGTGTTTGTGTGAGTGCACCGTTTCGAACGTTAGTACGTAATTTCCGGACCATCCATATTTTTACTGTGCTACGGGGCAGACAAGAGCTTCGAGTACGAGTACTTCTCAAAGCGTGGGAGCGTATCTTTGCAAGTTACAACCACGATCTATACACGTCATGTAAATATATCCCAGGCCCCTCTCTCAGCCCCGTAGGGTTATTTTCTTTTTTTTTAAAGAAAATTAAAAACGTGGGTTTTTCATATTTCTGACAGCAAACCCTTTCATTTGATACCCATATCATGGGGGTGCATTTCAAACAGCTAATCCACCATCTTGGATGTCCGCCATGTTGGATTTAAGACACGTGACTATTTTTTTCGTATTCCTGACAGCAAACCCTTTCATTTAATACCCATATCATGGGGGTACCTTTCAAATAGCCAATCCGCCATCTTAGATGTCCGCCATGTTGGATTTAAGACACGTGACTATTTTTTTCATATTCCTGACAGCAAACCCTTTCATTTGATACCCATATCATGGGGGTGGATTTCAAACAGCCCGACCGCGATCTTGGGGAGGCCGCCATATTGGATTTCTCACCACTCTTGCGCCCCATTGCAAAAACTAATAAAACGAAAACGGATGGCTAATTAATGCACAAATTCTACAAACTACTATTATAATTATAATAATACTTTAGTTTCATAAAGTAACGAAAATCTTACCTTATGAAAAAAAATATGGAGAGAATCAAAATGTGGCAGTCGCAGTATAATATTCCGTTCACGATACGTACGCTCTATAATCAGGACGAGGAAAAAAGTGATACAGGTCCTACGTCGACGGGCGCTGGAGCCGTACTGATTGCAGCCCGGTTATGTTTCGTAATTTATACTAGTTAAGAGTGATTTTAAAAAATTTAGTATGTTTAATTACATGAAGGGATTTTAATGAAATTTAGAAATTAGTTTAGTCTGTAAACATAGTTTATATTTACATAGTTTTTTTTAGTGTAATTACGCTTTTTTCGAACCAAAAATGGCGATAAAACAGCGATATAAAACGTAAAAATTGACCTCAGAATTTATTTTTTTACTAATTTGTGTTATTAAAAATATAAATTCTACTACGTAGTTTTACGACAAAAACGTATGTCTGATGATTTGTGTATTTTTTTTTGTTAAAATTACGAATGTTAATGGTAGATGTAGGAGTCGCAAATCGACTCTGCGTTGATTTTTCAGTAAACTACTTGTCGGAGATTAATTACCACAAAGTTAATAAAAGAGTTTTTTGAAATATGTTACGTACAATTACAACACGAAAGACTGGTCTTTCTTCTGCAGGTATTCAAAAATGTTGGAGTATTACTTAATATGGTAAATTAGACGATCATAATTTTAGTTCTACGCGCAAATGGGTAAAAGGCCTCTTAAGGAACTATCCAAACGGCTAATCGTGACCCTGGAACGTGAGTAGGGCAATTTAAGGAACTCGGAGGAGTCTAACAGTACCTTCCGCTCTACCCAGGGCGGGAGGACCTATTTTTGTGATTTTATTTTACCACCTATTAACGATTTTGTTATTTATCTCCTGGATAAACACGTCTCAGTAGAAGATAAGCCTAAATGTAAATAAATATTTCTAGATCACCTATGTTATGGTGATTGTCGCCATGACTACTGATAGCATAAACCTTTAATTTGTACACCAAGTAAGATTAAGCCGGTGATGTACTATGAACCTAGTTAAAGACATTGTGCGGATTAGATCAATCTTCTGACTATTTTGTATCCGAGCATGATGTGGGACTGTCTCATCAGTTTACCGTGACCCTGGAGAGTAAAGGGCTATTCTGGCAGTCCCTCCCGTCCCGCCCTGAGTGGGAGGACTCATTTGATGATTTTTCTATGGTCCTTTCATTCCCTTTCTTACCTATTACCTTCTCCAGTGGCTGGATGTTCTTTTCAGTAAAAATAAAAACTTAAAAGTCATTTGCTCCCATCTTGAATGCAATTTTTTTACCGCGCGGAATTAGAATCGTACATGCATGACTCGACACATAAAGATAAAGCTTCCTGAAACAAGGTAAATTACGTTTCAGGAAGTCTTATGAACTGGAATATTATATTAGAGGATGTTTCACTTCCCGTTCATTTTTGGCTACATTTGCCGTCTTAAGGCGGAGCCTCCACTGGTAGCCCGCGAAATTCAAATTTTATGTATTTTTTGCATTTGCTTACCAGTGACAAGTTGTAACTTAAGATCAAAGTATGATTCGCGACATTAACAAGTAGAACTTTAAATATCAGAATGATCAAAACATTCGCTGCATTCACTCGCACAAAGATTTGGTCAAGATTTGTTAAAAATCCGAAATCTATCTTATTCTGACCATATCTTTGTGAGAAGAATTGATCCGTACGATCTATCGGTTCACTCGAGTAAACCGTCTGCTGTCAGTGTCTCAACTCTAGTCGACCCTCATTCAAGTTTCAAGTTACGTCGCTGTAGACAGAAGCCGTTTCTTTTATCTACCTGATAGTAAGGTATATAAGGTACGAGTATATCGTAATACATAATCAAGTACTCGTCGTCACTGATGATATTCACAAGAAATATTTGTGTTATGCAGTCGGTATGATATCCGGATACCTTAGATTTCTTTTGCATTTATCATGTTTGTACACAGTTTATACAATTAACTTTATTATCAAGACATTTTTTTTTTGTCAGCTTTAAGCTGTGAGCTATGCTTCCCACTATGCTTCAATCAGTCCTCTCAGACTATCGTCAGTCCTTTCTCAGTCCACTGTTTGACATAGACCTCTCCCAGGCCACATCATCATCCTCCGCCTTCCACATCCAGTCTGTCCCAGCCATTTCCTTAAGGTCGTGGGTCCAGAATTCCAGATGGACGGTCCAGATAGCTAGATAGGTGGGATTTCACTATGCTTACTAGCATATGATACAATAAAGGGACAGGCCATAGAAAAGTGGAATCTTCATAATTCAGGCCACAGCTTATCTCCATTGTTGATTACAGGCATATTTTAAATCATTGCCACAGCCAATTTTTGTTGGGGTTTTTGCAAATTACTCCTCCTGTACTTGGTGGAGGAAAGTGACTGCCAGTTGATTAAATCAAACATATTCCTTAAAAAAAAAAAACAAATCTATTCAGTCCGCCAGATAGACTATTGAAAAATAATGAACACGTATTTTTGTGTTTTTTAAATTTTAAAGAATATGATGAAAATAAAGGGCTCGTGACGTCAGGACTATTAAAATTCATACCTGGAAGTGACGTATTGTGAATTATAAATAAAATCGTGCCATCTCTGTCAATTTTGGCAAAATTACGGGTCAAATATTTTTCGATAATTAACAGACTTTTTCAGACATCTTGCCTTTTTCCTTTGCGTACTAGGGTTGTGGTAATCTGTCAAGGGTATCTGACCGGCAATACTTCCGTGACCTTCATCAGATGATGACATTCATTCATCAAGTAGTTAATGAGATTATCACTAATTTCCACATCTTACGTACATACTATATCTACGTAACCACGTCTCACGGGTCGTTGATATGTGAATGAACCCAATACGTTACCGCTGCACTTTGCACTATTATGAGCATGTAATAAGCTTATAATAACTTATTATAACCCATGCGTCCGCCAACGTATTACTCATGATACTATAATATACGTATGAATACGTATTACGTAGTGCATCTAGCTTTACGTTATCGATATGTTGCCTCTGAACTCTGGTGATAGTAGTTCGCACGTCTGTGTCTTGTGCGGGTGTTCGGAACTTGTGTCGTATTCAGTGCATTTATAAACGAAGTGTTGTGTTTCGAAAGGTACCTGTATATATTCTCACGAGGATTTTCTTCGTTCAAAATTATTATCAGTGTCATTCATTCATTATTTCTTGGGAGTGAGAAGGCCACTTTAGCATTTTGAATTCGTAAAATGCAATATTCTATTCTAAAGGTAGAGCAGTGGTGGTCCAGTGGTATCGGTCCCGACTTACGAGTTGCAGGTCGTGGGTTCGAACCCCGCCAGGCGCATTACTTTGTGTAATTTATTTCATCACCACTGCTCTCAAAACGATGAACGAAAACATCGTGAGGAAACCGGCATGTCCTAGAGCTAAAAATTCGAAGACATGTGAGTCATGTGACATCTATCAACCCGCACTGGGCCCGCGTGTTGGATTATGACCCACTCCCTCTCACAGAGAGGAGCCCTGTGTCCCAGCAGCTGGAACATTAAAGGCTGATGATGATGATGAATATTCTATTGTAATGCTCAAACTAAATAATTAGAACCAGCATAATTTTATCGCAATTTTAATTATGATTATTATAAATCGGCCGTTTTTATCTTCAGATATTGTGTCTTCACATTCAGTTTCTTTGGTGATATTCGCTTTTGGTGTAGTAAGATTCGTCTTTGTTTTAATAGTACTACGTAGTGTACCTTACCTTCTTATTGAATAAATAGACAAAATAAGTGGGAGCAATCACGCACGAAGCGTGCGTCAGTTTTCAGCAGTTTCCGGATTTATTTGGGTTCGTGTAGTGCAGCGCTGTTTATTATTATCATTTTAAAGGCTGATTTACATCGATTCAATAGATGGATCCAGTGGCACTGGATTGGAAACTCTCACTACATTTACTCTCCTTTCCGCTTTGTTGATACCGGGCCTTATACTATTATTTGATTGATATCATGTACTAAGGATTAACATTTTAAAACAGTCTCTTGAATAAGCATTGGCATTCGCATTGTTACCTTATTGTTCAGACAGTATGTCACAAAAGATCTTAGAAAATCTCTGTTCTCACAGTCGGCAATGACCAAGGGTCTTTCAAGGTTTCTCTTTGTCCATATACAATAAACGAAATGCCCTTTTTAAAACACGTGTTCTGATAAAAAATGCCTCTAATAAACCTGTTTTTATTTAGGAAAAATCATAATGATATTGGAAATGATGAAATTACGTCTTCTATATTAATATTATGAGTTTGCTTAGACAGAGATAGAAGTCTTTGCAGTTTCTTTCAAAAACTTATTTAAATAAAAATTGGACATAACTTCTGAACTCGCACATAAATTATCGATAAGTTAATCATTTTGGAAATGATCTTGCCCATACCCTTTTCAATTTGATCATTAGTAACAGGGACACCTTGTATACCAATTTAAAATGTCGTGTTACGGAATACACCCAGGACTTATAATAAAAGGCAAGATTTAGAATAGAATAATTTTTATTATAAAACATGAGTATGCATCAAACTCTATGCAAGATTCTATTGACCGTTTTTTTTATGTAATGACAAAGATTTGTACCATGTGTAATTATCGCGCATTACTTGCAAATTATGACACCTCTCTAACAGACAGATAGCAGGTGTCACAGCGTTTATGCGAGATTGTCCGTAGAAAACGCACATATAAATGAGTGACAGGTTATGGAGGACACCTTTGTCCTGCAGAAGAACAATCTTGATTGAAGAAATGCTCCTGATACTATTTTATATACTAAGAGGTTTTTTTTTGTTTCAGCCCCTTCATCATGAACCGGGGCGCCCGCGTGGAGCCAACGCCGCCAGAATGCGCGCTAGCGGCGGAAATGTTTGACCACTTCTGCTCGGCGGGCACCATGAAGCAGATCCTGGCGTTACACCGGGAGATCTGCAACACGCTCAATCTCAAGCCTAACAGACTTCCAGACTTCTACCCCAAGCTCAAGGTACGTTCACAACTGAGCGATTGACCAAGAAGTGATCCATTCGGAAGTTACTGATCTTATCTTCTTTACATAGAATAAAATGTACACTTCTGTACGCGCATAACTTCCAAACGATACTGTACCAAATTGAATAATTCTTTTTTTATCGTGTTCGTTATTGTCGGGAGTCGGGACATTATTTTCATGTGAGGAAGTTTTCCGCAAATACTGCAAGTAGCTCGAGAAATTTGAACCTGGTCGCGGGACTTTTCCAATTACCGTGACCCTGGAACGTACTGGGATTGAAGGACACCGTGGATTTTAGTCAGTACGAGTCTGACAGTCCCTCTCGCCCTGCCCTTGGTGGGAGGACCCATTTGATGATTTTACATCGTAACAAAACCAAACACAAAAAAAAACTATAAAATAACTTTTCTTTCGGAAGTCGGTGGCTTTGTTTTTTTTTATTTCATTGACATTATGGCCACCGACTTCCGAAAGAAAAGTTATTTTATAGTTTTTTTTTGTGTTTGGTTTTGAAGTCGGTTCCCTTTTTTTTTAAAAGTTTTTTATTTTGCCCTTTTTAGTTGAGATAGTCAACAAAAATCTTCATAAAATCGGCGTCTTTGAAAATCTACAATCCTATTAAGCAAAACGGATCTATGTGAGCAACTTCACGAGATATCCATTATTGTTATATACTAAAACCTTCCCTAGAATGTAACAAACGCTTTTCTGAAAACTGTATCAAAATCGGTTCAGCCAAACGCGAGATAATTGCGGACAAACATGCAATCGTCCCTTAAAATCTACGATCCAAGTAAGCAAAACGGATCCACGCGGGCAACGTCACGGGATATCTATTAGTGTTATATACTAAAACCTTCTCCAGAATGTAATGAACACTTTCCTGAAAACTGCATCAAAATCCGTTCAGCCAAACGCGAGATAATTGCGGACAAACATGCAATCGTCCCTTAAAATCTACGATCCAAGTAAGCAAAACGGATCCACGCGGGCAACGTCACGGGATATCTATTAGTGTTATATACTAAAACCTTCTCCAGAATGTAATGAACACTTTCCTGAAAACTGCATCAAAATCCGTTCAGCCAAACGCGAGATAATCGCGGACAAACATACATACATACATACATACATACATACATACATACATACATACATACAGGTCGAACTGAGAACCTACTTTTTTTTTTGAAGTCGGTTAAAAAAAAAGTGCGGCGCAGGGGCACCGTACATTCACATAATTATACACACAAATTACCATGCCATTACATTAATGCCATGCTCCTTTATTTCAATTTATTTGCGATCAGCATATGTTTGTTACCGTGAGAAAAGAAACATATCTCAGAATAATTATTTTCAAAGGTCACGTTACTGGTAATCGATCACAGCAGTTGAACAGCTGAAGACAGATGTTTCTGATCTGATACATGATTAAGAAACTACAAGTTTTATAATCGGAACATGTATTATCTTTTGCATACTAACAGAGATAAATTTGACTGGCCTGTTGGTCTAGTGGTTAGTGACCCTGACTGCTATGCCGGAGGTCGTGGGTTCGATTCCCACTCAGGACAAATGTTTGTGTGATGAGCACGATCATTTGTTCTGTGTCTGGGTGTAATTTATCTATAATATGTATGTATTTAGAAATATAAAAGTATGTTTATCAGTTGTCTGGTATCCATAACACAAGCTCTGCTTAGCTTGGGACTAGATGGCGTTGTGTGATAGTTGTGGAATATTATTATTAATTCTATTTTCCAACACACATGTCTACTTCCAATAGAACTACTAGGCTGAAACTATTTCTGTAAACTTATTGATCCGTTCTTCAGCACTTAACTCCTCGCGGTTTATGGAAATGCTATTTCAATTTCAATTGAATTCGGCCATACATTACTTTGAATTTCAAGTTTGTGAGGATTGATGTATGGATGTTTCGTTACTCCTTCACGCAAAAACTACTGAACGGATTTGGATGAAATTGAACACAGATAGTTAGTAACCTGGATTAAATTCGAGTTCGAGTTTTAAATTCGCTTTTATGTTTCGTGGGATAATTATTCGAGTTGTAGAGGGTGAAGTCGTTGGTAACAGCTAGTATATCATACATAACACTTACAAATTAATTAAAGTGCGCTCTAAGCAATTCTCAACCTTATTTTAAAGATGTAACGTTTATATTAGTAGGCTGTTCAAGTGTACATATTCCGCAATGCACTTTTAACTTAGAAAGTGATATTTTAATAATATTGTAGACGAAAGTTTACCAGACCGCGACGTTTGCGGAGCGTGGAGGTAGCTGGTCGTAGGTACCGGTCACACGGCTTTCCATTGCGGTATAGGCAGGGGCCACACTGCCAGAGATACTGTCACTTGTATAAAATGATGATTGACCCCATCAGTGGTTACGCTGATGAATTATATGTAAATTCTTAATGATTTGTTAACTCCTACTCAAGAGTGAATAAGTTAATTCTAGGCTAACGTTCTTCAACGTGGATCACATCTTCGCTTACCATCAGGCGACAATGCGAGATAGAGGTGGAACGCGAACCTATCGATAAATAAGATTTACAAAAAAATCTTTATGAGAAACATGAAGTTCTGAAACCATTTACATACTTCACTATCACTAGTATAAAACAAAGTCGCTTGCCGCTGTCTGTCCCTATGTATGCTTAGCCCCTTCGTACACTAGGCGACGCAAGTCTCCGATACCTTACGATTTTGGTATTCATTGACGCGTGCTTGTGTTCGAACCTCCATGGGTTTGTATTGCGATAGCCGCTTGGATACCAAAGTCGTAAGGTATCGGAAACTTGAGTCGCCTTGTGTACGAAGGGCCTTAGATCTTTAAAACTCCGCAACGGATTTTGATGCGTTTTTTTTAATAGATAAAGTGATTCACGATGAAGGTTTATATGTATGTGACATTCATAATATAGTAGAGATTGCACCCGTGCGGAGCAGGGACGGGTCGGTAGTATTGTATACATTCCAAATATATTTTCGTCGTTTATGGTTTCAGTTAGGGGTGCATCGATACGCCTTTTCGCCGATACGTTATAGATACCGATACTCTTATAAAAATATCGGCGATACCAATGACGAATGCCGATACGCTTATTGTGAACTAGCTTCTGCCAGCGACTTCGTACGCGGATCCTGTTGCTTATGCCAGCGACAATGGGGTCGTCAAAATCGAAGATCTGAAACGTCTGATGTCGAATTCTTAGAGCCTGGGGACGGGAAAACAACGGGACGCGCATGACGATTCCAGACGTTCCAGATCTTTCATTTTTATAAGTCAACAGGAAATGCCCATCAGACTAAACAACTCTTGCTAAGACGTCATTCCTATGTTATAGTGTAGGTAGCTGGGCTCTTGGAATTCCACATCAGGTGTTCCAGATCTTCAGTTTTTATACGACAACAGGGAGTGCTCATCAGGCTGAACAACTCTTGCTAAGACGTCATTACTGTATATGTAATAGTGTAGCTGGGCTCTTGGAGTTCCACATTAGGTGTTCTATATCTTCAAATTTATTTTCTCAGCAGAAAATGCTCATCACGCGGAACAATTTTTGCTATGGCGCTATTTTTGTATCTCTTATAGTTTAGCTGATCTATTGCAGTTCTGCATCAGGTGTTCAAGTTTCCAAGATAAATTATAGCCTATAATGTTGCCCATACTTAATAGCTATACAACTAAAAAAAAAAACAATCAAATCCGTCCAGTAGTTCCGAAGATTAGCGTGTATGGAGTAACTTCTCCCGTTTTCCTAACATTTCCCTTCACTGCTCTGCTCCTATTGATTGTAGCGTGATGAAAAGTATACTATAACCAGCGCAGGAGTATGAAAAATAATTGTACCAAGTTTCGTCAAAATCCGTCGAGTAGTTTTTGTTTCTATAACGGTTATACAGACAGACAGACAGACAGACAGACAGACAGACAGACAGACAGACAATAATTTTATTAATTGCATTTTTGGCATCAGTATCGATCCCTAATCACCCCCTGATAGTTATTTTGGAAATATATTTAATGTACAGAATTGACCTCTCTACAGATTTATTATAAGTATAGATATAGAAGATATAGATAAAAAATTAAGATAAAATAAATAAATCACAAGTCATATTATTTTTTTAGTTCGTGCCTCGTTTGCAACGAAGTAGACGAGACAACACGCTCGTATATACTACATTTTTAAATTAAAAAGTATCGTTGAATCGGTCATAAAAATATTGTCGATACCGATATATCGGCTAACCCGAAGTTTCACCGATATATCGGTATCGGTATCGGATGCTTCGCTAGTTTCAGTAGTATTAAAACATACCGGAATAAAACAAGAATCAAATGCCTGGAGCCGTGCTTATCCCAAAACTGAAAACAAGTCGCGTCCGCGTGACGAACCAAATTAACACTTAGTACGTAGACTTTTATCTAGAACGTCCGTGTTTGACTGGCACCGAGCCAAAACGTATGCAACTCACAGTCGACCCGTTTATTACTCTTTTCACCCAGGAATTCCGATATTGGGCCGGGAAATCGAGAAATACGCAGCACACCTTACGACACCTGCATTCCTGAAGCTAGTTTAGTTCATGATACTCGTACTCAGTCTTCAATTCCGGTGAAACCTATTTTCATCACGAGAACTAAAATTCAATTGTATTGTATTTTCAACCCTCAAATCAGTGTTGTAGAGTTGACATTCGAATAGCGCCCTATATTTTGGCATTCATCAAGATGTTTCGATGAGTATAAGTAACCCAAATTAACGAATGTTTCGAGTTGTGGCTGACTATACCTACTAAGGGTCAATTGTTCATGCTAGCGAGTCGAAGCGCATTGAAGCGTCAATTTGAAACTTGACAAAGCAAATTCACCCTTATCTCCACAGTGTCAAATCTACAATAATAATAAAAAAGCGCACATTCGACAGAATACACTCGCATAATAATATGGAGAGTACGCGCGTCTAAATGCGAAGTCCTCTCAATTTGCGATCCTCGAATTTACCGATCACCCCCAATGATTCTCGTCAACCCTCATTGATTATGACTTGTATCATTTATTTATTTGGTTTGAAACCCCTTGGGAAGACTGGTTGTCACTCTTTCGAGCTTCTGACCAACATTAAAGACTGTCAAACATTTACAAATGACAGCTTGGTCCAACGGCTTTGCGTGATATCCAAGACACGGCAGAAACTTGCTATGTTTGATGGTTACCCATCCACAGACCGACTTCGGCAAGCGTGATTTAACCTTGAAGATCAGTCTGTGGGGCTTTTATTATTTAGCCTCGAGCTCCTCAAGGATATGGTATAATGCAACGTAGTTTTTTAGGACAGCTAAGAATGTTTTACTTTTCAACACTGTCAGAGCGGTGGAGCATGGAAACGAAGACGTTTCCGAAAGTTGAAAAACGTAATTCTAATGTAACGCCGGCCAATGTATTAAGTGATTATCAGACCCTGAAGTCAACGCAGGGAAATTTGAGCTATACATACATGTGACTGCTTCATTAATGTAGCTGTCACTAGCGAGATTGTTGCGCATGAGGCCCTGTTCTGTTCTTAGGGGCCTATTATGACCAAGTCTTAAAACCAAGCTTGTTCCAGTGAGTGAACGAGATGGCGCCGCGCTAGACGACTTGTTAAGTTCTGTCTTAATACGGCCGCAGGCCGGGCAAAATGTGATTGATTCCAAAAAATCTCTGATCTAAGGGTTATTCACACGGGTCGATTTGTCCAGTCCATTTAGACGGTCGATTTTCGCCACACGGTCGCTGCAGTCGCTTGGCAAATAGGCCGCTTTAGTGTCAATTGTCCCAGACCCATTACTACTGAACGGATTTGAATGAAAAGTAGACACAGGATAAAATTATTTTCTCAGTGTGACACTTTCGTGCAATAATTACCTACCAAATTTCACACAGGCAACACCGTGGGTATTAGCTAGTGTACCTGGAGATGGACGGCGCCGCCGAGGCCGCCCCCAAAAAAAGGTGGCGAGACGATCTAGACGTGGCCGAGGAAACTCTTTTCCTGGGCCGCGTCTAGATCGCCTTGAAGGAATTGGGGGAGGTCTTTGCTCAGTAGTGGAACAGTACAGGAGGAATAATAAGGAACTCACTGGCTTAGAAGTCTCCATTTCATTCCGGACTAGAAGTATGTCATTGTTCTAAACTGTTGAGTGCCCCCGTGCCCCCCGGGATCTGTGCCCGTGCCCCTCGGGTCAAACGTCTTAATCCAATGTCACATACCCGCAGCCAAACACAATGACCTGTAATTACAATAAAACCACCGAAAGGATGAAAATAAAAACAAAAGAGTTTATTTGCCTCATCGTGCGTGGGCGCAATGTTCCGACACAAAACTTTAAACCCATTACAAACTGTTTTGATGTAAATAAAAGCATTAGGTGGGATCTATTATTATCAAGGATGAAAAAATCTGTAAATTCTTAATTTTAGCTATGTTGAATGATTGCTCACATATGGCTTCGCTATTTTTGATAACAGAGGAAGTTGATTTCAAAATAGTAACATTATTTTAAATTAACAAAATCTACATCCACCAGCTAACCGCGGCACTGAGATGCCAAGGGTGCCAAGGAAAAGGGTGGTGGGTGGTTCGCGAGTCTGTCGCATCAGCTTAGGTAACCGAGAACCTAGGGAACGTAAAGGGAAGGACATCGTGGATTTTAGTCAATACAAGTCTGCAAATCTCTTCCGTCCCGCCCTGTGGGTAGGAGGGACTATTTTGATGATTAAATCACGATAAAAGGAACAGGGTGGTTTTTAGTCAGTTAGATCTGACAGTCCCTATCGCACCACCACTCATTTCATGGTTTCCCATTCCAAAAATAACCTCCATCCTGCACTAGTCTTGCGAGGTAGATTAATTATGCTCGGAAAGAGACATAGCCTGTGTCCCAGTTGTAGAAACGTTAAGAATTAATTATTTGTCATTTAGAGAACTTCAGCTCCGCGTTGTGACATTCTATCTTCCTGAATTTCTCCCTAAATAAAACATACAGCAAAGGTAAACATACAGCTTTGATACGGTGATACCGTAGCGTAGTATGTGTGCCGAACCTGGCAGCGCAAGAGAGCGTGAAGATAAGATGCGCGCGATAACACGAACAATGTCAAGTGCTTATCACAGCGAGGAAATTAATCGGGGGAGCAACTCAATCATGCTAGCTAGTTACTAGTTTCAACCAAGCTTGAACTCGGGGGTTGGTGACGTCAGTACGATGAATTATAACTAAGAGTGTAGCGTCTCGCGGGTTTGATCTCCGCACGGGCCAAATATTTGTATGATCTACAAATAGTTGTTCCGGGTCTGGAATCTGAATGCTTGTATATGTCAGTTTCTCTGTTTAGAAACACACCCACGATACAGGAGAAATTCCTAGTGTAGGGCAACCTGGGCAACGCATTTAAAATAAAAAAATGTGGCAGAATAAAATCCTAGGCCTAAATCAATGTCTATTTTCAACACTAGGCTGAACGCAGAGAGATAAAATTTAAACATAGCAATAATATTTATACAACACTAATGACACGATTCATAGGTGATCTGTATAGTGTCTGTAATAAAGCTAGATTTCCGACTTGCCTTTACACTAAACACATTTAAAGCCGTTCTGGCTTAAATCATGAAGAAACATCAGCAGCAGAATAGTAAAAAGAAACAGGAAATACACCTGTCTTTAAGTACTTAGAAAACGTCATAGATCGCAACCAGCGCCTGCCGCATAACACCGTAGAACCGGGTTTGGCGACGACGGAAGAATAGGCATAATGCTACTTGCAGAATGTACAAAGATTTCTATAAAAAATTCGGCATGCTGAATGCCGAATTTCCGATTTAAACGATGCAGTAAAGCTTTACTTATATTTTACAATCGTTTCACGATCGACCATACACGGGAATAAAACGTCAAATCGTATAGAAAAAACTTTGTCTATATTTAGCAGAATAAATAAATTGGTCATGCTATGCGTAATTGCGTACATAGGAAGATTTTAGTCTCAAGGGAACGAAAAATACATTGCGAATGAAAATGGCGGCCATAACTAGGGACTAGCATTAGAAAGACGGTTGAAAGGTCCTAATCAATAAAATTTACTACCAGTTATACTGCGTCCTTCGACTTCTAGAACATTGATATCTATGTAGCACGTTTATTACATTCCAAATAGTAATGCGGCATACCCCACTCGTTTCGATTTATATGCAAACTACAAACATAATAATGTGAGCGGAGGAACCAAAAATATGATCAATTGATCATAGGTATTTTTGGTTCCTCCGCTCATCTATATCCTATGTTATCGGAATCTAGAAATAAGTGTTGCGTAAACGGTAAACAATAGCGTGGGGTTTTGTGAAAATATCCGATTAGCCGACTCATAGTATCTGAATTATAAAAAGAATTTTCAAATCGAAACGACATGAGTCGGTCGCGGTCTGACTCTATTTGGATCGGAGGCCGTCATCCTGCGCTACCTGTAAAGGTTGCAACAATATGAGTTGCGTCCAAATAAGCATCCGAGTCCACTAGGTTTACATACTACACCTAAGGACTGCCTGGAAATTGCCTTCAGCTATTACGGAACAGCTAGACTGAATAAAATTCAGATATACATATTTATTAGAAAAATAGTAAGTAGTTCGGTCTTTATAGAACTCCTATGGAAGGTCTACAATATCTATTTTAGCAACCGACTGATTTTGTATGAAAATAATTATATGTTTGACTTAAAACTAGGTATTAAGACACACTGTAGTTTACTGACCAGTGTCTACCTAAGTGCCGTAAAATGATTTGTAGTCAGCATGTGTTGCGTACTTCACGAAGTATATGTCTTAGGAAATGATACATGGCCGTCACAAGGGCTGGGAGTGGTCACATGATTGATAGTGCACCAATGTACCATCGCTCATCCATAGTCCATTGGTGACAGTTGCTGCAAGTGCTAAAAGTGTATTCCATCCATATGCATTACGCATATTAGTCACGAGTTAACGACAGTCCCCGGCAACATAAAGGAAAATAATTAAATAACAAAGGGAACGTAACATAAACATTTAACAGGTTCATTCCACTTAGCAACGGCCAGTTTCCTTTTTCTAACGGCTGTCTTCAATACAAGACAATATGCTTTTCCGTCTATTAAGATAACAATTATTTATTTCAATATCTATTTTTCTACTTCTAAATTAGTCTGTATTACGAAGTATTAAGGTTCATGCTTCGAGGTCTGCAAGATAGCGGGTTGCAGCCCATATGCGCCCATGCAATGCCCCTTGCCAGCGTCACTTAGCTTATTATATTCAAATGATTCTGTACCCTGACCGTGTGTGTTGTGTGCTAATCGATTGCTTTGCGAATGCTTTTTAGATTCGTATGCACTTGCTTTGTTTATGGTAGTAGCAAAGAGCTGTGCGTTGGCTAAATATTATAATGTATGGACCATAATGAAGTCGGTAGGCGGAGACGTTGACAAATGTTAATCACGACGCGATATATTACATTGAGATACTAAACCAATTATTAGGGCTTGAGATCACAGATCACTTCGGTTGACGGCCTCGTTGGTCGCAACCGCAGGTGCAGGGCGTGGGTTCAACTCCTAGGTCCGGCAGCGTGTTTGTGATAACCTCAATTTTAGAATTGTACTCTCTCTGATCGTAGCTAAAGGCTATTAAAAAATACATTAACAGGACTTGCGAAATATGAGTTGAATATACACATTATATTCAACTCATATTTCGCAAGTCCTGTTATTGTCTGTTATAGTCAGTATCCCCCTGCCAAATCCATCATAGCATCTCCTAAAAAACTTGGTAAATTTTCATTTACATAGCTATGCAATTGTTGTTATTTTGTTTGTGCCTGTGCGTTTCTCTTTGTATATCAATATCATAATCACGTTGCGAATTTCCTGAGAATTGTCTGTATACCAATTTTATTGTAATGCTATCGCTAATTACCGGTTTATCTGCAAGATAACTGATACGCGATTGGGCTCGCTAAATAAGGGCGAAAGATTTGACGTATGCGCTGGCGTCATAATAATTGTTAATAGGTACTTGATGACTCTTACCAAAGACACTCGTCAAATTAAATAACTATATTTTTGGAATTCTGTCTCCCTTCAACCATGTTACTTTATTAAAGGAGAAATGCTTCGCAGTCATTTTTGAGTCCTCATAATGAAATACAAGAGAATTTAAACGTAAAAGATATGAATAATTTTGCAAGATTTAGCTGTTGAGTGTAACAGGAATATTAGATATTCCCCCATTGTTCAATTTCACCTTTGCTTCGCAGATTACAGCGAATTGTCCCACACAGTGTTGTATTTTTTATTATTTTTCTGTACAGCTGTGCAAAACATAACCGTTTTTCAATAACACACGTGATTATTTATATTATCTTGCATTGCATTTGTAAGAGTTCCTGTTTTGTTAAAAAATGAACATTGAACAGCTCTTTTGTGTAGGTTAGGTCTCATTATTAAATTTAGCATCACTGGCTTTGTACTTATTGTTGGAGTTCGCAAAAATAAGGTATTGTACTAAGTCACCCCCAGTTCAACTCCAGACATGACCGTTGCTAAAATATTGTGATGCAAATCAAGAAGTAACGGGGAAACAGTACATGGCAAGCTGCGCGCTGCATGCCTCGCGACTGTGACTCAACCGTCAGTAAGTCGATCGTTGTAGTGTAGGCGACTCTCGTTAAACCGCATAATTGCACATAAATCCTTAAATAATTACTTTTATATAGTTCCACAACTATATCCTTCATCGCTCTGTTTATAAACAAGTTTAAGATCACAACGTTGTTATTATTATTTTGTTCTTGAGCAACTATTAAATGCCATTGGCATTGTTCGTTGATTCTCACAAATGGTCTCTGACTAACACATATTACAAAACAATAATTTATTTCGGACATCACCTGACTTTGTTTGCCCTTCGCTGTTTTATGTTGATGTAAATTAATATTGTGAATGAACTATGTAGGATTAAGTCATTTGTCCTTCAGGGACGGAAGGTGTGTCGGCAATTACTTTAATTTTATAGAAACTATTCTGACTTGCGTTATTTGGCTTTATATTTTGCGTGGACTCAAGTGTTGTTTTTAATTAATGAAAAGCAACTTTATGTTCGTAGTCAAGTGTTCATATTTGGAAAGCAGAAAACCGGTCTATCCAAATATGATTGGCTGGATTTGAATTGAATCGGTGAGTTCCGGCCGGACAGTCAGTCGGGGACAATGTGTAGGAGAGAAGGAAGTTATGTCTCGCGCCTTGTCATCAACGATATGCCATCATCGTTTCCGATTAATTCTTAAAGACAGTTAATAATAATCATCATAATTAGCATAATTATAATATAGGTAGTACTTGATAGTATTTTGATATCGATATTCCAAGAAGGAAGGTGCAATGGTGCAAGGAAGTATCAGCACATTATTGATCACCCTTTTTTATCGTTCTAAAATCATCAAATGAGTCCTGACGTCCTATGTGGAGCGGAAGGGACTGTTAGTCTCGTACTGACTAAAATCCACGGTTTTCAATAGTCCTTTACGTTCATTATTCATCACCCCCTCGTTTATTTTTCTGTTGTGAGCAAAAGGGGGTGTCGGAGGTGATTGGTAAGCCAATGGTCATCAAGTATGTATAAGAAAACGGCGCCGGAAAATTTTGTATGGGTTGTGTGACTGGTTTCCTCCCCCCCCTATGTCTAGAGGTGGGGTATTACCCGGTGTATAAATGTAATGTTGCACTTGTTAGCAGTTATTTATTCGTGAGAATTGATAGTCTTAAGGCTCCTAAACACAGTGCCGGAGGCATTGCCGGCAATGCCGCCGGCCAAGCCGTAGTGTGCCCGGCGGCATTCAAAGCCGGCGGCTTTGCAACACAAAGGAGCCGCCGGCATGGCCGCCGGGTTGTGCGGCTTATTTATTACGCGGCTTGCCGGCGTCAGTTCGTTCCTGGCATTCAAGCGGCGTTCTATGTGACTGTCACAACCGGAATGATGCTTGGCGGCTTTGCGCGGATTGTGCCGGTGGCTTGTATTGCCTGGCATGTGTGTAGTAGCCTTAATAATTCTTATCAGTAAATATTGTATCTCTTATCACTTAGTCATTTGCTTGCGTATTTATTTTGGTAGAGTGTATCCCGGCCCCAATGTGGTTTAGGCGTTTAGGTAGTAGTGAGATCTAAAAGATTAAAAAATGCTAGTATTAACAGAATTTAACAGTATGGACTGCTGTAGGCATGGGTAGATTTTTAACAGTGCCTACAATTATAACATACTATTGCCAGGTTCGATTCTCAGGGCATGCTCTGTTATCAAACTTTTCCATTCGTTCCTTTGAAAATGAGAGTCTGGGATTTGTTCATTAGGAACGTCTGAACGGAAATCTGTCTTTATTTAAATAAAGTAGGATTTAATGTAAATAACGAAATTATGTTATTACTTACTACAGTCTACGGTTCACCTGTACCGCGGCACAGACAGGGTATGTCGTGTTCACATAATTATTGTAATATTCTGTCAACCCTATATAATGCCACGAACTTGTTAATGTATTAGTAAATAAGGTGACATGAGATATATCGCCGGACGTTCAATAAGGATTCACAATTGACTGCACATCTGAACTCGTTTCCCGCGTTGCGCAAGGGCATCATATTGTAAACATTATCTACTGTCTTAGTTTTGAGAGCGACCTGTATCGGTATCAGTTCTAGTTTCAATACTGAGCTGTTTGCGAGACCTTGACCGAATTGGCAAAAATTACTAACGTTATTGTTTTTGAGGTGTTTTGTGTAGATAGGGTTGTTAGTTGTTAGTAATCAGAATATAATATTATGTAGAACAATGATGTTGATTTTAAATAATAGAAAGGTACTGCTGAACATATTTCGGTCCTGTTTTTTTTTATACTTTGCCCTCACACTAGGAATTTCTCCTGTAAAGTGGGTGCGTTTACAAACATAGAAGCTCACATACATCAACACCGTTGGTGGTTGGTATTTGTTGCGTGCGAGGATCGAACCCGCGACACGCTGCACAGTAGTCGGTCGCTCAGCCACTGCGCCAAGCGTGCCGTCATAATTATGATAATGCTGTTGTTATTTAAAGATTCACCCAGTCGAATGTCCCGGCCGCTAGAAATTATTTATCACCAAATAAGCGCACTCCCGTATATCTTCTTAGCACTCGATGGGGAGAAAAAAGTCAAGAGCTCAAGAGACTCTCAACCAGTCTCAACAAGGAGTTATCATATTACCCAGTTACTGGGTTGTGGAGGTCAATAGATTGCTCCATGCAAAATACTAATATTCAGCTGCATCCAGTCGGACTGTAAGCAGACCCCAATATAGTTTGGGAAAGGCCAGGCAGATGATGATATCTTACTCTTTCTTCATCATCATTATCATCATTAGCCTATAATGTTCCCACTGTTGGGGCACAGGCCTCCTCTCTGTGAGAGGGAGTGCCATAATCCATAGTGCGGGTTAGCGGATGTCACATGTCTTCGAATTTTTGGTTCTAGGACATGCCGGTTTCCTCACGATGTTTCCCTTCACCGTTTTGAGAGCAGTGGTGATGAAATAAATTACACAAGGTAATGCGCCTGGCGGGGTTCAAACCGACCTACCACTCGTAAGTCGGGACCGATACTACTGGACCACCATTGCTCCGATCACTATTCCTACTAACTAATATGATATTCATATTTGTAACTCTTTCATGCAAAAACTACAGAACAGATTTGAATTTAATTGGGTACACCGATAGTTTATGACCTGGATTAACTCATAGGACATTTTATATCCCGATTTCATCTTCGAGTGGGATTCCCGCTGTCAACAGCTAGTAAATGAATAAAATTGTGTATATAATGTTTACAGGCGAAACTGGCAAGCTCGTGGAAAGCGCAAGCCCTGTTCAAGAAGTTCGACGCTCGAGCCAACCACAAGGTGTACGCCAAGGGACGGTCGTGCGCCTCCGGCAAAGTCCTCATCATTGGTGCCGGACCTTGCGGTCTGAGGGCTGCTATAGAATGTCAACTATTAGGGGCCAAAGTCGTAAGTACACAACTAGTCTTTCTTCATGAAATACATATGCTTCTTTAGTGCAGGCTAAGTTCGAACCCACGACCTACAACTCGAAGTCGGGCCCGTTACCACTGGACCATCATTGCTGCTGCGTTAGGGCGTTATTAGACCTGAGATAAGTACACTTAGAAATACTGTCCTAGTAAGAGTTCACACCTCAATGTTTTTCGTCTTTTGAAAGCCTCGTCGGTATACTTTTGGCCAAGGATTCAAATTCTGGAAAGCAGACTTACAGTTAAAACCATAGAAAATTTTCTTTATTTTGTAATGTGCTTGTCATCCTACTTCCTACTAATATTATAAACGTGAAAGTTTGTTTGGATGAATGAATATTTGTTACTGTTTCACGCAAAAACCACTGCATGGATTTAGATTTAATTGGGTACACCGATAGTTTATGACCTGGATTAACTCATAGGATATTTTATATCCCGATTTCATCTTGATGAAATAAAAATGATGGTACACAGATAATAGCCTGGATTAACGGGTACATATTTGAATAATATCGAAGATTAAAATATCTACGCTTAAAATATCGATGTTCAAAACATCGAAAATGAAAATATCGAACGACCGTAAAATCGAAAATTATAATCGAAAGTTTATAATATCGAATGGTTAAATGATCTACGTCCAATATATCTAAAATCTGAATATCTACAAAAGTTACATCGAAAGATCTAAATATCTAAATACAGATTATCGAATGTCCTAAATGTCGAAGTACAGATTATCGAATGTCCTAAATGTCGAAGTACAGATTATCGAATGTCCTAAACATCGAACCTAATAAGGTAAGTCGACGGAGCCCCGCTTATTCCTGTTTGCAAGGTTTAAAGTAACCTAACCTGTCCGGGTGTCGGGGTGCCCCAAGTTTCGAGCTCGCTTCGCTCGCTCTTGCATCCGAAGTCCGTCCAGCTTGCAGCAACCTTGGTAGGTAGTAATCAGCAATTTGACCAAGGACGCAAGAGCGAGCGAAGCGAGCTCGGGACTTGGGGCACCCCGACTTGGACAGGTTTAGGTTACTTTAAACCTTGCAAACAGAAATAGGAGACCCGCTTCGCGGGGCTCCGTCGACTTACCGTGATAGGTGGTAATCAGCAATTTGACTAAGGATGCAAAAGCGAGTCCGATTTTTTATCCGGTTTCTGTCCGATATTTCAACTTGTAGGTATTTTTAACGTAGATATTATGAACTTTGAACTTCGATGTATTAAACGTTGATATTTTGAACTTAGGCATAATGTCATTCGATATTTTGAATCATTCGACATTTTAATCAATCGACATTTCAATCTTCGACGTTTTAAGCGAAGATGTAACATTTTTCGATATTTTGTTATAATCGATATTTAAATTTTCGATGTTTTGAACATCGATATTTTAAGCGTAGATATTTTAATCTTCGATATTCAAATATGTACCCGGATTAACACATAGGATAGTTTTTATCCAGATATTATGTTCCCGTGGGATAATTTTCGAGTTGTAGCGGGAGGAGTCGCTGGCAACAGCTAGTAGGATGAAAGTATTTGAATGCTAAAGCTATGTTAAGATTTATCTCAAATACTCAAGTACGAGGCACTTAGCCTTTAGTATAACAAGTTATAATACCGAATGACCTCACTATTATATCTGCGTATGTTCTCATATCATGTTTTGCATACCTTAAAAAGGTTCTTTCACTGCAGCTTCGTCTTAAAAACTCAACCTGTATATTTCTAATTTAGATTAGACAGCGTTTCCCAAAGAATGGTCCATTTTTCGTAGGAGGTTGTGAGCCTAAAAACTGACAGTACCTATGTCAGACGGGATTTTCGACTATTTTTTATATTATGGCTGAATACCGAAATAAATTGACGATTATAATTTATTCAACTCATTGCGACTATGAATATGTGAAATTAATTTGATGCTAAAAACAAACAAAACCATTTCTCTCATAAAAAAATAGCAATTCTCGTATTAGTAACATTTCGATTGGAACTAAATGGATTATTCTTATTTAAACAGCCCTAGCTTAATATAAGAATTAGTTATGCCCCTTTTTCTACAAAGAGAAGAGCACCAAATTTTTAAGATAATTATTGTTTGATGGGTCACATTCCTGTCAACTTTGGGAACCACTGGATTAGATGTTACATAAATTGTTTAAAAAATACACTGATGCAATTACCGAAAACAAAGATGAAGTTACTTAAACAAGCGCATATTTGTTTTGATTATTGGGTCACATCCATTCAGCCGGGTTACTGGTCAAAGTAGCAGTTCCACAGGCGAACTGAACAAACAAATTATAAACTTATGTACTTATAGTCGTTACTAAGCAAAGTGAACCTCGTTTACAATTGTCTAAAAGAAGAATTCATAAATAACTGATCATTAATTTTGTTTTAAATACATCGAAACGTAAGAAATAAGAATATTAAATTGGTGGTTTTATCATGATTGTGAGTAAAGGGGTAAGTTTATAACGGCCTCTTCAAAATGTCGTGCGACTTTATGATTAGCTTTTTGAAGTTTTCGACGGTATAGGATATTGAGTTCGAGCTACAAGCTAACGTTAAAACGTTAACGTATCGACAACAATCCAATAAGACTGGTTGTCAGATTTTGCACATCTTTATACTCAGACATACACATGCATGATGAAAAGGGCACCATTATTAAATAAAATGTGACTTGTTATATTTTGGGTGTGTTTACAATCATTTCAACTCCCGGAGCAACAAGCTGAGACCGCAGGGCCTTCCGAGTATGACTGCGATGGCCCAATCGCGTCTTAAAGGTTGAGTAGTTCCGCTCAGGGAACGAGATGGCGCTAGACGACTTGTATAGCTGGGTCCACCCTTTATAGCAGAACTTTTTACGTCATAATTTTATTTTGCATAGCAACGGATAGCATAAACCGCTTTTCGCAGAAAATCGTTTGGCATACACTCATTTACCATAACACCGAAACCCATAATTTTGTAAGTCAGAATCATCTTTAGGCATAAATTTCATTTCCATAATAATCAATAAGTATAACCATCATTTCGTAGAAAGTTCACAACCAGAATCATCTTTTGCATAATTGTGTGGTTTTTATTTCCCAGACAGTAAGATGATGCAGTAAGCATGCAGCAAGCATTCAGCACATGCAGCAGGCATGGCTTCTGTCACGGCTCCGGCGCTGCGGGTCTCTGGCGGTCCCACGCGAGCTAATCGTCGCAGATGATTTTACGCCCACCACCGCAGCTTCGGCTTACTGGCCGGCAAGCCGGCCAGCCTCAGCCGCGGCGGTGTGCGTTAAAACCACCTGCTCCTCAGCTCACGGGCCGCCTCGCCCCTCCGCGCCTACGCGATTATAAATTACACTCTAGGGGTAGGGCAGACAAGACTACGTGAAGTCGGTTTTGCAGCGATTCATTTCTGTCACTAACTTTTGTAGCACACCATATTGATTTTATAAAACAATTTTTTTATTTTTTATTATGACTATTAAATTATTTCTATTCTGAAATTCTGTGATCTTCGAAGTATACCAAGTCAAATTATTCCAAATAATCGGCGCTCTAAATAAACGTTATGCTAAATGAAAATATGCAAAATTGTAACTCTGACAAAAGTAATTATGCCCAATACAATTCTGCCATCTTAAAAGTATCCCAATTTAAATTCGGACATAAAAACATTAGGCCAAAAAACAATTATATTAAAAAAAAATTATACCATAACAATGTTCGTTTAAAAAAGTTTCTGCCAAGTGAGTTCTGCCAAATGGGTTTCGGAGAAACAAGTTTCTGCCAGATAGAGGGCACCCGTATAGCTCTGTCTCTTTCTCACAGCCTAAAGGAGAATGGGCAATTTTGTATGGAGCTTGGGCGGTCAGCGGCCAAGAATGATTTTTTCATATTTTAGTGTGCTTTAGTCCTACAATTATTGTGTAAAAGTTTTATAATAATAATAATATTATTATTTGTTTTTGAACCCTTATTTTATTATTTTACTCACTGTTTTGGCTTATATCCAATACAAAAATACAAAAGTAAAGTGAAACAACAAATCTAGATAGTTTTAAAGGTGTTCATTAAAAATAATGAAAGTTTTATTAGTGCGGGCACGCCACAATTGCGGCGGTAAGACCCCTCTTTGAGGAAACGCTGGATAGGCTGTCCTACCACCTAACGCAGGTCCTCACCGGACACGGAAGTTTCGGGAGGTACCTGTGTCGGATAAGGAGTGAAGAAACGCCTGGATGTCACCACTGTGAGGATCGCCCAGAGGACACGGTGCAGGTCTTCCCCGCTTGGGCAGAGCACCGCCGTGTCTTCACAACGGCGTTAAGCGGCGACCTCTCGCGCCCGGCACTAGTTGAGGCCATGCTGCGGGGCGAGAGGGAGTGGGAAGCGGTGGTCTCCTTCTGCGAAGCAGTCATGCTAGCAAAGGAGGAAGCGGTACGCGTGAGGGAAAGAACAGCGTCTACCTCACAGCCCGGCCGCAGTGGACGTCGCAAGGCGACCTCGAGCATGTGGGCGGCGAGTACTGGGTGACTCGCTGTCCATGGTCGGACAGTGGAAGTCGAACCATGTGGCATGCCGTTCTCATGAACAGCATAGGCATTTGCCTGTAGTATTGCAGAGCACCGCTGTGTCCCCACTGAAGCGATAGGCAGCGACCGCTCGCGCCCGGCATTGGTTGAGGGATTGCTAAGGGGTTGGAGTAGAAGTGGGAAGCGGAGGAGGCGGGACATGTGAGGAAGAGGACAGCTTCCACCTCACCAGCCGCCGCGGGAGACGCGGAGTCGCGATGTGATTTCCGCCTATGGACCGCATGCGGACGGCTAGTGATGGGCGACTCGCTGTCCGATCATGGACCATGCCCGGTCCTCAAAGAGCTGTCAGCAATATGATATGACCCCTTAGAGGGCCAAAGCTTGCCGGAGTCGCGGGACTATCAGGTAACCGAGGCTCGGGAACGTAGTGGACGAACACTTCCGTTACTTTCTTGTACTTGTACTGATTAAAATCCACGGTGTCTTTCTATTGAAGGTAGGTAGGTTTAATCAGTACCCGTGTGACCTCCCGTTCTGCCCTGGGCGAGACTCATTCGATGATTTTAGCACGTAAAATCTTTAAGAAGAAAAAAAAAGGAACCGTCTTCAAAAACACAAAAAAAGCGTAAAATAACTTTTTTTTCGGAAGTCGGTGGCTTTGTTTTTTATTTATTTAATCGACTTCCGAAAGAATACGAGACTCCCATAGTGATACATACAACACTGACGACCGTGCCTACACACGGCGAATTAACCGTAGATTTTCACGGCCTAAAAACGTGTGTACAAGAGGCCTTATACATTAAAACCTTCTCTGAGATGTAACAAACACTTTCCTGAAAACCGCATCAAAATCGGTTCAGCCAAACGCGATATAATCGCAGACAAACATACATGCATACATACATATAGGTCGAACTAAGAACCTACTTTTTTTTTGAAGTCGGTTAAAAAAAAAGGCAAGTTGCTGATGGATAATCCGCTAGCTACTAGATTGTGTAATTAGCAAGACAAGAACAACAACAATATTGCATATGAACATAATTATTGTGCGATATTGCTTCATGCACTTCGGTGATATTGACCCTCAAATATTTTTTTTGCTAAATGAAATACAGAGTAACGCCCATAGTAAAAGTTATTCCTAAATAACAGTACTTTCATTTGACACAAAATTAATTGATGGCCGCCGAACGCCCAGGACTGCCCATTCTCCTTTTTACGCATTAAGACGTCATTAGGCTACTTGTAGTATTGGTATTTCTTTGTCTTCCTGTCATTCATCTGAAGGTTGTCAAAGACTGCTCTTTGCGATAAGACCGCCCTTTGTATTCACATCTTTAAAATATCTACTATTTTGTCATACAAATTGCTGAATTTGCATGTTACATAGTGCCTGATGTCATAGAGTCATATAGTAGTTCATAATAGCCTTTGTCGAGAAGTTCTATTGATGATATTCAATAGGTGCTGACAAATCTAAGGGTCAGTTCAGACCGCGACGCGAAGCGACGCGACGATGCGCGCACTCTTTTAAGAGCCATTCAAAATACGACTTTATTTTCTACACCAAAAGATACACATTTCGTTGCGAGAATTTAAGCGGCGTCAGCGGCGCCGCGCTGCGCCGCGGTGCGCCGCGCGGCGCAGCGCGGCACATCTCAACGCAGTCGTGAGTCGCTGCTCGTCTCGACGCCGCGCGGCGCAGCGCGGGGCCGCGCTGCGCCGCTCGAGGCCGCTCGACTATGTAAGATGTTAGACTGGGAGCTAGAGGTGTCTGATTATGCGTAATGTGAGTGTCGAATTTCGCCAACCGATTTTAGTGACGAAAAGGTCAAAGAATAACAATGTTTATCTTGCCAGTCAATTGTCTGGTCCATTTTTTACGCCCTCTTCTCTTATTCGTAAGCGGAATGTATCGAGTACATGATTTAAAATCATTTTAATGATTATTTCCGTAATCATTTATAGAAAAATCAGATCACAGCTTTTTGCGGGACAGATAAAGCTCATAATACTAAATTGCATAAAAATATTTTTTCCAATCAGTTAGGAACTTGTTCTGATTTGCTGAATTAAATGAAGTACTGAACTAAATGAGTGGACTACTTCATCAAGCGAAAAGATACACATACTTAATGCAGGCAGGATATGTATTGTCACTATTTAGGGTCTCAGGTATAAGAATTCGGTCATAGTTGCCTTCATTCGGATTTTGTATACTCAACTACCTCTAGCCCCTGGACTATGTAACTGACAAATGGACGACTGCGGGAGGAAGGGGGGTGGGGCGGGAAGCACGTGGTTAATGTAGACACTCCGCTGCACCGCGCGTTGTCTGGATGCGCAGCGCGGCGCATCGCTACGCAGCGCGGCGCATCGCGGCGCAGCGCATCGTCGTGTCGCTTCGCTTCTCGGTCTGAACTGACCTTAACTTTGTGAAATTCTACGCAGCTGAAATTCTCAAAACTGTGGAAGAAACGTGCAAAATTCGCACTGGGCCTAGGTCTTGTAAGGGAAATCATAGAGATTGGGCCTGTGTCCCAGCTGTGGGAGGTGGAATAGGCTGAATATGCATTGCTTATGCATGTCATATGACTATCAGATATTGACAGTTGTGATTTGAAAAAATGGTTTATATTGACATGTAACATCTTGCCTTTCGCTTTCCTGCAATCTGTATAAAAAGCCGAGGAAGTTGGCGCTATTTGATTTGACTAATGAGAGCGTGCGATTGTAAGAGTTGGCTGTCATATTATTATGGTAGCAATACCAACTCTTACGAAGGTCTGTCTTTCAATAAGAGACCAAAATTAATCAACCCTTGTTTAGGTGTCTTTGGATGGATGACCAAAGACAAGATGAGATTTCAGATGTTACACATGATTTATGAGATTCATACCTTCGACATGCAAGGCTAGTTTTTCCCAGAAGTGGGAGCATGCTATGAAAAAAGAAACCCTGAAGATAAATTACTTCCATTCTTTTTTAAAGGTGGTAATAGAGAAACGCGACCGTATGTCTCGTAACAACGTGCTGCACCTGTGGCCGTTCGTCATCCAGGATCTGAGGGCGCTTGGAGCTAAGAAGTTCTTCGGAAAGTTCTGCGCCGGCTCCATAGACCACATCAGCATCAGGCAGCTACAGTGTATACTTATGAAGGTGAGCTTGTGAGGGATTTTGAACCGTTCGTATATCTGATAGGACTCAGTTTTCTTTGCACCAAAATTTTCGTAGAATAGACAAACAATTAGTCGTACTACGCTTGTTGGTGGTAAGAGTCTAGATACCTTGTCTCCAGATCCAAGGTTCGTTGGGTAAGACCGACTTATAAAAGCGACCACTTTAGCCTGTGGGTCACGAACTATTTCCCCAATTGCACTCTTAGTAAGGTAAAGCAAATGTTCAGTTTGCGTTGCAAATCAAAATCTGTTAAAATAGATACTTAGCATAGTTGCAAAATAAGCTTAGTATTTGAGTTTCAAAAGTATGTTTTATATTGCAGGTGGCGTTATTATTAGGAGTGGAATTACATGAAGGAGTCAGTTTCGAAGAACTGTTAGAACCTACGGTTGCCGAAAATTCTGAAAGTAAGTGCTGAAGTAGGTCTTATTGAAATAATGAAGAAGAGCTCAATAATTTTATTAAAGCCGAACTGGTCGATATTCATGGTTAAGCGACCTAAGACTCTGGGATCTAGGTGCTTGTCTTTTTTTTTTAGGTGGTAAAATCATCAAATGAGTCCTCCCGCCCTGGGTGGGGCGGAAGGGACTGTCAGACTCTTACTGACTAAAATCTACCCGTGTTCCTTCAGATGCCCTTTACGTTCCGGGGCCACGGTATCCTGGGTTAAGAAAGAACCCGCAACCCCAGCAGGCATTTGGCGCGAAACACGATGCGCCACCGACCCGGGCTTTGTCCTTGGTCGGACGGCGAGCTACCCATTACTCACCGTCCGCAAGCCCGCTCCGCCGCTGTGTCCTCTGCTGATCAGAGGGACACGCGTTGGAGCGTCCACCTGACAGGCTATTCGCATACGGGCAAAGAGACCCCTTAGGCACACAGTGCCTAAGGAAGAGTTTTTGCCCGCATCCCAGGGTGCACCGGCCCGAAAAACTGGTCGTCCCCCCGGACGTACCCGAGAAGGAACTCCAGTCCACGGTCGCACGTGGAGGTTTTCTCTCTTAGCACCCCTAGGTGCTTGCCTTAGATTATTCCTCCGCGCGTGCCTCGGAAAGCCGTTGGTCCCGGATGTCATTTGTAATTGAGGAAATAGAGAGCATAACATAAGATTAACAAACGCAACCCTAATTTTAAAGAAACAGTTACTTGAAAATGACGTATCGCAATAAAATACTCTGTGCAAATTCATTTTTGATAGTGTATAATTATCTTGTTAGTCGTACACAAGGCGGTGCAAGTCTCCGACAGCTTGCGACTTTGGTATCCAGGAAACTATCGCTATACAAATCTATAATATCACTAGCTGACCCCGCAAACGTTGTTTTGCCATATAAATTAAAAAAAAATAGATAGTAGCCGATTCTCCGACCTACTGAATACGCATATAAAATTTGGTAAAAATCGGTAGAGCCGTTTCGGAGGAGTACGGTAACTAACATTGTGACACGGAAATTTTATATATAAGAAGATAATCTATCTTTTGGTGTGGACATGGTCAGCAAAATTCTTATTGTATTTTGAATTTAATTTTTTATTATGTCTGTTTAGGTGTCCATTATCGAATAAATGTTTTCTATTCTATTCTATACAGGTTCGTAGGAGACTTGCGTCGCCTTGTGTACGAAGGGGTAGCTTAGAGTAATTTAGCGTGCATATCGTTATAATATGGCGTCAGCGAACCATTCTAATGGAGCAGCTTAGTAATGGCCTTTCATTTTCCAGCTCTTGGTTGGCGCGCGCGCGTGCTTCCGTCGGACCACGTGGTGTCTCAGTACGAGTTCGACGCGCTGCTCGGCGCCGACGGCAAGCGCAACACGCTGCATGGCTTCAAGCGCAAGGAGTTCCGCGGCAAGCTCGCCATGGCCATCACCGCCAACTTCATCAACAGGCACTCGGAACAGGAGGCCTCGGTGAGTACGCAAAGCAGTACTTTTTATTGTTTTTACTTGGTAAAATCATCAAATGAGTCCTCCCACACAGGGAAAATCCACGGTGTCGTTCAATAGCCTTTTACGTTCCGGGGTCACAGTACCTGATAGCCCCGCGACCCCGGCAGGCTTTGGCCCTCTAGGGGGAGACAGCTGACAGCTGTTTGAGGCGCACGTGAAACACGACGCGCCGTCGAATCGTCCATTACTCGCGTCCGCCTGACACAATACTATGGCAACAGAACAATATCTAGCCTAGGATATTGGTACGTCTGGAACCTGTACTGTCTTCTGAAAACAAAAGAAGGGCTGGCTAGCTAGTGTTTGGGCCACATCGGGTCAAACAATTACTCTGTTTGAGAAACATTCTGAACTTTGTAGTACTCTCAACTTGCGTAAGTCTATGATGTATGTACAATCGACAAATTTGAATTATAACCCACCATTAGCTTATTAATTTATTACATTCAAATACAGATAAGTCCACCCACATTTGTGTAAATATACAATTACTCGTATTACAAATCCATGAAAATGACCTTGATTGACGGCTTCAAACCATTTTTTGTCAAAATGGATCATAATTTGTTGTCTATTAGTCATATTAGTCTACAAATGACGGAGAAATCAGTGGAATTACAAAAAACAAATACATCATCATCGATCATCTCCTTTTCTGAAGTTGGTTAATAACCGTATTTTTTTTCTAGGTGCCAGAAATAAGCGGCGTAGCGTTCATATTCAACCAGAAGTTCTTCAAGGAGCTGTATGAAGTGACCGGCATCGACCTGGAGAACATCGTGTACTATAAGGACGACACCCACTATTTCGTCATGACCGCCAAGAAACATAGCTTGCTCGATAAGGGTGTACTGCTCAATGTAAGTGTACTTTAACCACATCATCATAACCCGGAGTAGGTAGATTGATTTCATGTTCTTGTATCACGAACTGTCATAGAAATCATAACATGGATATGCCTTTTTTCTGGAATTTCATTTAGATTGAAATGCACGCGGGCTAAGCCGCGGGCAACAGCGATTGCTTATTTGTCTTTATCCTACATGTTCCTATTTTAAAATGCCGGAAAAATATCTTTAAAATCCAGGACACCCGGTGGTAAGTCCATATTAATATAAACGTTTCAGGTTATTGACCCCAAATCAATCTACAGTCGCCCGGCCGCTCATATAACTTTAACCTGAGAAATCGGAGGCCTCTGCCTCGAATTTTGCGGTGAGCGGAGCGGCGAAAGCGACAGGATTTTAATGCATACAATCAAATCGATCTGTCCTCGAAGGCAAATAGCAGGGCGTTCGAGAACGTGTCTGCGTTGACCTCGCCGCCACCTTCTCCGTCCCACTATAATTTCCAAATACCACTAAAACGTAATAATTATAGTGGTATTTGGACCAATTTGTTATTTCAAAACGACAAAAGAACCCTTTCTTTTGTGAGGCCTGTACCTAATGGTATGGGCCTCCCTTTTCTTTTGCCATTTTCTGTTTATGTGCTTTCCGTATTTTTGACAATATATTCTTCTAAGTATAATAAATTCCCCTTACTTTGCAGGATTTCAACGAGGTGTCTCGTCTGCTGAGCGTGGAGAACGTAGACCGCGCGGCCCTGATGAGATACGCACAGGAGGCAGCGCGGTTTTCTACAGACGGACGTCTACCGCTGCGGGACTTCGCCCTCAACCACTACGGGGAGCCAGACGTTGCTCTCTTCGACTTTACCTCGATGTATGCCGCGGAGAATGCTAGCATGGTAAGTAATTATGTCGCCCTCTTCGACAATCTAATAAATATCATTTCCATAACACATTATCCTTGCCAACTCATTGAGGAAAAACAGGTGTACTTTTTTCACTGCTAGTACACTCAAATATCGCTAATGATTGTTAAGTTTGAAAGTCCATAACCTTGCATGCAGACATAGGGCGCAGGCTCTGTAGGGGCGCAGAAATGGCTAGACCAGAACTGCAATTGGCCAGACCATGGCGCAGTTAACGAAGCTTGCACTGGGCGCATAAAAGGCTTGTTACGACACTGCACAAGTCTAGAATACGTAGCTGCTCTCTAATGTTAAATCACAAAATCAATTTGGCCGATTTGGGATTAGGTTCTCTGATTGATTTCCTAGGGCAAACGTTCTAGGGCGGCAGGGCTCATTTGATGCTGCGATCTATGCAGTCTATAGAATATTTTCACCTATTTACCCCCATTAACGCCCACAGCGAGGGTATTAAGAGGCCTCGCTCCCTTCTACAACATAATTATTATAAACCTAATATCCTAGTTTCATAATGAACTTTATTTTTCTAGGTGTACGAGCGCCACGGCCGGCGCCTCCTCTGCCAGCTAGTTGGAGACAGTCTCCTGGAACCCTTCTGGCCGACAGGCTCGGGCTGCGCGCGCGGCTTCCTCTCCGCCCTCGACGCAGCCTGGGCCGTGCGCGCCTGGGGGCAGAGCCCTGCGCCGCACCCACTCGAGGTCATCGCCGAAAGAGAGTCCATCTATAGGCTATTAGGTGAGCTCCTGCTTCATTATAGATTGTTGGAATCAACCATCAACACAGGCAAGATTAACATAAAAATTGTTTGATTGATATTTGGATGCTTACTCAACGAACAAGCAATACATTTAGTTTAGAGGGCATCCCACTCTACCAAGGACTATACTGACATTGAGTCAATTCTTTATTGCGTGGACGCTTGTTGACACTTTCCCCTTTCACTTAAAAGAATTGATGCTACTCCGATTGTTTTTCTTTATAATTTGAAAGGTAAGGTGCCATTTATCAAGACGTACGTATTAATCTGTTGAGTTCGCAGTATGCAGTGATAATATCACTGCATACTGCGATTTCAACTTTGGTTGACTCAACATGTTGAGTCAACCAAATGATCGTATAGTACAATTGGTCGATTCAACCAGGGTGACCCTGTTAGTGGTTGGTTCCAAACTGTAGCAAGCTCTTTGTTGCATCGTTAAACTTCAAATCCAAACAGTATCCTACACCCAGTTGGTGGGTTGCAGAAGTGATATAGTCGCTTCATAAACGCGTCTTACGGCTCGCCACGTACTCACAGTAGCGATTAGCGGTAGCCGCTGAACTCCCACTCCCGCACCGCTGCCCATACCGCTCTGCTTCGCGGCGTCGCACTCATTCGCTTACTTGATTTTGTTATCTAGTACCGCGCACCGCTGAAGCGATTCGCTCATAGAAAACAGCTCTCATATTCGCTATGAGCGGTGTCATAAGAAGTCCAGTACCGCGATGCAGATATCTATATCTTTGTGTTTCTCACGTACAATACAAAGCAAAACAGGAATCTGCTCCCCCATTATTAGTACAAGCCGGCTGTTCTCATGGCCATTTACATCTTGACCATTGTAGCGCATAATGAATAAACCAACGACGATTTAATACTAGACTCCTAATAACAGGCGACCGATGTCTGCCAACACATTAGGCAAAAAAGTCTTATATCCATCTCATTTCGACCAATCCTGTGAGCCGTAAACATACGTTGAGACAGAACAGACCTTGAGTTACCCAATCACAACGCAGTACCCCGCCTCCCTCGCTTACGTAGTACATACCTCAGCGAGTTGGCAGAATAGTTTTGTTCGTTAGATCGTGCAATGCGTAGTCTAGTATTATATCGTCGTTGGAATAAACCTTTGACAAGCGTAGTTTATTGAAATTACGAGTACATCTATGGTTACGCCCAGCTGCAAAAACTTTATAATATTGAAATCAAAATAATCACTAGTTCCACGACGCAGATGTCCGGCGTTTTGTATAATATCTCTTATGTATGTACTACTAAACAAAGCCAGTCTCATGTATTACATCAAATGAAAACAAGTTTTTTTACTCGTAATTGATATTGTATCTCTCATCATTATTGAATAGGGCTGCTGGTTTCATGGTCGCTCTTTGATCTCGATTATGTAGCAAATAATACCCGTCTGCTTGGTCAACCCTTCCTTTGATGCGCTAATCTTATTGATCATGAGTCATGACATTTATTTTACTTTTATAAATCCTGTTTTACCAGCTATATCGCTAAGGGGCTTTTATGTGAAACGAAACACGTGTCGTATTCCATTGTAGTGTTTGCACAAAGAGCCGGTAGCGGTTCGTACAATCATGCTAGGATTAAAATCTAGGCAGCAAAGCTGCATCGCAGGGGTTTTAAAATTAAATCTGTGTCGAACTGACCCTTTGTGTTGCCTCCCTGTCTGGACAACAGTCTTTTATTTACAGAGTAGTACTAGTTTGTTTTTAGTTATTTTTAACCCCCGGCGCTAAAAGCAGGATGTAAAAACTTAGATGTAACGATTTTGACACGATTTTTTATTTGTTCGAGGTCTGTCGTAATCCAATCCAAATGGTTCCTATTTTATAAAGATCTTGTCCTGGCGTTTGAATATTGCAAACTATAATATATTCTTGTCTCTGTGAAAAATCAACTTTCTTCTCGATTTTCTAGACCAAAAGCTATATGATATACACAAAAAGCAGGTTCCACCGAGATTTGAACTCGGATCGCTGGATTCAAAGTCCAGAGTGCTAACCATTACACCATGGAACCAATTGTAAACCCATCTGAAGTAGCGCTTCCATTATAACATGCCATGTCGTCATATATGCACAATTATCGATATCAAGGAAAAGCCCCAAACATAAAAGTTGTGTTACGGTATTTGTAAACTTTTCTCGGTCGACAGAAGTAACAACAGAGAAGCAAATTAAAGTAACGACAGGTCGTCCATTTTCAAATTCTTGTTTTGTTTATTATTAATTATGAAAATGATAGTAAAATTATGTTAAACTAGTATTTAAAGTTTAAACAGACTGATGCCTCATAAGCTTGTGTTTCAGTCCGTCTAAAATAAAAACAAACGTGACTCATAACGTCCACTCTCTTTAAATAAAACCTTTACATTGTTCACTGAATCGTATTAATTAAAAAGAGTGCCGTTGATGGACCTCAGTGCACCACTCCCCTGTGCAAATAAGCACTTCGATGTAACCAGACTATTACTATAGCCAATCATATGATAGGGTTGCCACCTCGCCACCCACCACCCTGTTTCTGGCATTACCAGATTATTTCATACAACTACACACACACAGCCCGTTCGTACTTAACGCGACGCAAATCTTCGATACCTTACGACTTTGGTATCCAGGCGACCATCGCAATAACGATCCATTGAGGTTTGTACACAACAACGTCGATATAATACTAGACTCCGCATGCACGATCTAAGGAACAAAAATTATTCTGCCAACTCGCTGAGGTACTACGTAAGCGAGGGGGACGGGGTACTGCGTTGTGATTGGCTAACTCAAGGTCTGTTCTGTCTCAACGTATGTTTACGGCTCACAGGATTGGTCGAAATGAGACGAATATAAGACTTTTTTGCCTAATGTGTTGACAGACATCGGTCGCCTATTATTACGAGTCTAGTATTATATCGTCGTTGGTACACAAGCACGTGGCAATGGACCACAAAGTCGTAAGGTATCGGAGACTTCCGTCGCGATGTGTGCAAAGGGCCCTTAGCCTTACATTTTGGTTATGTGTATCCAATCGCGTGACTCATCGGCACACAAGGGAGTGCCCCCTAAGTACTGAGGGAGATTTGTCATGTACCTTCAAAGTACATAATATCTTTGTTTGTGAATTTCCCCTTGACGAAACATCCTATTAATTTACTGCGCAGTTCTAAAGGCTTCTGTCCTAAAGGGTTTTGTGAATTTGATTGGTATTCAAATTTTAATTTAGGGGAAGCTGGTTTGTTTACTTTTTGGAAGGTAGTACAATTTTTCGATTTGGGTGTGGAAATCTCGTATTAAGGCGGCGCTAGTTGCGAGCTCGAACTCACTGGCAGGCATGGTCAAAAACCATGATATTTCAGCGGAAATCGAGCCATATTGTTCATGTGTGCGCGAGCGTCATCCCCCCGTGGAGAAAACAGGGGAAAACATTATTCAGTGAGATGCACGATCATTCAGAGTAAAATGCGCGCGTAAAAAAATACGAAAAAGCCTTTGGAAGAAGGGGTTTTATGAAAAAACCATTGCACCAATTAATTTCAAATAAAATTTATTAAATTCTTCGATAAATTTGCTGTGTCGGTACGGACTTCGTTTTGGAAATTTGATGCTTCTTTAGCTTCTAATTTACACCCAAAGTTGTGTTAAAATTAGCAAAAAATCGTGGAAGGAGCTACCAACCTGGAATATGGAGTTGTCAACATTTATAATTATTTGAATAATTAGATACCTAATTTAGTATTAATAGGTTGTGATGTACTTTTTTTAGCATATTTTGTCACACTCCTTGGCAAAGACCTTCGTGCCAATACTGCCAATCAATAGATGTGCTTAGTAAATAAAATACCTAAATGAAATCCATTTTTTCAGCCCAAACGACTCCTGAGAACCTCCACCGGGACTTCGGCGCGTATACCCTGGACCCGGGTACCCGCTACCCGAACCTAAACCGGACCGCGGTGTCGCCGCACCGGGTGACCGGGTTCTACGACTCGGACGACCCTTTGCCCCTAGACGCAGCGCCAACGGCCAGAAAGAGACGAAGAGGTTAGTAATAACCAGAGGTCGGAATAAGGTAGAGTTATTTTAGTACTTCATCGAAATGATGATATTAATATGGATCTTCCCGGGTTTTCTAATAGACAATCTCGTGTGGAAAACAATTTACAAAAGAAAAAAAAACTTACTTAGCTAAACGATACGTTAGTTTTTTTTTATTCCTTTTTTTTACGTGGTAAAATCATCAAATGAGTCCTCCCACCCCGGGCAGGGCGGGAGAGACTGTCAGACTTGGACTAAAATTCACGGTGTCCTTCGGTAGCCCTTTACGTTCCAGGGTCACGGTGATTCGATAAGTCCCGCGACCCCTCAGGCTTTAGATATGTTAGCTAATAAAAAGTTGTATGTACAGAAGCGGAGGTATCAGAAGAAGCATTAGTATCATGGGTGGGGTGGTCGGAGCCTGGCATCCGAGCAGCGTCGAGCCCGGCAGCGCTGACGCAGCTGCTGCGTCGCTACCGGCCCGACCTGCTACCACCAGCCACTGTACCGCGCGCCGTCTACCACATACTGCAACAAGAGTTCGGTAAGGAGTATCGGAACAATAGGCATGATGACTTGATGACAGCATCAACTAATTCGAAATATAATTTATCCTTCAATAGAGTTTTGAAAAAATTATGGATAGGTTTTCTTTTATTATTATAAATTTTAAAATCATTGTTTTCGTAACAAATGTATAAAAGTTAAAGTAAGTAAATATTTTTTGATAATAGTTATGAATAGACGAATTCGATTTTTTCCGCCATCTTCCTATCGGGTTACTATAACATAACTTAGACATGCCATAGTAATGGAACTGTTTATAAGGCGATTTCCCAGCCAAGTCTAGCTCAAAACTAATAAAGAAAACCTATAATCTCTGCATCCCTGTTAGCAAAGGCCTCCAGAAATTTCCTCTGTTGCCTGTCTAGACCAAACGAAAATGTTCTTAACCACTTATTATGTTTACCACCAGGCATAGTCCCGTTCTCATCGGGCGGTACCCTACGCGACGTGCCGGACGCTAAGCTACGCTCGTACCTGACTCGCGTCTACAACGCCTTCAAGGGCGAAGTGCCGCACGTCGTACACGAGACCGATTGCTTCGATCAGGTAATACTGTGTCTGGCGTAACGATCTCGTAAGATCTCTTACGGACTTTACCCATGGCGCGACGTGAATGCAATTCAATCGATGCCTAGTTGGAAATCAACTTTACCACTACGACGTATGACATAAAATAAAACACGTCGTTATCTACGGGTAAATGAAAAACAAAACACGATCGCCACGATGATGTCAAGTCAATCGAATTGCATCATTATTTCTTAGTAGCAAGGTTGGTTTTCACTTGTAGTTGGAATCGGTCGATCGTGTCGCATCGCGCCATTGGTAAAGTCCCTTAGAACATATATTTTTTATGGAGGTATTTCACTGTATGAAATGGCAGATTTTACGCTAAAGGGCGATAATTATGTGCTGAATTCATCGTTATTCGGTATCACATAGATATCCTCTGTGTGAATAAAAATAAGTATAATAAAAAAAAACATATTCAAAGGATACCAGTTTGACTGTCGTGGTCTGCAGTACATAATAGTATCACGAGTTTTCTTATGAGTTTTGTACATATTTACTTTTATATATTTACAATAAAAAAAAATTCATACCGTTACAATCGAAAAAATTGAATCATGACCCATTTTAACAATAAATCGTTTGTATTCGTCAAAATAATAAATATCAAAGTCGTTACTATGGATATGTTTGTTTACGCGAATGTAGATCTAATTGTATTTAAATATCTGTAAGAAAATAAACTTGTGGTAGGTTATTTGATTGGTTGATTGTACATAACCATTTATGTGGTAAATGGTCGTATACAATACTTGTCAGTCATTAAAATTCACGACCATCCGTCCGCCTTACTTATTAAGCTATGTTCCTTTTAATAATAATTTATATCTAAGTCACTGCCGTAATATTAAAATTTGATCTAAGGGAAGTTGCAAAATAAAACATTTTCCTATTATTTTTTATTTTATTCTCTTTACTCTGTAAATATGAAATAAGAAATATAACATGCTACACTTCCAGTTTGTTAAATAGCTGTAGAACGAGTGTAGGTTAAATACTTCACTGTTACTCCACTATTGGTTAGAAGTAAAACACATTTTTTTTAGCGTGGTAAAATCATCAAATGAGTCCTCCCACCCAGGGCAGAGCAGGAAGGACTGCCAGACTCGTACTGACTAAAATCCACGGTGTTCTTTAATAGCCCTTTACATTCCGGGTTGACGATAATTCGTGAGTCCCGCGACCCCGGCCGGCCCTCTAAAGGGGGGCCCCGTCATACGAAGCAAAATACATAAGACATAAAACATCAGAGTGACTAAAGCGCATTTCACACAGAGAGTGGGCGCGGGTCGGGCGCGGGTCGGGCGCGTTTCGGTGTACGGGCACGACCCGCCCCGCGCCCGACCCGCGCACGCTTTCAGTGTGAAGTCTTCCATTTAAATACAAAGAACTAGACCCGCCGTACTCCCGCCCCGAACCGCGCCCGACCCGCGCCCGCTCTCTGTGTGAAATGCGCTTAAACTTATTGACGTGTAGTGGCTTGAGTTGGACAAAAAGTCAATGCAATTTATCGAATAGTCCAAAGTGGCGTCGATTCACTTCGTCCAAACACTTTCAGTTTGATTCATACTACACGACCCGTCCCTGCTCCAGACGGGTGCAATCTCTACTATATTATGAATGTTACATACATAAATGAATAACCTTCCTCTTGAATCACTCTATCTGTTAAAAAGAAAACCGCATTAAATTGCGTAGTTTTGAAGATCTAAGTATACATAGGTACAGACAGCAGGAAGCGACTTTGTCTTATAGTATGTAGCGATTTCTACCTATATCTCAATATAATTTATGGCGCTCCCTCACCGCGAACATTCACCTGTAATGTAACACAAAAGTGTGCAATTTGATGCTCTATTGTCTTCGAATGTTCGAATCTGTAACGTTACATTACAGGTGAATGTTCGCGGTGAGGGAGCGCCCTTAGATGAGCACAATACGTATCTTTTTAGCTCCTTCTCATTATTTTCTACTATTTATTTCATATACCTCTCCATTACTCCATAGTTATGATTTTCTTTATCCCCTGTGCACTTGTGTGGTCACTCCCTAACCCACGAAATTAATATTGTATCTCAAACCAAATCTTGATCAAGTAAGTAAGCAATATCCAATCACAACATAGGATGGGGCTAGACAGATGATGATTTCATGCAAAGACTAGGATCAAGATTGTAACTGAGATACTTTATTATTTTCCGGTTTAAGTTAACACAGATATCAAAGTAGCCAGAGAATCTAAAATGTAACAAATTTTATCGCAATAAATTTTGAACAACTGTGGAATAATCTATTCTACAGCTCAATCACTAGAGTATAATTGATAAAGAACAGTTTTAACAAGATTTATATGAAGCTTTTACAAATTTTATTTTCACCATTTTATACCCGCTAGTGAGAATGAAGTTGTGTTGAAACAATGATATTTAATATTCCGCTGTATGTTGCTAGATCAAACAGAGCATGCAGAAAGAGAAACACGTTCGCAACATTGAACACCCCGTCTCAGTATACTCAAGTAAGTGTTAAACATATTATAGACATTGTATTTTTAATATCTCTATTACTCGGAAACGGATCGTTACCGTATCAACTCGATACTCGTTTTCATTCTATGAAACTGCCTATTGAAAACACACAGTAATTGGAATCGTAACGTGAACGTTTTGCCTCGGGACAAGGTGTGTGTGGTCAACTAGCGGTCTCCGCGCTTACGGTTCGCCGTCCCCGCGCTTTCGGCTCGTCGACCCCGCGCTTACGGCTCGTAAACCCCGTGCTTACGGCTCGTAGACTCCGCGCTTACGGCTCGTCTACCCCGCGCTTACGGCTCGTCGACCCCGCGCTTATGGCTCGTCGGCCCCGCGCTTACGGCTCGTCGGCCCCGCGCTTAAGGCTCGTCTACCCCGCGCTTACGGTTCGTCTACCCCGCGCTTACGGCTCGGAGACCCCGCGATTACGGCTCGTCGACCCCGTGCTTACTGCTCGTCGACCCCGCGATTACGGCTCGTCGACCCTGCGCTTACTGCTCGTAGACCCCGCGCTTACGACTCGTCCGCGTCGCTTGTATCTCTTCGTCGACCCTTGCTTTTCTCATTTCTCCTGCGTCCTCGGTTAACCGTAACAACGGCGCGTAAGCAGCTGATCCCCTTTGGTTACGTGGTTGACGGTTGACCGCAGTTTGACGGCAAGGCGAAAGACGATACGGTGACGATCAATTTTACGAGTTGATATGTTGATATGCGTAACTCAAACTACATCTATGTTTACAAACTGCAAAAAAAATTGTTGTTGTGTGGGGGCTCCCATATTTTTAAAGATAATGGAAGGAAACCGTCCGCGAGTCCGACTTGCACTGTTTTTTTTTTCATAAATGCGAAATAGCATTTATGCACTGCTGTCTTATTTATTCATAATTGCTGATGTTATGAGTATCGTGTCTGCTATGGCATGCTCCATAAATTGTATATTTATTAATTTGTGACATTTAAGTTCCCGAGGTTTCCACACGCCACCGCTGCCGATATTGTTACAATGTCAAGGTTGCATAGGAATCCATTCCAGTGATCTAGTGTTTGATTTTGATATAGCCATGCAACTTAGTTACAATCTAGATTTAACCAATTCATAATTCACTATTAACATCGAAATTAGTATTTTTTGCTGCAAATCAACAGTTTTAAGTGTTTATTTTGTACATATTTTAATATAAGTATGTAATCAACAGACGCGGCCGACGCTGACAAATCTCACTCGAGCTACAGAAAGAAACGGCGCTCAGTGCGTCCCCCACAAGTAAGTACCGACCCCGCCGAGTACATCCGCAAAAAGATCGGCAAACTAGATCTTAACGACATCACGCAGCTCGCGCGCCTCATCGAGGGCCACGACGCCGCCGCCGACCAACACGCACAGACAGACAAACAGAAAGACTTACAGGAACAGATCCTAGCCCTCCTCGACCCCGACGAGTCACCGGACCCCATGGTCCTCCGGCAGTCCCTAGCACATCTCCTTCAGGGATCCTCTAAGACGAGGGTACAGGAACCTCAGCAGTTAGCTCATTTCTTCCAAGAAGAAAAAGCCAAACCTGTGAAACCTCCGCGCCGGCTGAAGGGGCTCGATATGAGCAGCATGCGGATCCCAGACTTCTCCAATATGTTCGACGACTCGCCAGACACCGACGCCACAGTCGTCGTCAAAGTGGAACCTAAGAAAACATTTAGCAGGTCACCGTCTACGGAAAGTACAAAGAAATTAATTTATCCGAGGTCTTCATCCATTGACAATGGAAAGAAATTCACCAGGTCTTCAGAGAGCCCGTTGCCGCAGAAAGGCAGACGCCTGTCAGATGTCGTAGACAGCCAAAGGCACCGACATTCGCAGAGTCCAGAAGTGAAGGTGCCGTACAAGAGATCAAACTCGATAGGATCATCTGAAATTGCGAATACGAAACGCATCGCTCAACTATTCGAGGGTCACAAGCGCCGCCACACGCCGAGCCCTGAGTCCAGGTCCGTACGCTCCGGCTCCATCACAAACCCTGAAATGGCTTTACGCTTGCAACGTATGACTGAGATCATCGAAGGCAAGCGACGAGACACGCCCAGTCCGGACAGAGTGAAGCGAGAAATCATCGCCAACCCCGACATGGCAGTGCGTCGCCAGAAGGTGGTGGACCTCATCAAGCAGGGGCAGGGACTGGGCCAAGAGCACAAACGTCATCCCGAGATACCTCAGCGGCGGAACAGCGACGAGATGACGTTCAGGATGCAGCGCGTGTCGGACATGATGCAAAAGAGAAGTGCGGAGTCCAAGAGACCTAAAACGGGTCGTAGAAAGGCCGCACGTGAGATAATGAAACAGCGGTTTGAGAAGAGTCTTCAGATGTTGGCTGCAGAGCCTCGCCTGGACTTCGCGCCGTCGGCGGACTTGGAGAACGACTACGGGCTGCAGCAGTACCGCGCCAGCGCGCCCGACTTCGACGAGCGAGTGAAGAAGTTAGAGAAGAAGCTGCAGCACTATGTGAGGCGATTGCCGTTGTGTGTCGCATGGAATGATCCGTTTGAAGGGATATTGGACTTGGTGCTTGCTGTCTGAGCGGTTGAGAGACTCATTACACCCATAATTTAGTAGCTAAAATAAATTAAATCCTTCCCTCCCTCTCAAAGAGAGTCCCAGCAGAGGGAACATTATAGGCTGATTATAAATAGATTAAAAAAAATAGACTGACACCTATTTAATAAGACAAAAACACAAAGATAAGAAAATGTTGACTCACTATACTACAAACGTTTTAAAATCCTTTAATGAGTCTTAAATTAATTAGTAACTATCCCTAGGTAGCCACTCTCAATCGCTCTCGACTACTCTGTGATCGACATGATAACACGCACGTTTTTAAACAAAACATCGCAGGAGATGAACCAATACAACAATAACGTATTTAAACTGACATAGATTAATTACTTTTAGCAAATTGTGTGTGCATGTTGAGGGTACTATTTCACAGTCATTTGGCAATAGTAATTAAACTTTACAATTGCATTGTACCTGAGTTTTTTTGCTAAACATATAAGTGCGATATTTGCTCGGCAAGTCGCGCGCATTAACTGTTTTCGTCATTTTCAAAAAGAGGAGAAAGTTCTCTAATGCAATTGTTCAAAATGTTAGTGAAATAGTACTCTATTAGTTACATTAACGTTCCACTTGTGTGTTTTAAGTTTACACCGTGTTTTAACTAACTGAACTGTGTTGTCTAAACATTAATTTGATAAAAACTCATGTTTTCTGAATATAAACCAATCGTTACTTAAATTCAATAGACTTTTTCCTAAAGACTATGATGGAAGTCTTGAGAGCTGCTACTTACACATTTGGGTCTGCATTATTGACACATTCGGCAAAGTGTATCTTAGTAATGTACATTCAAGAAGGATTCTTGGTTGGCTCATGTCGAAGTAACTTGACTAATGTGACTTTAACTTCTGTTCAACAAAAACTGCCAACCCAAAGTGTGTAGCCCCCCTTTGGCAACGATAACTTATCTGTAGTTAGATTCGTAATTATAAGATGTTACCTTTTCTCTCTAACTAAGGGTGCTTACCCATGACGCGTTTCGTGCGATTTGCAATATCTACTAACTAAAAATGAAAATCGTCCTTGCTACTACGATATAATGATGCTATTCGAGTGACTTACGTCGTCGTGGCGAACATGTTTTGTTTTTCATCTATCCGTAGATAACCGCAAGGATGATTTTTACTTGTAGTTGGAATCTGTCGAATTACGTCGCATCGCGCCGTTAGTAATCTCCCACATTCAAACTAACCAATCAAAATACTACAGCTCTAAATTCCACCAATAGGAGGAGGGACGGGTCGTTGGCGGAGGTGGCCGAACCGCTGGCGGAGGTGCCCGAGTGGCCCGCCTCGCCGCCGAGCTCAGCGGTACCACAGCAAACTCTTCTACCCCCACCCCTCGCACTTCTTCCAAGCCGAAAGACCTCATGAGGTCCGTCGGCAAGATAGAAAGAGACGACTGGAATATGAAAGAGATAGAACGAAAGATCATGGAGAATCGACTCGGCAGGCCCGAGCCGAAGACTGCCGAACGAGTGCCGAAGTGGGATAGAGAACAGGTAAGTGTGGGATATTCGTTACTTCTGTAATATTACGAAAGAAAACCTGTGTGTACTTTTGAAGTTTATTGAGTTCTACAAGCATAAGAGATACAATTGTTGCTATTTTACACTAAGTATAAGTTCATGATAATTATGTAAAGAACGAACGATTTGGGCTGCCCTATTTGAATACCTAATGATATCAAACCAATGGGGGCTAAAATAGGATAGAATTTTATTATTTAGCGAAGGGTCTTTACCTAGAAGTAACCTATTCACTTTTGACTTAGACACCCTGACAGAGAATCCCACTACATAGCTGTGCGCACAATAAAAGTATTGACGATCCATTTCGTCCCACTGCTATGCAAAGGCTTCCCTAAGATCTCATCATCATCATCTAATGTTGTTCCAGTTTCTGGGTCGCCAGCGCAAGCTGAAGGAAGGGGAAGGCAACGAGGAGAAGTGGGTGGAGATCGATGAGACGCTGCACAAGCTGGACCAGAAACTGAAGGACTCTGGAAGACCTGACCAAGGCACTAAGAAGGTATCAACTCATTATTCATTTACAGCATTTTAAAATCATTGGAAACTCAGTGGCTGGCTGATTGGTTGCTGCATTGCGTGTAGCAAGTTCTATTCCCACGCGGAAAATTTGGGCCCCTTCGATCAAGGACGAATATATGAATAGACAAGGCACTTGGTCCTATAGAGGCTTCGTCAGTTTGCTGGCAGGTTCTTGAGGCGCGTCTGGAACACGACGCCCCATCGTCTCGGGCCTGGTAGCCTACCGTGACGTCGTGAGTTCCATTGTGGGAACAAGGTGGCGAGAGGCGCCTTGTATAGCTCTGTCACTTTCCCACAGCGGAACTACTCACTCACGCTTTAAGACGTCATGGTCCAGGACCAGAAGAAGACCAGAAGACCAGGCCCGAGTCGATGGGGCGTCGTGTTCCAGGCGCGTTTCAAGGAGCTGTCTGCAAACTAACGGAGCTTCTAAGACCAAGTGCCTTGTCTTTTCTTTAAATGTCATAGTGCGGTTTTCTTTCGATATTGATGAAGTTTGAACTTGTATGTTTTTTTTTAGGTGGCAAACCTAGCGACGAAATTCGTGAAGAAAGAACCCGAAGCTGAACAATCGAAAACGCCGCCGAAAGAAACACCGAAGGAGGATGTATGTATATTTTTTTTAGATTCAGATTGTGTTAAACGAATCCTTCGTTTTAAAACAAAATGCAGAGTCTCTAACAATGGTACTTTTTTAATCGTAGTGAAGTACAACGTTTGCTACGTTCAAAAATAGTTAAAGTTTTCGTAAGTCAATCTTCCATATGGTAATAGCATATTATTTAGAGGGATAACTATTTGATTCGCACTTGTTGACATGGAATCAACTTGAGATCAATATCTCGACGTTGTATTGTATCTTATGGCATAAGACTTTTTCCCTTATTTTATTGCATCTGAGCGTTGGAGCTCTTTCTAATAGGTTTGAGCAGAAAGCTTGCAGTTACTCTCCTTTAGCACCCGACATTTATATAGTATCTCAAACCCAATAATAATGGTTGCTGCTTGTGATTCGTGCAAATTCGGCCGTCGATTGGTTACAGGCAAAAATTGGCATCCGTATTAATTTTCCAGAATAAACAGCTATTTCTATTCAAAGTTTTTTCCCATTAACCACAGGCAAAGAAGAGCTGGCGTGGTCCGACGTTCACGGGCATGCAGTGCGCGGCGTGCGGCACGCGCGTGTTTGCGGCGGAGGGCGTCACGGCGGACGGACTGCATCTACACCGCGCCTGCTTCCGTTGCGCTGTCTGCAAGACCGTACTCAGACCGGGGTGAGTTGAGTACATTCCTTAAAAATGGAATTGTATATACTTCTGAAGCTATTTAGGAAAATGTATAAAAGAAGTGTTGTATGTATTCACCTAGACGGAGCCCCGCTGCACGGGTCTCCTATTTCCGCGTACAAGGTTTAAAGGAACCTAACCAAACCGAATTTCGTGTGTTCCCAAAACCTTAGTAAAGCATGACGTTATTGACAGGCCTTTGACAGGCTTTAAACATATACTACATGCGAGTTCATGTTTCCTGAGGCTGTTTTCATGTCAGAAATATCGTAGATAAAGATCGAATGTTCGATACGTTAAGAAGAAAAATAAATGTGTCCTTCCAATTTGCAGCAATTACACAATGGAGCGGTATGGCAGTCGGTTAGTCTGCTTACGTCACTCAGGCGTGAGTGTCCCGGACGCGGTAGCCGCGGTGACGGCGCTGGCGCAGGCGCGTGCGCAGCCGCCGCCCACGCCCGAGCGCATCAGCCTCGAGCTGTCCGACAGCGGCGCGCGCGAGATCGACGAGGACGAGTGGACCGACAGGAACTTCCTCGCTTCCGAGACCTCGTGTGCTGGGGGACTCAGGTCAGTGTTTTATGTCATCATCATCTTTTGGGATGGAATAAATATTTATATGTATAGGGTGACTGGTAATTACTGTACGATACACATGTACCATCATCATGTGATGTGTACATGTGATTGTGCTCATGACAACAATCAATTTTTATTATGGGACCAAAGCCGAAATCGTGAAAAAAAAATCAGCTGTTCGGTACAGAAAAAATTGTTTGTTATCATGAGCACAATCACGTGTTTAAGTATCGTACACTAATTACCAGTCACCCCATATAAGAGGTGACTGGAGAAGATCGTTGCTAAATAATGGGTGGTTTCACGCAAAGCTCTTTTCAGATGGCGTTACATGATGTCATTTACTGTATAATTAACTTGACATACACTTTACCACAGAATCACTACACACACGAAGGTACACTTGAACGTTGTTCACGTTATGCGCTTGTAGCGCCACTGACGGCTTAAAATCGCAGTGAAACCTATTACAGCCGTACCGGCCGATCTTCCAGGTTAAGCTGCGCTTGCCGAGGTTGGTCTGTGGATGGGTGACCATCTGTCATAGTTTTTTACGTGCTTCGGAAAGCACGTAAAGCCGTTGGTCCCGGCTCTCATTTGAAGATCTTTGACAGTAGTTATTGTTAGTCAGAAGCTCTAAAAGTCTGACAACCAGTCTTACCATGAGTTATTGTATTGCTCAGTTAATGGTTTGTGAAGATGAGATAGACAGTCGGGTGAAGCGGCTGGCAACGGCTAGTAATAATAAAATAAATACGACGCTAATCTACTTGTATATTGACAGTGACGAGGAAGAGTCCAGTTCTGACGAGTACACGGACGCGGCGGACAGTGACGTGGAGGCGGCCGCGTCCCCCGGGCCGCAGGACTCCGCCCCGCGCCCCCCGCGCCCCGCACACAACGAGCTCTACTTCTCCGACGACTCCTTCGGATATGACGACTACTCGGATGACGGTGAGTCATGCTACAATCACTGTAGAGGTGGTCACAACTCTTCAAGACCAGTTTCGAGCATTTATAGTATTGTATTTTATTGACTTCACAAATGCTTCGATTTAGGAAGTGATCTTGCTAAACAAAGTGTCAAAAAATACAGAAAAAAAAAGAAAATAGTAAACCTTTCTGATTTAAAAAAAAGTGGCAATGGAATTTCCTGCCCATTCTTCTCTCTGAAAATCTTTTCTTTGGAATAGGAAACTACAGTATTTTGACAGTTATTTAGTTAGAAATGATATAATGGCCCACTAGAATTTTGTTTACCATTAACTCTTTTCTTATAATATTCATGAAGGAATTTGATGAGGTGTTTATCCAGCAGTGGGACAGTGCAGGCTCAGAAAAGAAAGCTTTTCTCTACCCTTTAAATTTCTCTGATATCGTGAGAAAGTTTACATTTAATCATATAAACACGTACATTTTGATTAATGTAACCTTACGGATGTGTTACAGGAGCCGAGTCATCGGGCGGAGAGTCATGTTCGCGTATGCGCGCCGCTCGCGAGGCGCGTCGCCGCGAGGTGCCTGCGCCTGCGCGTGCGCCTACGGACAGCAGCGAGGTACCGCGCTGCGCAGTCGCCTAGCGCGTAGGGAGGTGCGGTACCACCGCCGCCGCCCCACCGCCCCAAAGCTATGCTCTCTGCATTCATACTTTAACAAACTATATCTATTGATCTAGCAACGTATACCTCATGGTAATATGCCGAGAACCTGAAAAAGAATGCATAATTGAATACAACAAAACATCATTAGATCCTAGTCGACAGAGCTTCGCATGTACAATCGACAAAGTTGAATCATGACCCATTTCAAGATCAAAGTCCACCATGGATATGTATGTCTACACGAATGTGGACCTAATTGTATTTGAATGTCTGTAGGAAAATTAGCTCATGGTGGGTCATCAGAAATATATTAGTTCCTAGTCGACCGCGCTTCGCGTGTACGTACAAAAAAAAATGATAAAAGATTGAGCAACAAAAAAGCAGCAGTATGGCGAGCAAAAGTAATGAAAACAAAGAGTTTTCTTTGATTAAAAAACTCAGATATACTAAAACGAAAATAAATGTTTAACGTTAGATAGTAGTTAAACTAAAATGTAGTGATAAACAACATAATAATTCGAATAATAAAAATAATAATGAAAAATAAAACCTTCCTAATATTAAAATCATTGAGATTCTAAGGGCGAATGTCAGTGATGAAACACAACGCTACAGAACATCTAAACCACAACCGCATTGACTCGTCCCCACCGCTCATGTAGCGTGAATGTCTTGTTCGCAAAGATAAAATGCATCACAACTCGGCATTGACACTTGTGACGTCAGATCTTAGTAAAAATTATACCAACACGTGACGTATTGTGAATTTTAAAACAGTTGTAATAACGCAATTTTAGATTACGTTACAAAAGAAAAAATATTGGTCAAATATTTAAAACTGACGGACTGTATAACTAGGTTTTTTCAGACTAATTTCCTTTTTCAAAATAAAATGATTGTTGTTTAGAATCAGCAATGACATTATCATTCAAGAAAAAAATATCCATGCGGATTGCAATGTGGATGTGTTGCGTTCAGTTTCAAGAGTGAAATTCGCCCTTAGTAAAGTGTTAGTAAGGTTTCAATTCGATTGGTAGGCGCATGCGTCATATCACCATTCGCTAGATAACAGGGGCGGCGGCAGAGGCGCGGTAAGCGTGCAGTTTGTCCACACTAACTTCCGTCAACGACTTACTGTTTTATTTTATTGTTTTAATATTTGCTGTTATAGCGGCAAAAGAAATACTTCATCTGTGAAAATTTCATCTGTCTAACTATCACGGCTCATGAGATACAGCCTGTTGACAGACGGACAGACTGACAGACAGATTTACCGTTTTGGGTCAAACCTAAAAATCAACTCTTTGATGTCGATTATAAAGTTCCTATTTCCTATTTGCGCCTCTGATAATTGAATTTGTCTTCAATTTAGGGCAAGTTGATCTTCCTTTGCACATTCAATAATCTTCCTGAAACAATGTTGAAAATAAAACAGTAAGTTCGTTCAATCGATGGCGCTTTTAAATGTGTTACGTTTATGTACCATTAATATATTAATTCGTTATATTTACATGTTAAAACATAATATCTTATGTGTTTATAGCTTATAACATATAATTATACTTATGTATCATAGTGCACTATTATACTGTACATATAATATGTATATCATATGTAAATAATGTCTGTTGTTTTTGAGGTTTTCTTATCGTATATATTTTTAATTTTATTTTATAGTGTTTGGAAGGTACACTGACATTACTTTAATATCAACATTTGTGATCAACATACCAGTAAATATCATGAAATCAGGACATTTTTGTGTTACTTAGATCGGTATTAATATTGCTTTGTTTATTTAAATTTAAAAGATCTGTAACTTGATAGACGGCGATTTCCAATTGAATATATCCCAAATTCCCAATCTGATAAGTCAATATTATTACAAAATCACGATTATGTTGGTTTCCCGATTGTCAGGTACGTTCCAACGCTACACACACACATTGTATATACATACATAATGTATAGTCCTCTGTGACGTAGTTCCGCGTCGTGATCCGCCATCATCGACGGTAAGTTAGTGTGGTTTGTTTATGCACCTTTCTACGCATCCAGCGCTCGCTTACTCCGCGCTATCCGCCGACGTGTACTATAATGAGCTTGCACACAGGTGGAATCTGAGGAGGAGAGCGAGTCCAGCGACGAGGAGGTGTCCTCCGCTACCGAGGTGTCCACCGACAGCGAGTTCGCGCGCGAAGAGTCCGCGCCCGCGCCCTCCCCGCCCGCCATCCTCGTGACGGAGGCCACGCCGCCCGCGCCGCCCGCCGCCCCGCCCGCCGCGCCCCCGCACGACTACCCGCTCAGCCGGACGCGCTCCGCCGGCGGGCTCGCCACCAAGCGCGCGCTCGAACTCAAGCGACGATACCTGCTGGGCGAACCTTCACCTCCTGCAGTCAGGAAGTCGGACTCCACCTCCACGATAGACACCAAGTTCGAAGCTTTTAGGTCTACTATTACAGAATTCCAGAAAATGTTACACCCCGCCCCCGTGCCCACGCAGCAGCCGCAGCCACAGAAACCCATCGTCACCTTCCAACTGTCCACCGAAGACAAAAAAACTCAGCCCATGCCCGACATCATCAAGAACCTCGTCGCTGATGCGCCAGTAGACTTACTCACCAAAATAGACTCGCCACTCATCAAAGACTGGAACTCGGAACAAGCCAAGGATGAAAAGGATCCGGACCTGGATTCAGATTCGCTGTCTGAAGACGACTCGTCTAACACCGAGACTGCTCCCAACCAGTCAGTGCCTCGCGTCGAAGTGCACGACGAGGGTGGGGAGCTCATCCAGTTAGACAGTCTGATGCTGATCAATAGCACGGATGAAGAAAAGGCGTCAGGCACGGCCACCGCGACCGGCACCACTATCATGGCGGCCGCTGAGTCCGAGTCGTCGGAGTCGGGCCGAGACGCCACCACACTGGCGCTTACTGAGACCGAGCTGTCGGATTGGGCAGCAGAAAGCGCCGTGCTCGACGACTGCGGCTTTGATGAAGATCGAAAGCGTAGTAAGAACCCGCGAACACTAAGCGGCCCCAAGCTTGTGCACGACGCCAAGAACATCGCCGCCGTTGCGTCGCATGTCTGCGGCCGCACTAGCCCGCTTGAAGCAGTCGTCTACTCAAACGCTCTGGAGCACTTCGAGTTCGCTGACGAAGGGGATCAAGACCCCTCGCTAGAGACCCCTGTTACCCCCAGAAACGAGGGCTACATGGAGCTCGTAGACAACGACTACGACCCCTATTCGCCTGGAAACGACCGCTCGATGAACTTCATCGAAAGGAGTTTCTCCGAAACAGTGTTCAAGCCGGCGAGTCAAGAAAACAGCTACCGTCAGAATCTATGCCCCATCGACCTTGATGATATAGAAGACATCGATGCGGATACAGAACCCTTGGATTTGAAGTCGCCTCAACTTTTGAAGTCAGTTGATAACGACACTAGTGATAAATCTACGAGTGGTAGTTTGCAGAAAAGTGACAGTTTGCATAAAAGTGATAGCTTACAGAAAAGTGATAGCTTTCAGAAAAGTGACAGCTTCCATAAAAGTGACAGTCTTCAGAAAAGTGAAAGTCTGCCGAAAAGTGATAGTTTACAGAAAAGTGACAGTTTCCTGAAAACCGAGAGTATGCTGAAGACTGACAGTATACTGAAGACAGACACGATGAGCGTGCAGAGAAGCGATAGCATTCACAAGAGCGACAGCATACGAGTAGATAATAGTCCCGAGCCGAAGATAGAAAATAAAATAGAAACTTTAAGTCTGTCAGAAATTTCGCCGCCATTAGAAAAAGATAAAATGGTTGAGACGGAAAGTTCTGAGATCTCCCCCCCACTAGTACCTGAAACACCTAAAGTGAAGTACCCGACGCCGACTCCGTTCAGCGGGCCGTGTCCGATGCGGCTGTACTCGCCCGCCATCTGCCGCTCGGCCAGCGAGACGTTCAACCGCTCCACGTCGCGCAGCACCGACTCTCCCATGAGGAGCTTCGAGCTGTCTGTGTCCATCAACCTGAGCTCGGGCTCGCTGTCACCGGTCAGCCCGAGTCCCGCGCGCGACACCACCGACAAAGTACAAGAAATTAAACGAGAGCGAGAGGAGCAGACCGAGGTTGTGAGGAGATTAGTCCTCGAGAGGTTGGGCAGCGCGCCCAAAGCCGGCCGGAAGTCGGTAAAGAGGTCGCGGGCGTCGCCTAGCGCGATCCCGCCCCCGGTCCCGCCCCCGCCGACGTTGCCGGAGCCGCCCCCACCGCCGCCGCCCCCACGGCCGTCGCCCCCTCTCATGCCCCTCCCCGTGAAGCCTTCCTTCTCAGACCCCGAGCTCGCTCGCGAGAGGCGAAGCAAGAGCATCATAAAAAGCATTTCTAGTTACCTGAACCGGAGGCTGGGACCTCGAACCAAGGTAGGCACACATTCAGTCCTTCAACGTTCAAGTAATTGCATATTAATGAAAACAGAATGTTATTTGTGTACATCAGTCGTGGCCACTGGGAGGAAACAAGGTTTTAACAGTACAAAAATACCATGATACTAATCGTTTATTAGATGAACTAATATACAGTGGCCACGACTTCCCATTTCATAATCATCCATCAAAATCATTCAATGTGAGGTCAGAAGCCGGTATAAATATACATACTCATGAAGTCATGATACACGGCTGAAAATTGCATAAGATTGCATTTTGGACCATAAATACTAGCATTTTGAGCACAAATCAAACAGATGTAATTTTTGAGTCGATTCCATAGAACACTTTTAGATAATTTGAACACCGGCGATTTTTAGTTGTACAAGAGTTTCAGGTCAGTCAATTTAAATTACGATACCATTTTCTGGCTCTATTGTTTCTATTGTCCTACCTAGTAACTGACCTATGAAGGCAGAAAGGCAGTGGCTCCATATAAAATATTGGTATTAAACTGCTTCATCTTTGATTGGAAGCCGACACCGACACAGTTGTCAAAAGGTTAGACAAAAAATAGTAATGAAATTTTATCTCCATTCTTTTCAAACAGAACACGTCTAATACGCGCGCCGGAAAACAGAACGACAATACAGATTTATAACTATCAGAGTGTTTCTGGGTCGTTTTAGATTTAAATTAGTTAGCTAATAGTAGCTCCAATTTCTGTTGTACATACAACAAAAAATTGTGCAAGTGCTCAATATATCATGAAATCAATTCATATATCATCACAAAATCCATATCATCTCACATAAATGTGAATATTGTAAAAATAAAGTAGTGATTACAATCCGGGGTTGGTCGTAACATGTTTAGTAAGGGTGTCCACGATTTGGCAATATAACATGTGACACGGATGAGGAAATAACCTGTTTTGGGCACTGTGTGTGTTTCGTGACGGATTCAAGTGAGTGGTGGGCTAAACATTTAGTAAACCTCAATTTATTGAAGTGCTGTTTCAAGTTTTATGGGTATGATTATGAATGACGACTTTTCGATCTATATTATACTAGACCTACCGTCTAGTATAATATAGATCGAAAAGTCGATAAGATTCTTCAAATGAATACTGTAATAAAATCTGCAATAAGGATTAATTTCCTTTGTCGAAGGATGCGCCTAAGGCAGAGCTGGATAAAATTTTGTAGTTAGCTACACATGATGTTATGTTGAGCCTTATGAGCTACGCAGTATGGGAGAAAGGGTGGGATGACGTATATATCGTACTGGCATTTAAAAAAGCCCACTTTAGCCGACATAATACGAATTGTGATAACATTATTCTTAATCTATTGCTTGAGCAATAGAATTGATAAAGTGGCCTTTTTAGACTCGCCAACACATTCCAAATGGCGATTTGCGTCTAACAATTCTTAGTTAAACAGTGAACCAGTATTTGAAGTGAAGCTTTACATTTGCTCCTGTTCAACTTGAATCCGTCACAAATCATAAAAAAATTAGTATATCAAAATTCCGTCGTAGCAGGACACCTGAGTAGACTAACACACGTTGAATTTTCAGTCGTACTCGGATCCGGAGCTGCAGTTGCACGTAAGCAAATATCCGTACAGTGTCGTACTCGTGAGTCGCATGCCGTGTACGTCAGTCGCACCAACTTGATCGTATAGTGTGTGCCTGCTCTAATTTGGCGTTGGATCGCGATCTAAATTCATGCATGGGTTTGTGTCACTACGATTATTATGTCTATGTATGGGGTTGAATTCATTTTCGGATTTTTTCTACTTTTATGCTATGATGATAATTAACAATTATGTTTGAAAATAAGCAACTTCAGACCAGTCCCGAGTGGCAAACCAAAACGCTCCGTAGTCTAATACATTTTCAACTTTATTGTCTAAAGAATAAAGTTGAAAATTTATTTCAGACTACAGAATTTTGCCACTTATATAGGCGTCTCATCTGATGTAAATCTTCTCAAATTAGTTTTCCTTCGAGCATAATATAAGCGAATAACTTGATCCAACGTCAACGATTCGTTCTGTGCATCTATCTGTTTACGTGAATGTCTTCGCTTCACCTGTCGCTCAATGTTCTACTTCGTTCGCTCGGCGGTACAATATACAGCATATTGTGTAAACTTCAGAAACGAGGTTGGTAGCTATCGATAATTATGTAAACGCGATAATACAAAATAAAAGTGTTTCAAGCAATCATGTGGCCTACCATGACGACCGACCGTCTTAAAGCGAACAAATTATCGGACGCGTCCGTCAGCCGCGGCTGAGAGACGCGGCTTATTCATTATCTAGCCAGTACATTTAATACTACACTGTGCAAACTGTCGGTCGTAAGACGCGGACGTGACCTTGAGCGTTAGGGCGTCCGAACAGAATCTGGCCGGCTGGATGTTTGTGCATCCAAAGACGTCGTCGTCTGAACTACCGTGCACACTGCTAAGCCGCGTCCCTCAGCCGCGGCTGACGGACGCGTCCGATAGTATGTTCTCAGCTTAATTCACAGTGTAGAAATGCGATGGCGCTAGACGACTTGTATAGCTCTGTTTCTTTTCCACACTGGAATTACTGTACCTAGCTTTAAGACGTCAGGGTAGGCCACCAGTACAATTTTGTATTTTCTGTCGTTTTTAGATATCGATACCCCTCACATCACTGATTTTCTTAGAAAATTGACCTGTTTTCGCTTAGAAAACAGTATGAAAATTACTCCGCCTAGCGCCTCTACACGGATTATTCGAAGCAGTCAGTATCGACTGCCTAAAGCTCACACTAGTCTTCTACGTACACTTTACTGAACCGCGCAAGCAGTCGAACTTCTTCGAGCGGTCAGTGCGGTTAAGCTGCCGTGAGGCATACACTGAATGCTCGAGCAATCCGTGCAAAGAGGGCCTTTAAAAAAAACAGTCGATTTCGCATTCATTACACTTCAAGCTATGCAAAACCAGAATAGGCTAACCGTTCATTTTGCGAAAAGATTATAAAATACGAGGCCAAGATAAACTGGCTTTAAATAGTTTGATTTGTAGCCATGTGTCCTATCTTTGTCATTGTTAAAATGAAGAGGTATGAAACTATTTGCTGTATACTGTACCACCGAGGCGAACAATTTCATTGTGTAGAGGTAAAAGGTGATATTTAAGGATTATTTATTGTATATGAATGTGCATGAAAACGCTTCTTGCGAGTAGTTACTTGTATCTTTTGTTTTGCAAGGTTACAATCAGTATTTCATTATAAAAAAAAAACTTTTAGCTCATATTGTAATAGTATTTATTGCATGTTTAATGATTATCTGAATAAACCACGTAAAGCAAAAGTTACATGTTAACTGTAAGCTATGATATTGCAACGCTTGCTGGAATGGCCTGGCTATGCCTACCGCTATGCCAATAAAACATACTTCCAAAGAAACAAATATCTTTGGTATTAAACTTCCTACCAAAATATCATAAGCGATTTTGAACCTTATTAATTTGGAATAGGACAAATGGCTTATGATGTTTTAGACTTTTCAAGGTACGTTATTAAATAATAATACTTATAAATCCCCGATATTTTACTTAAAATGCAGTAATAACTTGATGATGTAGTTTAATTCTTAGAATTTGTTATTAATATTTTACTATCTCAGTTATACAAATTGCTATGACCTGCAATATAATATGTAATCTATTATTGATTAATTGCAAGTTCCCTATTCAAATAATTTTATAACATTTTTAAAACGCGCCTTTTGGTTTCAATTATTCTTAGGCTCTGGGCAAATACAAAACAATTTAATGTAACAGCCTATAGCATAACCACAGAAACAGAACTTTCTATACATATTAGAAAACTAAATAGTACAAAGTATTTGTATATAAAACTTCAATTACATGGTGCGATTTAATTAACTGTGGCATATCTTTAGTTGGAGGTACTATACGAGTCGTGCCGTCTCAACAGTGTTAAGACGATGCCTGACATTTATAGATTCTTCCATTTCTTATTTCAAGCATAGAATGACAAGACAATTATTCAGCTATATATGAAATATAGCTTCATATCTTCCGCGTATTTGTTCGATCATTTGTTAAACTATTTGTTAAACCCCACAAAATTTTAAATCATATTTGTTTTTAATTAGATGTTAACAATAGTTAGTTTAACTATTGATCACAACTAGAGATGTGCCTGATGGCAATATTCCCACTGCCGGCAATATTCCCAATATTGCCACTGCCGGTAAAATACCAAAATTGCCGGCAACTTTGGCAATATTGCCAAAGTTGCCAGTCAAATAACACCAGTATATTTTATTATTACTGCGGGTGCAGTTTATATTACTGTAGATAATACGTTGCGGCATTAAGTCCGCCTTATAAAAACTACTAAGTTGTTACTCTAAACGGTGATTTACTGATTATGTAAGAATTACCGAAACAAATGCATTAAAATAATGTTATTTTTGTTGATTGTTTGTAGTTTTGACAGAGATTTATACTTCCATATTGTATAGGTACTTATATTCGTTGTTTTTGCTATGTGATTTAGCATGAAAAACTAGTAGCCCACTCAACGAACAGTTATAGAGGGAAATTCTTGGAACACGATTTTGGACTACGTTACTTTGTTTGAACTAGTTAGGAGGTGAATATAATTATCAAAAGTCCCCGCCACTAGCCCTTGAGCTGTGGGGGAGGGGGGTTTAAAGGTTCCATTTTTTGATTTACACTTATAACTCGGAAACCATGCCTCCTAGCGGCATGGATTGTATGAATAAAACAAAGGCTGAATAAATTTCCTATAAGTTTTATTTAGTAACCATTTCGATATCTTGTATAGTTTTCAAAAAACCATATTTACCTTTTTGCATTCGGAAAGTCTTATTTAATATTGCCATAAATCCAGAAAGCAGCAGCAGTCTTTTCAGGCTCTCCCTGTAGTACAGTCACGAGCAATAGTATGTTTACACTAAGAAGTATTCAAAAGCGATGTTCTGCTACCATATTGATTAAACTTTTGCCTTTTGGTTAGACTGCTATTTATGAAGCCATACTATTACGAAATAGGTCTTATTTCAAAGTGGAAACCATTATTTTACGAGTAAATTGCGTTTGAATTTTGTTAAGTGTTTACATGTTATTGCTCGTGACTGTACCTACTCCTCCCTGTATTTTTGTGGGCAACTCACACTTGACCAAAAATTAATACGTACCTATACGAAAATTGTTTACAACAAAAAAGAACTAAAGTTTCCAAAGATAGTTTTTCCGCATCTCTTATGGGTGCGGATTTCCTCCTACATAGTACAGTCCTACCTAGTCTGTAAGTACCTAGTATAATTTAAATGAGTTTCTAAGCTAATTTTTACTGCTCCCTCGGTGGGGGAAGACAAGACATATCAAGCTTGATGGTGGTCACCGAATTTAAGAACTACTTATACCTGGTGGACATTGAGAGATACCCGAAGGGGTCTCTCTCAATGTCCGTGGGCCTCCAGATAAAGATCTGGAGGCCCATATCACCTCAAGATGCAGCATGCTGGCTCTGTTCATCGCAGGTGGTGAAGGGAGGGTCTGAATCAACTGCTACTGCTTTCTGGATCTATGGCGATATCAAATACAACTTTCCAAATGCGCGAAACTAAAAATATTTTTTCCCCTAAATTACAGACCTTCAAAAGCGGATACCTCGAAAACTATGAAAACTCGAAAACTTACAAGATATTGAAATGCTTACTGAGTAAAACTTACGGAAAATTGATTTAGTTTTTTATTTTGTTCACACACGCTATGCTGCTAGAACGCATGGTTTTCCGAGATGTAAGCGAAACACCAAAAAATGGTACCTTGCACCCCAGAGCTCATGGTTTTGATATGTTCACCTCCTAACTAGTCCAAACAAAAAATGTGAAAAATGTGTTTCTAGAATTTCCCTCTATGCTTTGTGCATTCGTTGACTAGATTAAACTACAACATTAAAATAAATTATTCGAATTTATGCCTTTTTATTCAATATTTATTCAATATACAATGATCGTCAATTCTTATCTTAAAATGTATGTGTAATTTCTTATATTCACAGTCGTGTCCGGCAACAATGGGCAATATTGCCGGTAAAATACCGGGAATATTGCCAAAATTGCCGGCAATTTTGGCAATTTTACGGAAAAAAAATTTTTTTTTGTATATAATGTATACCATGATCTGTAAATAATAATTTTAAGTGTGTTACATAGTTTTCGCACTCACTTTGACTTAAAATTAAGCAATATTCCCATATATTTCCACTCCCGGCAATATTGCCGGCAATATTTCCACCTATATTCCCACCTTGGGCAATATTGCCGGCAACGGCACATCTCTAATCACAACAAGTGGTCCCAACACTGCTATAAGAGATGTTGTAGTAGATACAGTTTCAAGATATGCTATAGCCAAGAAATGCATCATGTAACTCGTGAAGTGAAACACTTCAAATCTAGGGTTTTTGACTACAGCTGTTTTTACTAGGAGCCGCCGTCACCAGGTGCTCACAAGTCTACGAGTGCGCTTTGCACGGAGCCTCCGCCCATACCCCCGCCCCCCGCTTCGTACGTGCCCCCCCAGCTCGTGGAGCCGCGCCATCTTGAACAGAGGCACCGAAGACGGCTCCCAGGTCAGTACTGTAGAATATCTTGAATTTTTTGCTAACTTTTCTATAACTTCAGAAAATCGGGAATAACTCCTTTTTAGCGCTGATGGCAATTTAAATTGAGTCGGCCACGAGTTTGAGACGTATTACTTATGACCGGTTTATAGTGAATCACAAGATAAGCTTTGGTCCTAACATCATTAACTAGTAAGTTCCATTATGAATTAGTTAGATTTTACCGTGTAACCCATTCATTTCTTACACATCGATCATAGGTTAGTCTTGAATCAGACCAAATCGTTGCAACCAATCCATTGCTTACCTATCGTCAGTCAGGGCAAGCCTTCGATCAAATAGGGGAAAGCTAATCAACTCAACAAGCATATATCATTAGCATTTTGTGTTTGTCTAGCTGCATACTTCATTTGAACAAATCAACGAGCATAATACATTAATTAATATCACAAAATGCCAAGAGCCACACAGTTCACTGGTAAAATTGAACAAAAGAAAATTTTATTGAAGGTTGTGTAACAGGCCTTAGTTATATATGCTTAGGCTTCACCGAGTGAAAAGCAAGGGAAAAACATTGCAAAGTGATACCATTTAGTATTACCACATCTCCAGAATGTGCTTTGGCTAATCTAACGATTTAAATCGTAGTTCCATATAACATGCTCCACCTGCCGCCACATTATCATCATACTAAGCACTAACAACAGATGCGGCCGACATGGAGCACCGCGACGCCATGCAGCTGTGGTTCGAAGCGAGGTGGGCCCGGCTGGTAGCCACGCGCCGGGCCCGCGAGGAGAACGACGACGAACCCATCGCCCGACGCCTTGCGAGGCTCGAGCGCCGCTTGACAAGACCTCTATCTGGTAAATTCACTTGATAGTTCTGTGAAAAGTCGCTAAATGGCGCGGTTTTAAACAACGTGGTAAGCGAAACGGATTCCCCCTTAACGCACAATATAAATTGAAGGAAATTCTGTTAATAGATCTAGATTAGGTAAAATGGATTTCATTCATGTTCTCATGCCATTATTTGTTTTAAAAACCATCATCATTGAACATTCGCTTTGAAATGTAATTAATTTTGTGTTTGCAATAACGCTAATATTTGTGCTAATTCACGTAGTCGTCATCTGCCTAGCAGTTTCTTAACTTTGAATGAGGCTTACGATCTAACCCGGTTTAGCGCAGATGTGTATGCTGCCACGTGCATTACCTGACTCGTCAGATATGATGGCTAGTCGATTATATTTCCTGTACGTCTATGGAGTTTTATCAGTTAATAAATATAACCTTATATTGTTTAACATTTCTGTTACCTAACCTTGGACCTCTGTAGACAAGAATACTTGGAAAAACTTGGGAGATGCCTTTGCCCATAACAGAGATATGTACCTGACACAGTACACCCATATTTTACCAGTTAACTCACAAGTCCTATGTAATAAAGGTGATGCTATGACCATCATTGCGCACAACCCTAGACTCCGGACGGCTAATGAAGTTTCACTCAGTATGCTTGTCTGGGAAAAGTCTAGATTGCGACGAGCTAGTGTTCCAAAACAATTTATGACTTCCGCCTGTAAAGAGATTATCCTAGTACTTGCATATAATCATTTTATGACGATTTGGAATCGGCAACTACAGTAATAATTATTATGCCTTGTGATTGGGACTGTAGGAAGCTTCGATCGATGTGTAATTGAGCAGTGGTGGTGGCCCTGTGGTATCGGCCACGACTTATGAGTTATAGGTCGTGGGTTCGAACTAGTGACCGACCGAAATTTCGGTTTCGGTTTCGGTTTCGGCCGGTTTCGGCCAAAAAATCTAGTTTCGGCCTTAGTTTCGGTTTCGGCCAAAATATAGCCGAAACTTTCGGCCCTACCGAAACTCAAGTGTTTGTGCATTTTCGTGCGTCGTTCAGTAAATTTCGCAGTTAACACGTGCTTGCTCGATGGCGAGGACCCGGCTCAGTTCGCCACCGTCCATTTTATCCTGAGTCGAGGTTATGTTTTTGAGTTTACTGCCAAGAGTAAGTCTTGTATATTTATGTCATAATAAAATATATTTGTTACGTACGTTAATGATTAAAAAACTTATCAGTCGTCAAGGCAGTGACTGTATTTGAAACATAAGTTAACGGTTTCTTCTTTAAAATAATGCAATTTGATTTTCAACTCAGTAATTTCGTATTTCTGAATAAAGTGCGATTGTTGAGACTACAAATCCAGTGAAAAATTTAAAACTATGAATTTTCATCATTTCAAATAGATTACTTAAGGCTCAGTAGAAGCTAAATAACATAGAAAAATAGCAATTTCTTAAAAATCTGGTATTTTTATAAGATTGCCGTATATCATTACTTTCCAGAATTTGATCGTTATAAGCAACACAATCGAATGGTGTAATAATACAGGTGTGGTTTTTGTCTCAAAATCTGCGGTTTGGATTCCTGGTTTTCTAAAATCCAATGATGCAGTTTTAGTTGTCTTCATAATCGGTCTTCATACACTTTTTCTTATGTGTTAAAAATGTTTAAAAAAACATTAAATTTTAGTAAATAATTAAAATTTTAAATGTGTTAGAAAGTTTCGGTTTCGGTTTCGGTTTCGGCCGAAACTGAGAGCAGGGCCGAAAGTTCGGTTTCGGTTTCGGTTTCGGCTGAAAAATCAGTTTCGGTCGGACACTAGTTCGAACACAGCGTGGCGCATTGCTTTATGTAATTTATTTAATCACCACTGCTTTCAAAATATCGTGAGAAAACCGGCATGTCCTAGAACCATCAAATTCGAAGACATGTGACAATATCTACCAACCCGCACTGGGCCCGCGTGATGGATTATGGTCCTCTCACTCTCACAGAGAGGAGGCCTGTGTCCCAGCAGTGGGAACATTATAGGCTGATGAAGACCATAAATTAAATTTTATTGTATTAATGTTTGGTATATGAGTGTGATGCGTTACGTATTCCGTTTCAGCGGAGCAGCAAGCGGCGACTGTGGCGGAGCTAGTACAGGTGACCGCGCAGCGAGACGCGCACAGAGCCATGTTGTTGGCTGACAGGTGAGAAATAATAATTGTGTGGCGATTGTACTAATACTGCACCAATAGAATACACAACAAATTTGGTAGCCAGTGAGGGAACGAGTTCGCCCTAGGCAAATGGTATTGCTCTGTCTTTTTCCCACAATGGATTTACTCTGGCGTGGCTTTAAATCTTCATGGTGGGCCACCAGAACGTACTAATTTCATAGGCCTTGATTTAATAGGACTCAATGACTGCCAATAAAACCTAAAAAATAAGTGTAAATGTCGGGGTTGTTCTCGGGGTTTTTTACTGTCTGCAGGTCACTCTGACCCAGAAATGTAAAGGGCATTTCTGGGAATAGGAGGGTCTCCCTTCCGCACCAACCAGGACGGGAGGACTCATTTGATTATTTTAAAACCCCAAAAAAAAATAGGTCGTCGTTTCCTATGGAGAAGAACCGCTTGGTCCTTGATCGGACGGCGAGCTATTCGTTAGTCGCCGCCGTCCGCAAGGGCAGAATTTAAGAGTAATTTCTAATAGTTCCATTTCCTTAAACTATAGTCGTGCTTCTGGTTTGTTCTGTATTTCTGCGACTTCATTTCAACAACCAGGGGGCCGATTCTCGATTTTCGCCATTTATCTCGAGTTCGAGATTGTAAGTCTATCTCTATGTCTATCAAAAATATCTCTATCTCTACGTAAAAATGTCGAATTGAGCAGAAATCCGTATTCTCAGTCAAAATAGAAATAAATGTCACGAAAATGTCGAGTCGAATGAAGATAATGTTACCAATATGAAGAATCGCACGTTCCGTTTCAGGTAACTATGAGTGAATGAATGAATTTGTTTTAAAACGCTGACTAAATTGAATTATTTAAGTATAAAACGAAACGTTCAGCGTAAAAATCTAAGTCTATGGTAAAAATAATCAGTTTGACAGTTGATTGTCTGTCAGTGTCAGAATTTGCGTCTTTTGATATGTTTACATGGACTCTGTGTTGTGTTTATAAATCATTAGTGGGCTGTGCTGTTTTACATGGAGGGATATTTTTATTTTAACATGGAGGGGAATTATTTAAATGACTTCTGTTTCGCTCAAATCGTAAATATCGACGGCGGGATAAGTGCGCTGTTGTCGCCGTGTATTGGCCAGTTACTCGCCACTTTCCAATAACTCCGAGATAAAAATGCTAATAAACTCGTCCATCTTTCAGTGGTTTCAAGTCCAATGGTGGGTACACAAATTACAAAGTTTGTTATTTGCGCGAAGGTTGTCGTTTCAAGAAAACACAATACAAAAATAAAGAGTCTAAATCGAATTTCCAGTAGGTATGAGATGCCAAGCCGTATTTTATTTAAAAACTAAAGAAAAGAAAACACAGTGTACAATCCAAAACTACGAATTCACTCAGAAATGACGTATCTCTACAATCGAGATGACATCTCTACTGCTCAGAAGCACTCGACATGAACTCTAACGTAAGCCTTCGACAAATGTCGGATTCGACTTCCCCAGAATAGCAACTTTTAAAATTTGTCGAAAAAATGACGTCATTAGAATTTTTTGTCGAGTTCGACTTCATCTCTAAAGCCGAGAATTGGCCCCCAGATTTTCTTTTTGTTTCTAATTTTCGAGTATACGCGAGGACTTCGCTGCAGGGGTCCCCATTGATAAGTTATAGATCAGAAGGGGAAAATAACCTCGCCAAACGACAATTTGACTAGATTTCCCACTATTAAATCGCAATTGATTTAATCTTTGCTTTGTAAATAAAGATGTATCTAACAAGTTCTAACTATGGTTTATCTTAACTTGGGTGTTGCACATAATCAGTAGACTATTAGTGAAATTATTTTATTTGCGCTCTAGAATTACTGAATGAGATAAAAATCCAAGTACTTATACTACCTTATCTGCACTGACCGTTTTTCCTTGCACCTTGTACAGATCTTCCAGTAAATATATGCGCTTTATAAAACTTTGTCTATGTTTAGAACACGAGCTTTATAATATATCTAATCGCTTCTCCTGTTTACCATGATTAGAAAGTAATAATAACTAGCTTATTAGAAACAACGACGAATCTGACTGGAAAATTACGAAAAGCTACAAACTAGTAAATTTTAAACCACAGTATAAAACTTATATGTAGTTCGTTTCTACATTTTAATGTTCAGTACACCGTGCCGTGTCCCGTCCGTGCCATGTCCGGGCGCCAGACGTAATTTGATGTTCTATTGTCTTCGAATGTTCGAATCTGTAACGTTACATTGCAGGTGAATGCTCGCGGTGAGGGAGCGCCCTTACCGATGCGCATACATTTTCTGGTTCAACTGTTTATGCACTGCTAACACTTAATTTCCTCTATTGCTTGCTATCCTGGTTTGAAGGGTTTGGGTGTTGGTATTCTTCCAGGGGTGAGATGCACCTTGGACGAATAGCGCATGCTGTGTCACTTCCTGGTCTGCTGACCTTGGCTGGCAGTGCTGAACTTCTGCTGATAACAGGTGGGAATGGTTTAGAGTGAAGGATTTAGACGGATTGATTTTTCGGCTGAATAAGGGATCTTACCCATGGCGCAAAGCGATTCGTACGATATCGATTCGATTGCCGATTCAAGTCGCAAGTATTTACTAATGCACCGATGCGATGCAATTCGACCATGAACTACAAAAACCCACCTTAGTATTACGACATAAAGGCGCTGCAAACAAAATATCAAAAATGCCGCCAGTGACGAGTAGTTGCGCAATCGAATTTCGAATAGAGAATCAAGTGCATTGTCATAAGCACGTACACTCGGCTACACATCAAGCTATACAAAACCAGTTTATCGTGGTCTCGCTTTACATGATCATTCTGCGCATACAACCATCAGCTTATACTGGTTTTGTATAAGTTGATGTGTAGCCGTGTGTACATGCAATTCGATATCGAGATCTGTGAGCGATATCGTCATATCGTCAATCCGTGCGACTCCATTAGCAAACATTAGCGATTGTCTATACATTTTCTTCGGTCGGACGCTTAAGTGATAATCTGTCCGATATCGTCAATCGATTCAATTCTGCATCGCGTCGCGCCATGGGTAAAGTCCTTTAGTCTTGAGGCAGGTCACTTAGTCTTTTGCAAGGTTCGTTTGCAAAAAATTGTTGAAAAAACTAGTCGAATTGTTATTGAGACTGTCGACTTTCGCCGCTCTGTCAAATCATCCGAAAAATCGGTTCGTATAAAACCCCCATTACCCGTAGATGTGTACTAACAGTCATGTTTGTTGGATGATAGTAGCTGGTGGGATTTTTACTTCCTGCCTCCACCAAATTCGAAAAAGGTGATAAATATTGTATTTGAACCGCCAATCAATTGACATACTTTTATGAGCTGTCAAAACGTGATTCTCTCATAGATTTAGTACGGCAAAAGCACAATATAAATTAACTATAAAAACAAAGTAAAAAAAACACTGCCTCAATTTGCTAAAATCTTTTACCTACTTTTTTCAAAATCTTTGTGAAAAACAGTTGCGCATGTACTTTTTCTATTTATTTAATACTTTCTATGCTTAGGGCCAATTTCACCTCACAGTTAGAAGCAGTCAGTCTCGACTGCTCGAGCAGACCGTGTGTTTTAACCACGGGCTAACTGCTCGAGAAGACCATGTATGTTTCAAAAAAAGAAAAACAGTCATAAAATATGTTCGGTTTTCAGAAGACGCAGTGCAGGGAGCAGCGTCGCAGAATAGTCCGGGGAGGAAGTTCCACCTTACGCGGAGTCACTCCACGTGAACTCCTCACTCACTTCGGATACTAGCTACTAAACACCAAGTTATTATATTTTTACGAATGAAGTTATCTTATAAATCTATGGGTTAAATTAAATTGAACTAAAAATACTTAAAAAGCGAGTTTAAGAGCTTCTTGTGGAATTACTAGCCTTTGAACGTTATTTAAATGTTCCTTAGCACGTTCAGTTCATATTCAGCATTGTTAATGAAATTCATGATGTGTTTACAAAGTTACAATCTAAGAAAAATAATAATGAATTAAAATGTAAAAAAAAAACTGTGAGGTATAATAACTTATTGTTTCGTAAGCAATATGGTTTGTTACGATCATTTGTATAGGTATATTATATGAATTAAATATTTATTATTCGACTAAAAGAAACAACTATAAAATGTATATGAGTTTAAAAAATAAACGTTTTATATATCTATGGCAAATGACGTAACTGGAAAAAAATCTTTAGTTCATTATTTTAATTTTAATTAGAACAAAAATGTTGTGACTGGACATTGCTGCTATTTTTTAGGATAAAATAATCACCTTTTACTTAGTACCAATATGCTGTAGCTTAAGTTTTACCTTCTTATTTGTACCGTTAGCAAAATCGGCGCGGTTGCTGACTATACCATTTCTAAGGAACTGTGTTGGTTAATTGAATAGAAATCAAAATGAAAAAGCTACAAAAATCTATGACTGTGCAGGTAGGAAAATAAATCAGAAAACTTACTTTATTATTATGTTCAAATAATAATAAATCTTCTTTGAATTTTTCTCTAGTGTCGGAGAAAATGTTTTAAGAAAAATAATAAAATGTATTCAGCCTATCTTTACTTCCTTTTTCGTATTTTTTGTTTGATTGACCAACACGGTGATTTCTTCGCGTGTAATTGACACTTGTATTCAGAGCTTTATTTTAATATTAGTAGAACATTAACCTAAGGTCAGGTACCTTACTAGAGGTCGGTACAGACACGGTCACAAATACCATGTACACCATTATTTATTCACTTTACTCTACCAAAAATATAAACAGACTTGTCAAAATAAGATGACTGTTATGTTGGCTATACTGAAGTTTGAATGAAGAACATATTTTTTATATAAATCTCAGGTTAGCAAACCTGAAGAAGTAAAAAACTGTCAGAGTTAAAATATCTAGTTTTTTTTTATACTGTCGGTGAAGTGAATATAAATCGAGTATGATTATGACCCAAAAAAGGGGTATAAACAGTGTGCTAGATATGCCAAATGTGTTAGGTACATGGAGATATTTTTTTATTGTATAGTTACGACTAAGTACCCTTAGGTGTAGATAGAAGCATTTGTAAACGCTGTTTTATTTATTTTATTGGTTATTGTAAATAAATATTTTTTGAAAGCCTTTAATAAATCATGTCTGAGATTCGTCAATGTTATTGTAAAATTACTTAACACGCTTAAATCAGTAAAACATAAACATCACACTACATTTAAAATTAATTTGTATATTTTTCCTTAATTTTATAAAACGAGCGTTTAGAGATGTTTTATTAAAATTTTGTGTAACAGAGCTGTTTAGCAAATTTGACATTTCGCGTGCTGTCAAGTATCTGTCAAAGTGACATGTCGCAGTAAGCGCTTTTCCAATTATATTTTTTCCCGCGCGAATCTGATTTGAGTGTGCAGGATTAAAGGTTGCTAACTTCATGTTTTCTAATACAAATCAGCTGTAAATAAAAATGAGATTATTTTATAAGAATTTTAACCACAAACATACGCTATTTGTGACTATGGAACTTTTATCAGAAAAATTAAGACAACTTTGGATATTTTTCTGAAAGTGAAAGTCTTATTACATATGGCTCTTAAAATTTTGATGCTACGCACTAACCAATACTTCCGTCTTTGCCCGTCTAATGCGAGCCATGGGTTGTTATTATCGCAATAATGCACTTTATCGTCTATCAAATAAGATGCAGTTCAGTTCTCTTCTTAAATGTTACTGTAAGACTTAACAAGCTTTGAAACTGTAACGTTTAGAAACGCAAATTAACAATTATTATCAATAATGAAATAAACACTGCTCTTAAATGTAATAAATAAATACATTTCTAAAAAAAATCTTTGGCACTTTAATCGACTAATATACAGGGCCGCATTATGATATTAAATATACCTATTTATTTATGTTATCATTTTAAGATAAATATGACAATCTACTACACTAATTTCATGAAACTGTCGCCTTCATCTCTTGTTATGCGAACTGTACTTCTAGCATGGATTTTGCATAAATCGTTGTGATTGGCTGACTAAACTAATTACGTTCAGAAATTTCTCTCTGCATCGTGGTACCGTTTACAAACATTGAAATACACACAGTCCTGGAAGAACTTCTTGTAGATCATACAAATATTTGTTCCGTGCGGGAATCATACTCACGATTCGCAGTACAGCAATCAATCATTCAGCTACTGAACAAGATTGCCGTCAAAACACTGATTCTTGGTAAATAAATGAGTTTGCGAAGACGCGACACAGGTGTTATTGCGTAAAAATATAATTTTAACTTTAAATACATGAATGTTAGAAGTCCATGCTAGAGCATACTCTCAGTTACGAATCAAGCACGTTATACAATATGCCTGTTTCCCGCACAAAAGTATGCAAGTATAGCTTTTATTGCTTTCTTGACATTCACCGAACACCATTTGTTCCGGCCATGCGAGGCACTTGCATACCTTTGTCATTGCGGCTTTAAGTATGCCTTAGAAAGCTTACTGGAAGCAATACTATATATGTATTCTTTTATATTATAAGTAGTAGAATATTTTATAATATATAAATATTATATTTAGTATGTGATGGGACAGAATATTTTTAAGTATTAAATGAGATGGCGTCGACTTGGCACTGTTTCAGCACGACCGCTAGTGGTGCCATCTGTGGTGCTGCTTAAGACCTTAGACATGCATTAAATATAAATGAGTATATATTTATTATGTATTTTATTACTAAAATATCTTAATAATTCATACCGCCAAGTCGTTCCGTACATCGCTAAAAAGATGAAAATATTTTTTTACGTGGTAGTAAATTAGTCTTCCTGAAAAGATTTTTTATTTAATTTAAAATGTAATTAAATTAAGAAAGCCAAGTCGACGAAGGATTTGGCCTTATACTTAATTGAAAGAAACGAGGTTTACAGTACTTGATGATGTACATATTTTGCTTCGCTGTGTTTCGAGATGCGAGTGAAGCGTTTAAGCAGTCGCGCGATTGCGGACCGCGATATTATTCTTTGAAATGTATTTAACTCGTGGAAATATTGACAGAGGACACTTAAAAATTTAAAATGTTATACTGTCATTATTATCCTTCTGATCGATGGCCAAACTTCAAGAATTAGCTCGCGAAAATAGTAATATCGCGATAAAAACGTAATATATACTAAATGTTCTGCCTTTAACACAACACGCTATTGCAACAGTTACGATTCTAGTAGAATTAAGTAGATAACAGAGAATTTTATTATATTTTTATGATATGATGCAAAATAATCATAAGTAGAGGCAACTTGTAATACAATACAATAATTCAGTCAATTAAATACACGCCGTCAACGACGATATAATACTAGACTACTCATTGCACGATCTAACGAACAAAACTATTCTGCCAACTCGCTGAGGTAATACGTAAGCGAGGGGGGCGGGGTACTGCGTTGTGATTGGCTAACTCAAGGTCTGTTCTGTCTCAACGTATGTTTACGGCTCACAGGATTGGTCGAAATGAGACGGTTATAATACTTTTTTGCCTAATGTGTTGGCAGACATCGGTCGCCTGTTATTACGAGTCTAGTATTATATCGTCGTTGCACGCCGTCAACACTTTTAAACACTATAGTTCAAAACAAAGCAATATTGCTCAATAGTATTTACGAAATAATTGTATCGACAAATTATAATTTAATTTGCTGGCTGCCAAGAATCTTCATAGATAATGAGCAGTGGTGGCCCAGTGGTATCGGTCCCGACTTACGAGTTGTAGGTCGTGGGTTCGAACCCCGCCTGGCGCATTACTTTGTGTAATTTATTACATCACCACTGCTCTCAAAACGGTGAAGGAAAACATCGTGAGGAAACCGGCATGTCCTAGAACCAAAAATTCGAAGACATGTGACATCCACCAACCCGCACTGGGCCCGCGTGGTGGATTATGGCCCACTCCCTCTCACAGAGAGGAGGCCTGTGTCCCAGCAGTGGGAACATTATAGGCTGATGATGAATGAAAATAAAGTCGTCTTTAGAAAGGCAGATCGAAGAATATGAAATATAGGGTGACTAGTAATATGTAGGTATATCATTACTTAAACACGTGATTTTACTCATGATAATGAACAACTTTAACAAAGAAACATTTTTTATTCGCATTCCTTTTTTTGTCGCACAAACACAACAGCGATATGTAACTCGCGCGCATGTGTCTATTAATGAGGAGTTTCATTGCGAGTTTTAGCCGTCAGTGGCGCTACAAGCGCATAACGTAACCAATGTGAAGTGTAGCTTCGAGTGTGTAGTGTATGTCAAGTTAATCATACAGTAAAATAGTAAATGACATCATGCGCTGGTAGCGCCATCTGAGCCGAGTTTTGCGTGAAACCTCCAATAACCAGTGGTCCTACATTGTGTGCTAAAGAATAAAGTTCAAAATTGATTAAAAACTACACAGCGTTTTCGATTCTCGTTTTCTGTGACATCAATTATTTATGTAATTACTTACATCAATTAAATCCTGTTCTTTTTTCTTTACATTTTTTGGACCATGTGTGCCATGTTTTTTAATATGTGTGAATGACTATACAAAAATATTTCTGTTGGAAAGTTATTTGTTACATTAAGTACAATCAAGTCTAAGTATCGGTAACTTATTATCAGTCACCCTATATACAAGTAAAAGAAAGATACATAATTATATTATTACATACTATATTTAAACATAGGTAGTCTATTAGATAAATCGCGCGACTGAATACTCAACACATACTTCGTATGAGTAAACTAGTATTTATCTTATAAACATAGTATTTATTATCGAGCTATTATTTATTGGTGCGGTTTTTTTTTGTATCTTTTCTTTGTTATTTTATTAAATATACTTTTTGTCCTGTCTTTTAAAAGTTGAAATTTTATGATATTGAAGTTTCAGTTTACTGATTCATCTCGATTTACGGGCCCGAAAACTAAGTCTTAGTCCGGCCATACACTGACTGCTCGAAGCAGTCAGTATCGACTGCTTCAAACTGCGTCTGATAGAACATCAGTCTTCTACGTACATATGGAACCGATCGAGCAGCAAGCTTTGGGCGGTCGTTGCGGTCAAGCAGTCACCAGACAAGCTTACTTCTGGTGCAGTCAGCTAGTGATCAACACGGACTGCTCGACCAGAAAGTCTATTCGTAGTGGCTGCTTGATCACACTGACCATCCAAAATAGTTTGACTGCTCGAGCGGTTCAATGTATGTGTGTGTTTAGAATACCTGATACTGACTGCTTCAATCAGTCCGTGTATGGCTTACCTTATAGATTTACTTTTATAAATCATATTTAACTGTATTTATTTAGTAATCTCACAATTTATAGTCATCATGATTTGAAGGTACTTTGAGTATTTTAAACATACTTTTTATTGGATCAGTTTATAAATGCTATAAATAATATGTGGACTGACCTGTTTCGGCACAAATCTGGCAGCTAATTGAACTGACCCAAATAAATAAATAAATCACGTCTTGCTATGCCTGGGTGATTTCATAAAATGTTAACTTCTATAGGACATTTCCAATCATTTGTGAATTTAAATTACACTTTGTACTAATATATGAGATACATGCGTCCTAACCGAAGCGATCGCTTTCAAATGCCACACATGTTCGGAAAACCGGAACGCGCAGAATTACACATGTTCGCTTTGTGTTCCAATAGGATCCTCGATGGCCTACAGACAGTGTAACACTGGCTTTTATAAAATTATGGTCTAATATTGTTTATACTTTGTTTATTACAATTTTGAGACACGTTTACAATTTGCTTGTAATTTTTTCTAGTATTACTTTTACGGCCATTCTTACTAATACTACTCGACACCTAAACGCACATTCAAATGTGATGTTGCATTGTCAACAACAAGAATTAAAAGCATCCGTTTAAGTGTAGCTTAGAATTAGTGAAAACGGGCACTAATTTCAAAAGAGAACAATTATTTTTCTAAGCAATGTGCATGCAGTAAGAATGTCGTGTCGTGGTTCTAAAATAGGGTTCCGCAATTTAGTATTGCTTGTTCAGGGCACAGTGTATATAAGGATCCTTGTATATCCTTGTATATTTGCTGTGTTCGCAATATGTTAAGCTTTAATTATGATTTTATTATTGCAAACTCACTTGCATCTATCTAGGTCCTTTGAATTATGTAAATTTTGGGATACGCTGCGGTCATTTTATGAACGGAACAACTTACATTACGTTTTGTAATTTTTTTTTTTTTTTTTTTTTTTTTTAATAATAATATCTCACAACTATCACACAACGCCATCTAGTCCCAAGCTAAGCAGAGCTTGTGTTATGGGTACTAGACAACTGATAAACATACTTATATATTTCTAAATACATACATATTATAGATAAATTACACCCAGACACAGAACAAATGATCGTGCTCATCACACAAACATTTGTCCTGGGTGGGAATCGAACCCACGACCTCTGGCATAGCAGTCAGGGTCACTAACCACTAAGCCAACAGGCCAGTCGATTCGAGTCAATTGCAGCTTGTATATATCTGTTTGTTTGTTGAGAATGATTTACAAGATTTTAGTTATTTTACTTGTCTCTGGACCGCGTTTCAGTTTGAACTTTGGCTAAGTTTTGCACACTTCTGAAGCAGAATTAAAAAGACCACAGCCTGGCCCAAATTTAACACTTATGTAAGAAACTACTTCTTTTTATACTTAGTCACTCATCTTTTGTAACAAATGTAAAATAATAATGATAAAATAAAAAACATAAATCTATGAAAAAACAAAACACTAATTGCAAAGAGTTATTGTGTAGTACGTTCAAGTGAAATGAAGTATATTTTAATAGCAATAGCAGATGCCTTAACAACAGGTGACGTAGTGAAACACCAACTAGAACATATTCCTCTAATACTGTTATTTACATAGATATTTTGAAGTTGAGATTATATCCAATGCAAGGGTGAAACAAAGCGAACCTCCTTTTGTATGCGTAGTTAATTTGACAAACTAATAAAAAGTAATATATAATTACTTTGTTTCTTTTTCATTTCCCAAATTTATATTTTTCATTGTAAACTGTTTACTACAGTAACAGTATCATTTATATAAGAATTATTTGCATAAGTATGCAAAAATATAGTACTTACTTACCGTGTCAAACGGGTTGAATAGGGATGCAGGGGTGAATCGGGACAAAACTTCGAAAGGGATTTTTAGGAATATATAATAATGGTATGTTGCCAACAAGGTCTCGAAATAATAAAGTATTATTCAATAAATAAAATTGAGTATTTGTTGATAACCTTTCAAATCAATACAATATTAAAATCCCTTTAAACTTTTGTCCCTATTCACCCCTGCGTTCCTATTCACCCCGTTTGACGGTACTGTTAAAAAATTAACAATGGGCTGGACAAAGTCAGGAATACAGACCCAGTGTCGGACTGGCCAGTCGAGATGGCGTTTGCCAGCCGAGGCCCTCACGATCCTGGCTTGTGGGGCTTACCAAGGTAACCAAATGAGGCGGTAGGATTGACGCCCACGCACCTTGTTTCCAGCTCTTGCGACTTAAATGTATAAAATCGTGAAAACGATGTTTGAGGGAACTAGGATTATTCAAAGTAGGGCAGCACGAAATCGAGGTACATCGTATGTCATCGACTTGTTTTGCGACTCGTTACCACCGCCGTAGACTTGAAAAGGATTAAAAATGCAATAGATAACGAGTCGAAAAACAAAGTCGATGACATCCGCAGAGCCCTCATCGATTTTTATGATTTTATAGACAGACTACATCTGTGGGCCGGTAAAAGGTTTCCGTGCAGAGTACAATAGGAAACACTTAGGGCCTGGCCCCATGTCTCCGGCGCGGCGCCGTGCCGAGCTACGGCGCCGCCCGCCGGCGAGCGGCGCGGCGCGGTGCCGGGCTACGGCGCCGCCCGCCGGCGAGCGGCGCGGCGCGGTGCCGGGCTACGGCGCCGCCCGCCGGCGAGCGGCGCGGCGCGGTGCCGGGCTACGGCGCCGCCCGCCGGCGAGCGGCGCGGCGCGGTGCCGGGCTACGGCGCCGCCCGCCGGCGAGCGGCGCGGCGCGGTGCCGGGCTACGGCGCCGCCCGCCGGCGAGCGGCGCGGCGCGGTGCCGGGCTACGGCGCCGCCCGCCGGCGAGCGGCGCGGCGCGGTGCCGGGCTACGGCGCCGCCCGCCGGCGAGCGGCGCGCCGCCGTGCCGAGCCACGGCGCCGCACCGCGCTTCGGCGTCGTGTACCGGCACGTACCCTATGTTCAGCAAGTGTATCCAAAGATAAAAATTACAGTTATATAACATGTTATGTTACATAGTCTGTACGCACCGTAAGGTAAGAAATAAAAGAAATTATTTTAACTTATTTATTCTTATCATAGAATTTTTTTTTTTGATGTAGACATACGTATGACTACATACATACATATGTATACACTAGCAACAGGACCAGGATACGCCTTTCGCGGTCCATATCAAATCAAAACTGTAATTTTTATCTTTGGATACACTTGCTGAACATAAGGTACGTGCCGGTACACGACGCCGTAGCGCGGCACGGCGCCGCGCCGCTCGCCGGCGGGCGGCGCCGTAGCTCGGCACCGTAGCTCGGCACGGCGCCGCGCCGGAGACATGGGGCCACGCCCTTACCCCCTTATTAATAAAACGCGAACTACGAGAAGTAGAGTTATGCCAAGGTTAATCCTTAAAAATGTTTGGTTATAGTGCGTAGATTATCATGGTTGTCCTAACTTTAGTCCACGTTTATTAAGGGGGTTAAGGATTTGTCAAATAAAACAAAGATTTATATTATCACAAAGTTTAATACTAGCATGATTCGGAATTGATACAACTTTGACGTCTAATTTAACGCAGTTTACAATGCTTTGGTAAACAATATTAATATATTTTATTTTCCAACAAAGAGGGATCTAATTAGTTTTTATACCATTTTCGTTTTAATTTCGGGCTGACATTTTTATCTGTTAAATCCTTCGTTAAATCGTAATAATTCGTTGTATTGAGCAATCGTCTGTCAATGTTTGTGTTTGATAATATTTACATATGTAAAATCTAATTAATTTACTCGTATATAAAACAAATTAACATAATAACCGGACTGTGAACTTCCTACCTTATGCCTGCCTCTGTAATGGCACATTGGATTACTTTTTCCATTGAAGCACCCGTCGCTATCGACTTGTACTGACATTTTAGCATTGTCGTATTTTTTAAATTACTTTGTACCATACATAGTAGATTTTGTATTGGAGAAATTTAAGAAGGAGAGAATAATGACCCGTCTGTGGATACTAAGAAAACGTTGCAAAACTGCCATGGGGTCAAATTAATTCGCTAGCGAAACTTCAAAGTCGTACTGCTTAAGAAACGTTTATACGTAAGTATCTTCTCTGAATTAATTTAACTAAAAATGCCACATTTAAAGACGTGTCATTACATTCTCAATTAAAATAGTAATTTGATCGATATAGTAACGGAATCACTCACAGGTTCACAACTACCTACTTAAATAATTTATTGACAAACATTAATATAAAACAGACGGGAAATTAGAGCAGCTAACAATGATTCACTTCAATCTTATCTTATTTACTTACAACTAATATAATTATGTACAAATCTTTATTACTGCTTACTAACTAAATTATAAATTTGAAATACGAAATAATACAATATTTATGATGATACTTATTAAGAAAAGATCAAGGTAATCATAGTCCAAGCAAGAAAGATTATACGATAAAATACTGAATATATCTAGTACCTAATATGTTATCAATTATATCTATTAACGCGTGGAAAGTATAATGCTGTATTATTTGGTGCTCAATTTCTGAGTAGGTAGGTACTAAATATATTAGCAACTTTATTAAATACTTCTGACTTTGTTTAACAAGATTTAACAGTCTCTGTAAAATTTTGAAAACAAATGAGCTTTTTAGAAAAGTTAGCATTCTCATTTTATCAAGTTATCCTCTATTCTATACACAATGTGATAGTGTCAGTGTTACTAATATACATTGTCCAATATATTGGTGAACACATAAATAAATAACATTTAAATAATAATTAATATAGAGATTACAAGTAAAGCTATTTGGTACATTTTGTTAATAACAACTGAAAGGGTTTCTTTCAGCGTTATAGTCTACAGCTTCTCTACATGAAATAATTGAATAAGTATTAAGTTAACGATTTTTTATCAAATGGAAAAAAAGTATAATTAGAAAATGGAATATGGTATAAATTATGTCATAGTCATAATCACATTTCCGATATTTTGTTCGAAAATATGCCCAAACACAACGGGTCTGTTTCAGCGACTGTTTCAACTGCATCTGCTTCTAATTTTTCATACAAATCACAGTTATACCTCGATACAAGCGTGGTGTACCCTGTTCAGTACGTTAACATTGAGGACGTTCGCGCATTCTACCACTTAAATAGGGAAGTCCAATAAGTTCCGGCGACACAATAGAGAACATAGAGCAGTCTTCATTAATACCTAGGCTTATGGTTATGGTGGGGGCGATGGGGCGAGTGCCAGTCGGGGTGGCGCGGCTCGCGGTGGTGGTGGTGGTGGTGGTGGCGGCGCTTGTCGCGTGGCGGCGCGGGGTACACGTCCGACACCACCAGCTCGGAGCCGTCCTTGGGCGCCTCGCGGTCGTGGCGGCGGGCCGCGTGCTTGGCGCCGGCCGCCTCGTGCAGCTCCTCCCAGGCCTGCCGGTAGTAGCGGTTGAGGCCGCTGCGCGACTCCGACGAGGACGAGTCCAGCGAGCCCACAGTGTTGCAGTCAGGCGACACGTGGTGCCGGTACCGCTTGCCGTCGTTGTGCTTCCTGCTAATTATTGCATTATCTTTATTAAACTGTTCAAATTGTTAGTAACGCTGAGATCGAGATAAATGGAAGAAATTGAGGGAGATTTTGCCCTAGGCCCTATAGGACCATTTCAGGCGAACAGCAATGATAATTATAAAAAAAATGATTTACTTAATGGGACTGAGACTGAGATCATAATCACCAAACATAATACATTATAAGACATTATATTTATGAAGAAAATATAATTAATTCTGACTTAAATTCAATACCTACTCGTAAGTATTTATGTAGGTAAGTACCATGTAATACAGTTATCAGCAAGTTTTGAGATTTTGTTTGGGGACATGTAAATCTAAGAACCTACTGTCTCGATTATTTAGTTTTAATAGGCTTATGGTGATGGTGAGAGGCAAATCATTAAAACTTTCACGCTGTTTCGGAAAATAACGTACCTAATAATATATTCTTATGTACATAATGTGCTAGGTGAGGTAATTATATTGGTATAAAACAGTGGTTGCGATGTTTTATATGGTTTGTGTCGAATGGCGCGAAGCGTTCTGTGCGTGACGGTGGTACAGCCGAGTCAGTGAAACACGTCAAATGATGTTATAATTTAAAGCATTGTTTGTGATTTGTGTGATCCTATTTATTCCCCATCTTGCCAGGTGTGAAGCTGTGTATTCATTAAGACACGAAAGTTAACGAAGTTGACGTCCCTTCAATAAAAACTGTTTGAAGATAAAATTGCATTTTTCTTAGTGATTTTCCAATATGGCGCGTGCTTTCCAAATCCCGGTGCGTGTAGCGATGACATGGTGGTTGGTTAAACAAAACAGGCATACATTTAAAACTAACATTAATGCTAATTTTTGATCTAATATAAATATAAACTAGCAACACTTTTTGGCGGCAGCCGCCATTTTGTATCGTCAAAGCGCGGGTGGGCAACCACCATGTCAACGTAGTACCTTAAAACAACGCACTGGCTATAAAGGGTTGGAGAAGTGTCCGGCCCGATGCGTGTGGCGGTGTGTTCGGGCGAACTCGCGCCTGCCGACCTGCTGGTCGGGGAACGGGAGGGCCAAGAGCGTGTACCACCGGGAGGGCAGCTCGCGGACCGCCGGCGGTGGCCGCTTTGGGCCTCCACTGCCGTACCAAGCACTCATGTAGTGTGTCGCTTTAACCTGATGCTCTTTGTCTCGCCTGATGGTGAGCGAGGGGCTAAGTATGACGGTGATGAGATTGTTCTACGAAGGTCTTATGTTCTTCAGGTTTTATATCTTTGAAGTGACCGATGACTTTTATAAAGAAACGCATTTGATGGAATATTTTAGAGGACACTCTGTTCAAACCAAATTGTTTGATTTCAAATGTAGAATGAGTATAGGTGCCATTCCATGCTAAAGTCTTTGGCACAGAGCCTCTAGAGTAGGTAGGTAAAGTCAACAGCATGGAGCAGATTATGGAATGCTGGTTTTTATAATGTTGAGATAATTATGCTCAACTTTCACAGGATGAACTAATATTACGTTTTTTTTTATGAAGATGTAGCGCGAGCTGGCTTTACGTGTGTTATTATAGGCGCCGACTAGTAATTAAGGTTTTTATTACCTACCCACAACTTCGAACATACTTGACATTAATAATTACCTACACTTTAAGGTACTACTCGACAGGGGTCTCACTCTGTTATCCCGCATATTTGAACAAAGACCGTTAACTACATGAACTAACGACAAGCGTCCTCGTCACCCTACTGCTAAATACTTGTAAATAAAAGAAATGACGGTAATCTCACCTCCGGACGAGGATGACGATGGTAGTGATGATGGCGATGAGGAAGACGAGTGCTCCGAAGGCGCCCAGCGCCACCACGGCGCCCATGTTGAGGCGTGCGCCCACGGGGTCGCGCCGCTCGCCGTCCACCGGCTGCGGCACGTTCACGCGTGGAGTCTGCTCCACTCTGATGTTGTTACCGCTGCCGACGATCTGGAAGAATTTATTTTATATTAGTAAAAGCTCCATGTAAAATACTGATATTAACTGTGTGTGTACGTTACTCCAGCAAGAAAGTATCTCCTAGAGTTATAAGAGTAGAACGTATAGTTGGTACCTTATCTGCTGTAAATGTGCCCCCACATAAAAAATATGTGCCCCCTGTCGTTTTGAAAAAAAAAAAAACGGAAAAACGATGCTTGCTGGGGTAACGTTTTTCTAGCAGGAAAATTCTAAAAGAGTGATCGGAGAGAGAAAAATTGTGCATGGCCACAGAGCTTATATGTGTGCCACAATGTGCCTTAAAAAATAAAATCTGTGCCCCTTCAGATTTTCGAGATATTGCGTTTCCTGCTGGAGTAACGTTTTGATGAATCGTATACCTCTAAAACCATTGCATGTGCCCCTGTAGAATAAACATACACGAGTAGCTCTTAATGTGTGCCCATATGTGCTCCAATTAGATTTAAGAAAATATTTATAGTTTTCAAGTTATCGCGGTTTTATGAAAACCCAAAAAAACATCGCAGCGCCTGAATGAGTCAAGGTATAAGTATGCTGAAAACTGTATTCGGTCCTTCTTGACGCTAATAATAACCATACAAAGTTTCAAAACGCTTCATGTATGCGTTTTTGAATAATCTTGCTAAAAATCAAAACGATGGTGTCATAACTTTTATTTTTTCTTGTGTTAGATATAGGTTTTTTTTTATTTTTCTTTTCTGTGTATATTTTTATTTTGAATGTGTGCGTGTCTATCGTGGTTCCTTTGCGCCAAATAAATGTTTTTTTTTCTTTTATTCCTTACCTGTGTGAAGTGAATGTAATGGTTAGGTAGTTAGATTAACTTACCTGGTTCTCCCTCGGATGGCTGGCCACAATGATATGCGGGATATGGCTGGTTGGCGACTCCTGGTTATCAGGCACGGTCGTCTTCCTCTCAGGCGGGCGCTCGTAAGTCCTAGTGGTGGCTCGTTCTGTGGTTGTCTTGGGCCGCAGCCTGCGTGGGGGCTCCGCTGTCGCCGTCGCGAAGGGTGTAGGGGAGGAGAGGGGTCGCGGGGAGGTGCGTGGTCGCGTCGGTAGGACAAGACGTGGGCTGGTTGGAACCGGCGCGGGCACAGCGGTTGTGGTCACTGGTGGCCTTGTGGTTGGCGCTGGCGTTGTGGTTGTTGGACGCTCTTCCACTGAAATAAAGAGAAACGGTCATTAGGTTGGATTGTGTTTAATATAACAAGTATCTAACTATAAACGACGATCCAAAAGGAGTATGTGAGGACTGCTCACCCCATGGGAAAAAGGCGTCATTGTATAAAAGTAATCGCAATGGCATTTCATCACGTAATTTTTGAAGTCGTTTTAAAACTTTTTTGACCGAGGCCTTTTTCAATTAAAGTAAGCTAAATTACAAGATATTTTTCACCTCACCCGCTCGGAAAGATTCTATTTCTCATTCAAAATCTGAGCGCAAAACTCCATTTTGTGCTCTAGAGCACAAAGTGTTGTTTAAAAATCGAACACGTCTTGTATTCAATTATTTTCTACACTGGCAGGTGAGCCGCCCCCACTGCATGTCAGTGCACCAACCTATTTTTTTTTTTTTATTAGTGTTAAGTAATAGATGTCGTATAGGTAAGTTTGAGTTTTTAAAATTCAAATAAAAATAAAATTCAAAATTAAGAAAATCGTCTCGAGCCGCCTTATGTCTGTGTCTCTGTCTCCAACATTCACAATGGAATCCAATGAGTTTGAGCAATTTTCCGCAAATTTACGTAATGATAACACACAAGTGACAAACACAAGTATCAATGTTCCAAAAAAACATTTAACTTTCAATATTAACAATTGTAGTAATTTTACTTTTAATTTCTAAAATGAATAAATAAATACTTATATAATAAATTGTTTAAGCTGTTTCTCTTACACCTACCATTTCCTCGCTGTGTGAGGTGAAAAGTTGTGTGTTGCACTCGGCAGCAAAGTTTTTCTGCGTCTCGTACTTTTGAAAACTTCGCATCGCTCAGGATTCTATATTTGAACCGCTCGTTTCTCTCGCGGTTCAATCTTAGAATCCTTCGCTCTCTCAGTTTTCAATTCAAGTACTCGCGCACAAAAATCAACTTTGCAGCCTTGCATAACAAATAACTATTACACAATGCCTATTGCTAGACCTGACTTGACCTGACTTCTAACGATGCCTGACCAAGTACCTGCTGAAACACGTCAATTGAAATACGAAAAGGTATTTTCAGGTATTTTTTTTTCTTTTATTTTGTGACGAAAAAAAAATACGAAAATAAGAGAATATATAATAAGATAATAAAATAATCCATGTTTCTTCCAGACCAAGGTTTTCTGGTCGCGGGACTTATCGAATTATCGTGACCCTGGAACGTAAAGGACACTGACTATTGAAGGACACTGTGGATTTTAGTCAGTACAAGTCTGACAATCCCTCCCGCCCTGTCCTGGCTGAGAGGACTCATTTGATGATGTTACAACAATAAAAAAATGCCAAGGTTTTCTAACTTTTATTCAGTACCTATTTAATTTTTTTTTCTTGTTATTGTGTTTATGACGTGCCTTTACCAGCGCAATAGTTCTTATAACGAGCGAACTTATCTACTGACATACTTGCATTGCAACCGAACCCATTTTGAACAATAAACTTTTAGAGTCAACTGTAAAAGATGCACATTGATTTTCCTGCCTTTACGAAATCTATTACTGTAAAAGTCAACTTTAATTGTTTAGACTGGTTACACACCACCCAGCAAAAACCACAATAGCGACATTTTTAGATCGGTATAAAAACAGCGTATTTTTCTGTTATTAACAAGCACAAGTACACGTCATAACTTTGTTCGACGTGTATTGCTACAAACAAAAATAACCCGTAATATTTTTTCCGGCTTCTAGTATTTTTAGACACTAACACAATCACAGATTTCCTGGAATACGAAGGGCTCTCGGTGGTAAGGTCAGTGGGCGCGTCCGACTGACCCGCGACGCCTGCGCGGCGCACGCGTCCCTCCAAGCAGCACCAGTCGCTCCTGGCACTCCACCGCGACACTCGTCTGCTCGACGAGTTCTCCTCTAGTGCTGGGCGAGAGCCTTGTTTTACTCAAAGAACATAGTGCAACAAAATATCGTTACTGGCAGCCGTTCACAATGACAGGTGTCAGTCCGTGTGGAAATTTCAAGATACCTGGCACTCCGCCTAGCGTGCGCCGGCGCTACACCTCGCTCTCTATGAAGGCAAGCCTTTGCTTCCCTGTGGGACGGATACATAAGCTCATGTATAACCGCTCACCACCAGGAGTGAGGCCCACCAAGATGTCGGCGGTGTTCATGGCAGCTGTGCTGGAGTACTTAGTGGCTGAGGTGGTTCAATCGAGCGCAGAAATCTGCCATGACGTCTGGAACAGTCGCATCACTCCGCGACACGTCCAGCATGCTATACGATCGGACGAGGAGCTAGACTCGATTGCGCGGGAAGCTCTAGAATGGCGTTACCGTAGGAATGGACCAGATTCTGACGATGACGAGGATGATGAACAGGAGGACACGCAAGCATCAGAGCCGAGTGGCACTGCCACTGGAAGCTCTCCCGGTGAAGAGGATCTGCTCGAAATACAACAAGGTGGAAAGAGATCCCCGGTGAGTGGGGTGGCCCAAGACGACGTGGACGACTACAACGTGGACGTGCCGGATTAAACTAAACAGTTCTTTCTCGGTGTTGTGTTCGAAACTGGCAAATATTCTGACTCTCCCATGATCTGAATCAGCCTATAGAAGTTCACTCTTGAACGTGGGCTACCTACTAAATAGCACGCCCTTCCATTCAATCCTCGGCTACTCACATCTGTTGCTCATCCTCCACTCTTCGAAGCCTGAGGTCATCTTATCTAAATTTACCCACCCTATATCGCCAAAGAACACGGCTCTCCCGGGGAAGACCTAGACAGTCGAGAACAAGACTTTTCTTAGTGTTGCGTGTTACGAAGTGGTTAAAGTGTGTCTCCAGCGGAGGTTTATGTTAAGTGTCTTGTTTTAATTATAGTAGTTTCTGTTTACCGTTAGGGCTCTATTTCACCGGGACAATCCACGCAATCCAGGTCCAGATTTAGTGAGTAACTCACCTGGTGTCCGTTGGGTTGTACTACCATACATTTATTTTGTTGGCAGTACGATCTTCGTTGCGTGGCCATGTTGCCCTGGTAAAATATGGCTCCTAGCAACCTTATGTTTGTCTTAAGATGATATGTACTCGTACTTACCAATGAATGAAATAAATAATAAATGTCTAGTGAGTGATAGCTAGTATAAGTAGTAATTCCATGTCGAGTCGGGAGTCCTCACTTCTCCTATGTCTGCACTATCAAGAGACTATTACACCATGTTCTTCGATCGCTTACGTTGACAGATGGGCGCTGGCTTATCCCAGAGGCCGTTGGCTAGGCAGGCAATCCTCTTGGCTCCTAGCAGTTTAAATCCGGCAGCACAGGCGTACTCTGCCATTGAGCCGAAGACCGAGGAGTTGTGGGTGACAGACACGCGGCCGTTGGGGACCGACGGAGGCTCTTCACAGTGTACCACTGGTGAAAAATCATATAAAGCTTTTGTAAACATATAGACGGTAGTTTTCGGAGGATAATAATAGCATGGGTGAGAGTCGATCGATAGTGTCAGTGTCCACCTTCCCTCCCAAATGGACCTCAATTAAACAATTATTGGGTTGTAGATTGGATGTGTCGGTGACATTGATTGAACGTAACTATAAGCCTGTTTTGTGTACTTAACACAACGCGACACATGCAGGCGCATTGATAGATTCAATATTTGGCATAGCGTTGAGCCTTGAAAAGTAGAGTTGGTCTAGTGGTCTTGGGTTCGATAATTTGCTGGCGCCAGGCACATATATAGCGGTAAACGCCATGCAGTTACGACCTTTTTAATGCTATTTGATTTTTAGCTTCTCTGAAACATTCCAAATTTTTTTAACTAATATTTTTCTAAAATAAATAAAGCTTTATTGCGTGGAAAATTCTTACTACTACATAGTTAATGTATTATTGCAGTACTCCATGAAACATAACACACAAAAAAACAGTGAACATCTTTACGCCACTTTTACATAAAAAAATATGATTAATTGATATTCTAAAATAGCGAAAAGTGGATGATACAGCTAAGCTTTGTCTATAATATTTCCCTAAAGAAGGTGGTAATCGGTTGGTATGCCCGAGAACTAAAGCGGAAAATACGTCGTATTATATTCTTACAGTCCTGAATCTCAGTGGTTGGTGAGTTATTAAAGTCATTAATGACGTTGCAATTGAAACAATATCGTCGTCTATAATTATTTGTATTATAAATTTTTTCAATTTGGTATTTCTTTAAATATTTATACAACTGTAATTATATTTAAAAGGTTAAATTGGATAAAATTATCATTTGACATTTGGACGCCTGTTTTAGATCACTATACGCTCTACGTTGCACTTTAACAAATTATAGCTTCTTTTATTTCTCCTGTAAAAATCGATTTTTCATATTACCGCTTTGTTGCCCGGGGCCAGCCAATTATTTACAGGTTAATAATTATTACGAGTAACGCGTTAAAAAGAAATCTGTATCAATAAATTTAATAATCTGACCGTAACGAGCGGCTTTGAAATATCTACCACAAAAAAATAAGTAGGCAAAAGGTATAAAAATAAAATAATTATAATACCCCTTTGCAAAGCGTGGTTCACTATGAAGAAGAAGGAGCAAGAGACTCCATTCTCTATGTAAGTATTGGAAGTTGAGCTCACCGTCGCATCGGGGAGGAGGCCCGTTCCAGCGCTCATCGATGTCGCACACGAGACGTGAGCGGCCCACCATCTCGTACCCGGCTTGGCAGGAGTACTGCACGTGCGACAGGTAAGACACGGAGCCGTTGAGCAGCTCATACGAACCGTGCGCGATCTCTGCCGGGAACCCGCACTCGATACCTGGCGACATATGAGGAACTGGTGATATTTAGACTATTTGGAGGAATCAGTCCTCCTCATCGTTCTTCTGTCTATATCTCTTTCTAGCTTTTGTCCAACGGCCAGGGGGTCCAGGGAGGGCTAATAGTCTATGTTACTCAAGGACAATGTAGCATTCTAATGATGAAATATTTTTTTGAAAACGGTCTAGGAGTTTTTGAGTTTACTCATTATAAACATAAAATCTTAAGTATATATTTTGGTTTTTATATCAGGAATTTCTGAATAACAGCCCGTGGCCATCGATTTGATAAAAACAGGCTTTACACGCTTTTGCTGGATATAAACATAACTGGGAAAAAGGGGGTTATAATACTGACAAATAAGGCCTTCTTTAAAATAATAGATACCTTCAATTTATTACAACATAAACTTTTATTCACTATGAAGATATTTCTCTAACATTACGAGGTTTGCAGGCTTGATATTAAGTACCTTATGACTTCTTTTATTTATATAAATTAAAAAAACAAACCCTGTCATGCACTCACGTTTACAAACTGGTGGGAATTCGTCGTAGAAGCCGGTGTCGAGGCAAGTCCTGACGGTAGGCCCGACGAGGAGGTGCCCGTCATCACAGGAGTACTCCACAGAGGCGCCCACCTCGAAGCTGTCCGCAGACATGGTGGAGTTCGGAGGCTGTTCAGGACGACCGCACGCTTTCGGTTCTGGAACCAAGAAGAGTAAACATGACTCAAAGGGAAAGGAAAACGAGATGGCTCTAGGAGCCAATAATGAACAAATTTTATGAGTTGTACGCTATACAGTCGCTAGCAAAAAAAAAACCCTTGGCTTTTATTCTGTTTGATCGTGAAAGAAGTCAAAACCAGTACTTAGGTTCTTATTAGATTTCGAAACGTATATCATGCTAGCTGCTGCCCGCGACGTCGTCTGAGTGAACGCTGTAGTGATAGCGTGATCATAAATGTAGCCTATACGTTGACCCGACTTCTTAATGATATTCGTGCCTTGTAGTAAATCCGTGCAGTACTTTTTGAGTTTATCCCGGGCATACATACAGACAAACAGACAAAATTTTTGGTTTCGGTATCGATTGTAGATCACACTCACACCCCAAGTATTCTTTTAAAAACATATTCAATTACAGTTTTGACTTTCCTACCATTTAATTATAATTATGTATAGATGCTTTTAGTTTTCAATAGACAGAATCTTACACGAAATATTTGATTTTTGATTTTGACTGAAGGTTAGACTAAAATTATAAATATTAAATCAAATCGCTTAACTGCACTTTAAAGCTTGATAAAACCGGAAATTAAAGAAACTACAGTCTTCAATGCTTTGACAAGATAAGGGTGCCCACGTGCCATTTTATTTGTTCGGAAATGACACCCATTCGTCAACTAGAAAATTTATTCAACGATGTTTTTAACCGACTTCCAAAAGGAGGAGGTTCTCAATTCGGATGTTTGTATTTTTTTTAAATGTTTGTTCGGGCATAACTCCGTCGTTTAACAACCGATTTGAAAAATTCTTTTTTTGTTGGATAGTGTATACTTCCGGAATGGTCCCATTAAAATTTTATTGTTATCGGACTAGCACTTTTTGAAAAATCAACAAAACCTAAAAAGTTTTCAACTTTGTCTACACCGATTACTCCGAGGTTTCTGGTCCGATTTCGATGATTCTTTTTTTGTTCGATACAGTATATCTGCCATTTGGTCCCTTAAAATTTTCATTTAGTTTGGTGTATTAGTTTTTATTTTTAGCCCATTGTGTACATACATACATGGGCGTTGTTATTACCGGTGCTACGGATTACAAAATTTTAGTGCACATGTAAGAAAATTATGTATTTGACAATAATTTTGGTTGAATAGTGAAACTAAAAAGGATAAAATAATAAACTTTTCCAAAAAAATTGTAACCGACTTCAAAAGAACCACAAAAAAGTTCAAAATAACCTACCTACAAAAACACTTTTCTTTCGAAAGTCGGTGACAAAAAGTCAATGAAATAAAAAATTAAGTCACCGACTTTCTAAAGAAAAGTTTTTTTGTAGGTTTTTTGAACATTTTTGTGGTTGTTTTGAAGTCGGTTAATTTTTTTTTTGAAAACGATTTTTTTTTCATATCTACGTAACCATGTGCGTACAAAAAGTTGTAGAATTTGTTTTTTAATTACATAATTATCCCCTGTAATTAGATCAGTCTGAAATTGTTCTAGTTTTACCTTATGACTATGTGTGATTTCGGGCTGAACTTAAACTTCTTTGGAGAGGATGTTATACGGTTTTTAATTAAATATCGTCAGAACTATTAGATAGCGTGATGAGCTTAAATGAGAGCTGACGCCCGAGTTATACTATGAAAACCTGGTTAAAATATTTTTTTGCTTGAAGTTGAATAGTTTTTGGAATTAGAACAAAACATATATTTTCAATTTTATAGGAAACTAACATTAAAGTAAGCATTAACATTGAAATTCTTTCAATTTTACAAAATCTTTCGACTATTAACATATTATAATTTCATTTTTCTCGCATTTATATTTAAACAAAGGAATACATTTCAAAAAGACATTCGCAATACATTTGCAGAAACCATTATTCGCCGTCGCATAGCATTGCATCCGCACCCTGTGCAAGGCAAAAAGGGGGATGATTACAATTTCGCAATCTTAAAACTAAACTAGACATAATTAACACTAACAAAAATTTATCTCTGAAGAAGTCGTATACGATTTATAAACAGAAAAAAATGAATTAAGTAGGTATTAAGTCAAACATCTCAGGTACAGTCAGTGCCCTGTTTTTGGTAACGCTTCGCTTCTCTCACATAATACTGTTGACAATATCTGAGATCTTCTACGGAGATCAACAATAGTAGTAAATAAATAAGAACTTACGGTGCTGACAGATATAGTTGAGTCTGGCTTGGCAGTCGGTGTCCGCCCACAGCCAGCCCTTGCTGCCGTCGAAGCGGGCGCAGCCTTCGCTGCCTCCCGGAGCGTTCCAGAAGGAGACAGTGACGTCATTTCCGTTCACCCACTTCCAGTTGGAAGGGTCCTGTGGGTCCCGGACTGCTCCTATCCAGTACTGGCTACTGCTGTCACTCCTGTGCAAAAGAAGGGCTAGTTTGAAGATATTATGTTGAAGAGATGGTGAACCTAGACACAAACTTGGGAACTATCTGTAGGGAAAGTTCCTTTTTTTTAATCGTATCGATTGCTTTTATGGTTTTGGTTTTAAAGACATATTATGTCCATCTTTTGGTAAAATACCGTATTTAGCTAATTAGGTAAAGCTTTATAAGTCGGAAAAAATGGAAACGATCTTGCCCAATCTTCTCCAAATGAGTGTCTATTATAATGTCTTTAAAGAGGTATAGTTGTAGGCGAGAAGAATGGTATAAATATCCGACACATCTATTTATACATATGTAGAGAAACATTGAAATATCCTCAGTATTATTTTTTAATTATACCTAAATACCTCCCTTTTTGTGGTGGAAAACCATTGAACGAAGGCCTCGTTCCTACCCCGGGTTGAGCAGAATGGGCTGAGAAATTCGTACTGAGTAAAAACTAAAAACCAAACGCAATACTTCGGGTGCCCTTTGCGTTTCAAGCTTAAGGTGTCCTTTGTATGCCTCTCTTTGTAGTGATAGTGTATCAATATACTATCTATACAGTGTAATTTTCCAAATGGGGTTGTATGGCCAAATCCGATATTACGAAAAGCATAAAATAGGCTGAAAGGAGGCTCCTATCAGTATTTGTTTTAATAATAAAATATCCTTCAACACTACACCGTTGTCGGCGTGGTTAAGCGATGGGCTGCTTCTCTGAGTGTCGCTGGTTCGATACCCGCACGGAACAAAAATATTTGTATGGCACACAGGTAGTAGTTCCGTGTCTTTTGTGTGTATGAGTCTACATACTTGTAAATGCACCCACAAAGCAGAAGTAATACCAAGTAGAATATTTTTCATTAATTATGTAAATACCGTAGTCCTTACTACGGTATTTACATAATTAATGAAAAATATTCTAATAAGTAAATGTACCTATATTAAATCGAAGATAAATGAAATAATAAGTAGTTACTACAATTATAACCATAGATTAACATTTTAAATCTCGCAGTAAACGCATTTTACGCTAGCAAGTATTCTATCACCCTGAAATCATAAAAAAATAAAAATAACCAAAAAATTCGCAGACAACTCGCAAAGCAAATAGCAGTGGCAAAAACAGTACCAGTTAAGTATCAACAAGTCAATTCGCAAAGAACAAGGAGTATTGTTTCCCCGCCGTCTCCTGGCTAGACTACATCCTGAAATGACATGTATTTATAGGTGATAAACAGTGAAATGTAGACAACAAACACAGCCAGACAGACGCTATGAGTATACTCATAGCGTCTGTCTGGCTGTGTTTGTTGGCTATATCCGTGGCTATATATAGCATGAGATAACTAAGCTTCGGTCACACAGAGCGACTAATCGCTGTGAATACCTTTACCTTCCCGTCGCCGCGAGTATTCGCTGAAGCTGGGTCTAGACTGGTGTAAGGTGTGGACGGCACTATGAGCATTTCATGTAACGCTCGCGTGCCGTCCACACTAAGAATTTGCGATAAGGTAGCGGTTCGCGCCCGCGAAAGAGACAGGAGATCGCGACCGGAGACCGCGACAGGAGACCGCGACCGAAGATTGCGACCGTATCTGTCTCCTGTCTGTGTCTCGCTCGCGAACTGCCGCTCATACATTGCCTAATGTTAAGTACTGTCGCGGTCTCCGGTCGCTGTCTCCTGTCGCGGTCTCCGGCGCGAACCGACACGTTTACAATACACGGTGAATTACATACATTACGCGTTACACCAGTCTGGACCCGGCTGTATGAGACAGGGTATTCGCAGCGAATAGTCGCCGCGGTTTGAATTGAGCATGCTCAATTTTACTAGTACGAACTACGAATGCACTCGCAGGGATTAGTCGCTGTGTGTGACCAAAGCTTTAATATTGCTTGTTTCCTCTCAGCAAAGATGGCTGCTGCGGGGTGGCCAGTCTGCGCCCCCAGACGGGTGTTGTGCCGTGTAGATACCACAGTACACCTAATGTTATTAAATTCCCGGACGATATCCCCTGCCGCCTACACCCCGCAACTTACGTCCCGCTACCTGTCTGCAATGCTACCTACTCGTAGATTGTAGAGAGGGTAGCAGAGGCGACAGGCAATGGAATTTTCGTAAATTATTTTGTTTTTTGAAATTAATTTTCGAAACATCTACAAAAACATTAACGATTAGTTATTTAAAAAGGCGAAGTAAAAATACGAGTATCACTACCAATATAATTTAAGACTCATGAAAGTATGGTTTGTCATTCAGGTTTTTCGCGTGGGTTATATAAAACGTGCGAGGTAAAGTTGGTACTTAGATGTCGTAAGGTAAGATAATTTTTCCGCTTGTATCTACTTATGGGACTTTTCGACCTATGACGTCATTTAACCAACCAGCGTGTTGTTAAAAAAATAAAGGGGGAACGGAAATAATTTTCAAAGAAAATTTCTCCACTTTCAAAAGTAAAGCCTGACAAAGACTTTTATGTCAGGTAAGTTAGTAAACGTTCAAGGAAAACCTATTAATGATCGCTGAAGATGAAAAGGCTATTTCAGAAAGTTGTTGAGCAATTTGAGTTATGACGTACATTATTTTATTTTGAAGAGATTTTATTCCGTTGAGTTTGCGAAAAAAAATTATTTTCGTTTTGTGGAAACAGTCATGTAAAAAAACCCCAGAGGTATGGTAATCATTAGGTAGGTGATGAAAGCTTATTTATAAAATAATGTAACTTTCACTGACTGATTTACCTACGTAGTTTCAACGAACTAAATAATAGTAAATAGACAATTATTATAGGTTCTATGATGTGAAAAGCCAGAATTATTTTTATATGGAATTATATTCTTCAAGAGAACTATGTTATAATCAATCAAGTTTCTCTCAGTTTTGTTAGAATTTTAATTAACTAGAATGTAATATAGATTGTAATATTTCTCTTTTTAAAAAGTTTTCCAATCCCTGAAGCAAGGAGGAAAATCCATAGCAATAAACATAGTTATGATTTGATACAATACAAAGTACAAATACGAAAAATGGAAATCAATGGGGTGTCTAGCAGATGGGACGTGTCGAGCACCCGGTGGGGAGCTGGTGGGGAGCTGGTGGGTGGCTGGCGGTCCAGGGGCGATGCAATTATCCAGTGCTTTCAAAGGGCTGGGCGCCTTATAGGAGAATACACACACATGGACACGGGATTAAATTGCGATGCTTTGTTTTGGTTCGAAGACTAACTTTATGTAGTATTGCAATAGCGAACATCGTTTACTGATGGCATACTCATCATGTGCACAGGTTTCCGGGCGTGACGCAAGATGGAAGATGGGCCATTGTCTGTAAGGACACGTTGCCGCATAGGCGCTTGAATTCTGAGCAGGCCATGGACGTATGCGCGTCACCTTTTACGGAAATCTCTCGTCGTTTGTTCTACCATTTCGCGTGACCGGGGGCTGACCCTCTGGTCACGCGAAATGGTAGACCAAATAAAAAAAATGATAGCTCTTTATTTGGCCAAAGAATTAGCTTTGCCATTCAACGTGGTGATGCTGCCAGTTTTCGCGACACATCTCCGGACAATGCAGAGGAGTACTTTGACGCCTAAAGATGCATTCACACACATCAGTCATGTCACGTCACCGAATGAAACTTGTATGGAAATATTATTTGAAGTGCTTGAATGATCTATCAGTCAGATAAATCACGTGCCGGTGACTGACGTGTGGGAACAAAGTCATACTAGGACTGTAACACATTTTGTTTTTTAAACCTTACCGGTGTCGTGACGTGACGGTGATTGATGAGTGTGAATCTACCTTTAGTGTTTTTTTTCTATTTTATTTATCTTTAGTGTTAATTTAGTCTCCTCTTATTTTTGTTGATACAAATTATATCAAATAAATAAAACAGTCTCTTGTTGAAAGTGCATAACAGTATCCATTCGTTATTTGATTCCAATCCTAGCACGCAGGCTGCCTCCCCTGCCGGTCCAGACACATAGGGTACCTATGTACCAGGGATTTAATATTCAGTCCTTTGACGGTGCACACAGTACATAGTCTGTACCGTCAGTACATAAGGGCTCGTTGTAGGGAGAGAGAGATGTCAGCTACAAAGGGAAGTCTGGTGAAATTGGATGGCTAATTTAGATGGAGTCGAGCTCTATAAGTAGGAGCTGTTGAAGATTGTGCTGATATTTGAACGGTCGGGATTGTTATACTAACATCAAATAAAAAAGACGACATGGTTGGCGGAGTGGCTGAGATCGACAGCTGCTCAGTATGTCGCTGGTTCGATCCTCGTACGGAACAAATATTTGTATGACCTACAAATAATACTCGCAGTTCCAGGTCTGGGTGTTTGTGTATGTGAATTTCAATGTTTGTCAACACACGATACGGGAGAAATTAGTGTGAGGCAAAAAACACTACCTATATGAAGATTAATTAACGTAGGTTATAAGGACGGGTTGCTGTAAGTTCGCCACAAAAATTATTCCCCTCGAAAAAAAGTTTTGATCCTAATCTCCTAGTACTTTCTGTTCAGATTCCACATTGTGTCCTCGTGGCTCAGTAGTTTTGTGCTGGATTTTATAAATTAACTAGCAAACCCGGCGAACTCCGTTTCGCCACCAGATGGCTTCGTTTTTTTTACTGAATTTTCTTTGCTATAAACCTCACGGAGCCCGAGACCTTTCCAATGAATGCAAAACCGTGGAAATCGGTTCGTGCATTCTGGAGTTATAGCGTCAGGAAGGAAAACCCGACTTATTTTTATATTAGATTGTTCTGCGATTCCCGTGCGGAAAAAAATGGGAATACATACAATGATCAAAATTAAAAAAAAAAAAACAAAAACCTTTGGCTAATTTATACATACTTTTTTCGTGGGGAATTATTTTGTGGCTAACTTAAACAACCCGTGAGGACGGTGCATGTTTGATTGTACTCGACACACGATGCTGTTAAATTCTTCAAATCAGTGGTTCAAGATTCGCACATGTCACGGTTATGTTTTGGGTTTTTTTGTTCTAGGACATACCGGTTTCTTAACGATGTTTTCTTTCGCCGTTTGGTGAGTAGCGGTTTTGAAATAATTGATACTCAACTAAATTGAAGTAATGAGGACGTGTCAGAGGTACTTCTATTTAAACACGGAACCCGTAGCTTCGGACATAGTTTCGGGCGTTTCATATTCTTTATCATTTAGAGACTTATGATTAGTTAGTGGTACGAAATAAAAAATGGTGACAACGTGATGGGACAGCAGTCCTGACCTTCGAGATGTTGACAAAACTTTTAATTTACATCTAACAGGGTAAATTACGGTTCACTCAAAAGCTTCTAGGAGAGTAGACCCCCTGGACCGTTACGATGGACCATAATTGTTTTATATCTTTAACTATTACACAATGTTAAATTCATAGATAGATCCACCTACTGCGATGTCCGCGGTCTACAAAACTAGTGGTTGCGGTTACTATGAAAATAGGCCTTATATGTATACGGACATGGTACAATAATTACGTAATATTACTGCTTTATATAATCTGTGCCTTATGGTAACATAAGCCTAGTACTCACAGCTTTACACCGTTAATGCACAGTGAGTGAACACACGCCCTATAATCGGCAGTCACTTCCTATGGTATGCATTATGCATTTGATGGTTATTGCTGCAAATCTCAGTCAAGTGTGACTGGCTTTGTTATTAGAACTGATTATCGTATGATTCTGATGAAGGTAAGTTTTCTCAAAAAAATAAAGCTTATTATACTAAAACTCGATTAGACGTGAAAATGGGAAAAAAAAACAAATAGAAATCCAGAAACGCGTAGGTCATACAGAAATTGCCAAGGTAGAGACGTGGTCGCACCCAATAATGAGACTGCCAAAATTACCTTAACTTTACTTCGCCGTTGTCGGGTAAAAAGGTAGGGTAAAGAAACGGTACGGAAAGTTAAGAAACGGGAGCAGTGGTGGCCCAGTGGTATCGGTTCCGACTTACGAGTTGTAGGTCGTGAGTTCGAACCGCGCCAGGCGCATTACTTTGTGTAATTTATTTCATGACCACTGCTCTCAAAACGGTGAAGGAAAACATCGTGAGGAAACCGGCATGTCCTAGAACCAAAAATTCGAAGACATGTGACATCTACCAACACGCACTGGGCCCGCGTGGTGGATTATGGCCCACTCCCTCTCACGCAGAGGAGTCCTGTGTCCCAGCAGTGGGAACATTATTGGCTGATGATGAAAGAAACGGTTATATTCTGACATCTTCCAGCCGAAGGTAGGTTATAGAGAGGTGAATAAAGTTCGGCTTGCTTTTTTTCTTTTTCTCAGACTTATAGCAATATTTGACAGCACGGATAACGCAGTGGCTGAGGAATTTTGTTTGATTCCCGCACAGAACAAATATTTGTATGATGTTGTAGTAATTGTTTCGGGTCTGCTGCTGGTGCTTTTGTATGTGAGTTCGAATGTTTGTTAATGTACTCATGGTATGGGAGAAATATCTACCATAAATGTATATGACGCTGGGTTTTCATCAAATTATAGTATGGCGGGGTCTGGAAAACTCTTCCATCCCCTTCGTGGTTATTTTTTTTAAACCACCCTGAAGTAGGAGCACCGCGAAGCTGTGCTCCGTCGACATTTTCTGACATTTTCTGAAATTTTTGTTATTTCACTGAACCAGTTTAGGGATTTGATCAAAACACTAGATTTGTTTAGGGAAATGATAAAATCGTGTTGATAATAACATCATCCGTTGTTCGGTTCAAAAACCTAATTCGACGAAAAACCTGCGAAATATATAACTTACTGTTTTTGGTAGGTAAGGTTGATTATAAAGATTGTGATTTTCAGACAGAATGGCCTTTATCGAAAACTATGCATGGTCCAGTTGATTAAATTGTGGCTGTTAACTACCCAAAATGTGGACGGACTACACAATACATACCTACGGGCTATTATTGATGTGTCTGTTAAAGAATCCGTTGTCCATCTATTCTACGGTAGACCCAAAGACACCATAAGATTTTCGCCGTTATTCCAAATTGATGATAAAGCGAGTCGCCAGCGCCACTCGCCGTACGTTACGTTCGACGTGCGGACCGTATTCGATCGCAGCCGGCGCGTACGGGACCCGGCCCGTTGTCTTAAATATACTGGTTTTGAACCGTTACTCCGAGAATGGTTTCTAGTGGGTTTGGATACTGTATAGTGACAGCTAGACAACTCGTTTAAACTCAGTTTATTGCTAACATTATCCTAGAAATTGAAGTCTTCTAGAAAACAATGACTTCCGTAATAACCGTGGTTGCCAAAGCCGCTAGGATAAAGAAAACCAAACATAAGTATAATTATGCTTAATTTTACATAAAGTCTGATTAAAATTTAAATGTTGAGCACTGATCGTCCAAAAGGAATTTTCTTTAAGCTTAAGCAAGTTTTCCGAAATTAGTCAAGTTGACTCTTAGCACAATATGCTTAAGCAATTTCACCTTCTTCAGCTACACTACTAAGTAGGTACTACAATGTCGTTTTCTACCAATTTTCTATTACTATTCAATTTTATATAATTAGATATAGTAACTAAGTGCAGTAATAGTAGACGGAAAATGATTTGTCAGTTGAATACAATGTGATTTACCCTTTTCGTGACTTTAAAAAAATAGTACTTTATATTTCGATTTCTTGATATCCAAACATAGAATAAATAAATGAAAATTCAAAATAAGCTGTTAAAATCAGCACTTTTTGAAGGTCTGTATTACATGAGAAAGCCCCAAGCACAAACTTTTATGGCCCGATGTGATTTTGATGTCCAAAAAGTAAAAACACGCTATCAAAGTCTACATAGGAGGCTTGTCGAAAACAAGCAATCAGTTCCTAGTCCGAGAGACCTTATAGCACCTTGGCACTATCACCCTTGAAATTGGCTTGACAACCATCGCCTACATACATTGAACTAGGTACACCGCAACGTCTTTTTGGATAATATTCGAAATTACAAAACCTTATCACATACAATTATAAAAAATCCATGAAATTGACTCGTAGTACCCATACATGGATACTGGCCTGTTGGTCTAGTGGTTAGTGACCCTGACTGCTATGCCGGGGGTCGTGGGTTCAATTTCCACCCAGGACAAATGTTTGTGTGATGAGCATGATCATTTGTTCTGTGTCTGGGTGTAATTTATCTATAATATGTATGTATTTAGAAATATTTAAGTATGTTTATCAGTTGTCTAGTATCCATAACACAAGCTCTGCTTAGCTTGGGACTAGATGGCGTTGTGTGATAGTTGTGGAATATTATTATTATATACATTGACAGATGTAGTGTGTCACCGTTTAAGGGCAGAAGCTTAAGAAAATACCGTGAAATAGCGAAATCCAGAAAATGAAAGAGACTTACTCAGAACTGACCAGATCCACTAAGGGTGACTTTTACCAACGGTTAAACAAATTTTATTTAAGCACAAAATTGTATTGAATTTTGTCCTTAAATAAAATTTTTAACATGTTTAACCATTGGTAAAAATCGCCCTAAATAGTCGACTTAAATCGACTTATTAATTCGAAAATTAGAACCAGTATGGAATTTTCCGATATTTATGTGTATAGTCTAGTTAGGTTAAATACGTCACAACTTCACAAGCAACATCGTAGAAATACTGTTTGTATACGGAAAAAGTAGATACTATATTAAACCACGCATTGCACAAAAAAACCAAGAAAAATGCCAAGAGCATTGCTTGAAGTAATTAAAGCGTGGACTCACCGGTGTCGTCGCCACAGTTCCCAGCTGATGAAGCCTTGCAGCGCCGGGTTGCTCTCGTCCACCAGGGTTCCGCCCCGGGAGCGGCAGAAGCCCAGCGCGTCCCGGAAAGATGCCGGCTGCCGGTCGTAGAAGATGTAGCACTTGCCGTTGTACGTCGCCGTGCTGCCCGGAGGCTGGTCGCGGAATTGAGGACACCTGATCATGGCAAGGAGCATTTCAATTATATCACAAGATTACTGATTACTGGTAAGCTACAAGGAGTAATATAACATAAAAGAAAGCTTAAGAATTAAGGGAACCTCCTATGAAATACATTAATTTCAAAACATGTAAATGACTTTCTTTTTTTCTTACGTGGTAATATCATCAAATGAGTCCTCCCACCCAGGGCAGGGCGGGAGGGACTGTCAGACTTATAATAATAATAATAATATCGTTTATTTGCATGAAATATGGTGTACTTGTACTGACTAAAATCCACGGTGTTCTTCAATAGGTTTATATACGTTCCAGGGTCACGCTAATGCGATAAGTCCCGCGACCACAAGTAAATGACTTATTGAATAATTTATTTTTAAGCTATTAACCTCATTACTTTTTTTTGTAGAAAAATATTTACATATTTTAGTCTACCGGCATTGGGAACAAGGTTCGACCTATCATAGGTCAAGGTTCTTGAGAGAGGAACCTCCTAATATAAGTGCAGTGTCCAGAATTACCCACTGCTTATTTAATACCAATTCTTTAAATAATTCTGCGTAAAATATAATACTCACCTCTCTATGGGCAGCGCCTGGTCTGTGTACACGAACGCTTCACAGATTGACAGCTGCGCCGGCGCTGAGGACTCCAGGTGCACGCTGACAAAGGCGCCTGGCATGGGCGGGTTGCAGGGCAGGAAGAGCGGTTGCCCCTCCTCGATGTAACCGCTGAAGCGGTTGCACACCGGGTTGGTGCCCAAGTCTGGACGGTTGTTGCCCACGCGCACCACGATCACGGGCTTGTTTGCTCCTAAAAGAACAGAGGATACTTTTTGAAGAGGAAGAAGCTGAGAAGTCAGGGTTTCGACACAATAGCTATAAATATGAATAACTCGATATTTCCAGAGTGGATGTTTAACATTAAATATGTAAGGGAGGTAAACCTAAGACGGGTAGCCACCTACAACGGGTATGCATGTTAAATTACGTGTCATCTTGCTAATGAGAATGGGTGCGTACAGGACTCGGGTCCTCATAGGGAGAGGCGACGCGTAATTTAACATACCCGTTTTATGCGGGCTACCCGTCTTGGATTTACCTCCCTTATCGAAGGCGTCGGTTATCGGCGAACCAAGTTTTACCGAAATCTGTTCAGCTGATAAGACGTGAAAAGGGCACACGTAACTGACAGACGTTTCGAAAAAGTAATCATATATGTGTCATTCCAGGATTTATATCACAAAATCGTTCAGAGGCCTTATCATGAGTTTTCAGTTATTCTGACGTAAACTGGAACTTTAAGGGCTGATTTTTCAATAGTCAGATAACTTTTATCTGTGGAATAAAAATCGCGGTTTGACAGCTTACCCATGGAAAATACGTCAAACCGTTATTTTAATTTTTAATTATTGAAAAATCAGCTCTAACATTTTCAAATTATAAGGAAAAATTAGTTCCTTCTTCGCACACCAGAGGCGCTGTTCCATTTTTCCATACAAGAAACGCTATAAATACTGGAAAGACGCTGTAAAGTAAAATAGTGAAAACTCGTGATGCGTAGTAGATTACAATGTTAAGGTATGGTAAGCTTCAGAGAAATCTCACCTCCTTTGTTAGTGACATCACTTCAAAGGAAGATGTATTTAACTGAAACCTTTTTTTGGGTGATAAAAGGGGCTGTCAGACTATTACTGAAAATCCACCCTGTTTCTATAGTAGCCCTTTGCATTCCAGGGTCACGGTTGCCTTTTAAAAGTACCCTTTTAAATTTATTTCGGCCATTTTTATATTCAAAAGCGCCAAATTCTTTCATTTATTTATAAAATTGTGTCCGTGCGTCTCTAGCGTGTTGTGCAAGCGCCGACGTGAGACCTGTGCATCTTGTGTTGCTCAATAATTGCATTACAGTGATTGTGCGCATCTCGGGAAACGGGGCAGTGTTGCAAGATTGATGAATTGTGTTCGCTCTTCAAATAAACAGCTCTGTCTTTATTCTTATTTTTAGTGTTGCAAGTTTAGAATAATCAGAGTGCTAGTTTCTGTCATTGAGGAACTACATTCGATCGTTTGAAAGTAATCTTTACGATTGACAGCTGCGCTACGTTTCGCGGGTACAATTCCCGCATGAAACAAATATTTGTTCAGTACAAGTAGTTTTTTTTAGACTTTATCCCACTCTAAGAATTTCTCCTGTATCGTGGGTGCGTTTACAAACATATAAACTCACATACACAAACACCCAGACCCGGAACAATTATTTTTAGATCATACAAATATTTGCTCCGTGCGGGAATCGAACCTGCAACACGCAGCGCTGCAGTCCAATCGCTCAGCCACTGCGCCAGCCGTGCGTTGTAGCCACCAGTTTTATAATGGAAAAGAGACCATACAGGTCCACTTTATCGTTTTATTCGGCAACTAGCTTCTGCCCGCGACTTCGTACGCGGATCCTGTTGCTTATGCCAGCGACAACGGGGTCGTCAAAATTGAAGATCTGAAAGTCTGATACCCAATTCCAAGAGCCCGGGTAAAAAAATTAATGGGAGTTTGGCCAGTAGAGTAAAATTTTTACTCATTGTATTCATCGTCATTGAAAATCAGACCTGAACTGTTACCGCCTTCACTGCGTGGAGGTACTCCCAGTTTATGTTATTTAAATATTTAATACAGAGAAATTAGTGAAAGCTTTTACTTCCACATCAGGTGTTCCAGGTCTTCAATTTTTATACATCAATAGTGATAATGCTCATCAGATTGAACAACTCTTGCTAAGATGCCATTCCGGTATATGTTACAGTGTAGCTGGGCTCTTGGATTTCCACAACAGGTGTTTCAGACCTTCAATTTTTATACGTCAACAGAGAGTGCTCATCAGGCTGAGCATCTTGCTAAGACGTCATTCCTATAAACGTTATAGTTTAGTTGGGCTTTTGGTGTTCCACATAAGGTGTTCCAGATCTTAAATTTTTATATGTCAACAGAAAGTGCTCATCAGGGTGAACAACTTTGCTAAGACGTCATTCATTTATATGTTAAGTTTAGCTGGGCTTTTGGTGTTCCACATCAGGTGTTCCAGATCTTCAATCTTTATACGTCAACAGAGAGTGCTCGTCAGGCTGAACAACTTTGCTAAGACGTCATTCCTGTATATGTTATAGTGTAGCTGGGCTCTTGGAGTTCCACATCAGGTGTTACAGATCTTCAAATTTATTCTCTCAGCAGAAAATGCTCATCACGTGAAACAATTTTTGCTAGCACACCATTTTTGTATCTCTTATAGTTTAGCTGGTCCATTGCGGTTCTGCACTAAGTGTTCAAGTTTCCAAGATAAATTATAGCCTATGTGTTGGCCAGACTTAATACCTATACAAAAAAAAAATATCATTCATATCCGTCCAGTACTTTTTGAGTTTATCCCGGACATACATACAGATAAACAGACAAACAGACAAAAATTCTAAAAACTATATTTTTGGCTTTGGTATCGATTGTATGTAGATCACACACACCCCTAGTATTCTTTTAAAAAAATATTCAATGTACATTTTTGACTATCCTACTATTTTATTATAATTATGTTCGGCAATGGTGTAGTAATGTACCTATGTATGTATGTAATGTATATGACTGAGTTCACACACGACAGAATTTACAGATCCAGTAGAAATACTGATCCGACAAAATACGAGTATGTAGCAGTCCGTTAAACAGATTAGGTTTATCGTGTACGTTTTTATTCGGCAATGGCGTATGAAATTTGTATGACCGAATTCACACAATACGAGTACAGCACTACTAAAATACAGACCTCTTGTGGCAATAGATATAATACATTAAAAATGCTGTTGTGTGAACCAGCTCTTATTTTTTTGTTGGTTTATGGCTGATTTTTTAATACTCAGCTAAAAGATAACTTTTATCTGAGGAATAAAAATGACGGTTTTACAGCTTATCTATAGAAAATATGTCAAACCGCTGTTTTTATTCCTCAGATAAAAGTTATCTGACTATTGAAAAATCAGCCCTGAAATCAAATAAGTCCTCCCGCCCTGACTAAAATACACCACGTTCCTTCAGTTGTCCTTTACGTTCCAGGCTCACGGTTACTCTTTTTCTATCGTGGTAAAATCATCGAATGTGTTCCTCCCGCCCTGGGTGGAGCTGACGGGACTGTCAGACTCGTACTGACTAAAATACACCGTTTACTTTCAATAGCCCTTAACGTTCCAGGGTCTTGTTAACCCGCTTGGACAGCTGTTGCGCGACTATGTTCCTTTTTTATCGTGGTAAAATCATCAAATGCGTCCCAGGACGGGAGGTATTCTCTCTGAAAACCGTTTTTATTAGTCACTAGCTTCTGCCAGCGACTTCGTACGCGGATCCTGTTGCTTATGCCAGCGACAATTTGGTCGTCAAAATCGAAAATCTGAAACGTCTGATGTCGAATTCTTATAGCCTGGGGACGGGAAAACAACGGGACGCACATGACGATTCCAGACGTTCCAGATCTTTCATTTTCATACGTCAACAGAGGGTGCTCATTAGGCTGAACAACTCTTGCTAAGACGTCTTTCCTATATATGTTATAGTGTAGCTGGGCTCTTGGAGTTCCACATCAGGTGTTCCAGATCTTCAGTTTTTATACGACAACAGGGAGTGCTCATCAGGTTGAACAACTCTTGCTAAGACGTCATTACTGTATATGTAATAGTGTAGCTGGGCTCTTGGAGTTCCACATCAGGTGTTCCATATCTTCAAATTTATTTTCTCAGCAGAAAATGCTCATCACGCGGAACAATTTTTGCTATGGCGCTATTTTTGTCTCTCTTATAGTTTAGCTGATCTATTGCAGTCCTGCTAGTGTCAGGTGTTCAAGTTTCCAAGATAAATTATAGCCTATATGTTGCCCAGACTTAATAGCTATACAACAAAAAAAAAAACAATCAAATCCGTCCAGTAGTTCCGAAGATTAGCGTGTATGGACTAACTTCTCCCGTTTTCCTAACATTTCCCTTCACTGCTCTGCTCCTATTGATTGTAGCGTGATGAAAAGTATTCTTTAACCAGCGCAGGAGTATGAAAAATAATTGTACCAAGTTTCGTCAAAATCCGTTGAGTAGTTTTTGTTTCTATAACGGTTATACAGACAGACAGACAGACAGACAGACAGACAGACCGACAGACAGACAGACAGACAGACAGACAGACAATAATTTTATTAATTGCATTTTTGGCATCAGTATCGATCCCTAATCACCCCCTGATAGTTATTTTGGAAATATATTTCATGTACAGAATTGACCTCTCTACAGATTTATTATAAGTATAGATAGAAGATTAAAAGTTAGAACTTGTAATGACTAATGACAACGGTTTTCCTTCAATAGCCCTTTGTGTTCCAGGGTCACGGCTACCCGATTCGACGGTTCCGCGACCATGTGAACGAGCCCTGAGTTACAATTTAGTACTGTTTCAAAGCAGTCTCGTGGCTAAGCAAAAAAATAAAAGCAAAGTATATTTATGAAATTGTGACAAATTCTCGAGACTTCCACGGCAGTCGGTGTGCGGTCTGGCACTTTCTAACTATCATTTAATATAAGACGACCCTTTACACTGTCATTACGGCTTTGTCAACGACCGCCGACAAGCACCGCCGGGCGCAAATCACTAGTCTTACAGTGAAAGTTATCTCACAAAATTACAGGAAAGTTACTCAGACATCGCGGAGTATCTAATAACATGACAATAAGTGAACATTTTATTTTAGTAGCTATAAGCCGGAAAATATTATTTTTACGATTGTTTTAATAACTTCATCGAGTTTTAAAAGAGGAGTTTTCAAATTATGTAATTATTAAAAAAAAAAATTTTTTTGACTACTCGTTAAAATAGGGTAGTTTCCAGGGTCAAAATAATTACATTCTGTTTAGTCTGTATTTTAGATTATAAAAAAATATTGGGCACGTATTTTTTCTTTTTTTCGATTAAACAAAAAAATAACAAGGAGCCCATTAAAGTTACGTGTGACGTCACCCCACGCGAAAAAATGCCACGCGGCGTGATTTCACACGTAACTTTAATAGGCTATATTTTTGTCATTTTTGGTCTAATTTACAAATAAAAAAATAAGTGTCCCTTATTTTTGAATAATGTAAAAGTCGGACTAATTACATTTTTTAGGGCAACTAGCCTAATAACCATTGATAAAACAACTACCTAGCCTTAAAAAGTCAAAAATTTTTGGTTGGATTTATGATTGGATTATGATTGGAGTTATGATTTAAAGACGTTCCAAAATAACAAGTTTTCATTTTCTGAAAACAGTATGTTTATTTTCTATATAGATAGATCTTTTACTTATTATGATACGTTAACAAAGCGGTATTTTCCTTTCTCACAGGTTTCAATACAACTATTAATTCATTACATAACATTATAAATCTGAGGGTAATTCAATGATAACTAGAAAGCGACACGGAACTCCTTTGGCCAATCATCTGTTAAATTATCAACGGAAAATTGCGGATAATTGAAAAAATACAACCCAGTTAAGGGCAGATTTGCTACACAACTTTTCACTTTTGCCCAAGTACTTATTATCAAGTTGCCAATTAACATTGCAATAATTCAATTAATACGCCAGACGATTTGACATCACCGTTAGGCCGAGACTCCACCAAAGCTGTGCGAGTCGAGACGTGTTTTGAACAACCAATAGAATTGCGTTATTGACACAACGCAACGCAATTCTATTGGTTGTTCAAAACACGTCTCGACTCGCACAGCTTTGGTGGAGTCTCAGCCTTAGAGCACACGCGTGATTGCGGACGGCGAGTAATGGGTAGCTCACCGTCTGATCAAGGACCAAGCCAGAGTTAGCACAGCCTCAATGTGTTTCAAAAACTATAAGCAAACTGCCGCGGCTGCGGGACAGTTTAAGAAAGTATCACGGCCCTAGGATGCAAAGGGCAACTGAAAGAACATACAAACTTTTACCTTTTAACTGGTGACATATTGTCACTTATGTTTTTAACAAAAGGGTTATGTAATGGAACCACTAAACCCTAACATTTCTAAAAAAAAAGATATTGCTCACACAATACCTTAATTTTATCTCACTTATCTATCTATTAAGCAACATCATAATCACAGCATCAGACACACGAATCTCCGTTTAAAATAAACTCAAGGTTAATAAAACTCGCGTTAACCAAGATTAAGAGATAGTAGTTAGTTAACGTCCTTTTGATTACCGTCGAGTTCCGTGCGACTTCGGAAGTGTATTGTCTTTTCAACTATTCTTCGCTTGTCCGTGATTAATTACTAATTACTATGGTGATTTGATTGGATGTCTTGACACTTCCTAGTTCCTCTATGAGTGTAGGAATTATGAATTTAATTTTCCATGGAGGGTAAAGCAGAAAACTTTTATTTTTAGGGTTACGTACTCAAAGGATAAAACGGGCCTCTATTACAGAGACTCCGATGTCCGTTTGTCTGTCTGTCATGACCGCAATCGATTTTTAAAACCATTTAATCTATACATATAATAAAACTGTAGAAAAATCGTTTTTGTACATCAAAATAAAATCCAAAAAAAATAGCTAGGGTGTTGAAGGACAACCAACAAAACCCATTTCCAGCATTTTTAGAATTTTTGTCTGTTTGTCTGTTTGTCGGTTTGTCGGTTTGTCGGTTTGTCTGTTTATTTGTGGCTCCATCACGTAAAATGTACGAATGCAATGTAGATAACCTTTATACACAACGATCGAGCGTAACTTGAGGACTAATTTAGTTTTTGTTTCATTGCAATCGGTTAAGTCTATCAAAAGATATTTGAATTTAAAGTGTTCCAGACCCAGAAGTAAAATTACGGTCAGTTTACACCGAGACGCTCAGTTCAGTAGCGCGATCTAGCTTGGAATAGAAAAACTACATAAGTACCTACTCAAATAATGTTGTGGACTGGAGTGGAGTGGTTTGGAGTGGAGTAGAGTAGAGTAGAGTAGAGTTAAGTAGAGTGTAATGGAATAGAATGGGATGGTTTGGGATGGAATGGAAAGAAAGAAAAGGTTTTTATTAGACTCACACTAGAATGGGAATGAGTGGGATGGAGTGGGATGGAGTGGGATGGAGTGGGATGGAGTGGGATGGAGTGGGATGGAGTGGGATGGAGTGGGATGGAGTGGGATGGAGTGGGATGGAGTGGGATGGAGTGGGATGGAGTGGGATGGAGTGGGATGGAGTGGGATGGAGTGGGATGGAGTGGGATGGAGTGGGATGGAGTGGGATGGAGTGGGATGGAGTAGGATGGAGTGGGATGGAATCGGATGGAGTGGGATGGATTAGGATAGAGTGGGATGTAGTGGGATGGAGTGGGTTGGAGTGGGATGGAGTGGGTTGGAGTGGGATGGAGTGGGATGGAGTGGTATGGAGTGGGATGCATTGGGATGGAGTGGGATGGAGAGGGATGGAGTGGGATGGAGTGGGATGGAGTGGGATGGAGTGGGATGGAGTGGGATGTAGTGGGATGGAGTGGGTTGGAGTGGGATGGAGTGGGTTGGAGTGGGTTGGAATGGGTTGGAGTGGGATGTAATGGGATGGAGTGGGACTGAGTGGGATGGATTAGGATGGAGTGGGACTGAGTGGGATGGAGTGAGATGGAGTGGGATGGAGTGGGATGGATTAGGATGCAGTGGGATGGAGTGGGATGGAGAGGGATGGAGTGGGATGGAGTGGGATGGAGTGGGATGGAGTGGGATGGAGTGGGATGGAGTGGGATGTAGTGGGATGGAGTGGGATGGAGTGGGATGGAGTGGGATGGAGAGGGATGGAGTGGGATGTAGTGGGATGGAGTGGGTTGGAGTGGGATGGAATGGGTTGGAGTGGGATGTAATGGGATGGAGTGGGACTGAGTGGGATGGATTAGGATGGAGTGGGATGGAGTGGAATTGAGTGGGATGGAGTGGGATGGAGTGGGATGTAGAGGGATGGAGTGGGTTGGAGTGGGATGGAGTGGGTTGGAGTGGGTTGGAGTGGGATGGAGTGGGTTGGAGTGGGTTGTAGTGGGATGGAGTGGGATGGAGTGGGACTGAGTGGGATGGATTAGGATGGAGTGGGATTGAGTGGGATGGAGTGGGATGCAGTGGGATGGAGTGGGATGGAATGGGATGGATTAGGATGGAGTGGGATGTAGTGGGATGGAGTAGGATGAAATGGGCTGGAGTGGGATGGAGTGGGATTGAGTGGGATGGAGTGGGACTGAGTGGGATGGAATGGGATGGAGTCGGATGGAGTGGGATGGAGTGGGATGGAGTAGGATGGAGTGGGATGGAGTGGGATGGAATGAGATAGAATGGGTGCTCTAATCCAGTAGCAATTCTTCTGAATCTGAACGACAGAGGGCGTTTATTATAATCACCTCAAATATTCTTGAAAAATAAATTCTAAATACAGGGATTATATGAAAACGATATGATTTATAAAAAAACGTGGCGAGAATTAAGCGCTTCGCACTAAAAAATACATTGTTAAATTCCGACATCCACGCGAACGAAGTCGCGGGCACAGCTAGTTTTTAATAAAATGTTATAAAAAATCTGTCGTTTTGATGTGACAGGCTTGAGTGACAGCAAGTCACGGCAGCGCGCGCTATTTTGATTTGACCATTATAGCGCGCGCGGTTGTATAGTTTATCACAGGGGTACCCAAACTGTGCATCGCGACGCCCTGGTGCATCGCAGAGAGTACAGAGGGGCGTCGTGTGGCGCGAGTGTCGATCGTTCTCCGGATTGATATTGCGTGGAACCAAAATTCTTTATAATATAAAATGTCCATCACAAAGATGAGCATGTCTTACTGATCTCTTTTGCAGCAACAAACCCAGATTCACGCGCTCTGATTTCGTGGAGTTCGGAACCAGGTATTATTGTTTTATTTTGACCTGGTATCAACTAGCTAGGGCGTCGGGAGAAAATTCTAAACCTCTATGTGCGTCGCGAGCTGAAAAAGTTTGGGAACCCCTGATGTGTCAGATGAGATCAACTCTTGCTGAGGTCTGTCTTTGGACGGGTCGACAAAGTTAAGCTATTCTTGCCGAGTTCAGTCGGTGGATGAGTGTATGTCATAAAATATACAAAAGCTTGAAAAATTACGCGCCAAACAAGGGGGCATTGAACTTGAGATCTACGGTTTGCTGAAATTATAATAATTAAGCAATTTTAATGATGATGGGTGAAATTTTGTCTATAATTAAATAACTTTATCACTTCAACACTGTTTATTTATTTACATAATTTACACACTATGAATAACTTTAGATAAGTTATTTATTTAAAAAAATAGTTTTAGTTAGGAAGAAAGTTTGTGGGGATGGATGGATCGATGCTTGTTACTTATTCCTTCACGCAAAAACTAGTGAACGGATTAAGATGAAATTCGGTACACAGATAGGTTAAAACCTGGATTAACATATTGAATACCTACATTTTTTGCAGATTTCATTTTTCCGTATGGTAATTTTGGAGTTGTAGCTAGCGAGACAATTGTTTTTTTTGTAATTAATAAACTTAAACTATTGGACGGATTTTTTTAACTAGGTACTTTCGCTGCTTGTTTCTGCGTACCCCAATGGGAACAAGTCTTGAGTTTATGTATATTTATACATTATTCTATACCATATACAACTACTTAATACGAGTAATTATACTATTCGTGGGTGCTTGAAGTATAAAATTATACAATATTTTTCAAACTGAAAAATGAACAATTAATACGATGTATTTATACTCAATGGAGCTTGAACCAATTGATTAAATCATACATTTATTAAGACCACACTAACCAGGTACTAATTACACTTCTTGTTTTGTTTTTAATTTTATACAGGGTGATTGAATTTGATCCTGTATCTGGATCCAGCACCACTGGATTGGAAGGAGCATGAAATTCATCGTCATATAACATAGCTCTTCGTACATAACGCGACGCAAGTGTCCGATTACGACTTTGGTATCCAGGCGACTATCGCAATACAAAGCCATAGAGGTTCGTACTCAGGCATGCGTCTTTCGATACCAAAGTCGTAAGGTATCGGAAATAGACCCTTCGTACATAACGCGACGCAAGTCTCAGATACTACATAATTTACGAAACCAAGCCGCTTGAAAAAACTTTTTCTTTTTACATACTTACGCATAGTAACTGTTTCGATCTTTTCATAAAACTTGTTACATATTAGGAACATTCATAATTGCTCTTCACTATGTACATAAACAAGGAGGTTATCTATCACAGACAGATGAGCGATTATGTACGTTTAGCACCTCGCCACGGTGTTCAGGCAAGTGGGTCAACCACCGCCACTCATCTCAACGAGAACACGAACATGCTTGTTGACTAGCATTCATTGAAATACACAACGCATTGGAGAAGGGAAAGTTTTTGAACTTAATAAAATACCACTTAACTACACTTAACAAATAACTTGGCTTGAGTTGCGCAAAACTTTACCCTCAGTTGACGTCCGTAAAAAGCTTTTTAAAAAGAACTGAAGAGAAGTTTATGTTGAAATCAACCCTCTTGAAAAGTTGATTTTGTCAGACTTCTGTAAACTTTGTCTTAGTTTGAGGAAGAAATAAAAAGTTGTGGCTAAGAAAATACGTAGGAGCAATAATTTATAAATAACAAGCCTCTTGTAAATTTTTCTGATTTCTTATAAGTTTTAAGACTTCACATTTTTACCCGACTACGGCAAAGCCAAAAGGAGGGTTATGATTTTGACCGGTATGTATGTATGTTTGTCTGTTACCTCATAACTTCTAATCTACATACATAACATTACATGACATGAAGAACAATATACATTTCACCGATATTGTAAAATGTGTTAAAAAAAAACCGATATTGTGCTAGCCGTGGTCGTGTGCCACCTGCAGTTGTTTCACACAATTTTACTGGCTAGGTGGCATACGACCTCGGCTAGCACAATATCGGTCAAATTAATATTGTTCTTCATATACTTTACAGTGCGCGTTTTTTTCGAAGTCAGGTTTTAGTTATTTTTAACTTTTGTTTTACTTAGATTCGTGCGTCATGAGTAAATGCTATAAAAGCAAGTGAGGGTTGACTTGTTTTGCGCAACACTCAAATTTCGTTTGTCGTTTTAGAAAGCTTCTTTTAGCTGAAATTTGAAAATAATTAAACAATAATAAAACTTTTTAAAAGGGTTGCTATTAAGAAGCCGTCCAAGTGACAGTTCAGTTGACTTGCGCTACACTCCGCTACCCTCTTGAAAAGTTTAATAATTTCGTAAAATTACAACAGGGTTCCTCTAATTTTACTTAGATACGTGCGTCATGAGTTAATGCTATAAAAAGCAAGAGAGGGTTGACATGTTTTGCTCAACATTCAAACTTCGTAGGCATGTCGTTCATGAAAGCTTCTTTTAGCTGAAGTTTGAAAATAGAGTTGCGTCGTAAGACCTGTGATGTGCGGACGTGTTTTTGCAAAAATATTTTTTCCCCTCTTATAAAAAATACGATAACAACAATCAACTCATACAATATTAAACCATAAGAAAGTGACAGTAAGTGCCTTAATACAGTGCATCATTTAAAAACTTTAAATCACGCAAAAATAAAAACAACTCCATATAATTTTGAACCTTACCGAAATAAAATCTAGTGTCAAAGTTCAGTGCATAAGCTAATTTAATAATAATTCGACGACGCAGGTGTCCCGAGCTCAATTCCGGGAATCGGTCGACGCAAGTGCACGCAGGTGTCCCGAGCTCAAATTCCTAGAAAAAGCCAAGTATTTGTTTACGAAATTCCAAAATAGTGAATAATAAAAATGGTCAACTGCGCGTGTTGTAATAAAGCACTAAGATCCACCAGCATAAAATGCTCAAAATGCGACCTTTTGTTTCACGTCGTATGTGCTAATGTTGGAAATCAGACCAAGTTAACAGGTGACGCAAAATCGAACTGGATTTGCCCATCATGTCAAAGCAAGACAGCGAAGAGGGACTCCGTTCCTGAGGTGCCGCTGTCGACTGACGTCCCAGCGCCTATTTCTCCGGATCGTTACCACTCAGCCACACCGTTCGATTCAACCTCACACTTGACACCTACCGACTCGGAGATATTACGAACACTCAGCTCCGAAATAAAACTACTGAGAGGTGATGTGGTAGACATTAAGTCTCACATAACATCACTGACCGAACACCTCACGGAATGCTACACACGTCTCGACGCATATGACTCGAGGATAAAATTGCTAGAGAAACGAGAAGAAGAAATAATATCCCTTAACAGCACCATATTAAATCTCCGTGAACAGCTGAACACGCAAGCACAGTCATCATTAAAGAACGAACTGGAAATATCCGGCATTAACGAGTCTAAAAACGAAAATCCAATTCATTTCGTACTTGTATTAGCACAAAAAATAGGTGTGCCCATGGAAGAACATGATTTGGACTACGTCAGTAGAGCGGGACCACGCCGACAACAACCCAGAGACTCAGCTGACTCCCCGCCGCGCCCACTTTCTGTCCGCTTTGTACGCCACTACAAACGCGACGAGTTCCTGAAGGCTGCTAAAATTAGAAGAACCCTGACTTCAACTGATATCGAGATAGCTGGTGCCGTAAGAAACATTTACGTCAACGAGCGCCTTACCTACGAAAACAGGCAGTTATTTCGTGCGACCAAACTTTCTGCGAAGGAGCAAGGATACAAGTTTTGTTGGGTTAAGAACGGTGCAATTCTCATCCGTAAGCAAGAGGGTAACCCATCCATTCAAATACGCAACACCGAAGATATGGAGAAGCACCTGGGTTCAGCGACCTCTGCGTAATACTACATATCCACGACAACTGAATTTGGAAGGAGCGACTACTCAACAAAGTATCAAACAGTACAAACTTTTTATTATTTCCCAGTATTCTATTTTAAGATCTCATATTATTAAGTATAGATCTAATTTTTATTTTAGATTTTTTATAACTCCAAAATTTTCTTTTACTATGTTATTTTTGCATCTTATAAATACACTACGTAAAAACACACTGGAACTTACACTACTACAATACACATCACAAACAACCGTAGAGCCTTGTCATACATCGCTTTCCATAATTCCACCCAAAACACTCACACAATATGATACTTACCTCATAAATACAACCAAAACATATTTTCACTCACATTTTCTAAGCACCCATGTTTATACCAAAACACATTTACACTCACATACTATCACTCTAGTTTCCAACATAACACACCTACAAGCATATTCTAGTATACATACCTTCCTACTTCTTTATGTCCACAAAACTCTTATGGTAACAATGATAATATTCAAAGTTTACATTATAATTAAAAATTACCTCATTAACATCAATGGCTTTACTTGACGTCATTCAGGATTTAGACGAAAATGTTACCATAAACTGTTACACATGTGACATAATAGAAGAATGTAGGAAACTAATACCTAATAATTCCAATTTTAAAATACTCACGTTTAACATAAGAAGTTATCAGCGCAACTTTGAAGAGTTTTGTTTAGCCTTCAAGCGATTAGACACTAATTTTGATGCTATAGTTCTGACAGAATGTTGGTTAAGTGAAGGAACGATATTGGAGCCAATAACAGGCTATTCGGTTTCGCGTTCTCAGTCACAACTTAACAAAAATGGAGGTGTCGTAATTTACACCAAATCAAATAGAAATGTCAAAGTGAAAGAGTTAGTCATTGCAGAAGCTGACAGTATCACACTTGTCCTGGACAACGAAGTAGCCATTTTAGGAATTTATAGGTCACCATCAATTCTAAATCTGAATAACTTTATAACATCGCTAGATTCCGCCTTGACTCAAATAAAAAGATACCAAACTATCTTAGTAGCCGGAGACCTAAACATTGATTTAATAAATACAACTATAGCAAACCACGCGGAATACCTGACCCTGATGGCCTCTCATGGTCTATTGGCTGCTATAACTGAACCAACCAGAGGACATACCTGTCTTGATCACATTTTTGTAAAATCAAGTTACAGACCCCTAGGAATAGTCGGGAAATGTTCGATAACGGATCATGATATAGCTCTGGCCGTTATTCCACAAAAAGTCAATGGAATTGATTCCCGTACAAGGTGGTCAAACAGAACTGACTATGACGCAATCGCGGAGGAGCTACTAAACACCGACTGGTCTGACACCCTCACCTCTAACTGTGTCAACTCATCTGTAAATACATTCACAACCATTCTCACCGACGTTATAAGTAAACACACCAGCAAAGTCAAAATTAGCAGAAGCAGGTTCACTCTTAAACCCTGGATAACTACAGGTCTTTTGAGGTGCATAAAGCACCGAGACAAACTTCATCAAGCCTCAAAATCCCACCCAGAAGATGAAATGAAAAGACTGATTTATACTAGGTACAGGAATTTTTGCAACAAACTCTTACATAAATTAAAAACAGAGTACAATAGCCAGCTGATAACTGAAAATCAAAAGAACCCAAAAAAACTATGGAACACTCTTAAATCACTATATAACCCAAAGCACGAAAAAAGCGACTCAACCCAACTAATTACCAATTTAAAAGATCCAGTTATTTCCCTAAACAACTGTAATGCCTACTTCACCTCGCTAGGGAAAAAATTATCTGATCAAATTCTAACACGAATCTCTGAGACTCAAGAATCACTAGCCAATAAATACAAACCGTATGAAAACTTCTCACAGTCTTTCTTCTTTTATCCGACAGACGAAGAAGAACTAGGTAAACTCATTTCCCAACTGAAAATTGACAGCGCACCAGGACTTGATGGTATCACCACAAGGTTTATAATAAAAATAAAAAATACTATTATTAAACCGTTAACACATATTTTTAACTTGAGCTTGGAATCAGGAACTTTTCCGGAATGCTGGAAAGTTGCTTCCGTAAGACCAATTTACAAAAATGGCCCTACAGATTTACCTGAAAATTATCGGCCAATCGCACTACTGTGCATTCTGTCGAAAATACTGGAGAAATTAGTAAACAACCGACTAGTGAACTTCTTTGAAAAACATAGTTTAATATCAGATAGACAATTTGGATTTCGGCGAGGAAAGTCAACTGAAGACGCGGCTATATTACTTACTAACTCGGTAGCAACTTTCACTGAAAATGGAGAACAGGCCATGGGAGTATTCTTAGATCTTGCAAAAGCCTTCGATACAATATCTATCAAACTCCTGCTGAAAAAACTGGAAAGTGTAGGTATACGGGGGACGACACTTGACTGGTTCACTAGTTACTTATCCAACCGCAGGCAGTTAGTCAAAGTAGGTGAATACTCAAGTGACTTACTTCCCATTGACTTTGGAATTCCACAGGGCAGTACACTTGGACCAACCCTTTTCAGCTTCTACATGAATGACATTTTAAATCTACAATTAAAAAACGCAGAAATAATATCATATGCCGACGACACGGCTATAATTTTCCACGCTCAATCTTGGGAGCAAGTGTACCGCCTTGCAGAAACTGGACTAGTAACTGTTTCCAAAGCTCTTGACGAAAATCTCCTGACTCTCAACATAAAAAAGACAAAATTTATAACCTTCTCCAAAACAATAGCTGGTCGACCGCCACAACATCTAATACTAAGATATCACACATGCTGTATGCACCAAACGTCGCTCCCTACACTCTGTACCTGTACAGCAATAGATCATACTCCCTCAATAAAATACCTTGGCATAACACTTGATGAAAACCTCTCATTTAAATCACACATTAATCTGCTATCTGGTCGCGTTAGGAAGCTGATATACGTGATGAAGAAACTACGAGACTGCACATCTAAGGAAATTATGCGTACAATTTACTTCGCTCTATGTCAGTCAGTTCTTCAATATGGGATTTCTGTTTGGGGTGCATCTGGGAAAAGCACTCTCATAGAAGTAGAAAGAGCTCAAAGAGCAGTGATAAAAGTGGCATTAAGGAAGCCCTTCCGATACGCAACAGATCTAATTTATGATGAGTTCGCAGTCTTGCGAGTACGGCAACTGTTTGTTTTAAACGCTACATTAAATGTACATAAAACCCTCAAAAAAAGGTCGGATTATGAATTAATAGCCTCTAAACGCGTTTTCAGCATTCCACTTCCCGAAGCAAAGAGCCTCTTAGCCAGACGTTGCCCGTATTACTCACATATACACACTTATAATAAAATCAACAAAAGATGCAACATTAAAGAATTGAATAATTACTCATGTAAGAAAACTTTAATTAAATGGTTTGCTCAACTATCATATGAGGAGACAGAAGAAATCCTAAGTTAATTGGACTTAAAGACCAACAAATCTGCAAACACACATTCATAAATACACACACACACACACACACACACACACACACACGCACGCACGCACTGTCACACAAATACACACTCACACTGTGTACCCACGCTCGACACACGCATCGGTTTTCATCACGATCCACTCACACACGACACAAGTACACATACGCAAGCCCTTTGTGTATATTATTAGAATTTTTATTATTTATTTATTTGTTAAAATTTCCTTTATTTTGTGTTTCTTTGGATTTATTATTTGATTGTTAACCTTAACTGCTCACAACTGAAAATGATTTTCAAAATGAAATAAATGTCCACGATACTGAAAATAATCTAAGTACAGACTTTCGCAACTCAGGTTCCCAAGATACAGGTAAAACCTAGTTTGGGGACCACCGATCAAACAACCAATGTTCAAAATTAGTTACAGATGAAACAATGTTTAGATTTAAGGTTATCTATGTAACAGTGAAATAAATTTATTCTTATTCTTATTCTTATTCTTAATGAAAACTTTTTAAAAAGGTAGCTATTTAGAAGTCATGAGTAAACTGGAAGGTGGAGTGTGGCGCAACACAATACTTTTGAAAAACCTTCCAAATAAGAGTTGGCTTGAGTTGCGCAACACTTCAACCCTTCTTTGACGTCCGTAAAAAGCTTATAGTTTAAGAACTCTTTAGAAGTTTATGTTGAAAAAAACCCTTTGAAAAGGTAATTTTGTCAAACAGTTTCACAAGTTCATGACGCACGAATCTAAGTAAAATTAGATGAAACATACAAAAGTATGACGAAATCGGAAAATTTTTCATGAGTGGTGATTTCAACATAAAACTCCTGAAATGTTCTAATTTTCCTTCAGTCCATTCATAACGAACGTTTTATATAAAATGAACTGATGAAATCAAAAAAATGTTCAAGGGGTTGTTATCAGTGTTGCGCAAATCAACAGAACTCAGTTGAGCGGTTTCTTGTATACAGTTACGTAACCCTAAAGTTTCCATAAGGTGCACGAAGACTGTCGAAATCCGAAAACTTTTCAAAAGGGGTTAATTTTGAGGATTACGCAATAGCCTACGTAGCGTCTTTACGCAAATCGACACGCCTGGAAAATTTCAGATTATTTTAAGACTTTAGTTAAGTTTAGAAACCTTCCATTGACGTCAAGGGAGGGTAAAACAGCCACGCAACTCAATACAATTTTCTTTTAGGGAGATTTGTATAGCGTTGCCTTGCAAAATGCTTTGCCCTCCAGATTTCTTAAGACGGACGGTTTCTAGTTTTAGAAGGAGCAATTGAATGAAAATGTAAGTAGAAAACTTACAAAAAGGTTTTTGTTATCATTATCAGAAATTATGTCCAATGATTCTGTTATCGGTTCACTCTTAATGGTATTTGGCAAATATTATACTCATTTTTAATTGGGATATGTAGCACAACGATCTATTTTTCGTGTTCTCTTTGAAGTCACAAGAACTTTTGAACTTTGCAAAACAAAATCAGAAAAAGTCAAAATGGGTTAATGGTTGGTAAAAATAAAGAAAGTTCATTTTGATAATCACTTATCAGTTGACTATTGCGAAATAAAACAACATCTATTGAAAAGCTTTATTATTGCTTAATTATATTATAAACTTCATCAAAGGATCATGAATTTGAAAGATGCACGAATAAAAGTAAAGAAAACTTTTGAACTTGGTTAATTTCAACATGTTTGTTGAAGGGTTTCTTATTTCTAGAATCATTTGAAGGACGTCATTGAAGGGTAAAAGTTTTGCGCAACTCAAGCCAACTTTCTTTTGTTAGTTTTTTTAAAGCACTGTATTGCGCATCGTTTCACCCTTCCGTTTATTTATGACGCACGACCAAATTTAGCTAAAGCATACAAAAAACAGATGAAATCACAAAACTTTTCAAGAGGGTGAGATTGTTGCGCAAATCTAACACTTACTTAGGTGTCTTCGTAATATCAACCCTTTCAAAAGTTTCCTATTGCTTCATTCGTTATACTTCAGCTAAAATAAGCTTTAGGACGTCAAAGGATTGTTGCTCAACTCTTTTAGTGGTATTGGGTTGTGCAACCCTCAACTCTTCATTTTACAATGACGAACGAATCTAAATATAATCATAGTTTTATGAGGTTTCATTTTGATGGAGGCATAATTTTATCCATAGAACTAATTTACGCACATTAAACACGTTAAAAAGTTTGAGTTATTTTAAGTGTTGCGTATCTCAACGCAACTCTTGTTTTGGACAATATTTTAAAAGGGTTGGTCGTATAATATTCCGCCTCAAAACTTAATTACTAATAATTATTATTTTGGTAATTATTAATCTACTACTAAAGATGTGCTTAAATTTCACCTAAACTCGGAAGTTTTTCCTTTCATGGAAATCAAAGGGGTTTTTCGATAGGATTGAGTTGCTCAACATTTCACCCTCCAGTTAACTCATGATAACGCACGAATCTTGATAAAATTAGATGAAGGCAAAAAATTACCGGCAAGCGGCAACATAAGAAAAAGTTTAAAAAATAATTGATTTCAACATGAACAGAAGAATTCTAATTTTGGAAACTTTTCACGGACGTCAAAGTGTTGCGCAAATCAAAAAAGTTCAAATTTAGAAGGTTTCTTTATAGAATTGTGTTGCGCAAAGCTCCGCCCTCTAGCATACACATGACGAACTTTTTATATGAAATTAGAATCAAACTAAACACTGATGAAATCACGAAACGTTTAAAAGGGTAAAATTGTTTCTAATAAAATTCGGTTGCAACTTTCTGTTAACTTATGACGCACAATTCTAAGTAAATTTAGAGTAACTCTGAAGAAATCAAAAAACTTTGAAGGATTAATTGTGATTATGACGTCATAGTCAAATTCTACTCCTTCAAAAGTAAGTAACAAAATTCACCATTGCTATGGTATCATTTCTTAACAAAGAGTTTTTAAAGAGGGTTACGCAAAATGTTATTCTATTGTCGTTATAAAGAAGCCTGTGAAGTGAACTGAGCTTGAGAAAATTTAATACGCCATGACCACAACCAACCCCTTTAAATTTCGTCAGGATGTTGTAAGCTCCATTTATAAAAGTTTCTAATTCTAAAATTAGCTGAAGTTTATCAAAATGTGAGAAATCACAAAAACTTTTCGATAGGGTGGATGATTTGTACTGACGTAGTTAACCGATTGTTACGTGAATACCAATCTTTTTTAAAAGTTAACTGATTTCTACAGACTTTGAAATCCTTCCCTAAATTTTACCTAAAAATAACATCATGCGTCATGATTAAACTGGTTGGCAGGTTGATGGGCTGGTGTTGGGTGACCTATCCTTTTTTTAAACTGGCAACTGAGAATAATTTTATTGAATTAGAAATTCTTCTAAACAAAATGTGAAGAAAAAGGAAAACTTTTCAATAGATTTAATGTTAATAATGGGGTTTGAAAAATTCCTTTTGAAAAGTTCTGATTTCTTCAAACTCTATAAAACTATTCATGATTATAGAATCGAGTGTCATGATTAAATTGAAGGGTGAAGCGTATTTTGCAACCCTCATTGATTAAAAACTGGTAAAGTGTGATTTGGATTGAGTTGCGCAAAACTTTTACCCTTTTGTGACGTCCATGTAAAGTTTTAAAACAAAGAAATAAGAAAATTTTCAATTCCCTTTTTTGTAGTCAGTTTTTAATAGTATTTTTGCGCAATGTTGGAAAACTTTTGAAAAGGGTAGATTTTGATGATGACGTCATTGCTAACTGAGAAGCACTACTTGTACAGAGATTGCTGTGATGTTCAACTGTTCAAGGGAATTTTATTATTACTTAGGAATAGTTATTTATTTTTATTTGTGTATGTGATACTGTGTATATTGCTAATGTCGTATAAGTAGGTACTTTGTTTTTTTTTTAATTATAAATATACTCAAAATATATCATACAATAGGTTAGCAATAACTTTTAAGTAATCTTAAGGCTTTCTATTTTTCGGGAGGTACCTGTGTCGGATAAGGAGGGAAGAAAAGCCTGAGTGTCACCACTGCAAGAATTGCCCGGAGGATACGGTGGAGCATGCGGTGCAGGACCGCCTCGTTTGCGTAAAGCACCGCCGTGTCCTCACGACGGCGATAGGCGGGAGACCTCTCGCGCTCGGTCTTGGTCGAGGCCATGCTGCGGGGCGAGACGGGGGACCCCTTAAGAGGGCCAAAGCCTGCCGGGGTTGCGGGACTTAAGAATTACCGTGACCCGGGAACGTAAAGGGCTATTGAAGGACACCGTGGATTTAAGTCAGTACGAATCTGACGGTCCCACCCGCTCTGCCCTGGGTGGGAAGACTCATTTGATGCTTTGATTTTACCACAATAAAAAAAGGCTTTCTATTTTATCTATCTAATCTTTTAATTTTATCTAATCTTTAAACGAGCAATTCTTGTATATTTATATAATATAATCAGGATCTCGGAAACGGCTCCAAGGATTTTCATGAAAGTTACAGATGAGGGGTTTTTCGGCTCAAGGAATCGATTTATCAAGGTTCCAGGTTCGAGAAAAGCTCGGTTCCCAAGATATAGACATTTTAAAAACCGAGCGAAGCTCAGTCAACCAGATATTTTAGTTATTAGAAAGCCAATTAATGTAATCCATACCGGAATAACTTAACGAAATCTAAGTCTTGAAAATCGTTTTCGTACCACTTGCTCAAAAAAGTGACATTCTATGCCCCAAAAAGCGTACATAACAATAGTCATTTTTAATCTGTTAAAAACAGGGAAAGAAAGTTGTACTGAATTTCATTCATCCTCTAGGGAGAGAATGTGATTTAAATTTGGAATACTTACCGATACTGAACTACATAAGTCTGTCTTTACAACATTGAGTTTGTATATAAAGCATTATACAACTTTTTGAAAAAGGAATACGCCTTTATTATGCAGTTATGATTATTCAATAAAATTACGAATACCGAAGAGGCCGTATGAGCTTGATGCCTTTGCTTTTCCGACAAAAAATATTAGTCGAGAAATTTGCCGCATTTTTGTTTTCTTCAAATACATAAACGTTAAGTATATTTTAATTTATTTTTATAAATAAGTTAATGTTAAACGTTAATGTTTAATAAATGCTTATCTCATATTATTATTGTGTTAGTTTTTTCGCAAATGGTACGAAAAGTAGAGTATTTTCCTCGGTGATAAAGCTGTCTTAGTCTTGGGTGAACTTAAATCCCTCGCAACACTCAGGATACGTCTTAAATCCCTCGCTTCGCTCGTGATTTAAGTTTTTAACACCCTCGCTACGCTCGGGAGTAAACCTCGAGTCCTTCGTTAAGCTCGCGATTTAAATCGTCACCCGCAACAGAAGACACTGCTTTATCCCCTTGGTTAATAATCTACTATTATTATAGTAGTGTCATAATCTAAATATATATAACTCAAAGGTGACTGACTGACATAGTGATCTATCAACGTACAGCCCAAACCACTGGACGGATCGGGCTGAAATTTGGCATGCAGGTAGATGTTATGACCTAGGCATCCGCTAAGAAAGGATTTTGATCAATTCTATCCCCAAGGGGATAAAATAGGGGATGAAAGTTTGCATGAAACTTTGTCAATTTGGTAAAAAATACATTGTTAAGTTCCGACATCCACGCGAGCGAAGTCGCGGGTACAGCTAGTATTACATAAAAATTTTACTTGTTCTTTTTGGCTTAGCCGTAGTCGAGTAAAAAACTTTTCAAAAAATTTAAGTTTTCTTAGCTTCTGATATAAGTATTTGTTACGTCAAAGAAAAATCGAAAGAGAAGTTGTGCAACCCCTTTCATCCCCATTTCAACTTCATGAAAAACAAAGTTTATCAAAATATGAAGAAATCAGGAAAAGTTTCCATAAGGTATTGCCGTTATTACGTCATTCCTAACAATACCCCTAAAATATTCCTAAGACTCCGAAAGCAAAGTAACCTGCGTAACATCACAAATGTTTCAAGAGGGTTGATGTTGATGACGTTAGCATCACAGCAGTTTCACAACCTACTTTTAAAGTTTTCTTTGTAACTGTTCAACAGTCAACTTCAACCTTTCTAAATTTCCTCCTGATTTCGTCAGACTTCAAATTGTTTCACTGTATTTCACAGTAAACTGGAGGGTGAACGTTACGCAATCTAACTCTATATAAAAAAAGAGTAGGGATTGAGTTGCGCAAATTTTACCCTCTATCGACATAGGAAAGTTTCTTTACTTGGCTGAAGTTTATTAGGAAAATTAATAAACTTTTAAAAGGGTATTTTTGGTTGTACCTAAATGACTATGACGACTTTTTAACATTGGGGTTGTTACTAATTAGCCAGTTTTTAATAGCATTTTTACGCAACTTTAGAAAACTTTTCAAGAGGGTTGTTTTTGATCATGACGTCAATGCAAGGTGAGCCACGCAATCATATTGGGGTGAGAGTTCCTTGACGTTCTTGGAAGGTTTGCAACTTTTTTATACTTTTGTTTAGCATCTAAATTAAACCGGTAAACTAGAGGGTAGAACGTTACGCAATCGAACTCTATTAAAAACTGAGCAGGGATTGAGTTGCGCAATCTTACCGTCTTTCGAAGTTTATGAAAAGTTTCTAAACGTGACTGAAATTTAAAAAAAATAATAAGTCAGATTTAAAAATGGTCTTTTTCTACCCACGTTGTAACCGGCTATGACGTCGATTTCAAGTTTGGGGTTGTCACTTTTTAGCTTGTTTTTAATAGATATATTTTTTAATGTTAGCAAACTTCCAAGAGGTTTGTTTTTGATCATGACGTCAATGTAAGGTGCGTTACCCAATCATATTGGCGCGAGTTCCTTGACGTTCTTGGAAGGATTGCAAATTTTTTTATTCTTTTTTCAGCATCTAAATTAAAGTGTTAAACTGGAGGGTGGGCCTTTGCGCAATCCAACTCTATTAAAAACTGAGTAAAGATTGAGTTGTGCAAAGCTTACCCTCTTTCGAAGTTTATGGAAAGTTTCTAAACTTGGCTGAATTTAATAAAGAAATTAGTAAGATTTTAAAAGGGGTTCTTTTGGTAACCATGTTGTGAATGGCTATGACGTCATCTTCAACATCGGGTTCGTCGCTTTTTAGTTCGTTTTAAAGGTACTTTTGCGCAACTTTAGAAACGTCAATACCAGATGAGTTACCCAACATACCGGGGTGAGTTTTAAAGCTTTGTGACTTTTCTTGTACTTTTCAGGTAATTTACACAAGTTAAAAAGAGGGTGTAGCGTTGCCCGAAATAACTCTTTTGAAAACTGAGCAGGGATTGACTTGCGTAAATATTACCCTTGTTCGAAGTTTATGAAGAGTAACTTAACTTGGCTTAAGTTTAATAAAGAAATGACTAAGCATTTCATTATTATACTTCAGTCAAAAAGGATATTTTTGGTATCCCCATTTTAACTGGCTATGACGTCACTTTCAATATTGGGGTTGTCGTTTTTAGTCAGTTTTAAATCTTTTGCGCAACTTTACAAAACTTAACGAGAGGGTTGTTTTTGCCCTCAATGCCAGATGTGTTACTCAACTTAATGGGGTGAGAGTTAATAAAAATAATTCCTTGATGTTCTTAGAAGCTTTGTAACTTTTTTGTACTTTTAAGACCTGGTAAACCAGAGGGTGGAACGTTGCGCAATCCAACTCTGTATAAAAAATGAGTAGGGATTGAGTTGCGTAAAAAAGAAATGAATAAACTTTTAAAAGGGTATTTTTGGTTGTAAATATCTATGACGACTTTTTAACATTGGGCTTGTTACTTTTTAGCCAGTTTTTTTAATAGCATTTTGCGCAACGTTAGAAATCTTTTCAAGAGGGTTGATTTTGATCATGACGTCAATGCGAGGTAAGTTACCCAATCATGTTGGGATGAGAGTTTCTTGACGTTCTTGGAAGTTTTGTAACTTTTTTATACTTTTGTTCAGCATCTAAATGAAACTGGTAAACTAGAGTGCGGAACGTTGTGCAATCCAACTCTATTAAAAACTGAGCAGGGATTGAGTTGCGCAAATCTTCCCCTATTTCGATATTTATGGAAAGTTTCTTAACTTGGCTGAAGTTTAACAAAGAAAGCAAGGTTTAAAAAGGATATTTTTGGTACCCACGAGTAACTTTCTTTGACGTCATTTTCAACATTGGGGTTGTCACTTTTTAATAGCATTTTTGCGCAACTTGAGGAAACTTAACAAGAGGGTTGATTTTGATCATGACGTCAATGCAAGGTGATTTACTCAACATACTGGGGTGAGGGTAAACAAAAAGAGATCCAGGACGTTCTTAGAAGCTTTTTAACTTTTCAAAAAAGTTTATGTTGATGGTGATGTAACAGTCACCTGTTACGTATTTACCGACGTCAACTGCTTTGAAAAGTTTTGTGATTTCTTCACATTTTGTAAAGCTTCTGTTGATTCTTTACAACGACGTCGCAAAGAAGGGAGTCCTTTCACAATTGAAATCTTGTCAGCACAGTAGTTACCAACATAGATTTTTGTGGGCAGTTAGGCTGGTATAGTTACGTTTTTATTCTTTGTCAGGTTTTATGCTTTGTTTTACGACTACATTTTGACTTACAATTTATTTGTGAATGTTTTTATCTCAGATTAACACCAAGGATATTTTTTATCCCCGGAGGATGATCTCGTGGCACAATTTTATCGAACAACCGAAGCCGCAGACTAAGATAAGCTAGTTACAGTAGTTACGTTACCTGCGAAAGTTTTCTGAGGTCGATGGCTATTTGTTACTCTTTCAAACACAAATTACCGTATGAAAGTGGATGGAATTAAAAAAATATTTTTTTTTACCTGCATTAAGTAAGATAATATAGGATACTTTTTATCTCGATATTTCTCGCAAGGACCACCAGGGGCATAATCTAGTTTTATATTGTATATCGGGGTGGTATCCGCAACTCCACGTCATATGCGCGTATTAAGGGAATGAAATCATTCGATTCACCCAAGCGCCCCGAGGAAAGCCAGCAAGTAGTCTAGTATCTAGTTATAATAATATTTACTTACCACAGCACTGTTTCCCGAAGTCGAGTCTCACAAGTTGCACCATGTAGGGCTCCAGCAGGTTGACGTACCACCAGGGTACCCTCTCCGTCTTCGTGAGGGTGCAGGTCTCGGAGTTGAAGGAGGCCGCTGTGCTGCCGTCCAGGGCCCGCTGTGGGACCCCGCCGTCTTCCGTGGACGCCTGCATCGGCGCCTTGCCAGCAGCTACATTCAGGACTGCGGAAGAAAAGGTGGAATTAGCTGAGTTTATCTATCTCCGCACGGATGCAATTTCTAATTTATTATGTATGTTGAATATATACAAATCATCCTCTTGAATCTCTCTATCTATTAAAAAAATCGCATCAAAATCCGATGCGAATTTTTAAAAATCTAAGCATACATAGAGACAGACAGACAGACAGACGGGAAGCGACTTTGTTTTATAGTATGTATAGTAATGGTTTATATACAGCGCCACGATGCCGATGTGGTTACTTTATAGATGGCTAGATGCTTTTTAAGGGGGTAACCACATTTAGACGCTGTTCGTACATACATATAGCTCGGTAATGATAGGTAACTTAAATTATATTATAAGTAACGGAATAAAATGAGGAGCGTTGTCAAAGAATTTGTAATGAGATCCGTCTTGGGCAGACAGCTGCGCGGTCCAACTTCGGCAATAATCTTACCAATCGATATGCGAAGGATGGACGGATGGATGTTTTTCATCGTGCCAGAACGGCTAATCGGATCGGGATGAAAAGCATAGTGAAAGATTATAGTTTGAAATGTACTATTCCGGGAAAAACAGTTTTTAAGTAATAATTAAGAATTTAAAGAAAAGCTAGCAAGATAATACATTCGTGGCCAACTATAGTTCTAAGCGTAGCAAACATTTGCTGTGTATTCGCTGTGTATTTCTATGCCATCCAAGGAAATTACATATCGATTAATATGTCAGCGAACTAGTAGGTCTGTACACCGTTAGTCTATCGATCGTTAAAATTGATTGCTGCGTTTATAGCTTTGTTATTAGTAGCTATTACTGCGGCCCAGGTTTGATTCCCGACGTGGAACTGACAACGGCTTTTATCCACCGAGTTTAATGTAGTTGATTATTGACAATGATTTATTAGATTACAGGACAGCTAGCAACACAAAAAAGTGTACATGTCGAATTGAGAACCTCTCCTTTTTTTTCGTCACTTAAAAGTCAATGGGTCAGTCATCTTTAGACTAGCAGAGAATTTATAAATTGATGATTTTGAATTTGTAAGTTCTAATAAAACGGTTTGAGTTTTATGGTGTAAGTAGACCAGAGCTTTTCCTTTATAAACACACGACTGGCTTTATTTATTTATTTATTTGTACACATACAGAAAGGTAACACAAATATGGATCTAAATAGGAACGATATGGCCAGCTACCAGCAGGTCATCCTACCCAAATTTGTCAAATTTTATCAATTGTGATAAGGTTGAAAAACTTTTAAAGAAATTTGACGGATTGAGATTGGTTGATGTGTGTATGTCTGTACAAAGGGAACTTATTTCTGAAAGAAATATCTTGCTTTTATCAATAAACTTATAAAATGACTAGCTGTTCCCTGTGGTTTCACCCGCTGCTCGGCTCCTATTGTTCGTAGCGTGATGTTGTATAGCCCATAGCCTTCCTTGATAAATATACTATTTAACACAAAAAATATTTTTTCAATCCGAACAGTAGTTCCTGAGATTAGCGCGTCTAACCAAACAAACTCTACAGTTTTATAATATTGGTATAGACAGGAAGTATAGATTATTATTATCATGAAAAGTAGAAAGGCGGTGACTGCTGAAATGGACTAAAATACCATATTGTGGGCAACCCACATCGATGCCGTCATTCGGTGACAACCAACGAGTAACGGAACTAGGGCTGCGTGGATTAAATTAACATGTCTCGCTCTAGTGATGTGTTGTCGATAACTGTCCATAATTTGCGCAAACGATCGACACACGCGGCCCTAACGGTATTCCGTTGAACGATATTATATTATTTTAGTATTTAGTTTTTGTTGGCTTTTTGAGAACAAGTGATTCGTCATTTCTGTGGTATGGGACTCTTATATCACTATCACTTCAGGATATCGAGGTCACACACAGATGGGAACAGGTCTCCCCCTTTTTCTGACTCTTAAGTAACTGGTGAAATAATACACGACAGGTACACCCCTAAACCTTTCAGGATTACAGTCATTCATTTTCAGATATGACATACGTGCGATCTTTTTTTTTTAAAAACCAGTGATTTTGAATTGCAGAGACGACATCTTGAGCTTGATGCCAAGTATAATCAATTGAAAGGCCGAGATACTCGTAACTACATCGATGGTGTGCTTACATGCTCGCAATCTTTACAAAGAAGTTTGGTTACATAGCCACATGGAGCACACAAACGACAACTACAGTGAAGCTGTGATGATTATCACACACATTTTGGGTGATTACCCTGAATCACATAGTACGATCTCTGTTATTCCACCGGTTTTTCTCGAATATCAACAAAATACATATTGGGCAGTTGACCAAACGCCAGAATACTTAGAAGTATTCTTCTTCAAAAACGGTTTATTGGGTGATATCACCCGGATGAACAAAGTGGATACTTTGGTGTCCTCATTTCTCCTCGGAAAAATTTCAGCAAATAAAACTTCTAGCAATCAAACTAATTACTCGGACCCACACACAAGGGTGGCCGGTGTTGGCGTTTTATCAACTAGGGCGTATTACCTAGTTTTACCCTAGCTAGGTGATATCACCCAGGTGAAATGAGTGGACTCGGAATTGATACAACCAGGTGAAGAAACGACAGGTGAATAACGACTTTTACTGCCACGGAATTAGTGTATATGAATGTGGAATAATTCACTTTTAAACGTGTGAGACTTCTCACGATGTAATCTAAAGCTTCTGAATATTTACTTGGGTAACTTCACGCTTGCGTTGCAAAATGGTGGGCAGGTGTCTGATATGGATCTGAAAAGTAATCATTGTGGAGTGGGCCAGAGTACTTTGTTAAAGAACTCATCCTTATTCAAATGGAAAGGTGCCTCTAAACGCCTTTTACTGCATTAGCGGGTAATATTACCAGCATTTGCAACCAGACTATGCAATATAAATAATATGACAATTATTGAGTGTGGCCCGCACATATTTTTGGTCTGGCCGTAAGAAAAAATGTATGAGCACATTGAACAATGATTATTTTGCTTTTGTCAGCTGAAAATGAAAAAACAAAAACATTTTGAAAATGTTGAAAATGTTTTTGAGCTGGCCGAAAATGTTTTAGCCAACTAGCAATATTGCATTAAAAATTGTAGCCCTTTTAGGCAAGAAAGATATATATTTCGTTGCGAATTGTATACCTCTTTGTGGATAGAAAATGCTTGCGAGTACGGCCGCGATAGCTCGGTTGGGAAAAGCGTACAGTGTACAGAATCGGAAGGTCCTTGCAGTCGAATTTATCTTTCCAAAAAAAGAGCTTGTATGGTAGACGTCGCGCGTCGTCTGTTACAACATTAATTTCAACACCATCACTGTCTGAACAAAAAAAGACAAATTCAGACCATTTCTTTCACGTTTTTAGTGAATATTACAGATCATCACCTTTTTTACTACCTAACTACTTCATTAGTTTTCATTCCATTTTTTTAGAATTTAATTTGAAACCTACCTTTTGCATTGAACCGTTTGTACAACTGCTGAAAAGAAGGTGAAAGTTTTCATGACCCTCATAAAAAGACAATAAAAAGTTCGCGATCCAGTTTATTGTACGATACACATTGCTCTATTTAGGAAGAAATTGCTAAAAGTAATCGTGATAGAAACGTGATTCGTGAACTACATTGAAAAATTGTAACAAGATTTACCACCAAAACATTCTGTCAAGCCAAGTCTCGATGAAAGTGCTTGTTTATCTCTAAAAACTAATGAAATCTCTAAACAAAGTCTAAGGATCCTTACTGCAATATCTTTATTATTATATTTAATGTTATGTGACTTGGCCGTTGACCTGTATCCACTTACGTGTAAAAAATGTTCAACAGTTGAACATTTTTTCGAGAAAAATCCCGTGTCATGGTGTTTGTTGTAGCACTCCTCTGAAACTAACGACCGATTCGAGCCGTTTTAGAGGATATAATTTTTTTGGACTGTATAAGATTGGTCCGAAAACCTTCAAGCAGCGGAGGGTCTTACTGGAAAATGTATCTATGTATTAAGGTCTTATTATTTACTTATACGATTTAGAAGGATAAAAACTGAAACTTTAGCTTTCAATTGGAATAAACAGAGGGTCCTACTGTGTATACAGAAAGATGTGAGATCGTTGCAGGTGGCGCTCTGTGGTTTCTTCCAGAGATGATGAATTACCGTGACCCTGGAACGTAAAGGGCTATTGAAGGACACCGTGGATTTAAGTCAGTTCGAGTCTGACAGTCCCTCCCGCCCTGCCCTGGACGGGAGGACTCATTTGATGATTTTGCGACGCTAAAAAAAAATTATGTATTTGTCATAAATACTGATACTATGGCTTCCAGTGATATAGAAATAACATAGAGTAAATATGTTAATTTATCTGGTCTATTTTATTTTTACAGTGATGTGAGGCACTGGGGCAGAAGCATAAGTCGCGCGGTCGAGATGGAAAGTGGCAGACCAACCGGAACGACACAAAAAATTCTACAACAACCACTTAAAGTTAGGACACGCATCTTAAGTTTAAAAAAGCTTATAGGTACCTTTTATTTATTCTGTTCCTAAGATTGCAGGCACTGTCCCACTGCTGGGCAAGCTGAAAAATACATGAGACAAATTGGGGGATTTGTCACACGTACTTTTTAATATCTATTCTAAAATACGCACTTTAGCACTATAATGACGAACGATTAAGTTCACAGTTGTCGCGGCCGCACTCCTCAGACCAACTTGGAGGTTTTACGGTTAGTTTTTGATTTTTGGTAAATCTTATTTTATTTATGGTTATAATGTAGGTTGCATGCCAATCTCGGAATGTTGGGAAAACACACTACATACTTTGATCTATGAGGAAAATAAGTATAGTCAGGTAACAGGGTAGTCAAAACAAGTTAGTAAAAATTCAATGTAGAAATAAAAAAAATACTAGACACATGCGAAACGAGGTTGTTGACCTCACTTTAGTAAAAAAAAAGAATGTTATTTTAAAACTAATAAAAAAAGAAAGAAGAGAAGAAGAGGTGATTTCAGCAAATTATTTCTCAGTTATTACAATTCTCTAAAAGTCTATTTCTAGGCTATACGCTACGACGAGGTCGTCCTTGAGTCAGAGCTTTGAGACAGTGTCTATAGCATGCCGCCGTCAGTAGGAAGCTTTTCTTAGTAAAATCATCAAATGAGTCCTCCCTCCCAGGGCAGGGCGGGAGGGACTGTCAGACTTGTACTGATTAAAATCCTCGGTGTCCTTCAATAGCCCTTTACATTCCAGGGTCATCGTAACACAACGCGCCGTCGACCCTGGCATGGTCCATGGTCAGACAGCGAGTCGCCCATTACTCGCCGCCCGCATGCCCGCGTCTACGGTGGCCTGAGATCGTCTACCAGTCAGTATAGTAGGAAGCTTAGTAAAAACCACATACGATAGTTTCGACGCTGGGGCAGCGCTGCACACTGTATGCTAAGAGAATAACTCTGCTGGACAAGAGAATCTTAGAGTACTTAAGTCTTTATAACAAACAGTTTTACGGAACGGTTGGCCCAGTGGATGAACGAGACTGCTATCGCGGGTTCGATCCCCGGGGGTGCTTGTGTTTTGTTTGTGAATGCACCCACGATACAGAAGAAATTCCTGGTGTGTGGAAACATAATCATCTGCCTGCCTTTTCCCAACTATATTGGGGTCGGCTTCCAATTAAACCGGATGCAGCTGAATATCTGTATTTTACATAGAGCGACTGCCTATCGGACCTCCACAACCTAGTTACTGGGTAATACGATACCCCATGGTAAAACTGGTTGTCAGTCTTTACAGCTTCTGACTAACAGCTGGGACCAACGGCTTTACGTGCTTTCCGAGGCACATATGATACTCGCTATGTCAGATGGTCACCCATCCACAGACCAACCTCGGCAAGGGTGGCTTAACCTGGAAGATCGACCTGTGCGGCTGTAATCCTACTAATATTATAAATGCGAAAGTTTGTGAGGATGTATGTATGTGTATGTAGGTATGTTTGTTACTCTTTCACGCAAAAACCACTGAACAGATTTGGCTAAAATTTGGTACACATTTAGTTTATAACCTGGATTAACACATAGGATAGTTTTTATCCCGAATTTATGTTCCCGTGGGATAATTTTCGAGTTGTAGCTGGTGAAGCCGCCGGCAACAGCTAGTTATTTATATATTCAGGCGCACAGGTCGATATCGTCACATAAACTATACTCTATGATCGACATCATAATCAGTTTACCAAACGAAAGCGAACATAGGACACACCTGTGACCGCCATGATGACACCACAATATTTGGGGTAATGCAGTTTAAATTGTCGGCAGAAAGGGACAGTGGCGACAATACTTTGCACTTTCAACCGAGGAGACGAGGCGTCACGGACTTGGCTATACGGGGAACCAGTTGCTAAATACATTGTGTTTTTTATTATGCCTTTTACTTTTCAATTTAGAAGACCTGTCAATTTAGTTTTTTTTTTTTTTTGTCTGCTGGTTGCGACTAATAAGATTTTGGACTTGAATTTAATACTCAGCTAGGATTAGGTGTCATTGGGTTTTACCAGCAGGGATTGCTCATTAGGGAGCTGGCGTTTTCATTAAAAAAAATACTTATTAATAATACTTCTTACTTAGTAGTTGCTGACAGTTTGGAAACTGGTGTGTCATGCACAGAACTAATAAATTGGAAGACTTAACTTCATAAATAGATCAAACTTGGCCCGGATGATTTGCATAGATTACATATTTCTATAGAACTTTCCCACTCTCTCACTTCTGGGACACAAAAACAAGAAGAGAAGAACTCTTGCACCGCTGTGAGACAGGTTGTGGACTAGTTTTTTTGTTTTCCAAAATACTTCATAATTATTTGGAATTTTTATTGTATGTAGATTCACAAACATTCTCATTTCTTTTTCTTAAATCCCTGTTACGTTCGTGCAGTAGCAATGAATGGCGGTGCACAGCGAGCCCTGCGCCCGCGCCGGCGCGCGGCGCCGCCGCACACTGGTCCCGATCCGTAAAATCAGGGACATAGGAACGAAAGTCCGAATTAAGGGTTCATATTTTAAATTTAGGGTCCTTGGATGATTCTAAGACACTTTTATCTCTTGGCATTTTTTGATATCGGGGCCCGTTTCCGAGAAAAAAAATGATCTTTTATTTTTTGTATGGAGAAATTTAGTTTTCCGTATTTATTTAGTAAACGGGTAGAGATGTTAAAACCAAACCTACATAATATTATAGAAAGCATTATTCTCTACAATTTTTGTTCTGAACATTTTTTTGATATCTCTGCCCGTTTAGAAACGGCAGGCGTTCAAAACTTAAATTTCAAATTTCGCGGTTTGAAAGGTACCAAATGCTGTTTGACGATTAAAGAAATATGTTTTACGGTCTTTGGGTCATTAAAAACCACTTTAATATAACTTATATTGATAGGCCCCTTTTTCAAGAAAATTAATAAAGTTACATTTTTTGTACATGTTTTTTGTAATGCTTTCACAATTGGGCCGAAATGTTAAAAACATATCTACGGGGGTTATAGAAGGTATAATAATATAAGTTTTTTTTTTTATTACACATCCGTTCATTCAATTCGTAATCACGCGATTCGAAAGGTACTTACCATAGGCTTATTCAAGAAATTCTTTTGTTGACATGGAATCACCCACAAAATCTGCAGTAAGTTTCGTACTGCCCAAGTACCTGGTAAATAAAATTTGTCAATTTATCATCTACTCGCTAATATTCTCAGAAAATGGTACTTTATACCACTTTGGCAGGTACTTGGCACTTGGAACTATCAATACGTCTCGGCTCACTTTAAAAATGTCTCAAATTATAACAAATTAAGGTATTTATTTGTTACTTAAAGCCAGTGGTTTTATGAAGATAGTAATTTATTGTACGATACGTTGTGAAATCGCATAAAAACAGAAGTTAGTGCAGAGGATCTCGAAGTTTTAAAATCTTTTACATTAATATACGTGGCAAACTTTCATCTAGAACATAGAATGGTTGCACTTAGACATCATTTGTGACCATCTCTAGGTTCTATAGATTTCGTGTCTGTATTCAGTCATGATAGCCGTAATATGGAAGTTCGAGAGTTAGATACTTCTCTGTATACACTATACAGTGGGAGCAACAACTCGCTCGTGTTCAGATGTGGCTACAGAGGCTCCCGTGCGAAGAAAACTGTTTGAATACTTATCGAACAAACATAAAAGAAGACGTATTTCATCACTTAAAGAATGCTCGGAAGAATAGCTAAGAACCAATATTTTATACATTTGCAAAGTAAATGACTTGAACTTGAGCTTCTATATTTATGCGATTTCACAACGTATTTTACAGTAAATTACTACTTTTTACAATACAATAAATTACTACCACTGGCTTTAAGTAACAAATAAATACCGAAATTTGTTATAATTTGAGACATTTTTAAAGTGAGCCGAGACGTATTGATAGTTCCAAGTGCCAAGTACCTGCCAAAGTGGTATAAAGTACCATTTTCTGAGAATATTAGCGAGTAGATGATAAATTGACAAATTTTATTTACCAGGTACTAGGGCAGTACGAAACTTACTGCAGATTTTGTGGGTAATTCCATGTCAACATAAGAATTTCTTGAATAAGCATATGGTAAGTACCTTTCGAATCGCGTGATTACGAATTGAATGAACGGATGTGTGATAAAAAAAAACTTATAATTATTAAACCTTCTATAACCCCCCGTAGATTTGTTTTTAACATTTCGGCCCAATTGTGAAAGCATTACAAAAAACATGTACAAAAAATGTAACTTTATTAATTTTATTGAAAAAGGGGCCTATCAATATAAGTTATATTAAAGTGGTTTTTAATGACCCAAAGACCATAAAACATATTTCTTTAATCGTCAAACAGCATTTGGTACCTTTCAAACCGCGAAATTTGACATTTAAGTTTTGAACGCCTGCCGTTTCTAAACGGGCAGAGATATCAAAAAATGTTCAGAACAAAAATTGTAGAGAATAATGCTTTCTATAATATTATGTAGGTTTGGTTTTAACATCTCTACCCGTTTACTAAATAAATACGGAAAACTAAATTTCTCCATACAAAAAATAAAAGATCATTTTTTTTCTCGGAAACGGGGCCCGATATCAAAAAATGCCAAGAGATAAAAGTGTCTTAGAATCATCTAAGGACCCTAAATTTAAAATATGAACCCTTAATTCGGACTTTCGTTCCTATGTCCCTGATTTTCCGGATCGGGACCAGTGTGCGCCGCCCGGCAGCTCGGTCTCTGCCGGCGTTGTCGCACCGTTAGCGACAACTTGCGGCACACTTCTGTTCTCCGTTACTTGCAGGGCTGCCGGCCGCCTGCGCCCGCGCATATTTGTAATTGTTTCTCTAACTGAAGTAATTACGAATGCGTTACAATCGTTACTGTTTATGTGAAACCATATTATGCAATACTGTCTAATTTAATAGTAGACCTTCGTAGTCCCGTTTAAGTCATAGATTCCGATTTTTTTTTTTCATATAATCTTTATACAACGTGTAACGTTAATAGCGCAAAACCTCTCGTGGGGTAACTCAGCCCTGTTACTGAACAATGTTTGGTCCAAGACTTTTGGAAATTCCCAAAAAAATAATGATTTTTCATACTGATGGGCCCGATCAATTTCTCATTTTGTATGAAAAAGCAAAATTTTTTTTGCGAATTTCCAAGAGTCTTGGAACAAATATTGTTCAGTAACATGGGCTGAGTTACCCCACGAGAGGTTTTGCGCTATTAACGTTACACGTTGTACATAAAAAAAAAAAACGAAATTATTAATATAACAATATTTGTCTGTATTACATTACTTAAAAGTACTTGATGATGCGATCAAATGCGCAAACGCATCTCGTTTTGGCCTGAAATGTTGCCCTAATACGCAATGTCGTGTCGGTGTGACAAGTCTACGCTGCTATGGTATGGCCAGCCCTGTGTGCAAGTGCAATGTTTACCTACTATGAACGGTGCGCGTGAGTGCGGCATCTCGTTCTGTTCCACTTTACACTCTCGCCATTATCCGACCATCTGTTGTACTGTTCAGACGTGACTCTTAGCACGGGTTTTAACCAAAGCGATCATTCGTGCGAATATGTGATCACCATGTCATAATCAAGTGTCACCGAGTGTCACTCAAAAATTTTCAGTTCGGGGCTATGACACATTTGAGTTCGCCAAACGAAACGATAATGGTCGAGGGCATGTTTTTTACGTGGTACTATTAACAAATGAGTCCCCCCGCCCTAGGTGGCGAGGAAATGACTGTCAGAATCGTGTGTTTCATGATACCTAGCTACAACCTTTTCAACTTTAAATGGCGATTCTCACACTGCCCCGCATGATGCAGCGTAGCGCGTGGATGCGTGTTCTTCCGTTGCTTGTAAGTATCTCCGTTTGTATGGAAAACACGCACAGTCCAACACACTGAAAATGCAACCACGCGCGTTCATGCGGATCACGCGCGTACACGCGGAGAAACATGCACCCCCGCGCGTAGGTGCGGGGCGAGACGCAAGGTAATCGACACCGAATCCCGCAGTGCCGCGCGTGATTTTGAATGCTCAGTACTGCACGACCACCACAGAGAACGGCGAATAAATAAATGAGAGCCGCCATGCGTGAATCTACAAAACGCACCTACGCGCGTGAGTGCGTGAAAAACCCGCACGATGATGCAGATCTGCACTCCCGCAGGAACGCGCGTAGGTGCGCCGATACGCAACATGCAGCATCATGCGGGGCAGTGTGAGAATCGCCTAGACTTCTAGGCAAGCGTGCGTGATGAACACATCATTGTTTATTATCAGCCAAGATGGTGGTCAAACGCGAGGCTACCTTATATAAATAAAAAAATACATGAAATAAGGTTGGTACATAAAACATTCTGTGAACATGCAGATGGAGCTCCAATTACTGTGAAATTCCTCAAACTCGGATCAATACTTGAACACACAATCACAGTGCAGTTCTTTACAAAGCGAGCTCTGATTGGTCCATGCAGACCCGGGAATTCCACAGAAGTTTTCAAAATTGAAACTTCAATTGAATTTCCAAATCTTCAATCTATACATATAATAAAATAGTAGGAAAGTCAAAACTGTACATTGAATATTTTTTGAAAAGAATACTTGGGGTGTGATCTACAATCGATACCGAAGCCAAAAATATAGTTCTTCATATAGGTATTTTCCGAATGCAATATTTAATTCGGCAATATTCGGCAAAATAGGATATAGTTCGGCTTGCCTCGATTCGTCAAAGTTCAATAGAATGGAAAATAGATCGGCTCAGCTTCGACTGAATTGTGCCGATCGCGAGCTTGATTCAATTGATCGATACAACTCGAATATTGTGACTACTTCGACATGAAGTTGTTATTTCATACAGGAGTTCTCGTAAGTTACCGAATAATATACCTAAAGGCGCGGGCTTGCCGACGGTGAGTATGTAGCTCACCGTCCGATCAGGGAAGTAAGTTAAAAGGCGTGTTGTGTTCCTCGCGTGCTTCAAAGATTTGTCAACAAACTATGGGCCTGTTAGGCCAAAAGACTGCTGGGGTCGCGGGCAAAGCAAAGAACAATTATTTATTGAAAGAAGAGGATGGGGGTGAGGGTTTTGCAGATTTTCCACCGCAAAAAATAAGCAAATAGTGTAAAACAGAGAATATTTTCATGTGACTCTAGCTAGACAGTGGGTTTACGAATTAACATGTGAATTCAGCAGCTGAAAATACAGCGTAGGATCCATTTCTAGGGATTTATTTCAAAGCACTTTCCATGTATGTATTTGCCAAAGGTAAATTCAAGGAAAAAAAAGTTTACTGTTAGACATAAAAAAAGAATAAAATAAAATATGATTTTACTTAATTCAAAATTGTGTTCTCAAACTTACAAATCACTTTTGTAAGTTCATAACTAATATTGACAGAGTATACAACACTACGTCGACATCAAACGCCGCTATCAGTCGCGCCATCAAAGTAACGGTAGCCATCTTAAAATACCTCGTCTCAATGATCCGTTTAGATCAAGGGTCACCATATCTTCTAACAAAACGGTGTCAAATTATCATTTGTACCGTTTTCATTAATGGAAGACGACATCTTGAATGAAACGTAGTCTTCAATATCGAGGAGGCTTAAAATTTACAGACGCATAAACTGATCTTCCAGGTAAAGCCGCACTTGCAGAGGTTGGTCTGTGGATGGACCATCATAGCTAGTTTCCTGCTGTCTCGGATAGTATGTAAAGCCTATGCCCAGTTGTTGTTTGTAGATATTTGACAATCGTTTATATTTGAACCAACCACTTACCAAGGGGTATCGTATTACCTTACTGGGTTGTGGAAGTCGCTCCATGTACTCGTAAAATACTGATATTCAGCTGAATCTAGCTCAACTGGAAGCCGACCTCAATATAGTTGGAAAAACGCTAGGCATTATATAGATAATAAGTCTGCGATGAAACAAAAAAACCGCTCGATTCAGCGCCCAGAGACATAACAGTGAATTACTATTTGGGCGTTCAATTATGTGTAGAACTATATGTGGTAGAACAGTGTAAGCAGGTATGTGGTGTACAAATAGTTGTACATGTACAGACAACGGTTAAATCAACCAAACGTCACACTTTAGACACGGTACATAACCTGAAGTAGGGCAACCGGGTGTCTATCGTTGATACCTGAGTTTACCTGACGAACACATGAATGTCTCCATTTTATTTTAAGATATTTTTTTATTTTGTTAGAATGCTATCTAAAAACATATATCTTACATATAAAATTTCCGTGTCACAATGTTAGTTACCGTACTCCTCCGAAACGGCTCTACCGATTTTTACCAAATTTTATATGCGTATTCAGTAGGTCTGAGAATCGGCTACTATCTATTTTTTTTTTAAATTTATATGGCAAAACAACGTTTGCGGGTTCAGCTAGTTATCTATACTAATATTATAAAGTGAAAAACTTTGTTTGTTTGTAATGAATAGGCTCAAAAACTACTGGTCCGATTTCAAAAATTCTTTCACCAGTTGAAAGCTGATTTAGTCCTGAGTGACATAGGCAATAAGAGGGGGGGGGGGGCGAGCGAAGCCGCTGGGAAAAGCTAGTTTATAATAAACCAGTGCATTACCATAATTAAAGAGATGGCAGTTTTTAAAAACCTGTCAAGTGCGAGTAGGACTCCGAACGAACATAATTATACGGCATAACAGCAAAAAAAACAAGTCCCTAAAATATCTATTTTAATTCTGTTTATTAGTATTTGTTGTTTTGGCGGCAGAACGACGATCATCTGTGAAAATGTCAACTTATATCTATCACGGTATAGCATAACGGCCTCGAAGCCATGCCAGAAATATTAAAAAAAATAATATCACGGTTCATGAGATACAGCCTGACGGACGACGGGCAAGGGAAACTTAGGCCTAAAAAACACTGATCAGTGTTTTTTCCGTTCGGAATTCGAAATGATGAATGAAATGTTCACATTTCATTCATCATTTCATTCAACACATATAAAACATGCACACACATTTTTTTGTATAATTCATTGTGTTCGGATAAAAAACGGATCAGGATTCCTGATCAGGAAAACTGCTGTATGTGATCGCCTTATGTCTGTTCTTGGGGACGTCAAATGTCAATAATTTTCATGGAAACTGACATTTCACGTCCCCAGGCACTGACTTTAGGCTTGGCTTTGGCTTAGTAACGACTATTTATCCAGGCATTAGTGAAAGGAATGAACAAAAAAAAAATATTGGTCACGACTCACACGTAACATTTATTTATCATATGTTTTCTTTCCCATTACAGTTATAAGTTATTAAATCTAAAGTGTTGAACATGGTAGGCAAAGGGGCTGTCTGCATCAATGGCGCCGGTGCCCATGCAGTTTTAAACGCATCGGCCAATGAACATGTAGTCACTTTCAGTTACCTAGGTAACACTTGCATTATTTAATATCTTCCATGGATCCAAGAAAAGACGGGTTGTTATTCTACTTAGAAGGTTATTTTGACTGAAAAAATGTTATTAGTCCGTTAGAGAGATTATCAAAAAATAATCGACTCGTATTTCTTTTTGTAAATTGGCAATACGTCACTTCTAGGTATTATTCTGAGGTCACGAGTCCACATTCTCGGTAAGTTTTATCTTTTTTCAAAATTCAGGGACTCGCTCATAAGAAATTAAGCTGAATGTGCGTGGAGCCCATAAAACAAAAAAACAGGCAAAGTGCGAGTCGGACTCGCCCATAAAGGGTTCCGTATAGCAGCAAGTAACATAATATAAAAGTTCTTGTAGTTGGTTGTAACTTTGAAGGGTAAATTGCGGTTTACGATTTATGACGTATTAAAAAAAGTAATGACTTGATTTCGTTCAAACCAATTTTTGCTGGAAGTTTTCATGGTAATGTACATAATATAATATAATAATAATAATATTCCACAACTATCACACAACGCCATCTAGTTCCAAGCTAAGCAGAGCTTGTGTTTTGGGTACTAGACAACTGATAAACATACTTATACATTAAAAATACAGATAAATTACACCCAGACACAGAACAAATGATCGTGCTCATCACACAAATATTTGTCCTGGGTGGTACATGACGAATCTATAAAGCTATTGTCAAACAGACAGGCGTGACAAACGCGAAGCGAGGCGTTTTTGTTTGTAATGTATGCAATTGTTTGAATCCGTTCACATAGAAAACGCGAAAGCGATCCGATAGTCTATGTGACGGGCTTCAAACAATTGCATACTTTACAAACAAAAACGCCTCGCTTCGCGTTCGTCACGGCTGTCTGTTTGACAATAGCTTTAGGGTTCCGTTTTTTTGTCATTTTACTACGGAACCCTAAAAACGTGTTCATTATCTTTGTTTAATTCTGACGGACCAATTAGATTTGCAATTTATGGTTGCTGTGATCATGGCTATTGATGATCATGACTATTGATGATCATGGCTATTGATGATCATGACTATTGATGATCATGACTATAATTGATGATCATGAATCACATAGGTATTTCTTAGTCTTTCTCTTTTCTATAGCCTTTATCTAGTTACCTAACCACTTGACTAACTGCTCCACTTGATACATATGTTACGTGTCTACCATACAAATTGATCGACCTGGTAACCACTGGGACAATGGCCCCAATAACACCAACCTGTTTGGTTACAATGACATGCGGCGACATGTGCTATTGACATGCGGCGACATGTGCTATTCAATGCTAATCACAACCTTACTTGCGCCGGAAGTCTTTTGTGCTTCGTCCATTGGGCTTCACTATGATAGCGAACACTCCGCCTATTAGGAGGGAAAAAGTTATTAATTTCAGAGAGTCCGTTCTTAATCGTTTGACGTTTTAGGAAGACTATTAAAGTTTCTAGGTTGTATTGTACCGCATTACGTTGTTATCTTTACGCACTTTCTAAGAGCTCTGAACGTCGCGGGGTTCTAATTCGTTTCCAGCGAGTTCACTTGTAAATATTTTTGATAAACCCGATTTAATTTTATAAAAGTTCTGTTGCTTTAAACTATTAGTGGATACAGTCGAGTGGATAGTTGATTAGTCAAATTAAAATGAAACGCAATTCAATAAGGTTTATTCTCAAAAAATGTGAAATATGGATCATATATAAATCTAAAAGATTTGGCTTTACTAATTAACTGTACTTAAAATCAAAGGGGGCAAACAATGCGGGTCTATTTTGAGTGGGTCCAGTTGAAGAAAGACTCTTAAAAGGCTTCAGCAGAATTATTAAGGGATAAGGTTGAAGCTGACGACGCCATATTGTGTCAAGTCATGCACGCTTTTCTAACACTTGCACACTCTTATTTAAACAATAATCAATAAGAAAACAACATTACAAAAAAATAACGACATACAAAATATTATTGAAAATTAAGCACAAAATATTTTTTGCTAAGCGCAATTTTCAAGTAACAGTTGGAGGTCATCATATCGTGGCCTCACGTTAAAATTGCAGAATGAACCAGTAGATGGGGGAATCATTTTGTTACTTCTAAAATGGAGTCTGAAAGCCCAAAAATAGGTAATGTCTGTTTGTATTTTTATGGGCTTTTTTTCGCCATATGATTCTAATTCAAACCAGATCATATCGATAAGTACGCCTCCACGGCTACGTGTTAGTGGCGGAATAGTCGTTTGGAGGTCAAGTTCAGAAGAGAGCGTTGGCCTAATATCATAATTATGGTTTGTTGGACTCAGCTGGCTATGATTAGTTGATCTCAATTCGCCTTTTAAGACCTTTTTTTAGGAGATTCATGATGAGATGATTGATGATGCTCTTAAATCTATTGTTTTCCTTCAATTGCCATTTACGTTCCAGTATCACGGTAACCTTAGACAGTCTACGTAGCGACTTCCTAATTTAACTACGAAATTAGTAGGTATAATCCCTTCGTCGTCGTTATACCCGAAATCAAATGACTAGTTTTTGCTGTCTATATGTCACAGGTTTTTCATCAAATTAGGTTTGATGTTAAAATAACAACACGACTTTATCATTTCCCTAAATAAATCTAGTGTTTTGATGAAATTCCTAAACTGGTTCAGTAAAATGACAAAAAATTCAAAAAATAACGACGTCAAAAAATGTGTAACTCTTTTGCTGACTATACAAAATAATATTCATTAAAATCGATCGAGCCGTTTCGGAGGATGCACTCCTCCGAAACGGCTCGATCGATTTTAATGAATATTATCTCAAACATGTGACACGAGATTTTTATTTATTAGTTGTTTAAAAGGTAAGGTGACGTATCTAAAAATATAAATCTTTGAACATCTCTGTTACCGTTACGACTTGTATGTTACACCCACATAATAATTATAAACGAGGTCTGAATATACTCATTATTATAAACGAATTCCGTTGCCAACAAAAAAAACATGCGTGTTTTTTATGGCAACACCATCGGTTATTAATTACATTCATGTCTTATTTTTGTGGGTTGTAGACAAGAGTATTAATGAAGATATTATATTATTCTTTATTGTAGACCCCATTGGATTGGGGTCACAGTAAGTTATGGGCACGATTCGCATTTAAAGTATTGTAATTATCGGTCAATGGATTGTGTTTAACCCATTTCACTTATTAGGTAAACGATACTAAAATTATTATGTCTCTGATTCATAAGGCAGTCATGACATGTCTGTCTGTTTGTTTTGTCATTAACAATGAATTTATTCATATCACTTCAGATATAAAAATAAAGTTTCCTGTCGCGTTTGTCTGTGTGTCTGTTCGCGATACACTCATAATATATAACTACTGAACGGATTTTTAATTGATTTTCATTAATAGACAGAGTGATTTACATGGAAAGTTTAGGTGAAATATGACTATAATAATTAACAATGTCGCAATAAGACAAGTCTCATGGAGCTTTCATTTATTTTTAGAATAGTTGGGATATTATTAGAAGTGCCACACCGAAGTATAATAAATGGAAAATGGTTTGTCAACAGTAATATTGGTTCACTGTAATTTAATAAGAGTACTTCACAATGTCTTGAACTCTGAATAAATAAAATTATCGAGCAACCTCAGTATGTACATTTTGGTTGATTACAACTTGAAAGAGGACTGTTTTGAACCCTTTGTTTGCGCTGGGAAAAAAATGCATTACGCATACCCTCCCACCGGGGGGATGGGAGGGTTATGTGGGACTCCCCGGTCTGACCCGGTACTGTTTTGAACCCTACCCCAACCACCCCAACCCGATATACGGAAACATTTACGGATGGATGAAAGTAACGAAGACCAAAACCAAGGCGCAGTAAGTCATCAACAAAAAAAACAAACTGAACATAACTTTGATTTTCTCCGACTACATCAATAGGCAATATAATTGAATGCTACAGTATCATAGCGGTACTCGAGATCTATAACTATCACGGCAGGTGCGGCCGTTAGTAGGGCAAGCAGGTACCTTGCACACCAGTACTTACGAACCCCGAGGTAAGGAATGTCAATACGCTGTGGACGAGATGACAACGCCTACTAGTGAGATATCCCACATTATGGCTGCTTTTCCACCAGAGATGCGCTATGCTACGTTGCTGCGGATGCGTTTGATATCCACCAATCATATTAATTGGTTTACATAGCACAGCACTGCAGAACGGATTCAACTAAGATGTGTTTTTTATATGAAAAGATGCATGCTATGGCTGCGTGCTGTGGCTGCGTGCTATGGCTGCGTGCTATGGATTCGTGCTATGGGTCGTTTTCCCTACAATCGATACACCGCATAGCTCGAGCTGCGCAGCTACCTTATGGCGGCGCATCTTCGTAACGCAGCTACCTTGTGACAGCGCATCTTCACAGCACAGCTACATAGCGTTACGCTACGCTACTCGTTTGGCAAGTTCCGCAGAATAACATTTGATAATGTGTAATTTATTGCTATTTCCTTGGTATGCTATTGGTTTAATTTTAATTTTATTTGTAAGTTTTGTCTTGTTTTGGATATTTTTATGTGAATTTGCTTTGCTGACATCTTAATTTCTTGATAATGTAATGTAATGTAAACTTTTTTTTTAATTTTTGTTTTGTTTTTTTTTTTTTGTATTTACCAAATTTCGTTTATAATTTGTACTAATTATTCTTTGGTTTTTAATTATTTTAATCCTGTTTTTAAATTTTAATATTTATGTAACGCGTATTATTTTCATTGGGGCATGAGGTGCTAACCTATAAGAAATTGTAATACTAACCATAGCTATAAGAATTCTTGTTATGGATGTATCAGTATATACAATTGTTGGTTGGCCAAAACAATAAAAAAAATAAAAAAAATAGCGTAGCATCAATTGAAACGGTCACACAGTTTCGTAGCTCAGCATTTACATCCTCGCAGCACAGCTACATAGCACATTTCTGGTGGCTCTCCCGCAGGTCTCCTCTCTGTGACAGGGAGTGGGCCATAACCTACCACGCGGGCCCAGTGCGGGTTGGTAGATGTCACATGTCTTCGAATTTTTGGTTCTAGGACATGCCGGTTTCCTCACGATCTTTTCCTTCACCGTTTTGAGAGCAGTGGTGATGAAATAAATTACACAAAGTAATGCGCCTGGCGGGGTTCGAACCTACGACCTCAACTCGTAAGTTAGGACCGATACCTCTGGGCCACCACTGCTCTTGTCTGGAATGATATTAATGAAAAAGGAGTGAATGATACTGTGACGAATAGGGAAGAATGGAAGAAAAAAACGTGTTGCGCCGATCACAAGTGAAATGGTATAAGGACAGGAAGATGATGATGATGATGATGATGAATGTAGAGAACTACCAACGCTACATCCGTACAAATATTATAAAAAGATGAAGTCTGTAAGTTTATGAGTGGGTCTCTGAAATAACTGTACCGATTATGAAAATTCTTTAACCAGTGAAAAAGTACATTAACCTGTTTTTTTTTTAATACAAAATTTTATTTGTGCGAAGCCGCAGAGTGGATTGGTAGTCATATATTAAAGTTTTATTAATAGGCACTTTTAACATTGACATTGCGCAAGCTCAGCAGCCCTGATCTTGAGTCGCACGCGCCGCTGCCAGAGAGCTATGGTTGCCAACTATGTCAAATCTATACATCATAATAAAATGGTAGGAAAGTCAAAACAGTACAATGAATATTTTTTAAAGGAATACTTGGGGTGTGATCTACAATCGATACCGAAGCCAAAAATATACTTAGTTTTTAGATTTTTTTCTTTTTGTCTCTATATATATAATATTAAGTTATATTAGTAATATTATTAAGAAATCGGGTCAACATATAGGCTACATTATTATCACGCTATCACCTACGGGGAAAGAGCAGTGAACGTTTATTTCTTTATCGCATTCGCGCAGACGACGTCGCGGGCAGCAATAGTTAAAAAAAAAAAAAACAGTAAAACAAAACGCACCATGCGTCTATTTAAAATATCGAATATTAACGATAACGGTAAGACCATTGTTAATTGAGAAATATAATACAGGTAATTCTATGTATCAAAATATCTAGTAACATAGTCCAGATTGGACATGGGCAGCTTAGTCCACCTAATTATGTAGTAAGCATCGCTTAATGACGTAAAACATTAAGAGGTTTACTACAGAAACTTTAAAATCTGTTGAACACTTGTCTAAAAAAAGTGTGACTGCAAAACGGACCTTATTTCAACGTCGTAATCTGACATTTTTTTAGACAAGTGTTCAACAGACGTTTAAAAGTTTTTGTGGTACGACAGTAAATATTCATGAAATACTTCTTATCTTGAAAATCGTTTGGCTATACTTACAGGGTATTTTTTATTTTAGTATTTTATTGCTCGACATTTATCAATCACGTGTTTTTGTTTTTTCATTTTATCACAAAAATACTAAAATTATAATTTTTGTATTTATTTTGAAACAGTTTTCATTTGTCACGCGTTTGTGACACGAGATACTTGTTTTCCCGAATTCGCGGACTATCTTAAACAGACACCGTGGCCCCGGAACGCAAAGTTCACCGCAAAAAACAGGTTCCTTATTGAGTAAATCAAGTTTCTTTTGCTCCACCCGGAGCTGCAGGATAGAATTGACGACTCAATAAAAATATTATATTTTTGGAGATGTGTTATGTTGTGTAATTACCGAAATAGAACCACAGGAAAAAACATCCGCACCGTTATAAAAAATTACAACATGTCTCTCGTCGTCACCTTCATAATTTCTCCGGCATTTCTTCTAGTAAAATGTTAATAAAGTATCTCACCAATGCACAATACGTTAAATTAAATTACTTACAATAGCGCACACCCCTGCTCGCTACCCATGACCGACTTTTACTTTCTACGTGAAACCGCTTCACATGGCTCTCAATGGAGGCTAAAAAGCGGAAGATTCTTTGTGATACACTCACACAGCTCTTAAAGAAAGTGTACTATCTATGCCCTTTGTGATTTTATTCTATTCTCCATTCAGACTAATACGATTTCGTCACGATTTTCTTTGATTATTACTATGATTGCTGTTTGTCTAACCGTTGATTATGTTCTGTCATTGTTGAGTTTTCAGAGTAGCTAATGTTTCTTGGATTAGTTCTAATAACATTTTAATTGAAGATATGCTTTAACAGTTAACTGTAGATGTGCAGTTAACTGCGGTTCATCGAAGACGTGGGCCGTTCATTTGGTGTAGTGTTGAGCTTAGTGGCTGCCAAGCGTTTTTTATTAGTGGTTTGTGCAATCTATACTATATTAAAAGATTTCTTCAATAAGACCCAAACACAAAACTGAAGACCCAGCTGTTTTTTTTTTTTGATCCCATTAAAGTTCTTTGTGGTATTTCCGAAAATCTTTTCCCAAAAATGTTAGCAAGCTTTCGGGCTATAACTTGCTTTTCAACAACGCTCCCTTCAAACTTGTTCTATCGAAAAACCATTTTATAAAAAGTCCTGTTTGACCCACACCCTCTCATTCTGCATGTACACAATACTTACCACAAAAAGGAATGCCATCGGGCGTCCACTTCCCATTAGCCCCGCAGACCCTCCGGGTGGGGCCGAGGAGTTCGAACCCTCGCTCGCACTCGTACGAGGCAATGGTGCCCTCAGTTAGGGTCTCTTCAGAGAACGTCACCCTGGAGTGAGCAGGCGCGCCGGGGAAGTGGCATGTTGTTGCTGACAGCCCTGGAACAAAGAAAATTAAGGTTTAGATGAAATGAAATTTATTTTTGCAAGTACACTTCGTCTTTTTACAAACTACCCGGTGTTTCGTACCTGACTACTCTGAGAAGAAACAGCCAACAGAAACAGCAACTTTATATTGGTCATGTCATACGAGAACCATGTAGGTTAGTGTCTGAGATGGTCTTTTGAAGAAAGAATCACACAGATTTGAGCTGTCCAGTCATTGCAAGCCTTTGTCAGTTATCATGTAGCTCGACTCAAGAACTCAAGGAGCTCAACGTAACTACGAACAATACCAAAGAAAGGACATAGAATAATATACATGAACATGTAAGTTATAGAAATACCAGACTATTTCACATGGAAGTGGTAGAGATGACAGAACATCATTTCGATTCTTGTTACGCTATGTCGGTCATCGAGTTCTATGTAGTGCAGACGCCCGCAGGTCAACCTACGATCTGTCAAATTTTGCCAATCGAACATTAACCTTCCAGTACTGTGATAAGGTTGGAAATCTATTAAAGAAATTTTACGGCACGGTTAGCGCAGTGGCTGAGCGATTGTACTGCTGCGCTGCGTTCGCGGGTTCGATTCCCGCACGGAGCAAATATTTGTACGATCAGTAGTAGTTTCGGGTCTGGGCGTTTGTGTATGTGAGTTTATATTTATGTTTGTAAACGAACCCACGACACAGAAGAACTTCCTATAGAGGGACAAAGTTTAAAAAAAAAATTAATCGGGCGTTAAAAAAGCGCCGAAATAGAACAAATACATTCCAATGTATCTGTTCACACATCAGCGTTTTACCAGCGCGGCTTTTTTTTTCGAACTGTATTTGAATTTAAGAATTGGGCGGTGACATTAAAGTTTAATTCTTCTTTTGTTCGACTTCAGAGCTTTTTAACCACCCATGAAAAAAGCGTATGGGGGATATGTTTGACACCTCTATTACTCAGAGATAACATCATGTTACAATGAAGGTTTGTAACTTGTAAGTAAACATGACAACTCAAAAAAGGTGTAATATCACCATCAACTATAAATCATTCCACGTCAGTTTCTCTAGTGGTCATTCTACATATGTTCTACATTCTCTCTGGATTCCATCAGTCATGTGCAGTCATGTGAATCATGTCATCATCACGTACGATATTAAATTCAAGCTATGGATTCAAAACGAGCGTCTCAATAACTGCTCATACATCTCGGACATGACTGTGAGAACCGATCTACTGCCAACATGAATCAAAGTTATGTTAGTTGGTATTTGCCATGTATATTTAGAGCTACATAGTAGGTACATATTAGGCGATTTACTTTGATGAATCAGGATCCAGCGTTTTGGCCCGTTCAGGACTAACTAATTAATGTCCCGCCACTCCGCTCACAGGTTAGACCGGAGTGGAGTTGTAAGCACGCGAATTCACCACTGGCGGTGCCTTGTGACGTGTTTCAAATGTTTCTATAAAATTGATGTTACTGCTTGCTGTTCCGCGCTATTCTCCGCTCAAAGCGGCAATGTCGTAGTGCTGGATTGGTACTGGATTAATGTAAAATTGTAAACTTGTGACAGCGTCCAGAATTCAAAAGTGGGTCGGATTAAAACATGTTTCAATGTTCCAATCCAGTGACGCTGGATCCAATTATTTTATGCAACGTTAAATAAGCGCGCGCACACACTGCACGCTTGCTTGTGTTCCGTGTTGTTCTTGATAAGTACCAAACAACTTTGCCCTAACTAAATTCAGTGTTAGGGTAAGTGGATGGATGTTTGATATTGCTCTCACACAAAAACTGCTGAACGGATTTAGATGAAAGATCCCGAGGGATAATTAATGGACTACACGCGACCTGTTGTTTTTACTAAGTTCTTTGTTGTTTTCGTTTTAGGGTTCCGTACTTTAGAAGAAAAAGCGATACCCTCATAGGATCACTTTTTTCTCCTAGCAAACCCATGAACAAAAGCTAGTTCCGTCTTCAATCTTCTTTCCAAGTGTCCTTCTTTCTCAAATCCATCCAAATGTGTGTCTTGAAAATATCGCTTTTAGCGATAAGACCACTCGTTGTGTTGTGTATATGAGATATGATATATTCTACCTGTAATTTGTATGGTGTGCATAATAAAGAGTATTCTATTAAGTTTAATGTTCAACTGTTATTTTCAAATCAGCTATTCAGCGCATATAGCTGGAATAATGGTGGATTATTTCGCGTGGAGAGGGTCACCACCTTAATTGTGCGCCTGCTAACCTTGTCAGTACTTGTGGCGGTGCTGACGCTGCACGTGCGCTCCCTGAAGATATTCAAGTGGGAGCAGTCGGTGACTGGAGGAGTCCTGGTGACCTACCTTGTGGCCATCGTCGGTCTTACGCTGTGCACGGGGGTGGACCACTGTCATGGAACGGCCTTACAGGTATTGCAGCCTTACCAACACGTTCGCTGCAGTGATTTTCCTATACTTTCATTCCTGCGGTACGAGGTCTATACACCTGGTAATAAAACTTCAATTTTCGCGGCACAAGGCTTATAACAATTAACTTAAATCCTTTTTCGGCGGATTAATATTTAACTCTTTCCTATACCGAACCAAATTTTAAGATACGGCTTTACTTTTTTTTTTTTAGGTGGTAAAATCATCAAATGAGTCCTCCCGCCCTGGGTGGGGCGGAAAGGACTGTCAGACTCTTACTGACTAAAATCCACCCGTGTTCCTTCGGATGTCCTTTACGTTCCGGGGCCACGGTATCCTGGGTTAAGAAAAAACCCGCGACCCCAGAAGGCATTTGGCGCGAAACACGACGCGCCACCGACCCGGGCTTGGTCCTTGGTCGGACGGCGAGCTACCCATTACTCACCGTCCGCAAGCCCGCTCCGCCGCTGTGCCTGATCAGCAGAGGCTGATCAGAGGGACACGCGTTGGAGCGTCCACACGACAGGCTATTCGCATACGGGCAAAGAGACCCCTTAGGCACACAGTGCCTAAGGAAGACTTTTTGCCCGCATCCCAGGGTGCACCGGCCCGAAAAACTGGTCTTCCCCCCGGACGTAACCGAGAGGGAACTCCAGTCCACGGGCGCACGTGGAGGTTTCCTGTCTTAGCACCCCAAGATACAGGCGTATCTTCCTACGACAAGTAAGTCTATACTTTCCTTAGCCGCACTGTAAGCGAGCTGTATACAAGATGTTTAGACCTGTTATCGCACTCAATGTGGGTGTAGTAGCTTGTTCATGGCATTGGTCTAAGTAGTGTGTTTTTGTGAGCACGCGAATTCGGTACGGGCGGCGCCTGTAGCGTGTTTCAAACATTTCTAGATTTTTGATCTTCACCACCACTCTCTAAGCAATCGTTCACAGCGTCATGGTCGTGAATGGGCCGTTACAGAACAGCCTTAAACTTCTATACTTCTACTACTACCTATACTGCCAGCCTGTGTCATACCACTGTTGTTCAAAAGCCTCTCCCTGATGACTTTTAATTATTGCAATCCTCGGTGAGCCATTTGCCGTTAGTTTTTTTCACACTCATCTGGCTAGACTCTAAGAAATCTGCCGTGACGACTTCTGGCTATGTCAGGGCCCTACATAGTGGTTATTTTGGTAGTCCCAATTCGACACCTAATGGGCCTGCCACACGTATAAGCTTCACAGTTTTGCCTGCGCAAGCCCGGCCTGCGCGTACTTGCCTGTGTGGTTGGGCGTTCAGTGTCGCCGACCGTGTATTGTTTTTTCATGCGAGAAGATTGCGCAGGCAAAACTGTGGTGAAGCTTGTGCATGTGGTAGGCCCATTACACTTCAGGGGCCGTATTATGACGTCTTAAAACCAGTCTTCTGTGTATAGTGAAGGAGATGGCGCTAGACGACTTGTATAGCTGTCTTTTTCACTTACTGGAACAAGCCTGGTCCATGGCCCTACGGCCGCAGGAATCACAATATGCCCTCACAGCATCATTTCAGCTGCTTGTCTCCACCTTCCAGGCATACCTATGCAGCACAGGTGCCGCTCTTCTCCTGGTCAACGCTGGTGCCATTTGGCATCGCTGGAAGAACACCGGAGAGGCGACGCAGGCTATGGCTGAACTCCTGTCTTTGCTGGGAGTAGCACTGAAGCGCCAAGTAAAGCTAAAAGTGATTTTATGTGTGATGGCCGCGATATTGCTGATGCTAGACGTAGCTATAGTTCCTATCATTAAAGCTTACGATCAAAATTTCAATAAAAAATAGTTAGTTACTGTATATTTTTTTGTAGTTGTAGTCTTATTTGAGAAACTTACTAGCGTAAATACAAACGCATATATGCACTGTGCTGGATTATCATGCGAATGGTTTAATGCAGTTAATTATTTTATGAATTATATAAACTAAATCCTTTCTTTATGAATCACACAGACTTTGTTGTTTTTTATAATATTTGTAGCGTTTTGATGGGCCAGTGCCACACCATTAGGAACATACGAATTTCTTAGTATAAGGTTATCTGTGTATTGGTTAATATTTCTCCGTTTTTCCGCTCCGCAGTCTAAGTCCGGGGTTTGTATGTAAACGGGTGATGGTGATAGGGTTTGGGAGTTGAACATCACTGGCTGCATTGATGAGTATGTGTACAGGAACACAGCATTTTTTTTGGAATTTAAAGGTATATATATGCTTTTTAGGGTTCCGTAGTCAAATGGCAGAAAACGGAACGCTTATAGATTCGTTATGTCTGTCTGTCCGTCCGTATGTCACAGCCACTTTTTGACGAAAGTTTATGAGCTATCCTGTTGAAACTTGGTAAGTAGATGTATTATGTGAACCGCATTAGGATTTTCACAGAAAAATAAAACAAAAACCAATTTTGGGGGTACCCCCCATACTTAGAATTGAAACTCAAAAAATTTTTTTTCGCCTGACCCATACGTGTGGGTCAAATGATATTGAAATTGAAAATGATATTGAGGTTACTACCATCATTTTTTTCTAAACTGAACAGTTTGCGCGAGAGACACTTCCAAAGTGGTAAAATGTGCGTGTCCCCCCCCCCCCTGTAACTTCTAAAATAAGAGAATGATAAAACTAAAAAAAATATATGATGTACATTACCATGCAAACTTCGATTGAAAATTGGTTTGAACGAGATCGAGTAATTTGTTTATTTTTAATACGTCATAAATCGTAAACCGCAATTTACCTTGCAAAGTTACAACCAACTACAAGAACTTTTATAAGTTACTTGCTGCTACGGAAACTTTTATGGGCGAGTCCGACTCGCACTTGGCCGGTTTTTTTTATTATTTATATACCGTTTTTTTACATACGTAAGTCATGATTTAATACCACCATCTGATATGTTAGCAGTAGCATTTGTTTATATTATGGTGGATTCATTTCATTATTCATTTTTGTCCTTTACTATGGGCCTCATTAGTAAGCTCAGTATAGTCCAACGAGCTATGGAGAGGGCTATGCTCGGAGTCTCTCTGCGCGATCGACTCAGAAATGAGGAGATTCGTAGACGAACCAAAGTAACCGACATAGCCCAACGAATTAGCAAGTTGAAATGGCAGTGGGCAGGCCATATAGCACGCAGAACTGATGGCCGATGGGGCTGTAAGGTTCTCGAATGGAGACCACGCACCGGCAAGCGCAGCGTAGGACGTCCACCCACTAGGTGGGCAGACGATCTTATGAAGGCCACAGGATCACGCTGGATGCGGGCCGCTTACAACCGGTCCTACTGGAAGTCTAAAGGGGAGGCCTATGTTCAGCAGTGGACGTCTTACGGCTGATATGATGATGATGATGATATGATGATGGTGGATTCGAAAGCCGCTTGACATAGTACCAATCTACCAGAGACGAATTGTGTTTGTCCGTGAAGCATTACTAATGGAGCGATCTCAAGTCGGCGAAAGCGCACTAATTCGATCACGAGCCGCATTGAAGTACTGTTTTTGAGTGGTGAATCAACCTGCCTCCGATATGTTGACACGGTACTCCCACATAAAGCGACGGAGTGAAGTTCCGACATAAAAGCAGTCCAATCCAGATGGTATTCACAGACAGACATAGTCATAGACAGCTTTTTTTTTCAGCTTGTTCTCTCTCAGTCCCGAGCAAAGGCTTCCGGACATTTTCAGTTAGATCCATAACATTAGAAGTGAATTGTTAATTGCATTGACAAATATTGGGAAAATTATAATGAAGAATGAAGTAGCCGCTACCAAAAGCTGGTTGTAAACAGGATAATTATGAGCCACGCCCTGCGGCCCTCATCAATCGATCCTGGGAGGTGCAGGCAGACAGACATCATGTAGGTAGGTAGCTAGATGAGTTGCCATGGCTACGGGGGGGCTCACACACTCGATCGGTACCTAGGTAGTTCGTTAGACTAAGGCCTCGACCAGAGTGATGAGTACCGCGTTGCTATGAAGATCGCGGTTATTAAAATAAATACCTTTAATTGCCATCGTTATGTTCGACTGACTCTTTAACAAGCGAGGTCCCATCGCTGCCCTAAACTTATGCTAGCCTAGCGTACTTTTGCTGGTAGGTAACAAAGCAATATTGCAGTTACTCTGATGATCGCAGTGAGTTCTTTCAACGCGACGCAATTCTCCGATACCTTACGACGATACCAGGCGACCATCGCAACACAAATTCTGAGGTTCGTATACAGGCACAGTCAAAGGATGCCAAACTTGTAAATTGCGTTGTGTACGAAGAGGTTAGGAGGAAGTATTTGAGCAGTTAGTTGAGCAGTATAATTGAGTAGTTGGCAAAAAGGAATAAAATCTAAGGATCTTAGCTGGTGGGGTTTAGTGGTATCTGACTGCCTTTCTTGAAATCATCAAATGAGCCCTAGCCTTGAGTGGGGCGGGAGGGTCTTTCAGACTCTTACTGACAAAAAATCTACGTTGTTCCTTTTATGTTTCCATATTTTAGGGCCGTGGTAACCTAAACAGTTCCGCAAGGTCCTTCGCCTAATCCATGGAGAAAAGGCGTGAATTTAGGTATGTATGTACAGTGCCGTAACTAGCTTTTATGCACCCAGTGCGAACTTTTTTAACAGCACCCTGTTTTGGCCAATTGTAGTCCTTTTCTGGCCATTGTTGCCCTCCACTGCCTGCGCCATTACGTAACGGTGAAGGAAAACATCGTGAGGAAACAGGCATGTCCTAGAACCAAAAATTCGAAGACATGTGACATCTACCAACACGCACTGGGCCCGCGTGGTGGATTATGGCCCACTCCCTCTCACAGTGAGGAGGCCTGTGTCCCAACAGTGGGAACATTAGGCTGATGATGATGACTGACTGCGCGTATTTTCAGCACTGTTTATGTAAGAAGAAGTAGCAAAATAACTTCGTCACTGTACTCTCACCCTGGTCGAGACCTACCAGATTTCCATAGAAATGGGGAGATATCCGCGTCCGGGCGGGGGATAATTATTGATTGTAAAGCTCCTTCGGCCTTATAATACCCCGAACCCCTTAGAATATTATTTTCCGAAGCAATAGTTTGATACTACCTCCAATCTACACGTTTGAAATTACTTTCCTTCGAGGAATATGAGCTTTTGCAATGATGAGAGCTTTTTAAAGTTTGGTGAAGATATAAGTAGTGTATACAAGTGTGTATACAAGTAGGTACGTATAATTTGATAACACATTACAAAACTTATTATACGACCGCATTTTAATATGTCTTCATTATCAACGACATGTGTGATTTTGACAACATCGCAACAACGTCACACCGCCGTCGCAACGACAACGCAACGGCATCGTTGTGTCGACGCAGCCATATTGCAACAACAACGAACAGCCGGCCATATCGCAGATAAAACAAATAACGTTGCGTCGACGCAACGACATCGCAAAGTAATAACAACGCAATCACATGTCAACTGAACTGCAACTCTATATTCACACGTAACCTCCACTCGACCGCACATTATCGCAGCGATATCGTTGCGCTGTCGTTCGCAGTAATGAATGCTAAGCAACTTTTCAATTTGTGTCACTGTCATAATTTTTTTCTAAACAAACCGTGCACGTGACATATAATTTCGCAAGGCGTAACGTTGAATCAGGAAGTGGAAAATTAACGGCAGATCATGATAGTGCGGAGACAGTCTACGAAACTATTAGCTTGATTAAGAAAGCGTGCCTGACCCAGCAGAGCAGGCGGCGCCGCGGGATGCCTCGGTGACAATGATCGTCTTTAGGTCTTCAGCACATGGCAAGTGTCGCATCGCATATTTCCGTCGCAGCATAAGAGGAAAAATTTGTATTTTTTTGTGTGTGTTTGTATTGTTTTATGTTGCAATGTTATATAACAATGTTACATGGTGTGGACGTGTTATATAACAATGTTATATAACATTGTTACATGGTCTGTACGCACCTTAATGAATAAACTCGAAAACTACTGAACCGTTTTCAAAAACTCTTTCATCTGTTGAAAACTGCTTTGGTCCTTGGTGACAGAGGCAGTAAGGGGGGGGGGGGGGGTGAGTGGGCGAAGCCGCTGGCAAAAGCTAGTTAGGTTATGAAGCAGTGATAGCTCAGAGGTAACTAAGTAGGTATGTATATTAAATGAATACCTGGATTTTTTTTGAGGTTTGTAATAAAATCATACAATTAGTCCTCCAACCCTGGACTCTAACTGGCAAAAACTCCACCCTCTGGTGCACCTTTCGTTCCAGTGACATCTAACCTGACATAGACGAGGTAGCGAGTTCATATTATGATACCTAGCTGGACAGTTACCAATGTGTTTTTTTTAAATCATTCATCATTTTCCTACTCTTATCCCATTTTACTTGGGGTTTGCGTATCACGTTTTTTTCTTCCATTATCCCTTATCAGACGTCACAGCATCATTCACTCCATCTTGTGGTATCTTCTTCAAAAATGATGATGACTTATGTAAGTACTTACGAAGTTTATGTTGTACTTCACTGACGTAGGCCTAAAAACATTGCAATTAAACCTGGGAGGCGGCTAATTAACTTGACTCCAGAGATGCGAAAAATAATTAATTTTATTTTAATTAACATGTGACAAATATGGTTTCAAAAAAAGAAAGGTTGTGTCGAACTCGTACTTATAAAAAGCTTTAATAATTAAAAACAAATTATAAAAAGATTGTGAGAAAGTATAATATCTTAAAGTTCGGCCGTTCAGAGAATGCGTTCCTGACACCTGTCAGTTAGTACATGTATTTGTCATAAAATTATAACATTCATTGATTATTGATATAATAATGTTGTTTTTAATGCTCATCAATTGTTAAAACGGTAAACAAGCAGCAAAAATATTTTTATTGTAACTGCAACGCCATTACAAAGTTACATCGTCAGTTCAATCGCGACCTGTCAGGAACGCATTCTCTGAACGGCCGAACTTTAGGTCTGGGCAAACCGGTACGGATAATGTACAGACACGGTACACCTAATAACACATAACCCCTTTTTTTCCTGCTATACTTAAACTTATCAGTGGTCAAATAACCCAAGTAACTAAGAATGTTCGGTATTATGCGTTCCAACTAAGAAGACTAGTGTCTATGGTCAACTGACACTTCAAATGTATTGAAAATAATATACAAATGTTCCGATTTGACAGGTGTGACGTCAATAGAAGGTGGTCTTCTTAATTGGATCGCACTGTACCCAGATCGATTTACTCGGCAACAATTCACCAAACAAAATAGCTCCTTACCCTTTCTCTAAAAAAGAAAAAAAACTAAATTTTATTCAGAACATATTTCAATTCCGCGCATTTAATTGAAGTAAAAAATTAAATATTTATTTAAATGAATACACATCTACAACATTCTTCGCGACAAGGTCACGGCGGCGCCTTTCTCAAAAAACTTTCTACCCCGCGGCAGCGGCCGGCGAAACAAACACTTTGTGGGTCATGCCGCAGGTGGGGTCGATGACTCTCTGACTCATCAACATTAGATCATTTACGTCTCTGCAGGAGATCGTACGTGAGTATCAAAGATTTCCGCGAGTACTAAGGGTGAATCAGTGTGATAGATATTTTATTAGAATTTATTTCGAAGAAAATAAAAAGTAAACGGAACTCTCTTCATTTTTCTGCCAAGGTGTGGAAGAATGTCTGCAGTACTGACGCAGACAAACATTTTGAAGTTCATAATAATCAATTCGTATTTTTTGTTATTATTTAATTGTCTTAAAAATGATACATCATCATCATGCATTTACCGTATTTTTGAAACATATAGGCTAGGTATATTATTTATTTTCAAAGTGATAACGGTCAGCAGTTCAAAATCCTCTTCCGTTACATTTTTAATTTAGCTTTATCGCGTGGTAATACAGCACACATGACGATTATATAGATTTTGAGGTTTGCATTCAACTTAAAATATTAATAAAACGAGACGACCGAACGAAGGAGGAAGTTTGGAAGGAGAGGCCTCCATGCCCTCAATCCAGTAGAGCGAAGGAGCAGGCTAGAAAAATATTTATGCTTTGTAGCCTATACTGTCTCACTGCTGGTCTAAGGCCTCCCCCGAAACACCATCTAAGAGGTCTTATCATGTGTCTCCTCGAACCAGCTCTAGTCTCTCCACCACTGTCTGGGCAGGCTGCGCCAGCGCCGTCAATATACCGACATTAACAGAGCTGTTTCTCGCTGCTCGGCTCCTTTTTGACGTAGCGTGATTTTATATAGCCTTTAGCTTTCTTCGATAAAAGGACATTCCATCCAACTCAATTCGAAATAGTAGTCAAGAACTACTACTAAGTAGCGCGTTCGACCATACAAACCAACGACGATATAATACAGACTCCGCATGCACGATCTAAGGAACAAAAAGTATTCTGTCAACTCGCTGAGGTACTACGTAAGCGAGGGGGACGGGGTACTGCGCTGTGATTGGCTAACTCAAGGTCTGTTCTGTCTCAACGTATGTTTACGGCTCACAGGATTGGTCGAATTGACTGGCCTGTTGGTCTAGTGGTTAGTGACCCTGACTGCTATGCCGGAGGTCGTGGGTTCGATTCCCACCCAGGACAAATGTTTGTGTGATGAGCACGATCATTTGTTCTGTGTCTGGGTGTAATTTATCTATAATATGTATGTATTTAGAAATATATAAGTATGTATAACAGTTGTCTAGTACCCATAACACAAGCTCTGCTTAGCTTGGGACTAGATGGCGTTGTGTGATAGTTGTGGAATATTATTATATTATATTATATTATATATTATTATATTATTAACATAAGACTATTTTGCCTAATGTGTTGACAGACATCGGTGGCCTGTTATTAGGAGTCTAGTATTATATCGTCGTTGATACAAACTCTTCAACTTTATAATATTATATTAGTATAGATTACCTACTAGAGGAATTAAAATAAAAACTAAACCTTCGTTATCTGCCGTCAAAAATGACAGCAGTTAGATTATGATCATAATCTCCTCAGGTGAGACATTATGTAAGTTCTTATCAGTAGGATGCACTGTTAACGTTGCTATCGTTCATTAACCTGGATGCTGCAATCTCATAACGGACATAAGGATAAATAGTGTTATGAAACAACGAGGCACATGGTTTGATGTTTGTAAGAGTAACGTCGGAACGAATGAACGAAGTCTGGAATAACACTTAGGATACCTATTGTTTTTTTTCTGAAATAACGAAGCTCCACACTTAGGCCCGTATTACAGAACGAAACTCAAGCACTGATCTCTATTTAAATCTAGATTTCAACCAATCAAATGCCTTGAATCTAGTTTAAAGTAATACTTGAGTATGGAGTGAAGTTCTGTAATACGGGCCTAAGAATTTCTCCTGTATCATGTGTGTGTAAACATAGAAACTCATATAAACAAACACCCAGTCCCAGAACATCTATTTGTAGGTCAAATAAATATTTGTTCCATACGGGGATCGAACCCGCGACACGCCACGCAGGAGCCTAACCACGAGCTCTTTACGCGATCCAGTTACAGCTGTGGGAAAGAGACAAAACTATACAAGTCGTCTAGCGCCATCTCTTTCCCATAGCCTAAACTGGATTGTGTTATAGTTCATGGTAGGCCAGCCAAGACCAGCACTCGATCGCTCAGCCATTCGACACCGTCGATTATCCCTATATTACGGTAAGGCGGATTTTCGAATTGAATGCAGCCGAAGCCGGTGACAACAGGTAGTATTGCTACCTGTAATGTTGTCTTCACGTAACGTGACTAAAATCCACCGTGTTCCTTCAACTGCCCTTTTCGTTCTTTCTAGGGTCGTATTAGGCCCACGACCCCGACCATGTGCGCTCATAAGCTCAAGAATACAGCTTGAAAGTATGTAAAGTAACTAGGTACATTCCCATGTCTTTATGCAGAATCATAAAAAATATTACATAATCATATCTTCAGAGCCGAGTGTCTAATTTCTCCCGGATTATGATCAGAATGTATTTCTAGACATAAATAGTTTTAGTGCCTGGTAATTATGGTTGGCTGGTTTCTCTCAGGGTTACGGCCGCGGCCTAGCAACCAGCCGACCCAACCCTGCCCTTGCACGAACCGGTCCCACTGACCCGGTTATAATGCACAGTTAATATTAATATGCTTCTAGGTTAAATTCAAATGTACGGTTTATATTTAAACTGGTGAGGCTGAACGACATACAACGACATTATTTTAATTGTACCATCGAATAAACTAAAAGGGTGGATAGTGTATTTATAAAAAAATTACTCCATAGGTACCTACTGTTGTCTTATCCTCCTAATATTGTTGCGAAAACTTTGTTCCATGCCTAATTAAAGACAAATTAAAATATTAATTATAAAATTATAATAACTCCAGAACAAAATTATAAACGCGAAATATAATAGTTTGTCCCCGTAATACCTAACCAAAAATTGCGTGAACGACTTCGACGAACCAAAAAGATCATTTGACGAAGATGAGCAGTTATCACGCAAAGTCCGCAGCACTGCGAATGCGAACCACACCGACATGGCATGGCATGAAAACTAAACATAGTGCAAGAACGCTTCCGCACACCTTCTGAGAAAACTTTCATAGCATGAGTAAGATAATCTTGACGCAATCCCATCAGCGATGTGAAAGCTTGCAAACTCACACGCTATTAACAACCTTCACGACAAACTCTTACAGTTGTTATTCGCTCAGTGTGGATGTTGCGCGGTATTATGAGAAACTTTAGATTTTCCCAATGAAGTCATTGGGGTCGGATCGGCCGAGTTTAGCCGATTTAGCAGCGATAGGGTTGATTGTTAGTTTCATTTGTTAGTTTGAGGAGTGTCGGTGCAGTCGACTTTTCGTGTTAGGTGATAGGTATTAGCTTTTTGTATGCAGTTGGTGTTTAAATGTCTTGTTAAGATTTATTACGTGTACTTTCATAACTTTGCATTTTGTGTCTGTAATTAAAACATAATGTAAATCTGAATAATAATATCAGGAAAGCTATAACTTTTTTTTTTTATTATTTTTGTCTGTGCGAGTAAAGGTTCGATGGAGTGGGTACGGCAGACATCCCTGCCGTCCACCCAGAACGGGAGGACACATTTAATGATATTCCACCCCAAGTAAATGGCCGACCTTGTTATGCTTCTATAAACATAGCCTTTAATCTAGCCATAAATAAATAAATTATTCAAAAATATAAGATAATGTCCGCGCTATAATACGACTGAAGTCTTGCGGAAAAACCGTGGCACACACGGCTACACACACATCAAGCTATACAAAACCAGTTTGTCTTGGACTCGCTTTATTATGATCTTTCCGCACATTGAACGGTCAGCTTATACTAGTTTTGCATAGCTTGATGGTGTAGCCGTGTGTACTACATTTGTTGCAATTTCATGTAATGACATAGATATACTAGCGCCATGTCAAAAGAACTTCAGTTCTGGCGCAATCTGGACGTTAAATAAAAGAGTTTAGTGCAGAGAAAACAGGAAATGCGTGATTCATTAGTTTATTCTGAGACATGTTTTCTATGATACGGACGTGATTCATTTGGCGAAAGTAATGATCTAAGAAAAGTTCCGTGTCAGTGTCGTGACGAGCAGGACGGTGCAGAGAACAGGCGGATCTTGGGACAGGCTTATGTCCTGGAACTAGGTAATTATTCAGCTTTCAAGAGGACTTCCCCAGTAGTGGGGCAATTATCATCATCAGCCTATTATGTTTCCACAGCTTATGACGGGCCCCTCTATAGAGGACCAAAGCCTGCCGGGGTCGCGGGACTAACGAATTACCGTGACCCCGGAACGTAAAGGGCACCGTGGATTTTAGTCAGTACGAGTCTGACAGTCCCTCCCGCTCTGCCAAAAAAAATGTTTCCACAGCTTGGACACGGGCCTCCTCTCCGTGAGACCAGGCCATAATCAACGCGGGCCCAGTGCGAGTTAGTCGATGTCACATATACAACGTGTAACGTTAATAGCGCAAAACCTCTCGTGGGGTAACTCTTTTTCTCTTTTTCCAAAAGTTTTAGAACAAACATTGTTCAGTAACATGGGCTTAGTTACCCCACGAGAGGTTTTGCGCTATTAACGTTACACGTTGCATATTATCTTCTAATTTTTGATTGTAGGATATGCCGGTTTTCTTGTGCCGTTTTGAGAGCTGCTCTCTTGGAACAATTGTAACCTAAAAATATTAAGTAGCCTTATTTTATCCTTTGCTCCTATTGATCGCAGCGTCATGTTGACTAGAGCCTTCCTCGATAAATGCACTATCCAACACTTCAATGCAGACCATTAGTTTCTGAGATTATCGCGTACAACCAAACAAACAAACAGACTCTTTAGCTTTATAATATTATGCGTACAGATGTATTTATGTATTAGATACCTCAAAATATATTAAAAAAAAAACATTTCCAAACACTTCTCCGTACAGAAAGCATCCGTAGAATCTAACAACAAGTGTAACTTGTAAATTGTAATATAAGCCGTCCCATTTAAATAAATTCCGAAATCCGTACTATGTGAGGTGTTGTCGGCCGCATTCTTGCACCGTTATGATTCCAATGCGCAGTTAGTTAGGTCGGAATCAGGTCGCCACTGAACCCGCGCGCCGTTGGAGAGCGAGAAACGCGATCGGGTCGGTCTGTGATGCGACAGGTGGTAGGGTATCGAATGTATTGATTCCGGTACTATGAATATTATGTTACGCTAGAGATTGATGCGTCCTGCATTTCTACGAGTACTTATATTCTTGAGTGATATTCAAAAGCGCTTCCAGTAAATCGCTTTAAGCAACGTTTGCGCAGAAGGAATTTGTAGAAACATTTTGAGTTGATACCTACTGAGAGGGATTACAAAGAGGAGGGCTGTGTCCCAGCAGCGGGAACATGAAAGGCTGAATATGCATGCGGTTATAACAAGCGACGCTCTTCTCCACAAAAAAAAATATCACCATTAAAAGCTTGTGGTCTTTCACAAACCTTCTACTCATTCTCTATTTTAACTTGATTGAGGTTCGTCCCGACCTCTTCACCTGGGAAAGTCAAGATGTCGCCTCCAGATTTCATATTTTAAAGCAGATATTATAAAGAGATAAAATCTATTCGAATTATTTGCCCTGCCTAATTACCGCCATTTTTTTTGGGCGAGATATAATTATCATCAAATGTCTTGGTGGAACGGGGACAAAAATCCACCCTGTCCTTCAATAGCCGTTTGCATTGCGGGCTACGGTGATCCTAAGCTACATTATAACTCAAAAGTAATCGGTATAATAGGCTATTTTATTCTAAAAAAATATTAGAGCGAAAGATAGATTTATCAAAAATTATTTACCCCTATTTTTCTTTTGTTATTAAAACCAAAATTGACGAAGATATAAGGGCGCTCCCTCACCGCGAGCATTCACCTGCAATGTAACGTTAGGGCGCTCCCTCACCGCGAGCATTCACCTGTAATGTAACGTTACAGATTCCAACATTCGACGACAATAGAGCATCAAATTGCACACTTTTATGTTACATTACCGGTAATGCTCGCGGTGAGGGAGCGCCTTTACAGATTCGAACATTTCATCAGAGAGAGAGCAGACAATCGAGCATCACAATGCGCACATTGTATCAAATCTATCTAAATTTATTAAGGCTCACCAACAGCTTCTGTGCATAAAGTGTGGGTATAAATTACAATGTTACAATTATAATGTTACATTACACGCGAATGCTCCCGGCGAGTGAGCGCCTTACGCTTCTAAAGTCACAAAACGTCACTCGGTCGGTATAATTTAAAATAATAGTTACATATTTTTTAAATGATACTAACGTAATTTTTAAGTGATACTAATAAGTATGGGTTTATGTGCCTGAATCAAAGTTGAATAAATTAAGGTCTATTCCCATTTGTCCCCACTGGCTTTGTCCCCACTGGGGACAAAATTACGTCAGTCCCGAATTTTAAAGCTGTTTATTTGTCAAAATTCATTGATTTATAAAAACAAATACGTGTTCATTATTTTTCAATACTCTCTGACGGACTAAACGGAGTTTCAATTTATTTATGCAGTCAACTACTCTATTAGCAACAGGCAATTCGTCAGTCGGATGTAGTACTCAAGTTCTCAAGTAAAGCCTCATTTAGACGGAGCAAGAACTCGCAGGCGAGTTTCACTACATTGCGGTATTTGTTTGACCAACTGATTTCGTTGAACCTATAAAGTCCGCAATGTAACGCAACTCGCGTGCGAGTTCTTGCATCGTCTAAATGAGACTTAAGGTGGTGTCACACGGAAATCATTGTCATTGGTCGACGGGATGTGGTACCCTGCAATCACTGCCGTTTCTCCGTGTTCAGTGTTTATTTCCCCAACTAACCTTATAATAAGGAACTATGCTGTTACAACTGATGCGGATGTGTTGATATTGTTATTTCATTATTTTCTGTATTTATGCAGTGTCTTTTAAAAGCTTGTTTCATAAAATGTCATTAAATACAATAATCGTTAAGAAAGCTACACAGATTTTAGAGAGCCAACGATAAATTAATGATAATAACATAACAGGTTATTGAACCAAAATATTCGTTTAAAAATCACCTTGAAAAAAAACTTTTTAGAAAAAAATGTAACCGCCTTCAAAAATAACCACAAAAAAGGGTAAAATAACCTACAAAACTTTTCTTTCGGAAGTCGGTGGTTTTTTTATTAATTGCATTGTATTTTTGCCACCGACTTCCGAAAGAAAAGTTTTGTAGGTTACTTTACCCTTTTTTGTGGTTATTTTTGAAGGCGGTTACATTTTTTTCTAAAAAGTTTTTTTTTAACTCTTTTTAGTATAAATATTCAGCCAAAATTCTTGTCAAATACATCATTTTCTTACATAATTATGTAAGAAATCTGTAGCACCGGTAATAACATCGTTAACATCTCTTTCATTCCTTCCCTATCTCAAAAACTACTGAACCGATTTGAGAAACTTGCAGTATTCCTTAAGTTGAACGATACCTAGTACAACATAAAAAGAATTACTTAAATCGGACTTGTAGTTCCGGAGATATGCGAACACAAACCTAATTTACTAAAACAGTCAATGTCGACTCCTTACTAGAGGAGTTGTACCTTCCATGATCAGCTCATCCACCTGAGATGATGATTAACAGATGCAAATACTTGAACAGCTTTGGAAAATATATGAAAATGGTACTATGTGCCTATAAAATTTGAAGGTTGCCCTCGATTTCCCTGGGATCCCATCATCAGATCCTGACCTGATGATCATGGGACCAATTGGAAAGTATACCCTATCAAACAAAAGAAAAAAAATCCAAATCGGTCCAGGCGTCTTCGAGAAATCGGGGGACATACATAAAAAAAAAAAGATTCCGACGAATTGAGAACCTCCTCCTTTTTTTGAAGTCGGTTAAAAAGCAAAAACACTCGCCACGCGCCACTGACGTCAAACGCGCGATTACTTTCCTTGCTATTCGCTATTCGCGCACATTACCTAAAAAATGCTAAGTTTTAAGTTCAGACAATGAGTTTCTCATAACTGTCTGTAGGTGGCGTCACAGAGTTACAAAATAACAGATAACTAAACTTAATTATGATACTTTCACTCGGCATCTTAACAAAAATTACTTTTACTTGCATGTGGCTAGCTCGTGGTGGCCTCAGTTTTCAAATGGCGTAAGAAATATTTATCGCAGCTTTTGCTCAGTGAGGACTGGTTTTTTTTTTTAAATTACTTTGTGGATTACCTAGCTCAAGTTCATTAAAAAACTAGATGATCTTTATGGTTTACACTAAGTGACGTCAATAAGAATATGGGAAAAGCTGAAATTTATTTGAACTGATATAATTTCGAATGGTATAGGTCGAATGTCCATGTGGCACCCGTACCGGTTGTTGTTGGGAACGATACTCTCGAAGTTGTAGACCATTATACTTACCTTGGACAGATTGTTCAGTTAGGTAGGTCCAACTTCGAGAAAGAGGTCGCCCGAAGAATCCAACTCGGATGGGCAGCGTTTGGGAAGCTACGTGATATCTTCTCATCGAGAATCCCACAGTGTCTCAAGACAAGGGTGTTTAACCAGTGTGTGTTGCCAGTGATGATTTATGGCTCTGAAACGTGGTCTTTGACTGCTGGCCTTTTAGAGAGACTGAGAGTCACTCAACGAGCAATGGAAAGAGCTATGCTCGGAGTTTCTTTGCGGGATAAAATCCGGAACATGGATATTCGGCGAAGAACCAGAGTCACCGAAATAGCTCATAAAATTTGCAAGTTGAAGTGGCAATGGGCAGGCCACATCGCTCGTAGAACTGACAACCGATGGGGAAGAAAAGTTCTCGAGTGGCGACCACGGACCGGAAGGCGCAGCGTAGGCAGGCCTCCCACTAGGTGGACCGACGACATCGTGAGGGTCGCGGGCAACGGATGGATGCAAGTGGCGAATTGTCGTTCGGCGTGGCGGTCTAAGGGGGAGGCCTATGTTCAGCAGTGGACGTCTTCCGGCTGATGATGATATAATTTAACGAAGAGCGATTGTTCTCTTCAGCTCTTGTAAAAATAAATAAAAGCTTCTCTAACTTTACCAGGTCATAATTATAACTAACTGGATCCAGTGTTGCTGGATTATAGGGCACTGCAATAAGGTAAACTTGTGCAGTACAGCGTCTCATGTCTAAGACTGGATCGGAATAGAGCTATTTTTAATCTAGTGATTCTAGATCAAAGTAAATCAGTCACCCATCCAATGACTGCTCATTTAAAACCTTTGTTATCCGACAGCTAGACAAAGATCTTTCAAAGAATTTTGTCCGACTATAAAGACAACTCCAATAATTATTATCAACAAGAAAGATAAACATTCAAATTCAAATTCATTTATTTGCAAAAACACGTGTAGCTAATATACATATGTACATGGTGAAATGCATAACAATATGGGTGTTACAGGATTCATTGTCTCAACATGTTTGACCATTGCTGGTGTACAAATTAGTTCGAAAGAACATAGCATTTCAAATAGAATTACAATAGAATATTAATTTAAATAAAACAACAATAAAACATTAAATTAAATAAAAAAAATGAAATAAGTAACATAAACATGCAAATTAAAATTTAAAAAAAAAAGTTACTGATTCAGCGAAACTAAAGCGCTTTATCAGTTAAAAAATCATTGACATTTTAATAAGCTTTTTCTGTCAGTATATTTTTTAGTATTTTTTTTTAATGGTCTGTATTTAAATCTCTTAAACGTTTAGGGATGTTATTATAAATTGTCGGTGCCATGCACACAACGCTTTTTTGCAGAAGCGCTAATCATTAAAATGATCTATTGAACACTTCTAAAAAAACTGTAAATGACAAATTGTCATTTCACGTTGATATAAGGGTCGTTTTGCAGTTACACTTTTTTTAGACAAGCGTTCAACAGATGTTTAGATCTTTTTGTGGTAAGGCTGATTTTATCAAAAAAAAAAATTATATAACAAATTCAAGTACAACAACATCTAGCTAATTAATGCAATCACGAAACAGTTAAGCGGCAAAACTCATCGGAGCATATTGCCGTCTTCCCGAAGTATTTCGCTCACTGCGCAATGTTCAAGCGGAGTGGAAAACATATACTTACTGGAGGATATAACTAACAAGCCTGTTGACAGGGCTTAGATTTTATGCATCGATACATGTCGCAGGGACTTTGGTAAACTAGCTATTCAGATATAAGCCTACGTTTTTCTGGAATCGCGGGAAGAAAGATCAGAAAGTTCCGTCACTCGCTCTGCCCTGAACGGGAGAAGTCATTTGATGATTTTATACCACAAAAAAGCCATCACTGGGCTAGGCAAAGTGGTATTCCATCAGCAATGGATTTGGAAAAGTGTAAAAAGCATATTTTATAGATTATACGCTTATAAAATCTTATGTAGATACCTCTTGCTGACTGATTTTCTAAAGGACAACTAAAATATTCGAGTAGCAAAATGTTTTAATTATATTTTAGAGTTGTACTGAGCTGTTCGATAATACGGAGGTGCGAGGCTTCACGCACATTTCAATAGAGCGACTCAAAATGTAACTTTATTTACCACACAAATACCATCGCATCTCGGTGTGAACTGACTCTTAAACTGTTTTTTTTTCTGACTCTACTCAAAAATTACTGGCATGCGGACGGCGAGTAATGGGTGACCGGGGGTCAAACGTGACCCTAGAACTTAAAAGGCTAATGAAGGGATCCTGTCCCGTCTTGGGTTGCAGAACTCATTTGACAAAAAAAAAAACCAAAAATATTAATAAACTAATGTCAAAACGAAAGGACGGACGGACAGTCTAGAATTATTTATTTAAGGCTTTGTCTTCACAACTCCTACGACATATATTATTACACCGTAGATCCCGAAATAATTGGCAATTACTGTACGTGATAATTGTCGCTAACAAATATATGAAAAGATCAAATGTGTTTGTTGCTATCGGCAACAAGGGAAGCGGGGTTGTAGAACCTTAGTAACACTCCTATTTTGACCTATTGATCTTTCCGTTCATACAATAGGTTTATTCAGCGTTTATAAAATAAAACTAGCTTCCGCCCGCGGCTTCGCCCGCGTGGTGTTTTGATAAAAAGTAGCTTATGTTGTTTTTCAGATTTCAGACTATCCATATCCAATTTTGTAACGAACGGCTCAGCAAATTAGCCGTGAAACAAACATTTACACAGTTATAGTAAATTAATTTGAATATTAGGGATTATATTAATGGAACGGTATAGATTTGGGTATGGCATTTGGTTAAAAGGGAGTAGGTATGTTTAAAAAAAATATAAAATATCTGTTTACAGTAGGTTTATGGTACCTATGTATTCCATTAAGTGGCAGAAAGTACCCAGGAAAATTTATTGGTCCCTTATGTCCAAGAGACACTTCCAGGGGCCAGCATCACGTTGTGTACAAAAATATTTTAAAATGACCTAATTTAAAACATTTTTGTACACAACGTTTGCTGTTTTGTTATTATTTGTTAAAATGTGGAGATTGTTTGGACTCGACACTCGCGAGCAGGCCACGTACAGTTGGCCATGCGAAAAACAGTTTTTCTCTAAATGGACACCTGCTACTTTAAGTGTTTGCCCTTGCGCTTTGTTAATGGTCATTGCGAAGGCTGATTTGAGGGGAAACTGGATTCTTTTAAACTGAAAAGGTAAATCTGTAGGGATCATGGGTAGGTATACGGGGAATTAAAACTTCTTCATCTTTAGCTATTCCTGTCATTATAACTGCTCTAATAATATTGCGTCCTAGCTGCGTAATTTGCAATCGGGTCCCGTTGCATAGTCTCGGCGCTTCGAGATTTCTCATTAACAAAACTGGAACCCCAACTTTCAGTCTCAGCTTATGAGACGGCACTCCTGACAGCTCTAAAGAGTTTAGAAACTCTGTAGGATAAGATGTCACCTGTTCACTGTCCATGACAATATCTACTGACAAATATTCGACAACATCGCCTTGCACATGTGACATCATTCGTTCATTGATCTGTCCCACGATTTCATTGGTCGGTGCCAATATTGCCATGATGTTCCTAGGTTCAGTGGTTAAAATTTTGTATACAAAAAGTTTGGCTTCGTAGTTCCCGTTCCGAATCCGTTCCGTTCCGTTCGAATTTCGGGAATTCCGTTTGTAGAATTTCACCCCCACGGTGGTAAAAATTTCAAAATGCTAGAACAAACGATTTTAAATTTCAAAAACGCTAGAACAAATTGTTATTTATTTCTTATCAAGTTCCTAAATATAAAGTTTCATGGTTTTATCCCCAGAAATGACAAAATCCCATACAAACTTTCAACCCTTATTTCACCCCCTCACAGGTCGAAATTTCAAAAACGCTAGAACAAATTGTTATATATTTCTTATCATGTTCCTAAATATAAAGTTTCATGGTTTTATCCCCAGAAATGACAAAATCCCATACAAACTTTCAACCCTTATTTCACCCCCTCACAGGTCGAAATTTCAAAAACGCTAGAACAAATGTTTAAATATATCTTATTAAGTGCTTAAATATAAAGTTTCATGGTTTTATCTTTTAAAATTAAGAAATCCCATACAAACTTTCAACCCCTATTTCAACCTCTTCATCCCTTTTTTCGCAATAAAAGGTAGCCTATGTTCTTTCTCAGGGTCTAAAGATTGTCTATGCCAAATTTCATCAAAATCGGTTGAGAGGTTTAAGCGGGAAAGCGTAACAGACAGACAGACAGACAGACAGACAGACAGACAGACAGACAGACAGACAGAGTTACTTTCGCATTTATAATATTAGTTTGGATTATCGACTGGCGTAGTGACCAAGAAATCAACTACCGCGCCGCGTATGGCGGTTCGATTCCTGCGACCTGCACTGAAAAATATTTGATCTACAAATAGTTGTTTCGGGCTTAGCTGTTTGTGTATCCGAATTCGAATGTTAGTGAAAGTTCCAAAGGCATAGTAGGGTAAGGGCTTTTTGATTTACATTTAGTCTAATTTTAAAAAAAAACCTTGTGCTTGTGGTTGCATTTGTCCGAAAACATCTTTTCTGGCTTCCAGAACGTACACTATGCGGCATCGTATCCCAATAACGTCGACGCATCGCAACACAATTTCGTTGTGTGGCGTCAGAGATTTATATGATGCAACGCCGACGCCGCAACGCTTTGTTGTGGCTTCGCCCAAAATAATCTCTGCGCAGCAATAAGTATGCTTTTCTACAACTAGCAACACTGCATACCCTTGACAAATAAACAGGGATGTTTGTTTCCGCAAATCATGAAGCAGCAAAATATGTTTTCTTTCTTAATACTCGTATCATAAAGTATTACTTTTAAGAACAAAGGAAACTGCCCAGACACAGTTTCAATCTGGATTTTAACATGATGCCTAAGATCATAAGGAATTGATAGGGAAACCTATTCAGTATGAATAGAGGCATTAAACAAAACGCATAAAAACACAAATGGCATAATTTTTAATTGTAACCATTCAGAACAGAACAGTTCTCGGGAAATCAAAAAGACATACAAGCCTTAATTTCAGTCTAAAATTTATTAAAAACCGTACTTTTAAAGACAAAGGAAGTCCCGATTCCCGGGCGAGGCTTTTACCTTTTACACGTGTCCTTAAATAGCTGGTCGATAGGGCGTGCAGCTGCGCAGTGAGTGCAGGGTGCACTCCCTGTGGGGTTGACTCCCTAGGCAGAGCTAGGCAATACGTCATGCGCACTGGGGCATCATCGATCGACTGGGCAAGGACCTTCAGAAAGCCGGGGGACTAAAGTCGTCGGGGTACTGAGCTGGTTGCATTTCCCCCGAGCCCGACGGATAATTGTGTATGTATGTACTAAATACTTTATTGTAGTTTTATTGCATGATTGGTGCATGCTTCCGAAATTAGAGTATGTAGAACATTAATAGTACTTATGCTTAAAAATAAATTGTTTTCAATTTACTGTTTGCCTTTTTTTTTGAAAAATTTCGATGTAGCATTTATATGTATTTAATTTTTTTTACGTGTTAATATCGCCGAATGAGTCCTCCCACCCGGGGCAGAACGGGAGGAACTGTCAGACTTGTGCTGACTAAATTCCACGGTATCCTTCAACAGCCCTTTACGTTCTGGAGCCACGGTAACCCGATAGCTCCGCGACATCGGCAGACTTTGGCCTTCGGCCACGTCATAATTATTTAATTTAAGTAGAAATAATATTTTCACATTTTAATACATGAAGCAATACCTTAATGCCTACCTACTCCTTTTAATTTGAGAGGTACAGTTAAAGTAGAAGAAGAAAAAAAATTAAACAAAGAAGATCAATTTCAAAGTCTTTTTGTCTAAAGGACATATATGATTTTGGTCAAAAGTTACGTCGACTATGTCTCACCGAAATCGGTGACGCCTGCTAGCGCTACCGCGGTTCCTTACAACCTAACCAACTTGTAATGTGTTTTAACATAAGTATTGGTAATTTATATTTTTAACAAAATATTTAAGATACTTGTTGAAATATGACAAAAAAAATCTTAAAATCATTGGTATTCAAAACGTAATACTCAATTTCGGGAAGTTTAGAAAAATCAAAACAATGAATGCCAACTATACTTCCACAACCCAGTAACTGGGTTATCTTTATAGTACCGTCTGTCAAAATACAAATATCTAGTATATCTTCAGTAAAATCAGCATTAGTTACGTTAGCTATTTCAGGGACCTCTGAAGTGCGCAACATCGCCTTGGCATCACCTAATTATACGTAAGTTTCAACAGTTACCGTTTTCTAGAGGAAGTTGCTCAAGTTCGGTCGGTGGCTGACATTCGATCGCGGCTCGATTGTGGTTACGCTCCTATTATGATATGTGATAGGTATATGTATATACTCTGGGTCAAAACGACCTATACCAGGTCTAATCGACTTTGAATACAGTATTTGACTCAAAAAACCTTATTAGTAAGACAGTTAGATTATCAAAAAATATTTGGTAAACCAAAAATGACGAGTATACGACGCTTTTAAAATTGCCGATTCGTCACAAGCAAGTTCAGTTTTTACTTGCGTCTAATATCACGCGAGACCCCACTGTCGAGTTTTGATGCGTTGTATCTTTGTAAATATGAAGAGAAATACTTGTTCATTACTTTTAAAAACTCTAAGTGAAGGACTAATTAATTTTAATAATAATATTCCACAACTATCACACAACGCCATTTAGTCCCAAGCTAAGCAGAGCTTGTGTTATGGGTACTACTCGTAAATAACTGATAAACTTACTTATCTATATATATAAAAATCAATGCCACTTTGCGTTGTAATTTTATAACTCAAGAACGGGCTCACCTATCCAAACGAAATGGCTTTGTTCGGACTATTTAGTAGATGGTTTATGTGAAGTTTGCACAAAATCGGTCGACCGGTTCTTCATATCATTTTTTTTTGTAATAATGAATTCAATAAATGGCGGATCATTTTGTTAATAGAGATTTTGCTGTCAAAGTAGAGAAACACGTACCGGGCTGCTAGTATATTTCTAAATACATACATAAATATTATGATAAATACGAGTATTAGATTTGCAATTTATTGATGCTGTCAACATAACTACATATTACGACCCACCATAAGGTTATTTTCTGACAGACATTCAAATACAATTATATAGAACCACATTCGCGTAAACATACAAATCCATGATAACGTACTAGATCTTTGTTATTTTGACGGATTCAGAGGATTTATTGACAAAATAGTCGACAGATTCAAATGTGCCGACTGTACCTACCTAGGTAGTTTAGTGCTAACCGTACCCAGGGAATTAATTTTTTTACAATCATCAGATGTAGTTAAAAAACTGGATTACTGCATGATTCGCACGAATAAAACTCGCACAAAATGTGTGAATTGATCATTTTTAATCATTTTAATTTTATTGTATTCGATTCGGACGAAGTTAGTAATGTGTGAATCTATTCTTTTGTCAATTCAAAAATTGTTGAGTAGGCTATTGGCAAAACATAAAAGGTACAGTCCTCTTTAGTCGAAATGTTTAGTGGAAATTCATATTTATTCATTTCATACGTGAAGCAAACAAAATCTTTGTACCCTATTTTACAAAAGATAGCGGAGAAATATTGGCGTAGATCACGAAGCAGATTGCATTTGACACGGTAAAAGTATATATAAGGAGAAGGAGTGGAGAAAGCTTTATTTTTATATAATAATGCATTAGAAATGCATTAAATTTAAATGAATTATGGTCGAATTTCTATCACTGCGCGTCCACTTGTATTTTCTTATTGTTTACAAATACTGATTGATATTATGAGAGCCAATCAAAACAGATTGTAGGAAAAATGTCCATTAAGAACATGACCATTTCATTTACTACGTGTACATTATGCATTTATTTAGGGAAATAAAAAACCCCACATGATAACATAACACAATGATATATTTTGTACTTTCACATTGAACAAACGAGTCAAAGATTCTTAAATAGACTTCACCATATCCTAAAATCATTTTTATCACTATATATCATTCTAGCTAAACTGTGACTAGCAAGACAAAACTTAAAAACAAAACATCACAAAAAGAAAAAAAATTGCTCGTTTCGTTGACTTTATTCCAATTTATTTCACACTTTCACACAGACTTAATGCCTGACGCTTTACTCGTTGTAAAAATAAACTGCTCGCAATAAAACAGCAGTCGTTACCCCAATGACCTTCCGAACTTGTGTGTGTGCGAATGTACGTGCCATGGAGTGTATCAAAACATGACATTATAAGTCTAGTTCTACGCTGAGATAGTGAAAGTAGCACTGAGCCACTGAGCTACCACGTACCGGGTCACTCAGCCATGGAACGAAAATATTCGACAACAATCAGGTGGCATTGCAAAGATTTAAATCTGATGAGGCCTCATCGTACCATCGTGCTCAGTGTTGCATAAATGTTTGTACTGGACACTCAGTTCGCACAAACATACGCACACATCACTGAGAGCGAAACACTTAGCACGTAAAATGAAACGTATCGAAGATCAAATAAAATATCGGTCTATTGTATGAAGAATCTTTGACAGTCGTAACTTGTCAGGATCTCTAAAATCTGATAACCAGTTTTACCATGGGGTATCGCATTACGCAGTTACAGGGTTGTGGAAATGTGGAGGTCCGATAGGCAGTCGCTTTATATAAAATACCTACAGATCTTCAGCTGCATCTGTGACGACTCGAAGCCGACCCCAATATAGTTGGGAAAAAGCTACGCAGATGATGATGAGGAATGATTTATAAGATACAGAAGTAAATGGATGATAGATAGACGAAGAAAAAGGAGAATGCTAAAACGTGTCGGCCAGCCAGACCCCAAGTCACACACGCACAAGCACATCAGGAAGATTTTTTTTTACAACAAGTGAAGCAAGCCATTCCTTTCGCCACATACCACAGATTATGCAAAAGGAATTCTTCATGAACGCATATAAACACCATCGGTTCGACATAGGAAACGGAACGCAGCAACATTTTATTTTTTGTAGCAATCAACACAAAGGCATCCGGCACAGGCGACAAAAAACAACATTCTTACTCCGACACACTGGGTTACTATAATCGATCCTTTATCACGAGAGTCATCGTTTTTTGTAAAGAACTATGTCAGAAATGTTATGTGTTAAAAGGAATTTTGTTTGAGCTTGTGTGATCTGTCAAGGTATTAAGGTGGCTTTTTTTATCGCAATAAATCGGTCTGTCTGTCTACTTAACTACCTGACACTTACAGTATACGCAACGTAGTTTGGGTTCTACGAGTAACTTAAAAATACTCGTTTTTAATAGTGGCAGGCTTTACTAATAAAGCCTCATTTAAACGGAGCAAGAACTCGCATGCGAGTTTCACTACATTGCGGTATTTGTTTGATCAACTTAATTCGTTGTGCCTAAGTCCGCAATGTAACGAAACTCGCGTGCGAGTTCTTGCATCGTCTAAATGAGGCCTTATTGTCTTCTTCTCAATCTATCTCTGAGAATGGTATCTGCGCTCCAATTCGATTTTCTTCAACTGTTTCCCCCCTGTTTAGACTTCTGCCTCTAGGTCTTTTGTCATCGAACTTTCCAGCCATTTGCCGAATCATATTTTTGATATATTGGTTACTGACAGTAATTCCTGCACTTGTACTCTATAAAAAAATCTCTCTCTGTATATAGGGAAATTATTGCACTTGTACCAATGGACAAATTAATAACAAAATACGTTCGTTGATACGAGAGAGGATCACATTCAATAACTTCGTGTGTCACTGGATTTTTAAAGACATTTTTTAGTACTCATGCTGTTAAGATCGCCTGGAAATTAAATGATATAGTAAAATTGAATATATAGTTTCTACTCTGTTTCGGAGCATTATACAGGGGTAATTAAGCTACTAAAAAGTCGCAACTTAAAAAAGGTATACGTAAACTACCTACAAACAAATTTTTCAACATGCTATCCCAGAATGTTTGGACGTCATCGTCAGGCCCCAAAATGTTTCGGTTAAAAAAGGTCAGTTGTCTGCACCGGACGCGAGGGTGCCGCGCACTTCCGGTGCAAGCACCAGAAACTTGGGGAGCACGACAGTTATGTCACTGAATTATGCAAGTTTAAAAAACAATTTGAATTATATACAATAAGTTTACCAACGTCTTGCATGTTTAAAATTTTAAACGATAAAAAAATTAAGTAGGTACCAACTGATATTAATTTAAAGTTTATTAAATCTTTGTCTTTTTTTGTCAAGAAGCTTTGCACGCTAGGCGTTTCCATATTTAAACTCACATACACAAACAGCTCCTCAACTATTAAAAATAAAATGGTAACATGGACATTTGGCCAACATTGCTATTTTAAACATTACGTGACGTAAGACGTATTAACAGTACGTAAAGATGTATAAAAGTTGCACTTCTGCCTACTCCTCGAAAGATACAGATAAAGCCAATAAAAAAAAAACATAGAAATAATCGTACACACAACACTCACAAAAATCAAATTTTTAAACAGAATTATAAATAACACAGGTCAAAAGTCAGGGAACACACAGTTAAGACGAAAAACGAAAACTTAACTGTCAACCGAGTAGTATTAGTTAGCGCAGTGCTAAACGATGGCGTGCTGACATGACCACAGTTACTTACACACAAGCTATATGCTCTAGTTACTGCACTGCTAAGGTTAAACCAGATAGCAGTGGTAATAAAACATACTGATAACCCCAAGTCTCAGTAAATACATGTAAGAGAAATGTTGAGGAAAAAGTCAAGAAAGCAAAAAATTATAGCTTCATTCTTTACAGTTATCATTTTGAAATTATTAAATGATAATCCTTTAAAAGAATATTGTATCCACATTTCAAGCAAGTACCTACTGAATACCTGGCAAAAATGGTTGTCGACGATTTGAACAGCCAAAATAATATCGTGGCTGCGACACGAAAAAGAATAAGGCAGGGGCGTAGCTACCGCCGTATCAATTATTACGGGGCCCCCAGACCACGGGGGCCCCCAACGTGCGTCTTCAAAAATTAATTAATACTATATTAATACTAATATATTTCATTTGCGAATGAAAAAATGGGTACCTATTAATAATGGCAATTGAATCTAAATTGTTTGTAAACATTTTAGAAAAAGTGATAGATTATAGATTATTATGATGAATTCTTTTAATTTTTATGCATATTTTTTTCTTTTGTGATAAATTTTTAACCCTTCAAAAGGACCCCCAAACTAAATTTTACACGGGGCCCCGGCAGGGCACGCTACGCTTCTGGAATAAGACCTTAAATTACAGATCAGTAACTGAATCGTATCATAGAAGGACCTCGAGAAAGCTTTACCTTTTCTGTCTTTTAAAAGGCGAAGCTTGAGTAGTTCCGCTCAGTGAACGAGATGACGCTAGACGACTTGTATAGCTCGGTCTCTTTCACACAGCCTAACTATCTCATGCTTTAAGACGTCATGTTAGGCCACCAGGTCTATGATTTCCACCGTTGTTTTGTTTCGAAATTGAAACTTCCAAAATAAGCCCAATGAAGATATTCTTTCCAACTGCTCGAACAAAATTACTGATAATTACGTCAATTATGACAGTTTACCGTGAATCCCGAACTGTGGCGCATCACGCATCATTTAGTCACGGCTCACATCCTCCTAATGTACGGTTATCAGTCGCGTCTCGTGCATCTAGCGCTAGCCGCTGAACGCGTGCCGTGTAGCGGGAGACTTCTTGTTTCCATCTACATAATGGGGCAAAACAAACGTAACATGAGAGGAGGGAACTGGGTTAGTGCAGTGCTTTTGTATTGACTTCATGTAATCTGTTGCCCGGTTATTTTATAATTTATCATTAAATTCAATAGTCAGTTCACTGATTTTGGGGTTGAAAAACAAATAGACTAGATAAAATAATTTAACAATCCCTATATTTCCACTAGTTTCTTTGGTCCTTTGAGCCGGATTGGTACATGAATCTCACCAATAATGCTTTGCAACGCAATACATGATGGAATCAATTATCATAAACTTTACATCATATTTTTATTTCACTAGCAACCTGTCCTTGCTTTGCACTGTTACTTTTCTGGCTTTTCCGGTGAATTTTCCTACCTATGACCGTAACCAGGCAAACACAAATTTTATAAAAAAAAATTATCCAATATTTCACATCACGACACTAGCGTACAGACTAAAAATAGTCTTTTTGATAGCACAGCTGATATCCATCTGCATCTTGAAGAGTCTGACCCATAAGATGTCTTAACAAGGCTTTTTATCGATATTTCGTTCTAAATAGGAGAGTTTAACGCAGGGAACGATTCTGAGTCCAGTTGTGAACTGAAGATGTTTCTTTCGACCTCTAGAAGTAGCTGCGAAGAGAAAGCCAGATTGCTGACAAGGTTAACTTTGTAGATCATGAAATGATAATTCAAGTTACAATGTCAGTGGAGATTTAGGATATCATTATAATGATAATTATGTCAGTGACATGCGTTTTAAAATTGACAGAAAAAAAAGATTGATACTTAATTACGTTTCATTCCACATGAATCAATGTCGGCTTTTTAATTGATTTTTTTGTTTATATTAAAAGGCGTTAATTCAACGAAATTGAAACACAAACGCGATATTAAATATTTCTCTCAGACACAATCTGAGCAATTTAAAAAGAGAGACGCGAAACAATATTTGACCTACATTACTCGGAAACGAAAGACGGAAAGAAAGCATACTCTGCGCCAATAAGTTAAGAATCGTTTGATGATGATGATGGTTTTAGACCTTGGAGAACCAAAGGGTCCTTAACTTCAAGAAGAGTTTTCTTTTTGAACAGAATAACATTTGAAACCATTTCCTTTATGAAATATTGGAACTCTACTACCTACTGGATAAGATTAGTGTAGATCCGCTAATATCTGGCAAAAAAAATACTTTGAGGGTATTGGCACAGTCGCGCTGCTGCCCATAGTAGGTATGTTTGGATAACAGCAAAATTTTGTACCGTTCTACACTTGACGGTCACCAAATCTAGAAAATATATATAAAGTGGTAGATAATATCTTCCACTCAATAGGCAATATGATATGATTGGACTAACAGTAAGAAAACACGAGATGAAAACTGAGCCTCGCGCAATCATCGAACCCACGTCCCATGAAGTTAGAGGCACAACCGCAGACAGTCACCTGTGACTGGCATCATGGTGACCTGAATACCCAGAAGAAATTACCCCACATTCACCATCAACCGAGCGGAAAACCATTACAAATAACAACCAAATACAAACAATAGTATAACCAAGAAGAACACACAAAAAAATAGAGAAATCTCATCACAACACAGCTCTTCCCAAGAAAGTAGTACAGTGAACACTATGGCTACGTAAGTGATGGAAGAAAAAAAATAGAAACCAACCTTGGAGGAGGGACAGGATCACACAGATATACAGAACATCCATTTTGATAATTCACACTGTAATAATATTAAACACTCGCGGCGTTTTCGTGAGACGCGCGGTCATGGCGCGTGCAGCGTCAGAGGCTGTCGGAAAGCGACTGAGCGAGTGTCGCGACAACAGGTGCGCGCGCGCACGCAGGTACTTTCTTCGCCCTCCCCCTTCTGCTACAGCCGTCTCCTCCCGCAGAGCTTTCGCGCGCTGAATAACCAATTTCTGGCGCTCCAGGGTATTCCATACGTGTTTTGAAACACAAAATAATTGGGTTAGTAGGTGTGACTTGGTATTCTAATTACGAAGGTTTAAGTTGGATTATATGGCGGTCGCCGCAGCCGGTGTTTGTTGTTGCCTACATAGCTGTTAATTGGTAATTATCGGTTTGTAGGCTATAGATGACGTCAGGAGATTGACAGACTATTACAACGTTATAATAGTAGCTGATTATAATGAGCTGTTGTGTTTTTTTATCGTCATGTCACTAATTTTTGTTCAGTCACGTCGTTTTTTGATGCCTCAATACAATTTGATGTTAATATTAGTAATATAAAGGTTTTTATATAAAAATCCTTATGTCTATCGGTAAAAGCCGTAAGAAAACATACTTTCGTCAAAAGTCAGCGTTGATGTCTTTTGTATGGAGCTACGAGTGCTACGAAAATATTGTAAAGCATAACAAATATTTTAAGAAATGCCTTGCCTTTAAGTACTATTATTATTATTCTTTACTAGCTGTTGCCAGCGGCTTCACCCGCTACAACTCGAAAATTATCCCACGGGAACATAAAATCGGGATAAAATTATCCTATGTGTTAATCCAGGTTATAAACTAACTGTGAACTAAATTTTTGCCAAATCCGTTCAGTGGTTTTTGCGTGAAAGAGTAAAAAACATACCTACATACACATACATACATCCTCACAAACTTTCGCATTTATAATATTAGTAGGATAGTAGGATTGTACACACATAATATAATTAAATAACATTTTGCATAAGGGTAAGTTATGTACAAAGGCGAGCTTAACCCAGAATTTGATACCTAGTAAGTAAGTACCCTAGTCACCTTCCTCTTGATTTAGAAACCTCTGTCTAGACCTCAAATCGATTTTGTTTGTGTGTACTCTACCGTTGCAATTGTTATATTACTTGCTAGCTTTTCCCAGCGGCTTCACTCGCTCCCCCTCCCCTCTTATTGCCTATGCCTCTCAGGACCAAAAGGGGTTATTAAGATTCTGGCTCAAAGCAATGCTATTTGTAGAACTTGAATGAGCACCGGTGTCAATTTAGACACAAGTGACATTTTCATTCTATCCCAAGGATTATATTGCTCTTGGTCGTTAGTATGTAGTAGCGCACTAACTTCCTAAGTTATTTAGGTACGAAGAAGCTGAATCAATTTGATGATTTTACGGAATAATGTCGTCGTAATACGTCATGAATCTTTTATACTACAGTCAAGTCAGGATCCAGTAGTCGCATGCTGGGGTCGAGGGACTGCCTTATCAGGTAATAGTGACGTAAAGGGCTGTACAAAGAACACCGTAGATTTATGAAGAGTCCGTTAAAAATCATTTTTTGAAATTAGCAACCCTTCCACATTTCATTCGTAACAGAACTACGGAACTTTTTTTTTTTACGTGTTGAAGTCATCAAATGGGTCCTCCCACCTAGGGCAGGGCGGGAGGGACTGTCAGGCTCGTACTGTCTAAAATTCACGGTGTCCTTCAATAGCTCTTTACGTTCCAGGGTCACGGTAAATGGAAAAGTCCCGCGACCAGAACAACAGAACTTGTAAAAATATATTAAGTACCTAACTAAAAAAAACATCTTCATAATTTGAAAACTAAACTAAAGAATTTTCACAGATCAGTTACCTCATTAACCCAGAAACTGTTTGAAAGAAATTTCTTTAAAATAGAAACCAAATTGAAACGAGTATCGATATAAATTCACTTTCTCGAGAGAATCAATTCGACAGAGTTACGTAATGAGAGATCGTGATGGCGGACGAAACTGCTCCTATTTATCTACAAGTCCATCATGGTATAGTCCTTGAGTAAGATCATTCTTTTTTTATAAATATACATTTATGGTTTGCTATTGGCCTCAATCATATCCAGAGGCAAAAATGAGTACTTTTTTTCAACCGACTTCAAAAAGTATTGGTTCTCAATTCGGATGGTTCTATTTTTTTGTTTGTTCGTGCATAATACCTTCGCTTACTAACCGATTTGAAAAATTCTTTTTTTGGTGCAAAGGGTCTACTTTCCAATTGGTCCCGCGAAAATTTTATCGAAATCGAACAAGCAGTTTTTGAAAAATCAACATAAATCTAAAAAAAAACTACATAATCGGTGTGGACGATACCGATTACTCCGAGGTTTCTCGTCGGATTTGTGTAATTCTTTTTTGTTCGATGCAGTATACCTGGTATAATATGGTTTAGTAGTTTTTATTTTATGAGCATTTTTTGCTGTGTACATTACTGTACAAGTGTACATGGACGATGTTATTACCGATGCTACAGATTATACAATTCTAGTGCACATGTAAGAAAATTATGTATTTGACAAGAATTTGGGTTGAATATTTGAAACCAGTCTTTACCATCTTACCTTACCCAGTTACTGGTTTGTGGAGGTCTGATAGGCGGTCGCTCCATGTAAAATATTGATATTCAGCTGCATCTGGTTCCAATATAATTGGGAAAAGACTAGGCAGATGATGATTTGAACTAAAAAGGGTAAAACAAAAAACTTAAAAAATATATTAATATTGGTTTACTGGCCTCAATCTTGCCCGGAGGCAAAGATGAGTTTGTTGTTGAGGTGGAAAAATCATCAAACTAGTCCTCCTGCCCCGGGTGTAATGGAAGGAGCTGTCAGACCACAACGTCTTCCTTCAACTGCCCCTCACTACCAGACTCAAGGTTCAATTTATGATTTTTACATGACATGAAAGGCTAAATTTAAATAAACGCTTTAAGTATTATTCGATTTTGACCTTCAATATGTCGTCGTATCCGTTAGGAGAAGAAGGCTGCTAAATATGGAGCAGAACATATTTTTTAAACTTTACATAACATACACAAACGGATCCGGCACGAAAAAAAAAAGAAAAAAAAACAATGTGGTATTCGAACCCGCGACACGAATGCGCAGGAGTCGATCACGCAGTCACAGCTCCTAACACAAAGACTATTTAATATAACATAAAGGCGCTCCCTCACCGGGAGCTTTCGCGTGTAATGTAACATTATAGATTCGACTCTGAGCATTGCATTACATTACAATACTACCTCCCTGACTGACGAGCATTCGCGTACATTTATGGTAAGCGTCCACAGGTCCGCATCGCACGTATCGGACGTATCGTACGTAACGGATTTTAGTTTACCTTGTATTAAAACTCATACAACTGCGTCCACTGATCCGCATCGTACGGACGGCTCATCGGCAATGCCTACATGCGATGCGTACCGATGACGTCATACGGAATGCCGATCAGTGGACGCAATGAAGGTGGCATCGGCAATCCGATAGCTGATACTCGCGTCGGCAATCCGATCGCTGCCGAAATACGGATACAGAAATCCGTTTGATGCGATGCGTCCGATACGTACGATGCCGACCTGTGGACGCTTACCTTTAGTATAGATTTATTACAAGGTGCGCATTGTGATGCTCGATTGTCTTCCGTCACTGATGAAATGTTCGAATCTACAGGTGAATGCTCGTGGTGAGGGAGCTCCATAAGATACTAATCTAAATAATTACTGTCATTTCATATTCCTAGCACGCTAGACGGAGCGTATCCCGGTCAGATCTAGAACGCATTCAACAAATGTGGGTCTTTCTGAACATAAAAGTCTGGAAAGACCGCATTTATGAGACGATAACTCATTTAGTTATTTAAGTTTTGTAGTTGTTGGCAAAGGCATATTTCATACTGTTTTTAATATTGTAATAGTTCTAGTATGGGGTTGCGGAACGGTCGCGGGACTAACGAATTACCGTGACCACGGAACGTAAAGGGCTATTGAAGGACACCGTGGATTTAGTCAGTACGAGTCTGACAGTCCCTCCCGCCCTGCCGCAAAAAAAAATAGGGTCTCTGTCTACTGTCTCATCAGGATACTTGGAACGTAAAGGGCTATTGAAGGACACCGTGGATTTTTAGTACGGTATATAAGCCTTACAGTCCCTACCGGGGTGGGAAAAACCATTTCATGATTTTACCACGAAAATAATAATAAACTGTCCTTATATTTCTATTAATTTATTTTATATGGTTTAGTTTTAAGATTTGCTTGATGCCAATAAACGCACTTTTCTTTCTTTCTTTTTCTTTCGTTCTGTGTCCTCCAGAGATTATTCTTCATAGTCAATGCACTAGTTAGAGTGATGCCTCCAAATATCACGTTTTGGGCTTCATACAGATGAGCGTCACCTTGCTGACGGCAGATACGACTGTACTACCGATAGTACCGATCTCCAGCCACGATCTCCGGCCACGATCTCCGGCCACCGTAGGCGCGAGCATACGGGCTTTGAGTAATGGACGACTCGATGTCCGACTATAAACAATGGCCGGGTCGGCGGCGCGTTGTGTTCCACGCACGCCTCAAAGTGTGTCAGTACAATGACGCGACAAAGTCTGCCGGGGTCGCGGGTCTAACAAATACCGTGACCCTGGAAAGTAAAGAGCTATTGAAAGACACCGTGCATTTTAGTCAGTATGAGTCTAACAGTCCCTCCCGCTCTGTCCTGGGTGGGAGGACTCATTTGATTGATGACTTTAAAAAAAATAAAAAAAAATAAGTAGACACCACGGGTATGAGTCATCATGAATGTTAAATAATAGCAAACATGACATCTTAAGTTCAAATAACTAGATTTAATTGAATAAATAGTTGAAAATAGCTCTATAAATGCGTATTTCTTTAAAACGCTATAACTTTTTTCTCCCATGATACATTTTTTTGTACACGTACAAAAAAAGTAAGCTTAGTAAAGGAACTTTCAAATAAAATGAACGTCATGCTCCGCCGGCACTTGGGCCACACCCGCCCGATCTCCTGAGGAAAACACTATTATCTTTTGCAATGGTGCTATTAAACTTTCTTAAAAGGCAGGAGAAGTATGACTTGAATACAGTTGGACAATGTCCAAAGAATGTTTCTAAGTGATGGCGCAAATACAGAAATCAAATCTTACTTCTAACTAGCTTTTAGTTTCCAATATTTCAGCACTGTAACAAGTTTATCCCATTTTAAGTTCAAATGATAGTGTTAATGTTCACGTCAGTTTCAACACTTAACCTCGTACTTAGTTCAGTATCATAGAACCTCTTTTAATGTTCCCTTTCATTAAGATAATGCCACTCTAGACTTGGCACAGTAAAGTGCCACCTGAGTGGCATTCCGGACACGTCAGCCATCTTGGCACTGTCATGGCAGTGCGCACCAAAAGTGACGCAAGTAAAAGTCTCTGGCATCCGGCACTAGAAGGATTTAGAAATGCTTGTCTCACCCAGTTTTAAAAGTAGGAGCTATTTAGTAATAGAAAATATTGTTTGTACTTTTGTTTTTTTTTATATTTAAATTGGGTTTGTTCTTTACCTCAATGTACCCCATGAGCATAAGAATCCTAAGATGGAGCTAACTCACCCAAAAGAATTGCTATGTAATTCTCTATAGCACGGGTTCCCAAAACTTCTTCAGCTCGCGGTGCACATACAGGCGTAGAATATTTTTTCGGCGCCCTAGCTAATTGATAGATACCAAGTGAATAAGAAAACAATAATACCTGGTTCCGAACTCCACGAAATCAGAGAACGTGAATCTGGGTTTGTTGCTGCAAAAGACATCAATGAGACTATCCTGTCTATCTACTTTCTTGACTATTGACTTATCCTGACTATCTGTATCTTCTTTCTGGTGGATATTTTATACTTACATATAGAATCTTGGTTCCACGCAATATCAATCCAGAGAATGGTCGACCCTCGCGTCACACGTCCTCTCTACGATGCACTAGGGCGCCGCGACGCACAGTTTGGGAACCCCTGCTCTATAGTAAAATTTCATCGCTGGAATCTTCGCTGTGCCATCGACGAGGCGGCTTTGAGACCGTCCGATTATGCAGCAAGCGGTGAGCGCTAGGTCGCTGTCATCAGCTTAGTGAATACCAAACTTTAGTGCCGGCACGGCGTGAGCGCTGCGGCCACGCTGTCACACCGACGGAATACAATAATAACTATTTGGCGCCGGACTCCGATGGAATATTGTTTGCTAGTCTAGCCCTGGTGAACCCTACTTCCGCCAGGAGGAACGGTTAATGTTAAGGGCGCTCCCTCACCGCGAGCACAGATTCGAACATTCGAAGACAATAGAGCATCAAATTGCGCACTTTTATGTTACATTACAGGTGAATGCTCGCGGTGAGGGAGCGCCTTAGAGATCGCGTATGGTGCCGCTGTCCGAAAAGTAAATAATTTACGCAAGCAAAGCCTGGCTTCTAACATATTATTATAGTAGCTACTCGTACAATCAGTAGCGTTAAAGGCTAACAATTGTCCATCAAACCATTTGGGACCATAAACCATTCCAGTCTCACCGAAGCAAACTTACAATTGCGGCTGTCTCAAACTTTATTGCTTTTAACTAAGGTTTATTTTAGGTAAATCCACATGCAGTACCACAAGTTATCCTAGAATACAGGAACAACAGTTACAGCTGCATTCATAAAGCATCTTTATTACAGTCACATACAGTTCTGTTTTGTTTATTTTCAAACAATTTGATAATATAACAACCACTTATTGTAATGCAGTTGTTAGAACTCGTATTGTTTTTCGAATAAAGATTATAATAGGGTGTTTTAACTATGGATATTATATTGTGGGTTAAGTAGTTTCCTATCTTGGAATAAGGAGCTGGAATGCTAGAAACACTTTCCCTTATCCTTATGGGATGGGTCTGTTTTGACTCATGGCGTCCATAAGTGTACAAGTCATTCGATAGCCATAAAAAACTAAGGGCTCAAAACTTTCTGTTAATACATTCTCTTGGCCATTTTCTATTTTTACACAGGCATTCAGAATAACAGGTAACTTTTTTTTTTATTCTTCAAGTTTCCGTTACGTAACAAAAGAAAAAATATGAGTCAATATTTTCCTGACACTTGATGGAGTAATTCGATTTTTGCCTATTTCAAAATGAAGTTTTACAACTCTTTATGACGTCCGAGTACTTAAAAAAATATCTATGATTTTCCTGTTGAGAAACAGTTTCAATGTAACGGTTATTTCTCTAGTGTAGAAACCCACCTCTGACGTATTTACCAACTGAAGGGTGGAAAAAAGGGGCCAGAACTTTCAATATTTGTATTGACAAACTTTACATTTCGTCATTATAAAGGTATTTTTACCGTCCCTAAATAGGGATTCGTCCCTTTATAAGGCTTTCAATTGTTTATTTTCCTTTAAAAGAAATATGTTTCGTAAGTCTGATGTATGTAGGTACAGCCAACCCCTAATCATTCCCAAAACACAGATTTTTTTGGATGTTATTGTTATTGCTTCCTTTGAAAAACCATTCAGGATTTCAAATTTTCAGCTTAAAAGATATTTATGGACGTCAAAGGACTCGCATTTGGACGGTTCTAGTGATGTCTAGGCTTGCTTTTGAGTAATAGGCTGAATTTCATAACTCTTTCATGTCTACCGAATCGAAATTAAAGTGCAGGTACTATGATTTCGTTTAATTATGTTCAATCTTTCCCTGATTACTGTTAACAAGTACTTATTTACTCCAAAACAACTTGATTTATTCCATTCTAATACCAAAAACTAATACCACTGGTATTTGTTTCAACTCATATTTTTTTTCTATTCCGAACCGATACCATTGTTTAAACTAATACCAAAACAAGTTCAAAGATATAAGGTACAGTCAGTAAAAATGCTTTGTATGTAAATATAAGACCTTTAATTGAAAAAAAAAACAGATAACTCCAAAAAAATAGTTATTTGTTATGCAAGGCTGCAAAGTTGATTTTTGGCGCGAGTACTTGAATTGAAAACTGAGCGAGCGAAGGATTCTAAGATTGAACCGCGAGAGAAACGAGCGGTTCAAATATAGAATCCTGAGCGATGCGAAGTTTTCAAAGGTACGAGACGCAGAAAAACTTTGCTGCCGAGTGCAACACACAACTTTTCACCTCACACAGCGAGGAAATGTAGTGGGGGCGGCTCGCCGGCCAGTGTAGAAAAGTAGAAAACAATTGAATACAAGACGTGTTCGAATTTTAAACAACACTTTGTGCTCTAGAGCACAAAATGGAGTTTTGCGCTCAGATTTTGAATGAGAAATAGAATCTTTCCGAGCGGGTGAGGTGAAAACAAATTTTGTTAGCAAAAGTCTTGTTCAATGATAAAATATCACTTAAATAATTTTTTTTTTTTTTTTTTTTTTTTTTAGATTTTATTATTTTAATAATCTGTGATTAAGCTAAACTATATAAATATAAAATACTAATTTTTCGATGCTCTGTAATAGTTTAGTTTAGTTTTCTTAAATAATCAACTTTAATATAATTTTAGTTCCTCTCTATACCTGTATAATATTTTTTTTTGCAAAAACATCAAACAGGAAGAATTTACTTACAATCTAAAAATTACAAAATATCTCAAAAAATTAACTCTTAATTTATATTGAAATTTATCTGACATAGTTATTATTAGATAGGTACGTAATTATTCACGTCTACCTATCTCATAACAACTATGTCAGGTAAATTTTTAACAAAAATAAATCACTTTTTATCTAACAATTGTAAAATATCACAGAAAATCAACTTTTTGTATAATCAAATCAGTCATTCTTCACCTATATAGCAATGAATCAGCAGTTTTTTTTTGCAAAAACGTCATATATGAATAATTCACTTATAATCTAAGAATTATAAAATATCACAGAAAATCAACTATTAGTATAATCAGCTAAATGACGTGTAAATTTCTTATATTTCAACAATTAGTAGCTAAACCCTTAATTTTTCTAAGCAGTGACCTACGGAGATTTTGTTTTTGAGGAGTTGGTCAGTTACGTATGTGATCCACGAATTTTTCATAATAGTTGTCTGTGCACATCGTTTTGCGGGGGGTGCGTTTGATTTATATTGAGTAACAACCACTGTTTGTAAATCTGCGTCCTCTTTCAGCACGTTCAGAAGCTGATATAAATTAGCATTCTTTGGCACAGCCGAGTTTAATTTCTTATGCCAAGATTCTACGGCATTTGTGGTTCGATGGCGTTCACCATGAACGCACCAAATGTCTACAAAACTCTCGTTCTCTAGCCATTGTGACACCATGTAGTCATTAAATGTTTGAATGGCGTCAGTATCAGGACAGTCTTCCATTATGTAGCACCATCCTTCTGATATGAATTTACGAGGAAGTAAAGGCAGTAAAGCTGAAAGTCTTACATGTCTTTGGGTGATAGCATCTTTTGTCAGATCCAACTGTTTTGCTTTTTTCCATACATTTTTGGAATAATGAAAGTAGCATCCTTTAATCACAACTGACGGAAAAACGATTGTAATGGCGTTCATTGCGGCTAGTTCAAAATCTGTTAAAAATTTCACGGGTTCCACCCAGGAATGTTTTGTTTCAAAATTTCAAATAATTTTTTGTATGTTTCTTCTGTTTTTTTGTTAAGTAAAACATAAATAAGAGGAACTATACGAGTGTGATCTTCGTCACTTCCCAGATCTCCGTGGATAGTATGTAACTGCACAAAAGGCTCAGGGGTGCAATCGAATGTTCCGTCGCTTTCAAAAAATTTAATGCTCGGAATTTTCTCTAGTTGATTTGGACTGACCAAGATTATTATTCGGGTATTGGAAGACTCATCTTTATAATCGTAAAACAAAAAATCTCTAAATTGTAATGGAACTTCTACTTCATCAATTGATTTACATTTAATTTTTTTTACACCAGCTGCGTTGTTTCTTGCATAATACAATTTTGATTTGATGTTTGCAAACGATGGGATATTTCTCACCAAATCTGATTCAGTAGCGCAGAATTGTGATTTGAATTTGTTATAATATGTTTGGTATTGGGGCGAAATCAGACTTCATCACTTTATCTCTTAAATCATCCAGCTTTTTTGCCATTACATTTTTGAATTCATCGGGCTCGCAGCTATGATTTTTCTCATTGGAAATATTGCCATCCTGTGAGGACAACAAAATAGCTTTAGCAAAATAGTTTTCGGATAAAAATACATATTGAAAGATGGAACACTAACTGTCTTATTCATAATATAACGCTTACCGAAGGTATAAACCTTCATTAGTTAAAACATGTTTTAAGGTGGATGCTCCAGGGTGGCCCGCAAAATTCAAATTATCGTAAGTTTTTTGCAATTTGCAGCTCAGTATGGGATAGTATGGTAATAGAAACTAAATTCGCGGTACTGGCATGTATGTATTTATATCATTATATTAGTTAAATTTATCAATGTAACCCACTAAGTTAAAATTTATATTAAACGTAAAGTTATTATTAAAATGGCACATTTTCTCTTTTCTCTAAGTTAGACAATTATATTGAAGGTTTTAATAAGTATAATTGTGTAAATACATACATGCCGGTACCGCGAATTTAGTTTCTATTAATAAAATATCCGATACTCAGCTGCTAATTGCAGAAAACGTATGGAAATTTGAATTTCGCGGGCTACCCTGGAGCATTCACCTTAAGCCTACCGAACGTTCGATAAAAATTCTTATTCATAATCGTTTCTTAGAGCTCCCATAACTAAACGCCACTATCGTACACAATGTTGCCATTTTGTAGAAAAATATGCGATTTTAGTCGATTTTAACGTTTGTTTGCCTCTGGTCACAGAAAATTTGCATTTTTAATGCTATGCATTTTTAAACACTGTCATAAAAAACGTACACCAAGGTAAAGGAGGGAATAGTTTGAACTACCTAGTCTTTTGAACAATTTGTTGAATTTGTTATCATGCAATCTGGGAAAAAGCGGCAAAGGCCGTTGCCGTTAATACTTGTAATTCTGGTGAAGTACCACACCACCGACTAAATTAATTATAAAAGCAGCCGTTTCTTTGGAAAAACTGTACCATTTACGAAATTCTTCGTCATCCAGATAAAATGCATCGAATCTCTGCTAATACAATTTTATACGCGAACAACCACAATGCTATGTAGGGATTTTAAAGTAGGTATTTTAATACTAACTGACTGACATTGTAAACCGAACGTCAAACACGAAACAACTGATCGATGTCGGCCATTTGTTTCCCTTTTTTTTTTGTTTATCTAGTGTTTTTTTTTTTACTCTTGCTAATTCCAATTCACTTTTGACAATGGCAGAATTGTCGACAACGGCATCGGTACTAATTGCCATTTAAAGAAATAGAATAGAATTGATGTCGGCCATTTTATTGTTAACGAACGTTTAAAGAAGGGTCATGGCTTCTTTAAATCAAATTAACTTTAATGGAGAAATAAAGAGTGTTTTTACCTCTAAAATACGATTATGAATACCATTTTTTAACAAGCTTCCTACAAAGGCCTTATAAAGCTCCACTAATCCATTATAAATAAGCCAGTTAAACTCTATGTAAGAAGTTGGTAACATACCTTTATCTGTAAAGATCCACTGCACTCTTTAACATTCACACATCTCCAATGGGTCCATCCATTTTTATTTTCCCTTTTTTTGTGTACTGGTAACCAGCTCTCATTAAAACCAAGCCACCATTTCTTGTTATGAAAGTCAAGCTTCCTGTTTTTCCCGAAGATGTTGAGGGCTGATTATCAGCTTCCTCAGACATATCTAAAAAAATTATATATTGTATGTAACTTTTACATTTGATTGGATTATGATAAAAAAATCAAATAATAGGTATTTTAAATAACACTAATTTTAATAAAGAGAAGTAAATTATACAAAAGAACAAATTAATATACTCACTTAATAAATAAAAATCACTGTCACTCTGATACCAATACGCCACCGCCACCGCACGGAAATGTACTGAGGAATTTATGTAGATAAAATTTCTCTCCGAGTCAAAGCACAACATTCCAGTCACACTTGACTCTGATTGGTTGTTTGGAATTTTGGAACAATAGAGCAAACTCACCCTTTCTCGCAGGTAAAAAAAATAGCAAGATGATTCACTAAAACTACTCTTACCTATGCTAACCTTTGTAAAAATATTGGAGTGGAGTGAATTTGGAAAGTTTTAAGCATTATATTACGACTAGTATTTGCGCGTTGCGCGAGCTGCAAGCAGCTCGCGGTGTCGTGTTTTGGAGAAGTATTCCTTACCTTGATAAAATTTTGAGAATCCATTAGAATCTTTAAATGAATTGGAAAATCCTTAGTCCTTAAAAGATTTTGTAAATTATTAAATTATATAAAATATTTTTAATATTGTAAAAACCCTTATAACTAATTCAATAAAAACAAGAAACAAAAAAAAAAAAACAAAATAAATTGAGAATTCCTTAGGATAGTTAAAATAATAAAACTCAGAAGGCGCCATAAGGGGCAACTTTGAAAAATGGTTTTTACTTTTCTGAACACGGGTCTCTTAGCTTTTGAGATGCGATTGGGAGGGGGGGGGGGATAGCCAAAAAGGAGAGGCTTAGTACTTACGCCCTACTCATGAGAGTTACTTGTAAGTTTGCTTGTCGTCACCCCTGAGTTACGCTTCATCCACTCAACCTTCGTTACGTCCCATGATCAAATTGATGAACAATTCGAAAATTATAGCAGTCGCCATCTTCGATTTTTATTTTGACTTCACTAACGGCTTTAGCATCCTCGAAAACCATGAAAACGACTCCCATGATGAACAATTTGAAAATTATGGCAGCCGCCAACTTGTATTTTAATTTTGACCTCACTATCGGCTTTAGCATCCTCGAAAACCATGAAAACGACTCCCATGATGAACATTTCGAAAATTATCGCAGCCGCCATCTTGGATTTTGATTTTGACTTCAATATCGGCTTTAGCATCCTCGAAAACCATGAAAATGACTCCCTTGATGAAATTGATGAACAATTCGAAAATTATAGCAGCCGCCATCTTGGATTCTCATTTTGACCTCGCCATCGGGTGTCGTTTTCATGGTTTTCGAGGGTGCTAACCCTCGAAAACCATGAAAACGACACCCATGATGAAAACACAAAAACTTTCCATGGTATTTTCTTTTCGGAGCCTCCTCTATACGAATCCGGAAAAAAACAAAACACTGGTCTCTTAGTTTCCGAGATACGATTGGGAGGAGGGGGGGGGAGGCCAAAAAGGGGCGGCTTGGTACTTTTGCCCTACATATGAGAGTTACTTGTAAGTTTGCTTGTCGTCACTCCCGAGTTACACTTCACCCACTCAACCTTCGTTACGCTACGGAGGTCGCCGGCTCGCTTCGCTCGCCACCTCCCCCCTTCGCTCCACTCGGTCTCGCAGGTTCGCTCCACTCAGGACCTACCTTCCACCGAAAAGCTATCGCGACCTTATCCCTACGCTACGCTTCGCTTCGCTTTACCGCTACCTAGATTTTCTGAGATACGATGGGGGGGAGAGGTAAAGGGGGGGAGAGGGGTGAGTTTTGATAAATGATATTGACATACTCTGGGCCCCTTGATATGAATCTGAAGAAAAAAATTTTCCAAGTCTGCTAACTTCTGAGATCCGCCTAAAGGGGTGGGGGGCGAGAAGGGGGTCAAGAGGGGGAACTTTAGGCAAAAAAGGGGAGGCTTGGTAATTTTGCCCTATTCATGAGAGTTACCCCCGAGTTACGCTTCACCCACTCAACCTTCGTTACGCTACGGGGGTCGCCGGCTCGCTTCGCTCGCCACCTCCCCCCTTCGCTTCACTCGGGACCTACCTACCACCGGAAAGCTATCATGACCTTATCCCTACGCTACGCTTCGCTTCGCTTTACTGCTACCTACTTTTTCCGAGATTCGACGGGGGGAGGGGTCAAGAGGGGGAGAGGGGGGAGTTTTGAAAAATGATTTTGACTAACTCTGGGCCCCTTGATATGAATCTGAAAAAAAAAATGTTGCAAGTCTGTAAAACTTCCGAGATCCGCCTAAAGGGGAAGAAGGGGGGCAAGGGGGGGGAACTTTGAAAAATGGTTTTTACTATTCCGAGCCTCCTCTATACGAATCCGTAAGAAAACAGAACACGGGTCTCTTAGTTTCCGAGATACGTTGGGGGGAGGGGTGAAGGGGGGGAGAGGGGGGAGTTTTGAAAAATGATTTTGACCAACACTGGGCCCCTGGATATGAATCTGAAAAAAAAAATGTTGCAAGTCTGTCAACTTCCGAGATCCACCTAAAGGGGGGAGAAGGAGGAAAGGGGGGGGGAGTTTGAAAAATGGTTTTTACTTTTCCGAGCCTCCTCTATACGAATCCGTAAAAAAAAAAAACACGGGTCTCTTAGTTTCCGAGATACGAAGGGGAGGGGGGGAGGGGGGGCGAAAAGGGGAGGTTTGGGATTTTTCCCATACTCACCAGAGTCACTTGTTTACGAATCTGTCAAAATATACCCACCTCCCCCTTCACCATCTGGGAGAACAATTCTGTCAGTCAGTCAGTGGTAATCGAGCTTTATATAGTATAATTACATAAAAATATTGAAAAACAAATTTACTTTGATTAGGTTTGACTGCGCTGACTGTACCAAATTCAAGTTGTTGGTATTCGTTCGTACATTAAATTAAATTATTTAAAAAGTGGTATCCGTTCGGAATAGAAAAAAAATATGAGTTGAAACAAATACCAGTGGTATTAGTTTTTGGTATTAGAATGGAATAAATCAACAACTTGTATCTATGTGATCTTTGGGCATTTTAGTACTTAAATTATTATAAAAAAGGGTAGGTAATACAAACTTAACTCTGTTTACTACTCGTAACATTAGTAGGTAGGTACATACTACAGTACTAGTATCTACTACTATAAAAAACAATCTAGGTATATGTTTTTAAAAATCAAATTAAAAGCCAGGCCTATATTTTCGGTTCATAGATACTGAACAGTTTTAAATTTAGCTAAGTGCGTTAGAATTGTAAACTAGTTACTTATTTCCTTCACAAGTTTTGCTATTTTTGTTTTTCATTAGAACTTTATCACATTTGCTGCCATGTCAGCTTGGGACGTCCAATGTCAATATCAGCACCACAACGCCATCTTTTGATATACTTCAGAAACTAGAATACTGTTGGTCACTATTCTGTTTTTTAACCGACTTCAAAAAAAAAGTAGGTTCTCAGTTCGACCTGTATGTATGTATGTATGTATGTATGTATGTATGTATGTTTGTCCGCGATTGTCTCGCGTTTGGCTGAACGGATTTTGATCCAGTTTTCAGGAAAGTGTTCATTACATTCTGGAGAAGGTTTTAGTATATAACACTAATAGATATCCCGTGACGTTGCCCGCGTGGATCCGTTTTGCTTACTTGGATCGTAGATTTTCAGGGACGATTGCATGTTTGTCCGCAATTATCTCGCGTTTGGCTGAACCGATTTTGATGTAGTTTTCAGAAAAGTGTTTGTTACATTCTGGGCAAGGTTTTTGCTGTTGATTATCTCAACTAAAAAGGGAAAAATAAAAAACTTTTTGAAAAAAAGGGAACCGACTTCAAAACCAAACACAAAAAAACTATAAAATAACTTTTCTTTCGGAAGTCGGTGGCCATGTCAATGAAATAAAAAAATCAAAGCCACCGACTTCCGAAAGAAAAGTTATTTTATAGTTTTTTTGTGTTTGGTTTTGAACTCGGTTCCCTTTTTTTCAAAAAGTTTTTTTTTATTCCGTATTAATCCATGGTTATAATAATTTTACTAAAAGGCAGTTTGTGAATCAATGGCTCGCTCGGAGATGTGTTTTTTTTTTCAAAAAGCTTTGTCATAATCTAGGAATTTCTCCTGGGTCGTAGGTGCGTTTACAGTCTGTCTATAAAATCATGAAAACGATGTTTGAGGGAACTAAAATTATTCAAAGTAGGGCAGCACTAAATCGAGGTACATCGTACTCGTATGTCATCGGCTTGTTTTGCGACTCGTTATCACCGTAGACTTGAAAAGGAATGAAAATGCAATACTCGTAGGTAGATAACAAGTCGAAAAACAAGTCGATGACATCCGCACGACCCTCATCGATTTTCATGATTTTATAGACAGACTGTACAAACATAGAAGCTCACATACACAAACACCTAGACACGGAAAAAATACTTGTAGGTCATACGGTCATGAGCAGTGGTGGCCCAGTGGTATCGGTCCCGACCTACGAATGAGCAGTGGTGGCCCAGTGGTATCGGTCCCGACTTACGAATTGTAGGTTGTGGGACTTACGAATTGTAGGTCGTGGGTTCAAACCCCGCGAAGCGCATTACTTTGTCTAATTTATTTCATCACCATTGCTCTCAAAACGGTGAAGGAAAACATCGTGAGGAAACCGGCATGTCCTAGAACCAAAAATTCGAAGACATGTGACATCTACCAACCCGCACTGGGCCCGCGTGGTGGATTATGGCCCACTTCCTCTCACAGAGAGGAGGCCTGTATCCCGGAAGTGGGAACATTATAGGCTGATGATGATGAATAATTATAAAGTTTTTGAAGTGAAAACTTCTTTAGCGGCGTTGTACACTTTTTCTGTAATGGGTAAAAAATTTAAAACTCGCGTCAGGGTCACGTGACCCTGATCGAAAATGAGTAAGACGTCATTCAAATTAGTTAATTTCATATCTGTACTACTCCAGTTTTAAAATAAAACATAGTAACAAAAAAGTTTTCACTTCTACCGGCACTCCTGGAGTGCAACCTTTTTTTTTATTAATTTTTATAAACATTTGTCTCTCGAATATTTCGCTAAAACTACAGTTTCTGCTAATTTTGCTTTTCTAAATTAGTTGTTTTTCAAACATCCCGTAGTGAAATGTTTTTAAGTTTTGCCGCCTGTTTCCTCTGTCAAAATAATTTTGCCGAACTCTCTCTGGTCTTTGGGTCTATACACAATGGTCCATCTTGGGTCCATTAAACCTTTTGGACTGTCAAAGAAATTACTTTTTTTAAATCAGCAATGTAAAAACGCAAAATGTACATTAATTATTTAAAGTTTTGGGTGTGGCCCCTAGATGCATCCATGCTATAATTTAATGAAGTAGTTAGTTACGAAGTTTTCTATACGTGCCGCAACGCAGCGCAGAGCATGCGTACAACGAATAACCTATGCGTAGAACGGAGCGGTCATGAAATGCGCAGCTGTCAGTGGATTCAGAGATCAATATTTTGTTGTACATTTCTATAGCTTCATACATTGTAGAGGCGATTGCGGCACTGCGGCTCAGCGTCCCGGGCTCTGAGCTTCAGTTTTCGTTCGACGCTCCAGCTATCTGGTCGTTATCTCTTGAAGCTCCCGCGAGCTCAGTGTTTTCCTAAGTGAATCTACCAAGTGTTTGTTGTCTTGAAGATGGCTTCAGGATTATACTACTTTCGTTTGGCCAAAATAATACGTACCTGATCCAAGATGAATCGAGACGGTCTTCCAGAAGACCCCGCAAAACAATGGGAGGTTCTTTTGTGTATCATCGCCTTCGAGGAAAAAAAGATCGACCGCAGACCAGACGGCGCGGTCGAGACGCTGACTTACATCTTCAATCATACAGGAATCCGGTAAGTACATACTGTAATTACAGCAGGCTCATAATTTCGGCGTAGTTCTCCGTGCGGCGATCGATACGGGCTTCGCGCAGGTCATGTAGGACCTAGGCTACCTATCTAGTGCATACAGGACAACTGTTGGTGCGAAGGAGAGAGATGGAAGCTGCTGCAGCCATTTTACTTTTGCCTTTGTTTTGCATTTGCTAAGGTATTATCGATTTTAAGTTGAGTTTTTGTATGAGTTATTGCGATGGTTTGTTTTTGTGCATGATCCTATTTTGGTGTCATCTTAGGAGTCTTGGAGAATTTATAAGTCAACAAAAAAAACTGTTTTGGAAACCAAAACAAAGGCAAATGGATGGATGGAAATTGAGTTATGAATTCTATTTTGAACTAGCTGACCCGGCAAACTTCGTACCGCCTCAGAAACAATAAAAAAAAACCCTTTAGACCTACCCTGGACTACGACAAACATTTTAAAACCAAAATCAGCTCAATCGGCCCAGCCGTTCTCGAGTTTTAATCAGACTAACGAACAACAATTCATTTTTATTTATATAGATAATTAGTTAAAATTTAATCTCTACATTCTTTATGCATATCGGGGGATAACATTAGTGGAATCATAATATATGAATTGCAATAAAATTATAATAAATCTATTCTATTGCTTGAGTATCACAGTTTCAAAAACACAACAAAAACAACATAAAAAAGCAATATGAACAATTGGGTACAGGCATTCATTAGATATGGGCATACTTAAGCAACTTGATTTAATATAAATATACAGCTAAGTTGCCTTTTTAAAGTTAAATTTGTGAATGTGGCATCTTGGACCATATCTTTGCTTACCATTAGGCGAGATAGTGATCAAATATGAGCTAACAGCAAAAGAAATTAATTTTTATCACAATAACACAACACACGGCGGCACTGTCAGCGCAGTGGCTGAGCGATTGGACTGCTGCACTGCTTGTTGAGGGTTCGCTTCCCACATGGAGCAAATATTTGTTGCTTCGGGTCTGGGCGTTAGTGTATGTGAGTTTATATGTTTATATTGTTGAGTTGAGTTTATGAGAAATTCCTAGTGTGGGGCAATGGTTAATAAAAAAAATAATAATGGAGTCCCTTACATAGATACACCTTATGGCTATCAATCATAGGCTATTAAGCAACATTATCAAATAAAGTTTTTTATTCATAATTATGCAATAACGCCTGCGTGCAGATTTTTGAAGATATAAATATCCAGCTGTGTTGTATGGACCACAATGTTACTGTACAATATCCAAAACAAGGGAATAAAAGGTTCCACTTTAACGAGTGTGTTGCGATAGCCTAATTAGCCTAATTGGGAAGGTGTTGGTAGTACTTATCCAGAAGACACAGGTTTGAGTCCCACTTGCAGCTGAGTTTTTTCTTTCCTCAGAAATCATTATGAAATAAGTCATTTTAATTAACTTTGAGTATACAAATGCGAAATTTTATACCTGTTGCGAAATGCATCTGCAAAACAGCTACTGCAATATGGGTAGCAGGGTCCATTCCTAATTCATTTAAATATTTATATATTGCAATAGGGGATAGTAGATTTGATTCCTGATTAATATAAAAATATAGGCAAGGCTAAAAAAAAACTTGTTATTAATGTAGATTTTTATGAGAGCACATGTAGTTTAGAATTGAAATAACATCAGTACATTGATTTAGTGCAATATCTGATTTTAGTAGGTAATGAAAATTCATAGGACAATATCACTTGTCAGCATCATTGGTAGGTACAGTAAATAAACGAGCGAACAGCTGCGGCGCTGCTCGTTGCAGGTTCAACTCCTGCATGGAACAAACATTTGTATTCAAGAACTACAAGTAGGTAATTGTTCCAGGTTTTTGTATGTGACCACAGATTATATAATAGTACTACAGATGATTCTCTTCCCAAAAACAATCAAACAAATGTAAAATGTATGCACGAGAAAATAAAGTACATTTTTACTTGCAGCCGTACCGCTCACCTACTCTTATAATAGCCTAAACTTCCCGTGCGCAAGCAAAAATGTACTTAATGGTTACGCGCGAGAGTTTATTTTAGTTTATCTGACGCTAACGTCACATCAAGGTCAACGCTCGCCGCGCTCAATAGGGTTGTAACTTGCGAGGCACAGTTAGGTAGGTAGGTGTCTTTATGCATAATAGTATGTTAAATTACATTATTAAAATAAAATAATGTTCCTCAAGGAATTTTGTTTTTATCATCAGCCTATATCGTTTTGTTTTCGTCATCGATTACTACATACATTATCGATAGGTAGCACAAAATGTTAATAGTACTTACGGCACCTTACGTTAGAAATGATATATACCAATATTATCTTTTCTACCTATTATTGTTCTATTTTAAACATTTCATCTTAGAAAAACAAAAAAGAATAATATTTAAAAATGTAGGATGTAGGTAGGTAAAGTTATATAATGATCATCAATTCTATTGTAATGTTCAGTTAATTTGTCAACTCAACCCTTCCAAACTGAACAGCTTTTGCTTTATAACTTCCAAAAAATAACACTGCACTGTTTTGATGTTCTGATAGTCTCAGAACAAAGGTTATTTTTTCAATTTCATGTGCTGTGTAAACAGACATTCTTACTTTTTTATAGTTCATTATTTAATACATTATTGCTTCTTTCATGCATATTTCAGCGGGCTGATTGGCGTAAAAAATATGAAATAAAAGCATACTACTGATCGTATTAATTTTACATAACAAAAATGTGAGGCTCCTATCACTGTCATTATTTAAACAACCAAACGTTATGCAGTATTTTTTTTCTTCATCATATTTTGTTTTTAACTTATGCGTAAATACAACCAAACACCAAACTTAAATAATATTTAAGACTGTCGTCTACCGACCGCTCGTCCATACTAAAAGAGAAAACGTTTTCCTACCCCTAAATGTTATCCTATCTCAATGATTTTTTAGAATGCTTCTGACACTGTAAAAAACTAGGTTTGTAGGTTTTCTTTTTTTCAAAATTTATAATAGTTTGAAAGTAACAGGCGCCTAAAAGTTACTATTTTTATGACAAAATCTTCATTAAAGTAAAACCTTTGTATTCTAAAAACAAAGAAGTTTTATAAAAAAATCAAAACCTACAAACCTAGAATATAATATGCTGAAACGATTGACACTAGAATCTAAGAGATTGGACGTGATTTAGTATGTGAAAAACGTTTTCTCCCGAGAGACAAATTTCATATAAAAAATACTCACAGTCAGTCGCGAGCTGCAACGCTCTCTATCGCACGATCGGGGGTTTTTCAACGAGCGAAAGGGACAGCACGAGTTTTTCTAAATACCAATTTTTTGAAAAGGCAGCCGCTATACAATCCTCTTAAGTAAGCGCGTGCTTAGTGGGTGGCGCGCGGCAGCCGACTAAATGTCCACTTCGAAATGGCGCCCGCCAATGCTTGCAGTTTTATACCTACACTGCGGAGTGAGCCAGGCCTGATGTGACTTAAATTTTTTGTTAAGTGTTACACGCTAATAATATAGGATGTGTTTTAAAACATTCATCTTTAGACATTTTCTAGAGGGATAAAGTTTAAAAAAAGAAAATTCTATCTAACAAAAATAACAAAAACTTTAAAGTAGTATATTAAAATGCGAAATCTAACTAATTTAAATAAAAAATTACAGTAGGACTCACTTGGCCCAGAATGGAACGCACACATAATTATGCACATTTATGATGCACCTTAGTAAAACGTGATATCGGATTGTACCTAATATTAAATGACAATATCTTGAATAGACTTAGCAATGAGAAATGCACTCAATGCTTCGTAATCGAAACAAGTAAATAAGCTACAATGTGCATCCTAAATCTGTATCTAATAACCTTTGCGAAATTAATAACTTAACTAATTATAATTTGTTCTGCGAAATCACTACTGCAGCCGACGAAACGACTTATCCAAATCATCTCTCTTGTCATTAGGACAATCTTCACGGAATGGATACGACAAATGGTACTCTGCTACGACAAACAGCGATCTAACGATGACACATCAGGCAAGAACGATGAGATAGCGGTGCTGTGGCGTCATCGCGGCAACGTCAAGTTTAAATCCGAGCTTTTTGATGAAAGCCATAAGCTGTACACTAAGAGCGTGCTCCTAGCGCATAAGGAAAGCCCAGTTTATTCTGTGGCCCTTGCCAATAGATCCGCAGCGTCTTTGAGATTGAAGCGTTATAAGGTACCAGTTTCTTTGAATTTTTTAATGTTCCACTGTCGACTATGAGGCAACTATACCTAGAGCATTTACCTCGCTCAAAGAACGTCCGTCACAGAAGTCCCGTAACATCAAGCGTCCCTGAAAGGAGTTATGTACATAACAGTAATAGGAGAGGAGCGTATTGCCATCGACAGGGCAAAACTGTAGGATTTATGGCTGCTACTGAAAAAATCATGAACGATAAACCCAAATGAATTCGGTCTGAAAGAGTTAACAGTAAAATAATGAGCTCTACTTTATGAGTAGCCTATTTCAGCAACAAAACGAGACACGTATTTATACGCGTCTACATCGAGTCTATTTCGCGCAGGCAGAAACTACAGCGCCTGCTGATCCTTACATACTTATTACGCCTCATCCACATTTATACATCTGGTCATACCTACCACAGAATACCTAAAGTACAGAAGTGCCACTTCCCAAAAACAAACAAATGTTAAATATTTGCTCGAGAGAATAAAGTAAAAAAATGTACAGAGCGTTTGCGAAACGGGCGGCGCCCGCCGCCCGTTTCGCAAACGCTCTGTACATTTTTCATTTTTGTTCCACCGACTGTGAAACCCGTCCACGGTGCTCCAGGCCTGGTCATACGCGACTAGTTGTTCGCGAACCCATCACTAGGTATACTCCCTTTACTGCAATCGTCGGCAGTGGAACAGATGCTTATCGCTTTGAAACGGTCTTTTTACACACGTGACTTTTCCAGGAAAGTTTGCGTGACGTGCAGCGCGCGTTGAACCACAGGTACCCGCCAGATCTACAGCACAAACTGTTCCTACGCCGCGCTGAATGCTACCTCGAAATGGGCCTGAAACAAAATTGTCTTGAGGCTATGCGACAAGCAGCTAGGCATAATGAAGCAGTTCAGTTGCGGGGCATCTCTAAAGGTTAGAATATAAATATTTTATTGGCAATTTAATGACATTAAATAAGCTGTAGAAACTCTGCACGCGTGACGGGTATCGTTATTTGACAATGAATACCAAAGTTAATAGAAGATTTTTCTACATAACATAGTCTAGTTACACTCGACGCTTGTACAGAGTTCTGCCAAATAATTTAACTTGCTTTTATTTTACACTCGGAAAATATCCACACAAGCAAATGTTTACAGCTGAGTTTGACAGATCATATGCACAGCTCGAGGAAAAAGTGCATACATTACCTCAAGATGTACCAACAGAGGAACTGGTCTTACCAGAGCTGTTCATGGGGGAGAACCCTCAATTCAGGAATGCCTGCAATGCGGTTGAACTAGTGTAAGTAATATTTAAGGCTGTTGTTAGCAACAGCCACGATTTCTTGTTTGCCACAACCAGTTTTTTTAACCAGGGTTAAGTTCTGAAGCATAAAAGAAAATCGTTTCAATAGACGCGAACCACTATATTCAGAACTAAAAATTAAGAACCATCTGTGTAAAATAACATTGTAAAAAAATATTCGACAGTTAACCAAACTGCATAATAGAAGTTCTCATTTTAATAATATTTATCTCGATACAACGTCAATAATGAATAACTAAACATTTAATACAATGTTATTACACAGATAAAAGCACACATTATCATAAATCACTCATTCTAATTTGCACTTCATGAAACATAGTTAAATTCCGGGAGAAGACACCACAAAACACGGTGAACATCCCAGTCGAACACTTTCCTATCTTGTTTGTCATTCATATGGATTCTAATCGAAGAGGACCTGGGAGGCATTCATCCCTCAAGCGGCAAGTTGACGGCTTCCACGCCGCCTCCCAGAGTGCACCAGCATAGATAGTTTACTATAGGTACTAGTTCCCTCTGGGAGGAGGAGAGTGGAAAATCATCAGTCATCAACGGCGTGCGAGTCGGCGGGGTCCACGTCGCCTCCCAAAGGGCACCAGCATAAATAATATGTAGTGCCCTTAGGGAGGAGAGTGGACATTCATCGCTCTTCGGTGGAAGGCGTTCATCACTCGACGGCGGCAGTCGGCGAGCTCCACGCTTCCTCCAAAAGGGCACTAGCATAGATTATAAACGCTATACTATTGCCCTTCTGGCGGCGGGTGGACAATCATCGGTCATCGCGTGATCACATCGTGCATGTCATCATAACACCATAACTTATTGTTGTGTGAATATTTTGAGGAGTCAAGGAATCATGAAATTAGTTTTCTTACGTCATCAAAACAAGAGAATTTATCAGATGTAGTGTTGTGTTACACACAAGACAATCAAGATAAAGAAGATTTGACAAATACTTTTGTGAGACTGTATTCATGTTAAGTCCTGTTCACATAACACTTTTTTCGTCTTGTGGTCCTCGCCTGAGCGTACTTTTATGAAACTTGGATAAAGAAACTGGTCGTAACAAACTTGTGTGATAATTCTTGCTTGTAACTGAAATACTTTTTCTATTCTTGCCTAAATCTGAAGTAAATTTACAGCCGCAACGATGAAGTTGGGCGCCACGTGCTTGTGAAGGAGCCAGTAAAGAGAGGAGATGTGATTTTCGCTGAAGAACCATTCGCGTCCGTCAAATTGCCAGATAAAGACTTGCCGCACCCTTACTTTTGCGATTACTGCTGCACCTCGGATTACGCTATGATTGGGTAAGTGTGACCGAAGGCCTCGTTAGTCTAGTACGACTGTTATGCATGAGGTTCGAATCCCGGGTTTTACCATAAAATGGAATTTCTCAGTAGCGGCTTTGGCGTCTAGATTAGTGCCCGATTGATGGGAATCGGCTCGCCCCTACGACATCTTACCGCTGGTTGACCAAAATGCTACCTTTTATTTTCTTCGGCCTTAATCTAATTTGCCAAATTTACCGTAGGTGTACCGAATGCTCGCGTGTCGTGTTCTGCGATGAGGCGTGCTACCATCTCGGTAAGAGCTATTACCACCAATGGGAATGTGCGGGAGTGAGAGCCAATATTTTTCCCATCATTGGTATCGCGCACCTAGCATTCAGGTAAGGGTTTTAGAAACTGATATTAAGGCTACAAATAATGTTTTTTTTCTCCTTTAACATCTTTCTGATTAACTTCTTAGCGCGATCTATGACAGTTGAATTCATTTTTCTGGATTTCATCGAGTTTCATTGCCACTTTTCTGACGATCGCCACTGTTGATTCTGGTGCCCAGGAATTACAGTGGTGCGGGATTGGCAAGATTACTGAAAAATCTAATTATTCCTTCAATGGGGATGACAACTCAAAGCTAATCGTAGATGGCGCTGCGATAGTTGGTCCCTACGTCAGATTACTGTCAACCTTGTACAAAAAACAAACAAGATTTATTGTAATAAAAAACCGGCCAAGTGCGTGTCGTGCCACGCACAGTGTAGGGTTCCGTAGTTGCCCATCAAAATACTTATGCGAACTAATTAAACTGATTCGCTGAATTTAATTTTAAAAAGAAGAATTTTCAAAATCGGTCCAGGCGTCTTTGAAAAATCGGGGAAAATACATAAAAAAGATTACGACGAATTGAGAACCTCCTCCTTTTTTTGAAGTTAGTTAAAAATAGTTGACAATAAAAACCTACCTATCCCCAAAACATACCCACCTATTATAGCTGTAAAAATAAAGTTTACAAACTTACATTTGCAGTTGAAGAACATTTTCTGCGATACATTTTGTTATGGAAAATATGCTATCCAAGTACGTTTTATAAGTTGGTCGACTATTACTCGTAAAGTTGTAAAGCCTACTTAGTCATGATAATTTTCCTTCAAACTTCGTTATATATACTACTATTGTGAATTTTTTCACATCCCCAAACATAACCGTTTAGCTGGTAGAGGGGGGGGACACTCGAGTCGAGCAAAAATTAGCAGTTTAAAGCTTAATATTTCACAAACGAATCTTTTTATCAAAAAATTGTTAATGGAAACTATCAATATTTTTTAAAGACCTATTTAATGATACCCCACACTAAGGGGTACGCGAGAAATAAAAAAAACATCCCCACTTTACGTGTACAGGAGGTACCCTAAAAAAAAATATTTTACAAGATTTTATTTTACCACTTTTTCGGCACAACAAATCCGTATATTTACACCAACTTACAGCTTTCTAGTACTGTGCGTCTCTGAGCTAAACTGCGGACAGACGGACGGACGGACGGACGGACGGACGGACATGGCGAAACTATAAGGGTTCCTTGTTGACTACGGAACCCTAAAAATTGAGTATAAATACAAAAAAAATAAGGAAAATTATTCGTCAATGCAAGTGCATATACTAAAAGAAGAATTAAGACGCCGCGGTGCATCTACAACAGGAAAAAAAAGTGATTTAATTGAGTGGTTATAAATTTGATTTTACCGTATTAAATCCACGATAACTTGTATTTGAGGTTTAAATTTTTGAATTAAGGTATGTTTTACCTGTCCTCTCCTCTACCAAGAATATAATGCTGCTTCTGACTTTCTATTTTGATAAAATATCATAATGTTTTAAATCAGTAATTTTACCCCTTTTAACTATTTAGATTAGAGAAAATATCACAATATATTTAATTTCTTAACACCACAACTATCACAAAACTCGTTCCAGGTGATAATTCTTCCGCCAGACGAACCATTTCATGATATATAGAGCCGATGTAATACTGGTACTTAACCTCCAATAGAAAAGTAGATATTATTTTGAAAAGTGTATTCGATTGTTTAGTTATGGTTTAATCATAGAATTTCATTAATAAACTCAACTAACGGCCTATCTCGGCTTCACAAGGGTGGATATTTGTTTATTATATAGCTTTTTCTTAGTTATAATACAATTTTTGTTCTCAAGGCAGTCACAGCAGCTACCCATTATTTCTTGATAGTGTGAATTGTCGGAAATTCATATGTTCCATTATTTTTACAGCATATTACACAACATCTAGTCATTTTATATCAAAAAATCGTTTTTTTTTCAGAAAATTCCTTTGATTTGACTGTTCTTCTGGGAGCAAACTGTCACTTGTCACTGAGCTTGTAACTTTGACACTTGCCTTCCCCATTAGACTGTCAACAATTAATTGACCCGTCAAAAGTCAAAGTCAAAATCATTTATTTCAACTAAGCCATCAAAGAGGCACTTTTAAACGTCGAATATTAAAATTAAAGGAAATGGTATGGGATTAATTTCACACCCATTCGCAATGGGCAAGAAACGCCATACTTACTCTTTTTTAAAAATGTATAAATATTTTATAAATAATGTGAAAACAATGTACCTTGAACATGTAGAGTAAATATTATTAAAAAAATAAAATAATAAGAAATAAAAAAAAAATAGCTAAAAGGTTTTAGGGTGTTCACATTTTGGCAAAATATTGCCGTATTTTTTCTTTTGTTATGTGTTTTGCTATTAAGCTTTTATAATTTACAATACGTCACTTCTAGGTATAATTTTTCATAGTTCTGAAGTCACGAGCCTCACTCCCGAGTTTTGATGCGTTATATCTTAGTCAATAAACATTGATGTAGAACAAAAATACGTGTTTATAATTCTTCAAAACTGTGACAGAATTATTAGGTAGAGCTATTTAGGTTAGGGGATGTTAATATGGATATTCCACGTGATACCTACGAGATTTTATTGAATTTCATTCTCTTTGTCAACTTCTTTTTGTCTTTGTTCCTGACGCTAGAGTGAGTCTGCGACACTAGAATTCAATTCTTAACCAACTTAAGTTACTTGTTGTCTCCAATCCCGGGACTCGGGGAATATCTATATTATTCTAACCTATGGCAAGTACATAAAACAGCTCTACCTGTTCCAATATATGGTAATCATGCATATGGGGCGGCAGGAATGCCCCAAAAAAAATACCATTCACTTTTGAGAATTGACGCTATTTGAAGTGCTTTTTCCAAGTATAAAAAGGTTAGAGTTTTTTCAGGGTCATGCTAAAATATGCCTATAAGGGGTTCCCTCGACTGCCCCCCGACGTCCCGACCCCCACCACGGCTGTCGGTCTGATGAAAGCTTATGCTAGTGTGGACACTGTCTCCATCTACTGTACGGAGTATGAAGCCTTCTACAGCATGTTCAACCTTGCCTCCAACTTCGATAGCTCAGCTAATACTGATAATATACAGTATGCTCTGGTAAGGATATTTTTATATGATTTGTTATTAATGATTATTACTAGCTTTTATCCGCGTATTCGCTCGCGTTAATAAGATAATTCAGAATATGGCCGTACCGCTTTTTGCTCGACTTGGACGGTGCTCTGCTGTGCCCCCAGATCGGATCGTACTTGTAAAAGGGGGTAATCTCTGGAAGAACTGCGGATTTAAAACTGGCACTTTAGCAACGTTGTCAATATTGCTAAAATGGTGGTTTATCAATATCTACTCTATTGCTTGAGTAATAGAATAGAAAATTTCATGTTACGAATTCTGTATGAATTTGATTACGATTGTATTCGTAGTAAAAGAGTAGATTAATTAATTAAAAATATTTTTTACAACGTTGATATAAGCAGCGCTCCTGAAGTAGCTATTTTAGGTCCTCTGAACCTGTTTAAAATTCTTTCACCAGTGGAAAGGTGCATTTGATGACATAGACTAATGGGGGAGGGACAGAGACCGGGCGAACCCGTTAGCAGCGCTAGTACAAGATAAGGAACAAATTCCATTAAAATTTGAGCATTCTCTACATCCTTTATTACCTTTCCAGTCATCAACAATGCTAACCATGTACCTCGAGACCTACACTACGTTCTTCGAGTTCTTCCCAAAGCGGGTGGGGTACCCCCTGCCTCTATACGAGATGAAGCTACTGTGTGCCGGCCTCATCTTCCGCACGCTTGGCCAACTCGTCACCAATGCGCACACCGTCATGGAAATCAACACTGATCACAGACGAGACCTGCCCGGTGAGTTTGTGTTAGTTAAGGTACAGTTCCGAAGACGACCGTTTACTGCAGTCGAGACCGCAGCGACCGAACAGTTTTTCTTTAGCATTATTTAGAAAGTGAGCTCGTGGCTAAATAATTACAGCCTCACAGTCACAGGCCGATCTTCCGGGTTAAGCCGCGCTTGCCGAGGTTGGTCTGACCATCTGTCATAGCGAGTTTCCTCCGTGCCTCAGAAAGCACGTAAAGCCGTTGGTCCCGGCTGTCATTTGTAGATCTTTGACAGTCGTTACTATTAGCCAGAAGCTCTAAAGTCTGACAACCAGCCTTACCATAGGGCCTATAGGGTATCGTATTACCAGTTACTGGGTTGTAGAGGTCCGATAGGCAGTCGCTCCATGTAAAATACTGATATTCAGCTTCATCTTGTTCGACTGGAAGCCGACCCCAATATAGTTGGGAAAAGGCTAGGCAGATGATGATGATAATTTTGAAAGTATCGGTGGTCCTGGTCCAGCCTTACGAGTTGTAGATCCACGGTTCGAAACAAGTCGGGCAAAGTAACGCTAATTTGTGTAGTTTATTTCATTACGAAAAAGGATATCATGGGGAAACCAGTATGTCCTAAAAAACCCCAAAATTCTAAGACACGTGACATCTTCGCCAACCCGTACTGACTAGCATGGTGGATTATACCCTAATCCCTATACAAAGGAGGCCTATGTCCCTGCAGTGGCACATTATAGACTGGTTATGCTATACGCTAGGCCCTAAAACCGCAACGGCACTGTCGCTACCGTCTGCCGTCGCCTTCGGAACTGCACCTTTATTACTGCCGTCGCGAAACAGAACAGTTTCTCACTAACACGTGGCGCGATCAGATTGTTTTCTAGTTCCCGCCATCACTAATCCTTGGAGTAGGGTCGGCACGGGAGTGTACCCCACGGCGTCCATGATGAACCATTCGTGTGAGCCCAACATCACCAATGTGTAAGTTTTGCCAGATTTCATACTCATTTTAACCCCTCGCCGACGGAAGTGATAAGCTATAAGATACTTATTGGCTATTTTATCGCTCAAGAAAAGTACAGTTAAAAGTCCCTTGGCAGTCGGAATAGTCCTAGTGGCCGATTTCGGTCATGGCAGCCAATCTCAGCGGGGATTAGCCGGGATATTATAGTGTACAGGTGCACTTTCTGTTCTTTTACTCTCATAGGCAGATGGGACAGTAATCTGTCACGATTTTGCAGTGCGGAACAGTTGCCAGTAAAACTGCTGGGGAAAAGCTCTTTTTACTATCTAAGAAAATCTTATTAAAATACTCGCTTTGCAAACCTACCAGCAAGTGACTGGAGACGAGTAATCGCCCGTCTTACTCGCACAGGCTTCATAGGCCCGTGAAAACCTCTTTCCTGACTCCATAGTCCCAAACTCCACTCTTGCGCAGTTAAGAACAAATTTTTCGAACAGAACAACACTCATTGACACTGTCTCTTTGCCCAGGTTTTACAAGAACCTCTTGTTCGTGAAAGTAATCCGCGAGCTCCCAAAGGGCGGTGAGATACTGAACTGCTATGGACCTCACTACGCGCGGCAGTCCACCGAGGAACGACGCGAAATACTGCGCACGCAGTACGGGTTCCACTGCAACTGCCCCGCCTGCCTCGACGAGAGCAGGAAAGATTTCGTGGTAAGTGCTAGCACCTACTTCTATTCCGCTTCAGGTAGCTAGGTAGACCAGCAGTAACTTGGACCCTTGTAACTTATTTAGTTTGCAATTTAAAGAGTAAATTATAACTGCTAGTAAGATGGGCACTTGGTAGTCTAGTTGTCCACGTAAGTAAAGTAAGAAGACTTTGAAGTAAACTAGACTGTGGTATAGAATCATTTGCGCTTTGTTTTCGGAGAAGCCACACGAGCAATGTCTTTGGCATTTCATCCGTGTGGGTCGTGTGGCACTCTGTCTGGTTTCTGACCGTGGCGTTCTTCACCAGTCGCTGTTCTCTGCGTACGCATGCTCGTCATGCAAGGGCCCCGTGACCTGGGTGGGCACACGCATGTCTTGCCACGCATGTCCCAACGAGTTCCCTCTCCAGAAAGCCCAGAACGCTGCTGAGACCGCCGAAGCGATGCACGCCATAGGTACTGTATGCAACGTTTACATTCCTGCGTCCTACACGCGTGCATTTACACTTGTTCGCTGTCGGCTAGTTCAGTGATACAAGTCGCGTTACTAAATTAATATTGAACGTAGTTTTGCCAAAGTGTACCAAGCCACTTCTAAAGTTCTCTAATTTTTCGAAATGTTTTATTATAGTAAAACGATGAGACAAAAAATGTTGGATCACTCTTGACGTGTTTAACCCAATAAGAGGCTGTGGGTTGGCTCATTATGACATAATTACAGGGACAGCCAACGGTTGCGCGTTTAATTATTGATATTATATTTTATAGCTTTCATACTTATAACCAACGCTGTAAAAAGTAGCTAATATTTACGGTCTGATACACGTTTTTTACAGCTAGGCGTGTTTGCTAGCAAATAATTATAAAAATAATATAATATTCTTATGGGGGCGTCCAGACATGGCGAATGATCCGCTCACGGTCACGGTAATTCTTTATTACAGTTTTCGCAAGACATGGAGACTTGCGGCCGCATTCTTTTCACGATTGGCTCACAAACGACGTATTACCGGCTCATTCGCCAGATTTAGGCACACCCTAAAGTTGCTCGGTCAACCTGGAAACGCCTAAATGGTCTCAGGTCCCGGATTGGTCGACGCAATATCAGTTTAATTTAAACGGGGTTTCGTACTACCTAATACTATAAATTCTAGTAACTACTTCTGGTCATACGGAATCGCACAGCATTTTTCTACTTTTATTATCATATATTATCCCAGTACTGGGCAAAGGCTTTCAGTTATATTATTATCTTAGGTATAGTGATACTATATACTCATTAGATATAAGATAATTATGTGATATCGGAACATATAAGAGAGGTCGGTGGTGATAACTTTCAGATAGACCAGAAGAACAGTTCTTGATTGATGTTATGAGTCCAGGCGATTTCAAAGGTTTTTGATACGTGTATCGATTTGGGAGGTAGTCGAGGTAGATGTATACTTACTAATACGATGATAAAAATTAAGCCCTAAGGTGATGGTTGTAAAAAGTCTTCAAATGTTCTGACATACTCGCCTTGTTTCCGTTCTAAGGAAGAAATGAAATGAATGATAAAATAAATTAGGATAGGCAAAGTCCCTCACTGGGCTCGAAATAATGACTGGCGATGTGTAGGAGGGTATCGTTGGCATCGTTGGCCCAGCACGGGTGGCAGCGTCGTTGGCAGCGGTTACAAAATGTGATGAAGTAAATTGCACTTTCTTACAAACAACATTTCTACTTCCAATCCAACAATCTATGTTTGAAAATTTTCTTATGATTCGAGCTACCTAGTTCAGTTTCAGGACTCCGTCCCGAAATTGAAATAGAGAATCCCAATAGACACGGTTATTGTAGAAACTAACTCATTTGTAGCAGCGGACGAGAGGAAAACAAAATTATATCGACGACATTTTTTCTACTTAAATAAAAGTGATTGGCTTTGATAGGGTTAGGGTCATACCGGCACCGCGACGCGGCAAAATTATTATGAAAACTGAATGATCTGTTATAATAAATGATTGGCAGGGATTGAGAAGCGGCGGTGCCGGTCCGCCATTTTGTGCAAATGAGTTTAAAACCAGCCGCTGAAGTAGTCGGCTCATCGCGGCACTCTGCAATCATCGTGTTGAGATGTTCTGTACCTCTGTTGGCAACATTACAGTACAATACAATTTCTACTCCCTCTTATATGTTCTGGTAGTACCCTGCAAACGCTGCCGTAAGAACGTGAGGATGCAGGGCATATTGTATATCTTCACGCTGGGTCATGACACAGTTCACGCAGGTATGGTATCCTATATTATAATGTTTACGTGAATGTCTTCCCATTTCCTGTTGCAACTGCTGTTGACTGCGCAACAAGGTACCACAGTAAGGAGGAGGTACCACGGGCTAAGTACCCAAGTGTCAAAGTATCCAGAGGTACTTTTCTCTGGTACCTGCTCCTTCGTTAGAAAGCTAATTCACCGGTATCTTACGACGAAGCTTTTATGTCCGTATTGCTTTTAACATATTTATTTTAATGGTTTATGTTACTTATATATTTTTTGTATCAAGTTTCAGTTAATTTGCCTTTTGTTTTAATATTATTTTTGTGTTTTATAAATGGACTAAAATGCTATTTTTAGTAGATATATTTTTGTCTTTTGTGTACGTTGGGATGCGCTATAGCGACGCTTTATAGATAGAAAGACCTGTCTTACTATCCTGTTTATTTGTCGTACTGTTCCTGAGGTGTCTACAAGCATTCGACGTTCAATCTGAGTATAATCAGAATAAAAACACCATGTATATTTAAATCTGTAAACACCTTAGTGCTCAACTCTTTGATGGCAAACTTATTGTTGAATTCAGGTCCTAAAATCCCTTACATTTTTGACAAGCTCTTTTTTAAAATTAAATTCAGATTGCAAAAAATAATGAAATACTTGAGCTATATATTATAAAACCTTGTAAGAGTTCTAAGCAAATTTCAGTTCTCATAGGTACACTATAATAGTACATTACTGCCGCGGTCTATGACTACTTTGCTCGTCGCGCTGATGATGGCCTGTAGCGCAGCTCCAGGCCGACACAGCGCGGTCAGCGTGCAGCACTTGATGGACGAGCTGAGATAAAGGCCGAGGCCGTAGGTCGAGGCCTTTACAGCGAGGACAGCAAGGGCTGCAATGATGGCCAAGCTGGAAGGTCTAGAGCGTAGCTAGGCTAGCTCGAGGCAATCATAGCGTGACCAGCGAGCAGTCATAGTGGGCCAAGGCTTGTATAGTGCTTTACTCAAAAATGCAAGTACCTAACCTAAATGAAACCAGCAAGTAATTTAAATAAAATATGATAAAAATAAAATTTTCGCTGAACCGCGCTTTCGTTACTTCTTTGTTTTTTTTTTAGCAATGGTAGTTGGAATACAGCCAAATATGGAATAAAATCTTTTTGTACCTATCTATTTATATACAAATAGCTGTGTTTTAAATAAAATCTTATTGCATTTGTTTTTTTAAAACGTTGAAACGTCAAAATAGCAGCGGGCAATGTTTTGCCGGCCTGTTAGAGCGACCAGCAAAATTTTGCCGGCCGCTCCTTGAAACAGAACGGCAAGGTCGACTTTGCTCAAACAAGGTTGTCAAAATAATGACCACATTACATGCATTTTTGAGTAAAGTACATATTCGATCTTCGGCCATTCTCGATGTAAACTAGCCATTTGTTTGTAGCCATGCGCGCGGCCACCAAAGAGGAGCGATGTGAGCGAATGGTGCGGTGTTATCGCTTGATGCAGCAGGTCTTGTACCGACATCACAATATACTGCGCAAAGCGTCCGATGATCTAGCCATGCTATATGCTGCTATTGGTAAGTATCACCTAGAAAATTAAACTAATAATCTTAGATTAAAAATTGATAGTAGGCTACTGAGAATTAAAGCCAAAAACACGGGGTAAATATTTCCCGCGTCGCCGTCGGTCGATTCCTACGTAAAACAAGTGAACAGCTCCAAGGAAAACATTTAAATGTGTGCGTGGCGCTCCACTCACACCTTCATAAAAAATAAATGGCTTCACTTATAAACATTTCGTTTTGTTTCGATCACGGAATCTGGACATGTATACCGATTTTGACATGACGGCGAAATCGTCGTATTTTGGTTAATTTTGGTACAGACTTTGTGGGGACCCTATAGAAATTCATAGACTATAATATAGAAAAGGGAATGCAACAGCTAGTTTTCATATACCTTAAAAGCTTTTGAAATGAAAAGTAACATGAGAATGAATTTATTGGTTCCAAGTACAAATGAAATAAATTGTTTCCAGCAGCATTAACCAATATTTATGATGGATTGTAAACTTTTTCAATTTATTTAGGTAACACAAAAATAAAAAATTATAAAAAAATGTTCATAGCGAGTTTCCACCGTGCCTCGGGAAGCACGTTAAGCCGTTGGACCGGCTGGCATTTGTAGATCTTTGACAGTCGACATTAGAAGCTCTGAAGTCTGACAACCAGTCTTACCACGGAGTATCGTATTACCCAGTTACTGGGTTGTGGAGTTCTGATAGGCAGTCGCTTCATGTAAAATACTGATATTCAGCTGCATCTGGTTCGACTGGAAGCCGACCCCAATAAAGTTGGGAAAAGGCTAGGCAGATGATTTAACATTAAAACATGTTACGAAACACAGTTGCACATTTGTTTCCCGTTAATACAGAGCTCCCAATTAATATAATCGTACTAATTTTCTTATTTTTAGGCGAGTACACAAAGAGCATTGACTTGATAAAACAAAACATCCAAAGTTTCGAGTACCAGTACGGATCATTCAGTGTCGAGGTATGTATTGCTCAATGTATTGTTTCATCTAACGAACACTATAAACGCGAAAGTTTATAAGGAAGGATGGATATTTTTGTTACTCTTTCACGCAAGAACTGATTTGGAAGAAATTTGGTACACAGACAATTGAAATAAAATTTGACCAATAGAGGCATTTTTGATCTTTAACAGTCACGAGGCATAATACCTTCTAAAAGTACTGTTTCCATACCATACTCATGATTGTGTTTTTCATTTTTTAACAGGTAACCAACGAAATTAGGAAAATGTCTAACTTAATGCTGGGTCGGATCATGAAGTACTTAGACAATCCGGAGCAGGAGTGAGTTCATATTCTTACAACTTGTATTTTACTGTTTATAAAAGCCATGCTTATCGACGCCGAATAGACTTAACTGATCACTTCTACTGACTTCATTTGGCGCTGTTGCGATGTTTTTACATTTACCTTTTTACTACTTAAAAGTTTATCATCTGTTGAACATTACCCTTAGCACGAGTTTTCAGTATTTGAGACGTAAAGTAAACTGGAACTTTGACAATTTCAAATTAACAATTTTCAAGGAAAAAATTAGTTCCTTCTTCGCACACCAGAGGCGCTGTTACATTTTTTCATACAAGAAACGCTGTAAATCCTGGAAAGACGCTGTAAAGTAAAAGAGTGAAAACTCGTGCTAAGGGTACACTTGTCTCGACGAGGCCGAGTGGTTCCGGGAGGCCATGTCGGAGATCTGCGACGTGGCCATGCCCCGGGTCCGGCAAGGACGCGCCCGGCGTCAGCTGTACTGGTGGTCGCGCGAGTTAGCAGCGCTGCGCGAAGCGTGCGTTGCCGCGCGCCGCCGGTACACCAGATTCCGCAGGCGCCGCACCCGACCTCCGGACGCGGCGGCTGTGGAGGCGGAGCTGTACGAGGGCTACAGGGCAGCGAAGACCGTCCTCCGCGACGAGATCTGGCGGGCCAAGGAACTGGCCCGCAAGGAGATGCTGGAGTCTCTGAACGGGGACCCATGGGGCCGCCCCTTCAAGTGGGTACGAGAAAAGCTCCGCCCCTGGGCTCCCCCGTTGACGCAGAGTCTCCAGCCTCAGTTCGTGGAGGACGTGGTGAGCGCCCTGTTCCCATCGCGAGAGGAGCATACTCCCCCGCCTATGGCTCCGTCTCCGACGGAATCTGACGGTGAAGCTGACGCAAACGCGGACCACAGCGACGACGACGTCTACGACGCTCCAGAGGTGACCGAGGTAGACCTGAGAGTGGCGGTACAGCGGCTCAAAGCCAAAAATACCGCCCCGGGACCCGACGGCCTGCCAGGGAAAGCCTGGGTCCTGGCCTTCGGGACTCTCGGGCCTCGACTGGGGGGGCTCTTTAGCGCATGCTTGGAGAGGGGCCGGTTCCCGCTTCGTTGGAAGACGGGGAAACTGGTCCTGATCCAGAAGCACGGACGCCCTGCGGACTCTCCGTCCGCATTCCGGCCCATCGTGCTGCTCGACGAGGTGGGCAAGCTCTTGGAAAGAGTCATTGCAGACCGCCTCGTCGGGCACCTGAATCGGGTGGGCCCGAACCTGTCGGAGAGCCAGTTTGGCTTCCGCAGGGGGCGCTCGACGGTGGACGCCATCATGCGCGTGAGGGCCCTCACGACGGGGGATGCAGTGGCCCGGGGCAGGGTCGTCTTGGCGGTGTCCTTGGACATCTCCAATGCCTTTAACACCCTGCCCTGGAGTTGCATCAGGGAGGCACTCCGGTATCACCGGGTGCCGACCTACCTCCGTCGTATAGTCGAGGATTACCTGACGGACAGAGCCGTCATCTACCCCGGTCACGGCGAGAGATGTCGTGCGGTGTTCCACAGGGATCGGTCTTGGGACCGCCCCTGTGGAACATCGGATACGACTGGGTGCTGCGCAGCGACCTCCCTGATGGCGTCAGCGTAATATGTTACGCTGACGACACGCTCGTCCTGGCACAGGCAGAGTCGCACCAGGCGGCGGCCGACGTGGCGACGGAAGCGGTTGCGACAGTCGTTGATAGGATCCGGCAGTTGGGACTCGAAGTGGCGCTGCACAAGTCAGAGGCCATGTGTTTTCATGGCCGTCTGAATGCGCCGCGGTCAGAGTCCCACATAACGGTGGGAGGGGTTCGCATCGGCGTCGGGAGGACGATGAAGTACCTGGGACTCGTCCTCGACAGCCGATGGAACTTCAGGGAGCATTTCCTGAGTTTGGCCCCAAGGCTGAACCGGGCAGCAGGCGCCCTCAGGCGACTCCTGCCCAATATCGGCGGGCCAAACACCTCCTGCCGGAGGTTGTACGCCGGTATCGTGCGGTCCATGGCCCTCTACGGGGCCCCCGTGTGGGCCCTGAGCATCCGGACGCGACCACAGAAGCTGGTCGCATGCCAGAGGGTCATGGCTATCCGGATGATCCGGGGATACCGCACGATCGCCGGCGAATCGGCCAACCTCCTTGCCGGATTGCTGCCCTGGGATCTGGAGGCGACTGCCCTCCAGCGCGTCTATGAGTGGCGCGTGGAGGCGCAGAGAATTCCCGCTGCCCCGACAAGTCGAGGCGCGGCGGGAAGAGGTCCGGCGCGATCTCAGGGCAGTATGGAGACAACGACTGTCGCAACCGAGGTTCGGGCACGCCGCAATCGCGGCGGTAAGACCCCTCTTTGAGGAGTGGCTTGAGAGACGTCACGGCGTCCTGACCTATCGGATGACGCAGGTCCTCACCGGACACGGAAGTTTCGGGAGGTTCCTGTGTCTGATAGGGAAGGAGGAAACGCCCGGGTGCCACCACTGCGAAGATCGCCCGGAGGACACAGTAGAGCATACGGTGCAAGACTGCCCCGCTTGGGCAGATCACCGACGTGTCCTCACGGCGGCGATAGGCGGAGACCTCTCGCGCCCGGCATTAGTTGCGGCCATGCTGCGGGGCGAGACGGAGTGGGAAGCGGTCGCCTCCTTCTGCGAAGCAGTAATGCTCGTGAAGGAGGAGGCGGGTCGCGAGAGAGAGAGGACAGCGTCCTCCCTCCGCCCCAACCGCAGTGGTAGGCGCCCGCGGCGTCGGACGTCAGCAGACGATCTCCGGCCACCGTAGGCGCGGGCATGCGGGCAGCGAGTAAAGGGCAACTCGCTGCCCGACCATGGACCTTGCCCGGGTCGACGGCGCGTTGTGTCCCACGCGCGCCTCAAAGAGCGTCAGCATAATGACGGGGCCCCCCTCTCAGAGGGCCAAAGCCTGCCGGGGTCGCGGGATTATTTCCTTACCGTGACCCCGGAACATAACAGGCTACTGAAGGACACCGTGGATTTTAGTCAGTAGAAGTCTGACAGTCCCTCCTGCCCTGCCCGGGGTAGGAGGACTCATTTGATGATTTTACCACGCTAAAAAAAAAAAAAAAAAAAGGGTACACTTGTCTCAGAAACTGTCAATTGTAAAACGTTACTTGGCGTGGATATAAGGGGTTGTTATAAGTTCGCCACAAAAATAATTCCCCACGAAAAAAAGTACGTATAAATTAGCCAAAGGCTTTTGTTTTTTTTTTTAATTTTGATTATTGTACATTCTACCCCTTTTTCCGAACGGGGATAGCAGAACAATTAAATTATAAAATAAATCCAACACAAAACTACCGAAAACGAGTACACAATGTGGAATCTGAACAGTACTAGGAGAACAGGATCAAAACTATTTTTCGAGGGGAATAATTTTTGTGGCGAACTTACAACAACCCGAAATAAGGTTCATTTTGCAGTAACACTTTTTTAGACAAGTGTTCAACAGTTGTTTAACTGTTTGTGGTACGGTTATTGTTTTACAAATCTCTGCCTGATCCGGGGTCGATAAGTTTGGTCAGTACCTAAACTGTGTCATTCCCAGGTTCGACAGTCAAGTCCTAGTTCAAGCGTTTTTGCCATACCTATTATTGGAATCAAATATAGCAGCTCACAATTTAGGACCCATTAATATTAAGTAGTAGTCATTTTTACCCGTGGTGCTCGGCAACTGGGCTTCTCCCAGTTGTAATGTCCCTTGGTTCCTATTGGCCTTGTTTTGTTCTGTGTCCTGCTTGCATGGAGGGAAGTGGAAACATATTTTTCCTACTCCTCCACTATTAGTTTCTGATTAATTTCGTTGCAGGTTCCAAAACAAGTAAATTCATTCTCCGGGACACGTCGAGCTTCATTGTCTCGGCGCTTTTCTTGTGGTTCCCACTGTTGATTCTGGCTCTCAGGAGTTGCAGCGTTTGTCCCAATAAAAAATCAAGTTCTAGTAGCATAGTGTATCTATGCAGTCTGAAATGCATCTCACTCTAAGTGACTACTGTAATTTATTGATAGTTTCCTGCGCGGGGCAAACGTTGCTTTTGATTGGCCACATCCCTCAGAGAAACAGGAATTGCAATGCATTCGTACAATAAAGATGTGATGTAGATACTCGTAAATGTTTAGTCAACAAGATTCCTGATACAGTGGAAATGTAATAACAAATAGAGACCCTAGCACGAATGCTATTTGACCGTACTTCGTGCTTGAAGTATGTATGACGTAAAAGTGTAAAAAATGAAAAACCGCCTCTAGTCTACGAACGTGGAACTAATTTTGTCCATCAAATTAACGTCTAAGTTTACTTTATGTCACAAAAACGTGAAAACTCGTGCTAGGGCCTCTGACAGGCCATCAACGTACTTTTGCTTGACTTGTGACAAACAACCCACTATCTTTATAAATATTCTTACGATAATTTTCAACCCCTAGCGAGCGACAGCCAATGCCCATCAAAGACTGGATCCGGGAGACGCTAAAGATAGCCAGGAAGGCTAACCAACTGATGGAACTCAACTTCGGCATCTGGCAGCCGATGTATAAGGTGCTCAAAGATAATGAGGAGGTCCTCGAAAATATGCTGGCAGCCCCGCGCTTCCAGGAGCACCATTACCAAGGTCATCAGATCAGCCTCATATAGCCAGACCAGTGCACGGTTTTGTAAGAGGACCTGCCTCCCAGGCCTGGAATATACAAACTACTACATACAAAAACGTGCAATATAAATGAACCCTTCAATAAAAAATATACTTTCGTAGCATGTGTATTCCAGGCCTTACATATGCACGCAAAGTATGGACACAATAAAGTGCGAAGTCATAGTGAACTGTGTAACAGTAGTAATGTTAAGATGCGTGACAACACAGGGTTGAACCTGTTTAAAGGTTTTAGATGTACGAGGAAGATACCCACAACTGTCGACATTTTGAAAGGATTTTTTCTACGTAAACTATTGTTAGACGATCTTGGATTTATAATTTTAACACCTTTGACCGCAGCTTTCTACAAAAAATCTTAGAATTTCAGTAAATTTTCGACTAGTAGGAACTTTTTCAACGATTTCTGTTTTTATCTAACTTTTCGGATGAATGAAACATAAAAATCTTTTTTAAAACTTTTACTGTAGTCAGGAAAATAGTTCCTTGAAATTATATCGGTGTTTAGATACATAAGTAAATAAACGTGTTATATTCTCTTTTTTTACGTGGTAAAATCATCAAATGAGTCCTCCGAACCCAGATCAGGGCGGGAGGGCCTTTCAGACTTGTACTGACTGAAATCCACGGTGTCCTTCAATAGCCCTTTACATTGCGGGGTCACGGTAATTCGTTTCTCCCGCGACCCTGGCAGGCTTCGGCCCTCTAAGGCCACGTCAATGTGTTATAAATTCTCTTAGCTCGTGACATTCAAACCCCGCCCCGTAGACACAAATAATCTCTCATCACTATTATTACTTCTGAGTCCTGCGCTGTAAAAAGCGCACGGAACATTTGAGTAACAACATATTGTTTACAAGATCGTAAACTGTCATTCAAACGTTCCCAGAAAATCGTTCACTTGTGCGTATAATACGCTGGACGTTTTGGTATAAGCGATGCGGCCGTGTGGTCCCCGGCATAGAATAGGACCAACCCTCCCTTTCCCGCGGGTGTCGTAAGAGGCGACCAAGGGAAAAACAAGATGTAGGGCCGCAGCTTCCTCTTGTGTATCAATTATATCTTACGGCCCATTCACAACTTTGGTCTAAGCGGTGAACATTGCAGCTGGCGGCGCGAATAAGACATTAACTACTTTGTAAAGTACGCAAATTCAGCACGGCAGCGCCTCGTGGCATGTTTCAAACATTTCATTATACACCGTGACTATTTAGTCGTCTTACAACGGCAGCCCAGTTCATATATCCAATGATTAAAACACGTTTTTAATAAAAAATAGGTATTTATTAGATCTGAAAAATTTAAAAATAAAATTTGAATTCGGTATTATGACGCAAGGCGTAGTTAGAAACACCCTTGTTTCATAGAAAATGGAGATGGAATGATCTGCCCGACTATTGCGCTGGGTAGGTAAAGGTATACTCTACAGCTTGATACGTAAACATTTTAACAGGGTGTTTCATATTTCTAATGTACCTATTTAAATAATAAAAAATATTATTAACGATTAAAAAAATAATAAACACGCGTAGAGGTATTTTAGGTCGGATACATTAAGTGGACCATTTTTGTAAGACGACTAAAAAGTCACGGTGTATACATTTGATTCTCTCGCTCTCCACCCTTCGCTAAGCCGCCGCTTACAGTGGCATGGTCGTGGATGGGCCGTTACTGCGATTACCAGACACGACTATTTCTTTTTAGCCTCAAAATTAATTTGGCTGAAAAAAAATCGTATTGTCTTGTAGCTTGAAGAAAAATTCGGAAGAATAACCACTAAAAATTGGTTCATTGGCTTGAAACAGAACTACTGAGTCATCATTCGAAAAGCGCTTGGCTGACTAAAACATTGTAAGCTATATTCAGTGACAATTCTGTCGGAGTAGTATTTTTTACCTAGTCTCGTTGTCTCTCATACATTGGGTGTAAAAAAATGGGGAAATCCTTTTCATTTCTTTTTTCATCTTGAGTGGAAAATACGTCCGAGTGGTATTTATTTGTTGAGTCTTATAAAAAAGATAGATTTCGTGTCAACAGTGGGGAGATCATATTTTGATTTTGTTTACAATTGAGTGGCGAATTGGTCAGAGTGGTAATATTTATTTAGTCTCTCGCGTTGGAAAGAGACATTGCTCGTAAAATGAGCAGATCCTTTGATCTATTTTACATTTGAGCGACGAATATTAAGTCTAGAATGGCTAAAGAATTAGGGAGATCTTTTGAATTGTTTTGCATGTGAGTGCCCAATTAGTCCGAGTGGTATTGTTTGTTTATTAAATTAAGTCTCGTTCGACAGACACATTGCCCATCAAAACGAGAAGATCCTTTGATTTCATTTACATTTGAGTGGCGAATTGGTTTGAAAAGAGAAACTTGGTAAGTGCAAAATGGGAAAATACTTTGTTTTTTTTTTTGCTTTTAAGTGGCAATTTATACGGAGTGGTGTAATTAACTTAGTGTCGTTGTAAATACACGTAATGTTTCACGAAATGGGGAGATCCATTGATTTATTTTTCATTTGGGTACAAATATACAAAGATTTAATGGTAACAACAACACAAACTGTCAAATTCGGTGAAGATAACAAAGCTGTATTGAGTGACAAACTGGTCTGAGTGGCATTAACTATTTAGTCTCGTTGGGTAGAAAAAATAGGTAGATATCCGGATATATTAGCTTTGTATAGCGCTTGGGTGACAAACAACATACAGGCTGTTTGATAGTACAATAAATAGTACATTTTTGGTAGTTATTTCGCAATCCAGCAAAATAATCAATGTTTTTGTGCTCGTTTGGTTGTTTTCGTTCTTCTCAATATTATTATGACAAAAATACTCCAAATCCAATCGAAAAACTTTATGCGAAATTCCAACTCGGCTTACTGGATTTAAAATTACAGAAAGTAAACCGTTTTTAACTTTCCGAAAATCTAATTAAATTAATCTAGTATATGCCTTACCGCGCCTCCACTACAGGAACTTAACACTTCAAAAGTCATGATTACTTACGTGGGAGAGCCTCTCTGTAGTCAGACTACAGCTTCAATGGGCTGGCTCGACCGGGGAAGTACCACGCTCTCACAGGACACCGACGTGAAGTAGCGACTTGGTGTCGCTGTATTTCGTGCGGTGAGTGACGAGTTCCGGAAGCCCAAGTCTTCTCTAATTCCTTGGTAACTTCAATGTCCCCCCCCCGCTCCTCGGTGCACGTCGTTCTACACTTCACATTTGCATCCCATGCCACTTCCTGTTACTGTATTACCTTTGCACCATCACAACCATCACCGGACGCCGATTGAGACCTAAAAAGACCTGACAGGTCTCATCTCGTCTTTTTATTTTTCCCGCCTATGACTTTATTGTTCGGCACGGTAAAACTCCAGCAGTTGTGTTTAGTGAAAGTTTATGTAAGTCAAGACTGACCACGACCTCATTCTTACCCACAATCTCAGTAAATGATCGTTCGCTCCAGCCTTCCTAGTCCTGATGCCTTACGTGGGAGAGCCACGCTGCAGTCCAGTCCGACTGCAGCACGAATGGGCTGGCTCGACCGGGGAAGTACCACGCTCTCACAGGATACCGGCGTGAAGTAGCGTGTCCCGTCGCTGCGTTTCGTACGGTGAGTGACGAGTCCCGGAAGCCCAACACTTCCTTCACCTTCCATCGTCTTCGTCCCCCCTTCCTCCTTAAGTAAATCTTCTATTTTCACCCCCCCCCCCCCTCCCCCGCCTTTCCCTAAACTACGGTTCTTCATCTTTCTCTTTAAAATAAACTTCTCATTTTTGCACCTCCTTTCCCTTAAATCACAATTCCCATCTTCATCCCTCTATTCCCTTAAACTACCCTAATCATTTTCACACCCTCTTACCCTTAAACTACACTTCCTATCTTCACCACTCCTCTTCCCCTTAAACTCTTCCGATGATCATCATCCTCTCCTGCTCTCCCCTCTAATTTGCGCTACATGTATTCAACCACTGTCTCTAAAACGACGCTTCTTGTAATCAAACCTCGTCTTTCCCTTAAATTACTCTTCTGGACTTCACAAACCTCCTCTTCCCCTTAAATTACTCTTCTCGTCTTAAGCCCCTTCATATTTTTCCTTTCTCGTCTTATTCTGCTTCCCTTCTCGATAAATTACAGTTTCTGGTCTTCACCTCCTCCCTCCTCTTCCCCTTAAATTACACTTCTCCTGTTCTCTTTAATTAACACTCCTCGTTTCTGCCCCTCTTCCCTTTAAACTACACTTCTCCTGTTCAACGCTCTTCCCCTTTAACTACATTTCTCGTCTCCTCCCCTCTTCCCTTTAAACTACACTTCTCCACTTCCTCTCACTCTTGCACCACAACAGTCACCGGATGCCCAGAGAGATCCCACCAATACTCACAGAGGTCTCATTTTATTTTTATTTTTAGGGTGCGGTTCTACTGAGGCGGCGCGGAGCAAGCGGAGACGAGCTGCTGTGACGCGTCACCAATCACATGACTTGAAATCCACATGATTGTCATCTGTGTCATCTCACTCAAGCCATGTGATTGGTGGATCGCGGCACAGCTCGTCTCCGCTATGCCTCAGTGGAACCGCAGCCTAACTGGCTTTATTGTAATCTGTGATAGAATTGAACGATTAGCAGCGAGAAGAAGTACATTTAATCATCTATGTCGTCAATTCATTTATTAGTTAAATAAACGTTAGTCAGCCCCCGGTGTTCAACACAACAACCAGTGTTTAGTGATGATTTCACCAAATACAAGTACAACATAAGAGTTTCCACCACCACATTTCCACACTAATTCAACCACAACATAAATTATGACCCTTCCTCTATCACTTCACTATTTCCCTGAAAACTCAAAACTTTTTACGTGGGAGAGCCTCTCTGTAGTCAGTCGTTGACTACAGCTTCAATGGGCTGCCTCGACCGGGGAAGTACCACGCTCTCACAGGACACCGGCGTAAAGTAGCGACTTGGTGTCGCTGCGTTTCGTGCGGTGAGTGACGAGTCCGGAAGCCCAAGTCTTCCTTCTCCTTCTCCTATTTTATAACTTCAACATTCCTTCTTGTACCTAAAAATAACCTGAAGCTTCACTTCTCATCTCCAATCTATACCCTTTCTCTTATGTCTCTAATCCCCTCTTCCTCTATTACTTCTATTCCTGCCACGTCTCACACAAAACGTTTAAGTCTTCTTCTTGGCGTGGTAGTTGTTGACCCCAGCCGTAGTAATGTAAACATCAATTACATTTACTCCGTATCCACGGTGGAGTGGAGGCGTAGGTTGGAACTTGTTGGTCAAAACATGACACATATTCTTCATAAACACTAACATCTGCTTCTGATTGTACACGCCTTACGCGTTCGTTAAACTGAGGATACGAGAACTGGTCACATGAGGTCTTTTGCGATGTCACGACTTTGTGTCGGCCTTGCTTATCAACAAGCATTCCGATTCAAAATCCTTTACTAGTATTGTTTCTTCTTCTTCTTAGGTCTCATCTCATGTTTACGTTTAAACATTTTTGGTGGAGGAATTGACGATGTTGCAGCGAGAAGGAGAATACCTGTTATTTTGAAGATCAATTATGTCGTCAATTCGGTTTTATTTTTTCCACTTATACTTTAGCTTTCAAACCTAAAGTAAAAGTAACCACAGAAACATAACTCAAGCCTAAAAATAACACCTATTTTACATCCACGAATCCACGGTGTAGTGAAGGCGTAGGCTGAAACTTATTGGTCAACACATGACACATGTTGTTCATGAGCTCTAACATCAGCTTCTGATAGTACACGCCTTACGCGTTTGTTAAACTGAGGATTCGAGAACTGGCTTGAGGAATGCTGTTCTTATGTAGCCACCAGTTGACTGCAGCACGAATGGGCTGGCTCGACCGGGGAAGTACCACGCTCTCACAGGACACCGACGTGAAGTAACGACTTGGTGTCGTTGCGTTTCGTGCGGTGAGTGAGGAGTGCCGGATGCCCAACACTTCCTTCATCTTTTCCCATTTTATACCTTATCCCAACATTTCCTACTTCTACCTAAAAATAACCTGAAGCTTCACTTCTCATCTCCACCTTACATTCCTTTCTCTTTTTCCTTTTACCCCCTACCCCCTTCCTCTATTTCTCTTGACACTCCTCATACCTTTTCCCTGCAAAATCATCAAAATCTTGTCCTTATCGTGGGAGAGCCTTGCTGCAGTCCTCAGTGGATAACGATTTAGAGGTTAAGTGTTGTGAAAGCAAAAGCACAGCACATTTCTAAATAATCAAAACATCAAGTTAATTTACTAAATATCCACAGCGGCAAGCTGTATGCTAACACATATTATCTAAAACACGCACACCTTGTGGAGTAGAATCTTTCTATTTCCCTTTATTTTTACATTTACTTAATATTCCCTTGACTTTCTGATGACTTTAAATCTTGTTTCACTTGATTTTGTGACTTGTTTCGGGGCAAAATTAGCTTTTGATTGAACACGCCAGCGCAAATTTCAACGGTAAAAAAAAATGTTTCGTGGAAGAATTGACAGATTTGCAGCGAGATGACTATTAATTTGTCTTTGCTCTTAAAATGTGCGAAAAATTTCGTTCATGGCCAAGCGTATAAAACAAAAACTAGTTAAGGTTGGTAAAAGGTTATCTAATGCAACAGTGTACACCACCACACTAACACATACTCTCCTATAAAAATGTTCCAATCTCCCTTTCATTGTGTCCGTGTTTTCCTGAAGACTCAAAAACTCTTTACGTGGGAGAGCTTCTCTGTAGTCAGTCGTTGACTACAGCTTCAATGGGCTGGATCGACCGGGGAAGTACCACGCTCTCACAGGACACCGGCGTGAAGTAGCGATTTGGTGTCGCTGTATTTCGTGCGGTGAGTGACGAGTTCCGGATGCCCGAATCTTCTTCCTCCACCCCATCTTCCACTATTTTCAAATTCATTCTCTTCAATGTCTTCTTCTGAACATCTTCCATTTCTTTTGGCGTCTGTGTTGTGGATCTTGATTAACATCAATTACAAATTACTCCGTATTCACAGTGGAGTGAAGGTGTAGGATGTAAGTTGTTGGTTAGCACGTGACACATATTGTTCATGAGTACTTAGGTACATCAGCTTCTGATTGTACACACCTTACGCGTTCGTTAAACTGAAGATGCGAGAACTGGTCTCTTGAGGTCTTTTACAAAGTCGCCTTTCTGGTTTTTGAGACCCTATTTCGTCTTGTAGTCCTAATTGCTATTGTCTACTTTTTTTCTTGTTCCCTTTGACATGTTAATTTTTTCTTCATAAATTATATATTCATTGCAATGAGCAGATTTGGAGTAAGGTAAAAAAAATATTTTACTAAGACACCTTTGTAAAATTTTATTATTCGAAGAACGTTGAGGAAATTGACATATTATTATGGAGATTTTGGGTGATAAATTTTAAGGGGCTTAGTAGATTCAAAATACCAGAGCCGGGGTAATATTTTGATAAAACATTTTAGTTTTATTATAAAAGTCTGAATTTTATGCCGTAGGTAGGCTTTTGATGATTATGATGAATCAGACAAAAATATTATCTGAACGACATGGGTGAAGAAATAGACGGCAATATTATGATAGCCTAAAGAGGTAGTATGACGGAGGTGAAATAAGCATGTGGACTTATTAGCGTAATTATATAAACATCATACAGTCTAGAAGTCAGAACTGGTAGATAAAATAAGGAGATTAGTCAACATAAAAGTACCGAAAGATGAATTGTTTGGTGGTTTTAAATAAGACTACTCCCTTTATCTTTAGTAACATTTTGAAACAGATCATTGAAATTGTTGACAAATTGTACTTAAGTGGCGATATACGCTGAATTTTTTAGAAACGCGCGCGCGGCGGTCAAAGATGTTTGTTATCGAAGTGCAAATTTACACATTGTTATTATAAAATATATCAATACAAAAGCAAACATTTCTAAATTAGACTGTGTTAACGAAAATCAATAAAATAATGAAAATGTAAAAAAACCGTTATTGGCATTTGGATATGAAATTTTCAAAATGGTTAAAATTTGTCAATAGGCGGCTAGTAACCGCACACCTAGTCTTAAGATTCTTTGGAGTATGTCAGTGTAGCAAAAATGTAAAAAAAGAACTAAGTTTATGACGTGTATTTTGCAATTATCCGTACCTTTTTATGGAAATAAACAGATTGTATGAACTGAAAATTATTGGAGAACTGAAATTTGGATAAATCATTGTTATTATGTTATTTTGAACACTGACAGCTCGCTGCGAGTGGCTATGTCACTTGCAATAGTATAGGGACTTTCGGGTCGAACTATATACCTACTATCTTTAGACATCGAGTAAAGATGACTCATGGTTTTTACATACGTTTACGTATTTAGTGATATGCATGTTGGGTACTCTTCTTTAACTAAACATTCTTTTCTATACTAGAAGTTTATATACTCCCACCCGTTATTATATTCGATCTAGTCCTATTACGAACCAAAATAGCTTAGAGATCTGAAAGCTAGTGTTTACCGTATCCATAGTATAGTGAAGGCGTAGGTTGGAACTTGTTGAACAGCACGTGACACATGATCATGAGCACTGTCATCAGCTTGTGATTGTACACGCATTACGCGTACGGTAAACTGCGGATTCGAGAACTTATCACTTGAGGTCTTTTATACGACTTCGGCGTTGCGAGAATAGCGGGTGGGACTCAAAATCTTTGAATAACATTGTGTCCTAGTACTTCTCTTTTTCTTAAGCGCATTTCACACAGAGAGCGGGCGCGGGTCGGGCGCGTTTCGGTGTACGGGCACGACCCGCCCCGCGCCCGACCCGCGCACGCTTTCAGTGTGAAGTCTTCCACTTAAATACAAAGAACTAGACCCGCCGTACTCCCGCCCCGACCCGCGCCCGCTCTCTGTGTGAAATGCGCTTTAACCTCTTCACCATCACAACTATCATTGGACGGGTGGAACCTCTCTAAAACTTGCTAAAATCTCGCTTTTATTTTTAGGGTAAAGCTTGCTCTAGATTTTAGACGGATGTAATCCATAATCTCAACAGAGGTGACCTTTTGAGAGCTCGGTTACCATTCGCGAATTGTGTTTCAATTTGGATGTCATCAAGCAACATCAATCAAATCAAAAAAGTTTATTTGATAAAGAACTACACTGTTATAAGGTACTATCTGAAAGCTATTGTATTCTGACTGCAAACGGGCGTGCAAATCCTTACAATAAAAAAAAAGATATTGATCTCTGTAGGGACGCTGGATTACATGCGTTATTGAACGATTCAAAGCGAGAAGTACACTACCAAATAATGATCTACGTCGTCAATTAAATAATGATAAAAAAAACAGCCCGGTTAAAACAAATGTGTTTGGTGAAAAGTTATTTGATTCAAGAGTGTCCCATTAACCGATAGTTTTAAGTGAACTTTTTGCAATAGCACGGTTTCTGTAATTGTACGGTAAGCAGATGTCGGGAGCTTTGTATTTCGTCCAATCAAAAGATCTGTAAAGTACAACGATTAAAATAAGTCATTTGTAATTATTAATTGTATACTTTTTTGGTAAATATTTCATAGATTGTTTCTAAAGGAAAAAATGTTATCGCTTTTCAAAATGCTTTAGAGAACATTGTTGGCGAAAAAACCATTTGATTAAAAGGTGCGAGGAGAAAATTGTATCGTGATTTTTGAAGGAAAGAAATTGTTTTGGATCTCAAAGTGATTTTGAACTATTTTAAGTAAATATGAATTGGACACCTTTGAAAAAACAAACCAGCGGGCCCATTCTAACACTGCCAGGTTTTCAAAACATCGAAATTCTTCAAGTGTTCCGTTAATCCCGTCCTCTCTGCTTGCCTTTAGAACTTAATCATTCTGTGTTGTAAAAATGCCGCAGGCTTAAAAACTATGATTTATTTTAGGAATACTACTGGGTTAATAAATTATAATTTCAGCGATCATGCCTGGGTTTAATGCGAATGGGATATACCAAGGGTAACATTGGTATACATAGGGAGCAGTGGTGGCCCAGTGGTATCGGTCCCGACTTACGAGTTGTAGGTCGTGGGTTCGAACCCCGCTAGGCGCATTACTTTGTGTAATTTATTTCATCACCACTGCTCTCAAAACGGTGAAGGAAAACATCGTGAGGAAACCGGCATGTCCTAGAACCAAAAATTCGAAGACATGTGACATCCACCAACCCGCACTGGGCCCGCGTGGTGGATTATGGCCCACCCCCTCTCAAAGAGAGGAGGCCTGTGTCCCAGCAGTGGGAACAATATAGGCTGATGATGATGAACATTGGCCACGACTCGCATTATCCGAGTCCTACATGAAACCAAGTTTACCAACATCTCCACGTAACTTCAGTGCCAAGACAGACTTCCAAAAAATAAACCAGTATACGTCCACAGCATAACGTACATTAATCGGTGACTGATGCGTCGCCAATAAGGAAATCCAATCAACCACTTCTAAGCTGATAGATTACGCTTAAACCAACCATCATTTATAGACAACACCACAGCACGGCCATCCCGCCTATGATCCAATCTGGACGTGAGCACGCCACATTACAACTTGACACTAGACAGTATACATTGTGCTGGGGCTCATCAGACTTGGTTACACGGGTTTAATAGACGCGTGATATCTTTAACTAGATGATTTTGGCCATCGATTATAACGATTATAGTAAGAAATAAATTAATCACGCAATAAAATACTCGCATTAGCCAAAAATCCACAACTCGCATTACACCCTACATCCAAATTTCAATCAGAAATTGTTAGTTTAATCACTATATAATATTTGCTTGAGTTAATTTTAAATCTTGGAACTCTTTGGACTGTCCTACTGTTTTCTTAATACTCCTGCGGCATATCAATGTGTAGCATCACTTTTTTTAATAAATAAGTGTCTATGATATCAATTATACGCAAAATAAACTCACTTATAATAAAAATTGTTTCGTTTTAATTGCTAGATGATCCTTATCAAAGCATACAGTAAATAAAGGTAACATTTACAAGCTCCAAGATATTACAACATGCAAGTTTGTCAACTAAATTCATTGTCCATTTTATAGTCCGCAATGTAAGCTCGCTCCATCGTCAACCTTGTTTGTCACTCCTGACCTAGGCTAAGGTCAAGAGAAAACACATTCCAAAAAAGAAATTGAGTCAAACTTACGCGTAACTCGCATGCAATTTCTTGCACCGTGTAAATGTACCTTTTTGAAAACTAGATAGGTACATGTTCTTAAAATCTTGACTATAATAAAGAAAAACACACACACCCATGGTTCTCTGTTCCTGGATAAAATTCTATCAATAAAGAATTGGAAATCTGTAGTGTCTAAACACACTATGCCGAACGTACGCGACCGAAGTTCCGCGGCTGATTTTACGTTCCAACGTATTCGACTGATATGACACACCATAAGTGCCGAACTTACGCGGCAGAAATTCAGTTGCGCAATTTTGTGTGTATATTTAGTGTTTCGAGCGCTGTCGTGGCGTCGTGTAGTGTTATCGAAACAGCCGGACAGACAAATGCAAAATAAAGTGATCCTGTTAGGGTTCCGTTATTACTTTTGAGGTGCGAATGCCGAAAAATGGACTATTTTACAGTAGTAATAGCAATTGCAGAGAACCGAACTTCGGTCGCGTATAATGTGTGTTCTACAGAATACGTTGGTGTCCGTTTCGACCGCGCGGCCATGACGTTTTTTTTAAATAAAAACCATCCCAAGTTTTTGTAAAAAAATGTAAAAGTCGATTCCCAAAAACCATAAATTTGTCAAAGCAATGGTTAAAAAGTTATAAGGGTTTGAACGTGGCCGCGCCATCGAAACGTTCCGAACCGCGCGGCCATGGAGATCTTTAAAACTAAGAGTCGCAGAGACCTGAAATTTTGGGAAATAGTAGATTGAATTTGTAAACCAAATGTAAAAATATAGAAAAAAATCCTGTGTTTGTATTTTAGGAGTTGTAAGGATAAAACCTCATGGCCGCGCCATTGAAACGGTGTCAAAAACGTTATAGCCGATATCTCACTGAAAAAGAATCTCAGACGTCTGAATTTTTTTGTAAAACACAGATTTGAATTTGTCGAAACTAGTAAAAATACAACAAAAAATCCTAGGTTTATATTTCAGGAGCTGTAAGACTAAAACGCCATGGCCGCGCCATCGAAACGTTGACAATTTCGTTTTTCGCCAATATCTCACTGAAAAAGCATCGCAGAGGTCTGAAGTTTTTTGTAAAACACAGATTTGAATTTGTCAAAACTAGTAAAAATACAACAAAAAATCTTAGGTTTATATTTGAGGAGCTGTTGAAGAAAATCTTCAATGCGTCTTGAATATGTCGATTAGGGTGACCACGGATTATTATTTACAGAGAAATTTCCACCTTTTTTTATAAAAAATGATATCCCAAGGATTCGTTGAACAAAATTTTTAAAAATCACATAAATTAGAGATTGTTCGATTGTTGGTACATATATGTTTTAAAAAAAAAGTAATTATTAAATAAAAAAATCAGGTCGGTTTCAGGTCGGTGTAAGACGATACATAATTTAACATAATTATGGTTTAATTTAATCGATGACTATTAAGATATTAAACAACAGGAGAATTTTAAAAACTATAGTGAGAATAAGCTCCATTTAAAGACGGGGCGTCTTTAAATGGAGCACTCAACATAGAACAATCTCTAAATTATGTGATTTTTAAAGATATAGCCATATTATTGCTCCTCATTGTTCGACGAATCCTTGGGATATCATTTCTTATAAAAAAGGTGGAAAGGACATGGACAAAAATTGCATTCCGTGTACACGTACATAGTAAATACATTATAAAATAGATATAATAAAATAAATGATTACGTAGGTTTTAGCCTCTCTGAACCTGTCAGTTTTTAACCAACTTCAAAAAAAAAAAGTAGGTTCTCTGTTCAACCTGTATGTATGTTTGTCCGCGATTATCTCGCGTTTGGCTGAACCGATTTTAATGTGGTTTTTAGGAAAGTGTTCATTACATTTTGGAGAAGATTTTAATATATAACACTAATGGATATCCCGTGAATTTGCCCGCGTAGATCCGTTTTTGCTTACTTGGATTGTAGATTTTTAGTGACCATTGCATGTTTGTCCGCGATTATTTCGCGTTTGGCTAAACCGATTTTGTTGCAGTTTTCAGAAAAATATTTGTTACATTCTGGGGAAGGTTTTGATATATAACAATAACGGATATCTCTTGAAGTTGCCCTCATAGATCCGTTTTTGTTGCTTACTAGGATTGTAGATTTTCAAAGACGCCGATTATAATTATGAAGATTTTTGTTGAATATCTAAATTAAAAAGGGTACAATAAAAAGATTTTGAAAAAAAAAGGGAACCGACTTTAAAACGAAAGACAAAAAAGTGTAAAATAACGTTTCTTTTGGAAGTCGGTGGCTAAAGTTAATGAAATAAAAAACAAAGCCACCGACTTCCGAAAGAAAAGATATTTTACACTTTTTTGTGTTATGTTTTGAAGTCGGTTACTTTTTTTTCAAAAAGTTTTTTTTATTAAATATTTAAAAACTTATTAAGTAATGACGTGTAGTACTTATACAAAACGTTTGATATGGTCGACAATTAATGTATTACATTAGGAACATTTCATTCATACGAAACTGTATTCATTGGTATTTGTTACATTTTATTAAATACCTACTCTTATCATAACAATATATTTTAACCTCTCGAGCCCCGCGAAAAATTTTTTGCCAAAAATCCCTGACCGATTTTAAGACTTATTTTTCCAAAAATACAGTTTAAAATCGGTCGGGGTTTGGTGGCACAAAATTGTGCCATTGGGGCGCATTGGGGTCCGAGAGGTTAATGCGTTTCATCCAATAAACCGAAAAAAAATACTTTAAAACGGAATGAGTTTACTGGTTTGACAGTGAGTAATACTATTAAGTTGGTAAGTATTTTGTATTTAATTCATTATTTTAAATATCAATATTTGCGAGCAAATACACATGCAGTGCAGGACTCATCACGAAAAATGCAGGAATTAGCTTCGGACAACGTGCAGGAATTATACCAGACAACATGTAGGAATTGGCTTCAGACAACGTGCAGGAATTGGCCGTCAACGATGCAGCAGCCTCTAACGTTCAAGTGGTTGGCCCATCATTACCACCTGTTCCAAGTGTGTGAAACATATTTGTATAGCGATCTTTGATACAGAACATGATGGTGAATCTGTCTTGGATGTTATTTTAGGGTACTATTGTAATTGCCTTGTAGGGAACAAAACCGTTGGCAAGACACAATAGCGGCAAAAGCGGCGGTAAGACCCCTCTTTGAGGAGTGGCTGGATAGGAGTCACGGCGTCCTGACCAACCGCGTGACGCAGGTCCTCACTGGACACGGAAGTTTCGGGAGGTACCTGTGTCTGATGCGAAAGGAGGAAACGCCTGGGTGTCACCACTGCGAAGATCGCCCGGAGGACACAGTCGAGCATACGGTGCAAGACAGCCCCGCTTGGGCAGAGCACCGACGTGTCCTCACGGCGGCGATAGGCGGAGACCTCTCGCGCCCAGCATTGGTCGCGGCCATGCTACGGGGTGAGACGGAGTGGGAAGCGGTCGCCTCCTTCCGCGAAGCAGTAATGCTCGCGAACCGCGGGCCGCGTGAGAGAGAGGACAGTGTCCTCCCTCCGCCCCACCCGCAGTGGTGGACGACCACGGGGACGGACGTCGCAAGACGATCTCCGGCCACCGTAGGCGCGGGCATACGGGCAGCGAGTAAGGGCAACTCGCTGCCATACCATGGACCATGCCCGGGTCGACGGCGCATTGTGTCCCACGCGCGCCTCAAAGAGCGTCAGCATAATGACGGGGCCCCCTCTCAGAGGGCCAAAGCCTGCCGGGGTCGTGGAACTTATTCCATCACCGTGACCCCGAAACATAAAGGGCTATTGAAGGACACCGTGGATTTTACTCAGTACGAGTCTGCCCGGGGTGGGAGGACTCATTTGATGATTTTACCACGTTAAAAAAAAACACCAAAATAATATCCAAGCTCCAGCAGGATTTTTAGATAAGTATTTTACATGGAGCGACTGCCTGTCGGACTTCCACAACCCAGTAACTCGGTAATACCATACCCCATGGTAAGACTGGTTGTCAGACTTTAGAGCTTCGCACTAACAGTAACGACTGTCAAAGGTCTACAAATGACAGCCAGGACCAATAGCTTTGCGTGCTTTCCGAGGTACGGAGAAAACTCGCTATGACAGATGGTCACCCATCCACAGACCAACCTCGGCAAGCGCGACTTAACCCGGAAGATCGGCTTGTACGGCTGTAATTATTTAGCCACGACCACCTAATTCATTGAAGCTCCTTATGGTTTCTAATAGCAAATATTCTATACACATATTGCCAGCCATCTGACTAAAGGTTTAGTGAAACTGTTTTCGTCTAGTCTGTTGTAATGACAAGTTCGTTATGTGTTTTATTTACTGCAATTTAATGAACCCATATTCACGAATATAAACACCAAAAATCATTGGTGTATATTGAATTCAATAACTATGCAAACGCCCATACAGAAATTGGCCATGTCCTTTCTCTGTAAATAATAATCCGTGGTCACCCTAATCGACATATTCAAGACGCATTGAAGATTTTCTTCAACAGCTCCTCAAATATAAACCTAGGATTTTTTGTTGTATTTTTACTAGTTTTGACAAATTCAAATCTGTGTTTTACAAAAAACTTCAGACCTCTGCGATGCTTTTTCAGCGAGATATTGGCGAAAAACGAAATTTTCAACGTTTCGATGGCGCGGCCATGGCGTTTTAGTCTTACAGCTCCTGAAATATAAACCTAGGATTTTTTGTTGTATTTTTACTAGTTTCGACAAATTCAAATATGTGTTTTACAAAAAATTTCAGACGTCTGAGATTCTTTTTCAGTGAGATATCGGCTATAACGTTTTTGACACCGTTTCAATGGCGCGGCCATGAGGTTTTATCCTTACAACTCCTAAAATACAAACACAGGATTTTTTTCTATATTTTTACATTTGGTTTACAAATTCAATCTACTATTTCCCAAAATTTCAGGTCTCTGCGACTATTAGTTTTAAAGATCTCCATGGCCGCGCGGTTCGGAAAGTTTCGATGGCGCGGCCACGTTCAAACCCTTATAACTTTTTAACCATTGCTTTGACAAATTTATGGTTTTTGGGAATCGACTTTTACATTTTTTTACAAAAACTTGGGATGGTTTTTATTTAAAAAAAACGTCATGGCCGCGCGGTCGAAACGGATACAATACGTTGCCGCCGAATTTCCGCTGAACTTACGCCCGACTGAAGTTCGGCTGTACGCTACAACGCAACGTAATTTCGGCATAATGTGTCGCCAGTAATTCAAATAGCATTGCAGGCGTAATCATGCCGAACTTCCGTCGCGTATCCTCGGCATAGTGTGTTTAGACACGTAGGGGAGGCCTATGTTCAGCAGTGAACGTCTTACGGCTGATATAATGATGATGATACAAGCAGAGTTCCACGAGACAACTCTGCATACAGTGATCGGAGAGTTGAAGTAGTAAGTATTTTATTAGATTGATGGAAATAAAGTCACAATCTCGAAGTAAAGTCATCAGCATTACATCATCTTGCCTTTTCTCAGCTATCTAACAAAACGGACCGCAGATGCAGCAGAATATCAGGATTTTACCAGTAGTGAGCCTAACCTCCACAATCCAGTAACTGGGTAATACGATATCCCTGGTAAGGACCAGATACTTTGATGCCTTGGAAGGCCGATACCCTTGGCCATAGCGGGCTGATACCCTTAATATTTGTCAGCATGGAGTAGGAGAAAGAATAAAAACGACTTTATTAGTTTATCCATTTATTAAATACATTTATCTGAAAACATTAAAAATACACACGGAAAGTAACAAAATTTTAGAATGTGATTGAATGTTTTGGATGCCTCTTTACAATTCAGTTGATAAAAGCACAATTTTCATAAGGGCTTGCGCACATTTTATTATCGATGTTGTCCTCATCCTCTTCGTCAGCTACATATACATCCTCACACATCGATGCTGTTCAGAAATTACATAACTAGATTTGAATTTCAATGAGAACAACGCCGATAATAGTTTGACATCGAAAAATGCTCTGAGCACTGGCGATGGCGTAGCGGCCCTTGATCTTGTCCCACATTCTAACAAAAAACTTATAACTTATTAAGACTAAAATCACATTGAACATCGATCTATTACATTTTAAGTTAAACTTTCCTACAATTAAATTTTGTTCTTTTTTATCATTGCCAACCTTATTTTTATTTAAAACACTAATAGACTATGTTTTGAGGTTCATCCCAACAGAGCCATCGCGGCAGTTTTAAAAACAATGGTCTATTTTTTTTTTTGTAAGTATAGCAACTTATAAGTAGGTATACAATTTCTTGGACTGTAATGCTTTGCATATTATTATTTTTTTATCTAAATAATATATAGCAACAATATATCTATGCATACATGTTATGCGACGGTTTTTTTTCTGTGTTTCTTCGGAATCCGTTTATTGTACAGTACCCTTAACACGAGTTTTCACTCTTTTACTTTACAGCGTCTTTCCATTATTTACAGCGTTTCTTGTATGAAAAAATGGAACAGCGCCTCTGGTGTGCGAAGAAGGAACTAATTTTTTCCTTGAAAATTGTCAATTTGAAATTGTCAAAGTTCCAGTTTACTTTACGTCTCAAATATTGAAAACTCGTGCTAAGGGTACAGTACCCTTAGCACGAATTTTCACTCTTACTTTACAGCGTCTTTCCAGTATTTACAGCATTTCTTGTATGAAAATATGGAACAGCGCCTCTGGTGTGCGAAGAACGAACTAATTTTTTCATTGAAAATTGTCAATTTGAAATTGTCAAAGTTGCAGTTTACGTCTCAAATACTGAAAACTTGTGCTAAGGGTACTGTACCCTTAGCACGAGTTTTCACTCTTTTACTTTACAGCGTCTTTTCAGTATTTACAGCGTTTCTTGTATGAAAAAAGGAACAGCGCCTCTGGTGTGCGAAGAAGGAACTAATTTTTTCCTTGAAAAAAGTCAATTTGAAATTGTCAAAGTTCCAGTTTACTTTACGTCTCAAATACTGAAAATTCGTGCTAATGGTACAGAACTGACAGGATGACTCTACTGGGACACTCCTCGCTAACTACACAATATTAATATTTCCTGTATGGTTTTACATTGAATAAAATACTTAACTACAGAAATAGTTTGATTCGAAACATAGACTGTTACTATAATGTACGGATTGAAAAAGCCAACAGAACTATACAGGGTGATTTTTTAGTCACCATCCAAATTTTAATATATCAATCTTTGGCGAAAATCATTGAATACGTGTTTTTTCTTTTTGTATCAATCAATACAAAAATATCGAGATATCACGTTCTCAATGTAATCTATAAAAAGTTGAGACCACATAGAGCGGATGAGAAAATGATTTAATATGACAATTTGACGTATCGATTTTTTTTCAAAAATGGGTTTAGTGATTGATACCTAATGCATAGAAAAATTTTGGACGGTGGTAAAAATGTCATGCTGTATAACGGCTGTTTATGTTTTACTAATACTAAAAGGTTTTTGGGAAATCAGTGCGCAAACATTCACATCAGTGACAGCGTGGAAGAGTACATTTCGATGTAGAGTCCGCGCCACGACTAAAGTCCTGCGGAAATTTTCTAGTTGAGCGTTGCACAAATGAAGTCCTTTTGACGGTCAAAAGTACCGCGGCAATGGCGTAGCAAAACCGAATCTAGAAGGGGGCAAGACGTAATCTGCGAGGTCCTTTTATTTTTCAGTACGGTTACGGTATGAAAAATATGAATAGCCTGTGGTGCTCGTACGAGGCCTTTTTGATACTTTCAGTTCCCAATTACAAATAAAACGTACCCAAGAAGTTATCTTGCAACATGGGGCCTACAACGAGCAGTGCAGGCGCTAGACCCAAACGAAATCGTCGGGATATCATTGCGAGGCCTTTATTTCTTAGTAGAAGTTAAATTGTAGCTACTGCTTTACATACCTACTGGTTGCAAGCATAATGTGATTACCGTTGTCATGATATTTTCTTTTTGTTTCGCCCCCACCCAGCTACGTCACTGGACCGCGGTCCTGGACATCAATGGGGAAGGCCGGTCAAAGCTAATTGTAGATGGCGCCACCATAGCTAAGTCCTAATCCGACCAATGAGGTAGTACTACTATTTTGAAGTACCTATAAGATTTGAACCAATGACGATGCTTGGAACAAGCTATACTAGCGCCATTAGTTCCCCAGTTGCCATCCCCATTGCACTATAAGCGCCGCATCAAAAGGACTTCAGTCGTGACCCAGATTCTAAAGCTTTTAAGTTACTTTAATTTTGGAAAAATTACTACGCTAGAGAAACTAGCAGCTAGATTTTGTAGTGTAGTCATATTTTTTATGAATTCATTGAACGTTTGCGCATTGAATATCCTTAACCCCCTATACACCACTGCGACAAAAATAAGTAACAATAAATCTCAAACTGTGGCCATTTTTTTAACAATTGTTTTGTCAATTGTAAGCCGACCAATGGGGATTGTCTTAATTTTTCAAACATTCGATTTTATTTTATTTTCTGCAAATTTAGAGCATTTTGAGAAACTAATTTGAATATTTTTATGATTGGCTCAATAGTTTTTTTATTTTTAATATTTTAATTTTTGAGGTAGCTGACGTCACCATTGACCAAAAAGTTGTGCCGTTGCCTCACCAGTGAATAATTTAAAAAACTGCCTGACAACACAACGTCACTTTCTCCTGATAGTAGACGTCAGTTAACATCCTTAGTCGGGGAGCCCAGGGAGGGAATTTTAATGTGACTCCAGCGCATCAGATTATCATAAAGGAGAAATCTTGCACCCTTTAATGTACCTGTACCAAGTATCAACCCTTCATATGGTCCCCACCATTGGTTGTGTGGGAGAACCCGCCAGATTAGTAAAAAAAAATCGATCCACAGAAATACTTGAGCGAGTCAGATTACGAAAAGGTAGATTAATTACGTTCAAAAAATTGTATATGATTATGTACATTGAAGATGGCGGACATTAAATCACGACCGATACTTGCGAACTAACAGGTAGTTCACCTTTTCTCCGCGAGTCTACCGACATCGCCCCATGGAAAACGTCAGATTATTAGTGAGTATGATTTTTACAGTGTTAGTTTCAATTAAAAAAAAATGGAACTCGCTCGAGTATTTCAAGATTACGTTTTTTTTACCAATAGAAATATGAATTATTACTTTGTGCCACATCCAAATCGTCAGACATTTTAATACGACACTTTTTAAGGTCTACTTTACATACACTTTGAATATCTGACGCGCTTGATTAACTTTTTTTTTGGATTTTCAACCGCTTGCCACGGACAGCCCCCTCGAGTTAATCGTCCGATTAATATGTATTGGTTATCAGAAATAGAAAAGCGCGTTTACACTGTAAATAGCTGACGCGCTCGAGTACTTCTGTACAACTGTTTTTGTTACAGTTTTAAAACTGTTTACACGCCCTCCCCCCCACTAAAATAGAAAACTTGTCAGAAACTTTTTTCTTTTTAGAACATATTCTTTCAAATCCAATAGGTCGCCATGATGCTCGAGTAACTGCAAATTAGAATCCTCGCCTCCCCTACTATAAAAATACAATACATTTTTGAAATCGGTTTTTATTTTTGTTTTTTAAAACAGAAAGTCGTCGACGAGGTGACATTATTGTTCGTTTTCCTGAGCAATACTTTAGCATTAACTTAATGAATATACAAAGATATCTAAAGCTTTGTTATCTTACTTACATCAAAATGATCTTCGCAACAGTAGGTACATTTTATAAACCTTGCAATATTACACGCCTACATCACGGCATCACTTTTCTCGCAAATCTTATAAAGAGATTATGAGGCATGTTGCAGAAATAATCATAAAATATATAAAAAACTAAACATTGTTATTTGTTTACATTCTTGACATTTTTAATTTGACACTTGACAGATTGTTGAAAATACTTGCCATTTACTTTTTATTGTCTGAGGCAACGATACAAAACGGTACAGCCAATAATAACGTCACTTGAAGGGCAAGGAAGGTCAAGCGTATTTTATCAAAAATATCAATCAAATATGAACATTTTTCATTTTTGATTGGTTACTAATGATTAGTAACGCTATTCCTAGAAATGGTTTTTCAATTACAACATATTGAAAAAAATGAACAATGCCCATTGGTCGCCTCAACATTACACCGGAGGAGAAAAGGGTTGTGTACAGCAGCACTATTCTCTAACAATACAGCATTGTGATGGCGCGGCCGTAATGCTCACGCAATGCTGAAACTAATGTTTGGTGTTCAGGTGGCATACCATGACGTCTTTAAACGTGAGTGGTTCCGCTCAGAGAACGAGATGGCGCCAGACGACTTGTATAGCTCAGTCCCTTTCCCACAGCCTAACTACTCACGCCTTAAAGGCGCTCCCTCACCGCGAGCATTCACCTGTAATTAGGGTATCGAACCGGGAAATCCCGGCCCCGAAAATCCCGGGATTTCCCGGTTCTTGAAGTATATTTTAAAACCCGGGACATGCGACTGAGAACCGGGAAATTCGGGATATTCGGGACTCAGAAAAACAGTATAAATAATTTGTTTAAACTTGTTAATTCTTTTAAAGAACAAAAGAATCAAATTGGATGTAAGGTATTTATTCACTTCGTCGTTATATACGGAATAACATGTTCAGATACAGGTGTGGTTGACAGAGAAGAAAAGTTGATAATGTAGTACTGGTGGTTATATCTCGAAAGCCTTTGATAGGGTCTCGAGACAAATAGCTTCCTTGCTTTTGGTATCCCAGTTGATTTTTGTAGCTGGATATCAGACTTTCTTAGTGAACGATCAATCAGAGTTGTCGTTGATGACTGATCCTTTGAGCTTTTGGTTATTGACTCTTGGAGTTCAACAGTTATCTGTTTTCTTTGCAACTCTTATTTTGCTGCACATTTCTTACCCACTTCAGCCTGGTTTTGTTGGATAGGTAGATACCAGTACTGTTTCAGTGACATACTTGCCCACTGCAAAATCCAGTGGGGATGAAGTTCATTGCTTCGGAGAGACCATGGTAGGGCGAACAGATTTGATACTTAGTATCCCAGTGAGCGAACAAGAAACTTCTCTCTTTTAACGCCACCAACATACAGGCGTATATTTCCTTAGTGAAGTAGGAGTAAATCGATACATCTTTTATAGAGTAATTTGGACCAACTCCTATTTTTCCTGTTTCTGTAACTGATGACCTTGAGCTTCTGGGCATGGAGCTGACACCCAGTGTCAACTTTGACGTGGGCATCCTAAATAGAGTGAAGCGATACCTTACACCTGGGTAGCCTATGTGCAAGTCCATTTCTGCATAAGGTGATTGCGTCGTAGTAGCCCGCGAAATTAAAAGTTGCTTATGTTGTTTCTTACGGAGTATTGCAGCAATCTTACTCAACTTAATCATTGGGATGGCTCAGATAAATACAACTTACTGCACTAGAGCCAGTGGAACGCAGAGCTTCTTAAAGTAATTGGCAACGTGAAACTGGTGGATGGTTATTCTACAGCTTAGCTCATCTCATCGATGCAAGCTTACCCTCTTTTCGTTTTTTTTATTGGGTTCGCTCGTGGCTAAGATGAGACCTAAAATAGGTCGAACTCATGAATTCTACAACCTCTTTCCACCGGCCTACTTGCATTACATCTAATGTCCAGTATTGGACATCTAGATGAACTGCAAGTTTCAATCCATTTAAATTATTATAGTTAGTACAGTTCGAGTGAATAGATTTGCCACCTCTGAATAGAAAAGAGGCTAGAGCAAACCCATGTCCATGAGGCCGACGAATAAGTTGGTTGTATGATTTTAATCAGAATAAATACTATGCCCTAAAGTTATCTTATTATTTTCATTGTTTTCTAATGCCATGGAAAAAATGCATTTTTGTCCCGAAAGTCCCGAAAATCCCGGGATTTCCCGGTTCATGGACGCCTGTCCCGTAAATCCCGGGACTTCCAACAAGGACCGGTTCTCGATTCCCTACCTGTAATGTAACATAAAAGTGCGCAATTTGATGGGCAATTGTCTTCGAATGTTCGAATCTGTAACGTTACATTACAGGTGAGGGAGCGTCCTAAGACGTCGTAGTATGCCACCAGATAGCGAAACTTGCGCGCATCACATCACTCGGCCGAGAATAAGAACTACTCAGTGGTCTATCTCAGGGCTGTGTCGTCGATGAACTCGTTGTACAGTCTAGCGTCGCGATTTTCTTATAGAGAATAGCTTAGCTGGCGACCTACGGGGCTGATACAGTTAAACACGCAGATATTCTATAATCGACACATTGAGAGAAACACCCAGAACATGAACAACTTGAAATCTGTATTCTTACTTTACTATTTTATATAGGTAATAAGGGAACTTTTCTAGAATGATACTCTGGCATTGAATTCAAGTATTTGCTTGTATTCAAGTCGAGTTTCATGCTCATGTTTTAGAAAACTAGTTTGTAGGTTCAGAGGTTCCTATATTGCGATAATTAAATTAAATTAATGGGTTAAATAAAGTTTTTTCTTCAATCCTGATGTGTCCTGATGATCTTACATGAGTTAAAAGCTAAACTTAATAATTTTCCAAAATAAGTGAGATCCCAAAATAATGAGGATATTTGCGAAGTTCATTACCGCTATGTACGATGCTGCGATTTTTACTATCGCGGTGTTCGTTGTCACGATAGTTCTTTGTATAATGTTCAGGGTTTAGATGAGAAGAACTTTTCACTAATTTGATATCTAACCTGTCTTTGTTAGAGTGTCCTAAGTTCGCTGTAAAGAACTTTGATGTACCTACTTACGTTACTGTGAAAGTTACATTCGCAACTTTCATTTAAAATGAAATCTAAAAATTAAGTTTTGTAAATACACCACCATCGCAGTCTCTAGAATAGACTGAGACATTTGAAACTAAAATGTAAAGGGCTAATAATTAGGTAGTTAATTGAGTTTAAAATCTCCAAATCACTGCTTTGCAATGCAGCTATTATGTAGTGAAACAACTTAATCATATCTAATCTAGGTACCCGTACACAGCTTAATTTTGATAAGACAAAAAATTTGCCATCGTGGCATATAAAATAATCAACCATTGATGAGAAACTTCTTAGCTAGAAAGAACATAATGGCTTCCAAACACGATTCGTAGATGAAATATTACAATTTCCTCATCTCCTGATTATGTTATGAGATTTTTTTCCACCTATAGACATTTAGTACGACATACTAAACTTACGAAAACCTTGACCACAATTTTTCCATAGCTCGACGCCGACGTAAGTAGATGATGGACCGTCCAAGTGATCAATATTTTCGTAAGTTGACCGCACCTATAGCGTTACTTCTGTAAAATCAGGATTAAGACCCAACACCATCCCTAACTACTACGACACTAAGATGGTATGTCTTCAGGTGGCTGTTAATAGGAAGCATAATTATAATTGATAGTTGGAGTGTAAATCTGGCAATCTCTAACTCTATTTAACTCAAAGTTCGCCAGATGAAATCAAAATGTGTCCGTTTCGACCGCGCGGCCAAGACGTTTTTTTTTTTTAATAAAAACCATCCCAAGTTTTTGTAAAAAAATGTAAAAGTCGATTCCCATAAACCATAAATTTGTCAAAGCAATGGTTAAAAAGTTATAAGGGTTTGAACGTGGCCGCGCCATCGAAACTTTCCGAACCGCGCGGCCATGGAGATCTTTAAAACTAAGAGTCGCAGAGACCTGAAATTTTGGGAAATAGTAGATTGAATTTGTAAACCAAATGTAAAAATATAGAAAAAAATCCTGTGTTTGTATTTTAGGAGTTTTAAGGATAAAACCTCATGGCCGCGCCATTGAAACGGTGACAAAAACGTTATCGCCGATATCTCACTGAAAAAGAATCTCAGACGTCTGAATTTTTTTGTAAAACACAGATTTTCATTTGTCAAAACTAGTAAAAATACAACAAAAAATCCTAGGTTTATATTTCAGGAGCTGTAAGACTAAAACGCCATGGCCGCGCCATCGAAACGTTGAAAATTTAGTTTTTCGCCAATATCTCGCTGAAAAAGCATCGCAGAGGTCTGAAGTTTTTTGTAAAACACAGATTTGAATTTGTCAAAACTAGTAAAAATACAAAAAAAATCCTAGGTTTATATTTGAGGAGCTGTTGAAGAAAATCTTCAATGCGTCTTGAATATGTCGATTAGGGTGACCACGGATTATTATTTACAGAGAAATTTCCACCCTTTTTATTAAAAACTAGCTGTTGCCAGCGGCTTCACCCGCTACAACTCGAAAATTATCCCACGGGAACATAAAATCGCGATAAAAACTATCCTATGTGTTAATCCAGGTTATAAACTATCTGTATACCAAATTTTAGCCAAATCCGTTCAGTGGTTTTTGCGTGAAAGAGTAACAAACATCCATACATCCATACTTACAAACTTTCGCCTTTATAATAGTAGTAGGATGATATCCCAAGGATTCGTTGAACAAAATCTTTAAAAATCACATAAGTTAGAGATTGTTCGATTGTTGGTATATGTTTTTTAAAAAGTAATAATTAAATTGAAAATTCAGGTCTGTGTCAAGTAGGTGTAAGACGATACATAATTTAACATATGGTTTAATCGATGACTATTAAGATATTAAACAACAGGAGAATTTTAAAAACTATAGTGAGAATAAGCTCCATAGACGGGGCTGTCTTTAAATGGAGCACTCAACATCGAACATCTCTAATTTATGTGATTTTGATTAAAGATATAGCCATATTATTGCTCCTCATTGTTCGACGAATCCTTGGGATATCATTTCTTATGAAAAGGTGGAATTTTTCTCTGTAAATAATAATCCGTGGTCACCCTAATCGACATATTCAAGACGCATTGAAGATTTTCTTCAACAGCTCCTCAAATATAAACCTAGGATTTTTTGTTGTATTTTTACTAGTTTTGACAAATTCAAATCTGTGTTTTACAAAAAACTTCAGACCTCTGCGATGCTTTTTCAGCGAGATATTGGCGAAAAACTAAATTTTCAACGTTTCGATGGCGTGGCCATGGCGTTTTAGTCTTACAGGTCCTGAAATATAAACCTATGATTTTTTGTTGTATTTTTACTAGTTTTGACAAATGCAAATCTGTGTTTTACAAAAAATTTCAGACGTCTGAGATTCTTTTTCAGTGAGATATCGGCGATAACGTTTTTGTCACCGTTTCAATGGCGCGGCCACGAGGTTTTATCCTTAAAACTCCTAAAATACAAACACAGGATTTTTTTCTATATTTTTACATTTGGTTTACAAATTCAATCTACTATTTCCCAAAATTTCAGGTCTCTGCGACTCTTAGTTTTAAAGATCTCCATGGCCGCGCGGTTCGGAAAGTTTCGATGGCGCGGCCACGTTCAAACCCTTATAACTTTTTAACCATTGCTTTGACAAATTTATGGTTTTTGGGAATCGACTTTTACATTTTTTTACAAAAACTTGGGATGGTTTTTATTTAAAAAAAAAAGGTTGCACTCCAGGAGTGCCGGTAGAAGTGAAAACTTTTTTGTTACTATGTTTTATTTTAAAACTGGAGTAGTACAGATATGAAATTAACTAATTTGAATGACGTCTTACTCATTTTCGATCAGGGTCACGTGACCCTGACGCGAGTTTTAAATTTTTTACCCATTACAGAAAAAGTGTACAACGCCGCTAAAGAAGTTTTCACTTCAAAAAACGTCATGGCCGCGCGGTCGAAACGGATACAATGAAAATTACCCAACCGAGTGGATACCTACAGGCTCTTGGTAGTAGGTATATCGTTTAAAAAACAAATGACGTTGGAGGCAAACGAGCGTGAAGGTGACCTGGCTCCCGCGACAGACGTCGCTAAATGCGTTGCAGATCTTTATCGAGAATTTTCCGGGCCTTCTTCCGCAGGCTGTATTGAAGCGTACTTTGGCGCAATGTTTTGTTGGCGGTTACCAGGAATAATCTGGAAATATGAAATAAATAAAGTATGGGTCTTGAGGTAGAAAAAAGGTGTTAGGTATTTGCGGAATGCTTAGAAGGAAGACTGAGGTGTACCTAGACGGATTCGCTTCAACCAGCGAACACTTGATTAGAACTGTGTCGTAAGTCCATTTAAAAGTGTATGGAGCAATGGGTTCGAAGGACCCCGTATCTAGATATTGATTTTGCTACCCACCTTTATTACCTTTGAAGCCAGTGCCGCGGGAAGTGCCGAAGGTCCTGTTTGCCCCTGGGTAGGACCGACATAATATGCTGGTTGCTCATGACCAGGAACCACGCGCACTAATTGGAGCAGGCCTTGAATAGAGCACGCTGTTTGCCCGTGGGGTGGAGGCCCGCGCATCGACTGCAGCACGGCAGGTATCGCACACTTAGTTTTCTCTTGGGAAGAAGTCTCACGCACCAACTGCATCAGGTCAGGAACCGGCCGCGGTATTTGCGCCGAGGCAGGACGCGGGCTCGATGACTGGCTCGGGAAAGGTACAGCGGGCACTAATTGCACTGAGTAAGGGGATGGGCTCGCTACTTTCCCTTGGGCAGTAGCCACAATCGCTAATGGCTCCTTCGGAGGCACTATGGGCTCTTGAGCTGGAGCACATGGTACTTCATCTTCTTCTTCGTCCTCCTAAAATACAGGACAGGGGGTATTGTAAAGCTATTAGGATTTGTCAAATTAAAACGTGAAGTAAGAGCGGGTTTCGTCATCGGCACATTACTTACTCCGTTTTCTAAATCATGCTCACTAAAGTTGAAGGTATCACCAAACATCTTATATTAAATGATGAACCCACCTCATGTAGGTTTTGCAATCCCGTGTAGTGTTCCCGAATTTCCGCTACATAACGCTTCTTATGTAGGCCAGCCGAGTGCCGCACGAGTGCGATCCGCGCAGAAATCCACATGATCCGTATATTTATTCATCCAATTCTTTATATTACGAAGGTGTTATTACAACATACCCTTAGGCTCAACTCACACCAAAAGAGCGGCGAAGGGCAGCGAAGCGGAGCGCAGTTTCAGTGTCATATGAATTTTAACTTTATTTTCATTACTCTATAACTTATTATCAAAAGCGCGGTGTCGCACGGCTCCGTTTATGGAATTCGCCGGAATTCCCGCGGCGCTGCGGGCTTCCGCGCGACTCGTTCGAGTTTCTTATGCGATAATATGTATTATAGTAATGAAAATAAAGTTAAAATTCATATGACACTGAAACTGCGCTCCACTTCGCTGCCCTTCGCCGCTCTTTTGGTGTGAGTTGACCCTTAGAATTTCATCCCCTTTCTCTTTTAGAAATCGAGATCTAAGCTTCGGAGTAGACAACAACTACTCAAACTTGTGACTTTATAAAAGTCCATGTACTTTAGCTACACCAGAGTAGGTATATTATAGAGATAGCTATAGGTACTATACCTATTTTTTGACAATGTTCAAAGTCCCTGTTAAATTCCTGGGAAGAAAGCGCGCGGGAGTGAAAACCTTTATTTTGGGAGACAGCACCAAATACTTTAAGATCCCGACTAAGTTTTATAACTGATCGTAAATATTGATTGAATTACTGGTGGGATTAGGGTGCTGGTGTTCGGCTTTTGTTTTTTGATTAAATAATACAACCCATGGATTTTTTTTATAATTTTCATTCAAGCTTGATGCCTCGCCTTTTAAAGAATAAAATATTAGTGTAGGTATTCTTTGGCAAACCCAACGAAACATGTTGGGTAATGTACAGAACTACACCTTGGCCAGAACGGATTGAAACGGAACTAAAATTTTTATTTCTGACAGCGTTTTAAAATCTTTGATATTTGATGTAAACAAAGACCGCAGGGTTTTTAGATTTATTATTGTGCCATAAAACTAACGTAATAAGTGAAAAAAAAAAAAAAAACATTCAAAGTGCTGGTAGCGCGAAGACAGTGGCGACTTCCGGTTTCCTACATTTTTATGTCAAGCTGTACATCTAATTTTTTACTAATTTTTCAGAAACATTTCATCCCATTTTTTTTATCCACGATTCTATGCAACTGGGCTTACCCCAGTAGTAAGTTGTAATGGTTTGTTTTTTCTTAGTCGAGATCTTAGGACTAAAAGCTTAGATTATAAAATGTCCACATTCAGTGTCCAAAACAAACAACAAAATATGTGAATGAGCGCCATGAACGTTTAAATATTTTTCTTTTGGTCATATTCACTTGTTATCGAGTAATCGAATGAAGGGTAAGAAAAGTTAAATTTTCACTTTTTTTTACTTCAATCCTCAGACCTACTAAGAATCTGGACATTTGACACACTGGCCCGAAATTATTATAAGTACCATGTTTCTATTACCTAAAAATGGGTGGTGAATTCATCATATCAAAAAGCAAGGCAGGGCAGGAACCAAGTACGGTCCTAGCGATTAATTCACAAAAAAAACTTGAAAATAGAAATTCATCCATCACCCATCTTCGGCATTCGGTCATAATAAATGCAAACTAAGTTAGTTTTGTTACCGGTATATAAAAATTATTCATAATTCTCTAATTATTTCTTACCCTCAATCTATTAATAGACAACACAAGCCAATCAATTTAGCCTGTTTTGATTTTCGTCCGGACATTGTTGAACCAGGGCGGCGCAAGTACGGCATGCCCTGTCATGGTGAATGATGAATTTTGCAGACAAGACACAATCCTGCTCCATGTTTCACAGCATAGAAACCAATTATTGTTCTTCTAATGGCCTAGTCTAATATTTATTTTTTTAACTTAAATTAGAATATTTTTTTGTGTCCTAAGAGAGATCAACCATGCAGTTTCGTCAGCTGCGGCGGGACTGCGCAGTGCGCACTACATTACAAAATTACATTCGAACGCATACAACTGTTTCGGAAGATTATTACCCAGAGTCAAGTCAAAAAACTTATCGATATGTAAACCCTGTTACCTGTAATTCAATAAGTATCGTCATTCAGTTTTTTTTTTAGTAATGGAAGGAAGTTTCATTAAATTCAAAAGTCTTGGATTTGTTTGTGCCTAACGCAAAATTTATTTTCTTAAAAAGGGATTTATTTTGGCTGTTGTTACTGCATTTGATTGTGTATTTAAACGCGATGCCAATTATAGCTAAATTAATTTATAATCTGGAACATTGTCTATGCGTGCTCTTTAGACTATGACCTCCGTCCAGTAATAGCACACATAGCCAAGCCAGCGGTGTATATTGACATAAAATAAAATAAAACAAATAAATAAGTTGCGATTTGCCTTTTATCTTGCCGGTGCCATAAATATGTTAAAACATATCGAGCTTTACAACGAAATATTACTTTAGAACGCGCTGGATCTAAATATTAGGTATGGTACAACAAATAGACACATAATTTTATGACAAGTAATATTACACAAGATTGAAAGTTGATCAAGTTTTGGATGGTAGGCGACGGGGTCGCGGCTGGCGCGAGCTCAGGCGACCGCGCCGCCCACCTCTTGGAACCTCGACAGCTACTAACTAACTGCGTACTCCATCTATACAGCTTACATTAAATCATCTAAATCTATAGTAAAGTTAAACTAATAACATTATTAAACATTTACCAGAGCAACTCAGTGTTCGCTCCTTCACAATTTATAAAGAAACCACCTTTGAAATCAATGTTCGGTCATTTAAGTTAAGCAAATAAAAACTACGAGGAAAATATTTTACGATATAACGACTGACGACTTAATTTTTTTTTTATTGAAACTATGATTACTTCAAGATATTTTACAGACACAGGTCATAATAATGTAATCTATAAGTGTTTCCTTCATAATTATGAACACATTGGATGTGTGGGTATGTTGCGTGTTGATCCCAACAGCTGATTGGCCACATTTTGGGTCACTGCAATATACTCAAACATTCACTGCTTTAACAATAGTAGGACAAGGAGCTAGCGGCTGTACGTGTACAACATGTTTGTTCGATCGGCCTCCTGAAATCATTATCACCAAGAAACATTTGATAAATTTGTACAACGCAGGTAACATATAGTACACGATCAACTTTGTGGAAACGTGACAACATCATCGCCTCTTTATATGATTAAATAACACAATAATAATAATTAAGATAGCCGCTAGCTTCGAGTTACTCACTTAATTTTTTAATTTCCGTATTCAAACGGAATGTAATGTTCACCTTTTTGTTTAAATAACTGTACATTGATGAGACAACGAAAGTGCGTAACCATGTCGTTGGATTGTCGGCGAGTAGCAGTCAGGCGGTAGTGAGGGCAGCACCCTGTATTGTATAGTATGAGTTGTTGTGATGACACCCTCACTCAAGAAGACGTGCTTCATTCCGCACAACCCTTATGTTCACATAGGGAATACTAATAAAACTATTCAATAAATACTCATAATTCTAGTTACGTACTTTCGTTAATGGCCTCAATTTTATAATAATCGATTGCAATATAATTTATTTGGTACAATCGACGCGTAAACCGGTCTATCGGCATGGCTGCTGGGGTAGAACCGGATTGAAAATGTACTTCGAGGTACAGAGAAAGAATCAACCTGACTTGTTGCCCGACAGGCAAGAGATATAGTTTTTCACTGGTGGCGAAGGTACGAGTGTCAGGAGGCGCGATCAACTTAGTCAAGCTATAACTCAGTCATGCTATAAAATAGTGAAATGAGAATGAGAGCATTTATATACAATAAGATATCACTCAGCATAATGTTACGATCAAAGTAATAAGCCCGGTCAAGTTAGCCCAAAAGTAGGGAATCAAACCAAGACTCAGATTTATGCGAATTCATTTACCCTTGAAGGATATTTTGATTTAAATAGTTTCGGTAAAATAATCACATTCACGCACAGTTAGACCTCAGACCAAAAATATATTTTGGTTGTGATAATGTCCATTGGTAAAAATCACAGTGATCGTAACATAAGCCATCCGTATACCAACTGGGAAATATTACCATCCACATACATTCATAATATCACAAAATAATATAATTTTGTACTGCTTAAGATTACCTGGAGATCTAAAAAGTGAAAAGGGTACTTTCACGTATCATTATAAAAAATTGCGATAAATTTGTAAAATGGAATATTATATTCTATCGCTCAAGCAATAGAGTAGATAATAACGATTTGTATTACTAGCTTTTGCCAGCGGCTCCGCCGGCTACAAATCGAAAATTATGTGTATCAAAGGACATTGCCCATTCTTGTATGGGACTTGGTCCAAATGCTGCCCAGGAATGGGAGTACGTGCGCTGTATTCCTGGCACTAATGTCTGTCTGTATACGAAATATTTTAAAAATCGGCCCTGGGGTTCCTGATTTATTTACATGTTTATGTCGATGACTCTATTTTTGTCTCCATGTTTTTAATTTAATGTATTTTACACCTGTCCAAATGCTGCCCAAGACTAGGAGTACGTGCGCTGTATTCCTGGCACTAATGTCTGTCTGTATACGAAATATTTTAAAAATCGGCCCTGGGGTTCCTGATTTATTTACATGTTTAAGTCGATGACTTTATTTTTGTCTCCTTTATTTTTTTTTATTGTACTTTACACCCGTTCAAATGTTGCCCAGGAATGGGAGTACAAGCGCTGTGTTCCTGGCACTAGTGTCTGTCTATATACAAAATATTTAAAGAATCTGCCCAGGGGTTCCTGATGTATTTTCATGTTTATGTCGATGACTCTATTTTTGTCTCCATGTTTTTTATTTTATTGCATTTAACACCTGTCCAAATGCTGCCCAAGACTAGGAGTACGTACGCTGTATTCCTGGCACTAATGTCTGTCTATATACGAAATATTTATAAGAATCTGCCCAGGGGTTCCTGATTTATTTACATGTTTAAGTCGATGACTTTTTTTTGTCTGCTTTATTTTTTTATTGTACTTTACACCCGTCCAAATGTTGCCCAGGAATGGGAGTAAAAGCGCTGTGTTCCTGGCACTAGTGTCTGTCTATATACAAAATATTTAAAGAATCTGCCCAGGGGTTCCTGATTTATTTTCATGTTTATATTGATGACTTTATTTTTGTCTCCATGTTTTCTTATTTTATTGTATTTTACACCTGTCCAAATGCTGCCCAAGACTAGGAGTACGTGCGCTGTATTCCTGGCACTAATGTCTGTCTGTATACGAAATATTTTAAAAATCGGCCTTGGGGTTCCTGATTTATTTACATGTTTAAGTCGATGCCTTTTTTTGTCTGCTTTATTTTTTTTTATTGTACTTTACACCCGTCCAAATGTTGCCCAGGAATGGGAGTAAAAGCGCTGTGTTCCTGGCACTAGTGTCTGTCTATATGCAAAATATTTAAAGAATCTGCCCAGGGGTTCCTGATTTATTTTCATGTTTATGTCGATGACTTTATTTTTGTCTCCATGTTTTTTATTTTATTGTATTTTACACCTGTCCAAATGTTGCCCAGGAATGGGAGTACAAGCGCAGTGTTCCTGGCACTAGTGTCTGTCTATATACAAAATATTTAAAGAATCTGCCCAGGGGTTCCTGATTTATTTTCATGTTTATGTCGATGACTTTATTTTTGTCTCCATGTTTTTTATTTTATTGTATTTTACACCTGTCCAAATGCTGCCCAGGACTGGGAGTACGTGCGCTGTGTTCCTAGCACAAGTGTCTGTCTATATACAAAATATTTCAAGAATCTGCCCAGGGGCTCCTCATTTATTTACATTTTTATGTCGATGATTTATTATTGTCCCCAATTTTTTATTGTACAGTCGACAAAGTTGAATCATGACCCATTTTGACAATAAATCGTTTGAATCCGTCAAATTGACAAAGATCAAAGTCGTAACCATGGTTATGTATGTTTACGCAAATGTGGACCTAATTGTATTTGAATGTCTGTTAGAAAATAAGCTTATGGTGGGTCATGATTCAACTTTGTCGATTGTACTTTATACCTGTTCAAATGCTGCCCAGGAATGTGCTCTTGGGTTGCTGATTTATTTACATTTTTATGTTGATAACTTCCTACATTTTGTCTCCAAAAAAACCCATCCCTGGGCAGCGTTTGAACAGGTGTAAAGTACGACAAAAAACATGGTGACAAAAATGAAGTCATCAACATAAAAATGTAAATGAATCAGGAACCCAAGGGTACATTCTTAAAATATTTCGAATGTAGACAGACATTAGTGCCAGGAACACAGCGCACGTACTCCCATACCTGGGCAGCATTTGAACAGGTATAAAGTACGATAAAAAAACATGGGGTAAAAATAAAATCATCGACATAAACATGTAAATAAATCAGGAACCCCAGGGCAGACTCTTTAAATATTTCGTATATAGACAGACACTAGTGCCAGGATCACAGCACATGTACTCCCAGTCCTGGGTAGCATTTGGACAGGTGTAAAGTACGTTAAAAAAAACATGGAGACAAAATTAAAGTCATCAACATAAAAATGTAAATAAATCAGGAACCCCAGGATAGATTTTAAAAATATTTCGTATACAGACATACATTAGTGCCGGCAACACAACGCACGTACTCCCATTCCTGGGCAACAGTTGGACCGCAGTTGGGCAATCTCCTTTCGTCCAAATCCGTTCAGTGTTTTTTGCGTGAAAGAGTAACAAACATCCATCCATCCAAACTTTGACGTTTATAATATAAGTAGGATGATTGTAATAATAAGGCCTTTACGCCACTTTGCCCACATTTGTATAAAAGTTGCTTGAATTGGTAAAAGACAAAATTTACAAGTTGAAACTACCTACTTACAACTTGTATGTAGATTTGTTCAAGTTGCATCTTGTTTAAAGGAATAGCCTTAGACTCCCACGCCTGCCAGTGCTTATGGGATTAATTTGCCATTAAGAATTTTTCCGAAGCAACCCATAGTTAGATGTATGTCCGGTTGGTAAAACGGTTTACCCCATTGTTACATGAGACTTAATAACACCACGTCTTCTATACCCAAAATGATTGCAAGGATAAAAGTATAACAAGGTATTTATAGTACCATCGAACAGTATATTTACTGCTCATTTTCTCGTGCCAGGTTTACCATATCAATGTAGCGACCACCTTTTTTTGAAACCACCTTTGATATGAACAGGACAACCAAAGTGTTAAAACGCTGCAAGCAGGAGTAGTCTTTACGGTGACTAGATTTTATTTTAGTCGATTGTACATCGATATTTAACCAGTTGTTTTTCTATTAAGTCTCTAATAAGAGGGGCAAAATAATAACCGTCAACCGGGCATCAATCAGGACACGATACTGCAAAAAAAAAATGGCTGATGCTAAGAAATTCTGCGTGGAAACAACCCCGTAGCACTGTCCAACTTGGACTTCGAACCATGTTGATTTTAACTCAGCAATAAAGCTTACGACTACTAGACTATTAAAGAGTTTTATAATAATATTATAAAACTTTCTTTAAACATCTTTTTAGCGGTTGCGATCAAACTAATATTGTAATTAAAATAATAAAATACCTATAATAGTTTTTTTTCTTTCTTTAAAATACAAGCTTGTATCTTTTAGCTACTGCAAACCCACTACTGTTCTCATTCATACAATGTAATACATTAACTTTCTTGCAAAAACAGTGATCATCACTTTGTGGCATCAATCTTGCTACTAGAGGGACAGCCATTCATACAGATGTATTCAGAGCAAATAAATACTAGAGCAGTGAGAGAATGTAAGAAATTGCTGAAAGTAAAAAAAATGTGGATAGAATTACACAAAGCGCACACGCACAAGTAAAATCGAGTTCTTATGAACTATGTACCGTGATCTCGCCCCCTAGTGACCGGAGCAGAGGCGACCAGCCCGCGTGGAACATTACTGAATGTTTAGTGAAGTGCCTTTTTCCATGCCGATAGCCTGTCCGACATATCCTCGCTACATCACTAAACTAAGCGCAACACGACTTTGTCCGTATAGTTGACATCAACATCAACGTCATCAGGCTCTTCTTCCTCCTCCTGAAAGAGGGAAATTAAAATAAATAAAAAATAAGCAAAAAAAACATAAATAGCCTGTAAGTAAAGTAAATTTGCATTGCAGCTGACACAGGGATATGTTTAAAAAAAGAGTATATTTTAGATATTGGAGGATATTCAAAGGAAAATACTTAAGATTAGAAGTAAGCATGAACATATTGAATGAATGGTAAAAATGACAATGCCAGATCCTGCCCCACCTTTCAGCCCAATATCCAGGAAATATAAATTAATGAAAAATTTTAAATGAAAATAAGACCCCTGGTTACATAATTGTTACATAATTCTGCAAAAGTTGCGTTAAAATAGTGATAAAAGGATTTCGAAAACCCAAAAACCATTTCCAGTTTTCATCGCGGCCATGTGCGTTACTCAATAAGCACCTACACGCTGAGAAAATGACACCTTTTAATGTGTTATTGTACGGATTAAAATATGTAATATTCAGTTTTAATAAAACATTATTTTCATTAAGTGTGTTTAATGAAAATAATGTTTTTTTTTTATATATAAAACACATTATGAATTTATACTCTTTAAAATATTTCGCATTTGAGCGTGAATGATTAGGTATAACGAAACGTCATTGACGCGGAAATACCTAATCAAAACATGGCCCTATTATAAAATCTGGACTGAGCACTTCAAAAATATAACTCTTAGTTGCTAACCTTATTTACTTTTTCGGCTTTAAAATTGCTTTCGGGTTTATTTTTCAATATTCTTTTTTTTTATTTTTATTCTGGCTATTGTCGCCAAATATCCTAATATTGTTGTGATAGACAGATCGGTGCGCCCAATGATATTCTAAAATACAGATAATTATGTTATACACAAAACAACAGAAAAAACTGTTCCGCGCCGAGCGGCAGCACACTTCACACACGAAATGTAATGACATGTGTGAATAAAAAAGTTTGTATCTTTTTTATTCACACATGTCATTACATTTCACTACAGGTAAAAAGGATAGCTTGATAAAACGCAATAAGAAAAAAGTGACAGCTAGATAAACAAGCAGCGCCGCGCATCAATCCCCCCGCACGTCGGCATCGTAGACTAGCAAATCGTCCCACGTAGGACATTTTCTGGTCTTCACGTTTTGCGCGCTCATAACATTTATCTGTTTACTAAAATATCATTGGATATGCCGCGTAATGATAATCGATGTTACCATCTCGCATGACGAGAACCCTCTGAACTGAAAGCTGAGAAATATAAATAAATGAAATATCTCAACGCGCGGTTGTCGAAATGGGAATGTGAGCTCGGCTATCATTGTGCCGAAAGTCGTTACAGCCAATGGCCTGATGGCAAAGGGCCTCGACGAATGCCTTTCGAGGCTCTCTCTAGGTAGTTGGATCAAGGGCCTGATTTTGAAGGCAGTGTTCCTAAATACGGCCCGCATTGTGAGGAGGTTCCTGTTTCTGTAGCCCTAACCACCGGTAGTTAGGACCCTGCTCCCACACCCGGCGGACTACTGTTTTTTTTTATGTTTTTACATGTTTTTTTATTGCTTTTTTTTTTAGAAATATTTAAAAACGTAATAATATGTATTTTGGTTACCATGTTAGAAAGAGACAACCGCCCCCATCGGAGCTATCTCTCTCAGCACGTTTTACGGCATGAGTGCTCAGTCCAGTTCGTATATTGTTTGTGTATTTTATCCTTGTGTCAAAATGTCACAACTGACATTATAGACAAAGTCATGTTGATCTTTGAGGGGCTATTGTGTTTGTTTATTATAAATGTGTTTGAATTATCTTACAGCTTCCACCAACATCTGTAATCCGTCAAGAGTGTTAGTATTGTATTGTGTGTGCTTTGTGGCTAGACCAGCATTGTGAAAATAGGGATGTGACATTAACGTGTGCTCGACATAGGTATCTAACCTACATGTGATATTTTATCCAATTAAACAGAAACCGCATCTTTTGAAGACATTTAAACATGATTTTAGTTATCACTGATAAAGAAAAAATATAATGCTACATTTGGTATAGTTAGAATCCAACTTTTATTTGGTGGGTCATAGCTCTAAGTAGCAACTGGCATTGTCTTTTGTAAACATAATAGTAAATGCATGCAAAATTAAGGTTAGGTATGATTTTGAAAAAATGGTAAACATAAAAAGGTGAATGCATGCAAAAAAATTGTTAGTACATCTGAAACAATCTAATTTAATAGATGTGTAAACCGTTCTTCATAATTTTTATATTTGACAAATTCCTCGGAGAATTGTAAAAACGAAAAATAGTTTTTTAATACTCCGGTTTACATTTCTATAAAATTATCTTTAATTGGTTAGTAGGTTTAAGCAGTACCTATGTACAACCTAAAGCAGTGTTTTTCAACCTGTGGCCGTGCCATGAAAAAGGTTGAAAAACACTGACATAAAGCAATGATTGGCCACTTTGTGTACCTGGCCGGAGCAGCATTCGCTTCGCGATAGGTACTATTGTGCAGTTAGCCACGTTACATTCGACAATTTGTGTTGGGCTTCCGTTCGGCATAGTCCCTTGAAAGTACTTCGTAACCAGCAATATTTTTACTGCAATTTATGGCTGTAATTCAATTGCCGACAATTCTGCCAGCGATTGCAGCCACTACAGACAAACCATACAATATTTGATAACATTTTGAATGTGGCCCGACCATAAATAGCCACACATTTTTGGTCTAGCCGTAAGACAAAAGTATAAGCCATGCTGTTTCAGACTGTAAAAATATACTACATTAAAATGTTTTTGATGGCAGGAAATACTTTTTGCTTTTTGAGCTGGTCGGAAATGATGTAGCCACATATTGCAGTAAAATATTGCCTATTTAGAGAACTATTTTCAGAAGATATAATATATGTGTATATTTTATTGCAGATGGCCCAGCCGTTCCGAATCATGGCAAACCGTACAATGAGCACGCCTCATAGATTGACATGGAACTTTACATTCGCTTGTTATAAGCCATTGACCAGCAGCCGTATTATGACATCTTAAAACCATGCTTGTTCCAGTGAGTGAAAGAGACAGAGCTATACAAGTCGTCTAGCGCCACCTCGTTCACTCACTGGAACTACCTGGCTTTAAGACGTCATAATATGGTCCCAGAAAACATTCGCTTGGTGAAGCAGAACGTCAATGCAACGGTGCGTTCCGAATTACAACAATTCTATCTTCATAGTCAATTTCGCGCACTTCCTCTAACTAGAGTTACCGTCATGGATGTCATCATTGAATCCACCATCTTAGGATATCATCGCTTGCGCCGAAGAGCGTCAACACAGTCATAATTTATATATTATTATGTATATTATAATTACCAATTGATTTTAAGCCAAGTCATATTTCTTATTACAATGCCGAACTGTTTGTGCTTTCATTTGATGACCGTTTAACCTATTGTATCTATAACTAGAGGGTAATGCAAAGTACCTAAAATGAATGATGCATGGCGTAAATTACTGCACATAAGATTACAAATGTCATGATAATCTTGCCATCCTCGCTGGCGTAATGTTTAAATCCAGACAGTTACATTAATGTTACTAAAATATTAAACACAATATAAGTGTTGTATAAAGATCTACAAAGCTGCGACACACACTGCTTTCATTACATTTTTTTTTGTACTTGAGCAAACTTGGACACCAACTGATTATTTAAATATCGGTCAAGTAATTTTTTTTCTATTGGCATCGAGAGGCATATTTGCAATGCATTCGTTTACATATTAAACAAATACTTTTGGAACAGAGTATACGTATTTATCGTTCTCATACATCTTATCCATCTGCCCATTGTACATAAAATAGTACTAATTTAATAATTATTAATATAGAAGCTTGATTAAATATTAAAAATTACGGAACCCTGCTATTGTGGGTCGATTTGAATGTCTTTTTTCCTGATTAATTATTATAAACTAAAAACCTTTAGGTTCTAATACGTCCGTCCGTATGTAGAACAAATTCAACTTTGCTTGTTAGTGCTATGTATAAATAAATATGTTTTCAAATTTAAAAGCATTTTGTTTCAAAAGGTATAGTTAAGAATAAATGAATTCAAATAATCCAAGTCCATTCACTATAACAGGGTCCCGAGGTTTAAACTTAATTGTACTGGACTAAACCTTCAGATGCGGTCATTATTTCTAACAATAGCTAAAACTAAACTATCTAATTATTCTATATAAATACAATAGGCAAAGTCAGGAATACTGAGTAACAAGCTGAGTTTAACAACAAGGAAAAAGATGGCAGCTAGATGCTGTTTTAACTAGGATATTTTTGCACTGGGCCAAACATTATCACCAAAGGGGTGGCCGGTCTAGAGAGATAATTCCCTAATAAATACTTATAGTGCTAGCTTATGATTATTTTCATGTTGTATATCCCCTTTACGATCACTTTCAGATCGAAAGCAATGCCACCACGCAAAAGCACACATTTTTTTTTTGTCACCGCATTCCAATTGGTCTCAACTCGGTTGATTACTTAATATGTGCACTTGCGTAGCCTAGCAAGCCGAGGGTAGCTGTGCATCCTTACCATCTCAAAAAAACAGTAGCCAAGCTGCCATAGATTCCTTTGTTTTAAAAAACTGAGCTTAAATATTGGTTAATGAAAATAATAAAGGTTAAGTTATTGTTTACCAAACAAAAATAACTATAAAAAGTTATTTTGTTCAGCTACATTTTACGGGTTGGCCTAGCAAAATTTTGAAAGCGGTGTTTTAGTGTGATTGTGTCTTGCGAGTTTAGTGATTATTAGTTGAAAGTTATATACATGCATTGTATACATGTGATTTATTAGTTTTAACTTCCGGACGAGTTATATGAGTCCATATAACTGTTTATTTATTTTATATTTTTATCTGACTTTATTAAGTCATTTCGTTTTTTATTTTATTTTTATGTGTTTGTATTTGTTTTATTTTATATTGATTAATGGACATTATTGTCCTATTTTATTTTTTATTTTCTTTGTGCATTTTTTTTTTTAAATGTCTGTGGGGACATTTGTTATGTAGGTTATCTTTTTATTAATATTTTCGAAGCGGATGAAAACTGTATAACTGTCCTTGCATTGTATAGAGTCAATCTGCCTAGTATTATATAACTTCATAGCCAGCATTGTGTGAGAGCTATCATTGACTAGATACCTACGTCTTTATTGACTTGAATGACTCTGGCGGTTGAGAGCATGTCATGCTCACTCAAATGTCTCGCTGATGGTGGCATGTGTGTCGGATCATTTAGTTCCCGTCAAAATGGTTGAGCTGAATGGTGCTGATATATGTGTCATGTTCGTGAACGGGCGCTGTCAGTTGGGACTGGTCATCTCTTAGCTGCCACGGTCTATTTTAATTATTAATAACTTTATTTTTGAATTGTCTTTTTATATTTACTATGGACACTAATAACTTGCCACATCGTTCTCACATAATGTACCATCTGATGATGAATGATGTAACAAAAGATCTGTAGTAATTTTGGCGATTGAAAAAGAGTGTCCATGGAGTTTCTTGCTCATTCTTCTCCATAGAGATCTACGCTTTGGAATGAGCACCTACGGTACTTTCACAGTTTTTATGTCTTGTGACTGGGACTGTAGCACCATAACTATTTTCTAGTACTAGTTTTATTTTATGTCTCTTGACAATTCAAAAGTGCCTGTAATTAGCTTAGTTGAAATAAATTATTTGATTTGATTTGATTTGATACTGTGTTAGTATGACGTAACGTGCTCATAACAGGAGTCCTAGACAGAGGGAACTGTCTTATCCTAACTGTATTATTACAAAGAACGGCAATGGTGAACAAAAGCATTTAAATTAGAAAAATACTGCTGCTTGCTACCCAGCCTGACGTAAGACGAGTGAGGATGATACACGTCATAAGCCATGAGCTCGCACCTAGACAAGCTTCATTGAGTCAAATCTTTCATCATTACTGATATTGAAACGACAAAGAAAACCAGGGGGTCTAGATCAGCCAACGTAGCAATATCTCAAATGATTCACCTTCGTGAATGAATAGCCATAGAAATGCACGAACCCGCAACACCCATTGGCTATTCATTCACGAAGGTTAATCATTTGGGATATTGCTTCGTGCCCGTTTTATACCCTCTGCTGTATCCAATAAACTTAAATTCAAAGACGTTTTAACTCAACCAGCTCACTCTGTCTCTTAGAGCGAGATATTATGCTATAGTAATGGGAAGGATATTTGATGGCTCATTGTAATTCTGATTGCTTGTTCAGTATGTCATCTCCATCGATATTGTGCCTCATAGTATGAAGTTTTTATATTTAGGCTGTTCCATTTTTGAGTTTCCCTTTTTCAATTGTTTTTTTTTTATGTGAGATGGTTTTGCTCTTGACCTTAGTCTAGGGCAGGAATGACTAAGACAAGGTCGACGATGGGGCGAGCTTACCCAGACAATTGTTTGTAAACAAACGGCTGCCTTCCCATTTTGTTTTTGTTTAGTAAATTGATAATTGTCTATTTTTGTTGTAGCAAATTGGTAAGTCTTAGCAACATTCTAGATTTCGAGACTTTGGCTTCCCAACTCAGACAAATACTTAGAACAGTGAGGCATTTAAATAGCTCTATGCAGCCCGGCAGATCATCAGTGCGTTGTAGGTGGATCATAGTTGCCTGAGTTAGCCAGGACCAATACACAGAGTGGTCCGAAAGGAAATCTTATGACAATAATGCTGGTGCGTGTGGTTCACTATAACAACTGAATACAAATACTCATTTTGGTTTAAACACCTCGCTTGTTTTTCACTTTGCCAGTCCACATATAACACATCCCTGAAACTAAACCTCTCACATAGAAGAGGCTTGTGACCCTGCAGACGAGGGTAACTATGCTATATTACAAGCATGATCTGAAAGCAAGTAATAGAACTACGTACTGTGTACATTCACAGTGGCTATAGTAAAGTACTTACATCAAATCCAAAGCAGGTGTCGACCTCCTGCTCGAGTTTAATGCTCTGCGTAGAGAGGGTGTTGGTGGCATTCTGGCCTCCTTTCTTCACAACAAAACTCTTGTTCTTCACCTCCTCCTCCTCCTCCTCTTCTTCCTCTTCTTCTTCTTCTTCTTCCTCCTCCTCCTCCTCTTCCTCTTCTAGAAATTTTGAATAATAAAACATTGTTAAATAAGATAGTTACCATTCCTTTTTATTTATTAGAACCTACTGCCTGGCAAAGCCTACAGGCATAATCTTACCAGGTAGTTATTTCATGGTCTTGAGACTATCAAATTACCGTGACCCAGGAACATAAAGGGCTATTGAAGGACACCGTGGATTTTAGTCAGCACGAGTCTAACAGTCCCGCCCGCCCTGCCCTGGATGGGACTCATAATAATTATGATGATTTTACCGCATACCACTCGTCTTAAATACTATATTCTCAGTTATCTCCGATAATAATTATCTGGATGCCTCTTTTACCGCGAGTTCCATTGTGGTGTCACCTATACTGTCGTTCATGAACTAGAAAATCTACAACCAGCCTCAAAAGGCTCTTATCGACGCTCCCTATAAATGATTCTCGGCTGATTCCCTAAAAATACAATTTCTAGGCTATAAGCTAAGGTAATGAGCTCATGGTTGAGACATTCACTAAGCTACTATACTAGATGTTGTCCATAGCATAATTAATACCAACTTCAGTTCGACTCCGAAGCAACGCTAGACACAGCTTCTTCAACGCTACGACTGAAGTCCTTTTGACGCGGTGCTAATAATTATATCATTATACCAAGTTGCATTAAAAAAAATGTAGTACCACGAATTTCGTCGCACCTCGGACCATTAGGACCAAGAAAGTATACCATAGAGTTGGAGTGCGATCCAAATAAGAAGGTCACCTTCTACTGTCATCACACCTGTCAAATCGTAATAGTTGTACTACTTATGCCGGCCACATACATCAGTTTTTTTTCCGTTCGGAATTCGAAATGATGAATGAAATTGAACAACACACACAAAACATGCACACACATAATTATGTATGAATTCACTGTGTACAGATAGAAAACGGATCAGGATTCCTGATCAGGAAAACTGATATACGCGGACAGGCTTATCCGTACTTTTGAAGTGTCAGAATGTCAAATGAAGATCATAGACTAAGTTGGAACTAGTAATTACTAACCAGCCTCATACTCTTCCATGAAGTTGGGTGCCACAACGGCAACCTGTTGCTCAGTGCCGTCCTCGAGCTGAATGACCTCGAGCACCACGTACTGATGGCCTTCGCCGTCGGCCACAGTCACCAACTCCCCGCGCTTCAGCTCGTTGTTGGTCAGACCAAGCTTCATCATGTTCTCGGCGTCCGCTGAGTCCAGAACGCGGATATCCTGAGGAGTAAAATTATATTTTTGTTTTTGTACATTATTTTTATAGTTAAAATTATTATGCTGGACTGCCAGTGGAAATAATTAGAGAATAACAGGGCAGCAGAACTGAAATAAATTTCTTTCTACATTCTTCATCAACTTCTTCATAATAGCCTCCTTCATAGGTCGGTAACTCGCATGTGTATCAAAAACTAAATCTCGCGAAAATGCATAAATAATACACATTTCAAAACTCGCTTTATCTAGTTTCTCTATAAAAATATATAAAAAAGCACTAAAATTACTCGGGGGATTTCTCAAGTCTGTTTTTTCCTTTGTTTTTGGACATAATCTACCAGCCGTTTCTGAAATATGCCAGAAAAGAAAGAAAACATAATTATAATTATGTATAAAACAGAGCAAAGAAACAGAAGAAAACAGTTATTGTATTATTGCATTAATGTTAGATCAGATGGTCTAAAACTGCCACTCATTATTCTTAATGATTCACTACACAAGGTCATTATCTTCTATTATTCATTCATTAGGAATATTAGTAAGTGGCCGTTTTAGAACGGAAGAAATGAATTTTCTGAAGAATAAACAATTTTCTTTGTAACATCGCAATGCCTAACATTACCTATAACGCAAAATTTTCTTGAATAATATGCTAAGTAAAAAACATAAAAATTGGTTCATGTTTGCACAGCTTGATAATGTTGCTTGTATTTGTTATTATTTCACTTCAAACATCAAACATCACTTTACATTTTTATAAAGTTATAGTAAGTCTTATAATTTCTTTTTTGATTTGCTAATGAACACAATATGCTTTTATAAGACCAACCTTTAATGTTTTTTTGTCAAAGCAACATAATATACAATTTGAAAATCGCAATTAATAACGCAGCTACAGCCAAAAAAGTTAAATAAAATTGCATAGCTAGAATCGTTTAAAAAAAATGTACCAGGAAAACTTAGCAGTGCAAAGTTAATAAATCGCAAACAAAAATGAATACCGCAAAAGCCATGTTGTAAGAAGATTCGATTGAAATGTATGGTACTTCAGAAAAAAATACAAGTAGTACTATAGTATATCAGTAGTATTTAAGCTAATATGCACTGCTTGCCAAGATAATTCGCCAATTTAATAATACAGCTAAATAAGGCTTAGTATTTACAAGTGCAAGAGCAGAGTTTTTCAAATAGATTTTTTTAAAATTTAATCTACAGACTCTAAGGTTCATGCCCTTACCGCAAGCGAAATTATGTTTGATTGAGAAAAAAGATATAGGTTCAAGCCACAACATTACATAATGAACTGTAGATTTGAACATCTCTTGGGGAGTACAACAAATCGAGATCAAATAGTCAGAAGATTATTTTAATCATTTGGGTAATGTGTTAGCTTTCAGTTTCATGTTAGCTCACCACCGCCGTGAGAACAATTTGACGATGCTAGAGTAGAAGTACATAACTACATTTACTATGGCAGCAGGTCCACCTCTGGTGTTTCGAAAAGTTTCGAATATTACAGTTACCAAAACACATTCAAACAAGGGAATAGAACATTCAGCTTGCAAGTGTGAGTTGTGATGGTCTAATGTGTAAGGCGTCTGAAGTACTTTATCCACAAGATGCGGGTTCAAATCCAACTTGCACTGAATTTTTCTTTCCTCAAAACATCTTCTGTATTAAGTTACAGTTTTATCAAAAACAGCGGTGACAAATAAAGATCCAAGTAATAAAGTACCCACCCTCATAGGCTCCCCATCAACGAAGCGGACCTTCCTCTGGCGTCCGATCTTGAGAGCGAGCGCGCGCTCATGGTGGCCGGACTCCGGGTCGTGCACGGCCAGGTGCCGGATGAGGTTGCCCTTGTGCGCGAACAGGCGCTGGCACTCGTGACACTTGTGCGTCTTCTCTTTGGGAGGCTTCGGCACGTAGTTCGGATTGTGATACAAGTTCTGATGACGACGGAGTAACTGCTTTTGCCTGAAATAGGGAAGATTTTTTTGTTGCTAAGAGTTTGCCAGCGACGCATGGAACGCAGTATTCTGGAAGTCAAGCTTTCAGTAGCTTGATCACAAGATTTCAGTATACAGCGTACTTGAAGTATTTACTGCGTTTATTGAACAGCGCCTCTAGTGTACGAAGAAGGAACTGAAACGCTATAAATACTGGGAAGACGCTGTAGAGTAAAATAGTGAAAACTCGTGATACGGGCTAAGGCTTCAGACCGCATAAGAAACACAGTACTGCGTTCTTTGACGCAAATGAAATGGGACTGGGTTGGCCACATATGTGTGTGCGAGATGACATGGACCGCTTAATGAAGGACTTGACTTGAGTGAAAGAGTGGAGGAAGGCCTTTGCCCAGCAGTGGGATACTATGGGCTAATACAGAAATAGTATGATAGCAGTGGAGAATGGAGCAGTAGTCCATCCAATTTTTTCTGGGTTTCGTTGTTCGGTTTCGGTGTACATTCGTATTTTAGAATAACTCGTATCATGTAGATGGTGCCTACCTGAAGGACTGGTCACACAAGTCGCAGAGGAACGGCTTCTCATCGGTGTGCTTGAGCATGTGCGTCTTGAGGTGACGCTGCGTGGTCGACGCGTACGGGCACAGGTCGCACTTGAAGCATTTCTCGCCCTCGTGAGTCTGTACAAGTAATTATAATTGGATGCACAAAGAACGTGTTTTAAGTACGGGTGGGATATAATTATTTATTCGATCCTCACAGCTACTAAGAAAGGCTGCAACATTTTGGTGTTACTAAAGATCTCACGGAGTAGAGTAGAGATCATGGGTGTGGTTTGGTTCAAAAATGGATTTATACAATATTGTAACCTGCTATATTAATAAATTGTATTATAAGGTAAAAATGTTGCAATGATCTTTAAACAAACACATTCAGGAAAGCAGAGTTGTCAAGTACGATTCTGATATTTATTTGTGAGCAATGAAGGTGTTACATACCTTATTGTGCACCTTGCAGGAGTAGCGGTCAGGGAAGGATTTTCCGCAGCGGCGGCACTTCAGCGGCTTGTCAGACGTGTGCAGCTTCTGCACGTGGATGCGCAGGTCCGTCTTGCGGCCGCACTTGGCCGGGCACAGCTCGCATGAGTACATCGGCTTCTCGGATACTGCGCGGAATAAAGATATTATTAAAGATTCCTCTTACATGGAGTAAACTAAGGAGCCAGTGACTGTGTGAAACATGCTACGGGTATCTAAGAAAGTAGTTAATCATGAGGTAACGACAAAAGGTACCAAATGGCGGTTTAATCGACGAAATTGCCTTACCTAAATTGCTTCCTAATGTATTGTATTACAGATTGATTTCCTAACTCCACATTTGATGCTTGCAATTTTTGTGTATTGCATCATTAGTTAAAGAGCTCGAACCCCTCCCGAAGAGACGAAGCCTGTGTCCTTGTAGTGTAAACACTGTGAGTAAATTATGATGACAATAGCTTGTACTAACCATTGTGAATGAGCCGGTGAGCTTTCAGCGAGTTGGACTGCGTGAAGCACATGTTGCAGTGCTCGCACTTGTATGGTTTCTCGCCGGTGTGGGTGCGCAAGTGGCGCTTCAGCTTGAACGTGTCCGGCGACGCGTACGTGCAGTGCGGGCACTGAGGAAAACACACTATGTTACAATACAGAACATGGAAAACGGGAGAGAGAAGAAATGTTTTCTATTATCATATCTATGAGACAGGGGGCAGGAAGATATTAGTCTCACCTGATAGGGCCTCTCGCCGGTGTGGCAGCGCACGTGGCGACGCAGCTTGGACAGCTCCACAGACGCGTAGTCGCACTCCGAGCACTTGTGCGGCTTCTCGTGCGTGTGCTTGTAGCGCACGTGACGCACCAGCTCGCCTGCGCGCAAACATTCAGATTAGAAAATCAAAGGGGCGGTTAGCCCCTTTGTACACAACGCGACAGTCTCCGATTACTTACGACTCTGGTATCCATTGACGCGAGTCTGTGTACGAACCTCAATGCGATAGTCGTCTGGATACCAAAGGCGTAAGGTATCGGAGACTAGCCTCGCCTTGTGTACGAAGGGGCTTACAAGCTCTTTTGAATTGTAAAAGACTAAAAATAAAAATACTACAAAAATAATTATGGTGAACTCGAGATGTCCATTCCTAGTCGTCTAACATTCAAAGAACTTAGATTCATAGAACCTTAGAGTACTGATGAGAGGGTCAGAGTTGTCAGTAAAGTATAGAAAGATCTAGATTTATAATTCAATGAAGAAGACTAAGGTTTAATTGCTGTATGCTGCTGACGGTCGCGTATTTTAGTGAAAAATAGCAAGGTAGTACGGGCTGCTAACGTCAACGTCATTGTCCATAATGTCCATTATGGTACTGCTATGTCTAGCAGTGAATAATGATTGTAATTAATGCCCATAAGCCTGGCATCTCTTGCATTGGGGAATAAGTTTAGGATTTAATTCCCTAAAATATACTTTATGCCGTAGATTTTATTGACATCTTCGTTGTTGAATGATAAGACGAACATGTTGAGTGGTTCTTTACTCTTCCAGCTCATTTTGTTGTCCACTTTTTCAATTTTCAGACCTTGTGTTGTTAGGTCGTCTTTGATTCGATCAGGTTGGCAAGAAGAATCTCTGATTGGTCTAGCCTGCTTGTTCTCGTACGAATGCCAATGTTAGTCTTTCTCTTTAATTAATAAGCCTACAGAGAACTCACCCGAGGTGGTGAAGGGGCTGTTGCAGTACTTGCAGACGTGCGGCTTGATGCCGTTGTGCATGTTGACGTGGTTCTGCAGCGAGGCCAACGTCTTGAAGCCGCGCTCGCACACGCTGCACTTGTGAGGCCTGTCCTCCGAGTGTGATTTCATGTGGCGCAGGAGGAGGTACCTATATCAACAATTTATATTACGGATCATTACTTACTGGCTTACAAACTTAAGTCCCTGTAATCACAAAATGCTTGAGTATTCATTAACCAAGAGTTGCAGAGTCAATGTAACAGGGAGGCAAAAGTAATTTTGCCTGTTTTACTGTTACAAAGGTAGAACCATGATCTAAGTTAGGGACATAGCCAACTGCACTACCCCCTAACTACCCCACTTGATGATTTCCAACGTCTACCAGAAGAAGCTTGTTTGTTTTAAAACCAAAATTTTGAAGACTTTTTTCTTCCAGTTCTGACTGTGCCCATCCCTTCAGAGTGGTGGGTTATGTGCTAGCAATAACAATGTAACACTTCTTTTGATGATATTTACCGGCGATGACTAGTGTAAGCGCAGAAATTGCACGTAAAGTTCGGGCGCACGTGCTTGGCGCGTGTCTTGGCCGACACCTTGGGCTTAGTGCCGTCTGCCATCTCCGTGTCTCCTTCATCCTCCTCCTCCTCCTCTCCGGCCTCCTCCTCATCGAAGTTGTACACGTCCTCGTTGCCTTTATCCTCTGCTTCGGTCTAAAGGAAATGTCACAAAATTAGGGGACAATTATTTTTCCGTAATTACATTTTAGTCATAATCAAATTAAGCACCTTTACGTTCTCCCGTGCCTGGTCCACCTTGAGATCAATGTTGACAACGCCACCCTTGCTCTCATCTTGCACTACTAGCACGTAGCTCACTTCCCCATTGCTCTCAGAGGGGACGAAGGTGACCGTCTGGTAAGTATCGTCGTCGCCGGTCATAATTGGGTCCGAAGCTTCAGCAGCCTCCTGGAATTTAATTTTAAAATAATTTCTGGACAGGAACAGAAGACGTTATATTTTTTCTGTATCACAAGCCTGCTAAATCTCGTCTGGAACGAAGCGAGTGCCTACTGTAAAAATATCTTTATAAATGCCAAAGCGCCCGCCTGCGCCATTGAATTTCTCATAACAGATAGGCGAGCTTGCAACCACGTCTTCACGCGTTAGGGCTTGGACCCATGTCTACGGCGCCGTTTGCCGTGCAACGGTACGGCACCGCCGCTGGCAGATGGCACGGCGCCGTGCCGCGCCAAGGCGTACCCATTATTGCGTTAATTTTATTGTCGATTTAAAAGCAGCAGGAGCAGGATACGTCTTTCGCGGTCCATATCAAACCAAAACTGTAATTTTTATTTTTGGATACACTTGCTAAGCGCCGGGTACACGACGCTGTAGCGCGGCACGGCGCCGCGCCGTCCGCCGGCGGCGGTGCAGGTGCCGTACCGTTCCACGGCAAACGCCGCGGCACCGTAGACATGGGTCCACGCCCGTATTAGTACAGGATCCGTATATAGAACGACCTTCACCGATCAAGTAACCGGACGAAATGTGTTTTTTATGAATTAAAATATGTTGAAGAACATGGACCTAAAAAAAAAGGCGGACGGAACTTCACTAAGAAACGATTGAAGCACCACAATGGCGGCGGCGTAAATATGTGTGAGTGTGTATAGGGATGCCAGATGAAGGAAAAAATTACCCATTTTTAAACAATATTTAATTAAGATCTCCCTTGAACTTAAGTTTAATTACAATTTCTTTGTGACGGATACCTATTTTTAAAATAAAGGTAAAATCATTTAGGCACATTGGATATTAAAATATTTACAACTCGTTTAATGTTAATAAAGTTTTACAATCCCTTTTGGTGATTCAAATTTTTGTAGACTTTCTTTTGCTATCGACACAATATCTAGAAATCCCTTCTAATTTACTGAAGTGGTGGAAACGAATGTTTAAGTATTTTTCGGCTATAAATATTTAATTAAAGCTATTTTATGTTCTATTCCTACACGTCTACATTCCTATTCCATGTCTACACTCCCTTATTATTTTTATACAATCATTTTTCCATGCATCATTTGCCGTGGGGAAATCTGTAAAAATATAGAATACAATAACGATAAATAGTAACATAAAATATAAATCTCCCAATTTTAAAATAATTTGAACCATGAAATAGTTGCAACACTGATTGATTTCGAGATGTTTATTAAATTTATTGACGTAAAATCGAGAAATACGCTTCAAATCGACATGCTTATCTATGAAAAGTGATCCCCTGGCTTTTTTAATTGAACTACTATGGTTTAGACAACTTTTTGCAACACATGACGGCATACTTTGGTTTTTATTAGACAAAATAACACCGTATAAAACCGCGAGTGTCGTTCGAAGCGTAATGGCCGACGGCTGACTTACTATGGTGTGAATGTGTGCGTGCTGGCTTGTCCATATTAGCGCACTGACTTACTATGGGTGCTTCAATTGTTTCTTCGTGAAGTTCCGTCCGCCTTTTTTTTTAGGTCCATGTTGAAGAATATGACGGTGATGGGTTGCCTCATAAAATCCTGTCAAGGATATTTTTATTAATTTTTTAAAAGGTTATTTTTTTTCAATACCTTCACTGATAGAGTAACCAAAGAAAATTAACACCAATTGAAAGTCCGAAGTCTATAGAATATGCTAACGTAGGGTTGCCTACCTTTTTCTTGTCAAGGGTATAGGGTTGCCTAATTTGAACAGGTGATAAAAAAATGCTACCTTCACCGATCGAGTAACCAAATAAATTATGTATCAAAATAAAGACATTTTTTTTACGAATACGATGGTATACGGTTGCCTATGAAAAACTTGTCAGAAATTAGGGTTGCCAAGCCTTGAAGTTTGAAAATTTTAGACGGTTTGGAAGCACATTAGTAGATAAGCGGACTAAGCTTCTTAAGAACGAGCAAAATTGTTACCTATTTTGGTAGGGTTGTCACAATAGGGTAGACAAATTAAACAAAAATATATTAAATAGCTTTATTATTCAGTATGATAGAATCGAATCAAATAATTTAATTCAACTAAGCCAATTACAGGCAATTTTGAATTGTCAAAAGACATTTTTAAAGGTGTTTGGTCACCAATATATTAGAGACCAAACACCTACCTTCAAGAGGGCACGCGTTGTCAAATAGACCGCGCTTCGTACCACTTTATATACCGCCCGTTCTTACCTTATAGTAGTCATACAACATCCTGCCTATCGTACGATCGCGGATCGATTTGACGCTTGTAATTGTTTCAAATTGGCAGTTCGTCCATATACACCATACACTATACTGCCTATCGTACGATCGATTTGACACAACTTCAAATCTGCAGCAGTGATGCCAACTCAGCAACTTTATAGCTAGATCTGGCTATTATTCGGTGACGACAGCTACAATTTTATAAAATTTGTGGCTAAACTTTTTAGCTACTTTTTCTAGCACCATTTCATTTGTATTTCCATACAAGTACAGACCAGTAAATAGGCAACGAAGGATGAATAACAGACCGAACAGACCGAATAATTTTCGACCTTATCGACATTTAAAATTTAGTTTGTTTTTCTCACATTCTCGTTAGCTAACATTGCTCCTTCATTAAAATCCGGTGTTTGCATATATGTCAATAAGGTCGAAAATCGCTTGAAGGTCGGAAAACATTTGCTTAACGATAGCAAGTTAAAAAACAGGTGCAAGGGATTTTCGACCTTATCGACATTTAAAATTTAGTTTGTTTTTCTCACATTCTCGTTAGCTAACATTGCTCTTTCATTAAAATCCGGTGTTTGCATCAGTGTCAATAAGGTCCAAAATCGCTTGAAGGTTGGAAAACATTCGCTTAACGATAGCAAGTTAAAAAAAGTGGTGCAAGCAATTTTCGACCTTATCGACATTTAAAATTTAGTTTGTTTTTCTCACATTCTCATTCGTTAACATTGCTTCTTCATTAAAATCAGGTGTTTGCATAGATGTCAATAAGGTCGAAAATCGCTTGAACCTTTTTTTAACTTGCTCTCGTGGTCCCTTGACACCTCTCAAGTTTTCAATCGTATTTTGGTTTAAAATAAAATGAATAACAGTTTTTTTTTTTTTTTTTAAATCCTAGAACTAAAACTATTAAAGTTCATCATCATCATCATCATCAGCCGGAAGACGTCCACTGCTGAACATAGGCCTCCCCCTTAGACCGCCACGCCGAACGACCATTCGCCACTTGCATCCATCGGCTGCCCGCGACCCTCACGATGTCGTCGGTCCACCTAGTGGGAGGCCTGCCAACGCTGCGTTTTCCGGTCCATGGTCGCCACTCGAGAACTTTTCTTCCCCATCGGTTGTCAGTAAACTATTAAAGTTACACAAGAACAAAAGTTTGATTTCACAAAAATTGCAATAACTTGAAAACTACTGGACCGATCTTCATGAAACAACTTGTGAATCTATTTTTGTAATGAAACACAGCCCTTTTAAATACTTTAATTGAAAAACATACATAAACAAAAAAGTGAGTTTTCAAGTTACGTAATAATCTAAGTTTTAAACTTTTACAATTTTCCACTAAAAAACTTATCTAATTAGAAACTAATAAGAACGTACAAGATAATCTAATAAGAATCGAATATATACACAACACAATCACTGGATTCTGATTAGAAAACACTTGTCTTAAAAAAATCACCTTACAAATCACACTTGCACCCCTTGTCGTTGCGTGGGTCTCGTCGCCGACAATCACCTTCATCATATGCCAAATTTCAGTTCCAGAGGAGGAATTTTTCGGACCACATATGCCTCGTTGGCTGGACTATTGGAATGGGTATCTACGGTACTTTCACAGTTATTATTTCTTTTGACTGGGCACCATAACTATTTTTGTACTAACTTTATTTTATGTCTTTTGACAATTCGAAATTGCCTGTAATTGGCTGAGTTGAATTAAATTATTTGATTCGATTCTATCATACTGAATAATAAAGCTATTTAATATATTTTTGTTTAATTTGTCTACCCTATTGTGACAACCCTACCAAAATAGGTAACAATTTTGCTCGTTCTTAAGAAGCTTAGTCCGCTTATCTACTAATGTGCTTCCAAACCGTCTAAAATTTTCAAACTTCAACGCTTGGCAACCCTAATTTCTGACAAGTTTTTCATAGGCAACCGTATACCATCGTATTCGTAAAAAAAATGTCTTTATTTTGATACATAATTTATTTGGTTACTCGATCGGTGAAGGTAACATTTTTTTATCACCTGTTCAAATTAGGCAACCCTATAGCCTTGACAAGAAAAAGGTAGGCAACCCTACGTTAGCATATTCTATAGACTTCGGACTTTCAATTGGTGTTAATTTTCTTTGGTTACTCTATCGGTGAAGGTATTGAAAAAAAATAACCTTTTAAAAAATTAATTAAAAATATCCTTGACAGGATTTTATGAGGCAACCCATCACCGTCATATTCTTCAACATATTTTAATTCATAAAAAACACATTTCGTCCGGTTACTCGATCGGTGAAGGTCGTTCTATATACGTATCTTAGACTATATAGCGGTCGCCCTTAGGTAAGACTGTCATAACATACATGAATATTTGTCTCTTTCTCACTCCGTAACAAATGAAGTACGACTGGACTTATAAAATGTAGGTTCCCAGATCAAAATACTATCACAACTGATGTTCAGTTGTGGTAGTATTTTGATCTCTATCTAACTCTGTTTCTGTGAAAATTTTGGTTGTAGAACCTTCTATTTGCCTATTTCCTATACAGCAATGCCAAAAATTTAAGAAATAAGTCAACCATTCAACAATTTGAAACTGTCTCATTGATAATAAATATTGAACATCAGTTGAGAAACACCATCCTAAACCAACCCTGCAGGTCACTTACCTCATTTTCTTGGGCAGCTTCAGCACTATTCAGGACCACCTGCCCTCCAACAGTTGACTGATAGTAGTACTTGCCGTCTTCATCTACGAAATACTCCACCATTCCAGTATCTAACTGTCTATCTGTGGCGGCGTTGACTAAAACATTGAAAAGAAAAATAAATATTTTCAGTACAGTTTCTTAACTTCTGACTTTGCAACAATTTCAAAATCGAATAATTTAAAACTGTTTTAATCTGCCACTAACAAGCCCGTAACATTGATCTTTAAAATAAATAAATAAATTGATCTTTAATTACCTTTCAAAATAAATTACTACTGCTGGCTGTGCTGCTGGTATAAAAGGTAAAAAAATGGATTGCAAACCCTATTTGTCATTGGGTAGGTATTTTTTTTGTTTTTTTTTTAGCGTGGTAAAATCATCAAATGAGTTCCTCTTGCCCAGGGCAGGACAGGAGGGACTGTCAGACTTGTACTGACTAAAATCCACGGTGTTCCTTCAATTGCTCTTTATGTACCAGGGTCACGATTACCGAGTGAGACAGTCCCGCGACCCCGGCAGGCTCTGGCCCTCTCAGGGGGCCCCGTCAGATTGCTGATAGCTCTTTGAGTCGCGCGTGGAACACAACGCGCCGTCGACCCGGGCATGGTCCATGATCGGACGGCGAGTCACCCATTACTCGCCGCCCGCATGCCCGCGCCTTCGGTGGCCGGAGATCGTCTTGCGATGTCCGTTGCCGTGGGCGTCTCCCGCGGCGGCCAGGACGTGAGGTGGACGCTGTCCTCTCCCTCACGCGTTCCGCCTCCTCCTTTGCTAGCATTATTGCTTCGCAGAAGGAGGCGACCGCTTCCCATTCCGTCTCGCCCCGCAGCATGGCCTCGACCAGTGCCGGGCGCGAGAGGTCGCCGCCTATCGCCTCCGTAAGGACACGGCGGTGCTCTGCCCAAGCGGGGCAGTCCTGCACCGTATGCTCCACCGTGTCGTCCGCGCGATCCTCGCAGTGGTGACACCCAGGCGTTTCTTCCTTTCCCATATGACACAGGAACCTCCCGAAATATCCGTGCCCGGTGAGGACCTGCGTCAAGCGGAAGGTGAGGTCGCCGTTACGCCTCTCCAGCCACTCCTCAAAGAGGGGTCTTACCGCCGCGATTGCGACGTGCCCATTTGTCATTGGGCTCGAATCAAAAATGACTTACTTAGATTTTACTTTATGGTATAGAGATTTTACTGCAGATTAGAACATTTACATTGAGACCCATAAAATCCGAATCGATTTTCTGTTCCCGTGGTATAATTTTCGAGTTGTAGTGGGCGAAGCTGCTGGCAACAGCTAGTGATACATAATATTGTATGACACACGGAAAGTATACAATAGACTAAAGAACTTTATGCAAAAGTTTATTGTTGGGTTACAGAATTTAAATGGAAATGTTTATTTTAGACTGTCTAACATTTTCCAATCTAACCAGATGCACCAAGTATGTAGCAGCAACATTTAAAACACTAACCATGGTACCACAAAAACTTTTAAACGTCTGTTGTACACTTGTCTAAAAAAATTCAGATTATGACGTTGAAATAAGGTCTGTTTTGCAGTCACACTTTTTCTAGACAAGTGTTCAACAGATGTAAGCTTTTGTAGTAAGGCTGCAATAATGCAACTCTCATTAATTTGAACTTTTAAGTACTGTTACTCACCCGTGATGACTGCTCCTTGGTTTAAGTATGTTTGGATAAGCGATTGCTTGTTTTTATCCTTTTTAACAGGAGGTGGCATTGTGGATTCTAATTTTGACAATATCTGCTTAAGGTGATCTTCCTCAGCGGAATCTTGGCCTTGTGGGCTGCCTTCGTCCTCTTCCTTCTTTAGAGATATCACTATATTTTTCTGTATCTGAATGTTATTTTTGTCATGGATGGGTGGGACCTCAAGATTTTGCTCAATTATTTCTCCATCGGGGGTAATAATATAATAATGCTTCAATATAGGTTTAGGCAGCTGCTTAGAACCTGCTCCGCTGTTTTGGCTTGTCAGGCACGCCTGGTTCGCCTGCTCTTCCTGTAATCCTTCCCCCTGGTTGTTGTGTGAGTGAAATGACTCCTTCTCGCTAACTGGGCTTGGCAGGTCGTAGTACACCTGCGGCTCCTGTTTCTCAAACTTAATGCGATTGGGGTGGCCTCCCGGCCAGTCTTAAACAAGGAAAATACATATTGTTAGTTTCTCTGGCCATATTTTAGTGGTCAACCTCTAAACCGTTTAATATTATAGCAATGATCTAACATTCATTGACTCAACATCAATTTAGGTATACTAAACTGTTTTATTAGTTATTTTTATTACTTAAATCAAATAACATCAGCAATTGCACATTTGAATCAAATCCTGTTTAATAAAGAAACCATTTTTTTTTAAATTCCATTGGATATTATTGAGTTGATTTAGATGTATTTCTTTACTAAAATAATATACCTATCACCGGTGACTGCTAATGAGGTTTCAGCGATGGTAAAACTGATAGAGTTACAGTTTAACCTGTTTTTGGTAAAGAAGTTATATTATGACATTTGTTAAGAATGGCTAGATGCTGCCAACGCAATTAGTTGCTTGATCCTACTTTTAGGTATATGATTATAAATTTGGCTATTATTACCTACCCAGAACAAAAAAAACAGTTGCCTGTGTAAGCACACCCTAGCTGAGGTATGTAATTCATTACATCAGGAACATGAATGTGACTGAAAGACAATACCCATGGAATACCTAGATATATTTTCGCTTGCCACTAAATTGCAGCGAACTTTTTGAGTATTTTGACTATCCGACGCAGGAAGAAAAATAAATTGCCGGCAGAAAATTGAAGAAAATTGCCGCCGGCTTGCACTGTTTTTGTTTGCTTTAAGATTAGCAAACAATAACAGTGCAAGCCGGCGCGAGGGCGCGGGTGGCGAGCGACGCCATTCGCTTCTACGTGTTCGACACTAAACAACAACAGTTTTCAGACACTCCTTGCTAAGTACCTACGCATAGTAATCACGCACCACAACTAAAAAATTGATTATACTTAATGATATTAATTTGCATACCAAACTCAAGGAAGTCCATATTTTACCACTATCCACTTATGCGGCGCCGGTCAAACTGACCGGACGACGCAACATATAGATGTACCACAATATACCAAATTAGGGGAGACTACCGGTCTAGTAATTTCATCTCGAAAGGGTTGAACATTCGCGATGGATTGGCGAAACACTAACATTAATCTCACCTTTGATTGGTTGCTGATGTTTAGGGAGCGTGTGAATCGATACTCGTCAGTAGGGTGGTTCAAGGTCGATCCAGCGGCGAATTTGCATGTGCAGCCTACCTATGTGCACCTCATTTTTGCACCAACATTTGCATAAATGTTTGTTTGAAAACATGTATCATTCCTAACGTCACAAGTCAGTACATTTTTTATTTGTTTTTTAAATATTGGTTGTTAAATATATTTACAAAAATAAATATTTAAGCAAATGTGTCCCTTTTAAAAATAACGTGTTGTTTCGAAAAGATATTAGGTATTTAAGAATTTTATTTAGGTATGTAATGTTTTAGATAAATAACTTGATAACCAACTTTTCTTGGAAGTAATCCTATTAGTATATAAATATTAAACTTGACTTGTTATTATAGTATACAGGGTCTTTCTTTTAAATTGCAAAAGGGAGAAATCCGAATCCTTATGAGATATGGGAAAACTTTCTTGGGAACCTTTAAGCTCTTTTTTGATGTTGACAATTTTGGCGTTTTTATTTTTTTGGTTGAATGTGAGTTGTCCACAGAAATGAGGGAAATTGCCCAAATTTTTTTTAATGCCATTCTACTTTTTCATGTTAGGATCATTTCATTGTACAGCGGAAGTTGGTCAAATTTTGCAAAACGTTTTTTCATACAAAATGTATGAACGAAATAAATTCTTTAAATCTAATTAGTAAATTGCACTACTAAATATTTCTCTTATCTCTGAACCTCAGAAAATACTAATGTAGTAACGGTAAATAGCTATGATGCAAACTTTGACATTAATTCAGATAAACTATGTAATGTAGACCATTTCCGTCTTATTACAAAAGTTTGACTTAGTACTGGTTTAAACCCGGACTATAAGATCTAGGTTTGTTACGGTATTAAAGCTAGTACCAGGATTAAAATTTGTTCTTATTACAAAACTAAGACTTTTCGAGGATTAGCTAGTACCAAAGAAAATCCATGGTTTAAATATTACCCACAGATAAAAAGCCTAAATGGCATTCTTTCATTCGTTCATTCAGTCTCCAGTTGAAGCAACGTTCCGTTCGTCTAAATATTGTTATTTTAATAACGCTTGAAATGCTTAAATAATTATGTATCAACACAAAATTATATCATAAATTGTTCTTTGTTTATGTTACAATATAGTGAACAAGCACAACTTGTATTTTGACGAGCTTTTTATAATCAAGTTGTCATATTTTTTAACACCTCTAGCATGAAATGGAGCGACTTACAGGAGGCGGTAGAACGCGAAAGATACGAAATAGTCTTTTTTAACATTATTCCCATTTTTTAACATTATTCCCACGTTTTTTATATTGTTTGTTGTGTCTGACTGCAATAAAAAATGGAACAACAAAAGAAAAAACGGGGTTAAAACTGCAGCATTGAAGAAAAAGTTAGTAAAACATGGAATTTTTAATCATTAGTAGAGGTAATGTTTTGTGTTTGTGTCATCTTATTTCGACTATGTACTTAACGTGAATTTGCTTTCATTTAAAGGAAATATTACGTCAACTAATTGCTGAATCAGCGCATATAATTGAAGACAAATCTACAAAAACTTCCGTGAATATGCAGAAAATAAAAGAGTGGAAGAATATTCAGACTAAGTACATAGGTACTGATTTTGTTGTGTTTATTGAACAATAGTACCTATTTACCTATGTTATTGTCTAGTGATATTAATAAGCTTATTTTTTTTTAGGTTTAATGAGCTAATGGGTAAATCTCGGTCAGAAGAACTGAAATTGGCCTGGAAACGAATGAAGTTGTCCGCTAAGTCCAACTTATCCAGCTATAGAAGAGCAATAAGTCAGACAGGCGGTGGCGAAAAACCGCCATCACCTTCTCCTGAGGACTTAGAAGTAGTGGCGATTGCTCCTCACGATTTCGTCATTGAAGTTAATGATTACGATAGTGATGCAGTGGTAAATAAAATTTCATAATTATAGAGTTCATACAACATTTAATTAAAAAATATCGTTAGGTAAAAAATGATAGGTATTGTCGACATAATGATATAGTTATTTAAAATTTAATAAAATTGTCACAAATTCACCCCTTTATACAGCTGATGTGAATTACTGTATTAAAGTAACCTATGGTTTAGTTTTAGATCATAATTATTAACAAGTTTGTAAATATTCTGATTTGTGAAATTGTTATTTTCAGGTACATACTTATATCTGCTGCAGATATATAAATAAATAAAGGTTTCTCATATAATTAAAACCCATAGGAAGTGATTATATATGATTTTTTTCAATAGGTAATAAAAACATAAGATTTTTTTACTGAAAATGAGTTTCAATAAACTGCCTTCTAATATTTCCCCTAACAGAAGTTGGAATATACCTTTGTACTAAAGGTTCACTAGATGAATATTGCTCTGTGTTATCTTCTTCGCCAGGGAACAGATATTCCTTCATATCAATGGCAATATTGTGGATGACAGCGCATGCAACAAATGTTTTTTTTGCTGTTTCAATTTCCCCAAACATGCCTCGTAATAGGCAACGAAACCGTTGCTTTAACAAACCAAAACACCTTTCCAATGTATTCCCGGTACGGATGTGGCTTCTATTATACCTCTCTTCTTGTGGTGTTGTGGGGTTAAGCAATGGTATAAATAAATATGGAGTACAAGGATAGCCACTGTCACCCAACAATATTCCAGAGAAAGCGCCAGCCTCACACCTCTGTTTTAGTCTACATTCTCGAAATATCCTGGAGTCATGTACACTGCCACGCCATCTGGTAACAATGTCCTTGATTTTCAAGTCAGCATCACAAACCACCTGAAAAGTGACAGCTTATTAGAACCTTACATTCCTCACTGTTATTATAATATGACATTGGTAATTAAGGTAATCAATCAAATAAGTTCTATACTGTGAGAAGTATTTTGGATCAAACTTAAATCATTTGACAATAAAATTGAGACAGCCAAGTTTAGATTACCTGTACATTAATTGAAGAAAATCCTTTTCTATTAATATACAACTGACCCCATCAGCATTTACTTTTGTTCTGATATGAGTGCAGTCTATTGCTCCAATTACTGTAGGAAAATTAGCAATAGGTACTGCGGAATTTCCTTATGCCTTCCTCCTGTTCATTTATGGTAGTAGGCATTTTTATGTATCTTCGAGACATCCGCGATAAAATCTCTGCTACCTTTTCACATGTTTGGCTGACAGCTGGTTGAGACACATAAATCAGCAGTATCGTCTTGAATCTACGAATAAAACAATAATGTTAGTATACATAGGTATTACATACATGTTTGGATTTTGTTTTGATAAATGTTAGCATTGACCAAGGTTACTTACTTCATGACGAGCCCAGTTGCGTAATGCAACAAGCCTCTTGCATTCCTCGAGAGTCATGAGCTAAATTATCACGTAAAACATCCACTAATTTTTGTCCAAACCGTTTTGTGAACCTGTACTTTTAACTAAAGTCTTCGTCACTCAATTTAAATGGATTCACACGATGGCGATGTCTGTACGATCGCCGAGACGTCTTTAATATGTCCAAATCTTCCAAATCCATATCGTCAATCATTTCAATATCCATTTAAACAATTTTATGATAAAAAAATACACAATATATTTCTGACAGCTAACCTCAAATAGCTTTAGTACCGAAGTTAAACTAGGGGTCTCGCGGGTTTATCTTTAGTACCATAGATAGTACAAGGACTAGTGTTAAACTTCATTTTGTAATAAGGTTTTTCTTAGTCCATGGTTTAAACCTAGAACTAATCCCAGTACTATATTTAGTCGGCGTTTTGGAATAAGACGGTTTGAGATTGGTTCAAAAAACCAGTTATAAACACCCAAATGGTCAGTTCAACATTGTGCAGGCTAAGTAGAAAGTATTTCTGTAAATATAATACTTTTAATTTTAGTTTTTATATGTAGTATGTATATAGGTATTTTTTAAATTAATAATCTTGTTATAGTTGTACCATTAAGGAATAGTAACATAATAAAAAAAATATCTACAAACTAAAACAAAGTAGAAAGGAGTTTACTAGAATGAATCTAATGTGTATGCTGTTAACATGCATATTTCTGTAAATTACTACCTCCTCTTTTGAAAATAAATCTCTGCACTAAGCTAAACAGATCAAAGGCAAAATATGCTCAATACTAGATTTTATAACTGGCCTTCATAAATGAAGGCATGTACTTATTATTTTGACACGGTTTCTGTATTATACTAATGGGCCAGTGGTTTAATTACTGATAAAGTTATTTGCTCCTGGGCTTTTCTCAATCATTGTTGCATAAATAACAACCACAGAAATACAGGTTAAAAACAGTCCTGCTGGACCAAAAAGGCCGATTTAGCAACATCACAATGTGCATTGTGATAAAATTCGTAATATAGAATATTCTATTCTATTTCCCAATCAATAGAGTAGATAATTGATTAAGAATTAATTTATTGTAATTTTAGTAACAAAAAGCCTGAGTATTATGCATGTAACATTTTATTTTTATGACCATATTTTATGTTCATTGGCCTTAAACCTATCATCTGCCTAGCCTTTTCCCAACTATATTGGGGTCGTCTTCCAGTCGAACCAGATGCAGCTGAATATCAGTATTTTACATGGAGCGACTGCCTATCGGACCTCCACAACCCAGTAACTGGGTAATACGATACCTCATGGTAAGACTGGTTGTCAGACTTTAGAGCTTCTGACTAACAGTACTGTCAAAGATCTACAAATGACAGCCGGGACCAACGGCTTTACGTGCTTTCCGAGGCACGGAGGAAACTCGCTATGACAGATGGTCACCCATCCACAGACCAACCTCGGCAAGCGCGGTTAATACACTATATAAATATACACAAGATAGCTTATAGGTAGGTAGATAGGTTCCGAAGCTTTGAACTGTGTCCCTGAAATTATCTTTTAGAATAGTTTAGAAGATTTCACTTCAATGATTTCAGATATCCGAATTGTCAGTCTGCGTTATGTTAATTAGAATATAGGTGGCTTATTTACTTATGTACCTATTAAGATAGTGGGTATTTAATATCATCAAGCAATATCCTTATTAATTTGTTGTCAGATAAACAGAAACAAATGCAGACTCTGTTTCTGGCTTTGCTGAAATTTAATTTTGAACTTTACAAACTGATGGTGGTACATACACTTGTACTAGTTGACTATTACGAGCTTTTGGGGATGTTAATCATCATCGCAATTTGTTGATAATGTTATTTACGTTCACACGTTAAAAGTGCAAAACGTCTTGACATACTGAAATACGCGTTAGTTAAATTTTCACAACAGACTGAGAGAAGCTCTACATTGGTCACTTAGCACACAAATATTCCACAAAACATCACAAACATTGGTTTCTATGTGGAATAGAAACCTACGTCGAACAGCAATTTATTCTATCATCTTCAGAGTAATATAGTCCGCCATTTTATCAACGTGTTAACACTTTCCATATTATTAGCTTGTCCCGTGTTTCATAATTGTTATTTATCGTTGTTGCTTATCAAAATATGCAATTAGAAGGAAATTACCGCCACCGACACATTGAAAACCAAGTTTATCCAAAAGGTAGACGGCGCTAGCGTCAGTCAATATTCTGAGGTAGAAAATTTGATTCCACAAGGAAACTGCTCATTTTCATATTTTTTCAGAATGATCAATAATTCCATGGAAAGGTAATTCTATACTTAATCATTGTCATAATAAATAAAGGAAACAGCACACAATATACCTGTATCTTGGTAGAGCTTCTATATTTTCTCAATGAGGGCGTTTCAATCAATTTATTTCCGTATCACGGTGCGATTGTGACGCCAAAATGGCGGCCGCGAGAACTACAAACTGAAACAATCCGAGATGGCCTAGTGCTCGGTGTTGCCATACTAAAATTATATTTTTTGATCTATGTTACTAGGTGGCGGTTTATAGAGTAAATACAACATTTTCTATACTGACAATAAAATTATTGTAGAGTCCGCGCCATTGTAGCGCCATCACATTTTAAGCCTGCTCTACACTACTCGCGAAGTTGCCTCGACGAAGTACTCGTCGAAGTTGATTGTGTAAAGCTTTAGTGTATTTCGTAAAGCTTATAATTGTTTTTATGTTGCCGTAGAATTAAACGATATTAATAAAACTTTGTTTTATTTTGTAGAAGGATATATTTTACATAAATGTGACAAGACCGATATAACAAAAACATTGCTAGGCAACAACACAAATATGAAGGTTGTATATCTTCACATCCACGATACTTTTTTTTTTTAAAGCTTGGACAAATCTTGAAGTCCAATCCTACAGCTTAGCATGTTCAGTCTTGGTCCAAACAATGGCTTCGTAAACATGTCCGCCAATTGCAATTCTGTAGAGACTTGTTTGACAGCGAAGTCTCTATTCTGAACACATTCTCGAATGAAGAAATGTTTTATCTTGATATGTTTTGTTCTCCTATGGAACTCATAAGGTGGGTTCTCAGACAACCTTATAGCAGACTCATTGTCAACGTAAATTGTCGGTTTTTCATTCAGGTCTGTTAAGTCCCGTAATTCCTCCAAGAGTTCTTTTAGCCATAAGGCTTCTCTCGCAGTTTCTGTCAAGGCTACGAGTTCAGCCTCCGTTGAGGAGATTGCAACTCTTGGTTGTTTTTGGCTTTTCCACATGATGGGACCGGAGAATAGGAAAATCATCCCTGACGTCGAATGGCCAGTCGTTGTGTCACCACCATAATCAGCGTCACTGAAACATATCAGCCTCTTCTCCCGGCTTTTCGCGAAGACAAGTCCTTTGTCTATAGTACCCTTAAGGTATCTAAAAATTCGTTTGACTCTCATCACATCAAACTTAGTCGGACTTTCTAGGTGCCTTGACGCAACACTCACAGCATAGCTTATATCTGGCCTTGTAGCGACCATGAGGTATGCTAGGGCTCCCACAGCTTGACGATAGGGAAATGATGAATTTGATTCATCATCTTCTTCTTCTTCTTTGCCAATTTTTACTGCCGGCGTTGCAGCAACTTTGCAGTTAGTCATTCCAAACTTTTCAAGTATCTTCTTAGTATAAGACCTTTGGTTTAAGGTAATACAGCCATCTTTGGTTTTATTAATTTCAAGTCCAAGAAAATAAGACGCCGGTTTTGTGGTAATTTTGAACCTATTTTTCAGCTCTTCAATAAATTTCTTTCCAGCATTTTCACTAGTTGAAGCCACCAAACCGTCATCTACGTAAAGCGCAATTAACACTTGTTCACGTAAGTAAAGACAAGGATCTTTTGTGCTTTGCTTGAATCCTGAGTTTATAAGATACTCTGATATGCAGACATTCCAGCATAGAGGAGCTTGTTTCAGCCCGTAGAGGCTGCGTTTAAGTTTACACACTTTCTTAGTGCCATCGTTGAAACCCTCTGGCTGCTTCATAAAGATTTCCTCTTTTACCGTTCCGTTTAGAAACGCAGTCGATACATCAAACTGTTGAAGTACTAAGTTTTCTTGAGCAGCTATTCCTAAAACAGCTCTTATAGTACTAAGGCGAGCTACCGGACTGAAAGTCTTCTGATAATCAACGCCAGGTTTTTGTGAAAAACCTTTCACTACCAGTCTGGCCTTATGTCGCTCAATTGTACCATCTGGATTGTTCTTTATTCTGTAAACCCATTTACATGGCAATGGTTTACGATTTTTCGGAGGGTCGACTAATTCCCAAGTCTTCATTTCTTTTAATGATTCCATTTCATTTTGCATGGCCTCTAACCATTTCACCTTATCCTTGCTATTCATAGCATCTTTAAACGTTTGAGGTTCTGTTTCATTATCCATATCCATGGCTGCCATAATATAATCCTCAAATATTTTAGGTCTGTCAATCTGTGATCTATCACGAAGATTGTATGACCTCCGTTCTTCTGGGACAAGAACGGATTCATTGACATCTATGTCGTTTTCATTAGATTGATCAGCAGTTTCACTGCCGTCATCAGTCCCGAGAGTGTCATAATACAACTCGTTATTTTCATTTTGTATAGGTACCTCGTTAGAGCTTGCAATATCATTATCTTGTACTGCTTGCTGTCTACTAGCATTTTCTTTTGTAGTACCTTCTAAATATATTTCTGTTTCATCCAGTTCACAGTCAGTCTCGTTAGATCGCTTGTGATCATTTAATTCTTGAAAAGGAACAGAAATTACATTTTTATTATCTTCATAGAACATTTTCTTTAAAATTCGAACATCCTTAGAAATAAGAATGCGTTTCTTCGATGGGACGTATATTCTAAACGCTTTTGAAACTTCCGAGTAACCAGCGAACATACCTGGAATTGCCTTTGAAGCAAATTTATGTTCATGTTTTCCTTTCTTTAGGATGAACGTTTTAGCACCAAATACATACAGATGATTAACGCAGGGTTTTCTACCTACCCATCTTTCGAATGCTGTTTGATTTTCAATACTCTGATTAACGCTTCGGTTTGACAAGTAATTTGCAGTATACACCGTTTCTGCCCATAAACACATAGGCGCTTTTGATTCCAACATCATGCATCTTGCTTTTTCTATAAGGGTTCTATTTTTCCTTTCAGCGATTCCATTTTGATGTGGAGTGTATGGTGCTGTCAACCTTCTTGCTATACCATTTAGCTTCAGATATGAGTGAAACTTCAAATTTCGGTATTCCGTACCGTTATCGGTCTGTAGGCATTTAATTTTGTTTCCTGTGAAGTTCTCTGCCTCTTCCTTGTATTCTATGAATTTTTGTAATACTTCATTTTTATTTTTAATAAAGTAAACTCGGCAGTACCTACTGTAGTCATCAATGAAACTTACAAAATATCTGTTGCCATTCAGTGAAGGTTGTTTAAATGGTCCACAGACGTCACTGTGTACGATCTCAAGACGCTGACTCGTACGTGAACTATTTTTGTCACTCTTCTTGCTAGGCACTCTGCTCAATTTCCCTTCTATGCATATTTCGCATTCACCTAAAGAACTATTAGGGTCGAAGTCTAATCCAATCAGGCTTTCATTCTTTAAGGCGAGCTTCAAGTCCCTTTCGCTCATGTGTCCCATTTTACAGTGCCATTGTTTAATAGCATCTGACTCCACTACTTTTGCTACCTCATTACTACAATCTGTAGCATTGGCTCTATGTCTGTCAACATTATTATTTTTGGTTTGGAGATAATATAGACCATCGTCTTCTCTCACTGCTTGCATTTGTACTCCTCGCTTGTGATCATTAATTATTGCCTTCTTCTTAGTGAATAGAACAGTGAGTCCTACATCAGTCATTTTCCCAACAGAAAGAAGATTAGCACACAGGCTTGGTACATAAAGTGCATCAGAAATTCCAATTTTTCCTTCTTTAATTTCTATTTCTGCAGGCCCTGACCCTTTTATCTCTGCAGTTTTGTCCTTAGAAGCAAGTTTAAGGGTCTTTGAAATTTTCTTCATCTCTATAAAGGGCTTATCCGAAAATGTCATATGTGACGTACATCCACTGTCAAGTATCCAGCATTTTTGTGCTTTGTCGCTTATGAAGTAGCTACTGAAGAGGTTTGTTTCTTTATCGTCCTTTTTGGTATAGCTGTTCTTAGGCTTCTTATTATTCTTCTTGCCTGTATTCTTATTTTTAGACCAGCATTTGGACGTGTCATGGCCTTTCTTTTTACATATCTTGCAAAAAGTGTAGAAACTTTCTTCAGCGTCATTCTTCACGCTAGTACTAGGGATGTCGCGACGACGTGCATCACTCTCTTCTGTAATTTTAATCTTTAGCTTTTCAGGGTCTGGAAGCGAGTCTTGAGATTCAATTGCAGTCCTGAAATTTTCGTATTCTGAAGAAAGGCTATAGAGCATCATGATTGACAATAGATCACTGTTGATATCAATATCCATATCTTTTAATTTATCAACTGTATCCATGAATTTCTTTAAATGCTCGCGTGTATCTGAACCTTCTTCTAGTTTTGCTAATATGAGTTGCTTTAGTAGAGTAGCCTTTCTGGCTGGACCTTTACTAGCATAGATGGATTCAAGAGTCGTCCACACATCTTTGGCAAATTTACAGTTTTTTACCTGTTTCAGTTCTGAAGGCGCTATCAACAATATCAGCTCCGATTTCGCCATTTCGTCATAGTCAAGATCATTTTGTGACGCACCTACCTTTGGATATTCTTTTACACATGCCCATAGTTTATTCTTAACTAAGTATGCTTTTGCATGTATACACCACGTATCGTAGTTTTCTTTTCCTAAAGGTTGGATTTTTACAATTGACATTTCGAATATTTTTCTTTCTTTTCGTTTTATTCCAATTTTCTACTTACATTTTTCGCTCTGCTACCATGTAAAGCTTTAGTGTATTTCGTAAAGCTTATAATTGTTTTTATGTTGCCGTAGAATTAAACGATATTAATAAAACTTTGTTTTATTTTGTAGAAGGATATATTTTACATAAATGTGACAAGACCGATATAACAAAAACATTGCTAGGCAACAACACAAATATGAAGGTTGTATATCTTCACAGATTGATCGAAGTCCCGAAGTATGTGACTACCTACACACTCGTGCAACTTCGCGAGGAACTCATTGTGCCCTTTGTCTCGGTCGCAAAAACCGACAACAAATGGTTGCACCCGAAGCGAGCCGAACTTGCACGAAGCGAAGCGAAGTGCCCTCCTACACCTATCGTATTCGGTCAACTTCGACCAACATCGCGAGTAGTGTAGGTAACTAGGTAGAGCAGGCTGAAGGGCTCAATGAGCTCCTCGCGAAGTTGCACGAGTGTGTAGTCACATCATCACATGCTTCGGGACTTCGATCAACTTCGACGAGTCGAGTACTTCGTCGAGGCAACTTCGCGCTCGCGAGTAGTGTAGAGCAGGCTTTACAAATTGGTCTCGTTGGTCTCCATATTTTTTTTTTTTTTTTGTTGATTATGGGATTAGGAAGTAAAAAAATTCAATAAAACTTAAAATGTAGGTAGCACGCAAAATGCACGCAAATTATATTTTATTTTTAACTCTGTATTATGGTATCTGTGAATTAAGTGAAAAGTTAACCCTAAACTTGTTGTCGTTGGAATATTGATTTGTTTTACTTCTGCACCCCTGCACCCTTTCATGCACCGGGCCTAGCCGCGACCCCCATCCCTTCGTCGTTGCTTCGCCCCGCCACGCGTTTGTGGACCGCACCCGTTGTGTTGTCGCGTCGCTCTGTGCTCAATCAGCTCACAGCTCAGTGGTGCTCCAGTACAAGAAGTCCGCCTGTGCTTATAGTTCAGCCAAGTCGTGACTGGCGCGCTCGTGCATTTTGCGTTTTCACAATGGCTGCAAAAAAATGGGTCAATGAAGAGATGCCGGAGCAGTTCTGCGAGTGCTGGGACGGTGACAGCGAGGAGGAGCCGGGGGATCCAGACTGCGGTTGCGGTGAGGAAATTGATGTTGTTAAATGGCGTTGGGAGGAACCTAAGCGTCTTCCTAGATGGGTAGACTTGTATGAGGATAACAAACTAGTGGTGTTCCACCCATTCTATAGTTCGGGAGCTGCCATAGCAAAGGGAGATCTTCGTATGCAGCACAATGAGCAATATTATTGGGAGATAAAGATGATGACCCAGCCCTATGGGACGGATATAATGGTTGGGATAGGAACCAAGCATGTGCAGGAAACTGTTCGTGACTATGCTACATGTCTCGGTAGCAATGAACACTCTTATGGTCTGTCATATACTGGGGCTATCTGCCAGAACAGAGTGGTAACAGGTGACTGCCCAGGATTTTGCAAGGGGACCATCATTGGTGTAAGGGTGGACATGTTTCTGGGTACGCTTGAGTTTTACCTGAACCGTGAGCCGCAAGGTATTGCTTTCACCGAACTACGACGACATGAGACACTGTTTCCTATGGTAAGCTCTACGGCTGCACAATCCTCCATGCGGCTGACATATGCCTCATCATGGACCAATTCGCTGTTGATTAATGCTGCAAAGGTTCTTGCAAGTACTGATATTGGCCAAGAGTTCTTCCAGAACATGCCGCCAGGACTTGCCCGAGATCTCGAATCGGACTTTTGGATTCCACTGCGAAGTGCTGGAAAAGTACATGAAGATTTCACTCACAAACGTCTCAAGGAACGGAAATTCTAGAATCCGGCACCAAATGGCACTGCTCCTGATCCAGTAGTGCCATTGACTGTCATTGAGAAAAGAAGACTTGTGCATTACAATAACAGAGTTGGAATGGATCCAGCATTTTTTGAGAATGCTATTTTGTTTGGTATTATCTATGACGATGAAGAGTAAGTGCACAAAAAAGTGAGGTCTGAATAGTGATTGTGATTAAAGTAGGGTCTTTAATAGGCCTATTGGAATTGAAAGACTGTTTAAACTAGATTTTAGAACTATTTATTGTGTACTTAAATGGCGCTAGGCCTATGGTTTTTAAGTCCAACAAGAGGTTACTTTGACCCTGTCCATGGTACTATTGATGTGACCCAGTCCTCTCAGGTAATTAGAAGAGTTGGAAGGGATGATAGGATTGCTGGTTATATCCAATATTGCTACTAATCAAAATTTTTTAGCTTATAAATGGATGTCTATTTATCATTAATTAAATTATTAGTGCAAAAAAGCACATAAGTTTATCTGGCTTTTCAAAAAAAGTCAGACATTTGGTGATATACATATAGGGTACTACTTAATCATTTTAAATGGTAATTATTGTAATATACTCTATCTACGATAAGTCTGAAGCAAAATTATAATTTGGTTAAAAGAGATGATGAGTCTGGTCTTGGCTGCTCACCTGGTAATGTCAAATTGCTGGTATTGGTTTCAGTATACGAAAATAAAATACAATTTAAATTTTTGTGTGATTGTTTACATATCTATTATAATAATAGTTATATATTTTGCTGTCACTCTGTACAAAATGATTTCCATACTGATTGTTTCTATTCGATAGCATTGTATCTTTACATGATCACTGGATTTTTTAAATAATTAACGTGTGTATTTAACACTATTATTAAATTCTGCTTATTCGTGGCTCAGAAACTGAGCATAGTATTTTAAGAATAATTACTATTCTTACATTGTATGTTGCCGATACGGTATACATTTGAATATTGTGAAACATACCAGTAGTAAGTAAGTTTTGATGCAAGAATAGCCCAGGGTAGAGGCAGGGTGGGTTATTCTAGATTTTTTAACATAAGACTCCATTATAACTTCATTGTCATAATCTCTTAGGCCCTTACGGCAAACAAATCAATGGGAATTACTTTAATATGGTTAGTACCTAGGCAGGAATAGCCTGTAATCGTATTTAAGATTTAATTAAACTTTCAGTGTATAACCGTCAACAGCTTAGTAGTAATTTGATGTGTAGCAGCCTAGGAGTAATAGCCCAGTGTTAGAATAGATTACAACAACCTGTTTCATTGAACTTCTGATGTGTGATGAATTCACAAATGTATTGTCTGAATGTAAACACCATTGTTGGTATTTTAATTTCAAACACTAATCATTCTCATACATAAATATGTAACATGTAATACAATATCGATTGAATAAAGATGTGAATAATCTTATAGCTTTTTTATTTTCTGTGCTTAATGTAAACAAGTATATCAAGAAGTTAGCTCAGGATTCAGATAGTACTCAACATCTAAAAGTGTTCTCTAGCTACTGAAAGTGGAGCCAGCCATTCAAGTTCTACAACTTGAGTAGAATGCTCTTTTTAGTTTTGCTGGAACATTGTTACGTTTCTTTATTGGGATGAAAAATCATCAAATCATTCTCCCGCCCTGGACGTAGTGGAAGGCGTTGTCATACCCGTAAAGACGAAAAACCACCATGTTATACTTTGCCCTTTGCGTTTGTTAGGGGCTAGGACGCGAGGAGACGGGATGCGTGAGGGAGAGGACAGCGTCCACCTCACGACCCAGCCGCCGCGGGAGACCCCACGGCAACAGACGCAGACGTCGCGAGACGACTTATGGCCAACCTAGGCGCGGGCGGTGAGTTATGGGTGACTCGCCGTCTGATCATTGACCATGCCCTTCTTTTCTTCCCGTTATAACAGCAATTGATTTATTACTGCTACAGAATTCCTCGACGCCTAACACATGACTTGAACTGATTAGGGCGTAACCGGAACGGTGAAGCTAATTATCGTACATAAATAACATGCAATTTCTTAAAGATCCAGCACTTGAGGTGCTAAACGTAGCTTGGGCATACCTACTTGTCAAGTTATTTTTTTTTATAACTTTGCCCCGCCCTAAAGGAGCTCGTGGCTAAATAATTACAGCCGCACAGGCCGATCTTCCGGGTTAAGCCGTGCTTGCCGAGGTTGGTCTGTGGATGGGTGACTATCTGTCATAGCGAGTTTGCTCCGTGTCTCGGAAAGCACTTAAAGCCGTTGGTCCCGGCTGTCATTTGTAGATCTTTGACAGTCGTTACTGTTAATCAGAAGCTGTAAAGTCTGACAACCAGTCTTACCATGGGGTATCGTATTGCCCGCCAGTTACTGGGTTGTGGAGGTCCAACAGGCAGTCGCTCCATGTAAAATACCTACTGATATATCCATCTGCGGTTCGATTGGCAGCCGACCCCAATATAGTTGGGAAAAGGCGAGGCAGATGATGAAGTTTGTCCCGCCCTAGTACCTAATATTAATTAATTAATTTAATTCTCCTGTATGGTGGGTGTTGTATATTTAGTCTATGGCACATTAGTTTAAGAATAAAAAATGTATTGTCTATGGTCTTCCTTGATCACCTAAGCTACGATGTAACGGACGCCATCGTGTAAAGCTCTCAATAAATTATAATCCGAATTCATCTCAAGAAGTTGTCTTATTACAAGAACCCAGCCAGCCCCAAGCACAACATGGTGTCAGAATTGGTCTCAAAAGGTGAGAAATTTATAATTATTCAAAATGTCTGACAAAATCTTCATTGCGAACATAAGGCCGCTAAAGATAGAAAATGGCGACAATGCTGCCGAGAAATGGAGGCAATGGAAGCAACGTTTCGAAATATTCATGGATGCTAACGAAATCAGCAAATGTCCAATTGCTAAACAGACAGCAATTTTACTGAACACGATTGGTGATGACGCGCTTGAAATATTCAATAGTTTCAACATCGACAGGACACAAACGAGCGTAGAAATTATTTTGAAAAAATTTGATGACAAATTCAGTCCGCACACCAACTTAACAGTTGAAAGATATAACTTCTTCACGAGACTACAGAAGCAAGACGAAACTTTGGAAGAATACCTCACAGTTCTCACTAACCTATCGACCGCATGTGAATTTGCAGCACTAAAAGATTCTCTTATAAAGGATATGCTCGTCATTGGTATACAAAATACACATATAAAGGAAAGACTTCTTCAAGAGGAAAATTTGACAATTGAAAATGCCATGAAAATTGCAAAAAGTCTCGAACTGTCTCAAGAAAGGTCAACAAAACTCATGTGCAAAACTGAAAACAAAGAAACAGTGCAAGCAATCAAGACAAGTAACAGAAGCCGTTCACAGACCAGGTACAACAAAAATAATCATCACTACAGGAACAGATCATCATCGTCAAGCAAAAATAACTTCAGCCAAAGACTAAAAACACCAGACAACAATGTATGCAGGAGGTGTGGTCAAGTACACAAATACAAATGTCCAGCAGAAGGCAAGACTTGCAACAATTGTAAGAAGAAAAACCACTTTGCAAAATTTTGTTTCTTCAAAAGTTCAGGAAATAATAATAATTCTGGTAATAATAATCATAGAGTAAGTACAATTCAGTCATTATCACATCCACAAGAAAATCAATTTGTCATACGTTCCATTAATAAAAATTTTAACAGTACAGGAGACTGGCAAATTAATGTTTATTGTCAAAATTTCAAAGTCAAATGTCAAATAGATACAGGAGCTGACACAAATGTCATATCAAAGCATACTCTTGAAAGAATTAGGTCTAATACTCAGGAAAATATTAATTTAATAAGAACAAATAATAAAATATATACTTTTTCAGGAGAAGTAGTGCCAAATTTAGGTACTTGCATCTTAAATTGCTCATTTGAAAATGGAGTTTCAGCAAGATTACACTTTACTGTGGTAGATTGTGAATGCATTCCAATAATTGGGTGGAAAACATGTGAAAAACTTGGTATTGTAAAAAGAATATTCAAGATTGAAGACAGACATAGCAACAGGTCAGTACAAAATATTGTGTCAAAGTATGCTAGTACATTTGAAGGTTTAGGTTGTTTACCTTACAAGGCTCATTTAGACATTGATCTCAGTGTTAAACCAAAAGTTTGTCCGGTACGTAGAATTCCCTATTCTTTAGAAAATCGCCTGAAGGATGAACTAAAGAGTATGGAACAACAAAAAGTCATTGAAAAGGTTGAAAAGCCAACAAAATGGGTAAATTCTATAGTCCTAGTAGAAAAACCTAATGGTAAGTTGAGGATTTGCCTGGATCCAAGAAACTTAAATGAAGCTATAAAGAGACCCTACTATCCTTATCCTACATTTGATGACCTTAGATCTAAAGTAGCCGGAGCTTCTATTTTTTCAAAACTGGATGCTAGTTCAGGATATTGGACTATTTGTTTAGATTCAGAAAGTAGTGACTTATGCACTTTTAATACACCCTACGGTAGATATAAATTCCTTAGATTACCGTATGGCATTAATTCCAGTGGAGAAATATTCCACAGAACCATGAATCAATTGTTTGGAGACTTACCAGGAATAATAATATTTGTCGATGACATTCTTGTCTATGGGTCGAATGAAAAAGAGCACAACGAAAGGCTTGAATTACTGTTCAAACGTGCATCTGAAGTAAATTTAAAATTTAATAAGTCTAAATGTCAATTTGGTATGGAGGAAATACGCTATGTTGGTCATATTTTTAACAAAAATGGAGTATCACCCGACCAATCTAAAGTCGAAGCAATTTCTAATATGTCTAGTCCAACAAATGTTAAAGAACTCCAAAGATTTCTAGGAATGATTAATTATTTAGGTTCCTACATTCATAACTTAGCTGAAGAAACCACTATTTTGAGAGACTTGCTAAAAAAGCAAAATACTTGGCAATGGTTAGATCAACATGAACAACAATTTAAAAAATTAAAATCATTAATATGTCAGTCACCCATTCTTGTTCATTATGACATCAAGAAACCTATTAGATTGTCTGTTGATTCATCAAAAAATGCAGTAGGCGCTGTAATATTACATGGTAAAAATCCTATAGCATATGCCTCAAAATCACTAAATAAAAGTCAAATAAACTATGCACAAATAGAAAAAGAGCTTTATGCCATTGTATTTGGTTGCAATAAGTTTCACCAATACATATACGGTAAACCTGTTCAAGTCGAAACAGATCATAAACCTTTGGTCACTTTATTCAAAAAACCTTTGTCAGAAGTCCCTACAAGATTACAACGTATGATGATAGCCTTACAAGCTTATCACTTAATTGTTTCTTATACTAAAGGAACAGAAATGTACATTTCGGATACTTTGTCACGTGCTCCCATCAGGGACACTAACCAAAATCAAGAATTAGTTAGCCTAGACGATTTAGACAACGAAGTCGAAATTCATATTAACTTATTAACTTCTAACTTAGCTATCACAAAAGAAAAACTGGATAAAATTTTACATCACACAAATCATGATTTAATATCACAAAAACTTAAAGAATATTATAAAATAGGATGGCCTAAATGCAAAGAACATTGTGACAATTTAGTATCACCTTATTGGAATATTAAGGAAGAAATTCATATGATTAATAATTTACTTTTCAAAAACAACTCTGTCATAATACCTAAGTCTATGAGGTCTGAAATTTTGAATATCCTTCATGAAGGTCATTTAGGTATAGAAAAAACAAAAAGTTTAGCTAGAGGAGTAGTTTATTGGCCTAACATCAACCAGGACATAGAAAATAAAGTAAGACAATGTGAAACTTGCAGTATTTATTCTTCAAATAAAACTAAAGAGTCAATGTTATCTCATGAACAACCACTATTTCCTTGGCAAAAACTAGCCACTGATTTGTTTGAATATAAAGGCAAAAAATATTTACTTGTTGTAGATTTTTATTCCAATTACATAGAAATAGCAAATTTAAACAAAGACAGTAGAACTTTTAATGTCATAACACACTTAAAATCTATTTTTGCTAGACATGGTATCCCATTACAACTTCTAAGTGATGGAGGTCCCCCTTACAACTCGTTGGAATTTAAAAAATTTCTTCTTGATTGGAATGTTGAACATATTGTGTCAAGTCCACATTTATCTAGGTCAAACGGACTCGCTGAAGTTTCTGTAAAAATTGTGAAAAACATATTAAGAAAATGTGATGAATCAGGGTCTGATCCCTTCATAGGATTACTTCATTATAGAAATAGTCCTAGAGGAAATATTGCTTCACCTGCTCAGTTATTAATGTCAAGAAATTTAAGAACTAAATTACCTAATATAGTAAGTAATCTAAGACCTAAAATTGTAAAATTTTCAGAACACAAAGTAAAGAAACACAGTAATTTAAATAAAACAAAATTATATTATAACAAAAATTGTAAAACATATCCAACATTTTATAATAACCAACAAATTTACTTTAAGAAAAATCCAAAAGATATCATATGGACTAAAGGTACTATTGTTTCAAAGACAGACTTTCCTAGATCATTTATTGTTAAAGATTGTTATGGTACAAATTACAGAAGAAATAGTCAACATATTCGGATAGATTATAAATCAAGCAATAATAAGTCAAATAATAAAAAAGTCAAATTCAAGGACACTAGACAGACTATGAATCAAAATAATTTTCCAATTCCAAATAAAACAGACAAGTCGAAGTCAGAAACATTTCTTCAAAAGTCCAAAATAAAAGAAAAAGAGGATGATAATTGTATATTTATTTTCACTCATTCAGAGTCAAATCCTTTGTCAAAGTCTATTACCAAAGAAAATAATGATTCTGATTCCTTCTTGTCAGTAGAGTCAGATCATTCTTCTCAGTCAGTTACGGAGGCAAGATCTCCAGTATTTGTAAATGTCGAAGAAATAACGTCACCTGATAGTATACATGATTATAATGAATATGACGACCAGGTTTTATTGGATACAAATGAATCATCATGTAATTCTCAAAGTCCTATTACTAGTCCTATGCTTGAAAACTTACCTCATACCTCTGTTAATTTAGAAAAGAAAGATTGTAAACAAGTTAAAAAAGAAATGTCGCAAGCTGAGTATAGCTCGAGAGGTAGATTGATAAAAAAGAGACAGAAATTAGATTTATAAATTTGAAATTGTGTATTAATATTGTATAATGTTAAAATATATTGTATTATTATAATTTAATTTATCTTAGCTTTATTCATCAGTTTAAGGTTATTGATAAGTGTCAAATTGTCAATGTCATAATTTTATAAATGTCAATGTCATAATAATTTTATAAATGTCACATCAAACCTTTTAAAAGAAAAAAGGGCATGTTGTATATTTAGTCTATGGCACATTAGTTTAAGAATAAAAAATGTATTGTCTATGGTCTTCCTTGATCACCTAAGCTACGATGTAACGGACGCCATCGTGTAAAGCTCTCAATAAATTATAATCCGAATTCATCTCAAGAAGTTGTCTTATTACAAGAACCCAGCCAGCCCCAAGCACAACAGTGGGTGCGTTTATAAACATAGAGACTCACATGCAGAAACATCCAGACCCGGAACAACTACTTGCAGATCATACAATATTTGTTCCGTTCGGGGATCGAACACGCCACTGCGTCACGTCAACCGTGCCGTCCAAGTTTGAAATAGGGGTTTAAATTTTCATTCCAACTTACCCCCATCCACCCTGGATGGGGGTAAGTTGGAATGAAAATTTGATGAGATGAACAGTGTTGATTTAAAACTGTTGTCACACAAATAGAATCAAGGCAAATGCAAAAAAAAAGTTGTATTGTTTTGGGCATGGTCAAGTTGTTTCTATAATGTTGAAAGAAATCTTTTTGAAACAATATTTTATGAAAAAACTGTTAATAAAATTGGTCATAAGAAAACAATATAAAGGGGTAAGACGAAATGCCCAAAGGGTAAGATTGAAATAGTGACTAAAATCGTCTTTATGGTAATGACCATACGATTTTAGTCATGCATCAAACAGGGTAAGATTAAAATTCCAAATTGTCGCGGGTAAAGGTGTCCTTACGGAAAATGTCAAAAAACACACGAATGCTCTCACTTAGCGACTGACGCAGTCTGCGGTGCGGGGCAAGACAAAACGGTGTCTACAATGATGTTCCCAGCATTAAAAGATTTCCTTTATATTTGGCGTTATTGTATCTTTTTTATCTTTCCCCGTTTTTCATCTTACCCCCACTCACCCTACTATGCTATTCTTTAAAGACAGTTTCTAGGCTGTACTACGCTATAGTATTATAATTATCTTGGGCTGTACGTTACAACGAGCAACATCGACAAAGCTTAGCAGAGACAGTTTCGAAATAGTGTCGCGTCACATCGCTGTTAGTACCTGGCTTAGTGAATGTAAATATATCAAACTGTAGTTCCATGCTTGGACAGCGCTGTACACACGGCTGTATCTTTCAAGAATAGCTCTGCAGGGTATTATGTTAATGATGGTTATCCATAAGTCTTTAGAATTCATAGTATAACAGTCCAGTTTTTGTTTGTAAATTAGCGAAGAACTTCTATTATGCTATGCAGCTATTCAATTTGGTTTAAGGCCTCTACACGCCAAACCCGACGGTTAGCCGTGTTTAGTGTTTAGACGCCTTTACAAAACATTATAGAATACTGAAAAGGTACTGCGTCCGCGTCGTCGTCCCCGTAGATTTGTTTCTGTTTTTTCCGTATTTCTGGTGGTATACTCCCAACGGCCACCACTAAAACAGGCACCAGTGGTGGCCGTTAGATCAGTGTATTATTTTTTGTCCCAACGGCCATCAGTGGTGGACGTTGGAACATTCCAAATAATATTTGTCTCAACGGCCACCACTAAATTGCCACCACTGGGGGTCGTTAGGATTAATATTATTGTGGTACGGTCGGTCAATGAAATTTGCAATAGAAGACGGCGTGCACTGCAAATGTCTTGAAGCCTATATGTGCAACGTGATCATACAGAACATCTCGGTGACGTGGACTGAGAATTAAATTCTCAAAACGGTTTTTTTTAACGCAAAGAGCCGTTCTCTTCTAGGCAAGCGTGCTTCACCGTCGACCACCTCTTCACTTACCATCAGGCGAGATACTATGGTCAAACGCGAACCTTTCATTTAATAAAAAAAATACAAGCTTTTACAATCCTCATCATCGTCATATCAATTGTAGGACGTGCACAACTGAACATAGGCCTCCCCTATAGATTTCCAATAGGACCAGTTGGAAGCGGCTTGCATCCAGTGCGATCCTGTGGTCTTCTTTAGATCGCCTGTCCACCTTGTGGGTGGGCGACCCACGCTACGTTTACCGGTGCGTGGTCTCTATTGGGGAATCTTTCCTCCCCATCAGCCATCAGTCCTGCGTGCTATGTGGCCTGCCACTACCACTTCAACTTGCTAATTTGCTAGGCCATGTCGGCAAGTTTGATCTGCCTACGAATCTTCTCATTTCTGATTTGATCACGTGAGACTCTGAGATTGACCTCTCCACCTCGTTGAGCTATATTGAGCTTAATAATGAGGCCCATAGTAAGAGGCCACGTCCGTGTTATTAATATAGTACAGGTACTATAACTACGAAGGGGTCAGATGAAACTAACTAGGTACCATTGACCACGGGGTGGTAAACGCCACCAATTAGTGCCAAACACCACCCCGGTGGTAAACGCCACCAATTAGTGCCAACCACCACCCCGGTGGCAAGCTCAAAGGGGGCAGATGGGAATAAACGAACTTATGTTAAGGCTTATGGCATTATGAAGATTTTTATGTTGATTTTTATTATTTTATTGTGTGCATTAATATAAGTAATTAATGTAATTGCTATGGGTTAATACCTGAAAATAAACTTATTATTATTATTATATTATTATAAGGGAAATAAACTTAGGTAATTATGATTCTATCTCTTACATCCATTTGCAAGGATTATTAGTTACGTATTGAGAAGAATGGGCGAGAAACTCCTTACGCGCAGAGTTGAAGCGTCAATTTGAAACTTTACATTATGCAATATAGGGACCTACATATAATTATGCACATGGTATTTGTATTGAGATAATTGAGAGGAATTCGTGCTTCCTATTCTTTATTTTACACACATGATACTTAATTAAAATAACACTTCACTTAAGGGTAAGTTATGCACAAAGGCGAGCTTAACCCAGAATTGGGTTTTCTAACAGCAAACCTTGCTTCTTTCTTTTCATGTCAGATGTGCACTTCTTTGACGCGCTAGGATGAATATTGTCCCTTAAATGTTTTGTATGGGTACTCAATAACCTAATTATCAGTCATGTTACCCTCGATGTATATCTTATTTTATGACTAAGAACAAGAACAGTGACTGGTCCTCGCATGTAACTGTGTGTCCCGTGTCCATGTAAAAACGATCTTCGCGTCACCGCGTTCCCATAATCCCCTTCGTACACTAGGCGACGCAAGTCTCCGATACCTTACGACTTTGGTATCCATTGACGCCTGCCTGTCTACGAGTACCTCTATTGTTTTTATTGCGATAGTCCCCTGGATACAAAAGTCGTAAGGTATTGGATACTTGCGTCGCCTTGTGTACGAACGAAGGGGCTTCTGTAACTGTTGGACGAGGCGATCGCTCCGAGGATGGCTAGAGGAATTCGTGGACAAAACATAAATAAAAATAAAACGACCACATTTTTTTACATCCATTTATTTTTTTTAAATATCCTACGACAATAAATATTGCCAAACACATCAGTTTGAAAACAAAAATATTTTTATTTTTATCACAGTAAAACTTATTTTTAATTATGTCTAATAACAACTAATACACAGTTTGATTCTAAAGTGGTCCAATGAGCTTCGTACTTTTGTGTAGGAATTCACGTTTTTGGAAAGAAGGGTTTGTAAGATTTGTGGATTCAGCACAATATTTTCATAGCTTGCTTGGTGTTAGCCTTTCTAGGTAATTTAAAAAACATTGGTAAAAGCCAGATTTGAAAAAAACACACAAGACCACTTTTAAATCAACATGTATGCTGGCGCAAAGCTTACTCGCTTAGAAGGATCAGAAAAGAGAAAGGTCCTACTGAAGTCCTACATGACGTCTTATAGCGTGAGTAGTTAGACTGTGGGAAAGAGGCAGAGCTATACAAGTCGTCTAGCGCCATCTCGTTCCCTGAGCGGAACTACTCACGCTTACCAGGGGGGGTATTACTACGTCTTAAAACCAGGCTTATTCCAATGATGGCGCTCGACCACTTGTATAGCTCTGTCACTTTCACTCGGCAGTTTGGTGGTAGGTAATTTAGTTGAACACGTTTATCGCATTTAAAAACCGAGTATAAAAAGCTGCCAATTTCATTTGGGATGTCGATGCTGAGAGTGTTTGTAATATGCTGAGCTTTTTGAAACAAATAACATCTAGTGATCTCCTAGACTTAGCGAAATATTTAACATGGAAGGTAACGTCATATTATCGTTACATTGATCGTGACTATTCGTGACGATAATATTGACAGCAATAATAAATTAATTTTAAATCTAATTAGTTCGTCAGCTACACGTAGGTATTTATTCTTTTGTTAAATTACCTATTTCATTTTTATAAAAATGCAACGCATCAATATTCAGGAGTCGTGACGTCAGAAGCAAGTATAAACTGTATGAACTATTAGCTAGTGACGGATTGGCAATTTTAAAAGTGTCGTAAGTATCTCCGATAATTTTGATTTAGTCAACAAAAGAAAATCACGTGTTAAATATTTTTTATAGTCTATATTACGACCTACCTACTAATTATTATTTTTCAGTCAAAAACCCTACAAAAGATATAGGTAGTGCATTTTTTTTTAAATAATATTTATTATCTTTATTGTTATTTTTTTACTTCGTTACCTACCTTAAAGGTGACAAGCAAGCATACTAGTCCGCTTGATGGAAAGCGGTCTGCAACACGTTGCCGAAATGCAACTTTAGCATGTTGTCACAACATGGCGTCGACTGTAAAGATCCTTTCGTAGTCCAAAAACAGCTTGAACCATGCAAATAGAATGCTAGCGGAGTTTGCGTTTTTTTTTTGCTTATTGGCAGTACGCTATTTGTGTCTGTGTCTTATAAGACGTATTTTCTTCAGTAGTTATTTATGTTTTCTGATGCAACTAAGACTCACCAAACCGATTCTTTAGAAATCTAAAACTTAAATTTAAAATATCTATCAAAATTAATTAAAATACCGATACAATAAAATAAAAAATAACTCGGAAGGTTTTATAAAATCAAATTTTAAATTCCCTTTAAAGAGAGTCGTAGTGAAATGATTTCGTCCACTGTTACGTAATAGAGATGTAAAAAACAATAATTGACAGTTAGAAGAAAGTTCACAACAAAAATAAAACACAGAAAATAAAATAAACAGTAGCACACATAATATTATGACACATATTATCTTGAGGTGAGCACACATAGAACTCCAGTAATATTACGAGCTTCGGCAATAATCGTGTTTATTTGGAAACACAAAATGGCCACACCGAAGTGTTTTAATCAAAAGTAAAACTTTCATAAAGGAAGTCGTTCATACTTCTTAACTTGTAATACCTACCACATATTGAGAACCAATTGTGGAATTTTTCCAAACAGGTTTAAAGTTAACCCCTGCTGGGCAGGGGTTGCGGTTTCGATTCCCGGACTGAACATATTATTATTTCTATGACCTACAGAAGCCTACAGATAACTGATCCGGGTCTGGAGTTTTATGTAAGTGAGTAAGTGAGTTCCAGTGTTTGTGAAAGCACCGACAATAGTAGGACAACTCCAAGTAAGAAGAAACGTTAAGAAAAATCTTTTTGAAGCAGATCAGTGACTGTGTGACTGCTCTGGAAAGGAGGCTTTTAATGCTTGTAGCACTAATGCAACTTTTCGTAATTTGCAAGTTGTAACACTGAAACTGAAATGCGGTTCTCGCGGCCTCCCGGCCCAGAGTAGAGTTCTTACAAAGTAGGTACCTAACTTCGGGACACGAAACACAGTTGAAAGCAAACTAAGACACAGCTCAAACAATGAAAACTTGGCGTAGTATGAAACAGGCTCTATTTCAGTAGAAGCATTTACAATTATTAACTAACTGTCAACGAATTTATACCAGCTTTGGACCGGATAATAATAATACGCTTCAAACTTGGTATAGAACCAAAGCAAAAAAAGAAAAATCCTTCTTACTTTTGACATAAGGTCACTTGTCTTTGACTTAGTTACTAGCAATTTGACAAAGCCGATAAGTAAGTTTCAATTTATGTATTTGAGAAAAAGTTTAGGTATTGTGTAAACCAAGCTATGTAGTTACATAATCATTTTTAAGAGTAGTAGAAGTTGTAGAATTATCAAGTTCTACCTACATACAGCAAGTTGTTTGATCAGTTGATTAAAATGCTATACATTTTTTAACGCATTGTTAAAAGACTTCACACGTTCAGCTGGAGGCCCAGGTATACAGGTACAGGCTGGAGGTGCAGGTAGATGCAGGTTTAACCTAGCTCTGTTCATCTTAGGTGGTGAAGGGAGGGTATGAAAAGATTGCTGCTGTTTTCTGGATCTTTGGCAACATCAAATACAACTTCCTAAATGCGAAACGGTAAAATTGTTTTTTCCCAAAGTTACACTTTTCCATTTTTTTTAGTTACACCCAAAATTGACTTTCAAGAGCGGATATCCCGAAAACTACAGAAGTTAGTTATTTTCAGCTTTTAGTTTGTTCATAGTAGCTATGCCGCTAGCTAGGATGCATGGTTTTCGAGGTAACATTCAAACCCCCCCTTCCCCACAGCAAAAGGGCTAGGGGCGTTGGAATTTTGATATGTTTACCTCCTAACTAGTCCAAACAAAGTTACCAAGTCAAAAATTGTGTTTCAAGAATTTCCCTCTATACCTTGTTTTGAGCATTCGTTGACTGCATGGGCTAATTGCCCACTTGGAAGTTTTATTATTGTGATTGTTATTACAGATTACATTCAAAACATTATCGTATGGCATTATAAAATTGTACTTACTTATTTAATTGATACATAACAATTGCAATATATAAATAAACGTAAAAAATATCGTAGCAGACGTTACTATTGATCATTCAATTATTAGATTTTTTAAATCTTCCCTCTAAGTACTTGAAAACTTTTATTTTTTTATTGGCAGGGTGACGTTTTAAGGATGTAGGTACCAAAAAGTGAAAACGCATTAAAAATTTAAATTAAAAACTTAAGTCGAAACAGAGCCAATGGCTCACAACAATCTTAGAACTAGGTTGAAACTTTAACTTTTATGACCTAATTATAAGAAAAATACTTATTATACGTAAAAACTGGGTTTTCTTACATACACTTGTGAAGTTATTCGTTACAAAATCTACAATGACTTCCATATCATATCAACAACGTTTCGTTGTTTTTTTTGCATCTTTTACAAAAATTTTCACCGGTAACGCTGCTTATACAGGATGTCCTATGAAGTATGTGAAGAAGTTACACTAGTAAAGTTGATCTCGAATTAGAGAAACCTCGCCAAAGCATAGAGATTCTTTAGAGGTAAGTATTTATTATCACTCGGTTTCTTGCTATTGGTTGAAAATTTAGACATATAATTTAATTTCAATCTCTAAGTATTGGTTGCGTTTACTGCCGTAAATTTTGGAACCGCAAAAAGTAGCATCGAGATAGGTACTCAAAAGTATAAGGTTTTTAAATGATCTTACCCATGCAACTGTTTAACTTGATCCAAACTTGTAGGTACATCCTGTATATTGAAAGCGAAGAGTCAGTATAGTTACAGTACGAAATTCATCCAACAGTAAGTATAAGTAAGGCAAGTTTGATATATATTGTATTACTAACAAATTTTTAATCCAATACGTTTTTTCTAAAACAACATGTCAAAAGCGTACCGTTATTTAATCTAAAACATAAATACTTATTAACAGCGCAAATATTACAAAGCGGTTTTGTGAATGGCACAGAACTAAACATTATAACAGTATTGTACAGAACCATTCCGAAACAATAAGACTTTTCAAATATCTGCATAACAACAAGTAAAAGTCAAACAAAAATACCGTGATACATTTTAAAAGTTGCAGACACATCGCATTGCGCATAGTAAATCAATTTGACATCGCTGCGGCATAGAGAACAAATCGCAAACTGGCAACACACAATCGCAGTCAACAGTCAAGTCAATTCTGCGCAGCAATGAGATATGTCTTGCTAAAGACAGCCGCCTCCTGGAGGCTCTTACTAACAAAACACCAATCAAAACAATAGTTTAACTTTGGAATGAAAAGATCAGTCTCAAATAATGTACGTGTAGTTATGATAGAAAGAGAGCTCAGTGGAGTCAGGCCGGTTGTGGGCGGCGGTTGTGCGTGCGCATGTGGCGCGTGATCATGTCACGGCGGCACGCGGCGTACGGGCACGCGGGGCAGCGGTAGGGCTTCTCGCCCGTGTGCGTGCGCTGGTGCGTGGCCAGGTGGTCGGAGCGAGAGAACACCTGGCCGCACGACGCGCACGAGTACGGCTTCACGCCGCTATGAAGGCGCGCGTGCCGCGTCAGCATGTCGGAGCGTGCGAACTTGCGGAAGCACACGTCGCACGAGTACGCGCGCACGCCCTCCGGCTTGCTGCGGTGCCGCGACGCGATGTGCTTCACCAGCCGGTCGTACATCGAGAACTCTTGCCCGCAAGCGTTGCAGCTGAACAGGTCTGTCGTCTCGCGAGGCGACTTCACACTCAGGTCCAGAGGAGCCTCGTCGTCTCCTCGCGTGTCTTGGACCAGCCAGGACGGCGTGGGGTAGTTGTTGTTATTGTTGAGCTGGACTGCCAGCTTATCGAGGAGGCGCGACAGGCGGTGCTTCTTGTGCTCGTAGATGGGGGTGTGCGCGGGCGGCAGCGGCTCCATGCTACCTGTCCGTAGCGCCGGCATGCTGGGCCCCGCGCCCGACACCCCGAATGGGGCCGGTTGCCAACCTGCCGACAATGAACCGAATGTTAATAACAAAGATAGATGTTAGTGTCAGTAGAGTGACTGATCTAATTCCAAATAAAATGCTTCCTATACGAGATGCCAATGCTAGAGATAGACTTTATTTTTTTTGTTATATTGCTATGACTTTTCAGCGTAGTATATCATTATCAACGCAAACTCAACTTGCAATTTTGAGTAGTGAAGTTGACACTCTGAGTTCGAGAGCTGCGTGCTCCACCGCTCCCGCTCAAGGAAACTAAACATTTAATTAACGCTTCCTTTAACCCAGCTGCTGTGTTACCTTGGTCTGAGTATAACGTGATAAATACCGCCGGTCTCTGGAGCACAGTACTCGTTGACTGAATCGAGGAGTTTTTTAATTCATTACCTCATGAATGTGAGTCAATCACGTCAAACGGCTGAAGTATCACAGAGTACTAGCTCAATGCACGTGGATGTTACCTTCATACAATGTTCAGAACGTGGCATGTGACTATGATTATGACGTAAGGCATTGTGTGGTGAACTGAAGCGTCATTAACTCATTAGTACAAATTGCAACATGGCTGTAATGTTCAGCAGCTCGTCAACGTAAATATTTATATTTCCCTGCAGTGGCGTAGCAAGACCGAATTTAGGAGGGAGCAAGACGCATGATATGTGAGGCCCTTTTTTCAGGACGAAACATAACAAGAGGGCCTCCTTTGTTGTGAGATAACTTGGTTTCTCCTAGTCACCTAGATACTAAGTTATTTGCAACATGGGGAGGCCCCATGTTGCCCCAGCGCGACCAGTGGAGGCGCTTGACCTAAGCATGATCGTCGGCAACATCAGCATTGCGAGGCCTCTTAGGATCTTTCAGTCCCCACTCATAAGACACCACAAGCAGGTAATTGTAGGTCATGTTATGACAGTCATCATGTTTGACTTTTTTAGGGTTCCGTACGTCCGAATACAAAAACGGAATCCTTATAGGATCACTCGAGTGATCCTATATATAAGGATTCCGTCTGTCTGTCGCTTACAGTCAATTATCTCCGAATCTACAAGACTGATTAAGTTGCAATTTGGTACACATATCAATTCCTGTGACCCTAGCACAGAGGTGTGACGTGATTAGATGAAATTTGTATATGGGAGGTAATTTTTGGGGGGGAAGGGGAAAATTTAAAAAAATATTTGAAAACTGCATCGTGTGACATATCAAATGAAAGGTCTTGTTGAGAAGATCTTAATTTTTTTTTTTTGTAATTTTATAATAAATAGTTTCCAAGTTATTCAAGAAAGAAAATAGACGAAAATTGACCATTCCCCCCCCCCTCTTATCGCCGAAACTACTGAACCTAAAATTTGTAAAAAATACAGAAATTAGTTTTCTACTTATAGATTATAGGAAAACCTATAAGAAGTCCATGATATTAAAATAACATGGTAAATGACTCAATATTGTGCGTATCAATTTTCAATTATTCGTAAATTTGTCAGATTTTAATAAACGTGATCTATGTAACATCGTACGGAACCCTCTTCACGCGAATCCAACTCGCACTTGGCAGGTTTTTTTCTCTTAAAGTGAGGCCCCTTCAGGTGCGATGCCGAGGGCTAGGGTCCGCTTCGCCCCCGCCTAGCTACGCTTTTCCCGTAAGATACTTCCTGCCTTGAAAGACGAACCGATTTTTTACAGATTATAAACTGAAAATAAATTAAACTGACGAGAGACTTGTCGAAGCCGAGAAAGATAAAGATCAAAGTCGTTACCAACGGATATGTATGTTTACGCGAAGGTGGACCAAATTGTATTTGAATGTCTGTAGGAAAATAAGCTTATGGTGGGTCTTAATTGCACTTTGTCGATTGTACTTTTTTCCATATTTATCGCATTATGTGTTTCACTAGCTATGTGTATTTTCTCTTCAGGGTGCACTGACTACAAATAATTAAAACATATCTGCTTCTTATTGCGTAGCGTCGTATTGTGGTCGTATCATTTATTTTAGAGATATTGTTTTTTTTATAATTTCTCAGCGTCGTAAAGAACTAGCTACCACAAGTAATAAAAAAAAAAAAACACGAATTATTTTTGTTAGATCGCTTTCAGGCGACTTTACTTTTACCGACATTTGTAATACTATTGTGGTCATATTTCAAACAAACAAGGCCTTAAAATAATACAACTAAACCTTCCTCATGATTCATTAAATTAAATTTAAATTAACTTTTAATTTTCTGAAGCAATGGTGAATTGTATCGCTCTATCATTCCGAAAGAGTAAAACAATGCTACTGTAAAATTGATGTTTTTTAGAAGGGCTACCTTTTAACTGAATGTTTAATAAGCTTCACCAAACGTCTAATTTTACGACTGTGGTGGTAACGAAATATCGTAATCTACTAATTTGTCTTGCAATTCGTCTTTTCCCCTATCTTAACACACGTAGTACGTAAAGGATGAAAGTCAAGACATAACTTATCTATGATTCTTACAAAACTAGACTTTTCATTAAAACAATTAAGATACAGGCAGAATTCATTCCGTAATTATGTTCCCTTTAAAACAAGCTTCGCGATGTTTCCCTAAAGGGCAGGTGATATTTTTTAAACGTAATTTAGTCATGCAAATAACGATAGTACACCATATGCAGCTTTAACGCATCTGTCTTTGTATAAGTAGTCCCATCTTATCCCACACCTTCTATTGGTACTAGGTAAGAAATTATAAACCAATCACGTGTTAGAAACTCAGAAGGGTCTTAAAGGTACCCCAAGAGGGAACGAACATTGGCACAACAGATTTTTTTTCTTATAGTTTTTGTTGCGAGAGGCGTTAAAGATTTCTGTTTGGGGAGGAGCTGCGTTTGAAAATGTCGACGTAAAGACGAATGACCATTCCAATTCGTGAATTTATAGTCGTGTCAAAATAAGTAAAAATATTTTTCATCGGTTTTTTCTATCGGTCAGAATAATTTTGAAAAACAAAGAGACGATATATGCATATTTATATAATTTTAACCCATTAAATCTACGACACAGGAGAAATTCTTAATGTGTGAACAGTGAGGCAAAGTTTTATAAAAAGTAAAGAAAAAAAAAAAGAATTCAACAACTAGGATTCTTCTTCTACCTTCTATGACCTTCTAGGACCTTCTATGCAAAATATGTCGAAAAACCTCTATGGCTTCTAAAACCCCGAATCAACATTGCCGAAAAACTGAGTGGCTTATCGGATTACTTTCATAATGCTTTAAGCGATAGAGACGGCAGGTAGTGTAATATATTGCCAAATAGTACAATCGATAATGCCAAATTAGTCATGTATAATTAGGATGGCAACTAATAAGCATACCGTTATCAGTAAATGTTTCCACTGCTGGGTCACATGTCTTCTCTCTGTAAGAAAGAGTGGGCTAGAATCCACCACTCGAGCCTACGTGTTGGTTGATGTTACAAGCTTTTGAATTTTGATTTTAGGACAGTTTTCCCGGTTTTTACCGGTTTCTGCACTATAATTTCTTCTACCGTTTTTTTGCAGCAGATGTGAAATTAATTACAGAAAGTGATGCGTCCGGCTGGGTTCTGACGCAGGGCCGCTACCACTGCACCACCACCACTTTTCAACAGCCAACTCTTCATCATCATCAGCCTATAATGTTCCCACTGCTGGGACATAAGCCTCCTCTGTGTGAGAGGGAGTGGGCCATAATCAACCACACGGGCCCAATGCGGGTGGCCAATATTAATTTATTAGTATTATGAAGAAAATGGCAAAAATAGAAGGTTTTCTCTTTCTCGATTTTAGTTTAGTTTTCCCATTGAAATTTTGCGATATTTCTTTTTATATTTTATTGGTGATGTGTGTTTGACATGTCTCAGGTTTTTTTATTTTATTTTATGTAACGACACGGCATCAACATCGTGAGAGTCGTGGCCAACAGATTGATGCAAGTGGCGGATTGTCGATGTCGGTCGCGATGGTCTTAGATGGAGGCCTTTGTTCAGCACGTCTTATCTATTTTATACCATAGATATAAGACAGAAGTTGTTCTTTTTTAAATTCCATCTACTTACATATTTAATAATATTATGAAGAGGCAAAGTTTGTGAGATTGTTTGTAGGAAGTCATCTCTGGAAATACTAAACCGATTCGAAAATTCTTTCACCAGTAGAAACCTACATTATTTAAGCCAGATTCGGTCGTTGGCTTTAAAAGTTGGACGTTTATTCGAGTATAAATAAAATTATTATCTTAATCGATAGATAAGTTTACGTTTTATAAGGGTGAACATCTTATAATTAATGTCATGGAACACTCGCACCGAGTAGGACAATTAGAAACTAGAAAAAATATCGACCAACTTGAATGTGAAAGGTTGGACATTTGGCCATTTTTACTTTAAAGGAACAAAATTAAAAATTCAATTTCGGCCAGACCTAAGGTATAGCTTTTACAACGTAAGATTTTGTTTTGATTGATTTTGTTCCGTCGACAGGTACGAAAGTTGTTTATCGACAACATTTCCTAGCCAAAGTAAGTTTCGCTGAAAGCTCTGTTTTTAATTAAAATGCATGAAAAACAATTTCAATTTTAAATTGGTTTCATCGTATCCATTTCTGGCCAAATAGAGTTTCTACTAATTTCTCGGCGTTAGAAAAACCTGTAGGAAGGGATCGGTTTTTTTTTCTCATTTGAGTTTTGTATATCGATTTACATGGTATACGCTGTACATGTTTACAAAAAATTTAAGGAAATCTATCTCGATTACGATCATTGTCTGTAACCAATCAAGGATCGACTTAACCTACCCGAATTTTTTATTTCAGATGGTTGTGTTCCTTAAAATTTACTTTATTCAAGATTGCCTGCATACATTCAGTGAGCTTACCCAGAAGAAGCCAGTCCACGTGTTCACTCTAACTTTTAAGAGATCAGGGTTGTTTGCGCTCGGAACACAGATGCAGATAGCGAGTTCTACTTTTTTGCTAAGCCTTAATAAAGAAGATTGGAAGCGCTTAGTGCGAATTGGTGGTTTGGTAACCAAATATCCATTGCAATGGCAATACGTCTGATGGTAGAAAGGGGCCGGGTGCAATGAGGTCGTTGAGTTCTTGCGCACACTCTCCGAAGTCTATGGAAGACCGATAAGCAGGCAACCTTGATGCAAAAGTCAAAAGAAACCGCTAAGTTGATCGGATGGGGATAGAATATTAATTTCGGGGGGTGTAAGTAACTATTGCCATCAATTATGAGTATTATAACGAAGAAATGCATGATGTGAGCAAAAGAAGGATGAAGTAATAAATAGATTGGATACGGCCAGAAGGTATCGCGGCAGAAGATGGTAAAATGATCTGATCAAAACCAACGACCTGGGGTCCTCTGGACCTGAATCGAGGAAACGGGAGTCATAACAGAGACTTTTGGACAGCAGTGGGATAATGCATTCTTATAGTATGAATTTTTGAAGATATTGTAAAAATTAGACTGAAAGACCACGTGGCTTGGAACAAGGGAACGATAATGACCACATCCTGCCGGAGTCCACTGCCGAATTGAATTTACGTTTTTTCTGGGTGATCTGTTTAATCTTTTGTTTCTGGGCTAGATTGAAACAGAAAAGCGAATCCATTAAAATACGAGTAAAATAAAAGAGATTATGTTGTATACGTGGTTAACACAGAAATAAACAATCTTATTTTACACTTGAGAGCATTGCAATTAGCTTGTGTACTAGGGTACCTTATGCTAAGTGCCAACATAATATTATTTAAGTGTTGCCAACAGCGAGGCATTATAATTAATATAATACCATACTGTTTGGTTCCTGACTGCCGATGCCGGTAAATCACATGTTCCATTTTTAACACTTGGTATGGGTATATTTGTGTTATTTTTCTCTTAATACTGAAATATGAGTATTATACGGGTTTAGTTCTGTAAGGAGTTCTGTAAGGTGTAGGTATTAAATAACAAATAAGTTGTTCCACCGCAGTATTTATTTACAGGTTTAATTTAAGACAGAAAGTGCCACTTTTACCGAGGCCAGATTGTTTTTTTTTTTTTACTTGAGCAACTTTTCCGAAATTTTATGAAATATTTTATTTGTTTCAAAAAAGGCATTGTCAGAGGTCAACACACTTGAAATTGCTCTAAGCACCATGTTTGTGTAACAAGTGTTCCACAAAATGCATACGAGACCATCGTCACCTTCGTTTCACTCAAACATTTACATTACTAACTGCTCACACGAACATATAGCATGAAGGAATATCCGAAGTCATCTATTAAAACAGTTATTATGCCTACTACCGGTTACTAGCCACCTATACATACCCTGGTCTAATATAAAAAATATACATACATATCTCAAGATGTCTCGAATGCAGTTTCCAGCGTTGAAAATCAGATGCATCTATCCAAAACTGGCAAATTGGAGTCCTTTATAGTATGTTTTTTTGATGCACTTAGTTTTAGCACAAGAGGTGCGTGAGTGAACGGTACGTAAGGTCGTCGGGTCGTGCGACCGGTCCAACCGCCCCCGCGCTCGCGATCATTGAGCATTCACACGCGACACACGTCCACCTTGCAGCGCAGTGCCGGCCCGACTGGCGGCCAGCCTCGCCCTCCCCCGCACACCTGCGCGTGCGCTGCAGCGAAAACATTGCGATGCATCCACGCAAACGCATGCGCGTAAGTAGTGATGGGTTTTTATCCGGATAAATACTCAAAATGAGTAAATACTCAATAAATTTCCATTTTTACTCGAGTTTTTAACCAAAACAGTGGATAAATACTACTTACAGTTTATGTTACATTTGTTCATCGTAAATTTTGTTATTTTACAAGAAAAATGATTGAAATACATGAAAATCTGATAATATAGATTCGTAAAGTACTTTTTTAATCACTTTAATAATAACTATTAATAAAAGCGTTAGAAAAAGTGGGAAATATTCAAGTTTTTCCAAATACGTTGTTTTTTTTTTCATATTTCCAATCAAAACCTTGAATAATACATAATTATTTTCATTTTCTAATTAATTATAAAGTAGAACTGATGCGGACGCGCGACCGTACATTTTTGTCTGATCAAATCTAACCGAGTATATCTGAGTGTATCCGTCAGACTGACTCCGATTCTGATCCTAATTCCGAGTATGACTGAGTCTTACCGAGTCTTACGAAGTCTTAACGAGCATGACTTCGAGTCCGACCAAGTCTTATAGTCTTACGGTGTCGAGTACGATTTCGAGTCTGACCGAGTCTGATCGATTCTTACTGAGTCTGACCGAGTCTTACGGAGTCTTAACGAGTATGATATCGAGTCTGACCGAGTTTTCCTAAGTCTGACCGAGTCTTACCAAGTCTGACCGAGTCTGACTCCAAGTCAGACTAAGTCTAACCGATTCTTACTGAGTCTTACCGAGTCTGACCGTTTCTTACCGAGTCAGACCGTGTCTTATCGAGTCTTACGGAGTCCTAACGAGTATGATTCCGAGTTTGACCGAGTCTTACCAAGTCTGACTCCGAGTCTGACCGATTCTTACTGAGTCTTACCGAGTTTGACCGAGTCTTACCGAGTCAGACCATGTCTTATCGAGTATTACGGAGTCTTAACGAGTATGATTCCCAGTCTGACCGAGTCTTACCAAGTCTGACTCCGAGTCTGAATGAGTCTGACCGATTCTTACTGATTCTTACCGAGTCTGACAGAGTCTTGCCGAGTCTGCCCGAGTCAGACCGTGTCTTATCGAGTCTTACGGAGTCTTAACGAGTATGATTCTGAGTCCGACCGAGTCTTACCAAGACTGACCGAGTCTTACCAAGACTGACCGAGTCTTACCAAGTCTGACCGAGTCTTACCAAGTCTAACCGAGTCTTACCAAGTCTGACCGAGTCTTACCAAGTCTGATCAAGTCTGACTGATTCTTACCGAGCCTGACAGTGTCTTACCGAGTCTTACGGAGTCTTAACGAGTATGATTCCGAGTCTGACCGAGTCCTACCAAGACTAACTGAATCTGATTCCGAGTCTGATTGAGTCTTACCATATGTCAGAATCTTACCAAGTCTTACCGAGTCTGACCGAGTATGACTGAGTCTAACCAAGTCTTATCGAGTCTTACTGAGTCTAACCGTACTCGACACCGAGTCTTACTACGAGATTTGATTTGAATCTACTTGTTTCAAATTACGAGTAAACGGTTTCCTTTAAAAAACATGACAACAAAACTTGTTTTCAACCCTTACCTAACATAGGGCTTTGGCCTTATTGACGTCATCTCAAGGCCTAATTGCTGGATCTGTGGCAGGACCTGTTCATTTGTTCAACCCCTGTTCATTTGTTATCAGTAGTGACTAGTCACGGTACGTCCTCTTCCGCGTCGTTAAGAAGAAAGAAAACCTATTTATTTTACAGTTATAACATGTCATCGGCGTAGTAGACAACGCCGATACCATGGAGGATTGTACCACGAAGCGCTCGGTCAAGCAGAAACAGTGTGCCAGGTTCCGATGGCGACGGTGCACCGGAGATGGTTGGAATTCGAAACTTCGTAATAGCGGAGCGCTTCCTTAATTTAACTCTAGGGCAAAGCCTGGAAGACGTTCGTCATGACGAGAGACACTGCCAAGATGTTCTCACCCCGATTGCTTCCTTCGCCCTTTTTTAACGTGGATAAACCGGCAAATGAGTCGCTCAGACTTGTACTGGCTAAAATTCACGGTGTTTCTTTACTAGCCATTTACGTTTCAGTAAACCTGTTTTGACAGTCTCGCGACCCTAACAGGCGTTTGTCCCTCTATGAGGGCCTTGTCAGTCAGTCAAATCCCTCACATACACTTTTTGCAGAAGCCAAACAGGATATCCGCAGATCCAAGATACGCAGACGAGATAAACGGCATAGAAATAGAGGCCGAGTTAGAATGCAGTGAGAAACACATTGCTTCTCCTTCACTGGAGAGACTTCTGAGACCTAATAATCGGTAATGTAATTTTTGGAAAGCCCAAATGACAATCCTTGCCATTGAATTTGAAAAAATAACCATTCCATTCGCAAAAAATATAAAATATCCATCATTTTGAGTAAATATCCGATAAAAACGAGAAAATACGAGTATTTACTCATTTCGGATAAATACTCGAGTATTTATCATCTGAGTATTTACTCTCCGCCCATCACTACGCGTAAGTACTCTACCGACCGACATCCGTTGACTAATAAACATATTAGTCGTGATTATAGCTCGCTGCCTAACGCACCGTGATTCGTTGAATAATGAGTTTCTATAATTAGTAGAACGAACGGTAGAAGAATATGGCCAAAAGTTAATCCCCTAAGAAGTTGAAGTGCATAATTACCGACTTATTGTAACTTAACTAACATGATGTAGAGTCCGGTAGAAAGTTAACTGCTAAAGTTCAACTAAGTCACTTGCGTAGTTACGTGCGGTCCGACTCCAAAGGTTCATAGATATTATACAAGGCTTAACAAGTTACAGCAGTTCGCTTTAACTTGTGATTAGTCGTAATAGAATTGATACTTAATTACTAATTGACAATTATTGTCAGTTAAACACATAAAACTTAAAAAAAAATGTAACCGCCTTCAAAAACAACCACAAAAAAGGGTAAAATAACCTACAAAACTTTTCTTTCGGAAAGTCGGTGGTTTTTTTATTAATTTCATTGTTTTTTTGCCACCGACTTCCGAAAGAAAAGTTTTGTAGGTTATTTTACCCTTTTTAGGGTTCCGTATAGTCAACAAGGAACCCTTATAGTTTCGCCATGTCCGTCCGTCCGTCCGTCCGTCTGTCCGCAGCTTAGCTCAGAGACGCCCAGTTCTAGAAAGCTGTAATTTGGTGTAAATATGCGGATTTGTTCCTCCGAAAAAGTGGTAAAATAAAATCTAGTAAAATATTTTTTTTAGGATACCTCCTGTACAGATAAACTGGGGGATGATTTTTTTTTCTCGCTTACCCCTTAGTGTGGGGTATCATTAAATAGGCCTTTAAAAAATATTGATAGTATCCATTAACAATTTTTTGATAAAAAGATTAGTTTGTGAAATATTAAGCTTTAAAGTGCTAATTTTTGCTCGACTCGAGTGTCCCCCCCCTCTACCAGCTAAACGGTTATGTTTGGGGGTGTGAAAAAATTCACAATTGTAGTATATATAACGAAGTTTAAAAGAAAATTATCATGACTAAGTAGGCTTTACAAGTTTACGAGTAATAGTCGACCAATTTATAAAACGTACTTGGATAACATATTTTCCTAAACAAAATGTATCGGAGAACATGTTCTTCAACTGCAAGTGTAAGTTTGTCAACTTTATTTTTACAGCTGTAATAGGTGGGTATGTTTTGGGGATAGGTAGGTTTTTATTTTCAACTATTTTTAACTAACTTCAAAAAACGGATGAGGTTCTCAATTCGTCGTAATCTTTTTTTATGTATTTTCCCCGATTTCTCAAAGACGCCTGGACCGATTTTGAAAATTCTTCTTTTTTAAATTAAATTCAGCGAATCAGTTTAGTTAGTTCGCATAAGTATTTTTATGGGCAACTACGGAACCCTACACTGTGCGTGGCCCGACACGCACTTGGCCGGTTTTTTTTTTGTGGTTGTTTTTGAAGGCGATTACATTTATTTTTTTTAAGTTTTTATTTTACTCTTTTTTGTTTAAATATTCAACCAAAATTCTTGTCAAATACATCATTTTCTTACATGTGCACTAGAATTTTGTAATCCGTAGCACCGATAATAACATCGCTAACATCTCTTTCATTCCTTCCCTATCTCAAAAACTACTGAACCGATTTTGATGAAACTTGCAGTATTCCGATATTTAGTACAACATAAAAAGAATTACTTAAATCGGACTTGTAGTTCCGGAGATATGCGAACACAAACATAATTTTTTTACTTGAGGAGTTGTACCTTCCATCATCAGCTCAGCTACATGAGATGATGATTTCCATACGCAAGTACTTGAATTACTTCATAAGATTTGCGAAAAACTATGTGTGAGCCAATAAAATTAGAGGGTTGCCCTCAATTTCTCCAAGATCCAATCATCAGATCCTGAAACGGTGACAATGGGACCACACGGGAAGCACCAGCTTTCGAATAAAAAAAGAATCATGAAAGTCGGTTCACCCAGTCGCAAGTTATGAGGTAACAAACATTTAAAAAAAATACAGTCGAATTGATAACCTCCTTTTATTGAAGTCGGTTAAAATAATCTCGGTTACCGTAACGGTTTTTTTGTTATTGTTCAAATTAGTTGTTGAAATTGGAAATCAGGTAAGATACCTACTGGTTACGTTTGATCCATTATTTACGGGAAAAGCTGTATAATTTAAGCTTTTTGAACACACCCAAATCACAGTATAATTATCTTACAGTAGTGGAACTCGGCCGCATGATAGAAATAAATGCCTACAGCCGCGCGGTACGTAAACATGCGTTAGGGCTGGCTGCATGCTGCATTTTAATTACATTTGCCTACTTTCTGTTTCTATTTAGTTTTGTGGTCGAAAATAGGTATACTTTTTTATATAAACAAATAAAATACTTTGTTTATTGGATTGGAAGTGTTCAATAAAAATGCGTGTTGTTTTTTAGCCGACTGCGCTAGGGGGGTTATTGATTGGTAGATTTAATTTAAAAAATCATGTTTTTGTTTGAAAAACAATTCGGGCTTATTTTGCGACCGAAAAATATTTGCACCTTGACTGAGTCGTACGAAATTCTTTATTATTAACTTTTAAAATATAATAAATCCGCATTCTAATATAAAGCTTAATTAAAAATTAAGCAACCAAAAACAGCATAATATTTACTACTCGTCATATTAAATAAATGTACTTGAACTGATTTGTAGTGAAAAAATCGCGCGGTTATTGTTAAAAAAACAACACACCGTCCGTTCGTCACTGCAGTACAGTCGTGACTGTCTGCGCCCCGAGCGCGCCCCAACATTGAGGCGCGTAGGCATAGCTTGCGTTTCGTCCGTTTCTATGAAGTCGGAGTACTGTATAATAATATTACCGTGCCCAAATAGCCCTAACACGCTTTTTTTAACCGACTTCAAAAAAAGGAGGAGGTTCTCAATTCGGTCGGTATGTTTTTTTTTTTATGTATGTACATCTATTACATCTATTAAGTTTCTAGTCCGATTATTGTGATTCTTTTTTTGTTCGTTGCAGTATACTTGCAGTGTGGCCCCATAAAAATTTCATCCAATTTGGTTCAGTACTTTTTATTTTGTGAGCATTTTTACTGATTTCGGCTACTTGGATGACATTACTTTTTGCGTGTTTGTTACGCGATTACTCCGCCAATTGTAGACCGATTTTCAAAATTCTTTTTTTGTTGTACTGGGAATCGTTCACCTTAGGGAATACTGCAAGTTTCATCAAAATCTGTTCAGCAGTTTTTGAGATAGGGAATTTTATTAGCATGTGTACATGAGCGATGTTTATACCGGTGCCACGGATTACAAAATTCACATTAAAAATTTAAAAATTACAAAATTCATTCAGTGCACATGTAAGAAAATGATGTATTTGACAAGAATTTGGGTTGAACATTTAAACTAAAAAGAGTAAAATAAAAAACTTTTTTCAAAAAAAAATTAACCGCCTTCAAAAACAACCACAAAAAAGGGTTAAGGCTTTAGTCTTGTTTTGCACAAAATTGAATCGCGTTCGGCCAGTCGATCGTACGACAAATTTCGGGCTCCCTCCCCGCAATCCCCCGCATACATCCTGCCTACTGAATTATTATAAATCAATTTTGATACGGTAAGAACATTGCTCTACTAAGGATTATTTAAAAGGAGTTATAGAAATTGTTGCTTAATAAGGAGTTTTAATATGACTTGGTTTGTAATAATACGAGTATCACACAAGTGTTTTAATACTATTTAAATACTCTCATAGGTTAAATTCTATTAAGTTTAATTAGTTAATTAAACACGATCGTGTTTAACTAATTAAACCTAAAAAGAGGTCAGTGCAGCAGTCATGCTGGCGAAGGAAGAGGCGGGACGCGTGAGAGAGAGGAGAGGACAGCGTAAACCTTACATTCCAGCCGCAGTGGTGGACGCCTACGGTGACTCGGTCATGGTCATCTCTAGCCATAGCCATCGTAGGCGCGTAATGGGCGACTCGCTGCCCGACCATGGACCATGTCCGAGTCGACGGCGCTTTGTATTCCCTTGTAAACCCAGAACGTAAAAGGCTATTGAAGTACACCGTGGATTTTAGTCAGTACAAGTCTGACAGTCGCTCCCGCCGCTAGGAGGACTCATTTAAAAAAAAAAAAGATAAAAAAAAGTGAACCACAGTAACATCCAAGGACTGCACTCCTTGTCATAGTCACAGTCCATTACCACCTGGACACAGAGAAACCAACGCTTTTGTTCCTTGCTGGATTTTAATGAAGGAGCAATGTTAGCGAACGTGCATGACAGAAAAAAAAACTTTTCAAAAAAAAATGTAACCGACTTCAAAACAACCTACAAAAAAACTTTTCTTTCGAAAGTCGGTGACTAAAACTAAAAGAAAAGTTTTTTTGTAGGTTATTTTGAACTTTTTTGTGGTTGTTTTGAAGTCGGTTACATTTTTTTTTGAAAAAGTTTTTTATTTTATCCTTTTTAGTTTCACTATTCAACCCAAATTATTCTCAAATACATAATTTTCTTACACAAAATTTTGTAATCCGTAGCACCGGTAATAACAACGCCCGAATGTATGTACACAATGAGCTAAAAATAAAAACTACTGCACCAAACTAAATGAAAATTTTATGGGACCAAATGGCAGATTACTGTATCGAACAAAAAAAGAATCATCGAAATCGGACCAGAAACCTCGGAGTAATCGGTGTAGACAAAGTTGAAAACTTCTTAGGTTTTTGTTGATTTTTGTTATTTTTTCAAAAAGTGCTAGTCCGATTTCGATTAATGGGACTGGGATATTTTAATGGGACCATTCTGGAAGTATACCCTATCCAACAAAAAAAGAATTTTTCAAATCGGTTGTTAAACGACGGAGTTATGTCCGAACAAACATAAAAAAATAAAAAAATACAAGCATTCGAATTGAGAACCTCCTCCTTTTGGAAGTCGGTTAAAAATAAACGTACTTAGTTTCATTCCATACATTCATTCATTATACATTCATAATTATACAACTCTTTAGGTCAGATCACCCGACAGACGAACATGATAGGCTAGTACTTAGGTAGGTCAAACGAGATTAGAGGCAATTTACAAATCTAAATCATTCGGTTGGTAAGATGATGGCCAATGAGTCATTGATCTTTATTTTTTAAAGTTGGTAAAATCAGACCCGTACTTACTAAAATCCACCGTGGTCCTTCAATGGCCCTTTACGTTCCAGGGTCGGTTACCTGTTTAAACAGTTCCGCGAGCAGAGTCTTTGATTTTAGGATAAAAAAATACAACAAGAACATCCGGCAAGGGTGGTGCAGTAGCTGAGTGATAGGACTTGAGCGCGGGTTCGATTACCGCACGGAGCAAATATTTGTATGAATTTCAAGTGGTTTTTTTGGGTCTGGGCATTGTATTGAGTTTAAATGTTTGTAAAATACACGCGACTTTGCTACTGTGGGGCAACATGTTATTTTCAAAGTAAGAAATAATGCCTACCGTAAAGAAATTCTAAATCGCTTAGGTATTTGTTCAGCAGAAAAGTTAAGTACTTGGCTAGATACACTCACTTTTCTTGTTCTTTCCTTTTTTATTTAGGCTACTTCAATTAATAAAGAATTGCACTGCTTAAATCTTTCAATGCTTAAAACATTAACTAATTTGTGAAGCTCAAGAAGTCATTTGATTAGTTGAGGTATACTCGCCATTTTCACTCTTACCATCATTCCGTTGCTGTTATCATTTTCCGAAGTGAAAATTTGATGGTGGTGAGTTCTGTGTTTTATCTATATTTGTAGCTTCAAGCTTTCACGTCTATCTGTCTGATTTTTCTGAATTAAGCTTAATTCAGAAAAATAGGCTGCTTAGCGTGCCAAAGAAATATACCCACATACATCCTACTAATATTATAAAGGCGAAAGTTTGTAAGTATGGATGTATGGATGTATGGATGTATGGATGTTTGTTACTCTTTCACGCAAAAACCACTGAACGGATTTGGCTAAAAGAACAATGCCCAAAACGTCCCCACCCTTGTAGCACCTTAAAACCTATGTTAATCGAAGGATCATAACCGTTTTATCATTTTATTGTTCTACGGCGAAACTGAAATGTGCGACCGAAAAAAGTTATATCGACATGAAGGAACCGGATTCAGTCACAATACTATGTTGAGATCACGATGGTTTTCTCTTTTATTATTACCGTGGAATGATTTTGTTCGTTCGTGGCTAATTGAGAAGCTCGCGGCTAAATAATTACAGCCGTACAGGCCGATCATTCGGGTTAAGCCGCGCTTACTGAGGTCGGTCTGTGGATGGGTAACAATCTGTCATTGTAGTTTCCTTCGTGCCTCGGAAAACACGTAAAGCCGTTGGTCCCGGCCATCATTGTAGATATTTGACAGTCTTTACAGTCAGAAGGTCTAAAATCTGACCACCAGTCTTACCATGGGGTATCGTATTAACCAGTCACTGGGTTGTGGAGGTCCGATAGGCAGTCGCTCTATGTAAAATACTGATATTCAACTGCAACTGGTTCAACTGGAAGCCGACCCCAATATGGTTAGGAAAACGCTAGGAAGGTGGTGGATGATTTTGTTCGGAGTTTTCAAACAACTCTTTGGAACTAAATGGTGACTTCCGCACGGAAACATCTCACGGAGCAGAAAAAAATTCAATGAAGAATTCTAATGAATATCGTTATTGTGAAGTAATGATTGACCGTTTTTAGGAGTATTCAAATAAAAAAATATTTTTAAATACAAATAAAATCGTTTACTTTTTATCGCAACAAATACATTATTCGGTGTTTTCAGTGTCTATTGCAATATTGTCCCAGGCACTGGCTAGTCCAACGAAATTCTCTTAATGCCTTCCAACCCTACAGTACCAAACGAAACTGACGACATGCGCGCAGCCACCAACTGTCGAAAACCGGTTCCTCAAGAAAGTCAGGAGATCTTCTTGAGGAACCGGTTCTTTGAATTTTGCTGCAAACCCCTAATCGCATCGGCTGCCCGATACGACCCATCGCGTATTAGTACAAGTCGCTGGCCCAGGCATACCCTCATCACTCCGGGCACGCCGCGATCGCGGCGGTAAGACCCTTTTTGAGGAATGGCTAGAGAGGCGCCACGGGCGGCGGCCTCACCTTCCGCTTGACGCAGGTCTTCACCGAATACATAAGTTTCGAGAGGTTCCTGTGTCTGATAGGGAAGGAACAATTGACTGGGTGTCATCACTACGAGGTTCGCTCGGAGGATACGGTGCAGGTCTACCCTTGGGCAGAGCATCACCGTGTCCTCACGACGGCGATAGGCGTGCTAGCGAAGGAGGAGGCAGGCGTCGTGAGGGACAGGACAGCTCGATCCCACAACCGAAAAATGTATTTGTTGTGATAAAAAGTAACAATTTTATTTGTATTTAAAAAGATATTTTTATTTGAATACTCCTAAAAACGGTTAATGGTTAAGTAACCATTATCCGTGAAAAACAAAAAAAAAACTGTGAAGTCACAATAACGATATTCATTAGAATTCTTCATTGAACTTTTTTCTGCTCCGTGAGTTGTTTCCGTGCGGAAGTCACCATTTAGTTTCAAAGAATTGTTAGAAAACTCCGAACAAAATCATCCACCACCTTCCTAGCCTTTTCCTAAACATATTGGGGTCGGCTTCCAGTTGAACCAGATGCAGTTGAATATCAGTATTTTACATAGAGCGACTATGCCTATCGGACCTCCACAACCCAGTGACTGGTTAATACGATACCCCATGGTAAGACTGGTGGTCAGATTTTAGAGCTTCTGACTGTAAAGACTGTCAAATATCTACAATGATGGCCGGGACCCACGGCTTTACGTGTTTTCCGAGGCACGAAGGAAACTACAATGACAGATTGTTACCCATCCACAGACCGACCTCAGTAAGCGCGGCTTAACCCGAATGATCGGCCTGTACGGCTGTAATTATTTAGCCGCGAGCTTCTCAATTAGCCACGAACGAACAATTTTGTTCGTTTCACGGTGTTCGCATTTCACGGTAATAATAAAAGAGAAAACCATCGTGATCTCAACATAGTATATTGTGACTGAATCCGGTTCCTTCATGTCGATATAACTTTTTAAGGACGCACATTTCAGTGTCGCCGTAGAACAATAAAATGATAAGACGGTTATGATCCTTCGATTAACATAGGTTTTAAGGTGCTACAAGGGTGGGGACGGTGTCCATACATTTTTGAACCTTGTTCTTTGGTATACAGATAGTTTATAACCTGGATTAACACATAGGATAGTTTTTATCCCGATTTTATGTTCCCGTGGGATAATTTTCGAGTTGCAGCGGGTGAAACCGCTGGCAACAGCTAGTACATACATACACTCGAAAAACATAACCCTCCTTCTGGCGCAGACGGATAAAAAATGATAAAAGAGCGAACCCCGACACAGGGAAAAGGCTAGGAGGATGATGATGATGATTTATTGAATACTAGCTTCTGCCCGCGACTTCGTACGCGGATCCTGTTGCTTATGCCAGCAGTCGGGGTCGTCAAAATCGAAGATCTGATGTCGAATTCTAGGAGCCTGGGGACGGGAAAATAACGGGATGCGCGAGACGATTCCAGACGTTCCAGATCTTTCATTTTTGTAAGACAACAGGAAATGCCCATCAGACTAAACAACTCTTGCTAAGACGTCATTCCTGTATATTTATTATAGTGTAGCTGGGCTTTTGGAGTTCCACATCAGGTGTTCCAGATCTTCAATTTTTATACGTTGACAGAGAGTACTCATCAGGCTGAATAACTCTTGCTAAGACGTCATTCCCTTATATGTTATAGTGTAGCTGGGCTCTTGGAGTTCCACTTCAGGTGTTCCAGATCTTCAATTTTTATACATCAACAGAAGGTGCTCATCAGGCTGAACAACTCTTGCTAAGACGTCATTCCTGTATATGTTATAGTGAAGCTGGGCTCTTGAAGTTCCACATCAGGTGTCCAGGATCTTCAATTTTATTCTCTCAGCAGAAAATGCTCATCACGTGGAACAATTTTTGTTACGGCATCATTTTTGTATCTCTTATACTTTAGCTGATCTATTGCAGTTCTGCATCAGGTGTTCAAGTTTCCAAGATAAATTATAGCCTATGTGTTGGCCACGCTTAAAACCTTTACAACAAAAAAGAAATCAATCAAATCCGTCCAGTAGTTCCGAAGATTAGCGTGCACAAACACTGCTTTTCTACGATTTTATTATATGTATAGATTATAGGGGGATATTATCAGGTCGTCTATGGTTAAATTCATCCTGTTTGACCGGAAGTTAAACCTAAAAGGATGCTGGGAAAACGTAAAGCAGTTGATATGAACGTCACAAGTTTTGCCGCGCAAAGTCCGTTCCAAAATTTTACTGTAGTTTGCAAGAATGAAAGAATTTCGAAGGAAAAACAGTCTAAATTACATAAATTCGCGCATCAAGATATTATGAATATAAAAAAACATATTGAATGTGTTTTTTTCATACATAAACTATAAATATCTATTCTAATATACACGTTCTTTTTCTGCGACGTAAATGTACAAAACTCATCATTAGTAGTACTAATGATGAGTTTTGTATATTTAATAGGATAGGTACTAATTTAGTACCTATCCACAAGAACCTCTAGCACGAATACCTCAAAAAAAGAAATAGTTTTATAAAAAATAACCAATAAACTCGAATAATTATTATAAGTATTAGAACTCACTTGGCGGTTCCCTGTCATATTTCACAAAATTCTGCCTCTCCATTTTAACAGAAGAAAACATTCTGTCTTTTTATTCAGGCACTGATTTCTCAAGAACATGCGCACAAGCACAACACTGAAAGTTCCGAGTGAAGCCGAAGTTACCCGAACTAGGCCGAACGCTGACGGAGCGTGATGTGTCTCCTACGAAAACGCGTCAGCGAATGGGACTGGGGTCCGGTGAAATCAGTGCAGGGAGAAAAATAATACTGAATTCTTAAGATGTAAGGGAGTGGACAGATGTAGGGCTCGTGGGAAAGCAGGGGAGCGCGTGCGACGTCGACGCACTGAGTAGGTGTCGCCCTTTCTTGAGTCTGACACCTCCCACTAACGGTTTTACAGTTTGAATTCGTATTTCAATTGGTTTTGTGATTTCGCTCGTAAGGAATTTCTTTACGGAATACCTAGATTGTAATTTTCTTTTTCAACTTAGGGGTTATTTCTTAAGGCATACTGATAGCCCGAAAGTTGAGAAAAGATTTAATGAAGAATTTACGTTTTTTTTTAATGCGTCTGTTCCGTTTTCAATGCGTCCGTTCCGTTTTCTCTAACTCTATAAGATGTTTAATTATAAGCTGTTGAACGTTAGCGTTAGGTACATTATAGTTTGGCATTGCAGAGGATGGGTACGAAGTTACGAAGTACCTTGTATAAGTTGGTATGCACAGCGCCTTAAACCTGCATAATGAACTTTTGTTTTTGTTGGGAATTCGAAACCACTCTTTTTTTCACAGAGAGAGGTATATTTTTTTTTATTAGATACAGCCGTAACTTCGTCATAACAACACCAAAATAACTTCAGCTCTAGACGTCGTCGGTGACCTTTCTTTGTTTGATTCGCTCTTTTGTCATCGACTGCCGAAGCTAATTTTGTGCCATTTTTACTGATTTGCCTGAAATTCGTTACCGTTCCTGTTTTTATTTTTGCTGTTTATTATAGAATAGAATAGAGTCATAATTATTAGCAAAAAATCGTGGTATAGAAGATGGTACAAAAATTAAATACAGTAATGTTTTTGCTTAACATGATGGGTGCTCCCACATCTATCGACGCGGAATCGTCTTTTTCCGTCGCCCTTTCTCTTTCTGTCGCTTAGAACTGCCATTTGCTAGACCGAGACAATGCGATAGCACGCGGCCGCCTCGAGGATTCCGCCGCGTGCTATCGCATTATGCTTTCTGTCTCGGTCTAGCAAATGGCAGTTCTAAGCGACAGAAAGAGAAAGGGCGACGGAAAAAGACGATTCCGCGTCGATAGATGTGGGAGCACACTAAGCATATTTTTCCGTGCATGCCATTTTGTAATTATTTTTTCTCAAGTCACTCTCTTACACTATACTACCAGCTGTTACCCACGGTCTCACTCACTGCTCATCTCCTTTCAATCGAAGCGTGATGTTATGTAGCCTATAGCCTTCCTCGATTAATGGACTATGTACCCAAAATATAAATCATTTTATTAGAACCAGTAGTTCCTGAGATTAGCGTGTTCAACCAAACAAGATTTTCAGCTTTATAATAAGTGTCGATTGATGGACCAATGAATACAGTTATGGAGTTACAAAGAGGGTGGTGACACTCGTCTATCGAGTATGTTTATGAGCCAGTTCTTGAAGGATCATTGTGCCGACATCCACGACAGACGACACCCAAGGTGTATTGAACACGCTCCTTCTTACTTTTTTCACACCCTCAAAGAGGCGTAGTAATGTTGAACTCTGGTGTCGTAGTTGACAGCTTTCCATCAAGAAAATTGTTCGCTTTAACTTTTTTGTTTTCATACCAAGAGGAGAACAGTGTATAAGACGCCGGGGACCGAGGTATAATGGGGACATACACACTTAATAAGGCAAACTTAACACATCACTAACGTAGCGCAAGCGCCAACAGGACGACATTTGCAAGCGGTAATTAACAAATGGCGCTGTTGGCGCTTGCGCTACGTTAGTATTGTCTTAAGTTTGCTTTAAGTGTGTGTTTTCCCATCATACTCCGCGTCCCCTGCTTATACACTGTTCCCTTACAAGCATTTAAAATGGATTACATCCCATAAGCGGGTCTAAAACCGCCACTTTAGCATTGTTGTTTTCCTACAATGTTATTATTAATTATTATTAAAAAAATATTTGGTACAGCAGATAGCCATTACAACTAAATTCAAATATCCTGTCACTTTGTCGTCTCACAGAACCGCAAACATTCCAACATTATCGTCTTCCATTCATCAGCCAAACAAGTCCAATCCAGGGTTGGTCTGCACGAGCGCGTTGAGCATCGTCAGAATAAGCGGTACAGGGGGTGAATCGGGCCACGGTGCGACAAAATGAGACATTAAACAAATGATGCTTCCTGACACGATTATAATTATTCGGAACAAATAATTGACACAGCTCCGCATACAAATCAGACGTACGTCCATGAATAATTTTACAGGCTGTTGTCATTTGATCAACAAGTCGCCTTACCTTTAGTGAGTTGAAATTTAAGCATCCTAGCCTATAAATGTTTCCCACTGCTGGGACGCAGGCCTCCTCTCCGTGAGAGGGAGTGGGCCATAATCCACCACGCGGACCCAGTGCGGGTTGGTCGATGTCACATGTCTTCGAATTTTTGGTCCTAGGACATGCCGGTTTGTTTGGGTATGCACTGGGCCACCACTGCTCACTCTGCTCACTCTCATAAATGGGTAAGTATCCGAAAATACGCTTATAAAAGTACCTAAGAAAAGCTATCTGCACTTTTTCCAGCATGAGCGTATAAGTAACCTCATGAGGATTCCACACACAACCGCTAGTTTCAAGCTTGCATCGAACTAGAGCATTAAACAAAAGCCTGATTACTGCTGGGTTGTTAAAACCTTGACAATAACGCAATACAAAACCTAAGCGCCGGAAAGATTCCTTATAGCCAGTTTTATAATGTGCGTGTGAAAAGTCAGTTTGCCATCAAATGTAACACCAAGATCTTTCACAGTTGAGACTCTGGCTAGTGACTCGTTGTTAAGGTTGTACTCGTACTGTATAGGACTCCGGATGCGGCCAAAGCTCATAATTTGGCACTTTAAAGAGGTGTTAAATTCCATTTTGTTAGTGGCCCATACACTCAAGGCGTTATATCGTGCTGGAGCGCTATGCAGTCAGATACGGAGTTCACAGATGCATATAATTTCAAGTTATCAGCGTAAAGTAAACATTTTGCATATTTACCATTTGCGGCAGATCGTTAACCATAATTAGGAAAATCAGGGGACCTAAAATAGAACCTTGGCCTGATCGTGATGGTATGCATAGGAATTGTATGAGCCGAGACGAACAAACTGCTGACGATCTCAAAGATAGTCGGAGATAAGATTAAGAAGACTAGGTATAAATCCTATAGCACTTAACTTGCGTAACTTGCAAATTGTTTCTTATAAATTATATACTCTATTTTTCTTTCGTTATTTTATCGCAATTGCTTTAGCAACATAGTTAATGTGGCCGTTATAGATCACCCATTGTAGGGTAATGATACGATCATTAGATTTTCAGGCCATTGATGATAATACGAGTACATCTACAATGTAAGTGTTATCTGCTGTTGCGTATATAGTGTTCACGGCATCGCACAGTACTGCAGTTCACATCAATAGTACATTAATTTCCAAGGGGTGAAAGTTACTTATTTAGGTCCCGAGACGGAGTTTGATGCCCTAATAGTTCGAGGGACTAAATTAGTAATTTACCCGAGGTAAACACTGCTTTTCATTACGAATACGAGGAAAGTAAAAATAATAACATAAAATTATTAGCTCAAGAAAAACTCAGTGTTGATCGGATTGTCGTGTGTGTGAGTAATAAAAATTATATATTTCAGTTGCTAGACCAGGCGCACCGTGGGTACAGGCAAGTGTCCATGGTCCATAAATAATCATATCATGATTTGACCTGCTGAAACCTAATTCTAGCAGCCGGCAATTTTCTTGTCCAAAACTGCTCCTCTTCAAACATTAGCCCACACACACAAACAACCAGACCCGTAAAAATTATCTATAGGTCACACAAATGTTTGCTCCGCATAGAAATCGAAACAGAGACATGCAAAGCAGCAGTCAATCACACAGCCAATGGGCCAACAGTGTTACTGTGTCGCTCACGCACTTGAAAGCGTAGATGCTTTAAATAAAACCATACAGAGATGTCTGTATGTACAAGGATTCATAAATTTCAAGGAAAATCTTATTATTTAATTAGCCTATTATTGCTCTGCTACAAGATTCTACGAGCTTGCTTGCAGCAGGCGTAGCATGGTGCCGTAGAAAGGGGTTTTGTCGACGGAAGAATAGACAAAATGACAGAACGTTGAAACATTTTTAGCGTTTTAAGCATGTTAATGTGAAAAATATGGAAAATAAACTTTTCTTCAATAGTGTAAAAATGGTGTCATATTTGTGCAAAAAAAAAAACAGTCGATTTGTGTAGAAATAACGATGAAATAACTTTGTCTTTTCTTGATAGAATAGAGATACAATCGCCATGCTACGCGTGGTGGTGAATGTGCTACGAGCTACGAGCGCTACGGGCTACGGCCGCCGACTGCTACGCCCAAAGCCGCCCAAATTCGTAACACAAAAAATCTCTTACTTGGCTGGGTGACTTTTTACATGCAATATTTTAATAAGTAATTACGTACTTCTTATAATAGGGTGCCCTCTATCTGGCAGAAACTTGTTTCTCCGAAACCTATTTGGCAGAACTCACTTGGCAGAAACTTTTTTAAACGAACATTGTTATGGTATAAATTTTTTTTAATATAATTGTTTTTTGGCCTAATGTTTTTATGTCCGAATTTAAATTGGGATACTTTTAAGATGGCAGAATTGTATTGGGCATAATTACTTTTGTCAGAGTTACAATTTTGCATATTTTCATTTAGCATAACGTTTATTTAGAGCGCCGATTATTTGGAATAATTTGACTTGGTATACTTCGAAGATCACAGAATTTCAGAATAGAAATAATTTAATAGTCATAATAAAAAATAAAAAAATTGTTTTATAAAATCAATATGGTGTGCTACAAAAGTTAGTGACAGAAATGAATCGCTGCAAAACCGACTTCACGTAGTCTTGTCTGCCCTACCCCTAGAGTGTAATTTATAATCGCGTAGGCGCGGAGGGGCGAGGCGGCCCGTGAGCTGAGGAGCAGGTGGTTTTAACGCACACCGCCGCGGCTGAGGCTGGCCGGCTTGCCGGCCAGTAAGCCGAAGCTGCGGTGGTGGGCGTAAAATCATCTGCGACGATTAGCTCGCGTGGGACCGCCAGAGACCCGCAGCGCCGGAGCCGTGACAGAAGCCATGCCTGCTGCATGTGCTGAATGCTTGCTGCATGCTTACTGCATCATCTTACTGTCTGGGAAATAAAAACCACACAATTATGCAAAAGATGATTCTGGTTGTGAACTTTCTACGATATGATGGTTATACTTATTGATTATTATGGAAATGAAATTTATGCCTAAAGATGATTCTGACTTACAAAATTATGGGTTTCGGTGTTATGGTAAATGAGTGTATGCCAAACGATTTTCTGCGAAAAGAGGTTTATGCTATCCGTTGCTATGCAAAATAAAATTATGACGTAAAAAGTTCTGCTATAAAGGGTGGACCCCTTATAATAATATACAACATTATTTTTAGTATATGCAAAACCTGAATATAGTTTGTTCAGAATCAGTAACTGATTCGATTCCAATATTTTTTACACCATGTTATATTTTTTTTCAAAAATATTTTAATTATATTTTATTATCAGTTAATTACAATACAATCACCGTGCGGTTAGGTACCTATTTCCAAACTATTATCACTAGTGTATAACACAGGAGACGCGGTTTTCGCGGGTATACCGCGAAATAAGCATGTTTTTGAACGGATAAACAGGTAATATACAATCTTAGAACTTTGTGATTTTTTATGATACGGTTTTAAAATTTTGTACATAGATTCTTTACACAAAAATATTGGACAGGTGTATCGGGTTTCGCATAAACAAAAAATAATGTTGTATACGTTTTTCTAACACTCACTCCCTTAAATAATTTTTACGTTTTTCTAACACACACTCCTTAAATAAATAATAGTCAAACGAAAATAAAAGTACGAGTAACTATGGCAAATATACTTTTGCATAACGCATGCAACGAAAGCTTGTGTGAAGTTTGATTAAATTAGGTTGTCATTTCGAAAATAAGGACTTGAAAGTTTGTTCGAAATACTATTCAGTGTACACTCTTATAACATAATACTAGTGGCCCGGTACGTGCTTAGCTACGTATAAAGTGAAATAATAATAAAAATTACAAAAATAGTGATAAATGAAGAACCGCTCGACAGATTTTGTGCAAACTTTACATAAACCATCTACTTAATAGTCTGAACATAGCCTAAACATTTGGTTTGGATAGGTGAGCCTGTTCTTGAGTTATAATAAAATTACAACGAAAAGTGGCATTAATTTTTATATATAGGTACTTATAGATAATAAAAAAAAAAAACATCACAAAAAAAGTGTAAAACTCAAGAGTTTTACACTTTTTTTGTGATATTCTTTAACGGGAGTTACCAAGATGCTGCAAGCAGCATCTCTTTAACTCCCGTTAGGATGACTCACACTCATCCCGACTCCCGTTACAAGAGACGCCACGCGCTTTCAAAAAAACGCCACAACAGCGGTGACGTCACATCTTACGTCATATTTTTTTAACTGGGTTCAATTAGCGACACGTGAGGGGCGGCGGCGGCGGGGCACGGGGCCAGGTGCGTCTGCGCAGCGCGTGAGAACCACGACATGGGCCCTCCTTGGGGGACACACGGCTGCAGCGGGCGGCGAGCAACATTATTATTATTCCACACCTTCTTTGTATTTACTGTTAGTTTCTTGAATGGCTCGTAATATTGTTATTGTGTAGTGTTTCGAGGGTGGTTCGAATTTAATTAATAGAGGTACGGTAGTTTCTATAGGATAACATGCTTTGTTTGATTTATTTTTCTGAGAAATTATGTCCCCTTGTCATAAATGTTTTAGAAAAATGTGAGTATAACATCTTCTTAATTTTTTTATTAAAATATAAATAATTTATACAATTTACTTTTAAATTATTATAATTATTGATTGCTTAACTTAATTGCATTAGTACCTGGATACTTAAAAGAATCATCAGACAAACAGATAATACCAAAAATTAACAAACAAAAAACAGTACTGCCTAAAAAAATATGTCAATCTAGGTAATTCAAATATTTTTAAATAGGCCACAATGCGAGTTTAACAATCATTCTGAATATTATGTGTTGCATCATGTGTCGATACTTTATAAATAATTTACTGTAAGACGCAGTAAAGGGCAAAAACGTAACGATTTCTAGATACGAATGGCACATTATAATAAACTTAACCATCTCTCGCCCTGTCTTCACTCAGGTCATTTCACCTGTAATGTAACGTTACAGATTCGAACATTTTATCAGTGACGGAAGACAATCGAGCATCACAATGCACACCTGGAGCCTTACCACGAGCTTGTGCTCGCTTCATGGTAAGGCTTCTTGTATCAAATCTGTACTTAATGTACGCGAATGCTCGTCAGTCAGGGAGGTAGTATTGTAATGTAATGCTCAAAGTCGAATCTATAACGTTACATTACACGCGAATGCTCCCCCTGTGAGGGAGCGCCTTATGGATTTATTGAGAAATGAGAGAAACTAGATGTTTATAAGTGGTTTTACGAGCATGCATATTACTGCAATTGAATTTGTTTTTCTTACAAGATTTCTCAGGTACTGCTGACTGTTTAAATTGCAATTATCGGAATGTTATAAACAAACCTGAAAATTATAGTTGCCGAATATGTTTAGCAGGTTTCGTAAGCACCTAACTCTGTGGTAAATAATACTGAAATGTGATCAATGGGCATTGTTCATTTTTTTCAATATGTTGTAATTGAAAAACCATTTCTAGGAATAGCGTTACTAATCATTAGTAACCAATCAAAAATGAAAAATGTTCATATTTGATTGATATTTTTGATAAAATACGCTTGACCTTCCTTGCCCTTCAAGTGACGTTATTATTGGCTGTACCGTTTTGTATCGTTGCCTCAGACAATAAAAAGTAAGTGGCAAGTATTTTCAACAATCTGTCAAGTGTCAAATTAAAAATGTCAAAAATGTAAACAAATAATAATGTTTAGTTTTTTATATATTTTATGATTATTTCTGCAACATGCCTCATAATCTCTTTATAAGATTTGCGAGAAAAGTGATGCCCTGATGTAGGCGTGTAATATTGCAAGGTTTATAAAATGTACCTACTGTTGCGAAGATCATTTTGATGTAAGTAAGATATCAAAGCTTTAGATACCTTTGCATATTCATTAAGTTAATGCTAAAGTATTGCTCAGGAAAACGAACAATAATGTCACCTCGTCGACGACTTTCCGTTTTAAAAAACAAAAATTAAATACGATTTCAAAAATTTATTGTATTTTTATAGTAGGGGAGGCGAGGATTCTAATTTGCAGTTACTCGAGCATCATGGCGACCTATTGGATTTGAAAGAATATGTTCTAAAAAGAAAAAAGTTTCTGACAAGTTTTCTATTTTAGTGGGGGGGAGGGCGTGTAAACAGTTTAAAACTGTAAAAAAAACAGTTGCACAGAAGTACTCGAGCGCGTCAGCTATTTACAGTGTAAACGCGCTTTTCTATTTCTGATAACCAATACATATTAATCGGACGATTAACTCGAGGGGGCTGTCCGTGGCAAGCGGTTGAAAATCCAAAAAAAAGTTAATCAAGCGCGTCAGATATTCAAAGTGTATGTAAAGTAGACCCTAAAAAGTGTCGTATTAAAATGTCTGACGATTTGGATGTGGCACAAAGTAATAATTCATATTTCTATTGGTAAAAAAACGTAATCTTGAAATACTCGAGGGCGTTCCATTTTTTTTTAATTGAAACTAACACTGTAAAAATCATACTCACTAATAATCTGACGTTTTCCATGGGGCGATGTCGGTAGACTCGCGGAGAAAAGGTGAACTACCTGTTAGTTCGCAAGTATCGGTCGTGATTTAATGTCCGCCATCTTCAATGTACATAATCATATACAATTTTTTGAACGTAATTAATCTACCTTTTCGTAATCTGACTCGCTCAAGTATTTCTGTGGATCGATTTTTTTTACTAATCTGGCGGGTTCTCCCACACAACCAATGGTGGGGACCATATGAAGGGTTGATACTTGGTACAGGTACATTAAAGGGTGCAAGATTTCTCCTTTATGATAATCTGATGCGCTGGAGTCACATTAAAATTCCCTTCCTGGGCTCCCCGACTAAGGATGTTAACTGACGTCTACTATCAGGAGAAAGTGACGTTGTGTTGTCAGGCAGTTTTTTAAATTATTCACTGGTGAGGCAACGGCACAACTTTTTGGTCAATGGTGACGTCAGCTACCTCAAAAATTAAAATATTAAAAATAAAAAAACTATTGAGCCAATCATAAAAATATTCAAATTAGTTTCTCAAAATGCTCTAAATTTGCAGAAAATAAAATAAAATCGAATGTTTGAAAAATTAAGACAATCCCCATTAACTGTTGTTACAACATTCGGGCACCGCTAGCGGTATACCTCTAGCGATAGAAGTGTTATTTATTAATTTACTAGCTTCTGCCAGCGACTTCGTACGCGGATCCTGTTGCTTATGCCAGCGACAATGGGGTCGTCAAAATCGAAGTCTGAAGTCTGAAGAATCTGAAACGTCTGATGTCGAATTCTTAGAGCCTGGGGACCGGGAAAACAACGGGACGCGCATGACGATTCCAGATGTTCCAGATCTTTTATTTTTGTAAGTCAACAGGAAATGCCCATCAGACTAAACAACTCTTGCTAAGATGTTATTCATATATATGTTATAGTGTAGCTGGGCTCTTGGAATTCCACATCAGTTGTTCCAGATCTCAATTTTCATACGTCAACAGAGAGTGCTCATTAGGCTGAACAACTCTTGCTAAGACGTCATTCCTATATATGTTATAGTGTAGCTGGGCTCTTGGAGTTCCACATCAGGTGTTCCAGATCTTCAGTTTTTATACGACAACAGAGAGTGCTCATCAGGCTGAACAACTCTTGCTAAGACGTCATTACTGTTTATGTAATAGTGTAGCTGGGCTCTTGGAGTTTCACATCAGGTGTTCCATATCTTCAAATTTATTTTCTCAGCAAAAAATGCTCATCACGCGGAACAATTTTTGCTATGGCGCTATTTTTGTATCTCTTATAGTTTAGCTGATCTATTGCAGTTCTGCATCAGGTGTTCAAGTTTCCAAGATAAATTATAGCCTATATGTTGCCTAGACTTAATAGCTATACAACAAAAAAAAAAAACAATCAAATCCGTCCAGTAGTTTCGAAGATTAGCGTGTATGGAGTAACTTCTCCCGTTTTCCTAACATTTCCCTTCACTGCTCTGCTCCTATTGATTGTAGCGTGATGAAAAGTATACTATAACCAGCGCAGGAGTATGACAAATAATTGTACCAAGTTTCGTCAAAATCCGTCGAGTAGTTTTTGTTTCTATAACGGAAATACAGACAGACAGACAGACAGACAATCATTTTATTAATTGCATTTTTGGCATCAGTATCGATCCCTTATCACCCCCTGATAGTTATTTTGGACATATATTTCATGTACAGAATTGACCTCTCTACAGATTTATTATAAATAAAGATAGATGTACTCTAATACTAATCCAATAAAGGTTAGGCGTTAATAGAAAATACAATTTCACTGAAATGTAATATAATTAGTTGCAAATTAATGTCTATAGTTTTTGAGATTTTTCAATTTGACCTTACATTTTGGACCCCCCCGCCCCCCTTCGGACCGCGTCTGCTCTTACATTCCCCTAGACTTTAAAAGGTTTCTGCTTTACCTATTAAACTTCCTTATATATGTATAACACCTTCCTCATCACCAAGTACCAACAAATGCGACAAAAATTAAAGGAAGAAGCATGTAGTTTACCATTCATAGGGGCTCCCCTATAAATGGTCCCTTAAGGCCCACCATAGGCTTGAATTGCTTAGGGCATCAAGTTGTCATAATAATCCGTCACTGCTCAGGTGTAGGTAATTTAAATATTTAATAAATGAAGTCGGTAAAAAAAATGACTGTCCCTCTCTGATGGCTATAGCTTTCTAAAGATGAAGAATTTTCAAAATGCAAAAATCTTTTCTCTTTAAAATATTATTGTTTAAATTAAAAGATTTTTGTGGTTGCACGATAGTTCAGGCAATGTGTATCGATAAGTTCTTTGCTATAGAAGTGAGACGGCACAAGCCCAATTTTTTTCTTAACTTTTCATTTCTATTCAAGTAAGTATTTGAGTATTTATTATGACGCGAGATCTGTTTTTTGGCTATTTGTAAAATATCCAATATAAACTGGGCTCTTAATCTATTGAAAATTCGTACTAGAGCAGGTCAAAGATAAATTGATGTCTTTTACAATAAATGTATACTTTTTGCAAGATTTAATAAAGAAAAACGTAAGACTACGTATACAGATACACCTTTACTTAAGTAAAATGTAGTTTTGAGTTACTTAAATAAATATTGATATCAATGTGTGGTTTATCTTTTGATTTTACATGGCAAAATGTGTCCTCCCATGTGGAGCACAATATGAGCACAATGGACTGTCAGACTCGTACTGACTAAAAATCTAGCCAGTTAATTTCTTCAATTGTCCTTTGAACCTTAGAAATAAAAATAATATTGCAAGTATTCTAAGAAAAGATTTCCTTGATGTTCTGTAAATGGCACAGGAATACCGAGCCGCCTCGTGAGTTGTACAGCTTCCTCTCCATGAAGGCGAACTTAGACGAGGATATTATAATCTTTCCCCTTACGGGACTAAAATAAAAATCCAATAAAATTCTAAATATTGAAAGGTCGCTTTGTCTGTCCATATCATTATAAAAGAAAAAGAAAACTAATGTATGAAGTACCTATGTTTACTTAAGATAAAACATGGGTATTTTTTGGATGATCAGTCAGGCCTCTTCTACTGTCATTATATGATTTATACAATCATCACTAACTGTTCCCTGTGTTTTCACTCGCTGATCGGCTCCTCTTGGTAGTAGCGTGAAGTTATAATATGGCCTATAGCAGGGGTCACCAATTAGTTTCGTTCGGGGTCCACTTTAAGACATGAAATGACCATCGCCGCATCGCGATCCGCAGAACATTAAATAAAAAAAAAATGTTAAAATAATGTAATTACGGAATATTAACTATTATACCAAAGGAATTTTTTCACATTTCTATGAGAAAACTGTCACGTTTTTTGTAAACTTCCGCATGTTTGTGTTTTAAAACTATGTTTTCTTGAAAATCGATCATTATGATCGTACTTTGTAGTGCTGTGTTCTCGCGGTCCGCCATTTGGTGACCCCTGGCCTACAGCCTTCGTTGATAATAGACTATAGACACAAAAATAACTTTTCAATTCGAACCAGTATTCCTGAGATTAGCCTGTTAATGCACACTAACTGTTTAGCCTTATAATATTAGTATAGATACAGGACCTGTCCTTGGATGTTTGTTATTCAAAGTTTAATCACTTCAGAAGTGCTAAACGGTTCTAACCGCTCAGATGCAGTTTTAGTCTGGAATAACACATCCCGCGGGCGAAGCCGCTAGCAAGAACTAGTATTGCATAAAGTAAATAAAGACCATTATTAGGCTGCTTTTCCACCAGAGATGTAATATGCTACGTTGCGTTGTTACGATGCGTTTGATATCCACCAATCATATTCATTGGTTGATAAAGCACAGCACTGGTGGAAACGGATTCAACTAAGATGTGTTTTTTGTAAGGAAGGATGCGTGCTATAGCTGCGAGCTATGGGTGCGTGCTAATAGATGAGTGCTATGGATGCGTGCTATGGATGCGTGCTATGTTCCGTCTTCCTTATTATCGATACTTCGCATAGCTCGAGCTGCGCAACTTTGTAGCGCATAAGCGCAGCTACCTTGTGGCGGCGCATCTTCATAGCGTAGCATCAGTGGAAACGGTCACACAGTTTCGTAGCTCAGCTTTTACATCCTCGCAGCACAGCTACATAGCACATCTCTGGTGGAAAGGCATCCTATATAAGTATGAAATAACTGTAGTTACGCAATTTCTCGATGAACATCGCAATCGCAATGCCACCCCTCAAGTCGTTCGCATATTATTATCGGGCGGAGTGCCAACACGCAGGTGTTGCCTCGTGAGAACGCACTCCCCTACCCCAAGGGAGTGGGTTCGATTCCCACGCCGTTAACTATCGGTAGCAGTCAAGGTACCCCATTGTTTAGGTTGTGGGGTGGCGAGACTCGAGCTAAGGTGGTGAGGTGGTCACCTACATTCCGTTCGTGGTAATAATGAAACATTAACGTCATTGAAATTGCTGGCTGTTCAAATATTTAGCAGCTGAATGTATCGATCAGTATCGCTGCATACGACTACGATGACTTTATCGGAAAACGAGTAGGTATTATTTCTTTGGTTTATAACGGGGTTGTTATTTAAGACAACACGTTGCAATTATAGATCTTTAATTCAAATGTTACGTAAGGAACAATGTTAAAAAAAAAGTCCTGGGTAATAAAAATACAAAGAAGGATATTTGTATAGTGAAATACGCTTACGCCTGCTGCAACATCCCTTAGCTCAACGCTGAAATTTGAAATACCCTTTACCTGCATTTAGGTGTCCTCTAGTGGAAACTGGAACAAGGGATTTTGCATATTAAGTACAAGTGCGTACCTACTTGGCGACCCCCTGCAGGAATAGAGCTTATTATTTGGATAGCCACCGGCGATTTAAATTCACAGTGTGACTTACTTAATACCTAACTTTATTTCAAAAGTTTTAGAGTTGATAATTTACTTACTTGTTACTGATGATTGGTATGTAAATTATGTTTCGAATACAATTCAGTACGTTATCCGAGATATTTATCGGATTCTGTTAAGATTCGTGAGAAAATTCGCCGAGATTTAGTTCGGTCAATGTTGAGATGATGAGTGGAAGACGACTACCAATGGGAATTTATGGCAGACTAATGGTACCTCGCGGTTTCACGCCCGTTGCTTGGCTCCTATAAATAGTCTATAGCGTTCCTCTATAAGTGGACTATGCAACACAAAAATATGTTTTGTGTCGTACAAGAGAGTATATCAAAAATACAAAAAAGTGCTGGAGCTGGCATAGCTTTTCGGTTACCGAAAAAACTTTTTATTAGATTACGGACACGGCACGGTGTAGCGTGAATCATCCTTTACTCGTAGCTCGTCCGCGTCGATAAGTTTTCCGGAACATTGACGTAACGTTACTACACATAATTATAACCACTCATTTACTATGGCCATTGCCATTTGGTCCCATAAAAATTTCATTCAATTTGGTTCAGTACTTTTCATTTTGTGAGTATTTTTATTAATTTCTGCTATGTGTGGATGATTTATTATGATGATGATGACCTTTAAGTACTTACTTTTTGCGTCTTTGTTACGCGATTATTCCGCCCATAGTGTACCGATTTTGAAAATTCTTTTTGTTGTTGTAGGTACAGGGATCGTTCACCTTAGGGAATACTGCAAGTTTCATCAAAATCTGTTCAGCAGTTTTTGAGATAGGGAATTTTATTAGCTTATTGTGTACATATGAGCGATGTCGATACTGGTGCTACGGATTACAAAATTCTAGTGCACATGTAAGAAAATGATGTATTTGACAAGAATTTGGGTTGAATATTTAAACTAAAAAAGTAAAATAAAAAACTTAAAAAAAAAAATTAACCGCCTTCAAAAACAACCACAAAAAAGAGTAAAATAACCTACTAAATAACTTTTCTTTCGGAAGTCGGTGGCAAAAAAAGCAACGAAATAAAAAAACAAAGCCATTTTACCCTTTTTTGTGGTTTCTCCTCTATCGGTCGATAATGCATTTACAAAAATTCAAAGTCACGTACATACAAAAATACCCAGATCCGGAACAACTAGGTACTCAATAGATAATACATTCCCTGCGGGAATCGAATCCACAACACGTAACACAGCAGCCGACTGCTCAGCCACTTTAATTGCACGGTTAGCGCAAAACGCAATCAGTCCTCCCTCTATTAGTGCCGTGAATGGGGATTGTCTTAATTTTTTAAACATTCGATTTTATTTTATTTTCTGCAAATATAGAGCATTTTGAGAAACTGATTTGAATATTTTAATGATTGGCTCAATAGTTTTTTTATTTTTAATATTTTAATTTTTGAGGTAGGTGACGTCACCATTGGCCTAAAAGTTGTGCCGTTTCCTTACTAGAGCAAAATTAAAAAACTGTCAACACAACGTCAACTGTCTAAACGTCACTTACATCCCGCTAGGTTATTATTTACAAAACAAAATTACTCCTAGATGAACATACAAAGGAATCTAAGGCTTCTGAAATACTAACATCAAAGTGATCTTCGCAACAGTACCTTGTATAAACCTTGCAACATTCCACGCCGTCATCACGACACCACTTTTCTCGCAAATCTTCTTTAGTACAAACAAAATGTTGTTTGGATTATTATTAGTATCATTGTTGCAAGTTGGGACAAAGCACTTCCTGTATTCTATTTTACTTGTAGTTTATGTTATATTGCCGATGCCGATTTAACAGATTTAACCGAGATAATGAAGCAATTTGCAGTTACACTAAAAACTTGTTTGTTTACATCTTTGACATTTACAAATTGACACTTGAGAAAATCAGGGATGTCAGACGGCCGCTGTGATGTACCAATATGAAATATTGGTACATCGGTAAAATGTGTCGAAATTCAAATACGAATGAAAAATCTTTTTTTTTCTTTTACTGTTAAAAGAGGGCAGTAAACACTAAACACGCAGTTTTACCAACCGTATAGTGGATAAATATTAACAACCGACTGCGATTTTTGTCCGTGCTATTTATTTGAATTCATGTTCAAAAAAAAAAAAAAAGATTTTTTAGTAAGAAATACTCGATTGTAACTAAAGAAATAGATAACAGAGTACAGCTAGCGTAGAAGAGATATTGGCCACACAAGGTTGTCAAAAATCCTCGGGTTCCTCCCAAATCTAAGAAAATATTTGATTCCTTCATTTTACCTATAATGACGTATGGATGTCAAACTTGGAGCATTACTAAACAAAATATGCGAAATCTTGAGACCTGTCAACGTCTTTAGCATGGAGCGTAGCATGCTCAACGACAAGTTAAAAGACAAAATCAAACTAGAGACATTACGAAACCAAACTAAAATCAACGAAATCACATATTGCATAAGGAAATTGAAATGGAGATGGGCAGGTCATATGTTGAGAAGTACTAATAATAAATGGGCTAAGGACGTAACCAAATGGTGTCCAAGATATAACAAAAGAAAGAAAGGAAGACAACGCCTAAGATGGGAAGACGACTTTCGAAAGATGGCTGGTGCTACTTGGAGGAGGATGACCCATAATCGGAAGGAGTGGCAAGCTACAGGGGAGGCCTTTGCGAAATCGCAAGACAATCTCAATATCGGTGTCTAATAATACTTATATAGATATATAAAAGAGAGGGAAAAAAAATGTAAACTTACTTATAGTATTTTTGTTTTGTAAGATTGTTAAATAAAGGCTATTAATAATAATAATACTCGATTGCACCCTAAAATTTGTCGTTTATTCTGTATTGTTGGTCAACGTCCAATCTTGGTTTTTTTTTTTCGAGTAATAATCTTGGTACATGGTACGTGACACTGAAAACTGGTATGTATACCAAAAAATTGGTACTTATGCCTGACATCCCTGGAAAATACTTGTCACTTATTTTTTAGGGTTCCGTAGCCAATGGCAGAAAACGGAACCCTTATAGATTCGTCATGTCTGTCTGTCTGTTCGTCCGTATGTCACAGCCACTTTTTGTCGAAATTACAAGAGATAGCTCTTATAATTTCGACAAAAAGTTGAAACTTTATGTAGATGTATTATGTGAACCGCGTGAGGACTTTCACACCAAAATAAAACCAAAACCAATTTTGGGGGTACCTCCCATACTTACAACTGAAACTCAAAATATTTTTTTTCGCCTTATCCATTCGTGTGGGATATCTATGAATAGGTCTTGAAAAAATATATTGAGGTAGTACTATTATTCTGTGATTGAGGTTACAAACATAATTTTTTCTAAACTGAACAGTTTGCTCGAGAGACACTTCCAAAGTGGTAAAATGTGTCCCCCCCCTCTATAACTTCTAAACTAAGAGAATGATAAAACAAAAAAAATATTTGATGTGCATTACCATGCAAACTTCAATTGAAAATTGTTTTGAACGAGATCGAGTTATTAGTTTTTTTTTTTAATAAATCGTAAACCGCAGTTTACTTTGCAAAGTTACAACCAACTACAAGAACTTTACTTGCTGCTACGGAACCCTTTATGGGCGAGTCCGACTCGCACTTGGCCGGTTTTATATTTTTTATATTTTCTGTTTTCTGAGGCTAACATACAAAACTGTGTACAGCCAAAGGTTTGAAGAAGGTGTTAAACATTTGAAGGGCAAGGAAGGTCAAACGTATTTTATTAAAAATATCAATGAAATATGAATATTTTTCATTTTTAATTAGTACATAATGATCAGTAACGCTATTCCTCGAAATGGTTTTTCAATTACAGCATATTAAAAAAAATGAACAATGCCCATTCACGCCGCGAATTCTCGCCGTGAATTCTCGGCGCAATACCGACACTGATCGGGGAACAGGCGCGAACGCGCGTGAACACCGCGAAAACCATCCACATTCTCGCCTGTTCACGGGGGTTCACGGCACTAATGTGGAGCCGCCATGAAAGTTATTTGACATAATCGCTTAAGTCTGAAAATAAAGCATATTGTAATAAGGTGATAATAAAAATAAAAATTACAAGCTAGGAGAACAAAGGAATCTGAGCTCCAAACTCTCGTAGCACCGCCGCGCGCCGCTACGAAGGCGTAGTCTTGTTCTACGAACTGAGCGCTACGCCAGCGCTATGCAATAATTAATCGAACTATATTTACTAGAATCGATATTGAATGACCTAGATTAAAAGGGCGTTTAGTTCGGAATATTTCGCCGGACTTCGGCTACACTCGACTGTGAATCTGCGATGATGTATTGATGCAACTCAGATAGGGCGGACGGACATGACATACCTGCGTATGCAATATTGTACCTATATGTACCTATATGTGTTCTAGAATGTACCAAACTCCATGCGCACATACATATTCGGTTTTCTTTCGTGTCGTGCCGTTCGGTATCTACCATCGCTGAATCTAACTCCGCACAATTCGATTTCGGCTTTTTTCTTGATCTTAGTCTTTTGTAGCCGAGCTGCACCAAAACAATGTCAATCCGAAGTTGTCTATAAAAACTACATAAAAAATGACAGATTCCAGAAAGTTTTCAAAAATAAAAGATGTTATAAAATAATAACGCAGACAGTGTTAAAACACCTATCATAATCTTTCTTTCTTTAACAGTATAACTCATAAAAACTTATAAATTGTAAAGTAGGTACCTACTGTAGCAGTCAACGGACTCACAGAAAAGTGAAAACATAACGGACTTCTGACAGGTCCACAGGTATCCTGCGCTAGCTGAGCTAGCTCTGAAGTCAGGGTTTCATCATCGTTTTTTTTTTCAATAAATTATTCTATGATTCTATTCTGAGGGATTCATTCATGAAGTAGAGTACCCTTACATTACCAGCCTATTGCCGTCATCTGCTGAACGTAAGCCTGCCCCAAAGAGTAGCGACCGTCCCGGTCCTGGGCAGTTCGCATCCATCCGCTGCCAGCCACATTTTTCAAAACATCGAGCCATCTTGCCGCAGGCGCAGGGTGTTCTATAAAATTTGGCCATTTGCGTCTCCACTCTAGCACAATATTTCTGCTCCATCTGCCTTCTGTCCGTCTACCAACTAACACAGAGTACCCTTAATATAACGTCAATAAGTAGGTATATCTAGTTACCTTGATGTCATTCACAAACAGACAATTAACGCTCGATAGTTTTCTATAAAACTTCAACATTAAGGAAGTTTTCTTGTCCTAATACCTGCTTACCCTTCGGAAACTTTAGTCGTGAAGTTTAGTGAATACTAAGGAGACGTCTACACAAACGAGAGAATCGTGGCGATATCGTCGTGTCACGTATCGTCGCGTCTCGGCGTGAATTGACCCTAAAGAAGTATTTCTGAAACTGCCTTGTCATTTATGTGTATAGGCAACCCGATTGGATGCAAGACTATAGTAATGACAGTATATGATAAGAAAATAGGTACTAAACGTCTAATCAGCTGCTTACGGCAAGGGGTTGAAGTGCAACGAACTATGTTGTACCTTTTTTGTGCGTATTAAGTGTGTTCGCACAAATATTTGCGGTCATAACCATGATAAAGATACGACTGAGTTGCACCTGTGAAAAATAGAGGTGGGTGTGAAATTTTTTACTTTTTTATTAATAGTTCCATTTTTCATAAGTCTGACTTGCGAGACTTACCTATGAGTTGGCATTATTTTACAAATAGGTTTTGTCAAACTTTTTACACGTCAAAAACAACATACTTTTTTAAACTATGTACCTAAATGAGGTATTTCGTCCCTGACTACTCTGAGAAGAAACCAACCGAAACCAACTCAGAGGTCACATCAATCTGTTTTAAAGTCCAGACATTTTGTATCGGTAAAAAATCTTACGAGAACCATGCAGGTGAAGATGGTATTTTGCAGAAAGAACCCCCAGTTTGAGTGGACTAACAATACCAAAGAAGGGACATTTGCGTAGGCTACATATATTACTAAAAATATTATATTATTTCAGATTTCATACATGTAATTTGGTCTAGTAATATGTCCCCTGTTCCTATGCATTCCTCAAACTGTTCACGTCGGCCATTTAATTTTAGAGAAGCAATTTTTCAGTTTCACTTATATGAATCTAGGCGGGAGGCGGGAGGTAAATGCCATTTCGTGGGAAAAAGTCTGTTATGTAAACAAAATGTCGCTCGCAATAGTACCTTGTATACGATGTTGTACTTCAATAGTAAATAGTTGTTTAATTTTATTATACCTATTACACTTACTACACACACCTACTACTGTACTGATATAATATGTTGTTTTATTTTTATTTATCAGTTAAAAATAAAATACAAAATTATTTATTAATAATAGCAACCAAAAACAACAGAGGTTTAGAAGTTTTGTGTATTAAAAAGAACTACCATAGCACTTATTTATTAATTTGACAATTTATTTATTTTTTGTTTCATAATAAGCCTGCTTTCAGTGTCGTAAAAAGCTTTGGCATGTATTTAATGCGGCAACTAAGTATAATGAATATAGGTTGAAAAAAAAATAGAGTGGGTACCAAACATAATGGGTTGGCAGCTAATAAGGAGTATCGTAGTAAGTAAAAGATGGCATATTAATATATCTATACTAATATTATAAAGCTGAAGAGTTTGTTTGTTTGTTTGTTTGTTTGAACGCGCTAATCTCAGGAACGACTGGTTGGAATTGAAGAATTCTTTTTGTGTTGGATAGTCCATTTATCGAGGAAGGCTATAAGCTATATAACATCACGCTATCAACAAAAGGAGCGGAGCAGCAATGAGAAATGTTTTAAAATCGGGAAAATGTATTCCTTTTCGAGAGCTTTCGTTGCGTGCGCTGCGTAAACGGTTAAAGATACACAAAAATTATGTACTACGGAATTATTCCTCATAAAAAGTTCTAAAATAAAGTCCGCGAGAGCATATATCTATCTTTTAAGATTAAGTCACTACAACCTTTTTTATGGAAATCAAATTTGTTTTAAAGTAATGCATTATTTGCGAAGGTATTTTCATTAATATGATATTAATCCTTATCAAAATAAATACGTTAATCATCACAAGCATTTAATTTTGAACAAAATTGCCCTTGACATCGTTTGATTTCAATGAATATCTTAGGAGATATCATAGTTTCAAAATAATGTCACAACAAAATTATTACTGCTTGGGCAATACTGAGCATATCGTAATTGCGCGTGAGGGAAAGTGCACCCTCTACCTCTCACCCGAGCCACCGCTGAAGACGCCCAGGGCGTCGGAAATAGTGGGTCATATTCCAGCCGCTTACGCAAGGGGAGTACCTAATGGGTAGCTTGCCGTCCGACGGCATGGATTTATAAAGAAGCACTGGCCAATCCCCGCTGCATAGACAAGTCGAGGCGCGGCGGGAAGAGCTCCGGCGCCATCTCAGGGGGCGGTATGGATCCTGTATCGAATGGGGAAGGAAGAAACGCCTGGGTGTCACCACTGCGAGGATCGCCCGGAGGAAACGGTAGAACATACGGTGCAGGGACTGCCCCGCTTGGGCAGAGCACCGCCGTGTCCTCACAGCGGCGATAGGCACTGGTCGAGGCCATTACGGGCGAGACGGAATGGGAAGCGGTCGCCTCCTTCTGCGAAGCAGTAATGCTAGCAAAGGAGGAGGCGGAACGCATGAGGGAGAGGACAGCGTCCACATCAAGACGCAGCCGCCGCGGGAGACGCCCACGGCAACGGACGTCGCAAGACGATCTCCGGCCACCGTAGGTGCGGGCATGCGGGCGGCGAGTAATGGGTGACTCGCCGTCCGATCATGGACCATGCCCGGGTCGACGGCGCGTTGTGTTCCACGCGCGCCTCAAAGAGCTGTCAGCAATCTGACGGGGCCCCCTAAGAGGGCCAGAGCCTGCCGGGGTCGCGGGACTGTCTCACTCGGTAACTGTGACCCTGGTACATAAAGGGCTATTGAAGGAACACCGTGGATTTTAGTCAGTACAAGTCTGACAGTCCCTCCTGTCCCGCCCTGGGCGGGAGGAATCATTTGATGATTTTGCCACGATACAAAAAAAAGAGGGCGGTATGGAGGGAGCGACTATTGAAACCGAGGTTCGGGCACGCCTCAATCGCGGCGGTAAGACCTCTCTTTGAGGATTTCATTAATATGATATTAATCCTTATCAAAATAAATACGTTAATCATCACAAGCATTTAACTTTGAACAAAATTGCCCTTGATATTGTTTGATTTCAATGAATATCTTAGGAGATATCATAGTTACAAAATAATGCCACAACAAAATAATTACTGCCTGGGCAATACTGGGCATGTCATAATTGCGCGTGAGGGAAAGGGCACCCTCTACCTCTCACCCCAGCCACCGCTGAAGACGCCCAAGGCGTCGGAAATAGCGGGTCATATTCCAGCCGTTTACGGACGGGGAGTAATGGGTAGTATGCCGTCCGACAGCACGTATTTATAAAGAAGCACTGGCAAATTCCCGCTGCATCGAAAAGTATAGGCGCGGCAGAAAGAGCTCCGGCGCCATCTCAGGGCGGTATGGAGGGAGCGACTATCGAAACCGAGGTTCGGGCACGCCTCAATCGCGGCGGTAAGACCTCTCTTTGAGGAGTGGCTGGATAGGTGTCACGGCTTCCTGACCAACCACCTGACACAGGTCCTCACTGGACACGGAAGTTTTGGAAGGTAGAAGGTACCTTTGTCGGGGAAGGAAGAAACGCTTGGATGTCACCACTACGAGGTTATGGGGGGGTGGAGGTCTAAGGTAGAGCATACGGTGCAGAATTGCCCCGCTTGGGCAGAGCATCGCACATGTCCTCACAACGGCAACGGTGATAAGCGGCGACCTCTCGCGCTCGGCATTGGTTGACGCCATGCTGCAGGGTGAAATAGAGTGGGAACCGGTCGCCTCCTTCTGCGAAGCAATCATGCCAGCGAAGGAGGAGGCGGGACGCGTGAGGAAAAGGACAGCGTCTACCTCACGACCCAGCCGCAGTGGTAGACGCCCACGGTGACGGACGTCGCAAGACTATCTCTGGTCAACAGGCGTGGGCATTCGGGCGGCAATTAATCGGGCGACTTGCTGTTCGATCATGGACTATGCCCGGGTCGACGTCCCGTTGTGTTCCACGAGCGCCTTAAAGAGTGTCAGCACAATGACGGAGCCCCTTAGAGGGCCAAAGCCAGCCGGGGTCGTGGGACTTACGAGCTACCGTGATCCCGGAACGTAAAGGGCTATTGAAGGACGCCGTGGATTTTAGTCAGTACAAGTCTGACAGTCCCTCTTGCCCTGCTTTGGGTGAGAAGACTAATTTGACGATTTTAGACGCTAAAAAAAGCATAAAGAAAATGATTTGTATCGGTATCCTCCAACAGCGCTTCGCACTAAACAATACATTGTTAAGTTCCGGCATCCACGCGAACGAAGTCGCGGGCACAGCTAGTTCTCATATACGAATTGTTCGATGGTTAGCACTACCAGCAAGCCAAATTTTCGGAATATTAAAATAAAACTGAGAAGTTACAGGTTTAGAAATTATGAAGGTTATAATATAATTCGTATTTTATGAGAAATAGCCAAGTCAGAAATTAGGCTACAATGTATGATCCTTAGATATAAAAAGAAATATAGTTTATGTTGTTTTACTAAATTTCAGAACTCACCATTGAACTTGGCACCCATTTAGATTTCACTTCGTTTTTCGTTAAAGTCAACAACCAAGGCATAATATTAAACTATTGTGCTTGGCTTTGGCTCTCATTTCACATTTATGTTTTTGATGGGATAATATTAGAGAAGAAAACAAAACAAATATATTTATAAATAAATTAAAAAGATTCCTTGAGTCCAAGGCATACTACACCGTAAAGGAGTTTCTAGATGATAAATCTATTGATAAATAATAATAATATATATATATATATCTATACTAATATTATAAAGCTGAAGAGTTTGTTTGTTTGTTTGTTTGTTTGTTTGTTTGTTTGTTTGTTTGAACGCGCTAATCTCAGGAACGACTGGTTGGAATTGAAGAATTCTTTTTGTGTTGGATAGTCCATTTATCGAGGAAGGCTATAAGCTATATAACATCACGCTATCAACAAAAGGAGCGGAGCAGCAATGAGAAATGTTTTAAAATCGGGAAAATGTATTCCTTTTCGAGAGCTTTCGTTGCGTGCGCTGCGTAAACGGTTAAAGATACACAAAAATTATGTACTACGGAATTATTCCTCATAAAAAGTTCTAAAATAAAGTCCGCGAGAGCATATATCTATCTTTTAAGATTAAGTCACTACAACCTTTTTTATGGAAATCAAATTTGTTTTAAAGTAATGCATTAGGGTCAATCAGGGTAATTGTAAACGTTTTTGAAAAATACCTTTTGAACTAATAAACTTTTGGCTTTGTAAAAAAAATATTGGTAGTTAGAAAAGAAGAGTTAATTACTTTGATTTTATAGTAATTTATCTAAGAGCTGCAACATCAACCATTTGAACTGCGTCATTAGCGGCTTTGAAAATTAAGTGTTTACATTTTACCCTGACTTTAAAACAAAAAATGATATTTTGGGGTAAATGTGAACATCAAAGGTAAGCCTACGTGATAAGCATTATAATTCCGCTAACTCGTTTTCACTGTTTTGAGTCTCATAAATGCAAAAGATTTTGTTCTGAGCGTCTACCAATATACAGGGGTAAATGTAAACAAATCATATAGATTCGATATTTTGCATTGACTAAATTACGGGGTGATTGGAAACATTTAATTGTTTTACGGGTAATTGTAAACGAATTATGGAAACCCATACATTTTTAAAGGGGGTAAAAGAAAACAAAATATTTAGGAGCGCTGTCTATTATTTGTTTTTAAATTAACTGCAACCATGAGATGGTTATGGTACATAATGCCTTAGTAATCAAAACAAACATAGTCTTCATCACCCATCAATATAAACTCGGTTTCTTTTTCATCCAAAGTAAGCAAATTTACGTTTTTCACAATCATAGTAGCTGGTATAGTGTCAAAATACTCCTTAACGAGGTTTTTTAGTTCTTCTTTTATAACAGGAAGGCCGGAAGGCCCATTTGTGCCCGAGTTTTAAGGCAAGCAGCTATGTGTTCTTCCACGCGAGCTGGCAATATGGCAGAAATCTTCTTATTTTCCTTTACATCCTAACAGCGTTTTTTAAGTCCGTTAAGGTACCTATATTTTGTCTCTTTTTTGGATGTAAACGCGTGGCATTTTGAAAAAGTACTTGAAAAGAAATATTTACGTTTACCCATCACTATGTCAGTAGCAGAAATGATAAGAGTTTACAATTACCCCACTGTTTACAATCACCCCCTAACCTGTTTACAATTACCTCCACCCAGTATATCGTATGGGAAAATGTAAACACTTCTTTGCTGCTTGTTATATTGATGTTATTGATGGAAAGCTCGAAAAATGCAAAGATAATTCCATTAAATCAAAGCGAGAAAAACAACAACTTATCTATCAACTTTTCTTACAAAATATTTTACTATCAACTTCGTGCAAAAACTTGAAAACAATTTTTCTGCAGACAACTTTTCGTAACACTGAAATTGAGATTAATTTTCTGAAAAATTAATAAATTGCTCTTTGTAGTGATGGACAACAGATTTAAATAACGTTCTGTTTCATGACCGTCAACCTAAATACATTATTAAAAGTTTAATGGGAGTTGTTTCCAATCACCCCAGTTTACAATTACCCTGATTGACCCTATTTGCGAAGGTATTTTCATTAATATGATATTAATCCTTATCAAAATAAATACGTTAATCATCACAAGCATTTAATTTTGAACAAAATTGCCCTTGACATCGTTTGATTTCAATGAATATCTTAGGAGATATCATAGTTTCAAAATAATGTCACAACAAAATTATTACTGCTTGGGCAATACTGAGCATATCGTAATTGCGCGTGAGGGAAAGTGCACCCTCTACCTCTCACCCGAGCCACCGCTGAAGACGCCCAGGGCGTCGGAAATAGTGGGTCATATTCCAGCCGCTTACGCAAGGGGAGTACCTAATGGGTAGCTTGCCGTCCGACGGCATGTATTTATAAAGAAGCACTGGCCAATCCCCGCTGCATAGACAAGTCGAGGCGCGGCGGGAAGAGCTCCGGCGCCATCTCAGGGGGCGGTATGGATCCTGTATCGAATGGGGAAGGAAGAAACGCCTGGGTGTCACCACTGCGAGGATCGCCCGGAGGAAACGGTAGAACATACGGTGCAGGGACTGCCCCGCTTGGGCAGAGCACCGCCGTGTCCTCACAGCGGCGATAGGCACTGGTCGAGGCCATTACGGGCGAGACGGAATGGGAAGCGGTCGCCTCCTTCTGCGAAGCAGTAATGCTAGCAAAGGAGGAGGCGGAACGCATGAGGGAGAGGACAGCGTCCACATCAAGACGCAGCCGCCGCGGGAGACGCCCACGGCAACGGACGTCGCAAGACGATCTCCGGCCACCGTAGGTGCGGGCATGCGGGCGGCGAGTAATGGGTGACTCGCCGTCCGATCATGGACCATGCCCGGGTCGACGGCGCGTTGTGTTCCACGCGCGCCTCAAAGAGCTGTCAGCAATCTGACGGGGCCCCCTAAGAGGGCCAGAGCCTGCCGGGGTCGCGGGACTGTCTCACTCGGTAACTGTGACCCTGGTACATAAAGGGCTATTGAAGGAACACCGTGGATTTTAGTCAGTACAAGTCTGACAGTCCCTCCTGTCCCGCCCTGGGCGGGAGGAATCATTTGATGATTTTGCCACGATACAAAAAAAAGAGGGCGGTATGGAGGGAGCGACTATTGAAACCGAGGTTCGGGCACGCCTCAATCGCGGCGGTAAGACCTCTCTTTGAGGATTTCATTAATATGATATTAATCCTTATCAAAATAAATACGTTAATCATCACAAGCATTTAACTTTGAACAAAATTGCCCTTGATATTGTTTGATTTCAATGAATATCTTAGGAGATATCATAGTTACAAAATAATGCCACAACAAAATAATTACTGCCTGGGCAATACTGGGCATGTCATAATTGCGCGTGAGGGAAAGGGCACCCTCTACCTCTCACCCCAGCCACCGCTGAAGACGCCCAAGGCGTCGGAAATAGCGGGTCATATTCCAGCCGTTTACGGACGGGGAGTAATGGGTAGTATGCCGTCCGACAGCACGTATTTATAAAGAAGCACTGGCAAATTCCCGCTGCATCGAAAAGTATAGGCGCGGCAGAAAGAGCTCCGGCGCCATCTCAGGGCGGTATGGAGGGAGCGACTATCGAAACCGAGGTTCGGGCACGCCTCAATCGCGGCGGTAAGACCTCTCTTTGAGGAGTGGCTGGATAGGTGTCACGGCTTCCTGACCAACCACCTGACACAGGTCCTCACTGGACACGGAAGTTTTGGAAGGTAGAAGGTACCTTTGTCGGGGAAGGAAGAAACGCTTGGATGTCACCACTACGAGGTTATGGGGGGGTGGAGGTCTAAGGTAGAGCATACGGTGCAGAATTGCCCCGCTTGGGCAGAGCATCGCACATGTCCTCACAACGGCAACGGTGATAAGCGGCGACCTCTCGCGCTCGGCATTGGTTGACGCCATGCTGCAGGGTGAAATAGAGTGGGAACCGGTCGCCTCCTTCTGCGAAGCAATCATGCCAGCGAAGGAGGAGGCGGGACGCGTGAGGAAAAGGACAGCGTCTACCTCACGACCCAGCCGCAGTGGTAGACGCCCACGGTGACGGACGTCGCAAGACTATCTCTGGTCAACAGGCGTGGGCATTCGGGCGGCAATTAATCGGGCGACTTGCTGTTCGATCATGGACTATGCCCGGGTCGACGTCCCGTTGTGTTCCACGAGCGCCTTAAAGAGTGTCAGCACAATGACGGAGCCCCTTAGAGGGCCAAAGCCAGCCGGGGTCGTGGGACTTACGAGCTACCGTGATCCCGGAACGTAAAGGGCTATTGAAGGACGCCGTGGATTTTAGTCAGTACAAGTCTGACAGTCCCTCTTGCCCTGCTTTGGGTGAGAAGACTAATTTGACGATTTTAGACGCTAAAAAAAGCATAAAGAAAATGATTTGTATCGGTATCCTCCAACAGCGCTTCGCACTAAACAATACATTGTTAAGTTCCGGCATCCACGCGAACGAAGACGCGCCTACACTCATAATCATTTTATGAAAAACAGTATTTAGGCAACAGTCGCAATATGAGATGTTTGACATATAAAATATAGGTAGGTAGGTACATTACTTATTTACTGTGAGACTAGATAATTGTTAGCCAGTTGCAAGAACCCTTACTCCTGAAGTCCTGAAGCTCCCCCAAATCATAAAATAAAGACGTTCTTGAAGCAACCACAACAGAATGACATCACCTCAGTTTAAATGTTAATAAAATAAATTTTGAAATCAAGATCGAAAAAAGCACAAAAAGTTACTCATCTCCTCTCTGCAACAATAAAATGAAAGAGAAACCCTCTCACTATCGTTTCTATAATCTTACTCAAACACAAGAAAAAACGAATCCCACCGCGTACTCCAACTACAGTTATGCAGGTGTACAAAATAGCGCGTGGTAGAAAATGGTATCTACTTAATAATTTTGTAATAATAGTAACACTGTTGCGAGATTGCGACAGATTGCGCGCGCACCCTATTTCGTCTACGTTCTTATTTTAACCCCCGCAGGGAAAACGGGGGACTTTTGAACAGCTATAGAAATTAACGGTTTCTTTATTTAACTCGTTCAAAGATGCCGTTGCACATGAAGTATATACAAAACTACATTTTTGCTAGAACCTATTAAAAGCTGAATTTAATTTTTTTCAGTGTGTAGTGTATGTACCTACTTATTTTTGTCACTTGTTAAGAGGGAAATGTATAGGTAACCTGCTTGACTGCTTTTATTGTAAAAACTGCCATTACAAATACCTAATTGAATTCATGTCATTCTGCACATCTTGGAATGGAAGTATGGAACTTTCTTGGTCACTTGCTTCTACGAGTATAATTAACTAGCTGTGCCCGCGACTTCGTTCGGGTGGATGTCGGAACTTAACAATGTACGTATTTTTAGTGCGAAGCGCTGTTGGAGGATACCGATACAAATCATTTTCTTTATGCTTTTTTTTGGCGTCATAAAATCTTCAAATTAGTCTTCTCACCCAGGGCAGGGCAAGAGGGACTGTGTCTGTCAGTGACTAAAATCCACGGCGTCCTTCAATAGCCCTTTACGTTCCGGGGTCACGGTAGCTTGTAAGTTCCACGACCCCGGCCCTCTAAGGGGGGCCCCGTATTGTGCTGACACTCTATGAGGCGCGCGTGGAACACAACGGGACGTCGACCCGGGCATGGTCCATGATCAACAGCGAGTCGCCCATTACTATCAGCCCGAATGCCCACGCCTGTTGGCCAGAGATCGTCCTGCGACGTCCGTCACCACTGCGGCTGGGTCGTGAGGTAGACGCTGTCCACTTCCTCACGCGTCCCGCCTCCTCCTTCGCTGGCATGACTGTTTCACAGAAGGAGGCGACCGGTTCCCACTCTATTTCACCCCGCAGCATGGCGTCAACCAATGCCAAACGCGAGAGGTCGCCGCCGCCTATCACCGTTGTGAGGACATGTGCGATGCTCTGCCCAAGCGGGGCAATTCTGCACCTTATGCTCTACCGTGTCCTCTGGACGATTCTCGTAGTGTGGACACCCAGGCGTTTCTTCTCAAAACTTCCGTGTCCAGTGAGGATCTGCGTCAGGTGGTTGGTCAGGACGCCGTGACACCTTCCAGCCATTCCTCAAAGAGAGGTCTTACCGCACCGAATAATTCCGTAGTACATATTTTTTGCGTATCTTTAACCGTTTACGCAGCGCACGCAACGAAAGCTCTCGAAAAGGAATACATTTTCCCGATTTTGAAACATTTCTCATTGCTGCTCCGCTCCTTTTGGTGATAGCGTGATGTTATATAGCCTATAGCCTTCCTCGATAAATGGACTATCCAACACAAAAAAGAACTTTTGTGTTGGATATAGTCCGTGGAGCACAATATGAGCACAATGAACTGTCAGACTCGTACTGACTAAAAATCTAGCCAGTTAATTTCTTTTATTGTCCTTTGAACCTTAGAAATAAAAATAATATTGCAAGTATTCTAAGAAAAGATTTCCTTGATGTTCTGTAAATGGCACAGGAAAACCGATCCGCCTCGTGAGTTGTACAGCTTCCTCTCCATGAAGGCGAACTTAGACGAGGTTATTATAATCTTTCCCCTTACGGGACTAAAATAAAAATCCAATAAAATTCTAAATATTGAAAGGTCGCTTTGTCTGTCCATATCACTATAAAAGAAAACTAATGTGTGAAGTACCTATGTTTACTTATACTTATGATAAAACATGGGTATTTTTTGGATGATCAGGCCTCTTCTACCTGTCATTATATGATTTATACAATCATCACTAACTGTTCCCTGTGGTTTCACTCGTTGATCGGCTCCTCTTGGTCGTAGCGTGAAGTTATAATATAATAGACTATAGACACAAAAATAACTTTTCAATTCGAACCAGTATTCCTGAGATTAGCCTGTTAATGCACACTAACTGTTTAGCCTTATAATATTAGTATAGATACAGGATCTGTCCTTGGATGTTTGTTATTCAAAGTTCAATCACTTCAGAAATGCTAAACGGTTCTGGATGAAACGCTGAGATGCAGTTTTAGTCTGGAATAACACAAGGCACTGGGAGGAGCTACCCTGGAGGAGCGCACTAATGGCCAGAAATGGACCAGAACTGGCCAGGCCAGGGCGCAATTAAAGAAGCTTGCACTGAGCGTGTTAAAAGCTTTTAGCTTATTATTTTCCGAGTGACTAATAACTTAAAAGTCGACTAAATGTTTGCAACAAATAAAATAACTTGCCAGCGATTAAATATTTTCGCGACTATTATATTACGTAAGGTTCAAAATTAAGGGTGTTATAAAACTAAAAACTAGCAGCTGCGTTTAGGTAGCAAATAAACTATACCAGTCAATTGAAATATTAGGCGAGGAGCTGTATATAATGACTTGGCGACTAATAATGTTAGTAGGGTGGCATTCGCCGGTAATGTGTGCAACTAACACGTTAGTGTTTAGTTTTGTTTATTTTGTGAGCCAGCATGACAGGTAGTAATCAGTTATTTGACCTAGGATGCAAGAGCGAATGAAACGAGCTCGGGACTTGGGGCATCCCGACACGGACAGGTTAGGTTCGAAGGTGATGGCGGGGTCTGAAAGACCCCGCCATCCCCTTCGTGTTAGGTTACTTTAAACCTTGCACGCAGAAATAGGAGCCCCGCGAAGCGGGGCTCCGTCGAGCATTCTGGCAGGTGGTACTAATTCAAAGCTATTAAAAGTCACACAATTTTAAGCTAGTTTATATTTATTCTTCATACAAACAATTTTAAATAGAATCTGATTTGTATTATTTATGTATGCCCATTTTCTATTTTATTTTCATCATTAAGTTTTCGCTTAGATATTAATTCAGTTCCCAAAAGAAAAACTTGATGTTAGTTTAAATTAAAACGGAGCTTATAACTGACTAGCTGTGCCCGCGACTTCGTTCGCGTGGATGCCGGGAACTTAACAATGTATTGTTTAGTGCGAAGCGCTGTTGGAGGATACCGATACAAATCATTTTCTTTATGCTTTTTTTAGCGTCTAAAATCGTCAAATTAGTCTTCTCACCCAAAGCAGGGCAAGAGGGACTGTCAGACTTGTACTGACTAAAATCCACGGCGTCCTTCAATAGCCCTTTACGTTCCGGGATCACGGTAGCTCGTAAGTCCCACGACCCCGGCTGGCTTTGGCCCTCTAAGGGGCTCCGTCATTGTGCTGACACTCTTTAAGGCGCTCGTGGAACACAACGGGACGTCGACCCGGGCATAGTCCATGATCGAACAGCAAGTCGCCCGATTAATTGCCGCCCGAATGCCCACGCCTGTTGACCAGAGATAGTCTTGCGACGTCCGTCACCGTGGGCGTCTACCACTGCGGCTGGGTCGTGAGGTAGACGCTGTCCTTTTCCTCACGCGTCCCGCCTCCTCCTTCGCTGGCATGATTGCTTCGCAGAAGGAGGCGACCGGTTCCCACTCTATTTCACCCTGCAGCATGGCGTCAACCAATGCCGAGCGCGAGAGGTCGCCGCTTATCACCGTTGCCGTTGTGAGGACATGTGCGATGCTCTGCCCAAGCGGGGCAATTCTGCACCGTATGCTCTACCTTAGACCTCCACCCCCCCATAACCTCGTAGTGGTGACATCCAAGCGTTTCTTCCTTCCCCGACAAAGGTACCTTCTACCTTCCAAAACTTCCGTGTCCAGTGAGGACCTGTGTCAGGTGGTTGGTCAGGAAGCCGTGACACCTATCCAGCCACTCCTCAAAGAGAGGTCTTACCGCCGCGATTGAGGCGTGCCCGAACCTCGGTTTCGATAGTCGCTCCCTCCATACCGCCCTGAGATGGCGCCGGAGCTCTTTCTGCCGCGCCTATACTTTTCGATGCAGCGGGAATTTGCCAGTGCTTCTTTATAAATACGTGCTGTCGGACGGCATACTACCCATTACTCCCCGTCCGTAAACGGCTGGAATATGACCCGCTATTTCCGACGCCTTGGGCGTCTTCAGCGGTGGCTGGGGTGAGAGGTAGAGGGTGCCCTTTCCCTCACGCGCAATTATGACATGCCCAGTATTGCCCAGGCAGTAATTATTTTGTTGTGGCATTATTTTGTAACTATGATATCTCCTAAGATATTCATTGAAATCAAACAATATCAAGGGCAATTTTGTTCAAAGTTAAATGCTTGTGATGATTAACGTATTTATTTTGATAAGGATTAATATCATATTAATGAAATCCTCAAAGAGAGGTCTTACCGCCGCGATTGAGGCGTGCCCGAACCTCGGTTTCAATAGTCGCTCCCTCCATACCGCCCTCTTTTTTTTGTATCGTGGCAAAATCATCAAATGATTCCTCCCGCCCAGGGCGGGACAGGAGGGACTGTCAGACTTGTACTGACTAAAATCCACGGTGTTCCTTCAATAGCCCTTTATGTACCAGGGTCACAGTTACCGAGTGAGACAGTCCCGCGACCCCGGCAGGCTCTGGCCCTCTTAGGGGGCCCCGTCAGATTGCTGACAGCTCTTTGAGGCGCGCGTGGAACACAACGCGCCGTCGACCCGGGCATGGTCCATGATCGGACGGCGAGTCACCCATTACTCGCCGCCCGCATGCCCGCACCTACGGTGGCCGGAGATCGTCTTGCGACGTCCGTTGCCGTGGGCGTCTCCCGCGGCGGCTGCGTCTTGATGTGGACGCTGTCCTCTCCCTCATGCGTTCCGCCTCCTCCTTTGCTAGCATTACTGCTTCGCAGAAGGAGGCGACCGCTTCCCATTCCGTCTCGCCCGTAATGGCCTCGACCAGTGCCTATCGCCGCTGTGAGGACACGGCGGTGCTCTGCCCAAGCGGGGCAGTCCCTGCACCGTATGTTCTACCGTTTCCTCCGGGCGATCCTCGCAGTGGTGACACCCAGGCGTTTCTTCCTTCCCCATTCGATACAGGATCCATACCGCCCCCTGAGATGGCGCCGGAGCTCTTCCCGCCGCGCCTCGACTTGTCTATGCAGCGGGGATTGGCCAGTGCTTCTTTATAAATCCATGCCGTCGGACGGCAAGCTACCCATTAGGTACTCCCCTTGCGTAAGCGGCTGGAATATGACCCACTATTTCCGACGCCCTGGGCGTCTTCAGCGGTGGCTCGGGTGAGAGGTAGAGGGTGCACTTTCCCTCACGCGCAATTACGATATGCTCAGTATTGCCCAAGCAGTAATAATTTTGTTGTGACATTATTTTGAAACTATGATATCTCCTAAGATATTCATTGAAATCAAACGATGTCAAGGGCAATTTTGTTCAAAATTAAATGCTTGTGATGATTAACGTATTTATTTTGATAAGGATTAATATCATATTAATGAAAATACCTTCGTAAATAATGCATTACTTTAAAACAAATTTGATTTCCATAAAAAAGGTTGTAGTGACTTAATCTTAAAAGATAGATATATGCTCTCGCGGACTTTATTTTAGAACTTTTTATGAGGAATAATTCCGTAGTACATAATTTTTGTGTATCTTTAACCGTTTACGCAGCGCACGCAACGAAAGCTCTCGAAAAGGAATACATTTTCCCGATTTTAAAACATTTCTCATTGCTGCTCCGCTCCTTTTGTTGATAGCGTGATGTTATATAGCTTATAGCCTTCCTCGATAAATGGACTATCCAACACAAAAAGAATTCTTCAATTCCAACCAGTCGTTCCTGAGATTAGCGCGTTCAAACAAACAAACAAACAAACAAACAAACAAACAAACAAACTCTTCAGCTTTATAATATTAGTATAGATTAAAGCAATTGTTTTTTTATAAAACAAGACTTTTTTAATATGCCATACCTATTCATTTCTCACGTTTTTATTATACACATTTGGGAACACTAAGTAGATCTTAGAAGATAGAAACCAGATGATATAAAAAAACGTGGAAAAACTAAGTAGGTAAGTACATAAATTAATGACTACAAGAGTTATCTCTAACCTGAAATAAACGATAGACGTGTATGTATACAATACACCATAACAAGCACCCTCCATTCTCCATTTCACCAACACAGTACATTTATAAACATACCTTGTTTGTCTTTTTATATACCGCAGTTGTTTATTTTCGTGTTCACAAAAAATTTGATTAACTCACCATCTCAGCTCACCATGCATTCTTTTCATATTATTTAACCCACTTGAGGAGAGATTAGTATAAAAATGTATATGCCAGCGTAAAATTGTAAATACCGTTTGATTAATAATCTATGTCGTGAGATTGCAAACTGTCGAAAGATTGTGAATGTGAACTCAACGTACCTTTTCGATAGATTGTAATCTATCGAAGTGAAACCGTCAAATTATGCAATAGGAAGGTTTTGGCGCCAGAACTCTTTAGGTCGGTTCTTCCCAGGTTGGGCGGTTTATATTTCATTCAACATTTAGGAAATGTATAGTTCCAGTCATGGATGGAGTCTGTTGTTGTACACTGTTGATGGTAATAGGCTCACCCCCTACTAAATAGAAATGTCAATGCACTATTAATGCCTAGTCATAAGGAGGTATAATTTTTTTTTTATGTTGTTTCATATTTTGGACTCTAGGGTTCGTAACTACACCGCGATGAGTATTCTGCATGGACTCAATGTTTTTTGACAGCCCTGCCCTAAGCGTAGTGCACTTTTTGCACTTATTTCTGCGTCTGCGTTGGATCTAAACATACACTGCACATGCCAGTCCGTCTGTCGCGTACAGTACTACATGATACTATTTGTATTAGGTAATAACAAAACTGTTTCATTAATTTAGATGTTTTACTCTTTCTAAAAGCGCTAAATATGTATTTCACATTCACTAGCTTACTTTTTATACTGGACTTGAAAAAAAGGCGCAATTCTTGCTATCGTATGAAGTAGGCTGCACAAAAATCAATGAAATGTAAACAAATTAACCTACGTAAGAAAGGAAATTAATGAATTTAGTTATTCTTATCTTTGTAAATATAAGTATTGGGAATAAATAAAAAAGGGAGTTTACTTTTACATTCATTTCCTTTGCATTGTGAATTTATCAAACGCGTTCCGCCCGTTATACCATACGTAGTATCTCTAAGTAGTCTGTGGTTATACCTACATTGGGAGGGATAGTCAGACTTACTGATTAAAATACAGTAGATACTCAATACGCAATTATTTATTGCATTCCATAATTATGTCACATAATTAGATGGTAAAAAATAAAAGTGGTAGGTACAAGATCAAATATGGACCCTGTCGGGCACGCAAAAATTAGGAGAGAGGAAGAGGGCTGAGTTACAAACTTAATTAAATCAATATTCTCATGAAATGTCTTTCATTTGGTATTAATTATAATGAATACATAATTATGTTTGTGTAGATAGGTATAGCATATAATAATAATAATAATATAATAATATTCCACAACTATCACACAACGTCATCTAGTCCCAAGCTAAGCAGAGCTTGTGTTATGGGTACTAGACAACTGATAAACATACTTATATATTTCTAAATACATACATATTATAGATAAATTACACCCAGACACAGAACAAATGATCGTGCTCATCACACAAACATTTGTCCTGGGTGGGAATCGAACCCACGACCTCCGGCATAGCAGTCAGGGTCACTAACCACTAGACCAACAGGCCAGTCAATATATCAGTTGTTATTATTTATATTTGCACGAGATTACATTATTAATATTAAATTCTTAGAAGTTTCGCTTTATTATTAATTGTATAACTAGATTAATTATTATAAGTACCTATACCATATTTATTTTAATAAATTATGAAATTATTTATTATTAAAAAATATATAATTATATAATTATTTATTTAATTATTCATATTTTATATTTTTGCCTAAATATCTGTATTCAATTTAATATTTTATTTATACATATAATTATGTTTTATTAATATTTGTTTTATTTTATAATGTTTTGTATCAGAATATAATTATTAGATACTAGCTGTGCCCGCGACTTCGTTCGCGTGGATGCCGGGAACTTAACAATGTATTGTTTAGTGCGAAGCGCTGTTGGAGGATACCGATACAAATCATTTTCTTTATGCTTTTTTTAGCGTCTAAAATCGTCAAATTAGTCTTCTCACCCAAAGCAGGGCAAGAGGGACTGTCAGACTTGTACTGACTAAAATCCACGGCGTCCTTCAATAGCCCTTTACGTTCCGGGATCACGGTAGCTCGTAAGTCCCACGACCCCGGCTGGCTTTGGCCCTCTAAGGGGCTCCGTCATTGTGCTGACACTCTTTAAGGCGCTCGTGGAACACAACGGGACGTCGACCCGGGCATAGTCCATGATCGAACAGCAAGTCGCCCGATTAATTGCCGCCCGAATGCCCACGCCTGTTGACCAGAGATAGTCTTGCGACGTCCGTCACCGTGGGCGTCTACCACTGCGGCTGGGTCGTGAGGTAGACGCTGTCCTTTTCCTCACGCGTCCCGCCTCCTCCTTCGCTGGCATGATTGCTTCGCAGAAGGAGGCGACCGGTTCCCACTCTATTTCACCCTGCAGCATGGCGTCAACCAATGCCGAGCGCGAGAGGTCGCCGCTTATCACCGTTGCCGTTGTGAGGACATGTGCGATGCTCTGCCCAAGCGGGGCAATTCTGCACCGTATGCTCTACCTTAGACCTCCACCCCCCCATAACCTCGTAGTGGTGACATCCAAGCGTTTCTTCCTTCCCCGACAAAGGTACCTTCTACCTTCCAAAACTTCCGTGTCCAGTGAGGACCTGTGTCAGGTGGTTGGTCAGGAAGCCGTGACACCTATCCAGCCACTCCTCAAAGAGAGGTCTTACCGCCGCGATTGAGGCGTGCCCGAACCTCGGTTTCGATAGTCGCTCCCTCCATACCGCCCTGAGATGGCGCCGGAGCTCTTTCTGCCGCGCCTATACTTTTCGATGCAGCGGGAATTTGCCAGTGCTTCTTTATAAATACGTGCTGTCGGACGGCATACTACCCATTACTCCCCGTCCGTAAACGGCTGGAATATGACCCGCTATTTCCGACGCCTTGGGCGTCTTCAGCGGTGGCTGGGGTGAGAGGTAGAGGGTGCCCTTTCCCTCACGCGCAATTATGACATGCCCAGTATTGCCCAGGCAGTAATTATTTTGTTGTGGCATTATTTTGTAACTATGATATCTCCTAAGATATTCATTGAAATCAAACAATATCAAGGGCAATTTTGTTCAAAGTTAAATGCTTGTGATGATTAACGTATTTATTTTGATAAGGATTAATATCATATTAATGAAATCCTCAAAGAGAGGTCTTACCGCCGCGATTGAGGCGTGCCCGAACCTCGGTTTCAATAGTCGCTCCCTCCATACCGCCCTCTTTTTTTTGTATCGTGGCAAAATCATCAAAAGATTCCTCCCGCCCAGGGCGGGACAGGAGGGACTGTCAGACTTGTACTGACTAAAATCCACGGTGTTCCTTCAATAGCCCTTTATGTACCAGGGTCACAGTTACCGAGTGAGACAGTCCCGCGACCCCGGCAGGCTCTGGCCCTCTTAGGGGGCCCCGTCAGATTGCTGACAGCTCTTTGAGGCGCGCGTGGAACACAACGCGCCGTCGACCCGGGCATGGTCCATGATCGGACGGCGAGTCACCCATTACTCGCCGCCCGCATGCCCGCACCTACGGTGGCCGGAGATCGTCTTGCGACGTCCGTTGCCGTGGGCGTCTCCCGCGGCGGCTGCGTCTTGATGTGGACGCTGTCCTCTCCCTCATGCGTTCCGCCTCCTCCTTTGCTAGCATTACTGCTTCGCAGAAGGAGGCGACCGCTTCCCATTCCGTCTCGCCCGTAATGGCCTCGACCAGTGCCTATCGCCGCTGTGAGGACACGGCGGTGCTCTGCCCAAGCGGGGCAGTCCCTGCACCGTATGTTCTACCGTTTCCTCCGGGCGATCCTCGCAGTGGTGACACCCAGGCGTTTCTTCCTTCCCCATTCGATACAGGATCCATACCGCCCCCTGAGATGGCGCCGGAGCTCTTCCCGCCGCGCCTCGACTTGTCTATGCAGCGGGGATTGGCCAGTGCTTCTTTATAAATCCATGCCGTCGGACGGCAAGCTACCCATTAGGTACTCCCCTTGCGTAAGCGGCTGGAATATGACCCACTATTTCCGACGCCCTGGGCGTCTTCAGCGGTGGCTCGGGTGAGAGGTAGAGGGTGCACTTTCCCTCACGCGCAATTACGATATGCTCAGTATTGCCCAAGCAGTAATAATTTTGTTGTGACATTATTTTGAAACTATGATATCTCCTAAGATATTCATTGAAATCAAACGATGTCAAGGGCAATTTTGTTCAAAATTAAATGCTTGTGATGATTAACGTATTTATTTTGATAAGGATTAATATCATATTAATGAAAATACCTTCGCAAATAATGCATTACTTTAAAACAAATTTGATTTCCATAAAAAAGGTTGTAGTGACTTAATCTTAAAAGATAGATATATGCTCTCGCGGACTTTATTTTAGAACTTTTTATGAGGAATAATTCCGTAGTACATAATTTTTGTGTATCTTTAACCGTTTACGCAGCGCACGCAACGAAAGCTCTCGAAAAGGAATACATTTTCCCGATTTTAAAACATTTCTCATTGCTGCTCCGCTCCTTTTGTTGATAGCGTGATGTTATATAGCTTATAGCCTTCCTCGATAAATGGACTATCCAACACAAAAAGAATTCTTCAATTCCAACCAGTCGTTCCTGAGATTAGCGCGTTCAAACAAACAAACAAACAAACAAACAAACAAACAAACAAACAAACTCTTCAGCTTTATAATATTAGTATAGATATATATATATATATATATTATTATTATTTATCAATAGATTTATCATCTAGAAACTCCTTTACGGTGTAGTATGCCTTGGACTCAAGGAATCTTTTTAATTTATTTATAAATATATTTGTTTTGTTTTCTTCTCTAATATTATCCCATCAAAAACATAAATGTGAAATGAGAGCCAAAGCCAAGCACAATAGTTTAATATTATGCCTTGGTTGTTGACTTTAACGAAAAACGAAGTGAAATCTAAATGGGTGCCAAGTTCAATGGTGAGTTCTGAAATTTAGTAAAACAACATAAACTATATTTCTTTTTATATCTAAGGATCATACATTGTAGCCTAATTTCTGACTTGGCTATTTCTCATAAAATACGAATTATATTATAACCTTCATAATTTCTAAACCTGTAACTTCTCAGTTTTATTTTAATATTCCGAAAATTTGGCTTGCTGGTAGTGCTAACCATCGAACAATTCGTATATGAGAACTAGCTGTGCCCGCGACTTCGTTCGCGTGGATGCCGGAACTTAACAATGTATTGTTTAGTGCGAAGCGCTGTTGGAGGATACCGATACAAATCATTTTCTTTATGCTTTTTTTAGCGTCTAAAATCGTCAAATTAGTCTTCTCACCCAAAGCAGGGCAAGAGGGACTGTCAGACTTGTACTGACTAAAATCCACGGCGTCCTTCAATAGCCCTTTACGTTCCGGGATCACGGTAGCTCGTAAGTCCCACGACCCCGGCTGGCTTTGGCCCTCTAAGGGGCTCCGTCATTGTGCTGACACTCTTTAAGGCGCTCGTGGAACACAACGGGACGTCGACCCGGGCATAGTCCATGATCGAACAGCAAGTCGCCCGATTAATTGCCGCCCGAATGCCCACGCCTGTTGACCAGAGATAGTCTTGCGACGTCCGTCACCGTGGGCGTCTACCACTGCGGCTGGGTCGTGAGGTAGACGCTGTCCTTTTCCTCACGCGTCCCGCCTCCTCCTTCGCTGGCATGATTGCTTCGCAGAAGGAGGCGACCGGTTCCCACTCTATTTCACCCTGCAGCATGGCGTCAACCAATGCCGAGCGCGAGAGGTCGCCGCTTATCACCGTTGCCGTTGTGAGGACATGTGCGATGCTCTGCCCAAGCGGGGCAATTCTGCACCGTATGCTCTACCTTAGACCTCCACCCCCCCATAACCTCGTAGTGGTGACATCCAAGCGTTTCTTCCTTCCCCGACAAAGGTACCTTCTACCTTCCAAAACTTCCGTGTCCAGTGAGGACCTGTGTCAGGTGGTTGGTCAGGAAGCCGTGACACCTATCCAGCCACTCCTCAAAGAGAGGTCTTACCGCCGCGATTGAGGCGTGCCCGAACCTCGGTTTCGATAGTCGCTCCCTCCATACCGCCCTGAGATGGCGCCGGAGCTCTTTCTGCCGCGCCTATACTTTTCGATGCAGCGGGAATTTGCCAGTGCTTCTTTATAAATACGTGCTGTCGGACGGCATACTACCCATTACTCCCCGTCCGTAAACGGCTGGAATATGACCCGCTATTTCCGACGCCTTGGGCGTCTTCAGCGGTGGCTGGGGTGAGAGGTAGAGGGTGCCCTTTCCCTCACGCGCAATTATGACATGCCCAGTATTGCCCAGGCAGTAATTATTTTGTTGTGGCATTATTTTGTAACTATGATATCTCCTAAGATATTCATTGAAATCAAACAATATCAAGGGCAATTTTGTTCAAAGTTAAATGCTTGTGATGATTAACGTATTTATTTTGATAAGGATTAATATCATATTAATGAAATCCTCAAAGAGAGGTCTTACCGCCGCGATTGAGGCGTGCCCGAACCTCGGTTTCAATAGTCGCTCCCTCCATACCGCCCTCTTTTTTTTGTATCGTGGCAAAATCATCAAATGATTCCTCCCGCCCAGGGCGGGACAGGAGGGACTGTCAGACTTGTACTGACTAAAATCCACGGTGTTCCTTCAATAGCCCTTTATGTACCAGGGTCACAGTTACCGAGTGAGACAGTCCCGCGACCCCGGCAGGCTCTGGCCCTCTTAGGGGGCCCCGTCAGATTGCTGACAGCTCTTTGAGGCGCGCGTGGAACACAACGCGCCGTCGACCCGGGCATGGTCCATGATCGGACGGCGAGTCACCCATTACTCGCCGCCCGCATGCCCGCACCTACGGTGGCCGGAGATCGTCTTGCGACGTCCGTTGCCGTGGGCGTCTCCCGCGGCGGCTGCGTCTTGATGTGGACGCTGTCCTCTCCCTCATGCGTTCCGCCTCCTCCTTTGCTAGCATTACTGCTTCGCAGAAGGAGGCGACCGCTTCCCATTCCGTCTCGCCCGTAATGGCCTCGACCAGTGCCTATCGCCGCTGTGAGGACACGGCGGTGCTCTGCCCAAGCGGGGCAGTCCCTGCACCGTATGTTCTACCGTTTCCTCCGGGCGATCCTCGCAGTGGTGACACCCAGGCGTTTCTTCCTTCCCCATTCGATACAGGATCCATACCGCCCCCTGAGATGGCGCCGGAGCTCTTCCCGCCGCGCCTCGACTTGTCTATGCAGCGGGGATTGGCCAGTGCTTCTTTATAAATACATGCCGTCGGACGGCAAGCTACCCATTAGGTACTCCCCTTGCGTAAGCGGCTGGAATATGACCCACTATTTCCGACGCCCTGGGCGTCTTCAGCGGTGGCTCGGGTGAGAGGTAGAGGGTGCACTTTCCCTCACGCGCAATTACGATATGCTCAGTATTGCCCAAGCAGTAATAATTTTGTTGTGACATTATTTTGAAACTATGATATCTCCTAAGATATTCATTGAAATCAAACGATGTCAAGGGCAATTTTGTTCAAAATTAAATGCTTGTGATGATTAACGTATTTATTTTGATAAGGATTAATATCATATTAATGAAAATACCTTCGCAAATAATGCATTACTTTAAAACAAATTTGATTTCCATAAAAAAGGTTGTAGTGACTTAATCTTAAAAGATAGATATATGCTCTCGCGGACTTTATTTTAGAACTTTTTATGAGGAATAATTCCGTAGTACATAATTTTTGTGTATCTTTAACCGTTTACGCAGCGCACGCAACGAAAGCTCTCGAAAAGGAATACATTTTCCCGATTTTAAAACATTTCTCATTGCTGCTCCGCTCCTTTTGTTGATAGCGTGATGTTATATAGCTTATAGCCTTCCTCCATAAATGGACTATCCAACACAAAAAGAATTCTTCAATTCCAACCAGTCGTTCCTGAGATTAGCGCGTTCAAACAAACAAACAAACAAACAAACAAACAAACTCTTCAGCTTTATAATATTAGTATAGACTAGCCAAGCAAGAAATTAGGCTACAATGTATGATCCTTAGTTATAAAAAGAAATATAGTTTATGTTGTTTTAAATAAATTTCAGAACTGACCATTGAACTTGGCACCCATTTAGATTTCTGACTTGGCTATTTCTCATAAAATACGAATTATATTATAACCTTCATAATTTCTAAACCTGTAACTTCTCAGTTTTATTTTAATATTCCGAAAATTTGGCTTGCTGGTAGTGCTAACCATCGAACAATTCGTATATGAGAACTAGCCAAGCAAGAAATTAGGCTACAATGTATGATCCTTAGTTATAAAAAGAAATATAGTTTATGTTGTTTTAAATAAATTTCAGAACTGACCATTGAACTTGGCACCCATTTAGATTTCACTTCTTTTTTCGTTGAAGTCAACAACCAAGGCATAATATTAAACTATTGTGCTTGGCTTTGGCTCTCATTTCACATTTATGTTTTTGATGGGATATCATTACTTTTTGTACATAAATAATGATCTTACACTATTGATCGCTAAATATTGAAACAATAAATAATAATAAATGCCAGTTAATAACTGTAGGGGACCGATGCTATACACGGGACACCGTTCGTTGCCGGCAAGAAGGACAGTTCGGTTTTTTCGGATTTAATACCAACAAGTCGCATTAATAATAGTCTTGTGTAGTTCGCGAACGAACTAGTTCGAAAGAACTGCTCCCACAGATGAACTAGTGATCTAGCTCCCACATTTTCCGCTCCCTAGTTCAGTAGTTCGGACAGAATGAAAGAGATCGACTGTCGACTGATCTAAGATCGTTGCACGGGAGCACAGCACGGGAGCGGGACAGCACTACACTATAATACTCCCGTTCGCTCATCGATCATGCGCGCATCCCGTTTCGTACACTTTACATATAATATGATGTGCATATAATTTTTGATTATCTAAATCATCTACAGTGCTAAAAACAGTCGAAAACTTAGTGAGTTATATTATTCTACCCGATTGTAATAACTGTGGTGGTCGTCATCGCTCACTACGTCACAACGGCAGCCGATAAGCCACAGAGGCGGCCCTAGACTGTACGGGTACATCTCAGGTAGGTGGAGGCGGCATTAATTAGCAATAATACAATAAGAAGCGTGTGGTCACCTGGCGCATTGACCCGACAGCTGATTTGTATACCTATCTGATAACATGAGCGAATTGAATGAACCGGCGGCAGCGCCGGCTTGGGGTTGCTGCAATAATTATGCTGAGGAAAAACAGTACTTGAAGTGTTCTAAATGTTGTAAAACGTTCCATTATGAGTGTACTGCAATTGCTACGAATTCGCTTTCATCGGAGCAGGTGGCTAAGTGGAAATGTTCTGCTTGTGTCGCCCCACCAAAATCAAATAATAAAGATCAAACTCCCATTCGTAACGTTTGTGCTACGCGAGGAAATAAAAGACAAGCGTTGAACTCACCGCCTCAGGAGTCACAAGAATTACTAAATCATGAGGCAATACGAGGTGTAATTGAAGAAACCATGTCAAAACAATTGGACATCTTGTTAGATAAAATGAATATAACAATCACAGACACTATAAATAGAGAGTTAACACCCATTAAACAACAATTGTCGCAAATGACTGTTTCTTTGGATTTCTTGAGTAACCAGTACGATCAAGTAGTTAAAGATCAAGAAGAATCTCAGCAGTCGATAAAAGTAATCCTGAAAGAAAATTTGAGCCTGAGAGCATGTGTCAATGACCTCACGTCGCGTATAAATCAACTTGAGCAGCAAACTCGTTCAAGTAACGTAGAACTACAGTGTGTTCCTGAACGGAAAAATGAAAATTTGTATGAAATTGTTAGTAAGCTCGGAATCGCGGTGAGTTGTAATATTAATGAAAAGGATATCATTCACTGTACTAGAACTGCGAAACAGGATGCTACAAGTGCACGGCCACGTTCCGTGGTTATACAACTGAGTTCAGCGAGAGTTAGAGATCAGCTACTTGCGTCTACAATCAAATACAACAAATCTAACCCGGGCAATAAATTAAACAGCTCAATGCTTGGATTTGCTGGTGATAAAACGCCTATTTTTGTAACAGAGCATTTATCTCCAATCAATAAATCACTTCATGCAGCAGCTAGACTAAAAGCCAAGGAAAAACAATATAAATATGTTTGGGTGCGAAGTGGTAAAATTTTCATGAGAAAAGATGAGGGGTCGGAATACATTGTGGTAAAAAATATGGCAGTTTTAGATAAGTTAATTTAGTGACTCATTCATGTATCGGTTAATTAACATAAAAATTCTCTCATTTGAAATTATATTATCAGAATTCACGTGGCTTGAGAACAAAAACCCACGATTTTTACCGTAATCTGTGTTGTGTTGGATATGATGTTATTATTCTTACGGAGACGTGGCTTAACAGCAGTGTATTAAGCAGCGAGCTTTTCGATGACAGATACATTGTGTATAGAAGAGACAGAGAGAAGTCTGGATTTAATCATAAAAAGGACGGGGGTGGCGTATTAATAGCTGTATCCAAGAACATAAAATGTGAACGTATGTGTCAATGGGACAGTAATTGTGAAGACTTGTGGTTAATTTTGGATATAGCTAAGCGTGGTACCTGTCGTCGGATGGCTCTCTGTCCTGTTTATCTACCACCTCCAGTGCATCGTACTGTATTGAAACATTTTATAGATCATTGTAATATAGTTTTTGAAAGTACTGATAATATGTGCACCTGTATTGTGGGCGACTTTAACCAAAGTAGTGTGGATTGGAACCGAGTAAGTGATTCTAAAAATGTTTACATTGTACCTAGCAATAGTCAAAATTTAATTGATTTTATTAATTTGAATAAATTGACCCAACATAACAACATTCCTAATAAATCCGGGCGTATACTTGATTTAGTAATAACTAATGTACCTTCTTGTGATGTATCCGAAAGTCTTGACGCTCTTAGTACAGTAGATACCCTGCATCCGCCTCTAGACATCAACATTCCTGTTACAGTTGAGGATGGACTCTCTTATAACACAGAAAACGTAAAATTTAACTTCTACAAAGCTGACTACGATCGGATTAACAAATTTTTATCGGAATTGAACTGGAGCGAGATTTTCGAAGGCTTAAGTAATGTTAATGAAATGACTAAGGTTTTTTATCAATATATACGAGCAGCAATCGAAAGTTTCGTACCAAAGTGTAAAAATAAGCGAACCCACTTTCCTGCTTGGTTTGATCGGAAACTAATAAAAATGTTAAAGGAAAAATATAAACTTAGGCGCCGTTATAAAAAATACAGAAATCCAATGGACGAAATTGAGCTAAAAATAGTGAGTAAACGATGTGCAAGTATGGCCGATTTGTGCTATCGTAACTACGTTACTGATCTTGAGGATAGGATTACAAAGACTCCCAAGTTTTTCTGGTCTTACGTCAAAAGCAGGCGGGGTAACTTGGGCTCTTATCCAGTGTCAATGACTGATGGTACAACAACAACTAGCAATGGGTTAAATGTTTGTGAAATGTTTGCGTCTTATTTTGCATCAGTATATACCAATGACAATGGTAGTGATAAAAATGTTGATCCTGACAACCCTTTTTTAGAGAACATGGATAGGTACAGTTTGAATATGACGTTACCCGTTATTGAGCATAATACTCTTCTAACTAAATTAATGTCTTTAGACCGCAACAAGGGTGCAGGACCCGATGGCATTCCCCCAGCGTTCATATCTTCCTGTGCTAAAAACTTAGTACATCCACTTTTGTTAATTTTTAATGAATCTTTGAGGACGGGAATATTCCCTCTAGATTGGAGGATCGCTAAAGTTGTGCCTGTACACAAAAGTGAGAAGAATACTATTGTTAGTAATTACAGGCCAATCTCCATCCTTTCAACCTTTGGAAAGATATTCGAATCACTGGTGTGCCCCTACATTCAAAGTCACTTTAATAAATATATTTGTGGTCAACAACATGGATTCACTAAATTGAGGTCAACCTGTACAAATTTAGTCACTTTTTCTGAGACTGTGTCTGAAGCTGTAGACTCCAACAGACAGTTCGACGTAATTTACACGGACTTCAGTAAGGCTTTCGACCGCGTTTCTCATCGATTACTATTAAAAAAGCTTTCCGCATACGGGTTAACGGGAGCCTTACTGAAGTGGGTGCAATCATATCTTGAAGACCGTACTTTTTTTGTTGTTGTTAATGGTTTCCGTTCTAACACCTGGAAAATTACATCTGGTGTACCACAAGGCTCCCATTTAGGCCCTGTATTTTTTAATGTGTTTATAAATGATTTGCCAACATGTTTTCAATTTTCTGAGAGTTTTATGTACGCGGATGACTTGAAATTCGGTAGAATTATAGAATCAGTTATGGATGCAGCATTACTACAAAGCGATCTTAATAGACTGATTGAATGGTGCAACCGCAATGGTATGGATTTGAATGGGAAGAAGTGTTTTCACGTGAAATTCTCACGGAAGATCCATCTCATAGAGTGTGACTATTTCATAGGTAATAATAATAATAATAATAATAATCTTTATTATGATACACACAAGATTCATGATACACAATAGGTACAATATAAAACATCTTGAAATATCTACATAAATCTACACAAAACATTATGTAACCCTGTCTCCTAAACTAGGAAGTCCTGTATCTTAGGAGACAGTGTTAGGCCATACAGGGTGGTTAGTCATGTAGTTGTAGCTGCAGCCATGGAGTAGCGTGTAAGTGGATGCCGACTAATACTTTGTGTACCAGTGTGTGTGTAGAGTGAGTAGGTGGGGTGTATGAGTGGTTTGTGTTTGTCTAAGGGAGTGTGTGAAAGTGTGAAGTTATGTTCCCGTGGGATAATTTTCGAGTATAAAATCGGGATAAAAACTATCCTATGTGTTAATCCAGGTTATAAACTATCTGTATACCAAATTTTAGCCAAATCCGTTCAGTGGTTTTTGCGTGAAAGAGTAACAAACATCCATACATCCATACATCCATACATCCATACATACAAACTTTCGCCTTTATAATATTAGTAGGATTATAAGTACAAAATTGGGAATATTTGAATTAAAAAAATTAGGGTGGTGTTTAACTCGTTATATATTCACGTAAAGATCATAAAAATCTACATTACACAAATAGAGTTTCGGCACTAATTGAGTAGCGCCATCTATGTTCTGTTGAATAAATCAATCCTTCATTGATTTCGTGCATGTTGCAGAAGTTCCTGAATATGATAATAGATGGCGCTACTGGTTGTTGAATACGGTTAGTTGCGCCTAATAAATACCAAAACCTACTATAATTCTTATTTTTAAGTACAAAAACGGGAATATTTGCTTTAAAAAAATTAAGGGTGGTATTCAACTCGATAAATATTCACGTAAAGTTCTTAAAATCCACATGTAGAGATTTACAGGCACTAATTATAAGTTAAGTGAAAATTATAGTAAAATGATAAAAAATTACCAGTTTCTGATTTTTTCCTTTGTATTCACGTAATTACCTATCTGCATGCCAAATTTGAACTTTCTAGGTCATCTGGAACTGGGATATAGTTTTGATCTATAGGTCAGTCATAAAAATGACGATTTTTGGTCGTTAATAACTAAATAACCGTTTGAGATATGTTTATAAAATTTGGTACACATATCTATCTCGCCAGTCTCAATATATGTGCCAAATTTGACAAGTCTAGATTAAATAGTTTTTGAGTTATGAGGGGCTAAAAAGTGCCTCCAAATGTTTCGTGTAATATTACACATTGTGAGCGCGCCTTGCTTTGGCTGGCCACGCTCCCGCGTGTCTAGATTTGGTAATTTGTTGTAAATTTTAATGGACATAATTAAAGGGCTGGTTGAGTGCATTTTGATTCGGGATTGAGGTTTGTTTATTTTATTTTTGTTGTGTCTAAAGGTGTATCTTTTTTGTGTCTCTTCGCAAGTAGTGTAGATAGATATTACCTATCAAATATATATCAAATATATTACCTATCAAATATGCGCTGAAAGTAACGATGAGCACAAAGTGTTGTTATCAGTTAACGTGTGAAACAAAAAAAGACTAAACTCCATCAAATAAAAAATAACACAACGCCATCTCGCGGTAATATTTTCAAGAGTCCATGTGACATATCGATGACTTAATAATTAATGTAGGTACCTACCTATGTTAAAAAAAAACAATAATACGGATAATACCGTTAAGGCTGCATATTCTGAATGTTGGCAACGTCGCAAAAAGCTGTCAAATAATTACAAGTTTTAATTAATTTGGCAAATTTTCTGTATGAAAACAAGAAATATCGCTCTGTAGTGCACTAAAAAAATGATATAGGAATGCAATTAAAACACTGAATTTGATGTTGTAACCGTTTCCGGTGTATAAAAGGCATTTGGAAAGCTTCCAAATGCTTTTTCTACATCTAAAACTATATATTCGGTGTTACGATACTAATTATTGCATTCCCTTTTCAATTTTTTAGTGCACTACAGAGCCAATTAAAAAAAAACAATAATACGGATAATACCGTTAAGGCTGCATATTCTGAATGTTGGCAACGTCGCAAAAAGCTGTCAAATAATTACAAGTTTTAATTAATTTGGCAAATTTTCTGTATGAAAACAAGAAATATCGCTCTGTAGTGCACTAAAAAAATGATATAGGAATGCAATTAAAACACTGAATTTGATGTTGTAACCGTTTCCGGTGTATAAAAGGCATTTGGAAAGCTTCCAAATGCTTTTTCTACATCTAAAACTATATATTCGGTGTTACGATACTAATTATTGCATTCCCTTTTCAATTTTTTAGTGCACTACAGAGCCATATTTCTTATTTTCATACAGTAACAAAGCTAAATTAATTAAAACTTGTTAATATTTGACAACCATTTGCGACGTTGCCAGCTTTCGGAATTCCATATTAAACATTTATAGCACATAGACCGTATTATTCCTTATTCGGTATTTTTTTAATTACACCTACAAAAAAGTCAAAAAATAAAAAAAATCTACTTAGCTCATGAGCTTACAAGATAATTTAAATTATTAACAACATAAATTACTACAAAATATCTGGAGGCACTATAACCAACACGTCAAAAATATGCGCCAAAAGTGATAAAAATAGTAGAAGTTTGAATTTCGTTGTCTGTCAGTAACATTTTATTTCTCTCAGTAAACGTCAAACCCTTGCAATATGAATATGATATCGTTGTGTGCGCGATGACAGCGCCCCTAGTGGCCGCAACTATTCAGGACTTGTCATCTGTCAAATCATGTCAACTAGATGATAAGATATCTTTGTGATATTAAATTTCGACTAGTTTTTCAACGAAATTGAAAAAATAGTGTAAAAAGTGAGTGTGTATATTATACCTAGCGATTTTCTTCCTCGTGGAAAATATGGATATTATAATACGCACGGGATTTTGTAAGGTTAATTAGTCAAGATGTGGGTATTTGTCCAGTTTACTATCATGGATACAATAATGTAACACATTATTGTATGCATGATTGACATCAAACTTTATGAAGATTAAAGTAGTTCTTTATTATTATTAGTTAAGTTCTAATATTAAATCGATTATAGAATTGTATCGAATCAGAATCGACTATGGCAATATTTTGTCTATGATTTGCTTTTGACGTTTGTCAAGTTTGAAAGCACTGTGAAATAGATTCATTCGTTATTCGACCGTTGAATAAAACGTTTCCTAAAATTAAATCCGTTTATATCAGTGGAATCATCGTTTTATTTTAGAGATAAAGAGTAGATCCTTTATCTCAGAAGTGGGATTTGCCAATTACGCCCACTATTTCGAAGAAATATTACCGAACACAAAAACCACGTGTTTTTCTCGCATTCTAAAGTCTCCGAATTTAAATGGATAAAACTAACGGAAATCGCAAGAGCAGTCAGCGTAAACGTCGCCGTGATCGGAGCACAGAAACAAGGGCGAGCAAAACGCATAAGCGTAAGCAGAGAAGACAGCGATCTAGCGATCAAAATGGTCCGCTGGAATCTCATCATAGTGGAGGCCGCAGTTCCTGTGATCAGCCTACGAGACGTCGTCACCAACCGAGCCGGAGTCGCAGCCGTAACGGGTACCGCAGTCGAAGCAGCAGCTGTGAGCAGCGTCGGCGCCATCGCTCCAAACGGGGCTTGGATGGGAGGCGCACCAGGCGAGACCGCAGCAGCTACTCAGACTCCAGCATCGAGCGACACACACCTCCACTTCCGGGTCACGTGAGTACCCCCAATGTCCTTAATAGTGACACGCAAGCGTTTTTCACTACTTTAGTAGAGGCTTTAACCAATAGTCGACCTCAGGGTAATAAGTTTCCCATGTTAGGCAACGTGATTCCAGAATTCGACCCTATGGTTAAGAGTCAGACTATAGTGATGTGGATAAATAAGGTTGAGGAATGCGCGAGGCTTTACGGTTGGGGCGATGACCAGATAATTCACTACGCTCTGCCTAAACTGTCAGGGATTGCCAAATCGTGGTATCAGGCTCTTCCATCTATGTCGTACTCATGGTCTGAGTGGAAAGTCAAACTGGAGCAATCATTTCCTTGTAGTGAAGACTACGCCGAATTACTTACCGAGATGTTGTCGAAGCGTGTAAAGGCTCCAGTACACGTTGGCCGAGCGCGCTCGGCGAATGCGCTCGGCAGATTTTCGTGGTACTGTTCACACGTTGGCGTCTTTCATTCTGCGTTGGTCGCTAGACAAAGATGGACGTTAGTAAAAATTCTCTGTGGTTGCTCATTTTTGGGGTTTTTAATGTATTCATTGTGGTTACGTTACGTTACTCTATGACACCATCATGACCGTGAAACAATTAATTGTTGGCGCAGTGGCTGAGCGATCGACCGCTGCACAGGCCACAGCGTATTTTGGGTTCGATCCCCGCATGGAACAAATATTTGCATGATCTGCAAGTAGTTGTTCCGAGTCTGGGTGTTTGAGTATGTGAGTTTCATGTTTGTAAATGCACCCACGATACAGGAGAAATTCCTAGTGTAGGGCAATGTTTAAAAAAAAAACTAAATGACGGACTAATTAGATTTGTTGATACTGTCAAATAGCCAATTAACGCTACATTACTGTCTACTCCGACGCATACCTAAGCCTTTGAAATAAACACTCGGCCAACGTGTGATCGCTGTTTGCTGCTTGTGCCAAATTTCTTTGATTTGTGCACGAAAAACCGACACTAATCGGATCGTCGGCGAATGTTGGCCGCAAACGACAAATACACACAAAACAGCCTACTACACATTTGCCGAACACACTCGCCAAACGCGCTCGGCCAACGTGTACTGGAGCCTTAAAATTTAACGATTCGTTAGAACATTACTATTACGATAAAATAAATTTATTAAATCGATGCGAAATATATGGTAGACGTGCGGTAGACTGTCTACTATATGGGATTGAGGATCGGTCAGTGAGATTAGGCGCGAAAGCGGCAAAATGTCAGGAGCCGGAACAGGTCCTCTCATATTTTCAATCGGTCAAGCAGCAGATTCGCGAACCAGATAGGTCAAAAGTGACCTATGACAGACGTAATAACACTACCTCTTCATTATCCAGTAATAATCTTAAGCAAACGACTAATGGCAGTGAAAATAAGACTTCGAAGTCCCACAATACTGCGTCAGTTGTATGCTTTAACTGTAATGAAACTGGGCATTACAGTTCCAAATGTACAAAAAAGATATTGAAGTGTAATGTTTGTGCCAAATTAGGTCATTTGTCGATTAATTGTCCCAGGTTACCATCTGATTCGGGTAATAAAAATGATAAACCTAAAGAAAAAGAGGTGATGCGTATTGAAACAAATAATTGTAATGATAATAAATATTTAATGTACTTGAAACTCAACGGTGAAGTAATTCAGGGCTATGTAGATTTGGGTAGTCAGTGCACGCTGATCCGTCACAATGAGGCCATTAAGAGGGGAATCACGTGGACTGATAGCAACTTACCGACTATGAGGGGTATAGGTGAGAGTATAGTAGTACCATTGGGTGTAACAAACGTCATTATTGAAATTCAAGGTGTCGTGGAAGAGGTTAACGCGTACGTTGTTGATGATAATGTCATTAAATATTCAGTTTTAATTGGACATAGTTTTACAGAGAAACCAGGTATAGTCATAACGAAAACTACAAATTCATTAATATTCACTCGCGAACACTCGACTAAATTACAGTTACGTTTAAAAACAGATATTGTAATTTCCCCTAAAGAAATGTATCCATTACCTTGTATCTGTACCAACAAATATTCGGGTGTGGTCCACGTTAATGGTTCCTTACGGGGCATGTCACAGAATGTATATTATTTGATGCCGGGCGATTATGAAATAGAAAATGGAGAGGTTAGGATACTAATACAAAACTTTAGTGACCGTACGGTTTGTTTAAATAAAGATACGCTCATTACACGAGCTCGCTGTTCCAGGGATCACTTAAGTGTAAAGGAGATGGGAAAGTTCAAGTATGTGCAAAAATTCAGACGGCTATAGAAATGGGACCTAGCACTGTATAACGCTGAATAGCTCAATATTAATATTTCACATAAAAAAAGTTTCTAAAACTTGTTATATCTTCATAATCATGATAAAAAAAAACGTGAACACCTACCATTATAAGTACTACAAAAATTGCAAATATTGATATTGCTATAAACTTTTACTTAGGCGTTTACTTTTATGTATCTGCGATTGTATTTATTTATTGATGACCACATTTGTGACCCACTCAGATTAATTAAACATCTTCAAACTACTTACCAAATAATGTGATACGTGCTTAAACTTAAAATAAAGACAGTTTTCACAGACGATTTATGTAGGTAAGTAGTTGTAATGATAAACAAACGATATCGTTTACTTGATTTACATAGTTGAATACAGTATACCTAAACCTGTTTGGAAGAACTAATCTATCTAATAATGATAACCACATTCTTATTATTATGTTAGTTATATCGGTAAAGTCAAATAAACGCGCTGGGCGCTTTCATTTTGTTGTCGTGATTGATTAATCCTTTCTGAACTCGTTGTTGAACCCTCTAATTAGCTAAGGATACATTTAACAATTTCGAAATGAAACAAGAAAAATAGGAAATACTATATTTATTCGTTAATCTGTGATTCTTTTATATAAAGTCTGAAAGAATACGAAGCGACGGACTGTGTTTAAATGTCATTTTATTACGTGATGATGGAAATCTGGGTGTGATGTTGTTAATTTCTGCAACTTTGAACTGTTTCTTTCCACTACATGGCGATGGCCTTGCAATGTTCTCACAGAACAAGCACAAGTTAAGCACTCCGTTGAATAGCCGAATAAACGAATTTCACCAGTTGCTCCTGAATGCAGCAGTTCATAACAAGGATGACAATGTTGGCTGAAAGATCGGCCTGTGCGGTTATAATTATTTAGCCACGAGCTCCTCTCGAGTGTATATGACGCCGCAGTCTTCGCGTGGATATACCACAGTTTATGCATTGCATGATTCACTGTATACAAGTCAAGTCCTAGTCGAGAAGCGAGAGGTCGGTAGGTTTGCAAGCAGGAAGTCCAATAAACAAGCGGGAGTCAAGGAAAAGCAAAATGAAAGAATCACAACGAACAATAATAATAAGCAGAGCGCAGAGCGTTCAAACGACGTCTGACGTTTGTTTTTTTCTTAAAGATGGGATTGGACTCAAAGTGTCACAGAAGCGATTGAAATCGTTAGAAAGTAGTATCGATCATACTTCAGTTATTTTTTTTTCTCCCCCACTCCAGCTGGTGTAGCATGGCGCCGTAGAAAGGGGTTTTGTCGACGCAAGAATAGGCAAAATGACAGAACGTAGAAATATTTTTAGCGTTTTAAGCATGGTAATGTAAAAAATATGGAAAATAAACGTTCTTATCTACAATAGTGTACGAATGGTGTCATATTTGTGCAAAAAAACAGTCGATTTGTGTAGAAATAACGATGAAATAACTTTGTCTTTTCTTGGTAGAATAGAGATAGAATCGCCATGCTACGCGTGCTGGGCAATATTCTCTTTCCACTCCTACCTTTCACGATGTTGGGCGTCTTCCTTCCAGTTCAGACGGAACCTGTCTAGTTAATATTATTCTGCACAAAATATGAACTAAGATTAAACTAAGAAGCTCATTCCGAAGCTTTTAACGAAAATAATAAAGTTGAGTTTAGTGGACGAATCACTTTAAAACAATCTGATTTTCCGAATCAAAACGCATGAAAACACAATAAAAATCAACGAAACGACTCTGAATCTATCGATTCCAGCCAAATACTGTTTCAACGCCAATTCTTAATTTCAGAAAACAAATCGTTTTAAATCACATTAGTAAAAATCGATTAAATACAGTTTCATTTTAACAATCTGGAAAAGCGTTATTACCCTTCCCTAGTTTTCATTGTGGTGTGATTTTTATTTCTGACAGCGTTTTAAAATCTTTGATATTTGATGTAAACAAAGACCGCAGGTTTGTTAGATTTATTATTGTGCCATAAAACTATCGTAATAAGTGAAAAAAAAAAAAAAAAAAAAAACATTCAAAGTGCTGGTAGCGCGAAGACAGTGGCGACTTCCGGTTTTCTCAAGCTGTACTAGGGCTGCCAAAAATCTCGTACTTTCATTATTTTGTTCTTGTAAAAGTACATTGAGATAAAAGTATATGGAGGCGCCCCGATGTTATATACTTACATACATTTTGCTTAATACAAATCAGTCAAATACGAGACAGCGAGTGAAATATTGGTTTGTCTCTTTCTTTCTTATGCAGTAATCATATTTGAGAAAAGAGACAACAGTATTTCAGTTGTTGCTCAAAATGGGAATATTTTGTTGGCACAAAATTGCCTCAGATACAGAAACGTGCCGATTTCGCCATTTTATGTGCCAAGTTTTGTGGTAGTTCTGCTGTCAAATGGCTGTCAAACAGTTGTACTAACGGTACAGTAGGTAAATACTCTGTACTTAGTCTGTGCTCTCTACTTAGTCTGTGACCGGTACCTCTATTGATTTGTCTCATATTTCATCACAGTGCGAAGTTAATTCAATTTAAATAAATATCAACTGTTTGCTTGTTCAAATTCACCATGTCGGTCAAAGTGTTTGAGGCACGGGAGCACTGCAAAGTGGCGGAAAAAGCGTAAGTCAAAAATCATTCCTCTTAAGTTTTATTTAAAATTATTTTGGCGAATGATGCTGATAATTTGTCACAACTTATGTTTATTTATTCGTTTTTCTTATTTTTTGTATCTATATCGTGCAGAAACTATCCTCGAATCTAACCTGTCCTTGCGGGGCTCCGTCGAGACACTTTGTTTAGTAGTAATCAGTTATTTGACCTAGGATGCAAGAGCGAGCTCGGGACTTGAAGCACCCTGACACGGACAGGTTAGATTAGAAGGGGATGGTGGGGTCTGGGCGTTGCCTTTACATGAGAGTGGTGCCAGGACACTCGGGGAACCTCCCTACTTATGCTAAACAATACCAAGTTTTTGAAATACGCCTATGTGACTAAAACGAGTTTGAGGTTAGGTTACAAAAACATATTTCCTTGACCTGGAAGTGGTACAGGGGGTAAGGGGCTTCCCCCTCCCCCTCCCAGCCCCTCTTCCTCCGTCCGCCTGCTCCTGGATACTAAACTTTACCCCTCCCTTTTCTGCTTTTGGACTCGCAAGTGGTCAGATATTTGTGAGGTGGGACGGTTGCCTATAGTGGATGGTTAATGATTAGATCTATGTCCAAAATAATAAAGATTTTTTTATCTGCAAACAAGGCTTTGAGTCCTTTTCAGATATTTTCTAGGATAAATATGTATCAACACTAAGAACTGGTAGAGATTAAATAGTTTGTTTGGTTTATATCAATTGCTGTTATTTTCGGTGAATTACTTCTTTCGTCAAGGTACTAGTTCTTTACTAATTCTCTCATAACTCTTGCTAATTAATACTAGGCTTCCTCCATTATTTTATTTGACAGCACCGTAAACGCAGTGGCTGAGCGATTGAACTGCTGTACAGCATGTCGCGGGTTCGATTTGCACACGGAACAAATATTTGTATGACCTACAAGTAGTTGTTCTGGGTCTGGGTGTTTGTGTATGTGAGTTTGTATGTTCGTAAACGCACCATCATGTGATAAAGCCTGGTGACAGTCATACCGACAGACAGATAGACAGTCAGATGGACAGAAAGTGGAGTCTTAGGGCGGTCACAAACATCAGTTTTCCTCGATCATAAAAGATCACAAATAAAAAGTGGAGTCTTAGGGCGGTCACAAACATCAGTTTTCCTCGATCATAAAAGATCACAAATAATTTTCCTTGACCCTGTTTTAAAAAACTTAGATTTTACTACTGAATTCACTTTTTTCTATGAAACTTTAAAAAGCTACTTTAATATCTTAGTAGAATAATAATATGAATATAAATTCTTATTTTCAATTTTTATTATTGATGGATTTTCCTACAAAAGTGGCCTTTTAAAGCTCTTTTGCACGTGTAGCATGACCAATTCTATCTTTATTCTACCAAACTTATTTTTGTACAGAAGTCCGCAGGTCAACCTACCCGAATCTGTCAAATTTTACCAATCGAACATTAACATTCCCTTACTGTGATAAGGTTGAAAATCTATTAAAGAAAGAAAAATGGGCAAAACGTCCCTTTCCTTGTAACACTTCCACCTAATATAGCAAATGAAAGTACTTGAAAAGTGTATCATTTCGTTGTATGACAGCAAACCTGTAAATCATGGGAGAAAAAAGTTATTGAGACTTGAAAGCAAAATACCAACTGCACATAATGTTAGGTAGAACTCATGTATCTCATAAGCCCGGTCCGCAGCGCCAATTTTCTAACAAAACATGATAACAAAACATGTTAGCAAAACATGTTTTGATAACAGCCTGTCTGGTGTGTTCTCTTTTGTTATTGTTTTTGTTTCATTCCAATTCATTTCAAAAATGAATTCTGACGAAGAGGACGTAGAAGCTGTAATAGCTATAGTGGATTTAGTTCTACAAATACGTAACCGAAATAGATTCCGGGTCCGACCCTACCTGCTACCTCGTTCCTTCAATATTTATCAAGAACTGAAAATCGATGATAGGTTCGGTATACAAATTGTTTTAGATGTTCGGAGAGTTCTGCTTGACGTCTTGTTTCAATGAGCTCGAACATAAAATGCGACGCTTCCCCTCCCCGCAGCCGAACGACGACGACATAGCGACGTGCAACGTTGCTGTGTCGCGACCTGCATTATATTGCAATGTTTTCTTCTGAAAATCGAAATTAATCTTTTTACATAAAAGTTTCAATAACTTTTATCTCCCGTGGTTTACAGGTTTTCTGTCATACAATGAAATGATACATTCATCACGTACTTTCATTTGATGTATGGATGGGAGTGTTACAAGGAAAGGGACGACGGGGTCCATACATTTTTGCCCATTCTTCTTTGAGAGATTCGAGGTAGGCTGATGTGAATAATACAAAAAAATACAATACGACGAAAATGTACAATACGACGTTATACATTCGATTTCTACATTTTTAACATCGCCATGATTAGAACTCAGTGTGTCTATTCTTGCGTCTACATAGCTTGTTGATATACGGCGTCAAGATATGCTTGTTGGTCTAAAAAATAATTATTGATTTAATTAGGGAAGCAGGAACGTACTTCAAATGCGATTACTATATGGTTTTATTGATATGCTCAGTTACTGCACTGCGAAACTTGTTTGCGAAAATAGTTATGCCTTCATGATTATTAAATCGTCGTGCTAGCGATGTTGCATAACTTAGAGCCTTAAGAGGATCGTCTACCGAGCGCTCGTCCATACTAAAAGAGAAAACGTTTTTCTACCCCTAAATGTTATCCTATCTCATTGATTTTTTAGAATGCTTCTGACACAGTAAAAAACTGGGTTTATAGGTTTTCTTTTTTTCAAAAGTAACTCTTAGGCGCCTGTAACTTACAAACTATTATAAATTTTGAAAAAAAGAAAACCTATAAACCTAGTGTTTTACCGTGTAGGAAGCATTCTAAAAAATCATTGAGATAGGATAACATTTAGGGGTAGGAAAACGTTTTCTCTTTTGGTATGGACGAGCGCTCGGTAGACGATCCTCTTAACACACCACGTTTTTTTAGGCGCTGATGACGCGCGTTTACGGCGCTTTTGTAGCAATGTATCTGCGCGTTTGTATCTATATATACAAAAGCACTGAATATATAATAGTACCTAAAGGCAAAAGCAAGGATTCTGTGCAAAGGATATCTCTTAAGTCCTGATAAAGTCTTGTGTTTGTTGAGCATCCTGACTGCGTACTACGGGCGTCGTCAGCGAATAAAGTAAACGTGGCGTGGTGTGCAAAGGATCTTCAAAATTACAATTTTGAAAAACTTTTAATATACCTACTTAAAGAAAGAAGAGCAGGTTTTGAAATTAAATTAAATTACAGGTATGAGAGGTCCTGGCGGGGTCGCGGGACTGTTTTATCAGGTAACCGTGGCCCCGGAACGTAAAGGGCTATTGAAGGACACCGTGGATTTCAATCGGTACAAGTCTGACCGTCCCTCCTGCTCTGCCCTGGGTGGGATGACTCATTTGATGGTTTTACCACTTTTTTTTGTAATGTATGATGTATGAGATGTGTCATCTAACTAACTAAATGCGAAAGTTAGGATGGATGGATGTTTGTTCCTGAATCACGTTAGAAAGGCTGAACGCGGATCGTCTCGATTGAATCAGAGATAGGTTATAGTCTAGAATAAAACAGGATGTTGTTTATCCTGGTATTGTGTTCCCGTTGGATAATTTTTGAGTAAGCCCCTTATTACACTAGGCGACACAAGTCTCCGATACCTTACGACTTCGGTATCCAAGCGACTATCTCGATACAAATATGGGAGGTGCGGCCAATAAGGCCTGTCGGATTATTCCTAGCTTTAGGCTTAGCTAAAGTCAAAGTCAAAGCAGAAAAAATGATATTTTTACCTTAAACAAAAGCGAAATATCAAAATGAAAAATTAATGGGTAATAAGGCCTACGAGTAGAAGGCTAATCAGGCCTACGGCTTTCAAATACTTAAATAATTGTAATATACCTATTTAATTTTTATCTTTTTTGGGGATGAAATTATGTGAACAAAGTACTTAATAATATTTGGATTATTCATCTCGAACACCAGAGATATTAATAATATCTTTATCTTTACATATAATAAAATCGCAAAGCTGTCATTCCTGTACATTGAATATTTTTTTCTTTTTGTATTTTTTTCGAGATAAGGTTGTATAATCGATTCTGATGCCAAATCAACTTTTTTTTTCGAATTTTTTTGTTTTTTTTTTATTTGATCTATCTCCTAAACTACTGTAAAGTTGTCGATCAAATTTTCCTCAAACATTTCTAATAATATGCTTCTATTAATAGGCTATGTATTATTACGCTATTTTCCCTGGGAGATAAGCAATTTTGAATTGTTGTTTTTAAATGTTTGTTTGGAGTTGGAAGCTAAACCACTGGATATTATTTATTCAATTTTTTCTCAAATATTCCTTAAACTGCTCTTCAATTAATAGGATATGTATAATTCCGCTATTCTCCTTGGGGGATTAGCAATGTTATAATATGTTGATTTTCAGTCATTGTTGACATTTGTATAAGAACCGCTATTTGAAAACTACTGTCAGCGTACTAGCCAGTCTGGTTGGTAACCTGCTTGACTTTCGTGCAAGGGGTCTCAGGATCAAATCTTGCAATTTTCTTTTTCACTTTTTGTGTTTCATTTTTTTGTTTTTATTTGTCCTAAGAGTTTCAAATAATAAAAAAAAATTGTGCATACTTTTACTTCAATATTATTCGCAATTTTTATTAATTACTATTGTTTTTCAATAGTTCTCTAGGATATAAATCTACACTGATTTTAAATTGTAGGTAGTGTTGGTTTTTTTTTTAACTGTAAAATTGTTTCTAGGTGTAGGAATTTGAAAGATTCGAAAACAATCAGTGTTTCTATTATTTTGTGTTTATTTATGTTTTGAATTGGTGCTCAAACCAGTGCATAGATTCTGTTTGAAACGACGACAAGTTGTACTCATCGAGTCAAATAATTAGTTATTTTTAGGTATCACGCGGTATGCTAAAGGGAGAAGAGCAATGCTATCGTACGTTCAATTTGCAGCGATATTGTAAATCGACCAAAAAATTATGGTCTAATGTTTAAGATAAACACGGATCTTTGAAATTAATGTAGCTCAAATAAGGATGTTTCCTATGCAAACTATGTACCTAGGTATAACATTATTGATCTAAACTAATAATAAAAATGCAAGTATGTTTGTTTTTTTACCTTTGCACGCATTACTACCTACTGAATCGATCGTCCCAAAATTTAGCATATACGTTGTCAGGAGTATAGACACGGATATAGGGTATCTTTCATCCCGAATAACAGAAGAGAGCTGTTGCCGAGAAAACAATTACGTTCATATTCCAGATGGCGCCACTTACACGATCCGTATTATTTCTCAAATTCTAAATCAACGCAAGCGAAGCCGCGGGCAAACACTAGTAGTCTAATAATTTAGGTACGTTAAGACCGTAGGCCCATAATAAGCAATGATAAGCATAATAAGCACCGTGGATTTTAGTCAGTACAAGTCTGACAGTCCCTCCCGCCCTGCCCGGGGTGGGAGGACTCATTTGATGATTTTACCAAGCTAAAAAAAAAGCCACTCAAGAATACCTAATAAAGTTTTCTACTGGTGAAAGAATCTTCAAAGTCGGTCCAGTAATTTTGAGATTACTTCAACACAAACTTATAAAATTTACCTTTTATTTATTATATCTAATACATTATTATGTTGGCAGCCTGAAGACCTCCTTCATGCGTTGGAAGCCAGACTTCGACACGGCAGCTGATGAATACAGCCAGGCGGGTAAGCATTATATCCTCCTCGATTTTTTTCCTCAAGGTAGTGAGAAACTCCTAGTCTTCAGAGTAGTAAGTTAACTACTCTAAAGGGGTGCCTTTACCGGGATAGCGGGGATGTCCACGGCGTCGCGGGTCTGTCTTGTGTCGGGGTCCTGGAACGTAAAGGGCTATTGAAGGACACCTTGGATTTTAGTCTTTCTCTCTAACTTCCTCTTTTTAATTGAAATCTTTATAAGAATACATTTTTTGTTAAATACTATTATCTTGTTGTACTGTGATGTACTTACTAAAAATGACATTAATCTTAGACTGGTAGTTAAACCTCCTGTTGTCACGAGACTTTCTGAAACGGAAACCGCAGCCTTGGAAAGTAAAGGGCAACTGAAGGAACAGGTTGTTTTTTTGTGAGAGGTGGGACACATAATGATGTGTCAGTACAAATTCAAAATAAATGTACGAGTTCTATTGTAAATGCTTCTTTTCTCCGTTCCTTGCCGGAGTCTGTATATTCTGATTGCTACAACCTTGAGGTCTTTTTTTTACGTGGTAAAATCATCAAATGAGTCCTCTCACTAAGGGCGGAATGGGGGGACTGTCAGACTCGTATGACTAAAATCCACGGTGTCCTTCAACAGCCCTTTACCTTCCGGAGTGACTACCTCATAACACAGTCCCGCAACCCCGGCAGACTTTGGTTCTCTAATCTTGGGGTCTTTAAGTCAAGAGTGAATAAGTGAATTTCTAGAAAAACGTTCTTCACCATCGACCACATCTTCTCTTACCATCAGGCGCGATAGTGGTAAAAGAACCTATCGCTAAAATGCATCGCTGACTTAGCTAATGTGTTTTCAGCGCAATGCTACCGTATTGCCCGAGATCTGCCGAACTCGAAGGAGTGCCATCTGAAAGCAGCGGAGAACTACAGGAAGAATAACTCCCTCTTCCACGCCGCCAAGGCTTTGGAAAACGCCATCATTGTTTCAAAGGAGTTTGCTACGGCTCAAGAGGTAAGTCGTTTCTATATTGGACTCGCGACCCTCCCTGCGTGTCTATAAAGGCCACTTTAGCAACCTAAATGTGCATTGCGGTAAACTTCTTAAAATGGAATATTCTATTCTATTGCTCAAGCAATTGAGAAGATAATTGATATAGAAGAATTTTTGTTGTACCAATAGTTTTAGCTACATTGATGAAGTTGTGTTTGTAGAATGTAGATACCTGGCTTCGTTCAGGTTTAATTTGAAAACTATATTTCTCGCTGATAAAGTAGGAAAATGTTCCAGTCGTTTTTTTTATTTTACTTAAATGTTTATTTATTTATTTAAAACTCGCAACACACGCTTAAAACAGTAAAAAGGCGGACTTAAGGCCTAAAGCAATTATCGTGCTTAGAAAAAAAAAAAAAACAAATCTCTTTGGGCAAATACACGCTTGTCGCCGAGATTTGTCAACCAAACCAAGGCAAGGCCGTGTCTGCTACCCCGCGGTCGTGGAACTGTCTTATAGGGAAACCTGTCCTTAGAACGTAAAGGGCTATTGAAGGAACATCGTGGATTTTAGTCAGTACGAGCACAGTATAAATATCTACAGTAGTGGCTCTCGGCCGCATGATAGAAATAAATACCTACAGCCGCGCGGTACGTAAACATGCGTTAGGGCTGTCCGACGCCCGTCTCCAGCATTTTAATTACATTTGCCTACTTTCTGTTTCTATTTAGTGTTGTGATTGTAAATATACTTTTCTTATATTTAAGTAAACAAATAAAATACTTTGTATATTGAAAAGGAAGTGTTCAATAAAAATGCGTGTTGTTTTTTATTAATAGATTTAATTTAAAAACAAATGTTTGTTTGAAAAACAAATTGTGCTTATTTTGCGACCGAAAAATATTTGCGCCTTGACTGACTCGTACGAAATGCTTTATTATTGAATTTTAAAGTATAATAAACTCGCATTCTAATAAAAAGCTTCTCGCATTCTAATAAAAAGCTTTCTTCTTTTTAAAATTAAATTCAGCGACTCAGTTTAAGTTAGTTCGCATAAGTATTTTGATGGGCAACTACGGAACCCTACACTGTGCGTGGCCCGACACGCACTTGGCCGGTTTTTCTAGTATTATTCATACACAAAACACAGATAATAAACAAAATATTACTGTAGCGCCGTTACGTAAAACGCACCCGTGACGATATAACAAGGGTCTGATTACGTCGTCGTGTGGATTCGCGTCAACCGCTCCACACGACGACGACGAAGGCAGTCGGCCTAATGCAACCGAGTGCGCACACTCAAACACGGAGCGTACTATGTACTCTAACAAAACACACATGCACTGGAGTTTTAACACAAGAGTAAGTACCTACCGTATCATGATTCATTCAGAACCGCCTATAACTTAACTATTTAACTTGCCTCAGTAACTTTCCTTTACTTTATTCATTTTACTGTATTTATTAACCCAAATACCCTTTTTTTCGTGAGATAAAGAAAAATACATAACCATTAAAAAGTCACACATTATGTACCTACCTACTAGCACGGCTACTAGCTACTAGTAAGTAAAATTATTTTATAGTTAGTACTCACCTTTCAGAGGTTGCAGGTAATTTAAAAAAACTTATGTCTGGATGCGTTATTATTGACGTTAAACACCCAAACACAGCACAATATTTTCTACTTGTCATATTTGCTAAAAAAAAACAACGCACCGTCCGTTCATCACTACGTACGGCCGTGACTGTCTGCGCCTCGAGCGCGCCCCGACATCGAGGCGCGTAGGTATAGCTCGCGTTTCGTCCGTTTGTAGGGAGTCCCAATACTGTTATTACCGTGGTACGAGTCTGACAGTCCCTTTTCCGTTCCACGCGGGGTGGGAGGACTCATTAGATGATTTTATCACGGTAATAAAATGGCTGTCTGCTGCTCCCGGCTTATATTAAGAAGCAAGTTGTTGGTACAGCTTTTTGCTGGTGGGTGCAGTCAAAATTGACCCCATGTTATCTTATGTGCTTCACAGATATACCGATTTCTGTAAACAAGTTTTACCTGCACCGATCAGTGCCGACTTAATACCTAAATCGGACAAGAACTCAATAATCGTTTAGATTTCAAAATAAAGGAGCCGTTGGATTCGTATCAAAATGGACGCCGACAATGTGCCATAATAATGTGGTCGGTCAAGCGGGGCTAAGAATTATATTTAAAAAAAAAGACGAGTGGTTACAGTAGTCTCATATCATGTGTAATATCCGACATTTTACCTTGCTATTAAGCAATATTAACATTAGGTATATCCTGAAAAACCTAGACAGAAAATAACAGTTATCATTATTCCATGAGCCAGGCTTATTTACTATAAATAAGTTTAGTCAACGTTCATACATACTTTATCAAGAAACGATTCTTTTGCTCTTTGTTCCAGACGGTTATATTTCTATTGTTGCTCCTTGGATACGCCATCGACACGTGTTCACTTATGGGTGCTACACACTAGTTCGGTTCGGTATATTTGACTCAGCAGTATTTGTTTAACGATAAAGCCGACCCGAAGGAATACATCATATGGGTTAGGTAGGTTAGGCATAAGCATAATATGTCTAGACTTTTCCCTATATGTTGGTTATTTCGAGTCACTGATTACCAGTAACAACTCCTAAAGGTTTACAAATGACAGCCGTGACCAAAAGCTTAGCTTGCTTTTTAATGCAAAGAGAATTCTCAGTATGTAATGAAAAGTCAATCCGCAGATTAACCTAGGCAAGCGCGGGTAACGTTGAATATCAACCCGTACGGCTGTTATTAATCACCCACGAGCTCCTCACAGCTCCATACTTTATACAGGGCCGATCGGCAAACTTTCGTTTCTTTACTTTACACGTTCGTATCATCAATACCATCTAAATTATGTCCGGAATAACTCGGTTTCATGCTTTCATGGACCGCGACCATATATCAGGGTTTACCGAACCAAACCGACCTGAATACTTGTGTAGCACCCCTAAACAGCGATATGCTCGATCTTCAATAATAACTCATCATTTTTCAGGACTTATGTCTTTCATTAATTTCATTTTTCAGGACTTATGAACGTATCATTATCATCATCTGCTACATTATTTTTAGGCAACGCCAATCCGCACTTCATCCAGTCGGGATTCCAACTGAATCTCAAAAAAGAGATTAAGTATATCAAAATAAAATAATATCAAAGAAAATTCACATATTTTGTACTAGCTGTTGCCCGCGACTTCGTCCGCATTGTATTTGGTTTTATGGCACCTATACCAATATTCTCCTTTTTAATTCGTTGAGAAAGTGAGAGTAGGTACCTGATGTCCCACTTTAAAGTTTGTTATAGAATCTATAACAAACTTTAAAGCAAATGAAATGAAAACTTCCAGACACAACACTTTATATACGACATTGGTAGTTTTTCCCTCTGGTGCTAAAATAAAAAGGTGGTCAGCATTACTGACAGGCGAGCATGTGTTATATATAGTTGGCCGTGGGAAAAAGAGTTGGACCTTAGGTCGACATCAGCTTCCTTCAGGGTCTGTCCTTGGGACTTATTTATGGTGATCGCGAAGTAAGCGGCTACCGGGAATTGTGTGAGTTTGAACTGGAAAAGGAAATTGTTGGAGATGAGTGGTATTCACGGTATCAATTCAGTTTCCCCTGAGCCACATCCGGTGAGAATTTCAGCTTCGCTTAAATTTCTGTGTAATGCAGTAACTATTAGTCGCGTTCCATTGCACAATTTTGGTGGAGTTAGATTTCTTAGAAGCATTATTATTACTTTTAGGTTATTTTATGAGCTCGAGGACCACAGGCAGTTAATGATTTAAAATCTCGAGTGGGTAGTTGCTGGCATCATCCTGATTGACGACGTTATTGTATGACGTGTGAACCACATCATTCCCAACAATTTCGGCTAATATGTTTTCATTTATTGCAGCGGTTCGGTCATTTTTTTAGTATCGCACGATCAAATAGCCAAGAATTTTCCTGAAGTGTTATACTTGACGGGACTCCGAATACGTAACTTATCAATTCTTCTTACAACGGGCAGTGTCTGCCGGAATTTTCCGGAGAACAGTACCTACTGTGATATTGTCCATGGGTCTATCATCATGGCGAATGTCTCAAAGCGTTCTGTCCACGGCCTCGACGGCTTTTTTGTTCGACATGGTACATTCAGACGATTACATTTTTTTTAGCGTGGTAATACATCACGTGGAAAACAACGTGTACTCTTACTCGCCGCCCGCATGGCCGCGCCTACAGTGGCTGGAGATCGTGTAGCGACGTCTGTCGCCATCGGCGTCTACCACTGCGGCTGGGCTGGAGGTGGACATTGTCCTCTCCCTCATGCGTCCCGCCTCCTCCTTCGCTAGCATGACTGCTTCGCAGAAGGAGGCGACTGCTTCCCATTCTGTCTCGCCCCGCAGCATCATGGTCTCGACCAATACTAAGCACGAGAGGTCACCGATTATCGTCGTAGTGAAGACACGGCGGTTCTCTGCCCAAGTGGGTAGTCCTGCACCGTATGCTCCACCGTGTTCTCCAGGCGATCCACGCAGTGGTGACACCCAGGCGATTCTTCCTTTCCTATCCGACACTGCTACCTCCCGAAACTTTCGTGTTCGTTGAGGACCTACGTCATGTGGTAGGTCAGGCGGGACGCCGTGACGCCTATCCAGCCACTCCTTAAAGAAGGGTCTTACCACCGCGGTTGGGGCTAGGGTTGCCAACCGTACTATAATATATAGTACCTATTGTACTATATTTAGGGTCTCCGTACTATATACTATTGAAGAAATATATAGTACGCGAAAATACTATATTTCCGTACAATAGCTAAATGTTTATATTTTGCGTTTCTATTTCATTACTAAAATTAGTAAAATAAAAAAACTTCTTGCAATTTACGAACACGTTTTTAAAAAATATGGAAGAAGTGCAAAAAAATATAGTTTAAAAAAAATAAATAAGTAAAAATATAACTTTAGTCTATTTTTTATTCTTCCCTACTAAAATACTATATTTTTTTGAAGCGTACTATATTTTTTATGGCTTTAAAAAAAAAAAAACTATATTCTGACAAAAAAATGTTGGCAACCCTAGTTGGGGCGTGCCCGGAACTCGGTTGCGACAGTCGCTCTCTCCATATTGCCCTGTGATCGCGCCGGAGCTCTTTCCTGGGATTCATCCTGGCGATTGTATTGTATTGTATAGCGGGCTAGTATCCGCAACTCCACGTCATATGCGCGTATTTTGCGTGCGGATGAGATGATCATTCTCCTGGCGATGCGCCTCGATAGACGCGGTGGAGGGCCGTCGCCTCCAGGGTAAGACGACTACATTACAATCCTGAAACACCTTTGCTTTGTCACAGTTTCATGACTACGAACACGTTGAGTGTTGCAGTGTTGTCTTAGTCAAATGGGATTTTAAACAACAAAAAACAAAAAAAAATACGCATCTTACTTTGTTAGTGACGTACAACAGAGACTGCTCATCAGGCTGAACAACTTTGCTAAGACGTCATTCCTTTGTAGCTGGGCTCTTGGAGTTCCACAACAGGTGTTCCAGATCTTCAATTTTTATACGTCAACAGAGACTGCTCATCAGGCTGAACAACTTTGCTAAAACGTCATTCCTTTATATGGTATAGTGTAGCTGGGCTTTTGGTGTTCCACATCAGGTGTTCCAGATCTTCAGTTTTTATACGTCAACAGAGAGTGCTCATCAGGCTGAGCAACTCTTGCTAAGACTTCATCCCTATACATATATGTTATAGTTTAGATGGGCTTTTGGTGTTCCACATCAGGTGTTCCAGAGATCTTCAATTTTTGTATGTCAACAGAGAGTGCTCGTCAGGCTGAACAACTTTGCAAAGACGTCATTCCTGTATTTGTTATAGTGTAGCTGGGCTCTTGGTGTTCCACATCAGGTATTCCAGATCTTCAATTTTTATATGTCAACAGAAAGTGCTCATCAGGGTGAACAACTTTGCTAAGACGTCATTCCTGTATATGTTATAGTGTAACTGGGCTCTTGGAGTTCCACATCAGGTGTTCCAGATCTTCAAATTTATTTCTTCAGCAGAAAATTCTCATCACGCGGAACAATTTTTGCTATCGCACCTTTTTTGTATCTCTTATAGTTTAGCTGGTCCGTTGCGGTTCTGCACCAGGTGTTCAAGTTTTCAAGATAAATTATAGCCTATGTGTTGGCCAGACTTAATACCTATACAACAAAACAAAAAAAATCATTCAAATCCGTCCAGTACTTTTTGAGTTTATCCCGGACATACATACAGACAAACAGACAAACAGACAAAAATTCTAAAAACTATATTTTTGGCTTCGGTATCGATTGTAGATCACACCCCAAGTTTTCTTTTCAAAAAATATTCAATGTACAGTTTTGACTTTCCTACTATTTTATTATATGTATAGATTTTCTCACGTTTTGAGTGGCCGCTCTCTCAGTCCCGTAGGGTTATTTTCTTATTTTTAGGACATTTAAAAATGTGGTTTTTTAGATTTTTTAAATCTAGTAATTTTGTAATCATTAAGGCGCTCCCTTACCGCGAGCATTCACCTGTAATCCTACTAATATATAGGGTGATTGTAAATTAGTGAACGATACTTAAACACGTGATTGTTCTCATGATTACAAACAACTTTCCCAAAGAAACTTTTTTTGTAAACTCATTAGTTTTACTTTTATCACTATAAAACTTATAAAATTACGTGCGCGCGTGGATAAACTCAAACTTCGCGCGGTTTGCGATCAGCTGTTAGCGGAGAGCCTCATGCCACCCCCCGCCCGCACCGCGCCCCGTGCCATGCACTACAGCAGTAGTAAAAAAACAGTTGCTCCGGGAAGCGTGTCGCATGCGCATTGTTTTGTTATTTTTTTGACGCCCCGCCTGCGCGGGATGCCGTACAATTACACCGCGAGTACAATACTGGTGATTGGGAAGGGAGTAATGGTGTTATTTATAAAGAAAGGTGGATATTAGGTCGAAGGGGTCCAGCTGCTTGGCCACCGCGGGCTCGTGAAAAACCTAGTGTATTGTGATGGGCCAGTCAATACTTTCGATGAACTAAAAGGATCGAAAAGTGTTTCGAAATAGTGAAAAGTGACACTAACACTGCGACGAGTGCAGGTTCACATTATAAAACGTGCGAATAAGTGCGTTCAAGCGCAAGGCGGACACATCCAACAATTAATGTGAGTTAAAACTTAGTTGATTAAAGTCATAATAGGTAAATAGTCAAGTTGATACCATTTTTTTAGACACACCAGTCTTACGAAGTTCAAAAACAACGAGAGTAATAATAAAATACCCAAGTTTTTCTTGTAGACTGCTAGCTCAAAGCCTAGATAAGTGTGATGGAAACTTAGAATAACTTGAATCATGCTCAGTCTCGAGTAGGTATCGAGTCAGTTAATAATGTAGTGGTATCTTTTAAGCCGTTTCTAAACATCCATCTTTTAAATAATAAAAACAAACGCAATTCCTGAAGTTAGTTTGTAAGTAGTAGTAGTTAGTTTGTAAGTGGAGTCTAAGTTAGAAAGATTATGTATTTTATGTATTTATTATAGCGCGCGCGTAAAGTACCAAAATACTAGTCTTGGATATTACTTTATCGAAACATGTAGGTGCACTGCCTACGTCATTGCCAACGCGGGCGCGGGGCCCCACCGCTAACAGCTGATCGGGCGACGGCGCGCGCGCGTAGTTTGAACTTATCTGTCGCGCCTTTAATTTTATTATAGTGATAAAAATAAAACTAATGAGTTTACAAAAAAGTTTCTTTGGGAAAGTTGTTTGTAATCATGAGAACAATCACGTGTATAAGTATCGTTCACTTATTAGCAGTCACCCTAATCCCTATACAAATGCCAAAGTTTGTGAGGATGTATGTGTGTATGTAGGTATGGTTGTTTCTCTTTCACGCAAAAACCACTGAACGGATTTGGCTAAAATTTGGTACACAGATAGTTTATAACCTGGATTAACACATAGGATAGTTTTTATACCGATTTTAAGTTCCCGTGGGATACTTTTCGAGTTGTAGCGGGTGAAGCCGCTGGCAACAGCTAGTGTAACATAAAAATTTAATGCTCTATTGTCTTCGAATGTGTGAATCTGTAACGTTACATTACAGGTGAATGCTCGCAGTGAGGGAGCGCCCTTAATATCATTAATCTGAAACAAAACTCCTTGTGTTTTATTCATTAAGACTGCTCACCTGCTGCTCACCCACTAGTTAAATAGCTGTTAATGTTGCGAGTATTGTTAAAATTATTTTTTACCAATAGAGATGGGGGAGGACAAAAACTTCAAAATGGGCATAAACTTGGCAATATTGAGCATAAATGCCCGGTCACTGGGCATAAAAACTAATAAATTTGTTTAGTACCTATAAAATTAAGCAAGTTTCTGCTCAAATAAATAAATAATAAAAATTGGGCAAAATGCCCAGGCAAAAGGTATTTATCGGGCGTCTAATCAATGCGCTCTATGTCCAGGGCATAAATGGGCATGAACTTTCATCATTTTCAAGCGTTTTTAAATCAGTTGAGCTATGTCTACTAGTGTAAAATAAATCCTGTGTAGGGGGCCAGACGCTTGTCATGTGCTAGGTAAACTTGAAGTACATTAGCAATGAATAGGTAGATGTGATACGTGGCGGGGTGAGTCGCTTACGTTGCTAGGCAACCATGCGAGTTGCCGCGGACGCGTGTGGGCGGACGTCCTGTCCAACATACGATTCAATACACTCATTGGACAACATGGACTGCTACAGTTACAGCTATTTCTGTAAATAAACTAAAGGTTACTGTTGAAAGATGTTTAATCTGAACTCTGTTTATCGCAGCTCCTGTATTTACGACTAGAATTAATATAAGGCGGATTATTAAATAGTTCGTTTTCGTATTGATATTGTGATGATCATTTTACTTTAAAGCCGATGCAGGTTTCTGATGATCGATTCTGTAATGAAAAATAACAAAATATAGGCGTTTCCGTAGTTTTTGCCGCGGATACAGTATAACATGTTCAGTACCTGCTATAAATAGTCGGCCAAATCAACCTTTACAAGTTCAAGCGCAGTTACGCAAAACTTTTGGCGTGGGCATGGAACACAATAATCCAATAATTTTGCTAACATCAGTAGGTACACACTAGGTACAAAATTTAAATGCATGCATATTCTTAGTTATAAATAGAACCCTCCCACGTTAACTTTTAAGGTGGGAGTGGTGATTATATCTGAAGTTGTTTTTGTGATGGAAAATCAACATCGAAAATGGCTATTATACTAATTTCCTCGTATATTTTGGCGTTTAAAATTCGCTTGAGTGGTTTATGAAAATGTATATGGGGTGACTGGCAATTCGTGTACGATACTTAAACAGGTGATTGTGCTCATGATAACAAACAATTTTTATTATGGGAACACAGCCGAAATCGTGAAAAAAAAAGGTTGCACTCCAGGAGTGCCGGTAGAAGTGAAAACTTTTTTGTTACTATGTTTTATTTTAAAACTGGAGTAGTACAGATATGAAATTAACTAATTTGAATGACGTCTTACTCATTTTCGATCAGGGTCACGTGACCCTGACGCGAGTTTTAAATTTTTTACCCATTACAGAAAAAGTGTACAACGCCGCTAAAGAAGTTTTCACTTCAAAAAAAATCAGCTGTTCAGTACATTTATGTTTGCCTATGTTTGCCTGCTACATTTTTATTTTTATTTTTGAAGTGAAAACTTCTTTAGCGGCGTTGTACACTTTTTCTGTAATGGGTAAAAAATTTAAAACTCGCGTCAGGGTCACGTGACCCTGATCGAAAATGAGTAAGACGTCATTCAAATTAGTTAATTTCATATCTGTACTACTCCAGTTTTAAAATAAAACATAGTAACAAAAAAGTTTTCACTTCTACCGGCACTCCTGGAGTGCAACCTTTTTTTGTGTTGGAAACGGATCACGGTATATCGGTACAAGTCGCCGTGACCGGGATCCGTGGAGACAAACCCCCCTCAGGGTAAGTTTGGTCTTGATGCGGACATACTCTACAATCATCTCGACTTTTGTAGTGTAGTGCAGCCGGGAAACGTACAGCAGCGTCGCTGGTACTGCAGGACGCTGCAGCTGATTTGGTCCGGTCGGTGCGGTACCGCACTGGTTCCGACAAGTAGGCTTTCTCCTCTTCTTCTTCTCAACTTTGACAAAACCGTCCTTGTCACATTGGTCTTTCACTGGACCCTGCTGAGGCAGATCCCTTTGGATAGGTTCCTGCTAAAGACAATAGCATCCTGACTCGTGTAACTAATGCTATTACTGATGTCATTAAGATAATTTTGAAGGGAGCTAGTAAATTGAGAATTCTGATCGACTGATTGTAACGCATTTATGACTGACATGAGTTTATAAGGAGAAGTTTGAAAGTGGCGCCTGTTACAGAAAAAACGAAAGGGAATCGTTTATGGTATGGACATGTGATAAGGAGGGATCCGGATGACACTCATGTGACTAAGAGAGTGATGAGTATGAATGTCGATGGATGGAGAGGAAGAGGAAGGCCAAAGAAAAGATGGATGGATTGTCTAAGGAATAATGTGAAAGAAAAAGGAGTAATGATTCTGTGACGTCTGATAGGGAAGAATGGAAGAAAGAAACGTTTTGCGACGACCCCCAAGTGAAATAAGGGCAGGTAGATGATGATGGTATATAAAGTCAGTTGAGACTTTATATTTTTAACGTTAATTTTGCGTGCGTTTAGAAACGTACGATCGTTTTTTGTTTGTTGCATTGTGTTAGCAGTGCTCCAAGAGGCTCCAAACAAATATCACTAGTTACAATTAAATTAAAAAAGTGTACGGTCTACTTCCTACTAATATTATAAACGTGAAAGTTTGCATGGATGTATACATATATAAAAAAGAATTTAGTAATAAAATGTATTAATAATAATATTTCCTATGGACCTTGATCAACACCTGAGGAGGCTCTCGCTGGGTAGCTGGATCAAGCGCTTGATTCAGAAGGCAGTACTCTTGGACACAGCGCGTATTGTTAGGAGGTTCCTCTGTCAAGAGCCCTGACCACCGGTAGCCCGGATCCTGTTCCCGGTGCTGGTGGACTGCTATTTTTTATATTGTTAAATGTTTTATATTTCTTTTCTTCCAACTATGCTTTAATTTCATCACAATCACACTAAAAACTCAGTACAGTCGGCCAAGAAAGTGGTGTACCACCCTAAGGTTGAATATCGCTTGCAGATTCATAGGTGATAAAGATTAGTTTCGCTTGCAGATCGATCTGACAACTTCTATTGCTGTCTTTATCTGATTATTGATAACGACTATTACTGTTTGTAACGTGACAGCTGTTCTTAGTTTGAACTTGATGGAACCAATGACGTCGTAAAATCGGTTTAGGCGCATTTGGGCAACCTACTCCATAATGGACTACTTCTCATTTGGGCTACTTCTCATTTGGGCTAATTCTCATTTGGGCTACTTCTCATTTGGGCTAATTCTCATTTGGGCTACTTCTCATTTGGGCTACTTCTCATTTGGGCTACTTCTCATCTAGGCTACTTCTCATTTGGGCTACTTCTCAAATACTGGGGATGTTTATTAAAATAAGTACTGTCTTTATCTATATAAACATGTTTATGCGCATTTTTCAAAAGTAAAAACTTTATAGATTCCAGCTATGCTTAAAAACTGATAGAATGTCACTACCACAACCAGCAAAAGTACTAGGCTAGTATAAGATCAAGATGGTATGTTTTGCACTCTGGCGCCACGTGCCACGCTGCGCAGGGTTAAGGTAACTCTAAATGGCCTGCCAAAGTACTAGGCTAGCATAAGCTTAAGGTGGTACGTTTTTCAACGGGGTCAGCGAAGTTCATTTGAAAAGCGCTGTGATGCCACGTGACAGGGGGGGGGGGAACTAACTCTAAAGCGCATTTCACACAGAGAGCGGGCGCGGGTCGGGCGCGGGGCGGGTCGTGCGCGGGCTTTCAGTGTGAAGTCTTCCATTTCAATACAAAGAACTAGACCCGCCGTACTCCCGCCCCGAAACGCGCCCGACCCGCGCCCGCTCTCTGTGTGAAATGCGCTTTAGAGTTATTTCCCCCCCCCCTGCCCCCCTGTCACGTGGCATCACAGCGCTTTTCAAATGAACTTCGCTGACCCCGTTGAAAAACGTACCACCTTAAGCTTATGCTAGCCTAGTACTTTGGCAGGCCATTTAGAGTTACCTTAACCCTGCGCAGCGTGGCACGTGGCGCCAGAGTGCAAAACATACCACCTTGATCTTATACTAGCCTAGTACTTTTGCTGGTTGTGGTAGTGACATTCTATCAGTTTTTAAGCATAGCTGGAATCTATAAAGTTTTTACTTTTGAAAAATGCGCATAAACATGTTTATATAGATAAAGACAGTACTTATTTTAATAAACATCCCCAGTATTTGAGAAGTAGCCCAAATGAGAAGTAGCCCAGATGAGAAATAGCCCAAATGAGAAGTAGCCCAAAATAGAAGTAGCCCAAATGAGAATTAGCCCAAATGAGAAGTAGCCCAAATGAGAATTAGCCCAAATGAGAAGTAGCCCAAATGAGAAGTAGTCCATTATGGAGTAGGTTGCCCAAATGAGAATTAGCCCAAATGCGCCTAAACCGTAAAATCAACGGCGAGGGGCTGTAGATTTTGATGACAAAATAATCAACAAGTTACATAAAATTGTAAAGGCACAAGGCGAATCCACAAACCTACAATTTCTGTAAACTTGTAATTACAATATCAATAAAAAACAAGCTAAAAATAGATTTATCCTTTTATTAAATTTCTACAATCAATTTTAAAATACTTATAACAAACAAAAACATAGCATATATAGTAATATTTAAAAGATATTGAAAATTTTTAAAAATTAGAAACGGGTGTAACCGCCGTTGGCCTCTATAACCTCTAAAAGACGAGACCTCATTGAACCAACAAGCCGTGAGCAAATATCGGTTCCCCGCATTTCCTCCCAAATATAATTACAGTGACTAATAAGAGCTTGTTTGGTTCTTTCATTTTGATGCGACCATCGTTGGACCATAAGGCCCCAAAGATTTTCTATCGGGTTGAGGTCCGGCGATCTTGAGGGCCACTGAATTTCCCTTACGTCAGTGTGTGAACGAAACCAGGCTCTTACGATCCTCGCATTATGAATTGAACAATTATCTTGAACAAAATCAAATTGTGGCACTTTGTTCTCCGGGTAAACATAACGGACTGTCGGTAGCATTGCATTCTGAAGCACGTCGATATAATTTACAGCCGTCGCTCGAGGAGGTAGAGAACACAATTCTCCTACACCATCCGCACTCATCCAGCCCCAAATATTTACGGAAATTCGACCTGATTCTCTATTTGGAATTACATGATCATCTTTACTTTATACCGTGTTGAATTATATCGCCAAAGGTGAAGACGTCCATGCTGACTGGATTTAAACGTTTTTTCATCACAAAACACTGTGTTAGACCAACCAAACTCTAAGTGCTCTCTGGCGAAGTTCAGACGAGCAAGTCTGTGAGCATCCGTCAAATATATTTTCTTGGCGTAATGCCTGTGGTGCAACCCCATGTAATGTAGATGATTCCTTATTGTTTGGGCACTCACATCGAACATCTCCGCAAAATGTTTTGTGGGCTTAAAACCATTGATTTCATATTCCCGTCTCATGAATTCTCTATCGTTATTGGAGAGTGCAGGCCGGCGACCACTTCTTCTGTGATCCAACAAACTTCCCTCCTCTCCTTCACGACGAATCCAAAAGCGGACAGAACGCCTCGATATATTCAAATTCCGGGATATCGCACTGATACTGCTTCCCTCATTAAATTGGGAAATTATTTGTGCTCTTTCGGCAATGGTCAAGTTGGCAGGCATTGAGATGATTTTATATGCAGTTGATTGAAAAATAACACGGAAAATATATCGATTTTTTGCATATATTTGACAAAATGCCAATTGTCAGTTTTCTTTTTCAAATGGAATTCGGTTGTCTATTTAAATAGTTTTTATTACTTTTGTTTGGAAACATTTCAATTGCTTTGTAGAAACTAATGTCCTTTTCATTTATACTAAAGGTTAAAATGTCATGTACTTATACCTATGTGACATATGACGTATGAATACTAAATACATAGGTTTACGTCATGATAATGTTGTCTCTTTCAGTAATATCTTTTTATAACGAACCTTGTTGTAATTTTCGATGACCGGGAAACTAAATCAAAACTGGTACACCACTTTCTTGGCTGACCGTACAAAGCGAGTCTTTAATGCTCTAGAGCAATAATAGTTATTTGTTATGCAAGGCTGCAAAGTTGATTTTTGGCGCGAGTACTTGAATTGAAAACTGAGCGAGCGAAGGATTCTGAGATTGAACCGCGAGAGAAACGAGCGGTTCAAATATAGAATCCTGAGCGATGCGAAGTTTTCAAAGGTACGAGACGCAGAAAAACTTTGCGGCCGAGTGCAACACACAACTTTTCACCTCACACAGCGAGGAAATGAAGTGGGGGCGGCTCGCCTGCCAGTGTAGAAAAGTAGAAAACAATTGAATACAAGACGTGTTCGAATTTTAAACAACACTTTGTGCTCTAGAGCACAAAATGGAGTTTTGCGCTCAGATTTTGAATGAGAAATAGAATCTTTCCGAGCGGGTGAGGTGAAAAAATGTATGTATTGCACAGTTTTTTTTAATCACACCAAAAGGTGCCAATCTCAATGGATTAGCTCTATTCAGCCAGCCGATATCAATACTACACTCGAGAGCAATGAATCCGGGTCACTTAAAGAATCCTAAAAATCTCGGAAACTAAAAATGCTAGGTTAATGCAATAATAGTTATTTGTTATGCAAGGCTGCAAAGTTGATTTTTGGCGCGAGTACTTGAATTGAAAACTGAGCGAGCGAAGGATTCTAAGATTGAACCGCGAGAGAAACGAGCGGTTCAAATATAGAATCCTGAGCGATGCGAAGTTTTCAAAGGTACGAGACGCAGAAAAACTTTGCTGCCGAGTGCAACACACAACTTTTCACCTCACACAGCGAGGAAATGAAGTGGGGGCGGCTCGCCTGCCAGTGTAGAAAAGTAGAAAACAATTGAATACAAGACGTGTTCGAATTTTAAACAACACTTTGTGCTCTAGAGCACAAAATGGAGTTTTGCGCTCAGATTTTGAATGAGAAATAGAATCTTTCCGAGCGGGTGAGGTGAAAATTGTATTTAATAGACAATGTAATACTCCTTAAATGAAGGTATTAAAACTTCTTAGTTATTGTAAAGTTATATCATAAAAAAATCAAATTTGAAAAGGGCCACTTTCGAAGATGGAACTACGAAATTACAGCATTTGGTTTTGCTTTTGTTTGTAATCTGTCATTTATGTGGGTACATAAACCATGTTGATAGTGCTCTATATTCATTATTCAAGCTGAAATTATGTCGCTTACGCCTGAAGAATGCACCAGAATACTTACAATGCTGGAAACCGGCCGGAGTCAGCGCGATACAGCCAGGACTGTCGGTGTGTCGCTGTCAACAGTACAAAGAGTTCTCCGACGTTACGAAGAAACTGGTTCTAACCTACGCAGACCAGGAACGGGCAGAACCAGGTGTACCACAGCACGAGAAGACAGATACTTGGTGAACACCATGCTTCGAAATCGCTTTCTCACAGGAACTGAACTCACCAATCAGTTTCGACGCCTCGGAGGAAGTAACCCAAGTGCATGGACAGTAAGACGTCGGCTTGCTGAATCTAACTTAAAACCCCTTAGACCTGCAAACGGCCCAAAACTGGAGCGTGGGCATCGTATTTCAAGACTAAGATATGCCCAGAGCCACGTAAATTGGAGTATTGAAGATTGGTCAAAAGTTATGTTCTCCGACGAATCAAAATTTATGCTCTACAAGCACGATGGAAGACACAGAGTGTATCGAAGACCAGGGGAAAGATTCAAGCAAGCATGCATCGAAGAAAAAGTAGCCTACGGTGGTGGGTCTGTACTTGTGTGGGCCGGAATTTCTTCTGAAAGTCGCACAGAGCTGGTGATCATAGAAAACGGCTCTTTAACTAGCGTAAGATATGTGGAAGAAATCCTCAATGATCACGTTGGTCCATTTATGGTCAATTTAGGTGAGGATGCTATATTTATGCATGACAATGCCCGACCTCACACAGGTAGGATTGTGAATGACTACCTTCAAGAGATGAACATTACTCGTATGGAGTGGCCAGCGCGCAGTCCGGATATCAACCCGATCGAGCATGCTTGGGACGAGCTAGGCAGATGCGTAAAACAACGAAACCCTCCCCCAATCACGCTTCGTGAGCTCAAAATTGCTCTCACAGAGGAATGGGAGAATATTCCCCAAAATCGTATAAGGAACTTGGTGTACAGCATGCCAAACCGCGTAAACGCAGTAATGGAAGCACGAGGAGGCAATACGAAGTATTAAAATTCAAGAAAATCGTAATAAAGTTCAAAAATTTCATGTTTCCTATTTTTGTTTTAAGGAGAGATCAGCAGTTTTTTTCTTTATGTAATTTTGTGTTAATAAAATGTATGGTGACTCATATTTTTTTTACTTTCATTTAAGGAGTATTACATTGTCTATTAAATACAATTTATTGCATTAACCTATCATTTTTAGTTTCCGAGATTTTTAACATTCTTTAAGTGACCCGGATTCATTGCTCTCGAGTGTATTTTTTTACGTACTTACGTATTATTCGTTTCTATCCTACTTGTTCCGAATTAAAAAAAAATATTGCTGCTAGCTCTGATTTAAAAATGAAAGAAATAAAAAAAAAAAGTGAGAACTTTGTTAATTTTGCTTGACAATATTTTTGGAAACGATAAAGTGTGAAACTAAGTTCTTTAAGCTTTCGTTAAGCTTCCGCTTCGAATTAAAATGGAATCATCTAGCGACACATTAACTCCGGAAAACATTCTAAATGAAGCCGACAGTGTTATAGAAACTTCTATTTTAACTGTTTGATATGAGTTTCTTTTATTTACTATAAAGTATCGTATGCAACTCGTGAATAAAACGAATTTATATTGAGGGCCATGAATCACTCGCGTCGCTTAGGATTCAAATCTTGAATCTCTCGCTGCACTCGTGATTCAATCATCATGAATCACTCCCTAGGGTCGTGATTCAGTCATTAGAATCCTTCGCTTACTCGTGACTCATATATGGCCCTCGCTTTAAATCCGCTTTTTATTCACTAGTTGCATAATATACTATTAAAAATTTAAAAGATGAGTAAAAAGATGAATAAAGATTAAAATATATCTTTGATTTTCGCATTAGCCCCTGCACACGAATATAGTGAATCTATTTATATTTCCAGATTTACGAACTAGCGGTGGAGTCTTCGAGACTGTACCAGCAGCATGGTTCCGGTGACAGCGGAGCGAATGTTCTCGACAAGGCAGCGAAGATTATCGAACCGAACCACCCCGAGATCGCCGTCAAGCTGTTCACAAGCGCTGCTGACGTCTCTTCGGTGAGTCGCTAATATCATTACTGCCCCGTTGGTCTCGTGGTCGCAAGCGCAACTGCTGAGCATGGGGTCCTGGGTTCGATTTGGTTTGCCTGGGTCGGGCAAAAAGTGCTATTGGATTTTTCTAAAAATAATTTTTCAGGAGTTTGGAAGTTGTCGTTACAATACCCCCGTGCCTCCGAAAGCACTTTAAGCCGTTGCTCGTAAGCCTGCTCTCTCTCCGGTCGTGTGTCCGTTTGCCGTCCCATTGGAATTATGAGAGTAAAGGAACAGAGAGTGCACCTGTGCCTGCACACACTTGTGCACTATAACATGTCCCACGCAGTTGGCTAATCTCAGTTGAGACTGGCCGCCGTGGCCGAAATCGGTCAGGAAGACTATTATTATTATACTCGTATCAATACCAGCACTGCACCCGCGACTTCGTAGCAACTATTTTGTATTTCCCCCCTTTGATTTTCAATTACCCCTTTGGGGTTGAAATATTGAATAACGTGTTTCGTCAATTTGGTTGATAAGTCTATATTCGAAGTTTAAAGTAAATCAGTTGTGTTTTAATAACAATATTTCATCCCTTTTTATTATTAATTCTACTAGTGACATTAAAGATGTTTCATAAAGCTTATAATTATCATGTTTTCAGACGGAGAGCAGCCAGCACCAGGGTTCGGAGTACATCAGCAAGGCGTCCCGCATTCTAGTCAAGCTAGAACGGTAAGAGAAATGTTAATTTTATTTTTGAAGCGGTTTGTTGAGAACTGGGTGTTGTGGTGCAGCTCGGGAGAGGCTTCTGTCCAACAGTGAACTGCAATAGGTGGTGGGGAGTAGGAGCCTTGTAATAATGGACCTTGTAAGTTAGAGGCACTTTAATGCGGACACACACACTTTTGATATTTGCATACAATTTTACAACCATATGAGAACAAAGTTCCTATTCGTGGTGGCCCGAACGATGGCTATAGATTGCTACTGGTTTGCTTTATGCGGCTATGCGCCTAGTGACGCGCTAGTGATGCGAACTTCTTCAATCGACTAATTAACAATAGTCATTTTAGTGTTGGGATTCCAACAATAGGCTATGTTGTTTGTATCATGGGCTTATTTTCCAAAAATACTAACAATTTAAAATGAAAATAGTACGAACGGCCAATAACAACAACTTTTACAAATAAAAGGATTAAGGTCTTCACACACAGCAGCTATAATGTAAAGATGTACATTATAGCACGATACATCTCATTACATCTTTCTACAGAAATCGTCAGGAGATCACACACGACAGCTATAATGTATATTTTTACATCTTCGAATCTCTATGGAAAGATGTAATGAGATGTATCGTGCTATAATGTACATCTTTACATTATAGCTGCTGTGTGTGAAGCCCTTAATCCTTTTATTTGTAAAAGTAGTTGTTATTGGCCTTTCATAGCTAGATGAGGCCGGTGTTTCGTACCTGACTACTCTGAGAAGAAACATCCGAAACAAACTCAGAGGTCACTGTCTCTTTTAAAGTCCAGACATTATACTTTTCAAGTCATACGATGACCATGCAGGTGACGGAAATGGTCTTTTGAAGAAAGAACCACACAGATTTAAGTGGATCTGTCCAGTCAGTGCAAGCATTTGTCAGTTATCGTGTAGCTCGACTCGTAATTCAAGGAGCTCAACGTAACGACGAACTAAAAGTACATGTAACTTTGCTATCTAAATATCAAACTCTTACTGATTTCAGGTATGATGAAGCCGTGGACAGTCTCCGTCGTGAGATTGGTTTCCACCAGGAGTCTGGTAACATGGGTGCCATCGGCAGACTGACCGTGGCCATAGTGCTGGTGCAACTGGCCAGGGGCGACCCGGTCGCGGCTGAGAAGGCATATAAGGTAAGTTTGGGTTTATAAACGACGCTTTTTGCATCGACTTCGCCCGCGAGTCAAACCATCTACAAAACATCACTTAAATTTTAAACAAAACTAACAATATTTTTTTTTTTACGTGATTAAATCTGCAAATGAGTACCACCCAGGGCAAGGCAAAGCGATAGGGACTGTCAGACTCGTACTGACTAAAATCCACGGTGTCCTTCAATAGCCCTTTACGTTCCAGGGTGACGGTAATTCGATAAGTCCCACGACCCCGGCAAGCTTTGGCCCTCTAGAGGGGGGCCCCGTCATTATGCTGACACTCTTTGAGGCACGCGTGGACCAACGCGCCGTCGACCTGGGCATCGTCCATGGTCGGACAGTGAGTCGCCCATTACTCGCCGCCCGCATGCTCGCGCCTATGGTGGCCGGAGATCGTCTGTCTACGTCCAACGCCGTGGGCGTCTACCACTGCGGCTGGGGTGGACGGAGGACGCTGTCCTCTCCCTCACGCAACCTGCCTTCACCTTCGCGAAAACTAACAACTTTACAGAAGAGTCCTACATCTTTCTACTAAACTTAGAAACCCATACAATAACAATTAGATCATACTTTAAAATCATCATCATCATCATCATCTTCATCATCATCATCATCCTGTTCTCATCCTTTTTCACTTGGGGTCGGCGCAACACTTTTTTTTTCTTCCACTCTAGTATCATTTACGCCTTCTTCTTTTATTAAAATGTTCGGAGAAAATCATTGCATACTTCAAATGTGGTAAATTTTATTAAATGTGTCTTGTTTCTAATTGGTTGAAATAATGCGTTTTTGGAGTTTGTATTGGGAAATAAATTACTAACGCCGTGTTAGGTTAGGTTAGGTTAGGTTAGGTATTACTATACGACGAAATTCCAGTCGGGACCAGCAACATTACGTGCTTTTTGAGGCACGGAGGAAACTCGCTATGATAAAAGGTCACTCATCATAGACACACCTGCTGTGCTATTATTTTCACGAAATCTTCTAACTCACGAGCTAAAATGCCTTTTATCAAGATCCGTTCCGTTCTCACATGATTGAGTAAGAAACATTCATCCATACATAGTGATTAAAAATTATTAGGCGTACTCCCGTGTCTTCAACTTCAATGCCAGCTGGAATTTTAGCGTGGTCGTGCTGGGAAGCAACCTTCCTAGCATGACCTGCATATCTACGGTAATTGAGAGGTACAAAATTTCTAATAAGTGGTATAAAATAGTAAAAATTAAAAGGAATTTATTACCATCAAAAGTTATAATGAATGTGTTCACGGTCGTGCTAGGAAGTATAACACCGCTATGTTAGTAGGCTATATTAGACTAGCGATAGCCACAGTGCCAATAGTGCCGTCAACAATGTAGTAAAGACTGCAGGTGGTATAGACGACTTGTTCTGTCTCTTTCACACAGCCGAAAGACTCGCGCTATTAGACGTCACGGTCGGCCACCTGAGGCTTTACCACGAGCTCTTAACGCGATTCAGTTTAGGCTGTGGGAAAGAGACAGTGCTATACAAGTCGTCTAGCGCCATCTCTTTCCCACAGCCTCTTTAGGCTGAGTCTACTCACGCTTTAAGAGTTCATGGTAGGCCACCTGTTCTTACTAAATAATTAAATAGTAGACCCATTTTAAAATTACCTAACAATGTATTAGCTTTTGTCAGCGGCTTTGTCCGCTAACTCATTATTGCCAATGTCACTCAGGACCAAAACAGCTTTCAACTGTTGATATTATATTTTTTCAATTTGGTCCATTGGTTTCGGAGCCTGTTCAATACAGACAAACAATCAAATCTTTCCACTTTATAATATTAGTGTAGACTAGCGGAACCGGCGGAGGTCGTCCTGACCAACAGCGCGACCTACAGTACAGGGTCCAATTTTGGTTTCCAACAACCTATGAAATACACACACACAATTTGATCTAAATTAGTCCAGCTGTTATGGAGGTGACAATTGTGACAAACACACGTACAGAAGAATTTTAAGATATTATTGTTAGATATAGTCACCAGCCTTTATTGTTCCCAATGCTGGGACATAGACTCTATGTTAGAAGGAGTGGGCCATACATAACCACGTGGGCCCACTGCGAGTTGGTACAACGATACTAATGCTTGTCCTACATTTTCCAGGAGTGGGGCAGCAACTGCGAAGTGGCAGAGATGCAGACCCTGGAGCAGATACTTCAGGCTTACGACGAGGAAGACCGGGAGTCAGCCAAGCGCGCGCTGGCCAGCCCGTTCATCCGCAATATGGATGTGGAGTACGCACGACTGGCGGCCACCGTGCCCCTCCCAGAGGCCATGGAACCAGCGCCCAGGGCTGCGGTCCGGGAGAACGCAGCACCTTCATATGTCAGCCCTAATGCACAGTCTACCACCACTGCGGTAAGACTGGCTTCTAGTCTTCATATTATTTTTTGGGTCTCTTAAAACGAGTTCTCTCTGTGTGGAAAGTACTATTAAACTGTAACTGACTGAAATCCACTCTGTACTTTCGGTTGTCTTCTGCGCTCCAGAGCCTCGGTACTTTGTTTAAACAATAGCAGTGAGTTGTCTTACTCCAGGGGATCTAAAATCGACATTTTAGTAATTTTGTTAATGTTAATAGAATTGCGATACAAATGTTCTTCATCAATTATTATCTTTTGTATTGCTTTAGAAATAGGGTAGATAATTCATAATCAAAATCGAAAATTAACAATTTGACGGCACTGTTGGTGCAGTGGTTGAATGATTGGACTGCTGCGTTGTGTGTTGCAGTTTCGATTGCCGCAAAGAGCAAATATTTGTATGATCTACAAGTAGTTGTTCTGGGCGTTTGTGTATTTGTTTTGTTTCTATGTTTGTAAACACAGGAGAAATTCCTAGTGTGGGACAATGTTTAAAAAAAAATTATGAATATGAAAGTTTTTTTTATAAATTTTATGTTTTAGGGTTATAGTACTCTTACTATACCCTAGATGTTAGAGCTTGCTGGGGTTTCGGGATTCTAATAGCAAGTAACCGTGGTTTTGGAAAGTAAAGGTTTATTGAAAAGCCTGTTGGTCTAGTGGTAAGTGACCCTGACTGCTATGCCGGAGGTCGTGGGTTCGATTCCCACCCAGGACAAATGTTTATGTGATGAGCACGATCATTTGTTCTCTGTCTGGGTGTAATTTATCTATAATATTAATGTATTTAGAAATATATAAGTATGTTTATCAGTTGTGTATTACCCACAGGGTTGGCATGATTAAAACAAGTTGTTTTAAAACACATGTTTAAAACAGTGTTTAAAACAGTTTGAAATTAAACAGTGTTTTTTATTACATGTTTAAAAACAAAGATTAAAATAAGTTTAAAACATTGTATAAAACAGTACGAAAAAAAACATGTTTTAAAACTACTTTTCATGTCGCAATAACTGAATATAAAATGAAAATAAAATAATAAGTATTTGAGTCTGAATAGTTCAACATAAAACCAATCGAGTCTCTATTGCTGTTATATTTATGAACTTTCAATGGCATTGTAATTGACTTAATCATTATTTTTTTATAAAACGTTGCCCCACACTAGGAATTTCTACTGAGTCGTGGGTGCGTTTACAAACATATAAACTCAAACATGCCGCCAACATTATTTTTATGTTATGTAGGTATTTTATTCAATCAAACAAATATCTAAGTACTTACCAGGATTTGTATGGGACAAGATAGCACCTATTTTTGAAACATTATCATAATAATTTCAAAACAATTAAAATTGTAACAAGTTTAATTAATAAACAACATTAGTCATAAATAAAAAACGTAAACATCGATCCCTAATGCCGGGTGTCGAAAGAAATTTGGTAATTCCCCTATTTTTTAGACATATAAGTAGATCGGTGTTTCTCAGTCCATTGTTCATAAGGTAAAGCCCCGCACCGTGGCGCGGGGATATACCTTATGAACAATGAACTATTCTACCGAACGAATAGGAGGCGCGCCGCCTGTCCCGCTAGGAAAGTCCCTACGTGTCGCCCAATATAAAATCAACATTAGAACATACCTACCGGGTGAATGTGAAGCGTTTGAATACGCAACATACAAATAAATGTTATCTATTGATCGTTTTTTTGTAAATATTTAATTTACTAGGCCGAGTTTATAAAGATCTAGCCTAGAAAAGAAACATAGTCGAATTAATTTGAAATAATGCCCTAAACTAAAAAAAAACAAAAAAAACACTTGTTTAAAACATTTTGAACTGTTTGTTTTATATAATTAAAAAAAAACAGTTTTTTTTCCAACCCTGATTACCCATAACACAAGCTCTGCTTAGCTTGGGACTAGGTGGCGTTGTGTGATAGTTGTGGAATATTATTATTATTATTAGCGCGGATTGTTTCCGTTTGATAATTTAACCGCGATGAAAAGGGGGTTATAGTAATTTGTTTTAGAATTACATTAATAGAGGTACAATTAATGTGCTAAGGTCTTTCTAAGAGTTTTAACTATTTTTGTTTGCCGTGGTTTCACCATTATTGTTTGTTTTCAATTAGTCGTAGTGTTATATTATGTAGTCTATAATCTTCGATAAATAGACTATTTCAGTTTCAACCAGTAGATTTTTAGATTAGTGCATCCAATCAAATAAACTCTTTAGCTTCATAATATCGGTATTGATAAATATACAAACTTCTTAGGGTCATGGGTGTTCGCGTGTTCTGAAGTCGTATCATGAGTTTTCAGTTATTCTGATGTAAAGTTAACTGGAACTTTGACATTTTCTAATTGACTTTCAAGAAAAAAAATAGTTTCTTCTTGCACATCAGAGGCGCTGTTCCATTTTTTCATACAAGAAACGCTGTAAATACTGGAAAGACGCTGTAAAGTAAAAGAGTGAAAACTCGTGATAAAGGGTACTGTATTTCTTTTTGAAATATAGGGCACTTTATGTTGTTAGCCGGGTGATCACCCCCACAGTTAGCGCAGGTGGCCGGCTCTTCCTTGGGGCGGGGGCAATCACGCGCGGCGTGCCCTTCTCCACAGCGTACACAGGCGAGCGGCCGGTGGCATTGCTGTGATGAGTGCCTAAACTTTTGGCACCGGTGGCACTGTGCGGGCCCTTTTTTGCCTCGCCAAGCCTCTATCTTGACATCCCTCATGTTTAGTAATTAAAAGACGACAACGATTAATTTGATGTTAAATGGGAAAGGCCGGTCAAAGCTAATTGTAGATGGCGCCACCATAGCTAAGTCCTAATCCGACCAATGAGGTAGTACTATTTTGAAGTACCTATAAGATTTGAGCCAATGACGATGCTTGAAACAAACTATACTAGCGCCATTAGTTCCCCAGTTGCCATCCCCATTCCATCAATGGGAAGTTTCACGCAAAACTCGACTCAGATAGCGCTACCAGCACATGATGTCATTAACTGTTTAATTAACTTGACATACACTACACCACAGATAATATAACTACACACTCAAAGGCTACACTTGAACATTATTTACGTTATGCGCTGATAGCGCCCTGGCGACTAAAACTCGCAGTAAAACCCCCTATTCCATCAATATTATAAAAATCAATACCAATTTTATAACTCAAAAACGGGCTGGCCTATCCAAACCAAATGTTTAGGCTTTGTTCGAACTATTTTTAGTAGATGATTTATGTGAAGTTTGCACAAAATCGGCTTCATTTGTCACATCTTTTGTAACAAATAAATTCAATAAATAGCGAACTGTCAAAGTGGCGAAGCACTTACCAAACAGCTAGTTTAAAAAATATATAAGTATCGTATTTTTTTAATACTTTGTCCCACACTAGGAATTCCTCTTGTATCGTAAATGCATTTTACAAACACACAATCTCACATACACAAACAAATCCGAAACAACTTCTTGCAAATTATAATAATATATGTATATAAATAATATTATTTCATGCAAAAATTAAACCTACAACACCCTACATAGCATTTAATCACTCAACCACTAAGTATCAGATTCAAAACCTATATCCAAATATATTGCAAAAAACAATAAACTACAACAATGTTAAACAATCCACTTTAATTTGCTTAACACGTTGAACGCCATGGCGGTCAGTGCTGACCGACAGCGAACTTTTCCTCCAGGCCAAGCAAAAATCACAGTTCCGTCCAAATTTAGACCAACTGTTTTTTTAATCAGATACTTATATCTAACGTCCAAATGTATGTTTTTATTGACAAAAGTTAACTTTAGTCATTATTTATGGAGATAGTAAACGTCAGACATCACTGACCGACGCGGCTCCTAGAGACGAAAAAGCGACTTTCCGTTAAAGGGGGCCACGCGGGTCACGGTGTCAGGTCATCCCGCACCTCCAGAGTTTGCAAGCTCGCACGCCCCTTACGCAGTTTACGCCCGTATCTTGAGCTAAGACGTCGTTACATCGGACAATAGTTTCAATAGTGTATTTATCTACATCTATACGTATATTATATAAAAGAACAGGGTTTTTTTTTAAGACTGTTGCAGGCTTATATGTAGGGAAGCAATAAGACGGAATTTTACGAAAATCCTCCTCTAAGGGGGTGAAAAGTGGTGAAAACGTTTGTATGAAAAATCTTATTCTTTGGGTTTATAAGTTTGAAACATGACACAAATAATAACACAAGAAAATAAAAAAGATTGGCTCTATTTAAACTACACTCCATTGGTAATCTAGGAGTTGTTAAAGTTTGTATGGGAAAATCATAACGCGTGAGTTGATGAATGTGAAAATCAGTATTTGTATACTAGATCAGAAATAATTATACACGTATTTTTGGATTTTTCGAAAATCACCCCCTAAGTTAGTGCAAAGGGGTATTTAAGTTTTAAGGGGAAGATCTCTAACCGCTAAAGGTTTAACCTAATTATTGGTCGGTAGTTGCAATTTATTATGATGTGAGCACTAAGAAGGGATTTTGCGAAAATCTACCTATAAGGGGGTGAAAAGGGGTGAAAACCTTTGGATGTAAAATCTTATCCCTCTTGAAAGTAGGTACGAATATGAGTATAAGTTAATAAAAAAGATGGACATTATTAGTTTTTTAAAACTAGGTTCCATTGGTAATCTAGACGTTTGTATACACACACACACATATAAACATACTCACAAATACACACAGGCACACGCAAACACACAAAAACTTGTGGATTTATAATATTACTGAAGCACTCATCGATAACGCTGCTTACCATTAGTGAAAGATTTTTTGAAATCAGGTGAGTAGTTTTATAGATTACTTTTTACATCCACACTCACAGTCCTGCACAATTTACTTCTTTATCCTCATCAGCCCGGAGAAATCTACTGCTAGACAAAGGCCTTTCCAATTTCGCGCCATACAAATTTTCACTCATAAGTAATTGTTGTTTTTCTTCTAAGTCTTTTACGTTGTTCAAAAACCATCGTATTTCGGCGTAACTAGAGGGCCACGCGGGTCAATGAATATAGGATTTAGTTTGATAGCACTGCCCTACGGCCTGTGTGGATGGATCAAAAACACTCGTAAAACACGGTCAGCACTGACCGACGCGGCCCGAACGGAAAGTCTAGTTGTCGACTATCTCTGACCGACGTGGCTCGAACGGGAAGATGCATTTTTTTTGTTGGCAGTCAACGTGTTAAAAAATATTCCTCACTTACTTACACCTATATCGAATGCTTATACCAACGTTTAAAATCAAATAAACTAACAACCAAACCTGGAATATATACCTAATAGTAGTAATATCCCAAGGTCACAAGACTGTCTTTAAAGGACACCGTTGACCTAAAACGCAAACGGCAAAAGAAACAACTCGGATCGGTTTTAATCAGTCAAATCTGCCAATCCCTTCCACTCCATTCCACTTAGCAGTGGTAGCCCAGTGGAATCGGCCCCGACTTACGAGTTGTAGGTCTTGGGTTCGATCCCAGACAGGCTCATTAATTTATGTAATTTATTTCATCACCACTGCTCTCAAAACGGTGAAGGAAAACATCCTGAGGAAACCGGCATGCCCTAGAGCCAAAAACTCGAAGTCATGTGACATTTACCAACCCGCACAGGGTGGTGCATTATGGCCCACTCCCTCTCACACAGAAGAGGCCTGTGTCCCACCAGTGAAAATGTTATAGGCTGATGATGAAGAAGTAGATTCCCAATTCAATCGGTTTTTTTTTTTTATAATAAAAATACTGACCTAAGGATTATTATTATTGTTCTAAACACTAAAAAATTATTTATTCTCTGTTACAGGAGGTTTCAAACGAGGAAATAGAAGAGTCTCCGTACGCGCCGGTGACGTACGCGAAGAAGTCCGACGATGAAGACGGACTGTGTTAAATGATCAGTAGCATCGTGTTTGTGTTTAGTTGTATACTGCCTACCCTTCGACGGTGATAGCGCGGTAATATTGATATAATTTCACTGTATATGTGGACGGAAGTACGTAACTGCCTACCATAACAGTACCAAGGCGGTACTTTTGACAATGAGTATTTTGACTAATCGAAATCAAAACATTTACTTCAAGTAGACCAGGGGGGGTATTACAACCCGGCTTGTACCAGTGAGTGAACGAGATAGCGTTAGACGACTTGTATAGCTCTGTCACTTTCACTCGCCGGAACAAGCCTGGTTTTAAGACGTCGCAGTACCCCCCCCCCCAGGTGGGGCCTGATTTTAAGAGGTTGTAATACCCCCCCCCCAGGTGGGGACTGGTTTTAAGACGTTGTAATGCGGCCCCAGTTCGACGCTGACATCATTACATGACTCATCTTATACAGCAGAATATGGAGAAAGGTTGCGTCTTAAAGCATGAGTCTTTAGGCTGTGGGAAAGAGACAGAGCTATACAAGTCATCTAGCGCCATCTCGTTCACTGAGCGGAACTACCTGGCCATTGACACGATTAAAAATTAAACTCTTAGAACGAATTTGAACTGATAACGCTTGCAAATAAGGGAATTTACCCATGGAGCGACGCGAATGCAATTCGAAAGTGAAAATCAATTTTACCACTACGACTTATAACCCGTTGTTATTTACGGGTAAATGAAAAACAAAACACTATCGCCACGACGAGGTCAACTCAATCGAATTGTATCATTATTTCTTAGTAGCAAGGTTGATTGTAGTTGGGATCGGTTGAATCGCGTCGCATAGTGCCAAGGGTAAAGTCCTTAAAATGGCGGTTATGCGATGTTTATATTTATTCCATTTTGACATGGAAACATTAGCAGAAAGAGAAGAAATATTTGCCGTCTCACGAAAAAATAACATTCCCCTATGGTTAATATTACCGTGTTATCAAAAGTATACCATATTGTGTTAAGCTTAGTGGCTATAATGTGTGTTTAAGTTGCCCATCATATCCCACTATCACAATTTTCCTTCACTTTCCCAAAAACATCTTCATAATATTATAATATGACATGACTGATCCAAATGCAATATGAAATTACGTGTAGATTTGAAAGTTAGTTTAAAGTAACGACAGTTGTCAAGCTTCGAACTTAGTTAAAACCTAAACAGTTGTTGTTCGATGAGTTAAAATCGTCTTGGCATGACTAGTAAACTCAAGCAAGTACTTTTAATAACTCAATGCTTTAAAATAGCTCTGAAAGTAATCCATTTCCTCTGCAAATGTAACCTTCTTACAAAGTAAAGTTCCTAAATTCAAAAATGAAAATGTAATAAAGAAAATATTTTGGCATGTCTTAAAGATTTTGGCCTTAAAAGAAAAATAAACGTGTAATATACTCGTACTTATTTGCAATATTAATTAAAAAAAAAAAATACTCGTAATAACGTAATTTCGCAGCAGTTTCTTCAAGTCGCTTCTTACATTCCTGTTAGCACTCGTCAATTGAATCTTTGAAATTTAAATATTCACTATTTATTATAGTCATGTAAGATTAGAGAACGCTGGATATAGTTTCACTCATAATCGGTTACGTGGAATAGAAAATCAATTACCTATAAAATCAATCGTCAATAAAAATAAACACGTTTAGCAAATCTAAGCTGTGTTCAGAAATTATGACATCAATTATAATATCTAACTTTTAAAGTCCGTTTATGAACATTTGTATTCAGTTTAAGTACATTTGTTTCACTAATTGAAAATCAATCATTTTTATCAAACCGTTGAAATCTAGAGGCTGCACAGTAAAGCTGTCTTAAGGATATCTAGATCCGTAGTCAGATATCCTATTTTCTGACAAGGGTGTACTACGCGAGTTCTTCAAACGGATGTGCGATTAACCCTCGTGCGACAAAACTCATTAAAGTAAGAATGCACGTTTGTGCGACACTCATTCGTTCGTATAATCACACCGTTTGTCGAAGTCACGTAGTTACTCGGTATGATAGCTACGACTTGTTAGAAGGTACTTAAAACTTGTCTCAAATTAAGATACAAAATTCGGCCTCGTTTGAAAAATTTACCAAAACACAACACCGGTTTGCGTTGTTTTATTTGGTATTTATGGTCGTTTCCCATTCATTGAAGTAAAATAATAATCAAACGTAATATGTATATAAAAGAAGATAGATAATTTTAAAACATCTCGTGCTTATAACATTTTGGGTAACGTTTATCCTAAAGTATATAATATATAAATAATACAAAAACTTCATATTTATAAATGAAAGTATGAAAAATATTTATTTTTACCATGTTATCTATGCTTACTAAAATTCTATGACATGTTTTGCTTAGACCGCATTCACATTAAGGCGACAGTCGCGCGACAAACGCGCGGCGGTACTAACGTCCTAATGTGGAAGCGGCCTTATAGACTGTGTATAATGCGACCATTTAACTTGTCAACTAGTCAAAGCTGGTAGCGCGACGGAGCTGGCTTCAGTATAGTTCCTTCTGCGACAAGCTGTGCGACACATCGTGGTCATCGTCGCGTATTGGGCCAAAACCTTCCCTATCCTTTAGTGGCAAACGATAACTCTCTCTCATCTTTAATAGATATTCAACTTTATTCTTTAGGTCACTAAGTTAAAAATCTTAGAAAGACTACGACACGAACGAAAATAAACGCTCTGTAGTCTTCAATACATTTTCAACTTCAATGTCTAGAGTATAAAATTGCAAATCTAATAAACTCAATAGGGTCTTTTCGTTTATCGTTTCCCACTTGTTTTGACCCTCTGCTTTCTTCATCTATATTAGCGACTGATCGCCTTTCGTTTGAGGTCAGCCCGCATAAGCGTTGACGACATTTTGATACAAAACCTCGTTGAAGTTTTAAGATAATTTTATATATTAAATAAAATATATGTATATAAGGCTTAGTTTTTAATCTCGGCGTTGGTACTTTTTGACTCAAAAGCATCGTTTCTGAACGGCAGTTATAATTTATGTTTATGAAGTCCATTTTGTTTTGTCATAGTCACCTAGAGCTAGCAACGATCCAAAGGAACTGAAATATGAAATTCTATGCAAATTGAGATTATTACCAGTTGAAAAAAAAAAGATAAATACATAATCGATAGTTGTTGCTTTTTATTACTATTTTAGTAAAATAATCATATTTTAGCGTATTTTAAATACGGTCCGCATTTGGAAGATACTTGCACCTTTTTTAGATTATTTGAAACAATTACTGCGTCAAAGTAATTTTTTATTACATATTATTATGTAATAATGTATAATAAATATCAGTTAATTTAAAATAAAATTATAGCGCATTATTTCAAATAACGCACGCTTAAAATATTACTGCCAAACTCACTGGTGTCATTTAATAAAGGTGGTGAGCAAGCACTTTGTTTTACGTACTACGTACTGTATGAGTCTCTAATGTAATATCCAATCCCTATGTAGGCCTAAAACATTGGTGTTAGACAAAATTAAAACGACCGATTTTAAGGGATGTATACAAATGGGGATGGCAACTAGGGAACTAATGGCGCTAGTATAGCTTGTTCCAAGCATCGTCATTGGTCGGATAAGGACTAGTCTATGGTGGCGCCATCTACAATTAGCTTTGACTTGCCTTCCCCATTGAAAATGAAGTGTAAAAAAAAATATTTTGTCAAAATGTTTGTAATTTGTAATAATTACAACATATTTTATATTCTTGTACTGTAATCGTTTTACTGCATTATTCTCGTATTCCAGATGTATCAAATAATGGCGATAAAGCTACATGTCCCTTAAAAGTTGTCGTATTTAAGCCGGGCACTTCTATCACAAAGTATCGGAGGTACATTGCAATGCGTGATGGCAAACTCGCCAGTATAAAGTAATCAGACATAGTTGCATACTCCAGGCGAATCATAACTCTACTAAAGCATATTATGTAGGTATCATTATACCCAACCATTCCTTCAACATGTTCGGCTGGCTAAATGTAATTGGATGCAGTTAAATTCTATTATTAAACGTGGGTAACTCCAAACCTCACGTTCAACAGTAATTATGGTGAAAACTGGTTGTAATTACCACACTTACCATCATCAAACCAACCATTTTCAAAGTTGCATGATGAAACCACCAAGGCGTAAAAGATATTGCCAAGTTTCCCTTGAAGCCTCTGCCCATAAACCCAATTTATTGGGTTCTAACTATAATGTTAACATAAAAGAAACTTAAATACTAACTTAATTAGTTAGAGTCATGTTTTTTTGCATATTATTCTCTTATTATTATTTGTTTTGTTTTAAGTTATAAATTACCTATCTATTATTATTTTTTAGAAATTCACATCATTCAATTTTATGACACAACATAAATCGGGCCGCATCTTGTCATACCCTTTTAAAGTTTTGAGTCGCATATTTCTGGTTCGGGTATAATGCAGACCACGCATTTTGCTTCGTGAAACACTTAAATTTTAAGAAACTGACCCAAATTAGCTCAAAACTAAATTTACGTTTGTCGTACTTCAGCCCTCAGTGTTCGTCAAGTCTGCCACCACGCTTTGTATACAACAGTTTGCCATTTTATGGTTATATAAAATTATATGTAAAGTATAACGTACTGTTATATCAAATCAATGTAGTGAGATCTAGTGATATAAGTGTTAGAGTGTCGACGAATAGAAGTTTTAAGATAGGGAGTTCATTCAAGCTCAAGTGCCGTAGTAATGTGCTTAAATATTATAGATTTTCGCTAGGTTTTCTATGTTAATTTGTGTTTATAGCGTTTCAAGTTTTTAGAGGGACTGACTTCAGGGCATGTAGTACTTATACGCATGAACAACTATGACAGGTCCTTAGATCGTTGGTCTCATATTGATAGCTTGTTAATAAGTACTTCGCTCCCATAGTGTCCCATAGCTAGTTTAACAACCTGTATTTATTTTATTATCTCGAAAGTTTATTATTTGTACAGTCTAATTTTATGAGTTAATAAAGACACTATATTTATCTTATTATTGTTGTTTTTTGTTAGGTATATTAATTAGTTAGCGTTATTGTAATAATTATGGTATAATATAATATTGCTGAGGGTAATATTTGGGAATGCACTGTTGATTAATTGTAAATCATGCAATGTTCTTATGTCAGATTTAAAAAAGACAAGTGGCAAACGATAAAAGAAAAAGCTCCGTAGTTTTTAATGGATTTTCAACTTTGTTCTATAAAACATAAAGATGAAAATATTTTAAGAATACGACACGAGTGAACGGAAAAGCCATCGTTTGTCACTTGCCTCGGACGGGCTGTAGTCTATAAAAGGGCGTTAGTTTATAAATGTATAATGATTTTATTTTTTAAACTAGTGCCCTTTTGTAGACTGCAGGTACTACCGTTACGTTGTCTCATTTTATGTAACCTAGCTTGATTTCTTTTAATCAGCAATGTACGAGGTAAGGCGTAATATACACATGTTCGGTACGGCCTATTTCGGCACATCCTGGCAACAAAATGTCATGTACATTTTCTCGATCTCGCCTCTGCCGAAATATGCCGATCCGTACACGTCTGTATCAGCCCTAACAATTCACTACGAAATTACGAGAAAAATTATTAAATTCGGACGAAATTACATAGAGATTCGTGTTAGTAAGGGTGAGGCCAAACGAGCGGAATTTTGTGAGTCGTAAAGTCGCGGAATATCGGTCGCTTTCAAACGTCTTTCGCGACGCAAAATTAGTGGTCTGCACTGTACCAGAAAACGAAATTCTGCGACTCACAATATTACTCTACCCTTATAGTCAGTAATTAAAGTCAAGAAATTCAGTTAAATTAAGATTTGATATTATATTGGGCTTCCAATTGTTGACTCTGATTCCCGTCTTTATGATGAAAACGAAATCCCTTGATTGTTAAAATGAAATGCGCACAATTATTACTGAGTAATATTTACATGGTGGTCTACCATGACCTCTTAAAGCGTGAGTTGTTAGGCTGTGGGAAAGAGACAAAGCTATAGAAGTCGTCTAGCGCCATCTCGTTCCTTGAGCGGAACCACTCACGCTAGGTAAGGTAGGCCACCTGTTCTTTAGTGCCAGGCACACGTACCTAACGACGACACGGCATATTCACCAATAGACACCAATGTCCTGACGAAAAAATTGCTGAAATCGTTTCAAACCACACCAGACCCGGTTGCGTCGATAACGGGAGTTGGAGGCAGTGGTCCGACCGGCGCTGGTGGCGAGAAAACGAGTAACTATCGGCGATTTTCTCTCTCAAGAAACGCACAATAAATGTACATTCCGGGTAAACAAAAAACATTTTCAATAAAAATGTAACCGACTTCAAAACAACCACAAAAAAGTTCAAAATAACCTACAATAAAACTCTTCTTTCGAAAGTCGGTGACTTTATTTTTTATTTCACTGACTTTTTGTCACCGACTATCGAAGGAAAAGTTTTTTTGTAGGTTATTTTGAACTTTTTTGTGGTTGTTTTGAAGTCGGTTGAGTTATGCCCGAACAAATATAAAAAAAATACAAACATCCGAATTGAGAACCTCCTCGGATCCTTATGGAGGTCTGTTAAAAAGAGATGCACATATTAATAGTTGCTCTCTGACTGTCCACACTGCCGGCGACGACTCGCTTTACTAGTTTAAAGCCCGGTTTCCACCGCGAGCGGAACGGACCCATTAAGGACTCCGTTAAACTCGCAAGCGTAAACTGCATACTTGTATTTCCATCAACAAAGAGTTTTTTAGTTCCCGGAGCGAGCTCATTTTTACTCTTTTCACCCGTTGAGTCATTAATGTGTCCGTTCCGCTCGCGGTGGAAACCGGGCTTTATTGCTGAGCGACAAGCTTTCAAAAATAAACTCGCTCAGCGATACTCGTTCAGCGATTCTCGCTCGGCTCGCTTGATCAGGTTTGCACAAGACTGAGCGGGGCGAGAGGCGCGAGTAATAGCTCGTCGCACTTGCACACTCGCTTATAGCCCGGCGACAAAACTATCAAAACTACACTCGCTTCCCGCTGATAGCCAACTCTTTTATAGTTTCTAGTTCTACTCGTTCATTGTTGGCGGTCGGACCACTGCCAGACAGAGGCACAAATAACATCCTTTAGATTCCGCATTCAAGGCAGCTTATGAACTCTAAGACAAATAATACACTGTTGCCAGTTTTCACTAACTCTAAGCGATATTTAAATGAATGCTTAAATATTTTTGCAGTCTGGACACAAACCTCCATGGTCCCTCATAAAAACTTGCTCCTGAGTAATCTCCTCCTCCTCACTCACAAAGTTTTAGTCTAACTTTTTTATCTTTGTTAAAAGATAAAAAAAGTTAGACTAAAACTTTGGGAGTAATTTCTTGAACCTATTCGTTTGGTAGTGAGGGTCAATTTATTGATCGATTGAGGGAGTAGAGCAGAGTCGAATCTGAAACTTAACATAGCAAATTCACCCATATCTCTATTGTGTAAAATCCACAATAAGACTCGCATTCGACAGAATACCCGCGTTTCCTATCAATTATCGCAGGATAAAAAGTGTGCCTTACGTTGTGGTGATTAGAGTGAATTTTCTATGTTAAGTTTCAGATTTACGCTTCGACTAGTATGAGATGAATCTACGTTGTAAAATATGTCTTGGTCCATTGAGCAATTGTTATTTAGGCATTAGTTAAAGTATCGACTAGTGTTATTGAAACAGGTTTCTCGTAATTTCGTAGTGAATAACATTCAGAATGACGTGTCACTATAAATTCGTGTAAGATTGTTTGTGATGAATTAAATAAATGTAATGTAATCAATCATAATCGAGTTTTATTATTACCAACTAAATTATTAAATCTATAGTAATACAAAATTATAACTTATTTTGTAAATTTCTATTATTATCATATAGGAATAAATTTGACAAATAGGTCTTATCTACATAATTTCTAGAGGATTTACATTCATTACTCTTTTACAAACAAATCTGTGAATGAAAGAAGTAGAATTTGCCCAGTACTGGGACAATTTAAGGTAAATATTCAACTAAGCTATTGAACAATAGAAAGTTTTTCTTTTTTGTTACAGTGCGAACTGTTACTTATGCAAGGTTGCAGTTACTATACAAAGACTCTATTCCTTCTACTCTATACATATCGATCATAATACACGATTCAAATACTTATTCTCTTAAAAAATTCATAGGAAATACTACCACAAAAAAGGTTGAAAAAATACCTGCAGTAGGTACAATCGACAAAGTTGACTCATGACTCACCATAAGCTTATTTTCTTACAGACTTTCAAATACAATTAGGTCTACATTTACATAAACATACATTTCCATGGTAATGATTTTGATCTTTGTCAATTTGACGGATTTAAACGATTTATTGTCAAAATGGGTCATGATTCAACTTTGTCGATTGTACATAGAAGCTGTCTATAAAAAAAAATATAAACTAAGTTTACGTCACATCAGCCCATACAAGTACGTATGAAATTTTGATAAAAATGTTTTTCAAAAATGAGTAGGTACTGTACCTAATTAATTTAGACATCCACTCTAGTTTTTTTTACTACGAGATCAAGCATAAGCCTACAATTTAATTTGTTTTGATACTAAAAAATTCTTGACACACAAAGGCACCTACTGCCACTGCTGGCGATTAGCGTCTGACTTGCAGGTTACTGACACGGAACATAAAGGTCTTTTATGTTTCCGTGCGACATAAAATTCGATAGCATATCTGCGGGACACTCAGGGCCGTCTTTGTATTGAAGGCCCTGTGGGTACTTAAACTAATAAGGCCCCACACCGTGCACCGCATGCACTGCGATAGGTTTTATTTGGTTCTTCACACAAAAATACAAGTAACTATCATTTTTAACCGGCTTCATAAATAAAAATGTAGCTATGAAATTCAGAATGCAAAATATAGAAAATTTTATAACATCTGCTGTGATATGCTTACTTCGATACTAAAATTCGACCCTGTGATGGGGTAAGTGGGTACAGCTTGGCCAGAACGTCTTGAAACGAAACTAATCTTTTTGTTTGCTGACGTTTTAAAATCTTTGACATTTGATGTAAACAAAGAACGCAGGGCAAGGGCAGGTTTGTAAGATATAATATTGTAAAAAAAAACATTCAAAGTGCTGGTAGCGAGAGCACAGTGGCGACTTCCGGTTTTCTACTCTAATTTGCCAAGCTGTAAGTGTATCACTAATGGTAGTAAACAAGTAAATTGCACACAATAGGCTATTTTACTCAAAAAAAATAATTAGTCCGAAAAACAGATTATCAAAAAAAAATTGACTCGTTTTTTTTCTTTTGTTACGTAAACTAATTTGGACGAAAGATAGAACGCTTCTAAAAATCACAAAACGTCACTCGGTTGGTATAATTTTACAGGCGTTATAACGTCACAAGCATCCCCCCCCCCCACTCCCGAATTTCGAAGCGTTTTACCTTTGTCAGTATTCATTGATTAAAAAAATAACAAAAATACGTGTTCTTTATTTTTAACTACTCTGACGGACTAAACATATTTTCAATTTATTTATGCAGTAAACTACTCTATTCTTGCTTTGATATTGGTACTAAACTTGGGTATCAAATTCTAATAACTTGTAGAACCTTGATTGAAAAGCATTTTTGAACAAACTATAATGTACCAGTACATAGGTACTGAATCTAACCCTGTCTATAGAGACAGGGTTAGATTCTATAAAAAAATAAGAAACGGTAAGTCCTAATAAGTAGTTTCTTGAGCTGCCATAATGATATTGTTTCATGAGATTACAATTAATTCGTCATTCCAAAGAATAATTAATTATTTACATCTAGTATAATAAGCCTACCGGTAGGCGGTATTTATGGAACACTAGCGGCCCGTCCCGGCTTTGCACGGGTGGACAATGATGATTTTCGTCCTCTATAACCTGGTCCTGATGGTTAAAAACACAACAAAGAAAGAATTATCCGAATCAGTCCAGCCGTTTGCAAGTTATGGGCTTAGCAACACATTAAGCGATCCATTTTTATATTATAGAAGATTTCTTACAAGCAATTTGGTGTCACATGGTTATAAGATCTTAATGTAACAAGATGTTCCTTGGTGATAGATTAGTACTTTATGCGTTTGGCGAGGATCAGTCAGACGAATACAAAAAGCTTTACGTATGAGGAATACCAATATTCTCACGCGGTGACAACTCTCGAATGCTTTTCCTTACCAGTTAAAGCCTATTCTGCGTCACCAAATGTGGTTCCTAAACAGACAATTATGACAACGTTCTACATATATTTTACACATTGGTAATCTACGACTCAAATAGCTTAATCCGGTACATCAGCCAGCTGTAGTTAGGCACATAGTGCCGACAAGGCCTAAAATACGCGAGTTGAGTTATTTTAGCATAAGATTTAGAACATAGCCTCAATATAAACTAACTTAATCAACTGGGACATAATTATGTACTTACAATATTGAGGGAAAGCACTGGATTAATACCAGTACACACAGTTTACCAAATACATACATACAATGTAGTAAAGAGATGAGCTTCTGTCTGTAGATCTACAAAATCCCGTAGTAGACATTTTGGAGAGATAAAGAAAAACACATCATATCCACTGCTGAACATAAGCCTCCCCTAAAAATTTCCAATAGAACCAGTTGGAAGCGTCATTCATCACATAACTGTATATTCATATGTCATGTATATTTCCTTTATATCTTTTAGTTCAAATCTTATTCCTATTTCATTTCTTTTGTATTCTTTTATAGTACTTTCGGCGTATTTTATGAAACAAAATTATACAACTAATGTGGCGTTATGTGTCTTTCCTTTTTTATAACTCCACAATACTGTGTGTACATACGTACAGTGTAGTTACTTCTCACTAACATTATTGTCAAAATATTAAAAAAAAAATGTTTTTAACATTTTTCCCTCGTCTGTTGATCACAATAAAAACATATCATTACCATATTGGTAGTAAGGAGCGGTGACTTCCATTGATATTCCGAATACTCATTGAGATTACAAATAATGATAGATGCAGGAGTCAGCCTCAGCTGTCAGTCATCATAAAGATCTAGAAGCCTAATTATAGTCCAAAAAAATGGTGTTAAATGCACCTTTTATCTCTTACCCCCTTATTAATAAACATGGACTAAAGTTACAACCAGGATAATCTTCGGACTAACCATACATTTTTAGGATTAACCTTGGCGTAACTTCTCGTTTTATTAATAAGGGGGTGTGGGAACAATTTTTAGTCTTGTGAGAAGAAACCAACGGCACATATCTCTACTGGTCTACATTTAGTCATTTACGCTGCTACAACTTATGTATACAATAAAATCTACGACTGTATATTCTTGTGACTGAACATAGTGTGTATGTATGGCGCCACCATCGGAGGGACTGATGATGTCGATTCTGGAGCTTGTTCCTTCTCTTTAGTGTTCTTAGTCTTTCTAAATTGGAAGCCATTCTTCCTTAAAATCTTCCTCAAGGTTTCCCTGGAGCCTTTGAAGTTTATTTCTTCTTTTAATATCTGTAGCAATTTGTTGATTGTAGGTACCTCTTTCTTGAAAGCGTAGAACTCATGGATTTTTCTGCGGATTACTTGGAGGTCGTACTCGTCAACTTCTATCTTGCCCTTCGTTCTCACTCGTTTCTTTGGCGATTTTTTGAGAGTCTCAGGGTCCAGCAGACCCTGTTCAACGAGTCTTGCTTCTTTTACTATGTTTAACACTGTACGTTCTGATACACCTGGAAAGATACAGTTATTGAATGTAAATACATAATTAATATTCTGCTGAAGTAAAAGTTGAGTTCTAAGCAAAAAAGGTAGAATTATGTTTGTTAAAAATATTTCTGCTTGACGAATATTGTCTAATTTTATTGAATCATCAAATAGGTCTTTTTCCCTGAGTGAAATGTATTGTCAGACTCTTTCTGACTAAAAACTATCCCATTTACATAAGCTTTAGTGCTAGGGCCAGGGCGGGCTTAGACATCCCGTGACCACCCTCAGATTTTTTTCTGTATTGTGAGTGAACTTACAATTGTTAACTTAAACAATCAGCCAGACTTGGAACAACTACTAGGTCAAATAATATGTCTGTGCGGGTATTGAACCTGTGACATACATTGTTTGCTCAGTCACTGCGCCAACCATACCATTTTGTATTGTTCTTAACCCAAATATAAATAATAATCAATAAAATGTGCAATGCTAAAGAGATTTTTATAGTATAAGACAGCTTTGCTTTAAGATCGCAGTACATTGGTAAGGGCCAGGGATTGAAAACCGGTACGAATTTCGGTTCTGGTTCTTCATTTAGGTTCATAAAAAGGTTCCTCTTTTCGGTACGGTTCCAGTTCCGGTATCGGTTCCGGTTTGGGTTCTGATGTACCGGTTCCTAGAACCTTTAAATCGGATGATATTATACCGGTTCCTTGCCACTTATTTTAAAGGTTCTTTACGGAAGAGGAGATGTGTTCGGAGAGTGCTTAGCATACCATGCCTTTTCTTTTAGTTCGTCTTCGTTCCTAGTATTGGAGGGTACTAAATTATACGATATACGAGTAAACAATTATCATTGTTACTAATCTATCTATATAAATAAAAATGAATTGTTGTTCGTTAGTCTGATTAAAACTCGAGAACGGCTGGGCCGATTGAGCTGATTTTGGTTTTAAAATGTTTGTCGTAGTCCAGGGTAGGTCTAAAGGGTTTTATTGTTTCTGAGGCGGTACGAAGTTTGCCGGGTCAGCTAGTTAGTATTAAAATGAATATGGATTCCACGTGTGGTTCCGGGCGGTAGAATAGTCCACCCCATCTCCTCCTGTTGATGTCGTAGAAGGCGACTAAGGGATGTTAGCCAGAATGTAAGATCACCTGCCTTTTTTGTTATCGTGGTAAAATCATCAAATGAGTCCTCCCACCCCGGGCAGGGCGGGAGGGACTGTCAAACTTGTACTGACTAAAATCCACGGTGTCCTTCAATAGCCCTTTATGTTCTTGGGTCACGGTGAGGAAATAAAATCCCGCGACCCCGTCATTTTTGCTCAAAGAAGGCGCGCGTGGAACACGACGCGCCGTCGACCCGGGCATGGTCCATGGTCAGACAGCGAGTTGCCCTTTACTCGCTGTCCGCATGCCCGCGCCTACGGTGGCCGGAAATCGTCTGCCGACGTCCGACGCCGCGGGCGTCGACGCTGCGGCTGGGGCGGAGGGAGGACGCTGTCCTCTTTCTCTTGCGGCCCGCCTCCTCCTTCACGAGCATTACTGCTTCGCAGAAGGAGGCGACCGCTTCCCACTCCGTCTCGCCCCGCAGCATGGCCGCAACCAATGCCGGGCACGAGAGGTCTCCGCCTATCGCCACCGTGAGGACACGTCGGTGCTCTGCCCAAGCGGGGCAGTCTTGCACCGTATGCTCTACTGTGCCCTCCGAGCGATCTTCGCAGTGGTGACACCCTGGCGTTTCTTCCCTCCCTATCCGACACAGGTACCTCCCGAAACTTCCGTGTCCGGTGAGGACCTGCGTCATCCGATAGGTCAGGACGCCGTGACGTCTCTCCAGCCACTCCTCAAAGAGGGGTCTTACCGCCGCGATTGCGGCGAGCCCGAACCTCGGTTGCGACAGTCGTTGTCTCCATACTGCCCTGAGATCGCGCCGGACCTCTTCCCGCCGCGCCTCGACTTGTCGGGGCAGCGGGAATTCTCCCCGGCGCTGCGCCTCCACGCACCACTCATAGACGCGCTGGAGGGCAGTCGCCTCCAGATCCCAGGGCAGCAATCCGGCTAGGAGGTTGGCCGATTCGCCGGCGATCGTGCGGTATCCTCGGATCATCCGGATAGCCATGACCCTCTGGCATGCGACCAGCAAACGCGTCCGAATGCTCAGGGACCACACTGGGGCCCCGTAGAGGGCCATGGACCGCACGACACCGGCGTACAGCCTCCGGCAGGAGGCGTTTGGCCCGCTGAGATTGGGCAGGAGTCGCCTGAGGGCGGCTGCTGCCCGGTTCAGTTTTGGGGCCAAACGCAGGAAGTGCACCCTGAAGTTCCACCGGCTGTCGGGGACAAGTCCCAGGTACTTCATAGTCGACTCGACGCCGATGCGAACCCCCTCCACCGTTATGTGGGACTCTGTCCGTGGCGCGTTCAGACGACCATGAAAGCACATGGCCTCTGTTTTATGCAGCGCCACCTCGAGTCCCAACTGCCGGATCCTTCCAACGACTGTCGCGACCGCTTGCGTCGCCAGGTCGGCCGCCGCCTGGCGCGACTCTCCCTCTGCCAGGACGAGCGTGTCGTCGGCGTAACATATTACGCCGTCAGGGAGGTCGCCGCGCAGCACATAGTCGTAAGCGATGTTCCACAGGTGCGGCCCCAAGACCGAACCCTGTGGAACACCGCACGACATCTCTCGCCGGTTCCATTCTCCCCGGAAAATCACCTGCCTTGGCTCAAGCAACCGGTACTTGGCGGTTTAACCATGTCGTTTGCTGAAATGTTCCAAAATGCATAACCTGATGGTGGGCAGAGGCACTAACTGAAAAAAAATTCAGCGTCTGCGGTCACCAATCCGCCTGTCAAGCATGGTGACTACGGTAATCCCCCCAAAGATGAAGTGCAATGATTTTAGGCCCCCAGTTCCAGGTAGCTGCACTATTCCTGGCCATTGTACCGGCCACGGTCTTGGTGCGGCGGGGGGTGCTAAGAATCCCCGGGCAACGGTAGGCTACCCTAAACGCAATTTTGAACGAGCACGTTTCCAAATTGGAAGTAGTGTTATGTCGTATTAATTGGCACGTCGTGGGATTATCGGAGATCCGTAGACAGGGGGAGGAGACGATAGCCCTCGATAGTGGCCACTTGCTCTACTTCCGAGAAGGACACCAACAATCCTAAGGTGGCATCGGGTTTATGGTCCACGAGTCACTCAGGAGCAACATTGTGGAATGTGGCAGTGTGTCGGAAAGGGTGGCATATTTTGTACTAAGGATATCAGAAAGGTACTCACTAAAAATCACACCCTGACGATGAAGTCGAGGCCATGTACGAAGACATAGTAAAAGCTATGTATGTCTCGTACCAAAACATTCTATACTGTTGTTATGGGTGGCTTCAAGGTGACTTCAACGCAAAAGTGGGAGCACAAGAGAGTGGCGAGTCGAGAGTAAGTCCATTCCATGAAGTCGAAAAGTTTAACGGTGATTTATATGCCCATAAAACTTGTCCACCTCAGGCTCAAAGCACGGATGATCTATGGGCCAGATTTTCACACCATCTCACAGACGAGCTTCCCGACTTTGACGTGGGTGAGATTAGAATAGCTTTCGGACAACTACATAACAACGAAGCTCCGGGGATGACGGGATAACCACAGAGCTGCTTAATGCAGGAGGAACACCTGTCTTGATGGAGCTTGTGAAGCTCTTCAATTCCAATTTCAATAAGTTTCCTCAGGTCCACTAAATCAGTCAGCAATAGTTCGGCTGGGGAAGCCCGGAAACAGCTGTGGCTCCTCAGATATCCTCCTCCGGAACATTACGCTGAGCCTGCAGAAAAGCTTCCAGCAGGCCACCAACTGCCACGGCCCACCTGGAAGACCTTAAATCGTTTACGAAGCCAGGTTGTTTGCTGCAAGTATAACATGGTCCGGTGGGGGTACTGTGATGAGGCAAGGTGCGACTGCGGAGCCTCAGCACAAATGATGCTCACTTGTGCTTTAAGCAATTCCACCTGCGCTCTAAGGGACTTGTCCGAGGCCACCACCAACGCCGTAAATGTGACAGAGTTTTGGTCGAAGCTCATTTAGACTTAAGGAATCATCGACACGACGAAGAAGATTCCATCATCCACACTGGAACTTCACCGGACGCATGGCACAGGAGCATGATGGTTTTTTTTTTTCAAAACTACACGATTCTTAAGAACTATCGCCAAGTTTTACTCCTGAGCCACATGGCTCAGGAGTAAAACTTGGCGGTAGTTCTAGTAGTTAGACGATTCGAGATCTCTCGAAAACAACTTGTAGACATAGCTACAAGTTGTTTTCGAGAGATCTCGAATCGTCTCCCCCAAAAGTTCGATGACTTCCAGCCGGATTTCGAAAAGGCTTCAGCACCGTGGACCACATACACACCCTCAGGCAAATAATCCAAAAGACCGAGGAATTTAATCAGCCTCTGTGCCTAGACTATGTGGACTACGATACACACTACTTGATACATTTGAAACCTGGGCTGTACTCCAGTCCATGTAGAGATGCCTCATCGAGTATCGCTACGTTAAGGTGATGAGATGTCTGTATAAGGCCGCAACAATGACCGTCCAAGTACAAGAACAGAGCACGCAACCAATCCAACTGCGTCAAGGGGTAAGACTGGTAGACGTCATCTCTCCTAAATCGTTTACAAACGCGTTGGAGGATGTTCTCAAGAGGCTTGCTTGGAAAAGACGGGGTCAGCACATCTCGCACCTCCGATTTGCGGATGACATTGTCATCATGGCAGAGTCTCTGCAGGAGCTGGAAGTAATGCTGAACAGCCTAGGCGATTCTTCAAGGCAGGTGGGTCTCGAAATGAATTTAGACAAAACAAAACTCATGTTCAATGGTCATGACTCACCCCGAGACCTGTAATCGTAAATGGTGCTGCCCTGGAGGTTGTGCAAGAATACATATAATTATCTAGCTAGGCCAAACTACACAACTGGGCCGGCACAACTTTGAAAAGGAAGCAACCAGAAGGATACGCTTGGGCTGGGCGGCATTCGGGAAACTGTGTCATATCTTCGAATGATCCATCCCTCAATCCTTCAAAACCAGGGTTATTAACCAGCGTACGGACTGTACGGGTAGGACACCCGTAATGACTTGCGGAGCCGAAACGTGGTCACTTACCATAGGCCTGGTCCACAAATTCAAGGTTGCTCAGCGTGCAATGGAGAGAGCAATGCTCAGAGTTTCTATTGTTCTTACACCCACCCTCTGTGGACACTCTCAAAGCAAGATTTATAATTAACACTTAGTTCGGATGATAGCTACGTGATTGCATATATATTTAAGAAATAAACTAATATTATATGAAAAATTAAAAAAAAACGTTTATTAATTTTAACAATTTGTTTGGTTGAACGCGGGCGGATAGAATTCGGAACGAAGTCATTCGCCAAAGAACCAAAGTAATCGACATTACGCGTAGAATAAGCATGCTTTTTTTTTAGCGTGGTAAAATCATCAAAATATGAGTCCTCCCACCCCGGGCAGGGCGGGAGGGACTGTCAGACTCGTACTGACGAAAATCAACTCGTACTCAATAAAAAAAGTGTCTAATTTCAATGTTTTGTATTCAATAAGATTGTAGCTGCATTCTTAATACTTTACGGCGGCGTAGGTATGTAGGACTCGCGTTCGCTTTGCATAGGAACCGGTAAAATAAAGGTTCTTAATGGTTCCAATTTAGGTTCTGGTTCCTGTTCCGGTATAGGTACCGGAACCCTTAAATACCTGTACTTTACCAGTATTTTAGAACCGTTTTCAATCCCTGGTAAGGGCAAACAAAAGTATCATGCATTCTGTACCTTTAGTAACTGTTACACATTATATAATTTAAAAAAAAAATCTGTTATAAATTATTAATATCTGTTATTAATATTTATTTATTTTTTTGTAACAATTTAGCAACTAAGTACACTTTAATGTTCTCATAAATTATAGTTTTGTTCCAGAAGGATCATTTTGGGCCTCGCTAACATTATTGTATTGGCATAATCGTATGTTAAATACGAGTATAAAAAAACTAGCCAAGTCATATTTAATTCGGTTTAGTCGATAAATGCTAGATTCTAGAAATGTCAACTTAAAACGCCAGATTCTATGAATGCCAGATTCTACAATTAATGTCAGATTCTATAAATGCCAGATTCTCATAATGCCAGATTCTATTAATGTCACATTTTTATTATAGTTGCAATATAATTGTATAAAATTTTGTATATAATAGTTTTTTTTGCTTGTTGTTGTTTTTTTTTGGATTCAAAAATTGTAGCAGAGTTGCAGACAATATTGCGATGCAAAAATTTGAAATGAGCTCTTAGAAATGGAAATTTTAATAATTATGGTGTTTGTCAGTGTCGGCAAAATTATTTGGAAAAAAAAGACAGATAATGGGAAATTAATAATAAAATAATTATGAAAAACTCAGAATTACAAAGTTATTGACATAAACTTTTCTATCAGCGTAAAGCGTTATTGCTTTTCATAAAAAATAATCATAATCATTGTAAAAATAACTTCTATTATCAGAAATACCTCTTACTGCAGCAATAAAATTGTTTATAAATATTTTTTTTACAAGTCTCTGACATTTACGAAATTGATGACTTTGATTACTGGTAAAGAGCAATTAAGTATGTTTTTTTTTATAATAGTACATGTACATGTTTTTTAAAAAAAAGTTTATGACGATAACTTTGCAATTCTGAGTTTTTTCATACTTATTTTCTACTAGCGGCTATCCAAGTTATGAGCTTAGCAACACATTTAGCCATCCATTTTTATATTGTAGATTAAATAATTTCCCATCATGTGTCTTTCTATTTCCATACTTTTAGTGCGAAGGGTTTAATTCTCGCTACGTTTTTCATATAAGCCCTATATTTAGAATTTTCTTAGATTTTTCAAAAATATTTGACGTGTTTGTAATAAACGCCCTCTGTCGATCAAAGGCAGTACCATCCCATTCCATACCATTCCAGTCCATCCCATTCCACTCTACTCTACTCCACTCCAAAGGTGTGGAGTGACCACACCATTCTTGTTTATGATTTATTATTTGAACATGTAGTTTTTACATTCGAAGCAAGATCGCGCTACCTGAACTGAGCGTCTCGGTGTGAACTGACCATAATTTTACTTCTGGAACACTTTAAATTCAAATATTTTTTGATAGATTGAACCGATTTCAAAACAAAATTTAAGTGTTACTTCAAGTTACGGTCAGTCGTTGTGTATTAAAGTTATCTACATAGGTTTGTACATTTTACGTGTTGCCCGCACAAATAAACATACAAACAGACATACAGACAAACACAAAAATTCTAAAAATGCTAGAAATGGGTTCTATTGGTTGTTCTTTAACACCCTGGCTATATTTTTTGAGTTTTTTTTTAATGTACAAAAATATTTTTTCTACAGTTCTATTCTAAGTAGGTATAGATCATACATATGAGCCGAGCTCTCGCAACATTGGTCTAGCAAGGCAGAAAAAGCAATAGCAAGGGCAGGGAACAAAATTAAATGTGGTGGGTGGGATGGCAAAACTTCAAACAAATAAAGTCACAGGCAGAAGCTAGTATTACAGGTTTTCACCCTCAAAATGAACCATAGGTATATGAATTATACAAATTGCAATTCCAATAATGAGATATACAGACAGAGAGCAGACAAAAATAATGTTATTGCATTTGCTACATTGCTGAGCTTATCATTCGCATCAACAGATTAAATGAGTTATGAACAAAAACTTAAAATATAGCAGTTGTTACACATACTATGGGGCATTGTACCTCGATATTCTGATGTTTCTTACCAGATACAGTGAAAGAAAAGTATTATCTAATGTATATTAAGGTATATTATTATCTTCACTAGCTTTTGGCATTATACATTCTCCTGTGAGTGAAAATGGCTAATTTTGTATATAATTTACCAGACAGATGCAATATGAATTTGTATTTATATTGTATTTGTCGTGTTATTGACCTAATCGCCGAATATAGGTCCATCAATAATTGGCCGAAAAATTTAAGGCAATGGCTTATTGCGTAAATGTGAAAACATAACGATAAATTTTAGGTTTTTCATACAAAGACGCCGATTAGAATGCAAGCGCAAATTGCATGAATAGGATAAAATTGAATTTGCAAATGCTGTTTTCACGATTATAGAACTTACCATTGTTACAAATTATATGGTTCTTATAACTGTACGGATAATTAATAAAAAATAACATGTCTACAAACCTGTAGCGGCCGATACTCGAACATAAACTTTACTCAGGGGTATTATTGGCACTTGCATTCGTTTTTCTTCGTCCATGAACTCCTTTACTTTTAATATTATCTCCCGGACTTCTGTCGTGATATTCTTCGGCATTTTGTCGCGTTATTGTTGTGATTTATCAAACAAAAACAGTGATTGAATCAAACACCAAACTCCAAAGCTCCAACCAAATGGCCACCAGGGTCCTAAAACTCAGTAAGTTTGCATTTTGTTCTGGGCTATAGTTCTGGTACTGGACTGTAGATGGCATGACTGTCTCAATTTAATATATATTGAAATACAAATAAAAAACAAGAAATATTGTTCGAAGATCTATAAAATTTTAACTATTTAAATTTGTTAAAAAGAAAATTAAATAAAATGAAGACAATATTGTATAAAATAATTCTATGACAACACTGATCCGTAGTAAAATAATGATACGTTTCATTTTACGCACGCATTGAAACATAAAGCCGAAGTAAATTGACATATTCATTGTGATAATTTTTATTTCTTGCTCTCAAAGAAATAAACTGAGCGGTAATTAAAACAACTATTTAAATTTTAGACTTACTTTAAATTTATAAAATAGTTTTCAAATTACAATTTCAAGTCAAATATTTGCACTGCAAAAAACGTTAGTTACGGAACCTCCTTGTCGGCCATTCCGAAATTGTTGTTTTTGTTACCATGGTAACATATTAATATTATGTCTTGATGTCTTGTGTCCACTCGTGTCAAACTCGATATTTTATGTTTTGTTTGATGTATTGAGAAAGTTTTAACCGTGATTTTCATTTACGACCTGGATAGTGGCTATGTTATTTGAATTATTGTGGATTGATTGTGTTCTTTTTACCCGACTGCGCGACGCAAAGGAGGGTATCAGGGTAATTACTCGTGCAGTGCCCGTGCATTCTCTTGGACTCATGGAGTTTTTCATTGGAATTTCCTGTGACCTAGTGTTATCTGTTGTGTGTTAAGTTGTTTTTTTAGTTTCTACAAACTTAATAAAATGTTGTAATACTCAATTTTGTGTTTTATTCTAAACAAAATAAACATTATATTATTATAAGTGAAGAAAGAAAGGGATAGCTATATAGCTATCCCTTTCTAGGATACTGCACATAAATGTGTGTAATATGTATGTATCTATAGACACACACATGCACCGCAAGTTCTGGTACTGGACATCAGATGGCGCTTGTCGTTGAGGTCAAGTTAAGTCTCTATACCCCTATATACAAATGTACTCTATGATGGCCACTGTGGCTTGATTGTTGGGCTTCTTGTTTGACTTTTGTCTTGTCTTTTGTCAGCGTGACATTTCATCAAAAATGGCGGCGCCAGAGGCGGATATTCTCGCAATAGTGCTGTGCCTCGCAGTTTTACTGTTTATTATTCAGTAAAGCTTGGCCAGAACGGATTGAAACGGAACTAAAATTTTTATTTCTGACTGCGTTTTAAAATCTTTGATATTTGATGTAAACAAAGACCGCAGGTTTGTTAGATTTATTATTGTGCCATAAAACTAAAGTAATAAGTGAAAAAAAATGAAATCAAATCATTCAAATTGCTGGTAGCGCGAAGACAGTGGCGACTTCCGGTTTTCTACATTTTTATGTCGAGCTGTACTTTTGCAACTATCCTATTAGTGGGGTGCTATGACGGGAAACCTCCACGTGCGCCCGTGGACTGGAGTTCCCTTCGGATACGTCCGGGGGGAAGACCAGTTTTTCGGGCCGGTGCACCCTGGGATGCGGGCAAAAACTCTTCCTTAGGCACTATGTGCCTAAGGGGTCTCTTTGCCCGTATGCGAATAGCCTGTCGTGTGGACGTTCCAACGCGTGTCCCTCTGATCAGCAGAGGGCACAGCGGCGGAGCGGGCTTGTGGACGGTGAGTAATGGGTAGCTCGCCGTCCGACCAAGGAACAAGCCCGGGTCGGTGGCGCGTCGTGTTTCGCGCCAAATGCCTGCTGGGGTCGCGGGTTTTTTCTTAACCCAAGATACCGTGGCCCCGGAACGTAAAGGGCATCCGAAGGAACACGGGTGGATTTTAGTCAGTAAGAGTCTGACAGTCCCTTCCGCCCCACCAAGGGCGGGAGGAGTCATTTGATGATTTTACCACCTAAAAAAAAAAAAAACTATCCTATTAGTGCCACTAGGTACCTATGTATTATTTAATGAAAAACAAACGTTGAAAAAGTATTTGGATAGATGAAAGATTTGGGTTAAAAAAAAACTCTTATGTAGGTACCTTTTTGGGTAGTAAAATCGTGATGTCCTCCGGCCTTGGGTGGAGCGATAGGGAATTAAGGATTGTCACACTCTTATTAGCGAAATCAACCTGTTCTTTCAAATACCCTTTGCTTTCCGGCAGCTGCGACACGTGCCTAGCTTCTCTATGAGAGGAAGTGGACTGCTGTAGGGCTCCCACACAAAACTGCGAACGTGATGCGACGCGACGTCGCATTCGGAGAAACATGCGATGCGAATTTCAGCGATGCGATTTCGTGCGGCAAACCGTTTGGTAGGGCAACCTTCAAGTACCTACAGCTTGGCCAGAACGGATTGAAACGGAACTAAAATTTTTATTTCTGACAGCGTTTTAAAATCTTTGATATTTGATGTAAACAAAGACCGCAGGTTTGTTAGATTTTTTATGGTGCCATAAAACTAACGTAATAAGTGAAAAAAAAAAACATTCAAAGTACTGGTAGCGCGAAGACAGTGGCGACTTCCGGTTTTCTACATTTTTATGTCAAGCTGTATGGTCAGCCATATTGGATGTGTTTTTGGAAAGAAGCGTCAGATGTTACTAAATAAAAAAAAATTGAACTAAATTAAATTACATTACAAATTCATTGATATGAAATCCTCAGATGAAAGAAACAGGCAGATAGAACGTGCGCGAACAACAACGTGGTGCCAGTCGTTATTTATGTGTGCGCGGCAGATAAGTGGCGCCGTGTACGGACACGTGCATCTGTGTGCGTTTACGGTTGCCAGATATTGAGAAATACTCCCATATTTTTGTTCAGTTAAATTGTTCTCAAATATTGTACTAATATTTTTTTTCAATTAGAAACACGATTTTGCTTTATGGTTATACCTAGATAGCAAAAGCGTGTAGTATTTATTATTTCACAGAATAATAATAATAAATAAAAGTTAATATGCATAATTACTTACTACCTATTTAATTAATTTATATCAGACCAGAACACTTTTTAACGCTTTTTGGTAATTTGTTTAATTAACTATTTAAGAATAGGTATTTTAATTTAAAAAGATACCTAAACAATTTGTTATAACAATCAACATATTTATTAAAATAATTTTTATTTTACACACATTAAACCTTAACAGCCTTTGTTCTGCACTAATTATTGTACATACATACTATTAATGTTTAAAATTGGAAACGCGATTTTGCTTTATGGTTTTACCCAGATAGCAAAAGCGCGTAATATTTAAACAGAATAATAATAAGGGAATAAAAGTTAAAGATGCGTAATTACTTAACTTAATTCACCGATATTTTTTATGCACAATACACATTCCCCTAATTCAGGGTAATTTTCCCGTCATAAACTAGCAACACAGACGATTTACTGTTAAGGTTTTGTGTTTCAAGTGAGCCGAAAATATTTTATGTAAAATAAATACCAAAACAATAAAAATAACAAGAGTTACCTGGGAAAAGATATTCCATCTTGTTTTCTTACTTTTTGTGAACAACTTTTGCAGTGTTTAAACACACAAGATGGCATATTTTGACTTATAATGACAAATCACTAGTGACGTGTGAGCGAGACGATGCGTAGCTTGGTACTGTCGCGAGTTTGTAGCAACTTTTGATTTTGTAGTAACTTTGGTGGACCCACTCGCGTGTTCTGAGCGCTCTATCTGCCTATTTTTTTAATCTGAGATGAAATCGTTAACAAAAAATTATATTATTGAGATTTCTAAAAATGTTTTTTACCGACTTCAAAAAAAAGGAGGTTATTTTGAATAATTTACTATTCAAAACGTAGACTTAATATTTATAACAGTTCCATTCAAACTGCATAAAAATAATATATTGTTCAGAGTTTTACAGGACTGTCTCAGAGCGGACTGAATGTTGCCACCAAGTATGACGTCACATCGCAAAAATGTACGATGCGAATCAGATCGCAAGTTTTTGCGATACATTCGTGCGAGATCGCAAACATTTGCAATGCGATGGATGTGATGCGAATTCGCGGTTTTATGTGGAAGCCCGTATTCCAATCCAACACGCGGGCTCATCAGTTGCTTACGGCGAGAAGTTACGGAGAGATGATTGTCACCTCGCTTATGGTCTATGGACGTTTAGTATAGTAGAGATGAAGGGAAACCTTCCACAATCACGGTTCGTGTTCTTGGGCTTTCTCGCCGTGAGTCTGTTTTGGGCTTAATAATTATTAATGCACAATTATCTGAGATAGCATGACAGATGAGGACAGAAAAGAAAAATGTGGAATGACATGTTATGGACATGTTTTAGCATGGTTTTGGATTTGCATCTCTAAATGAATAATTTCAGGTGTCAATTATTTACTTAAATATGCACCAAAATCACGAATTCCACGATTCATACTACCACCACACCTGTGTGGTAGCTCCGGAGAAGGATGTCTTGGAGACAGACATAGTGGGGTCCGGGTGTGGGGCCCGCCTCATTCGCTGGTGGCATGACCTGTTCCTCCTGTCCTATACGTCGGGGAGGTCCAGAGGTTTCTACAACAGCTCGCATTCCATGAAGATTGAAAGGTTCAGGCAGTTTCGCAAATATAGGCATCGTATACACCCGATGAGCAAGTTCAGGTTATGTTTAATCCATTTTTAAACTGATCGCTTTGTCAGCATGAACGGCGCGCCGTTTTACTATTCATTGTAGAAAATCATCTGCATCTGAATAGTGAAGGAAGCATTCTGATGACACTTTCTATCGCTTATCTAATATTATGAAGCTGAAGAGTTTCATCATCCTCAAAGCGTTAATCCCGGTTGCTTCCTTGGCTTCCACCTCGGTGCCCGGGGTCCGCCTTCCTACCTAACCGCCTCCACTTCGCACGGTCTTGTGCATCTCCTGCCGTGAGCCCGTTAGCACGCATATCGTCACTTACGACGTCAAGCCAACGTTTCTTCGGCCTTCCTCGTTTCCCTGGCCCCGGCGGAGGCGGCATGGCAAGGCATTTGTTTCCCACGTAATCTGCCGGTTTACGTAAAACGTGGCCATACCAGCGTAGGCGACTTTCTTGCAGTTTATCTGCTATGTCACGGACATGAAGGCTGCCGCGGATGCGGGAGTTTTTAATGCGGTCCTTCCGCGAGACTCCGCACATCCATCGCAGCATATTCATGTCCGTGACACGCAGGTTCTGCTTATGTCGCTCAAGTATAGGCCACGCTTCACTGCCATACAAAAGGACAGGTCTAATGATGGTCTTATAGACCTGTCCTTTGAGCTTCACCGGCATTTTTGGGTCACAAATAACCCCCGCCACCTCGCGCCATTTATGAAGCTGAAGAGTTTGTTTGGTTGAAAGCGCTAATCTCACGAACTACTGCGTCGAATTAAGGGCTGATTGTTCAATAGACAGATAACTTTTATCTGAGGAATTAAAATAACAGTTTGACATATTTTCCATAGATAAACTGTCAAACCGCCATTTTTATTCCTCAGATAAAAGTTATCTGACTACTGAAAAATCAGCCCTGAGTTAAATATTTTTGGATTAGATAGTCCATTTATCCAGGAAGGATAGTCTGATGGACGGACTATAACCAATTTTTGGCATTTACCTATCACTCAGTTTTTGGCATTACTAGAGTTGCGTACGGCGCGTACCTACCTACTGCGCGGCATATGCAAGGCCATCATTAATTTTGGTATATTCCTAACCTGACCCGCAATACTAACCCGGGAGCGGGTCGGGTTAGGAATTAAAAAAAAAAAGAATTTTTGTTCCTAACGTAACCCTATTCCTAACCTGACCCGACATCCACCTGACGGATTGTTCCTAACCTGGCCCGAAATCCTGACCCGGTTGTGGGTTAGGTTAGGAACTTGAAAAAAAAATTATTTGTTCCTAACCTGACCCGACGTATTGTTCCTATCATAACCCGAATTGCAATATGGTTTCTTAGAATAAAAGGTACATAATTATTATAATTATGTCAATCGGGATCGGGAGTGATATGAAGTTTCGAAGGACGTTATTTCGACGCACGCTATTTCGAAGAAAAATTAGAGTGGGACGCCAGTTCGAAAACACATTAAGTTGAAAACCGCTATATCGAATGACTTTATCGGGAACACGCTGATGAACTTGAATGATACGCTAGTTCAAAAGTCTTGGTATCGAAATCCACTGTTGCGAATAGCATATTCCGATGTGAATTTGTCTGGAGATCGAACTCGCGACGGACGTTAACTCAAAATAGTACTTCTCACTGCTTTGTCTAATAAACCCAATACAAAGATTAGGCTTAATCAGGGTTGCGTTTTCGATCCCCAGACCGTGACGTGGACTTCCACGTCACCTTACCGTGCCGTGCTACGTTGCGTCGTCGTAACGTCGCACGGGAGCGGGACAGTACAGCAGTTTTGGAATATTATAATATTACACTCCCGTTAGCTCACCGATCATATTGTTTAGGAAAATATGTAAACTTGTAAAGCCTACTTAGTCATGATAATTTTCTTTTAAATTTCGTTATACTCGTATTTACTACTATTGTGAATTTTTTCACACCCCCAAACATAACCATTTGACCCAAAGGTTGACTGGTAGATAATGCCTTGCGGCATTAAGTCCGCCTTATGTACCTCAATTGTACGTGCAAGTTTAAATAAATAAACCGTTTAGCTGGTAGAAGGGGGGGGGGGGGGGGACACTCGTGTCGAGCAAAAATTAGCACTTTAAAGCTTAATATTTCACAAACGGATCTTTTTATCAAAATTGTTAATGTAAACTATCAATATTTTTTAAAGGCCTTTTTAATGATACCCCACACTAAGGGGTACGCGAGAAAAAAAAAAAACAACCCCACTTGTACGTACGTGTACAGGAGGTACCCTAAAAAAAAATAATTTCGAGATTTTATTTTAACACTTTTTCGGCGTAACTAATCCGTATATTTACACCAAATTACAGCTTTCTAGTACTGGGCGTCTCTGAGGTAAGCTGCGGACAGACGGACGGATGGACGGACGGACGGACGGACGGACATGGCGAAACTATAAGGGTTCCTTGTTGACTACGGAACCCTAAAAATTCTTTTTTTTTTTCTAATTCCTAACCTAACCTGCACCCGGGTGTGACCCGGGTTAGGATTGCGGGTCAGGTTAGGAATATACCTGAATTTTTCTTGCTATAATTATGTAATAAACAAATTAGGTATCCATGAAATGAGAAAAACCTAAAAACGGATTTAATTAGGAGTATTCACAGAAAATAGTTTGCAAAACAAATTCAGCATCATAACAATATTAATGTTTGTTGTTTCAGGAATTTCTGGGACTGCCTAATACTCCATGTGTTTATCGTAAACAAGATCATCTTCATGTTCACGTCCTCCTTCATGGTCGACGAGTTACCATTGATTCTATATTACATCGGGGCTTTTCTCGAAATAATTATCATCTTAGATTTGTATGTCAATCTTAAGACAGGCTACATTAGAAGTGACGCTAAAAGAGTTATCTTAGGCACTGAAAAGTCCTTAATTAACTACTGCAGTAAGAAGCTGTTCATCCACTGGCTGTCGGCCATGCCGCTGCACTGGCTGATGTTCCTCAGATACGGACGAAATGTAACATGTGGTTTGTGTAAGGCTAACACCTTCGTCTGTATTCTGAAGATTATCAGTGTGTTTAGTATTTACCGGGTTGTAGAAACATCCTCATATTGGACTCAAAAACGTCATTCATCTAAAAGAACTTACTTCTTTAAGTGCCTAAAGATAAGCGCCATTGCTATCGTTTCCATGTGCCAGTTCTACGACGTAAGCGACGCGTTAGTTTTACTTGTATTCATGAGTAAAGGAGCAGTGCACCCGAAGTCCATGCTCGCGGTGAGGTTGGGGATCCGGTACGGCGTGCTAGGACGTCACAAGCCAAGCCACTTCTACATTAGTTTAGATATGAACAGGCTTCTGAAATCTTTTCAGTTGCACAGCTTTGGTGTTGCGGAGAGAATCTATTACTTGGATAAGTTGACCTCACTGATTGGTTTCGTTCTTTGTAAATTATTTTTTATTTGGATCGTGATGGAGTGTTATTCTTTCGTTAGCCCGCTTGTATATCCGCAGGAACAATTTATACATCTAAGGATGAAGGTTTCAAATTTACTAGCTTCTCGTCAGCTATCAGATGAGTTGAACTTGAAGGTACAACAATACTTCGACTTCCGACCGACACGGTTTAAATCATTGGAGCGAAATAACGAGTTGTGTAGGATGCTGCCCGAAGTGTTGAGGAAGGAAGCCAAGTTGAGTCGCTACTTGAAGCTCATCATGCGGATCCCGTACTTCGCAGACCTGCCGTTGCCCCTTCTTGTGGACATCGTGCTATTGCTGAGAGAGGAAATATATTTGAAAAATGCCATCCTAGCGGAGGTGAGCATCCTGTTTAAATCCTTCACCTGTGTGGTACTTGAGGCTTTGTTCTCGGCATTAGACCAGTCAAAAAGCAATGATGGAGCAAGCTACAAGCACCAAGTAGGAACTGGAACTCCTGCGTACCGACGGAACACAGTGAAAACCGGTCAAGTGCGTGTCGGGCCACGCACAGTGTAGGGTTCCGTAGTTGCCCATCAAAATACTTATGCGAACTAACTAAACTGATTCGCTGAATTTAATTTTAATTTAATTTACGTACATGAACATTTATTAGGTACCTAAGTGATTCAGTAGCCAACTCATAACGTCTAACCAGCACCAAAGTCTATGTAAAGACGAATCAAATGAGCCCAAACTCGATGGGATTGCGTTATTGTATTACAAAGATCCCATGGCTACCTTTAGCTCCATCATAAGAGCCTGGAAAACATCCAGTACAAAAGCCCATGTAAAAACGAATCAAATGACCCTAAGCTCAGTAGGATTGAGTTGTTGTATAAGAAAGAACTCATGGTTACCTTCCAGCTCTATCATCAGACCATGGACATCATCCAGCATCAATGTCTATGTAATAAAGACGACTCTAACGAGCCGAAACTCGACGGGATTGAGTTGTTATCAAATCGCTTCAAGAATGATTTAAAATTTAAAGAGTTCCCACAATTTCTCCAGGATTCCATCATCAGATCCTGACTTGATGATCATGGGACCAATTGGAAGGTGTACTCTTTCAATCAAAAGAAGAATTTTTAAAATCGGTCCAGGCGTCTTTGAGAAATCGGGGAAAATACATAAAAAAAAGATTACGACGAATTGAGAACCTCCTGCTTTTTGAAGTTAGTTAAAATTAGTTGATAATAAAAACCTACCTATCCCCAAAACATACCCACCTAATAAAGCTGTAAAAATAAAGTTGACAAACTTACATTTGCAGTTGAAGAACATGTTCTCCGATACATTTTGTTTAGGAAAATATGTTATCCAAGTCCGTTTTATAAGTTGGTCGACTATTACTCGTAAACTTGTAAAGCCTACTTAGTGATGATAATTTTCTTTTAAACTTCGTTACATAAACCACTATTGTGAATTTTTTCACTCCCCCAAACATAACCGTTTAGCTGGTAGAGGGGGGGGGGGACACTCGAGTCGAGCAAAAATGATCACTTTAAAGCTTTTCACAAACGAATCTTTAACAGAAAGGGCGCAAAAAATCCGTATATTTACACCAAATTACAGCTTTCTGGTGCTGGGCGTCTCTGAGCTAAGCTGCGGACAGACGGACGGACGGAAGGACGGACGGACATGGCGAAACTATGTATAAGGGTTCCTTGTTGACTACGGAACCCTAAAAACTGCATTAGGGTCCTCATTAAGGTGGTGGTCGCTATCCAGGTGTACCTGGTGAGACCCACTCTGCCCAGTCTAAACAAATTGACATTGTTCATCTCTACAAAAACCATTCATCAGCAGCTCTTTTCCTATTTTTAACCGACTTCAAAAAAAGGAGGAGGTTCTCAATTCGGTCGTTATTTTTTTTTATATTATTATATGTACATCGATTACTCCGAGGTTTCTAGTCCGATTCTTTTTTGTTCGATGCAGTATACTTGCAGTGTGGTCCCATAAAAATTTCATCCAATTTGGTTCACCAGTACTTTTTACTTTGTGAGCATTTTTATTGATTTCGGCTACTTGGATGACATGATAAGCTTTACTTTTTGTACGCGATTACTCCGCCAATATTGTGGACCGATTTTCAAAATCTTTTTTTGTTGTACTAGGGATCGTACACCTTAGGGCAGCGTTTCCCAACCTTTTTCAGCCACAGTTTTCACGGACCCCCTTAATAAAATAAACAGCAAAAAAAAATCGGATTAGGTACCTATTTACTTTAGTTATATCAGATACAAAATAGATACTCATAACTGTTCATTATGAAAAGTTTAAGCGTGTGTGTATTTAGAAACAAACTAAATGACGTCGGAGTTTGGCCGGTTTCATCGACTCATTCGACAAAACTTCGTAGCATATTTATGCTTCGTGCGTGCGGTGCGGTGGGGGGAAGTGTCACGGTCCGCACGCACTTATCGTCGGTCGTTTGGCGCACGTTCACCGTGCTAACTAAGCGTAGCGATTACGAGACAAGCATAATGATGCTAATGCAGAGGTGACACCGCGGACCCCCATACATACCATAACCACATAACCATAACCACAGGTTGGGAAACACTGCCTTAGGGAATACTGCAAGTTTCATCAAAATCTGTTCAGCAGTTTTTGAGACAGGGAATTTTATTAGCATGTGTAGGTACATGAGCGATGTTAATACCGGTGCCAGCGAATTACAAAATTCTAGTGCACATGTAAGAAAATGATGTATTTGACAAGAATTTGGGTTGAATATTTAAACTAAAAAGAGTAAAATAAAAAACTTAAAAAAAAAACTTAACCGCTTTCAAAAACAACCACAAAAAAGGGTAAAATAACCTACAGAATAACTTTTCTTTCCGAAGTCGGTGGCAAACAAAAAAGACACCGAAATAAAAAAACAAAGCCACCGACTTCCGAAAAAAAAGTTATTTTGTAGGTTATTTTATCCTTTTTTTGTGGTTGTTTTTGAAGGCGGTTAAATTTTTTTTGAAAAATATTTTTAACAATATGGCCAGTTTCAGCTTCGGTTAGAGCAGAAGTTTTTCAAAATGACAAGCTCATAAAATATTTTCGTCTATCCAGGCTTACGAGCAAGTAGAGGGTCTGATCATCGTTGACAACGGAGTTCTGGCGGTATATTCGAAGAACCACAAGGAACAGGGGCACCTTATAGATGGGGACTTCTTCGGGGGACTGTCTCTGGTGACCGACCAGGAACTCTGCATGTCGTACGTGGTGGCTGTTTCTTCATGCACTGTAAGTTCGACTAGTGTTCCGTGATGTCTCTTGAAGGAGAATGCTCACTTCACTGAAAAAAACCTTGCTCCGACAGAAAGGAGTTGCAGCTCAAATTATGAATACTTAATATTTTGCAATTAAATAACAACCAGGTACTGGCAAACTTATAAAAAAAATATAGGCCCACACATCGTTTTTCGCAAATTTTATGAAGTTATTTAAGTATTTACGTAACGTAATTATCATCTCATGTAGCTGAGCTGATGATGGAAGGTACAACTCCTCTAGTAAGGACTTTGGCATCGACTGATTTAGTAAATTATGTTTGTGTTCGCATATCTCCGGAACTACAAGTCCGATTTAAGTAATTCTTTTTTTGTTGTACTAGGTATCGTTCAACTTAGGGAATACTGCAAGTTTTAGAGTTCATCAAAATCGGTTCTGTAGTTTTCGAGATAGGGAATGAATGTAAGAGATATTAACGATGTTATTACCGGTATTGCGGATTACAAAATTTTAGTGCTCATGTAAGAAAATTATGTACCTACTCGTATTTGACAAGAATTGTGGTTGAATATTTAAACTAAAAAGAGTAAAATAAAAACTTAAAAAAAAAATGTAACCGCCTTCAAAAACAACCACAAAAAAAAACTGTAAAATAACTTTTCTTTCGGAAGTCGGTGGCCACAGTCAATGAAATAAAAAACAAAGCCACCGATTTCCGAAAGAAAAGTTATTTTACAGTTTTTTTGTGTTTGGTTTTGAAGTCGGTTCCCTTTTTTTAAAAAAGTTTTATTAATCAGTCGTCATAAAATAAAAGTAGTTTGTAGTACTGTAGTACTAGACTGAGTAGGTACTAATATGTTTCCTCATTGCTCAAAGACGCCTGGACCGATTTGGAAAATTATTATTTTTGTTTGAAAGGGTATACTTGGTGGTCCCACAATCACATTAAGTCAGAAAAAAAATAATTAAAAAAACAATTCGTCGAACAATAAGGTACCGTTATTGTTCGACGAATTGTTTTTTTAATTATATATTTATTATATATTTAAAAAACAATTCGTCTACTATGTATTTATTATAAAAATATATTTCTTTGTTTGTGATAAAACTTTATTCTGCCGGAGCTGGGTTCATTTAGTTTTTATCAAAGTCTGCATGTAGTAGATTCGTAAAACTAAGCTCTAGGTTTTTTTAGATCCTGTTACTAGACAAGCTGCGTTTTAGAAATCTCATGAGGAACCATGCGCAGTTATTTCTAGACATGAAGACGCAGATGAAGGACAGATATCGCGTCAGAGACAGCCGCGAAGTGGAGGCAACTCGCAAATCGTCCCAGTTGAGTCAGCCATCAGTCAAATATTGGGTGAACTGACTGAACTAACCATAAGAACTTTTTCATTGAAAAGAAGCGAGAAAAATACTCCCTGAAAAACACAAAATGTCTATGGAATTGTTGTCTGTTTTAGAAGATTATGTAAGAGCGTGTAGAAGAAGATTTTTGGTTTTAAAGTACCTACTTAGTGTAGTTTATTAAGATTAAACTTAAACTGACATGGTCACTAATGCTTTTAGTTAGGTATAGCTTGACATAAAAATGTAGAAAACCGGAAGTCGCCACTTTCTTCGCGCTACCAGCACATTGAATGATTTTATTTTATTATTTTTCACTTATTACGTTAGTTTTATGGCACAATAATAAATCTAACAAACCTGCGGTCTTTGTTTACATCAAATATCAAAGATTTTAAAACGCTGTCAGAAATAAAAATTTTAGTTCCGTTTCAATCCGTTCTGGCCAAGCTATATACCTAATTTAAAACGGGATATTTACCTGCCCATATGGGTGGGTAGATATCCCGTTTTGAATTTCTACAATATTGTTTGTTTGTTAATGATTTGATTAGGTTTTACTTTTCACTGTTCACAAATGGAAGCATTATCTTCAAGTGTTAAACAGTTGTTTTTTATATTTTAAATTATAATGTCTATGCTTCAAAGTAAGTTATACATAAATACATTATTGTCTTCAAAACTGGTTTGATTTTTGCTTTGTTTACTTGCACACTTATATTTATTTATTTGGTGTCATAAATTGACTAATATCAAACAGTAGAAACAATAATTCGTACGAATAGAATGAAGGCCTATTTACACAAACATCCAAATAAAATTTTTCGTTCTAAAATGGCGTGCGATCTTCACTGCCTGCTATTAGTCAATTACTGGTTATTGGTTTAGGTTTATTTTATTCATTCATCATTCATACACGTCGACATAACCTCCAAAAGGATTTATTTTCAGAACTCAACAACAAAATAACTTGTCATTTTATTCGTTTGCCAGAAACTAAGTTCGGAGGGCGACCGACACTGGGGTTTCTTAATTTGGCCGCTAAGCTAATTATGTAATTTACAAATTATCTAAATTCCACTTCCTATTACTTTTAATACTCGTACATACGTACAAGTACAACATATTTGATTAAAAAGACCCCGCGGTTGTTACACCGAGAGATGCTGCAAAAAATATCATTTGATGTTTTCCTTCACTTTTGTTTAGTGAGAGGTACACGGCAAGAAGTTCGAGACCATTTATACTCGGCCGTGTAACGAAACCATAGCGCGATTCAGGAAATCTAACAACGCCATCTATCGAAGTAGGTGTCAAACATTACATTATTTAATAGAAATTCACATTAGAATTAAATTGGTACTCTTGACTGAATTACTGGGGAATTTTGAAACTGTTTTTTTTTGTTTATTGAGTAACCGTTTATGTATAATATTTAGCACTGCCATTTTTATAAACCTAATTAAAACGACTGTGATGATTGTTTTTGGGTCAAATCTTGACAGCGACATTGGAACCACTTCTACTACGGCACAGTATAATGATACTACGGCTCAAGTTTGGTAATGTGCATCGGGACTGACTGACGTATACTTGCGATAATAACATAATAAATTAATAATATGGTATCGTAAAACTGGTCTGATGATGGAGTCGAAAGATGGCCATAGGATCTGATAAATAAAGAAGATAAACGCATCCAGTTTGAACTCATTTGTTTTGTTATTGAAAAAAACTCGGATGATGGATAATCTTCGGGGTCTGGTGATGAAAGTTGAAACTGGAAGGTGGCCATGGGAACTTTGTACCTAACTAAACGACACAACCCCAAGGAGACTGCGATCCTTTGATTCGTCTTTACAAGGAGTTACGTGCTGGGTGATTTGGTTCCACGTTCTGATGATGCAGCTGGAAGGTGGCCATGGGATCCTTAACTAAAAAAGGTAAAGGCATCGAGTATGGGATAATATTCTTGACTAATACTCATAGTAGGATCGGTTACGCATATCCGATCCGAATCCGTGAAAATACGTTCACGTAGATGACTACTTAACTAATTACCATACCTACAAATACTTCTATGAAGAATTATTTGTATGGTATTTATGTACTTGTACCTATATCCGATTCAATCCAATCCGATCCGATTCGTTCAGTCCGTAGCTATTTCGGAACACTATAAATTGACCCGTGTTGGTCTAAAACTTTGGATTTATGTTAATTCTGACCAATCAGCAAGTGTTGGTTTCAAATATTGGCCTAATTATTTGATGATCTCCCTTACTTGACTTGACTTGACTTACCAGGCTAGGAATTGAAATGATGGATCAGAGAGAGCACAATAGATTAGGAGGTTCGTTTATAAAATTTTGATTTTTGAAAACACTGCCATCTAGCGTCGCGGTGACACATTACGCAACTTCAATTGTACCTCTGATGTGTTGCAGATGGCGCTACTGTGTTGAGGCCAAGAGAAATAGTGTAATAATTTTAATATAATATTTACATTCATATACACAAACCGACCGCCCAGCACCAGTAACAAATATCTGTTCTGTGCGAGAACCGAAACCACGATATGCTTCACTAGCAGCACATTGGTCGGCTACTGCGCCATACTTTTTACTTTTTATCTATTCAGACTTAATAAATTCGTGTAATTTTGAAAGCTGGTAATAGCTATTTTTTGAGATGTCAAGATTCAATGAACCTACTAAAAAATCCCCCCACTGGGGTGTGAGCCAGCGGTGGGGGAGAGGAGAAAGGTCCCTTTTTCAGTATTTTGCTTGTTGCCCCCACACAATGAATTTTCCCTTACCGTGGATGCATTTACAAACATATAAACTCACAAACACAGCCAACACCCGGATCCGGAACAAATGCCTTTCAATTATATAAATATTTGTTTCATGCGGGATTCGTACCCGCAAAAGGAAGCGAAGCAGCCGAGCACTCCATCACTGCGCCAGCAATGACAACAGATCCTCATTTGCGGAGCAAATCTACGCTTTGTTCGCTCTTGAATGGGGGTTTCACGCAAAGCTCGGCTTAGAGGGCGCTCCCAGCGCATAAAGTCATATTTTACTGTATGATTAACTTGACATACACTACACACTCGTAGGTTCACTTGACGTTGTTTACGTTATGCACTTGTAGCGCCACTGATGGCACTGACTCGCAGTTGAAACGTAGTTGAATGTCCCTATTGAGCAACAAATCATGACAGTAGCCATCGTGTACGACAGCCCATACATAATCCTTCGTGTCCAACTGTTACCTACGAATCGTATTTATTCATCCATTAATGCTCATTGGAGAAATGTTCACCTGTGTAAACGTGACTCTTGCTTGAACCAAATGTACGAATTTATGTAATACTGTACAGGGGCCTCACTGTGTTTTTGGTAAGGAATAAAGATTAGCAATGTGAAACATGTGAATCATGTGATGTGTTCTTTAGCCTGCGTGCTCAGTCGAGCGGGCGGTAGCGGGGCATTCTTATAATTATTAGCGTCATCATAATTTTAGCCTATACCATATCAGCGGGTATAGGCATCCTCTCTCTGAGAGGGATTGCGCTATAAATTACCTCGAGGACCCAGTGTGTCATGGGAGAAGTCACATATCTTCGAAATTTTGGTCATACGACATGGCCGGTTTTTGTTTTTCTTCAACATTTGAGAGGAGTGGTGATAAAACTAATTAAACAAAGTAATGTGCCTCGCTGGGTTCGAAATCATTATTTATAAGTCAGTAACGTTAAGTAAATGAAAATTTTGATGAAAAGAAGTAGTTCCTGGTGACGCTTTTTCATATCAAACAACTGACGTCATAATGCTGGTCGGTAAATTAAATCTTGTGCTAAGGCTTGTTGTTTTTGTTAACTTACTGTTTATTGCTAGTGCCTACAATTTTATTATTCTTAATACTTAATAGGCCTCAATTGTCTGAAAAAAGTAACTTTATGCTAGCTAAAAGAATTCATATACAGCTCCTTCATATTTTTTAACTGTAACTTAAAAACAAAGTTTGTATAAAAATGTTGATGCACGATCGTTGTTCCATCTCGTCGTTCCGCTCCACGCGATGTCCGCCGATTTACCGCTACTGAGGCAGCAGCCTTATTAGGTCTGGTTTAGGGTCCGTTGACACAGACCGACTCGGGAAGGAGAGCAAATTCTTATCGCGTTGAAAACAGAGTTTTTAATATTTGTAGTAAGGTTTATTTTTGCATGTGCACTGTTTTTGTCATTAGGAATGCTTGAACGCACTTGGTGTGAAATAATAAGAGGAGCTGACCGGCTCCGAACGCGTACTTTTTCTGGTTCGGCCCCGATTGCATGCCCTTTCTCGCTCGCCCAGCCGATCGGCTCCGATTGCGTGCGCGCCGCCGCCGCCGCGCCGCCGCCGTCCCACTCCGACCGCCACTACGAACCGGTCTGTGTGAACGGACCCTTAAAGAATCGCGTCACATGCCATTACCATGCGGTCCCTTGATCTTATTATATCATCCAAACTGAGTGCATTCCATGTGCCTCTTACGGGTACAACTCCAACCGCCGTTGTAAAACTGGTTGACTTAACCACAGCAAAAGTGGTTGCATTTATATTATCTCGTAATGTGTTGTGGGATTTACGTTCACACCTAAACTTAGGAATGCTACACAAAAAATCCGCCATTGTCGGTTCGGTAGTATTTCGTCGAAAAACAATGCCGACCCGAAGCAATTATATTGTACTTGGTACCTGGCTTGTATATGTATTGATTGGGTAGTTTTTTTCCGGTTGATACCGTTAAATCCGGTTCGGCAGTATTTGTGGACCAAAAAGTCGACCGGTGGCTAATAATTTCGTAGGTTTATTAATTTAGAATGCAGCTGGTGAAACAATATGAAGACAAGAAATGTTTCCTTTTTCATAAACGACAAAAGAAGCGAACTTTATGAAAATTAAATTCTTCAAAATAATGTAGTGCTCGCCTCCAGAAGAAGTGTTATTTTCATAAATAAAATATTTGAGACTTTCTTTCTGTATTTTTAATAAAAAAAAAACGCTATAGAAGCGAAAAACTTTTTAATTTGTTTTTTTTTTTCTGTACCTTTTTTGCGTGGAAATGCCTTCAAATGAGTCCTGGATTCCTAGGTGGACCGGAAGGGTCTGTCAGACTCGTACTAAATAAAATCCACAGTTTGTTCCTTCTACAGCCCTATACGATCCTGGGTCATGGTTGTTTAGAAAATCCCGCGACCCCGGCAGGCGTTAGTTACCTAGCCGAGTTTTCTTTTACTCCACACGGTTTGATTAAAATCTCTCTAAAATTGTACATGTCAACATGTATCCAATCCTTCACTAAGAAATGCTAAACGCAAATAGTTGGATGCAAATAGACTTCATAATGTGCACCGAGGTGTCAATAGCATAGCTAAGTTTTAGAAAACTATTTATTACTCGACTGGGCCGAAATGGACTAAGTATGTCTATTTTCATTGACACTCACACCTAAATGAGTCTTAAACTACTGTTATAAATGTGAAAGTATGCAAGCATGGATGTAGGGTTGCCGGGCTGATCTGTTACATTTCGGAGAGTGTGCGATGCGAACTGCACAACTTGATTCCGCCCGATTCTTTCCATCTTCGGACGGCAAGACATATGGCAATGCGCTATCGTTACATGGTGGACATCCCTTCGATACGTACAAAACGTTTTGCTAATGCGTTTATTATTCGCACAGCTAAGGAGTGGAATTCCCTGCCGTGATCTGTGTTTCCTGATAACTATAACCTTGGGGTCTTCAAGTCAAGAGTTATTTCCAGGCATGGTGCTTCACCTTCGACATCATCATCGCTTACCATTTACCACTTTTAATTTTCGCTCGCTTGCGCTGACGATATAAGGTGAGGCAGGTGAAGCAGATACCAAATCATGACAATTTATTACAAAAGAATAATAATTCAAATTTAAAAAGCCTACACTAATTTGGTCGGACATACAATTAAAAAGCGTGAGTGTGTCTGGCTTTATTCGGACAGAAAGACAGACGAATGGACAGCGATCAAAGTATTAGGGTCCTTTTGTACCCTTGGGGTACGGAACTCTAAAAACACCTTTTAGGCACACGTCTTATACCAAAATCGAATAATCACCAAATACATTTCTTAACCTCCACAAATTCTTGATTTATATAACACATCAATTAGTAAACTCGAAAAACGTCGTATTAAAAACAGCTTCTGCATATAAAAACATGTTACACAAAGCTTGTATTACACCACTGGCAATGTGCGTAGATTGTGCGCTGCGTACGGAGAGTGCGCCTACCTGGCGACGCTTGCGCAACAGCGGAACACGCTCGAGGTACCATCGAGAATAATCGAGATGATATACTTACTTTAAAGCAGTGTTTATTTGTGCTCCTGGGGCCCTAGAGCCTACTTTAGCAGTTAAATCATTGCACGCAGTTTAAAGTAGGAGTAGGGTTGCCATCTCTAATTTTTGGAAACCAGGACAAGACGCGTGAAAACCCTGGGTTTTAGAGTCCAGAACCCGGACATGAGTCGAAGTGCGCAACGTGGCAACTGCGTCGGGAGGGGTGAAGTGTGCTTGTGTCGCGGGCGGCCCAAGACTTTAAGCCCTGACTACAAATGAAGCCCCCCCGGGCGCTCCCCGGATGACCTCTAAACTACAATGATATTATAAAGAAAGATACGCCATGTTCATACTAAATGGCGTTCAGATTTCGTTGCGTTGTTATTATAAGTACTAACTTAAATGTATACAGTAATTTAAAACTACGACAGCGATAGATAATACGGAACGTATAAGATAGAAAGAGATAGCTAGTTTTAGTGTGTTGCGCTTGAAGTATAGTCCACACTACACTAGAGTATCATAGAGTTTGTCGATTCACCAAAGAAGAGACATTGAATATAACAAATAGGCAAGCGCGTGGGGTGCGCGCTTGGTATAATTATTTATTATTTTTATGCCGATTACCAATGTACAGCTACTAAGTACTGCGAAGGAAAATTTATCTTTTTACAATATATATATTATATTTTAAATACTGTCAAATATTTGTATCAAATTTCTGAAGACAGTTTATTTATATTTATAGTTTAGTCGAATACGTAATAGCTGTTAGTTACATTGGCGACTTTCATAAAAATGAAATAAATGTGTAGGATTTTAATAATTAATAAATACTTCAACACAAGCGCCTGTGAGAATAAGTAGATTTCTTATATTGGTACTGAGTTGGTAATGAATGATGTTTTAAATAAAATTGAATTCTATTTATGACTATAACTTTATAACTATAACTATAAATTTGTAACTATAACTAACCTCATTCTATATAACATTAATCATAAAAAATTTAAAGCGCAACGCTATAATTGTGCCTACCATTTCGCTTCTGTTTGAATAATCTATGACCCGACTTATGACGGATGCTATTTGTCTCTGTCACGCAGCAGATTGCCATCCTATTATCTATCCTTTTCGAACCATTACGTCAATAATACGAAATGTATTTGAAAATGAGGAATAACTCGTAAAAAAAATACAAAATTGATATATTTTTAATAGACTTGCATACGGTATGTCACTCCACAACTCTTATTTTTCTTGGCACCATAGTTTCTGCACTTTCTGAAGACACAACTTAGCGTTTTTGTTACGCCGCGCACTCACTTTACCTCGCTCGCTGTTGTAATCCGACTAAATCAAGGGTGCTACAATTGTGTTACATTCTCCTCAACATTTTGTGCGCGCTAGTGCGATATCTACCTCTTTTTATTTATAATATCATTGCTAAACTAGGACAAATCCGGGCAACCCGGATGGATGGCAACCCTAGTGTAAAGTGAATTCGGTATTTCACAGTAGTGACCAATAAATAATATAATTCCAAAACACAGTTTTTCTGAAACAAAAATACTTTATTTTTGGCCTGAAAACACAAAAATTTAAAAAACGGTAACATTTTTTGTAGCTTTGAAATCAATAAATACAACGTGTTACGCCAATAGCGCAAAACCTGTCATGGGGCAACTCAGCCCATTTTACTGAACAATTTTTGTTTTAATACTTTTTTATACAGATGTGCCCGACTAATTTCTCATTTTGCATGAAAAACTGTTTTTTTTTTTATATTTTAAATATATTATATTTTATATTACATGGGCTGAGTTACCCCACGAGAGGTTTTGCGCTATTGGCGTTACACGTTGTATATATAAATAGTAAGTTCATTGACTTAACTAGTTAATGTGACGTCACAATTTGCTTTTTTACATACAAAATCTGTGAGAACTCGGCAAAAGTGTGTCAAAAATTAAGTATGTCAGTATGATAATGAGAATTAACCGATTTTGAAAAGGAGGAGGAAGGTTCTCAATACGGCGTTTTTTATTTTCTTTGTATGTATCGATTACTCTGAGGTTTTTGCCCGTGGGATAGGTCCGCGGAAGCGACGGAACACCACGTTCTGGGGCCAAAAGCTTTCTTCTAACACCAGGCTGAGGTAGCACGTCGGAATGCGCACTACAAACGCCTTGAAATTGATGTTGCGGCGCGACTCCAATAGGTGCATTCTTGCCGAGTAGTTCAACTTTTGGCGCACTTATCTACTACTCAGCGACGTCCTCTGTCTCAGTGGTGTAGTGGAGGCTCGAGATGTACACCGGAGTGTTCGGTTTCGCTGCACGTAGCTTAACGGTGGGCTCCATAGGAGCCTTGCCGCAGCGGTTCCTTCTGCTTCGCTGCCGGCGTTTCCTCCGTTGCACCGTCACGAAGCCGTCATCAACAGCCCGGTCCATTGCCTTTACAGACACAGGCCTCGCGGGGGGAACAGCTGGGGTACTCGCAGTACCGGCAGTCAAAGCTGTGGAAGCTGGCAGCGGGCGAGAAATTCGGGCGGCGCTGCGTAGAGGAGCTGCGGGTACGGGCGTAGGGACGGGCGCGGGACTGTGGGGCACACAGGTGGAACGCTGCGCTAGCTCAGCATACGACGGATTTCATGACCATTTTTCGTTTATAGTTTACTCGAACTCGGATCTGAGTCCTTTCGTAAATCGCTACTGCTACTCGTACAATACTTACGTCATCGCAAAACTTGTTGAGCTTCCTTTGAGCTCGTCGAGCCCCTTGAGTTATGTATGACCAGAGGCCGGAATTTGGTAGAGTTATTTTAGTACTTGCATCGAAATGTTGATATTAATATGGATTAGACAAATAAATTGTGTAAAAGTAAATAACTTTTTGTTTAATAAATCACGGGGTTTTACTGCTTTTTAAAAGTAATTCCGGGATTTGGGGCATATCCACTTTATTCTTTCGCTGTATGAAATCAATGTAAGTGTACATGAATAATTTTACCTAATTCCGACCTATATGGTTATGATGAGTTGAGTTGAGCTACTATCGTGTAGCTCAACTCAACTCAGCATGCAACTAACAAATGCTTGCACTGACTGGACAAGTCCACTTAAATCTGTGTGGTTCTTTCCTAAAAAGACCATTTCAGTCACCTGCATGGTCATCGTGTGACTTGAACAGTACGAGTATAATGTCCGGACTTTAAAAGAGACTGTGACCTCTGAGTTTGTTTCGGATGTTTCAGGTTTCTTCTCAGAGTAGTCAGGTACGAAACACCGGCCTCATCTAGCTATAAAAATATTGTTTGACGTGTAAAATTGTTTTAACGACCAACTTGCAAAATAAATACCTATCATAAAGATTCGGCTTCGACGAGCAGAGTTGCGATTGCTTACTTAGTAAAGTTTTCTGGAGTATTTATCGGGAAGGACGCAGGTTCGAGTCCTGGTAGCAGTCGATCATAAAAAGCTTAATGGCTAATTTATTCATCTAAAGCATGTTTACGTACTACAATGACATAATGATTACGTATATCGGTCAGTTGCGTTCAGATTATATTACTAGTGCGTAAAGATATATCGAGAAACATTTGTGCTGTGACGAAAGTGTGGTCACAGATAATTTAGTGTCATACTCTAGTGATTGACATTCCATTACTGGTTGCTGGATGCCCCAGTTCACAAGCACACATTGCTGATGACATATTCAATGAAAGAATTGAAAAATCGTTTACAATGAGCTGTAGCTCTATCACAAGATTTCAGTACTTTTTTTTTGTGGTAAAATCATCAAATGAGTCCTCCCGCCCTGGGTGGGGCGGAAGGTACTGTCAGACTCTTACTGACTAAAATCCACCCGTGTTCCTTCGGATGCCCTTTACGTTCCGGGGCCATGGTATCCTGGGTTAAGAAAAAACCCGCGACCGACAGTGTACTTGAAGAATTTACTGCGTTTATTGTATGGAAAAATAAAACAGTGCCTCTAGTGTACGAAGAAGGAACTAAATTTTTCATTAAAATTAATGTCTAAGTTTCAGTTTACGTCACAAAAACTGGAAATTCAAGATAAGGCCCCTGACATCACATACCTACATTAAAATATGCTGATAAGTACTTTTCGGTTATTGAATTGGATAACGCAAAGTGAACGTAAATTAAATTCTAACAATTATCGATACGAAATTTTAACTATAACGTCAGCTCTTGTAGCATTTTTTAATCACTTTTATGTCATAATTTCTTTTAACTAAAAATAAATAACATAATTTTCATATGAAGTCAATATTTACGTCCACATTGCTGCCAATGGGTATAACGGTGCGAGAATGCTAGCAGCATTTTGTCACATTGATAATGTTGGTTCTTTGACCAAGAAATAGGTGAAAGGGTTGACCTCTTTCTGAGTCACGAGCTCTACTTCTTCTCCTTCTCTCGATCATCAAGAGGAATTTATCTAAGGTGTCCCGCCATCTTCTCCTTGATCTGCCGTGACACCGTCTACCTGACTCAACCAAGTACTTATTCTTATTTTTTTATTTACTCGCGAGAAAAAGTTTGGAATCACTTAATCTTGAGTACTTACAAACTACTTTAGAATTATAAAAATGGTACCCTTTTAAAGGTTTTAAAACATAAATTTTAAAAAATTAAAATAAATTAAATACAAAAATTAAAAAATTGTAAATTATAAACTGTAAATTTTAAATACCAAATTAATTCAAATCGCACATGTTATTTGAGGAGGTATCTCGAGGTATTCCACGAAACACACCCAAACGAAGCACATCCAGACGAAGCATACCTAAAGTATTTCACTTAGCACACCCGTAGGATGGGCTTCAAATAAAAATTTAAAATAAAAAAAAACCTAAGCCACGAAGCACACTTACGAATTTCACTCGCATAGTGCGGGGACTAAGAAATAAAAATGTCGATAGAAGAAAATATTTATTTTAAAAGACTAACTAAAATTTCTAACATCATTCAGTTTCATTAAAATAATGTGACACAATATTTGTCATTTCTGTAATCTTATTATTTAAAATCATAGAGCGGTGGTGGCCCAGTGGTATCGGCCTCGACTTACGAGTTGTAGGTGTTCTAATCCAGGCAGGCGCATTACTTTGTGTAATTTATTTCATCACCACTGCTCTCAAACGGTGAAGGAAACATCGTGAGGAAACCGGCATGTCTTAGAACCAAAAATTCGAAGACATATTGTGACATCCACCAACCCGCACTGGGCCGCGTGATGGATTATGGCCCACTCCCTCTCACAGAGAGGAGGCCTGTGTCCCAGCAGTGGGAACATTAATAGGCTGATGATGACTATTTAAAATCACAGATTGGTTCATATAATACATTTCCAAAAAATAAATAATATAATTAACTATTATCTCGGATCAATTCTAAGTGATTCCATACTTTTGCTCAGTTTAGATAATTCTATGTGTAAAAGCGAACAACCTATTTTCAATATGGATGGTATTTAAAAGTACTTCAATTTATTCCCATTTCATTTACCTAATTTTGCCTGTGTTCCACCAAATATACTGAATGTGCACCAAAATATGTTCATCAAAATAGGTCATAACGAGGTGTAATAAAAAAAAATCTACCTAAGCAGGGTCGACGAAGCCCCGCTTCGCGGGGCTTCTATTTCTGTGTACATGGTTTAAAGGAACCTAACCAAACCGAACTTCGGGGTGTCCCTGAAATCTTGCTAAAGCGAGTTTTAGGTTTGGTGCACATTCAGTATATTTGGTATACAAAAAGAATTATTGATGCGCATTTAAATTTTAGCCTTTTCAATATTACTCTTATTTCGTTCGTAAATGACGTTTCTTCGGAGAACTTTCGAGAAACGGCTACTTCGCGTTGAACTCTTTTGTTAGCTTTTGTATCATTTTCTTGAGGAAATTCCGGAAATCCTAAAGAATTTAAGACAAAAGAGTTCAACGCAAGTAGATGTTGTTGTGTTATTGTACCTCAAAGTACAGACGCGAGCGCATCAACCTACACCACATACGTTCATGTGAACTCTTACTGCAGTCGACCTTATATTTATGACAAAAGGTTTTCTAAAAAAGTTTGAATTGTCTTATTGTCAATTTATTGCAATGGAAAGTAAAAATCGCTTTCAAAGTGATTTTCTCTAACGTCTTTCGACCTGTTCGACATGATAGATTTTGGTAGCTCATGACAATTAACAGAAATCCTTATAGTGACTTGATGTAGGATGTAGACTTTTGTTACGACCCTTTTTGTACTCAAAGAAAATTACGCGGCGGTGGAGTATGAAAGACATGGATAAAGTTTATAATGGAGAAGTGTTAAATTTTTTTTTTTTTTTTTTAACTTTGCATTTGATAATATTAAACCAATTGAGAATAATATAACATTAGCTACCTTGAACGAAAACGGAATTACACACGTCACTATTGAACCTTTCGCCATCCTTACTGCGAACTTTATTTCGGTATAAAAAAACCATTTTCCTCAAACGTTTCTAGAATTAAATTATTCGTGCACGTAATATTAACTCTATTACGCCATGTTGGCCGACAAGAGTCTTGTTTTTCATTGCCAAATTAATCACTGGCCTAATCTAAAGCTAAAAATAAAACTTGTTACACCATTTTTAAATGATGGTTGATACGTAACATCACGCCTATAGCTAGTAATTGAGAGGTAGGCAGGCGGAGTACACCCACATTTCGCCAGTTCTGTTTAAGCAATCGAGAGCGATGCTGGCCCAGTAGAGCAGTCTGTAAAGCAGTAGTGGCCCAGTTCCCAGTGGCCCCGACTTACGAGTTTTAAATATGTAATTCTCTCGCCGAGTACAACGGAATGGACCATCAGACTCTTATCGTCTTTTGTTTTGTTAGCGTGGTAAAATCATCAAATCAGTCCTCCCACCCAGGGCAGAGCAGAAGGGACTGTCAGCTTCGTACTGACTAAAATCCACGGTGTCCTTTAATAGCCCTTTGTGTTCCATCATCATCATCAGCCTATACTTAATGTTCCCACTGCTGGGACACAGGCCTCCTCTCTGTGAGTGAGAGTGGGCCACAATCCACCAAGCGGGCCCAGTGCGGATTGGTGGATGTCACATTATGTGACATTCACCAATCCGCACTGGGCCCGCTTCGAATTTGATGGTTCTAAGACATGCCGGTTTCCTCACGATGTTTTTCTTCACCGTTTTGAGAGCAGTGATGATGAAGTTTCACAAAGTAATGCGCCTGGCGGGGTTCGAACCTACGACCTACAACTCGTAAGTCGAGGCCGATACCACTGGGCCACCACTGCTCTTGTGTTCCAGTGTCACGGTAATTCAGTAAGTCCCGCGAAGGCCAAGTCTGCCGGGGTGGCAGGCTTTGGCCCTCTCAAGGGGGGCCCCGTCATTATGCTGACACTCTTTGAGGCGCGCGTGGAAGACAACGCGCCGTTGCCGTCGACCCGGGCATGGTCCGGGCATGGTCGGACAGCAAGTCACCCATTACTCGCCGCCCGCATGCCCGCGCCTACGGTGGCCGGAGATCGTCTTTACCGTCTTACTACAAACTTGTCTGAAAAACTGTCAACTTCAAAACTGCATTTGGCTTTGAAATAAGGGTAGTTTTGCAGTTACACTTTTAGACAAGAAGTCAATTACTGATGTTTTTGTTTTATTTGTAGAGAGCAGTGGTGGCCCAGAGGTATCGGCCCCGACTTACGAGTTGTAGGTCACGGGTTCGAACCCCGCCAGGCGCATTACTTTGTGTAATTATTTCATCACCACTGCTCTCAAAACGGTAAAGAAAAACATCGTGAGGAAACCGGCATGTACTAGAACCAAAAATTCGAAGACATATATGTGACATCTACCAACCCGCACTGGGCCCGCGTGGTGGATTATGGCTCACTCCCTCGCACAGAGGGAACATTTATTGGCTGATGATGTTCTTTAACAGATGTTTAATCTTTTTTAACACCCTGCCCCTTTACCTGCTCGTAAATGTCAAATTAGCTATATGTCATGCAAACCGGCCGTAAAGTAAGGTATTGTTGCCCCCCGCTCGACCCGGGCAATAATATTGTATTGGATTTCATTATTCCCGTGGGAATAATGTGATTTGAATTTGGAACCTCAAATAAAACATAGTATGAAAACTTTGAACGAAGCTTAGGAGTTGAAGCAGTAATGGCGGCCGGTTACTGCAACAGCTGATCGCATGCTGTGGTCGGCACCACAGCATGTTCACGTTCGAAGGTTGTCGTACCGCAACAAATTTCAAAAATCGAATTTATTTCCTCGCAGGAGGTGTGAAAAGCAGAGTACGCTCCTCGGGAGTAAAGCTGCCTTGTCTTGGGCTAACTTGAATCCCTCGCTACACGAAGGATTCTTAACTTAATTCCCTCGTTTCACTCGGGAATTAACACTTGAACCTCCTCGCAGAGCTACGGAGGTTCACCCCCAGAATCCTTAGTGTCGTTTCGGGATTCATACGCCCGTGACGCAAGGAAAGAAAGAAAGAAAGAAGAAAGAAAGAAATAACATTTTCATCTCCCCATCTCGGAAAGGCTATTTTTTCTCTTCGATATCTGAGCGTAAAAGACGTTTTTATCCTCTAGTGGATAAAGTAAATTGAATTTAGAACATGCACGTGCATTAAAGAGTTGTACCAGTAATGGCGGCTGCTGACCCCAACAGCTGATCGCTTGCTGTGGTGCCAACTTGACGTTCGAAGGTTGTCGTAGGTACCACATCAAATTTAAAAAATAGAATACTTGCCTCGCATTAGGTGTGAAAAGCAGAGTACGGGACCTCGGAAATAAAGCTGCGTTGCCTTGGGCTAACTTGAATCCCGAACTAGAATCCTTTGATGCGTAATCTACAAATATTTAGTTATAATCTCAGACTTTTAACCTTATTTTTTTATTTGCTTTGTGCGGTTTTCTTTTCACATCATGTTGTTAAGACAAACCAAGATAAAATAAGAAACTTGAAAACTACTACCTATACTATACCTAACTATATTTGTTTTAATTTAAAAATTATTCAGTAATACTTACCTTTAATAATGTAGCAGTCAATACCTAAAGTGAAATAAAAGTATCTTGTGTCGTATAATTTACATCTTCTTTTTTTGCTTTTATTAAAATTTCCTCGCTGAGGTGGGATGAAAAGTTACGTGTTGCACTCGAGTGCAAAGATTTTTCACCTTGTGCTCTTTTGATTCCGTCGCTATCGCTCATGATTCTAATTTTTGAATCACTCGTTGCACTCGTGATTCAATTTTAGAATCATTCGCTTGCTCGGTCATCAAAATTGAGCACGCTTGTATAACAAATAACTATTATTTGGTACAGACAGGCATACATAATAAAATATAAGGGAAAGAGAAATAAACAATAAAATTAGCAAAACGAAAAAAAAAAACTTAAAACTATTTGTGTATTTTCGTTTGCCCCACGGCTGCGCCAAATAGGCCCAGTTCAGCAAAAATGTCAGACAACTAAAGTGCCTGACGCTGATTTTCAACTGGACCTGGTTGAGGGATGGGTACGGCGAACCAGTTAAGTTGTGTGTATCTGTACCTATACATAGATAAATGTCGCAACTAAGAAATAATAATCTAATATAAAATAAATAATAATCTAATAATATACCTATCCTAATAATAAAGTGTAGTGTATAAACTAATAATAATAATTATATTATAATAACAATACTTTACTCCCCTGGTGCGTAATCTACTATTGTGGTATCTACTTGGTTCTTCACATGCCCCGCCTTATCTACAACGGAAGGAAACGACATATTAAATGAAACAAATACATTATTTGAAAATTCCTATAAATAATAATGACGATCAAACATTAGGTCAACAACCTATTTATTCGTATTACGAAGCGGAATTTTACCGCCAAACACTTCACGTTCACTCTCAGTGAATTACAAGTCCGGCGAAATATAATCGTACCCGTGACCTTTGCACGGATTACGAACAGTTAAGAAATGATTTAATTTCTCTGTCTTTCGACATTTCGCATTCATAATTTTTGTGTTGCACCTAACGCAGAGTTAAGTGTTGGATAAAGGCTCCCCCACACAGGCGCGTTATTATAGGTCGAATAATATCGCATGTGTTACTGCGATATCTGTTTTCAGTACATTTTGTATATACACTGCTGCGATCATATCGCCGCAATGGAAGTAGGACGTTGCGTTTCTCCGATACGTATCTCGTCCTGCGATATTCCGATATGAGTTCTAGAATTTAATAAAATTTGTATCAGAACGCAAACGACCGTACACACACCTGCGATAATAACTAAGAAACCTCGTCAGAAATATCGGACGATAAAAACGCAGTTGTGTGCGTTCGCATACAACGCATTAATGCGATAGGTACCGCATGCGATATTATAGACCTATAATAACGCGCCTGTGTGGGGGATCCTTAATTCGGCTGAAGGACGGTGAAACTTCTGGTTCTGTTATAGGCAGACATGTTTTTTCTAGACTAATCTTGTGACGTAACCGTTTGAATGTATACTTTTTAAAATATTAGGTATATAAGGCTAATTAATTTGATGAGATCTTTTGTTAAATGTTGTATGCAGAGATAAACTTTTCGCCACAAATAATAGGGGTATTTTGGAGTTTTTTTTGTCTAATTCGTGAACTAAATAGTGAAGAAATCCCATATTATTTTTGGAAGCCGTTGAAAACCCAAAACTCATTGACTAATTGACGATCAGAAACAATTATTTTGCATCACAATTCCTAAATTAACGAAAGCAACATCCCGATGGCACGGTTCGCGCAGCAGCTGGTCTTTCAACAACTGCTAAGCTGTGTGTCGCGAGTTAGATTCCCGCACAGAATAAATATTTATATGGGCTACACGAGCTACAGGTAAAATAACAATACAGGAAAACTTCGTAGTGTGGAGAAGTGATTAAAACAGGTTTTTTAAATTAGCGTGGTAATTCGAATACTCATCAAGACTTGGCTTGTTGGTTCAATCATGTCGGAGAGACGCATAGTGCGCAGCTTATAGGTCATGATCAAGGTTAAATTTTATAGGTAGGCCTTATATATAATTTGCATCTATTTTAATATTAGTATATAAAGTATTATTGCATTTTTCTCATCATGAATGATTTCGCATATTAGTTAAGTTCGTCTCATGCCATGCATAGACTTTTCTTTTCCGATACCGAACGTTAGGCGCGGGCCACATAGAAAAGACGTAAGACGCAGACGGGGCGGAGACATGTCTCTTCGGCGTCTCTTTCATACAAAATGTACAGAAGCGTCGCGACGTAAAACATACAAAAGAGACGCGTCGCGGGCGCGACTCTCATACATTTTCTCCCGCCCGCGACGCGTCCTCGTCTTGTGTCTTTTCTATGTGGCCCGCGCCCTAGGTAACAGGTGATCCAAATAGTTTAAAACGATGTATGATAAACCATGTTCTGTTGACCATTTGGGATTGGTTCAAAAAACCGGTTATAAACGTCCAAATGGTCGGTTCAACATTGCTCGGGTGGCTTTATCGTAGGTAATGCGCTACCTATGGTTCACGTTAAGTAACAGTAATTATTTTTGGCTCTCGTACGTAACACAAACATAAAAAAACACAATACATAATACTATTTCAGCATTGCAATAAAAAAAATGTTGATGAATAACAGTTGGAGATAGTCCGACCAATTTAAGAAAATAAAAATTTAATCTTGTCTGGGGCACATTGGGTTTCTCCTGAGAGCTAGAAAATAGTAGGAGCACGTGGCTAAAAAATGTGTCCCCGTGTCTTTCACGGACCTAGAAAGTAAACCTCCTGCTCAAATCGGTTCGTGGATGGATTACCTATTAAGTAACAAGTTTTCTCCGTACCTCGGAAAGTACGTTAGGTTATTGGCTGTTAAGTACGAGTATTTTTGCTGTTCTAGCGACGTTAAGCTATTTAAATATTTTTAGAATGATTATTACATCAAGGATGTGTTACAGTAGTACTTTCACTTTGATACATTTTTCATTGATCATAAAAATTTTGTTAAGTATGGAGAATTTTATTAAAATTTCGTTTTTATATCCGGTTTCGTAAAAGGCAGTGTTTTTACTGCATTTCTTATGTTTTGCTAAAGCCCAGCGCACACCGGTGGAGGCGCGGCGGCGGCGGCGCGCCTTTTTAGATAACAATTTAATATAAACCTTAAAAAAAAAGTAACCGACTTCAAAAGCAAGCACAAAAAGGATAAAATAACCTACACAATAACTTTTCTTTCGGAAGTCGGTGGCTTTGTTTTTTATTCACTTAATTGATTTTTGCCCTTTTTGGTTTACGTATACAACTTCTTGTCAAATACATAATTTTCTTACAAGTGTACTAGAATTGTGTAATCCGTAGCACCCGTAATAACATCGCCCATGTACACAATGAGCAAAAAATTCCTTATCTCAGAAACTACTAAACCGATTTTGATGAAACTTGCAGTATTTCCTAAGTTCAACAATACTTAGTACAACAAATAAAGAATTACTTAAATCGGACTTGTAGTTCCAGAGATATGCGAACTCAAACATAAAAAAATACATACATATACATAACTAGCTGTTACCCGCGACTTCGTCCGCATTGTATTTGGTTTTAAGGCACCTAAACTAATATTCTCTTTTTTAATTTGTTGAGAAAGTGAGGGTACCTGATGTCCCACTTGAATTGATTGTCCCAAATGAAATGAAAACTTCCAGACACAACACTTTATATACGACATTGGTAGTTTTTCCCTCTGGTGCTAAAATAAAAAGGTGGTTAGCATTACTGACAGGCAAGCATGTGTTATATAGTTGGCCGTGGGAAAAACAGTTGGACCTTAGGTCGACATCAGCTTCCTTCAGGGTCTGTCCTTGGGACTTATTTATGGTCATCGCGAAGTAAGCGGCTACCGGGAATTGTGTGAGTTTGAACTGGAAAGGGAAATTGTTGGAGATGAGTGGTATTCACGGTATCAATGCAGTTTCCCCTGAGCCACATCCGGTGAGAATTTCAGCTTCGCTTAAATTTCTGTGTAAAGGTGCGTACAGACCATGTAACATGTTATATAACATGTGTTATAAAACACTACAACTCTATGTAGAATGTTACCATGAAAAATGTTCAACAATTTCGGCTAATATGTTTTCATTTATTGCAGCGGTTCGGTCATTTTTTTAGTATCGCACGATCACATAGCCAAGAGTTTTCCTGAAGTGTTATACTTGACGGGACTCCGAATACGTAACTTATCAATTCTTCTTACAACGGGCAGTCTTCTTACAACGGGCAGTGTCTGCCGGAATTTTACAGAAAACAGTACCTACCGTGATATTGTCCATCATGGCGAATGTCTCAAAGTGTTCTGTCCACGGCCTCGACGGCTTTTTTGTTCGACATGGTACATTCAGACGATTACATTTTTTTAGCGTGGTAATACATCACGTGGAACACAACGTGCACGTTTACTCGCCGCCCGCGCCTACAGTGGCTGGAGATCGTGTAGCGACGTCTGTCGCCATCGGCGTCTACCGCTGCGGCTGGGCTGGAGGTGGACATTGTCCTCTCCCTCATGCGTCCCGCCTCCTCCTTCGCTAGCATGACTGCTTCGCAGAAGGAGGCGACTGCTTCCCATTCTGTTTCGCCCCGCAGCATGGCCTCGACCAACACTAAGCACGAGAGGTCACCGATTATCGTCGTAGTGAGGACACGGCGGTGCTCTGCCCAAGCGGGTAGTCCTGCACCGTATGCTCCACCGTGTCCTCCAGGCGATCCACGCAGTGGTGACACCCAGGCGATTCTTCTTTCCCTGTCAGACACAGCTACCTCCCGAAACTTTCGTGTCCGGTGAGGACCTACGTCATGTGGTAGGTCAGGCGGGACGCCGTGACGCCTATCCAGCTACTCCTTAAAGAGGGGTCTAGAGGCGTGCCCGGAACTCGGTTGCGACAGTCGCTCTCTCAATATTGCCCTGTGATCACGCCGGAGCTCTTTCCGGGAATTCATCCTGGCGATTGTATTGTATAGCGGGCTGGTATCCGCAACTCCACGATAGACGATAGACGCGATGGAGGGCCGTCGCCTCCAAGGGAAGACGACTACATTATAATCCTGAAACACCTTTGCTTTGTCACAGTTTCATGACTACGAACACGTTGAGTGTTGCAGTGTTGTCTTAGTCAAATGGGACTTTAAACAACAAAAAACAAAAAAAAAATACGCATCTTACTTTGTTAGTGACGTACAACAGAGACTGCTCATCAGGCTGAACAACTTTGCTAAGACGTCATTCCTTTTTATATTATAGTGTAGCTGGGCTCTTGGAGTTCCACAACAGGTGTTCCAGATCTTCAATTTTTATACGTCAACAGAGAGTGCTCATCAGGCTGAGCAACTCTTGCTAAGACGTCATTCCTATATACTCGTATGTTATAGTTTAGCTGGGCTTTTGGTGTTCCACATTAGGTGTTCCAGATCTTAATTTTTTATATGTCAACAGAGAGTGCTCATCAGGCTGAATAACTTTGCAAAGACGTCATTCTTACATATGTTATAGTGTAGCTGGGCTCTTTGTGTTCCACATCAGGTGTTCAAGATTTTCTATTTTTATACATCAACAGAGACTGCTCATCAAGCTGAACAACTTTGCTAAAACGTCATTCCTTTATATGTTATAGTGTAGCTGGGCATTTGGTGTTCCACATCAGGTGTTCCAGATCTTCAATTTTTATATGTCAACAGAGAGTGCTCATCAGGCTGAGCAACTCTTGCTAAGACTTCATTCCTATACATATATGCTATAGTTTAGATGGGCTTTTGGTGTTCCACATCAGGTGTTCCAGAGATCTTCAATTTTTGTATGTCAACAGAGAGTGCTCGTCAGGCTGAACAACTTTGCAAAGACGTCATTCCTGTATTTGTTATAGTGTAGCTGGGCTCTTGGTGTTCCACATCAGGTATTCCAGAGATCTTCAATTTTTGTATGTCAACAGAGAGTGCTCGTCAGGCTGATCAACTTTGCAAAGACGTCATTTCTGTATTTGTTATAGTGTAGCTGGGCTCTTGGTGTTCCACAACAGGTGTTCCAGATCTTCAATTTTTATACGTCAACAGAGAGTGCTCATCAGGCTGATCAACTCTTGCTAAGACGTCATTCCTATATATGTTATAGTGTAGCTGGGCTCTTGGTGTTCCACATCAGGTGTTTAAGATTGTCAATTTTTATACGTCAACAGAGACAGCTCATCAGGCTGAACAACTTTGCTAGGACGTCATTCCTTTATATGTTATAGTGTAGCTGGGCTTTTGGTGTTCCACATCAGGTGTTCCAGATCTTCAATTTTTATACGTCAACAGAGACTGCTCATCAGGCTGAACAACTTTGCTAAGACGTCATTCCTTTACATGTTATAGTGTAGCTGGGCTTTTGGTGTTCCACATCAGGTGTTCCAGATCTTCAATTTTTATACGTCAACAGAGAGTGCTCATCAGGTGGAACAATTTTTGCTATCGCACCATTTTTTTATCTCTTATAGTTTAGCTGGTCCGTTGCGGTTCTGCACCAGGTGTTCAAGTTTCCAAGATAAATTATAGCCTATGTGTTGGCCAGACTTAATACCTATACAACAAAAAAAAAATCATTCAAATCCGTCCAGTACTTTTTGAGTTTATCCCGGACATACATACAGACAAACAGACAAACAGATAAACAGACAAAAATTCTAAAAACTTTATTTTTGGCTTCGGTATCGATTGTAGATCACACCCCAAGTATTCTTTTCAAAAAATATTCAATGTACAGTTTTGACTTTCCTACTATTTTATTAAATGTATAGATTACATTATAATATACACTTTTGAAATTTGGTACATTTGTTCAGATGCTGATATAGATTGCCGTGGGGCGCCGGCTTAGAATTGCGCTCCCCCAAATCATCCCGTGGGTGTCGTAAGAGGCGACTAAGGGACAAACCGGAGGTCGGGCAGCAGCGTCCTCCGTGTACTGCACATCCTCACTGCGATCGCCAACCCGCCTGCCAAGCGTGGCGATTAAGGCAAATTACCCCCTAATGGAAACCACAGAAACCAGGCCCCCAGTCCCCGGCAGCTCCGCTATCCCTGGCGCGGGTAGCGGTCAAGGTAACGGCGGAGCAGGGGGTGCTAAGAATCTCCGGAAGAGATCCGGCTACCCACCCCAACGACGACTGGCCCTGGTAACACACAACATACGCACATTGAGGACTGACGAAAAGATCTGCGAGCTGGAAGAGGAGCTGAGCAAGTTACACTGGGACATTATGGGGTTATGCGAAGTCCGTAGAGAGGGGGAGGACACCGTAACCCTGAAGTCTGGTAACTTGCTATACTACCGGGAGGGCGACCAACAGTCCCAAGGTGGTGTCGGGTTTCTCGTTCACAAGTCCCTCGTAAACAATATAATAACCATCGACAGTGTGTCGAGCAGGGTGGTATACCTAATACTCAGAATATCCAAAAGATATTCGCTGAAGGTCATTCAGGTATACGCACCGACCTCATCACACTCCGATGATGAAGTGGAGACTATGTATGAGGACGTAAGTAGGGCCATACATAGCTCCAAAACCCACTTCACTGTTGTTATGGGGGACTTTAACGCAAAGTTGGGCAAGAAAAGCGGTGATGAGTTGAGAGTGGGGCAATTTGGATATGGGCAACGGAACCCTAGGGGACAGAGGCTGGCCGACTTTCTGGAGAAAGAGGAACTCTTCATGATGAACTCTTTCTTCCAGAAGCCGCCTCACAGGAAATGGACCTGGCTGAGTCCCGATGGTTTCACGAGAAACGAGATAGACTTCTTCATGACCGACAAGAAACGGATATTCAGTGATGTCTCTGTGATCAACAGGGTAAAAACCGGTAGCGATCACCGAATCGTAAGAGGCTCGCTGAATATCAATGTTAAACTTGAAAGGTCCAGCCTGATGAAGTCTACGCTCCGACCTACTCGGCCCCATATTCAAAACCCCGAAAGCTTTCAACTCGAGCTCTCTAATCGCTTTGCTTGCCTTGAGAACTTAGTGTCAGTGGACGAGATCAACGACGGGCTAGTGGAAACTGTCCGCACGGTAGGGTCTAAGTTTTTTAGACCCTGCCGTAAAGATAGACCTCAGAAATTGACCGAGCAAACCTTAAACCTCATGGCTGAACGACGTTTGCTACAGTTGCAGTCTTCCGATGACGCGAAGTCATATAGGCAGCTCAATAGACGTATATCTAAGTCCTTGCGACACGATCTGCGTCTCTTTAATACGAATCGTGTTAAAGAGACCATACAGCGAAACCAAGGCTCTAAAGTGTTCGCAAAGGACAAGTCTATTGGGCAAAGCCAGATGACAAAGCTGAAACGGGAGGATGGCAGCATAGCGTCGACCAAAGCAGAGGTTTTAGGCGAGATCGAGAGGTTCTATGGACAGTTATACACTTCGGTCGCAAAGCCCGTTGACAGCTTGGTAGGAGATCCAAGAGCCAAGCTGTCCCGACATTATACCGAAGATATCCCGGACATCAGTCTGTACGAGATTAGGATGGCCCTGAAGCAGCTTAAGAACAACAAGGCGCCGGGCGAGGACGGAATCACTTCAGAGCTTCTGAGAGCGGGTGGAACACCGGTACTTAAAGTCCTCCAGAAACTCTTTAATTCCGTCCTCTCCGAGGGCAAAACGCCTGAAACATGGAGTAGAGGTGATGTGGTGCTGTTCTTCAAAAAAGGTGATAACAGCCTATTGAAGAACTACAGACCCATCACGCTTCTAAGTCATGTTTACAAGCTGTTTTCAAGGGTTATCACGAACCGTCTCGAACACAGACTTGATGACTTCCAGCCTCCCGAACAAGCCGGTTTCCGAAGAGGCTATAGTACCATAGACCACATCCATACGCTGCGGCAAGTTATACAGAAGACCGAAGAGTATAACTTGCCATTATGCTTAGCGTTTGTGGACTATGAGAAAGCCTTCGATTCGGTGGAAACATGGGCGGTACTTGAGTCACTCCAGCGATGCCATATTGACTATCGGTACATCGAGGTGTTGAAGTGCTTGTATAATAACGCCACCATGTCGGTCCGAGTACAGGAGCAGAGCACGAAGGCGATTCCATTGAGAAGAGGCGTAAGACAGGGGGACGTTATCTCCCCGAAACTGTTTACTGCCGCAATGGAAAACGCCTTCAAGCTCCTGGAATGGCAAGGACTTGGCATCAACATCAACGGCGAATACATCACTCACCTTCGGTTTGCCGACGACATCGTAGTCATGGCAAAGTCGATGGAGGAACTCAGCATGATGCTCGATGGCCTCGACCGAGTTTCACAACGGGTGGGCTTGAAAATGAACATGGACAAGACGAAAATTATGTCAAATGCCAATATTGTGCCCACCCCAGTCTCTGTTGGAAACTCGGTACTCGAAGTTGTTGACTCATATATCTACTTAGGACAAGTAGTCCAGTTAGGTAGGTCCAACTTCGAGAAAGAGGTCAACCGCCGAATCCAACTCGGTTGGGCAGCGTTCGGGAAACTACGCAATGTCTTTTCGTCCGACATCCCTCAGTGCCTCAAGACGAAAGTCTTCAACCAATGTGTGTTACCAGTGATGAGTTACGGCACCGAAACGTGGTCTTTCACTATCGGCCTCATCTCAAAGCTCAAAGTCGCTCAACGAGCTATGGAGAGGGCTATGCTAGGTGTTTCTCTACGTGATCGAATCCGAAATGAGGAGATCCGTAGACGAACTAAAGTCACCGATATAGCCCACCGGATTAGCAAGCTGAAGTGGCAATGGGCAGGCCATATTGCTCGCAGAGCAGACGGCCGATGGGGTCGAAAAGTACTAGAGTGGAGACCACGGACTAGCAAGCGCAGCGTAGGACGTCCACCAGCAAGGTGGACAGACGACCTTATAAAGGTCGCCGGAAGACGCTGGATGCAGGTCGCTTCCAACCGGTATCTGTGGAGATCAAAAGGGGAGGCCTATGTTCAGCAGTGGACGTCCTGTGGCTGAGATGATGATGATGATGATGATATAGACTAACCTATACGAAAACTGGGCAGTTCTGGAAATATTACATACATACGGGCCGAATTGATAACTTTTTTTTTGAAGTCGGTAAAAAGATGAAAAGTAGGTTCTTGATAGGAGAGAGCACTACTTGGCCGTTTCGTTCGTACGCTTATTCGGGGCCGTTTTCACTAGGTCATTATTGCTCCCTATTCTCTATGCTTGAATCTATTCCTAATGAATGAACTTCGGTTCGCGTGGATCTCGTAATAACTAAGCAATAAGTGAATGAACACTTAAAATTATGTACTAAACACCACGCGCTATGCTCATTTCGGTCAGATTGCGATCTCAGAGTGCAATCATAACACATATTTAGGTCTAACCAAGTGAAATCGTAATTAAAGTACACGTCAATTAAAGAAGCTATACGTTAATGTAATATTAATTAACATGTGACTATGGGACTTTAAGAAACAGTTACGGCGCCATTTTGTGTGGGGACTCCTGGAACGCAAAGTGTAGCCGAAAAATCAGGTTGTTTTTTGAACAAATTAAGTTTCTTCCGCTATACTCAGTGCGGTAGTGGCGGGGGTGAGGACGACTTCACCCTCGCCACTACCGCACTGAGGTTGCAGTACAGTTAGTAAATAAAAAATGTTTGGGCGTACGAACGCCCAGTCATTTTTTATTTACTCACTGTACTGCAACCTCGCCTTAAAACTTGTTGATGCAGGCTGTGCAAGCTCACAGCAGGTCACAGACACACTAGGAAGCGTCCAAGATAAAACCGGTCCATTTTGTACTGGAATTATGAAATATGGACGATGAGATACATTTTTGAAACAAACTAGCTTCATTGTTACGTTGCATTTTTAAAATTCATTTGGGAAGAAGTTGTGATTTTTTTTGTTTTGGTAAATTCATCAAATGAGTCTCCGCACACGCAGTCAGACTTGTACTGACTAAAATCCACGGTGATCCTTCAATAGCCCTTTATGTTCCAGGGTTAGGTACGGTTACCTGATAAGACGTTCCCGCGACCCAAAGAAGTTTTGAGATAGATTTTTGAAATTAAAATATTGCTGTCACATGTTTGTTGGCCTTGATATTTATTATTATTATTATGACTTGTCCAATAATACAGGTTTTGTTGTAATTTTAGATTGGCAATGTCAAATTAAGATTTGACTCCTAATTTTTAATTGGTAGTCGTTCTTTCGATCAGCTTTTTGAAGTTATAATCGAGTCCCGACTTGGTGGACAAAGTATCTTCACCTTCATAAAGAAGCAAGTTTTCGATGCAGGCAGGTAGGTATTAACTGGTTGGTATTGTTGCTGATCGATATAGGTATAACTTGTATTAAAAAAAACCCAACACACCTTCCAAGAACTAACCTGTGTCTATAATGTGCGAGCGCATGATAATATTGGCCTATTATATTTGCACCGACCAATACCAATTTGTCTGCACCGACAAACTGTTCCTGCTTCTTTATAAAAGCACCCATCCGATATTTGTTCAGTGTTTTGCAAATTACGAATTTGATATGGAAATAAAAAAAATAACTGTGACACGTATACGGACATTATTTTTTATTTTATTTTACGGAATGAGAATTGTGTATTGTTACATAAATGATAGAGATGCTAAATAAAGTCAACTGCTGACATTTAAGTATCGTGCTAAAGGTCGTCGGTTCAATTCCCAACCCGTTGAACTGTTGTAGCAAGCCGCGGAAATAATAGCAGGTTAACTCAAGATGAACATAGCTATTAGAGAATAGATATACCTAAAGCATTTTGTAACTAAATCAAAATACTTCATGCACCATGTCTATTTTCATGATAATTATTTAAATTTTTAGCATTTTTACAGTACTGGCGCAGTGGTGGCCCTGGCCAGTGGTAAGGGTACTTTATTTGTTTAAATCCTTTTTCTGACAAGAAATGAAGCCTGCCGTCCTGGAGGTCGCGGACGGGACTGTCAGACTCGTACTGAATAAAATCCACGGTGTTCCTTCAATAGCCTTTTACGTTTCAGGGTCACGGATTACCTGTTTAGACAGTCCCGACAGGATTTGACCCTCTGTGGGCCGTCAGGTGGCAACGGCTCTGACTTACGAGCCCAGCGAGGCGCATTTCTTGGTGCATTTTATACCATCACCACTGCGCTCAAAACGGTGAAGGACAACGTCGTGAGGAAACCGGCATGTCCTAGAATCAAAAATTCGAAGACATTTGACATCTACCAAACCTTACTGGGATCGCGTGGTAGATAACAGTCCCCCCCACAACACCTCTCATAGAGAGGAGGCCTTTGTCCCAGCAGTGGAAGCAGTATAGTCTGATTATGTTTATTATAGACAGATCAAGTTAGCTACTGAGTCTATTCCTTAACCGGCAGAAATGGAAGGAAATTGCTGAAAGAGTAATCCTAGAATTAGTCAACGACCCAAGGAACCACTCTCCACGTATAGATATCACGTCTGCGCAACCATGACCACTCTGACTAGAATGTATAGATTGAATGACTAGAATGAATGGATAGAGGAAGAGATCAAATCAAATCATTTATTTCAAGTAGACCATTTACAGGCACTTTTGAATGGTCAAAGACAAAGAAAATATAATTAAATAATACAAAATTATGGTGCTACAGTCCCAGACACAAGAAATAAAAATTGTGAAACTACCGTAGATGCCCATTCCAAGGAGTAGATCTCTATGGAGACACTTTTACACAACAATTTGTAAACCAATTATTTGCCACAATAATTTTTATTTTATTTATATTTATTTTATGGAGAAGAACGGGCAAGAAACTCCATGCACACTCTTTTGAGAGTTTACTAAGCTCCTTTTGGTAGCCTTATCATCTTTTTCAGAGTCAATTATTCGTTTCTTTGGTCTTCAAAGCTCGTCTAAATGATAAAGTTTGGAAGTAAGTATAGATGTTTATTACTCAATCACGTCAGTGTGCACGGATCTATTGTCTAGCTTAGAGTAGGTCATGCTCTGGGACACATGGGATAACTTTTATTCCTGTTTTACGTTTCTGTGGGACTTTCGTTGTTTTTTTTTAGGATTTCTTACATAAACGCTGGTGGATCAGCTGGCAAAGGCTAGTATAAATGTAATTGACTCCTCACCACACCAGGAACAAGTCCTGTATTAAACTCTCATTAATTCTTACATCACATTGGTTTCTATCTCTGTTTTGGGGAATTTCGCAGTCTACGGGGAACAAATACAAATCAAATTCAATGACAATGATTCAATATCGTTTAAACGGCTGACTAGTGAAAGTAAGTAAAACACTTTCGCAGTAAACAGGAATTGAACACATTTTGTATCGGTTCTTTGATTTTACTTTAGGTGCAAAATCTACAAAATAAAAAAAAGGAGTAGGTACGAAAAAACAGTTTTGATTTTGACTTTTCCTCCGTCCATTTATTAGTAAGGTGAGCTACGTGCAATGCTGTTATCAAGTTGCTATTAGAATAGTTATTAAGGAATTTGAATTCTTTTTTTCACCTTTTTTGTTCAATTTTAAAGCTCTCTGTGTTTCGAGATACCTCAAGGGTCATTTCACGCAGGCTCAATCCTTTACTAATTTCGGTGTATTTTTTTATTTGTATGTTTTTGGATGAAAAAATAAACTTGTTTTATTCTGGAACACATTAGTATTCTTAGTATGAAATAAACAATTGTAGTTGTTTTGAAAATAAGACAGCCACCGAAATTGCCATCCCACCGAAATTAGTAAAGGATTGAGCCTGCGTGAAATGACCCTCAAGGACCTTTTTTGGGACCAAAAAAATAGCATCTTTAAAAATGTCTAGCTTGGTCCAGCTACTTCTCAGTTAGGTCTACATGTCTGCATTGCCAGGATCGCGGGACTGTCTTATCAGGTAACCGTGGCCCCGGAACGTAAAGAGCTATTGAAGTACACCGTGGATTTTAGTCAGTACAAGTATGACAGTGCCTCCCGACCTGCCCTGGCCCCTGGGTGAAGCACTCATTGCACTCATATTATCACTAAAAAAAACCCTTAGGTAAATGAAAAAGTTATATTTCGTTTTTACCGTGCCTGAAACACTTTCCCAAAAAAAGCAAGAATCTCTTGGGCCATAATCTATGACGACCGAATTATGGCATCGCACAGCACATCAATTCAAACTTAATATTCTCACTAACATGTATATACATGGAGCCATCAGCATTGCTTATAAATGATTTATGAGTCGTGCTATCGACTTGGCAGGCCAGCCGGCGACTGTCCGTCTGTAGTGGCTGCGTCCATGGTAATCAGGTGTCGAGGATGGTGACGTAATCAGGAAGACACGCACGATCTAAGATGTAAGCTCTAGACGACAGACTACATTTTCATGATGGAGTTTTCGGTTGCAAGTTTACTTTTTTTGGATCATTCTCACTTATTCCACCAGTAATTATTTCCAAGGAGTTTCCTTGTTCAATTTATTTCAAATGACTTGTGAAATTATTAAATGACTCCTCTGGGTGTAAAGGTAGACAGATAGACTCGCATTGAAGAAAATCTGTATCGTTAACTGCCCTTTCCAGAGCCGCGGTAACCTCTTAAGACATTCCCACAACCCTGATATTTGGCTCTATCGGGCCTTGTCAGGTATATTTACAGGGTTTGTTATAAGTTCGCCACAAACATTATATTTGTGGCGAACTTATAAGCCTTTGACTAATTTATACTTATTTTTTATCGTGGGGAATTATTTCCCCACGAAAAAAAATAAGTATAAATTAGCCAAAGGCTTTTTTTTAAATTTTGATTATATTACATCACACCGCATGGGGATAGCAGAACAATTAAATTATAAAATCCAGCACAAAACTACCGAAAACGAGGACACAATGTGGAATCTGAACAGAAAGTACTAGGAGAACAAGATCAAAACCTTCTTTCGAGGGGAATAATTTTTGTGGCGAACTTACAGCAACCCATTGACACGCTTTCCTTGAGACGCGTCCTTGAGACGCCGTCAAGAAAAGTTATCGTTCTTTTATTTATTGTGCACTGTTTTTTTTTACTGTGCCTAGAAATAAATAGACTGTATTGGATTCTCACAAAGGGAGTCTTCCATAACCTGGAAGTTTCATGGGAATTAATGGGAGTGGTCAAAGAGCACGACCTTTTTTTATTTGGGTAATCAGGATATAAGCCCCTTCAGGGGGTGTAGAAGTGGCTGTTAGATTCGTACTGACTAAAAACCGCAAAGGGGATATTTTGGTAAAATGATAAATTAAGTCACTTATAGACTAACAGAATGAGTAGGTGTGGATTTCATGCCCCGCTGCCCTGCCCCGTCAACGTGGTATTTGGGAAAAGTGGTTCGCTCATTCGAATCCTAACTTATCCGTGTCGCCATAGCTTGCTTCCTGTGTCTTTTTGTAGAAGGAATTACGGGCGTTTCATAAAATGTTGATTGGACCAAGTATAGTTGCTGCAACGGAGAAGGGCTATGGGTTTAGGGGGTAGATGGGACCAAGTGGTTAATCCTGTGCCATCCACCCTGTTAAGTGCCGACGCAGACTCTGGCGAGGTCGAATCGGGTCGATGAAACTATTAATTTTTCCCATGTACCCCGTTGAAGGGGCAGATGAAACCAACTCATGAGAAGCAGTGTTTCATTAAAACAGGTTAGCATCGCTATTAAGTAATATTACTTAACTACACATTTTAGTTTTCATATTACACAAACAGTTTATGCAACTAATATGATTTATTTCAGATATCAAATATTTCAACACAAATTATTTCTTTATATCTCCGGAAATATCTAACAATTTATAGTGTATAGGTTTAGGTAGATAATAATATACGATATGATGAATTGCTCTGTTATACCAAAATATCAGAGTTACTATTTTTAACGTAACGTAATACATAACAGCAATAGAGTAGAATCTACTCTATGGTTTGATCTACTCAGTAATTCATTTTATGATTCTGTTGAAGTGGCTATCTATACCCCATGGTAGCTTTAGCTTGCCATTACAGTCAGTGCCGTACCTATAGTCCCCGCCAAATAAGTCTGGAATAAAGGTCATTGATCCTAATAATGTATCGTTCGAATTTCATAACACCATCGTTTGAATTTCAAAATAAAATATAAGGTCAAGATCGCCTCTTACCACGATACGTTGCTTTTGGTCGTTCTACGACATTTTATTTACATTTTTTCGAATGGTTTTGAAATATTGCAATATATTGGTACACGGGGGTCAACGTATTTTATTCCACACTTATCTGGCGGAAACTGTAGTCTTTCATGCGCCCAGTGCGAGCTCCTTTGACTGCGCCCAGGTGGCCTAACATGATGCTGTGGGAAAGAGACAGAGTTATACAAGTCTTCTAGCGCCATCTCGTTCCCTGAGAGGAACTATTTACGCTTTAAGACGTTTCATGCCCCCCCTCTTTATTTCTGCGCCCCTCCACGGTCTGCGCCCTGTGCCTGGGCACTGTTTGCACACCCCTATTTTTCGGCACTGATTATACTAAAGATTAAGTAATTTTGAAAGAAAACAACCGCAATGTTAGTTTTTTTCTCTCTATTTTTAAAATTGTTGCCCGACTCTAGGGCCCGTTTTAATTAAACGTCCCATACCAAAGCATTACAAGTTCGTTCTCATTTGGTGTATCGCCATTATGACGTCTTCAGCATCTCAAAATCATGGATATAATTAATAGGGGTCTTTTAAACTCGGAGCAATTAGAAGATCCTATAAATACGGCCCTTCGTACACAGGGCGGCTCAAGTTTCCGATACTTTACGACTTCGGTATCCAAGCAGAAATCGCAATACAAACCCATAGAGGTTCGAACACAAGCACGCGTCAATGAATACCAAAATCGTAAGGTATCGGAGACTTGCGTCGCCTAGTGTACGAAGGGGCTAAGTGATTCGTGCGGGTATCGAACGTTTGTGAGGATGGCAGGATGGAAGTTTGTTACTCTTTCGCGTATAAACTACTGAACGATTTGGATGAAACGAATTGGTTCATTATAACCTGTTTTTTTTTTTTCTTTTCTTCGTACTAGTTATTAGACAAAGGATAGTTTTTGTCCGGATTTTATGTTCTCGTGGGATATTTTCGCATGACAAGCAAGTTATTTTTACAGACGGCCAGAGCATCAATATACCCCAATCTGTCAAATTTTAATCATAATTGAACTTTCTGTTTTTGTTGATTTGAAAATTATTGAATAATTTTAACAGATTGGGGTAGGTTGACATTATATGTATTATGCTGGAGTCTTTACATAGTGTGCACGACTGTACATAAGCGTAGTTTTAAATCTTTTTTGTTATATAACTTAACGTAGCTTACATTGTTTATTTACTTTCCCTTATAGCGGAATTTGTTCAAAAGTTTATGTATTAAAGCCTTATCAGCAAAAGAAATGGTAATATGTCTAGTATATAAGGTCTGAGAACGATGTATCATAATAAATATACCTGCAAATCCCCTTATTGTTGTAACAATATAGAAACATAAGTAGTATATAAGAGAAAAATATAGAATTTGGTACTGAGGTGAAGTATTATTGTCCCTTAGAGTTTAATGTGTAATGCTGTATACTTACTTATGTCATACATAAGGCATTTGTGGCCCATATACATAGTATATAGATGTGTTCTCTACGACAACCTGCTTCAATATGGCAAAATTGCACGTGCGTGGGCGGGTTATATTTATAGATTCGCAGTTAAGCGAAAACGCGCCATATCTCGAGGTCTGTTTGTCGTAGGAACATAGAATTATGTATAGACTATGTGCAATGATATTGCCCGATAAAAGATCTGTAATTTAGTCTTGTAAGAATCCTATTTGATTTGTAAAGTGGATTTAGACCTTTGTAAATAAAGAGAAAATGGGCGTGGCATGGATTAACCTATAGTGAGCATCGACGCGAGTTTGCTAAAAGTACATTGCACACATTGACAAAATGGCACTCTGGCCAGCAATCGTGCAAAATTACGAAAGAGAAAGAAAGAGTTAGAAAGAGAAAGCAAAACGAAAGTATAAAAGAAAGCGCCTCATAGCGCGCGACAACCAGTGTTCAATATTCTACGAAGCCGTCTAGAACTAGACGCGTGAGTCCCTCTGTAGGGGTTTCCCTGCCAAGCCCAATGTCAGTCAAAGTAATGTTTTAATCAGTGCCCCGCTACCCCGTTCCTAAGCCCAGCTCCTGGAGTCTTCGGAGTCTTCAAGTCTTCGAGTTTACCAGCCTTCAAATACAGTCCACAAAAACCCAAGCTCTCCACACGCTCACTGCACATTCTGGTCCTCCGGGAGCCGAATATCTTCAGGAATCCAGCAGGATCGTCAGGAAGTCCAACGATGGTAATCACTCGCAGCAGGAGCGGAGACTCCAGGGGGGGAAAAGGCACCTCAGAGACGCCGGCGGCCGCCGAGCCGGCCGCCAGCGAGCCTGCGCCAGGGTCCAGCACCAGCACGTCCGGCACGGCGGCCGAGACGGACACCGGCAGCGGGAGCACTGAAGCCACGGGCACCGAAGTAACACAGACGACATCAGGCGACCACGGGAGTAAGACCACTGGTTCACGACATGGTACGCTCAAGCCCAGCGAAACCAGGTCACGCCGCTCAACGACCTCAAGGAAGAAACTCCTCGCAGAGATCGAAGCGAAGGAGCGGCTGGCCGAGATGAAGGTAAAACAAGCGCGGGCAGAGCGAGAGCTCCAAGAAATACACCTGCAGCGCGTCAGAGCCGAAGCAGACTCGAGTGAGGAGGATGAAGAAATGGTGGACGACCTCGCCTCCGTAAGGATTGGAACGTGGTTGGCGCGACCGGCGCCGCCACCCGGAGGAGGAGATCGACCAACCCCACACGACGTCAGCGGCGGGAGGACCTGCAGGGAAGCGGAGCAGCGCACCAGCGCCACGGCAGGCGCACAGCAGCGAGAAGACGGATGCAGTGAAAATGTGTGTGATCCGTTAAATAAGGGCAATATCGCGAGTGATAAAGTGTCAAATAAAAATACAGTGAGTGATAAAATGATAGACGTGGGCACGCTCGCCGCGGCCTTGGCGCAGGCCGCGCGCAGCTCAAGGGAGCCCCCCAAGTACATACAGCAGCTGCCGATCTTCGATGGAAAGCCCGGTGAGTGGATAGCTTATAAGGCCGCGTATTGTGACTCACAAATGTATTTTACCTGTGTAGAAAATGTTGCTAGGATTAGGATGAGCCTCAGAGGCGCCGCGAAAGAAGCTGTAGGTTGCTTGTTATTTAGTCAATCTAACCCGGAGATAATTACGGACGCGTTAGAAAGGCGATTCGGTAGGCCGGAGGCACTAATCTTAGCAGAATTAGATAAAATTAAAGCGTTACCTAGGTTAAACGACAATCCTAGAGATATATGTATTTTCGCTAGCCGCATCGCGAACACGGTGGGTACGGTTGAAGCATTGAAAAAGATACAGTATTTATATAGCCCGGAAATGTCGCGCAATATAGTAGATAAACTAACGCCGATATTGAAGAATAAATGGTATGATTTCGCGGCTAACAAGAAGACCGAAACTATTCCCGAACTAAAGCGATTATCTATGTTTTTAAACGAAGAAGCGGATAAATGTGGCGCGTACGCGCAACCGGAACGTCACAACGAAGAGACGACCGGTTCGAGACAACGACGCAGAGTAGAACGCACATTTAACGTAAATAAAGAAACTTCGAACGATTCGTGCCCGGTATGTAAGGAGCAAAACCATAAGCTGCCGAACTGTTACAAGTTTAAACAATTAGACATAGACGCGCGTTGGGAAATAACGAAAAAATCGAATATATGTTTTAAATGTCTACGAAATAAACATAGGAGGTTCTCGTGTAAAGCGCCCGCATGCGACGTGAATGAATGTAGAATGAAACATCATAAGTTATTGCATAAAGAACGCCAAGTTGAAGCGACGAACAACATAGCGGGGTCAACGACCGCTCCGTCACCTGTTATCACACATGAATCCGTGACGTCAGCAAGAGAGACCGTGTCAACGACCTCACCGCGGAATCGTCGAGCGTATCTTAAAATAATACCCGTCAAGCTGAGCGGACCGAGTACCTGCGTAGACACATATGCCCTTCTAGATGACGGGAGTACAGTCACGCTGATCGACGCGTCGGTAGCAGATGTCCTGGGCGTGGACGGACCCTCAAAACCCATGTGGATTCAAGGCGTAGGCACAGAAGTCAAGCACGAAAAGAGTCGGGCTGTGAACTTTCGCATACAGGGGAAATATGACAAGGAACCACATGAGATCGAGGCAGCGCGCACCATAGACAGATTGGACATCGCGACGCAGGCCGTGTATAGTGAAGACATAAAGAAGTGCAAGCACCTCAGCGACATACACGACGAGCTCATATACGAACACGCGCGACCGATGATTCTCATAGGACAAGACAACTGGCACTTGCTCGTAGCCACGGAGACACGGGCGGGCGCACGCGACCAGCCTGTAGCGTCCCGCACTAAGCTCGGATGGGTACTGCATGGCTGCGAATACTCCATCAACAAAGTTACGACTGCGTTCTGCGGCAATATTAAGAGCCAGGAGAACAACGAAAACTCCATAGAAGAAAGTATGAAGAACTTCTTCAAACTAGAAGCACTAGGCGTGGAACCTAGAATACCTAGAGACGATCCACAGCAGCGCGCCCTAGGTATCCTAGAGAAGAAAAGTCGGCGACTACCGGACGGCAGTTTCGAAACGGGTCTACTTTGGAAACAAGACGAAATTATAATACCTAACAATTACCTAGGTGCCCTAAGAAGACTAGAGACCTTGGAGAAACGGCTGGACAGGGATGAACAACTCAAGGAGCAATATGTACAACGACTCGCAAACTTATTCGACTCGGGTTATGCAGAGAAAGCACCGAACGCCCGCACGGTAAATAAGACGTGGTACCTACCTCATTTCCCGGTCGTTAACCCCGCCAAGCCACATAAGCCGCCGCGACTTGTACACGACGCCGCCGCAAGATCAGCCGGTCTGTGTTTGAACGACCTACTTCTATCGGGACCCGACCTGTTGCAGTCTCTACCGGGAGTATTGATGCGCTTCCGACAAGACAGGATAGCCGTGTCAGCTGATATCAAAGAAATGTTTATGAGAATTAAAATAAGAGAAGAAGATCGCGACGCGCTACGTTTCCTATGGCGTGATAACAGGCGTGAAGGGCCGCCTGACGAATACAGAATGACGTCAGTTATTTTCGGAGCGACGTCATCACCATGTACCGCGTTATATATAAAGAATCGGAACGCGAAGGACTATGAAAATATGTACCCAGCCGCAGTGTCTGCTATAGTAAATAATCACTACATGGACGACTATTTACAAAGCTTTCCCGATGAAGAAACAGCACGGGAAATAACGGGACAAGTGGATTATATACATAAGAAAGCGAACTTTATATTATGTGGCTGGATCTCAAACAATAAAAACGTGTTATGTCAAGAATCCGCACCACCACAGGATACGAAAGCGCTGGGCGGCGACGACACGGAAAAAGCGTTGGGATTACGATGGGATACGAACACGGATTGTTTCGTATTCAGAATAAATAAAAATAAAACACCAACCGTGTTATTGGAAAATGTACGCCCTCCTACGAAGCGAGAGGCGTTGAGCATAATTATGTCGGTGTTCGATCCGCTAGGTATAATAGCTCCTATTACTATACCAGCGAAGAGGATATTGCAGAACACCTGGAAGTACAAAACGGAATGGGACAAGCCTCTGCCTGAAGAGTTACAACCCAAATGGAGGAGCTGGATGGAGTCGCTCAGGACTATCGAGACACTAAAGATTCCGCGATGTTACGACAGCTGTGACGTCACCACCAGAGAGTTGCATACATTCGTAGACGCGAGCGAAGAAGCCTACGCCGCGGCAGTGTATTGGCGCATGGAGAGAGCGGACGGCACCGTGCATGTGTCCTTGGCGGCAGCAAAAAGCAGAGTGGCACCGCTGAAACCGGTCTCAATACCTAGGCTGGAACTACAAGCAGCACTACTGGGAGCGCGCCTCACTCGCACCGTACTGCAGGAACACAACTGCGAGGCGAACAGCACGACGTATTGGTCCGATTCCACCACAGCCCTAGCTTGGATACAAGCAGAACCGCGCACCTTCAAGACCTTCGTAGCGCACAGGGTGGCGGAAATCGAAGAGCTCACCAAGAAGAACGAATGGAGGTGGCTACCATCGAAACTCAATGTAGCTGACGACGCAACGCGCGGAACACCTGAGAACTTCGACTCTAATCACCGCTGGTTCCACGGACCGGAGTTCCTAAGAAAAAGCCGGGGTGAATGGCCTCAGAACAAGAAGGTCAACGAACTCGACAATACAGGCGAAGAAAGAATAAAATGTCACACTGTACACGAGGCGAAAATGAATGATCACCTGCCCGACATTACGAGATTTTCCCAATGGAACCGACTGATAAGGACAACCGCACGAGTACTTCAGTTCATCGACCTATGCAGACCAGATAAACAAACCGTCGAGTACAAACGCAACAAGAAAAATAAGTTAAAAGATCCGACGTGGGAAAAAACCAAGAAGAATAAATCTAACACAAAAATAAAACAGCAAGTCGTTCATAAAAATAACAACTATATACTTGTACCCGCTATTTACCTTCAGCGCGCCGAGCAATTATGGATCAAAGGCGCTCAGGCCGACACGTTTGCAAAGGAAATAGCAGCCATCAAGGAAGGGCGAACGACCCCCAGCGATAGCACGTTATCAGTGCTCAGCGTGTGTTTAGATAACGAAGGCGTCTTGAGGATACGCGGACGAATCACAGCTGCGTGCGACGTTAACGAAGAAATAAAAAACCCCGTCGTACTCGACGGAAAACACCTATATACAAGATTATATATAGCACAAGTACATAAGGATTTACATCATGGTGGAACGGAAGTAACGATAAATGAATTAAGACAACGTGTGTGGATAACAAAGTTGCGTCCGTCAGTAAAGAACGTTATCAAAGGCTGTTTATACTGCAGAATAAAGAAAGCCAAACCTGCAGCGCCCTCTACTGGGAACTTACCGTACCCCCGTCTAGCCCATCACGTACGACCTTTTACGTTTACGGGGTTAGATTATTTCGGGCCAATAACCGTGACAGTAGGTAGACACATAGAGAAAAGATATGGGGCGTTATTTACTTGTCTCACTTGTAGGGCTATACATATAGAAATAGCAAATTCTCTTAGCGCTGACTCAGCCATAGCTGCTCTTAGGCGATTCATGGGAAGGAGGGGTTGTCCAAAGGAAATATGGAGTGACAACGCTACCTGCTTCAAAGCGGCCGATAGGGAGTTAGGCGAAAGCGCCTTATGCGCGTTAGAGTGTGAGTCCAATGCGCGGTCCATAAGCTGGAGATATATACCTCCCGCGTCGCCATTCATGGGCGGAGCATGGGAGAGGATGGTGAGAGCAGTGAAAGAAGCACTTCACGTCACCCTGAAGGAGGTCAGCCCGTCAGACGAGACTCTCGCTACACTACTCGTCGAGGTCGAGAACACAGTGAACTCGAGGCCATTGACCCACGTCAGTGTGGCGCCAGACGAACCGGAGGCGCTCACCCCTAATCACATATTAATCGGGCCCAACTCTCATGTTCCCTCACCGGGCCTCTTCACCGAGACCGACGTGACAGCGAAGCAGCAATGGCGGCGCGCTCAAGCACTGGCAGACCGATTCTGGAACAGATGGGTGAGAGAATACCTGCCTCTCCTCCAAAACCGGCGGGAGCCATATGGAAGTGGTACACCACCAAAGGTAGGAGACGTTGTGGTGGTATGTGACCCCAACCTCCCACGGAACACATGGCCCAAAGGAAGAGTCGTGAAGGTGTTACCAGGGGCAGACGGAGAGATAAGGGTGGTGGACATATTGACTAAAGGTCACACCCTGCGTCGACCTACAAAGAAGATCGTCGTGCTACCAACCGAGATCGCCTGATGGCGACGGCGGGAGAAATGTGCACGACTGTACATAAGCGTAGTTTTAAATCTTTTTTGTTATATAACTTAACGTAGCTTACATTGTTTATTTACTTTCCCTTATAGCGGAATTTGTTCAAAAGTTTATGTATGTAAAAGCCTTATCAGCAAAAGAAATGGTAATATGTCTAGTATATAAGGTCTGAGAACGATGTATCATAATAAATATACCTGCAAATCCCCTTATTGTTGTAACAATATAGAAACATAAGTAGTATATAAGAGAAAAATATAGAATTTGGTACTGAGGTGAAGTATTATTGTCCCTTAGAGTTTAATGTGTAATGCTGTATACTTACTTATGTCATACATAAGGCATTTGTGGCCCATATACATAGTATATAGATGTGTTCTCTACGACAACCTGCTTCAATATGGCAAAATTGCACGTGCGTGGGCGGGTTATATTTATAGATTCGCAGTTAAGCGAAAACGCGCCATATCTCGAGGTCTGTTTGTCGTAGGAACATAGAATTATGTATAGACTATGTGCAATGATATTGCCCGATAAAAGATCTGTAATTTAGTCTTGTAAGAATCCTATTTGATTTGTAAAGTGGATTTAGACCTTTGTAAATAAAGAGAAAATGGGCGTGGCATGGATTAACCTATAGTGAGCATCGACGCGAGTTTGCTAAAAGTACATTGCACACATTGACAAAATGGCACTCTGGCCAGCAATCGTGCAAAATTACGAAAGAGAAAGAAAGAGTTAGAAAGAGAAAGCAAAACGAAAGTATAAAAGAAAGCGCCTCATAGCGCGCGACAACCAGTGTTCAATATTCTACGAAGCCGTCTAGAACTAGACGCGTGAGTCCCTCTGTAGGGGTTTCCCTGCCAAGCCCAATGTCAGTCAAAGTAATGTTTTAATCAGTGCCCCGCTACCCCGTTCCTAAGCCCAGCTCCTGGAGTCTTCGGAGTCTTCAAGTCTTCGAGTTTACCAGCCTTCAAATACAGTCCACAAAAACCCAAGCTCTCCACACGCTCACTGCACACATAGTATGCACGTGATCATTTTGTAAGACCTAGAATAAAAAGGTATCAAATAAAATTAAATATTTTTTTTTTTTTAACCTTTAAATTAAAAAACCTATAATTAAATAAATAAGCGTAGGTAGTATTTATTAAGTTAAAAAGTTTAAGCAGAAGTAGAAAGCGAAAGCAGAAAAAAGGAGAAAAAAAAAACTCGTACCACAGTAGCACATCACTATATTGATGAATATAAAAAACAGTCGCTTACAGCTCATTTCAATTCGCCGTGCATAATTTATGAAGTATTACAAAAAAACATGGTGCTGAATTTACAACCAACTTGGACACAGATTAAATTGTGTTAGTTATTATGTTATAACTATACACAAATGATATAATAACTAAGGAACACAGTAATCACAAGATTTTTTTTTTCTATAAAAACGTGTTACGTTTAATGATACAGTTACTATACTTACATTATTATTAAACCTATGGCAACACACGGAAGTTATAGAAAATTTAAGAATAGAGAGATTAGGAAGAGAGATGGTGAAAAAAGAAAATAAATGAAAAACAGATTCTTTAAAATAAAATACTAGATAATATTACATAGGTACATAGGTACTTGATCGATTTTTCCAAATAACTGTTCCCTTAGTTTGGCTCACATTGTATTGGTACTTTTTGATAAACATTTTATTTCAATTTAACTGTTCAATAGACAAAATAATGCACTATTACGAAAATAAATTAAAGTAGCGAGAAGAGACCAATATTCCTAACATAAACCTACTTTTAAAACCGAATCACAACTATTTGCGATAGACGATAACGACAAAGAATAGCTAAAAAAATAGACACTCTGTAACATCTCAAATTAAAGTTTTTTTTACACAATACAACGAGAACGAGAATCTTTCAGGTTAGGAATATTAAACGTGTTATATGCTTACCAGAAACACAGAATACATATTACATATCTAATTATTTAGTTAATTAAAATGGTACATCCTATCTATATTGATTAAAGTAAGACCTAAGTTAAAACTTTAACCAATACTTCCAAAAGAATTTATCTGTTCTAAAAACACTATATTGACACAGAAAACTTCACTTTGTCACTTCAAAATACATAGAACTAAAGAAAAAGTAACCGCTGACCGCTCTCGATGTTTCACCCCACCTGTGGTTACCCCACCCGATTGAAAAGGCGCCTTTCTACGCCCAATATTGCCGCGCCTGCTACCTTTCTAAATTCACCGGGTAAAATGGGCTAGTAGGGATGGACCAAGGGGCTAGATTATGCAATTATTGGACTCGCAAACCAACGAGTATATAAGCTTGTGGTGCGCTCCGAGGAGTAGAAAGTAAGCCAGTCTTGACAGGCAAAGTGTAATACGGAATCAGTCCAGCTAACCAAGCAAGATGTACGCGAAACTCGCTGTGAGTTAAAAAAAATAAACTTTTTTAAATCTGTCAACTTATTTTTGCCGCCAATTTAACTGTCAAAGATTTTTTTCTTTTTCTAAGTGCGTTCGGTGAATGTGTGCTTTGTTTTTTGATCACTCATGTTATTCGACTTGTGATATTTTATAACATTAATTACAATAATTTATTGAATCTTAGATAAAATAAATAAATCAAGTGCCGTTTTCAGTTTAAAACCAATTATATTTTTTATATTATACTAAAATTATTTTATTTGACAGCTTATCTCCTTCGTGATTGCCGTGGTTGTCGCTTCCCCAACCCCCGGTGGACATGGCGGACAGTAAGTACTTACAACCCACTCACAATAATTATTAATGTACCAAATAATTTAGTTAAGAACCGCGCCACAATGTTAGGTTACACACCAAATCGTCTAAATTTAAGTCTGCTCATGAACCTGAACTTAAAATCATCTAGTTCCGCAAAAAAGACTCAATCAGTAACAGAAAAAACAAAATAGAAAGAAACCGCAAACATTACTATCAATGTTACATTTACTACACTAATAAAAAAACTACAAACTATTGTAAAAACAGTGATGCAATAGAACTGTCTCAAGTTCAACGACAAAGCAATAAAATCAAATAAACTTAATTCGATAGTCGTTGTTTTTATAAAAAAAAGTTCATTCAACACAGATTTCTTCTAAAAAACAAAAACATGCAGACCATTCATAATACAAATTGGCAGTTCTTTTTTTAAAAAACAGTTCATTCATCGGTCTAATTGACGTTCTTTTTTAAAAAAAGAGACTGTTCATTCAATGTTTGAATGCAGTAAGATTTAGATCAGTGTGGTTATTATGCCGTTGCATAATAGTCAAGGTCGTGATGTAATGTGCATTCGTTTTTTAAAAGCGTGTTTGAGTGTCTTATGGAGGAGATCGTGACTAAATAATTACAGCCGCACAGGCCGATCTTCCGGGTTAAGCCGGGCTTGCCGAGGTTGGTCTGTGGATGGGTGATCACCTGTCATAGCGAGTTTCCTCCATGCCTCGGAAAGCACGTAAAGCCGTTGATCCCGGCTGTCATTTGTAGATCTTTGACAGTCGTTACTGTTAGTCAGAATACGTAAAGTCTGACAATCAGTCCTACGATGGGGTATCGTATTGCCCAGTTACTGGGTTGTCAGACAGGCAGTCGCTCCATGTAAAATACTGATATCCAGCTGCATCTGGTTCGATTGGAAGCCGACCCCAATATAGTTGGGAAGAGGCTAGGCAGATGATGAGTGTCTTAATATTATATTGAACTAGACTGACTGCATGGCTGACAAAATGCAGTTTTGTAGCAACACCTCTGCCTAACCGTTTGGGGATAATGAGCGTAATTGTGATGGTTAATTACAAAAGCCTAGATACCTAGGAATTTCTAGATTCGTTTGAAAAATAAATCCAAAAATCTAGTTTTTTCTCTCTCAATGTTTTGTGTTTTCATTTTATTCCATTGCTAATACAATACAATTCATATTGACTAACCAGCTGTCCTGATTAGGTTTATTTAGCAACAGTAATTTATTTTATAGGTATCGTAAAATCAGTACTTAGTAGGTAGGTATATAAATATCTTTTAATAACTGTTGCAGTAGTAGTAAAGTTCAATACTTTGTACTTACCCATGAAAGTTCTGTTGCGGATAAGACTATAAAATGCATGTTAAAACTTATAAGAGCAAAAGGAATTTTTAAAACAACATAAAAGCTAAAGATTTTCCTTAGAATATTATTTATTAATCCCCAAAAATATTGCTAAATGTTATATTTGAGTCTCCTGAGTCCCAGGGGGCGACAATAACCAGACTAATCCAGACCGGGCTATAGGCGAGTAACTCTGTATATTATGTGACTAAACTGTTGCCTGGAGTTGACCAGTTTTAAGATTTGTGTTCGTTTCTCACTCGGCCGTTGAGTGCAAGGAAATTCTTTAAGGTTACCTCAATTTTCTTGGCACCCAATTTGATTCTTAGATGTTTTAATGAAAAGCACTTATCCATTTCATCAATGGATTTCCCAAAGCCAGTGGCCATAAATAGCTAAGAAAAATAGTGAGAAAAAATAGTTTTTTTTGCTCGGCACATTCAATTAAATAATATTTAGTATTGGTTGAAGAATGCCGACCCGAAACACTTTATCTAATTGTCATAAATATTCGGCTCCGCCACAAAACACTGATCAGTAAACTTTATGATCTAGACTCTAGAGCATAAAATTGTCTGTAACGTCCTGTGGGATAATTTGCGATAGCAATTGGCTAGTGTATATTATTCGTAAGATAGTTAGGTTATGGCAGCTGTGCCGAATCAAAACGACCCCAACGCATTTCATTTTGTCATGCAATAAATGACGTAATGGAGGAATCAACACATCTGTGTGGAATCGACACACATCTATGTTGATACCTCCATTCTTTATCTCATCGGTGATCGATAAATAATCTCACTAAGTAGCGTTGCATCAGTTGATGCAACTGACAGTAATTAGGGAAGTCCAATTAGCTCGCTATCTCTTATGTTCGCGGCTGTTTCCGATGATGGCATAAGCATTGATCTTAGATGTGAAAATCCAAGATCGATTCAGATTAGATAGATTCGGTTCACATGAAAGCTTTGAAGTTATTTAGTACCGGTAACTAAGTTAAACTAAAAAATGTAATTAACGGGTCGTGGAGATTTGCAGATTCAATGTTTTTTTTAAAATAATGTTTTTAACTTTTCTGTGTCGTGGTCAAGCATTTAAACTCACATAATACAAACAGTCAGATCCCAAACAACTACTTTTAGATCCAACAAATATTTGTTATAATATGGGAATCGAAGACTGGATGCTTTCGATCACACACAGTCAAAGATTTGAAACAACTTATAAATGTGTTGTCAAAATTAATTTGCATTAGTTACTTTTTTGTTAATTTTCAGCCGACTTTTTAACAACCGCGTTAGTGTGGGGTCACCTGCCTGTAACCCCAGTTAAATAAAAACAACTGATTCAGCATTTAGCTTGGTAAAGGTCATATACCGACTTGGTAAAAGGAACTAGTTTTGCGCAATTACGTAAAAAGTAAATGTATTTTAAATAACATTGAAAAGGCGATTTTTAATACATAAGTGATAATAAGTACTTGTATGGACGTAAGAGTCCAACTGCCTATGTAATAACTTTCAATCAAGTTGAACTTACCCAAAAGTTTCTTTAAAATGTCAGTACTATAAAATACTAGCTTTTACCAGCAGTTCCGCCCGCTTGTACTCGTAACTCGAAAATTATCCCACAGGAACGTAATACTGAGATAAAAAATATCTTATGAGTTTATCCAGGTTATAAACTATCTAATCCCCAATTTTATCCAAAACCGTCCAGCAGTTTTTGTGTGATGGAGTAACAAACATCCATCCATCCGTCCTTAGAAACTTTCGCATTTATAATATTAGTAAGATAATACATAATATTATCTACGAGTCTACTAGTCCCTGAAAGTCGTATCGGCTACATAACAATGTAGCCTATAAGCCTTTTTCGATAAATGGAATACTAATTGTACTTATGGATAATGGACTTCAACGTAATAATACTGGTATAGATAGATAGATAGAAAACTTCTGTATCACCCATAGCAACCGGTTACTCCAGTGACGTTACGTAAGGCGACTCCAAGTCTGGGTTGTTCAAACACTTTCCGAACATTCCTTGTTTTGTTTTTTGCCTATTTATAAAATATCTCACAACTATCACACAACGCCATCTAGTCCCAAGCTAAGCAGAGCTTGTGTTATGGGTACTAGACAACTGATAAACATACTTATATATTTCTAAATACATACATATTATAGATAAATTACACCCAGACACAGAACAAATGATCGTGCTCATCACACAAACATTTGTCCTGGGTGGGAATCGAACCCACGACCTCCGGCATAGCAGTCAGGGTCACTAACCACTAGACCAACAGACCAGTCATAAATATATTTATATAAGTATATATAATATTTATAAAAGCACATACCTGTGATCCCCGGCTATTAGTTGGAACGAAGAGATGTATTCTAGGGCAGCGGGACTGTCTGTTAGACACCGGGACTCTGGAACATAAAGATCAGTCGCTCTTTATGTTCTAGAGTCCCGGTGTGTGACTTCTAGTCAGCAAGAGTCTGACAGTGTCTTCCGCTCCATCTGAAGCAGGACTCAGTTCATGATTCTTCCAACTAAAAGATAAAAATGTATCCTATAGTAAATTGTATTATGTTTAAATAACGAGAAGCTTCTTGAAAGTTAAATAGAACAGACTTCTTCTGGGTAAGCTCTCCGTCTTAGACTGTCTCTATCACCTCTGAGTCAAGAGCAAAGCCATCTACTCGTACTAAAAAAATGCACTGGCTGCTGGAAAATTCCTGATAGAAAAAAGGACACTATTTGGGTGTCGAACTTAAGACCTGATGCTTAACTTTAGCGTTTTGCGTTCACTGGTACAACCTGAACAATAAGTAAAGAAAAAAGAAACAATTTCAGGCTAATTTCAAATCCAACCCAAAGTTGAAAAACAGGGCATGCGGGCAGCGAGTAAAGGGCAACTCGCTGCCCGACCATGGACCATGCCCGGGTCGACGGCGCGTTGTGTCCCATGCGCGCCTCAAAGAGCGTCATAATAATGACGGGGCCCCCCTCTCAGAGGGCCAAAGCCTGCCGGGGTCGCGGGATTATTTCCTTACCGTGACCCCGGAACATAACAGGCTACTGAAGGACACCGTGGATTTTAGTCAGTAGAAGTCTGACAGTCCCTCCCGCCCTGCCCGGGGCTGGAGGACTCATTTGATGATTTTGCCACGTAAAAAAAGAAAAAAAAGTTGAAAAACAATTTGCTATTATTTCATAAGCAATCATGCTCTTAACCCGCCCTGGGTGGGAGGACTATTTTGATGATTTCATCACGTAAAAAAAACCTTTAACATAGATAGTAATAATTTCCAACTTCCCATTTGTTTTATTCAATTTTCATTTTAATTAACACAAAATCACCCCTTTCAATAAGGTACTACATATAGAGCGGGAGCCCGTAACAGATGTCCGTGACCAATTTCCTCTCAAGCGATAATTAGCAGACTACATGAGGGAGTCGTATCATGAACATTCGTGGAAATCAGCTGCGATTCCGTTGGTGGGATAAGCAGCAATCGCCGTTCAAACACGTAGAAAAAATATTTTTTTTAGTCATTTCCTCTCAATTGAAACCTGGTTTATATTGAAGATTACCTTGTATCACGAAGAATAAAACCAATCAGCCGACGGTACCATGGTGGAATACACGTCAGCTGGTCACTCGAACATGTATTTTTTTATTTTATTTTCAGTGATTTCCTCTCAACCCAAATTTTGCCTGATGATAGTTTACATGAAGATATGGCTAAAAACAGACGTCAGCTGGCTGTATCTCGGTGGAAAGGTCGTCAGCTGATACTTTGAAAATTATTGTACAAGCAGGACTAAGGGCTAGTACAGACTTGCGGAAACCGCGCGTTCATGAATCGCGCGGTTCGAAACCGCAAAATTGTTATGCAATCAGACTCAGGTTATATGTGATTATCGTACAGGGATAACGTCCGTTTGAAAAAGGAGGTCAGCGAAAAATCGATTTACTGTGGTTGTTGCTCCTTAAAAAAACGATAAGAAAAATGCGGTATGCAATGCAAATGGGTGCATCCAATATTAAGTAACCAACCAAGTTTCCAACGTATTTTCACAATTTCCAAATATCTCCACTAACTCTTGCCAAGCTTGGTTATGATAGTTTTATTTGAGTAATCCTCACACTGAATATCCCATATTGCATTTCTCTTCTCCACTTCATCAATAAACAGTTCAGTTTCGAAACGAACCGTGCCAAACTCACGAGCTGTGATGTGTTAACCGCGCGGTATCCGCCACGCAACTGAACGCAAAGTAAAGACTCCATAGTAATAGAAACGCGCGGGGGAGCAGCGCGATACCCACCGGCACAGGCACCAAGTACCCACCTTTGGAAAACTAAACAATTGAAATGAAACGCATTTAACCGAATGTTCCAAATGTTATTTAGATACAAAGTGATGAATGTGAATTCTGGCTACCTAGATATTAATTAATATAACATTAATTTCCAATCAAATGTTGATATTTCATTTTTATCGTTAGTTCAATAAAACCACAGAGTTGTTCAAGCTCGTCGTTTAATCAGAAATCATTTATTTTGCAAAGACTGTGGGTACAAAATAAGGTGTTAACATTTTAACCTAATGGCTCTTCCACATTCTACCATAAGGCATGCAAAGGTAACAAGTAGGTTTAAGTTAAGTTACTAGATCCACTCAGTTGAACAAAAAAAAAAAACAAAAGTATAAGTATCAACAAAGTACAGTGGATGGATGGAACAAACATCATTCATGCATGAATACAATAATAAAACAATAATCTAATTCTAAATACCTAGTAATAAACAAAATAAACTTTGAGGCTATCTATAAATATCTATAGCTCATTCTAATTAATAAATTCTAATTAAAATATAAGTTATATAGGGTGTATCTGAAAGAATGGATCATATTTATTAAAATACGTATGAAATGATTCCTCTACTTTATTTAACCAACACAAATAAAACAGGAAATTATGATGTTGAAAATTCGATGCATGTTATAAAGGATACGACTGGACTGGGTTACATTGCAAGCGTTTAGCGGTTGAATAAGCGTTACTAGAAACTGTATTAAATTATAACAGTGATTTGAGAATACATTAATGGTTGTAATTATTACTTTATGATTAGTAGTAATATAATTATATCCAGTTTGTTAATGCTAATTTTCTTGCAATATAGAGTTTGACGCCAAAAGTGACCATACTGTGTTATAATTTTCCGGTCATAACCAGATTAATTAATTAAATTAAATGTATGGTAGATTTTGCAATATTTCTGTCATAGTAAAATTTACGTGCGCCAAAACTAAATTTAGCTGAATGCAAGGTCAACGAATGTGGTCATAACATTTTTTGTAATGATTTTATGAATCAACGGAGTGCAATAAAAGCAAAAGTTACTATGTCTGAACTAGATTGTATTTTAAAAACTGGTTTCAGAGATTATTGCTATGCAGCTTATCTTATTACGTACCTACTTTCATAACAAGTTTGATTGAAAAAACAATTCTAAACAATTCATTAATCTTTTTTTACTCTATATAATCTTCCGGGGTAAACAGCGCTTGCCGAGATTGGTCTGTGGATGGGTGACCATCTGTCATAGCGAGTTTCCTCCGTGCCTCGGAAAGCACGTAAAGCCGTTGGGCCCGGCTGTCATTTGTTAATCTTTGACAGTCGTTACTGAGTCAGAAGCTCTAAAGTCTGACAACCAGTCTAGCTGGAGAGCTACTGAACCCTGCGACTAACGGTCTTCCTGTAAGGTTAGAAAGGAGATGGGAAAGTTCAAGTATGTGCAAAAATTCAGACGGCTATAGAAATGGGACCTAGCACTGTATAACGCTGAATAGCTCAATATTAATATTTCACATAAAAAAAGTTTCTAAAACTTGTTATATCTTCATAATCATGATAAAAAAAACGTGAACACCTACCATTATAAGTACTACAAAAATTGCAAATATTGATATTGCTATAAACTTTTACTTAGGCGTTTACTTTTATGTATCTGCGATTGTATTTATTTATTGATGACCACATTTGTGACCCACTCAGATTAATTAAACATCTTCAAACTACTTACCAAATAATGTGATACGTGCTTAAACTTAAAATAAAGACAGTTTTCACAGACGATATAAGTAGGTAAGTAGTTGTAATGATAAACAAACGATATCGTTTACTTGATTGACATAGTTGAATACAGTATACCTAAACCTGTTTGGAAGAACTAATCTATCTAATAATGATAACCACATTCATAATATTATGTTAGTTATATCGGTAAAGTCAAATAAACGCGCTGGGCGCTTTCATTTTGTTGTCGTGATTGATTAATCCTTTCTGAACTCGTTGTTGAACCCTCTAATTAGCTAAGGATACATTTAACAATTTCGAAATGAAACAAGAAAAATAGGAAATACTATATTTATTCGTTAATCTGTGATTCTTTTATATAAAGTCTGAAAGAATACGAAGCGACGGACTGTGTTTAAATGTCATTTTATTTCGTGATGATGGAAATCTGGGTGTGATGTTGTTAATTTCTGCAACTTTGAACTTTTTCTTTCCACTACATGGCGATGGCCTTGCAATGTTCTCACAGAACAACCACAATAAGCACTCCGTTGAATAGCCGAATAAACGAATTTCACCAGTTGCTCCTGAATGCAGCAGTTCATAACAAGGATGACAATGTTGGCTGAAAGATCGGCCTGTGCGGTTATAATTATTATTTAGCCACGAGCTCCTCTCGAGTGTATATGACGCCGCAGTCTTCGCGTGGATATACCACAGTTTATGCATTGCATGATTCACTGTATACAAGTCAAGTCCGAGCCGAGAAGCGAGAGGTCGGTAGGTTTGCAAGCAGGAAGTCCAATAAACAAGCGGGAGTCAAGGAAAAGCAAAATGAAAGAATCACAACGAACAATAATAATAAGCAGAGCGCAGAGCGTTCAAACGACGTCTGACGTTTGTTTTTTTCTTAAAGATGGGATTGGACTCAAAGTGTCACAGAAGCGATAAAAGAATCGATTGAAATCGTTAGAAAGTAGTATCGATCATACTTCAGTTATTTTTTTTATCTAGAATAGGCAAAATGACAGAACGTAGAAATATTTTTAGCGTTTTAAGCATGGTAATGTAAAAAATATGGAAAATAAACGTTCTTATCTACAATGGTGTACGAATGGTGTCATATTTGTGCAAAAAAACAGTCGATTTGTGTAGAAATAACGATGAAATAACTTTGTCTTTTCTTGGTAGAATAGAGATAGAATCGCCATGCTACGCGTGCTGGGCAATATTCTCTTTCCACTCCTACCTTTCGCGATGTTGGGCGTCTTCCTTCCAGTTCAGACGGAACCTGTCCAGTTAATATTATTCTGCACAAAATATGAACTAAGATTAAACTAAGAAGCTCATTCCGAAGCTTTTAACGAAAATAATAAAGTCACTTTAAAACAATCTGATTTTCCGAATCAAAACGCATGAAAACACAATAAAAAGCAACGAAAAGACTCTGAATCTATCGATTCCAGCCAAATACTGTTTCAACGCCAATTCTTAATTTCAGAAAACAAATCGTTTTAAATCACATTAGTAAAAATCGATTAAATACAGTTTCATTTTAACAATCTGGAAAAGCGTTATTACCCTTCCCTAGTTTTCATTATTTCATCGTGACCAATAGTCATCATGTCAATAAAAAATGAGCGAAAAGCAATTCAGATACTTTTTTATGTTTAACATTTTATATAAGTCTTAGGAAATTATTAAACATTAAACAATTCATTAATGAATTTTCAAATACTACGAGTTAAAATGAAATTCTTATAGACGACTGGGGCACTCATTTAGCCATCTCCTTTGTACACGTAATATTTATAGCATGCTAAGAGCAATAGCGACGACCTGGCAGGCGTCAGCCGTGCACATCATTAGACAATTTAATTTTCAAAGTGTAAAAAAAATTGAAAAAAAAATACTTGTTCCTGTAAGCTTAAAAATTTAACAGGATGTAGTTTATTTATCGTAAATCTTGGAAAAAAAATGACAGGCGATTACAAGGTGCACAAGTCTGTGACAGGCGAATTGAAAAGTGCAAAGGTGATGAGGAAAAATAAACTTTCTCCTGTAAGATCAAAATTATCTCGCGTTTGGCTGAACTGATTGTGATGCCGTTTTCAGAAAAGTGTGCGTTACATTCCGAGAAAGGTTTTATATACAGGGTGAATTTTTCAACTGGGCGTGGATGGCTATCTCCGAAACAATGAGGAATATCGAAAAACGTTGAAAGGAATCTCGAGGCTGATTTTGATGAAAATAAAACTGCATCGTTGGATTTTAGAAAAATCAATAATCCTGGCTAGGAATCGAACCCGCTGATTTTGGAAAAAAAATTAAAGCTCGTATTATTACACCATTCGATAGTGTTGCTAATGAGGATCAAATTCTGGGAAGTGATCATATAAGGCAAACTTAAGGAAATAGCAGATTTTCATGAAATTGCTATATTTCTATGTTACTATGTTCTACTGAGCCATAATTTATTTATAATTGTTTTCAATAATTCAGTGGATTTGATGTCTCAACAATCCCAGTGTATTCAGCAATACGAAATTATTGAGTTGAACAAAAATAAGCGTTATTTCAAAGAAGAAACGGTTAACTTATGTTCCGAATACAGTTATCGTCTTGAACATTCATCAGTTTCTTGTTTCAATTATACGTTTTCCTAAAGTTTGCCGTATATGATTACTTCCCAGAATTTGATCCTTATTAGCAACACTATCGAATGGTGTAATAATACAGGCTGTGATTTTTTTTCCAAAATCAGCGGGTTCGATTCCTGGCCAGGATTATTGATTTTTCTAAAATCCAACGATGCAGTTTTATTTTCGTCAAAATCGGCCTCGAGATTCCTTTCAATGTTTTTCGATATTCCTCATTTTTTCGGAGATAGCCATCCACGCCCCGTTGAAAAATTCACCCGTTATATTAAAACCTTTCTCGGAATGTAACGCACACTTTTCTGAAAACGGCATCAAAATCAGTTCAGCCAAACGCGAGATAATTTTGATCTTACAGGAGAAAGTTTATTTTTTCTCATCAATTTTGCACTTTTCAATTCGCCTGTCACATACTTGTGCACCTTGTAATCGCCTGTCATTTTTTTTCTAAGATTTACAATAAATAAACTACATCCTGTTAAATTTTTAAGCTTACAGGAACAAGTTTTTTTTTTCAATTTTTTTTACACTTTCAAAATTAAATTGTCTAATGATGTGCACGGCTGACGCCTGCCAGGTCGTCGCTATTGCTCTTAGCATGCTATAAATATTACGTGTACAAATTTCTAACCTTACAGGAAGACCGTTAGTCGCAGGGTTCAGTAGCTCTTGGACTAGTCTTACCATGAGGTATTGTATTAGTGCCGGAGCACACCGTAAAAATTTCGTCCTACTGGCAGACAAACGTGACAAATATTTGTGAGGCAAAATCTTTGCGGTGCGGCGCCGTGTGCTCCGGCACTTACCCAGGTACTGGGTTGTGGAGGTCCGATAGGTAGTCGCTCCATGTAAAATACTGATATCCAGCTCCATCCAGTTTGTCTGGAAGCCGACCCCAATATAGTCAGGAAAAGGCTAGGCAGATGATGATGATGATAATCGTTGACTCCTCGCTTACAGACAGACCTAATCCTTAAGTGCACTCTTTATATTTAATTAAATGGGACGGATAACAAAGACGGCCACACAAAGCGTTGTTCATACCAGGCATATTATTTGATAAAGTAAAGGTTAGGCCACACTGAGCTCAAAGCTTGGTGAATGCCAAAAGCGAAGCGAAGTACTCCCACAACGCAGACTTCCCCTCAGTGCAGTCTTCATCTTAATAAGTTTTTTATTAAAAATTCAGTAGCCTAGAAAATGTCAGGCTTCCTTTCATTAGCCAGGTAAAGCTCACATTTTCAAAGAAATTAATTTGCCTTTGTCTCTTTCATAGAATATTCTTCGTGATTAACTTTGGTATTTATGACAAAGAATATTCTGACTATGACATTATTAAGGTACAGTTTGTGAGTTTAATTTGAGGAACTTATTTCTGGAACTTATGAACAGATTTAAAAAAAAAACCGGCCAAGTGCGTGTCGGGCCACGCACAGTGTAGGGTTCCGTAGTTGCCCATCAAAATACTTATGCGAATTAACTAAACTGATTCGCTGAATTTAATTTTAAAGAGAAGAATTTTCAAAATCGGTCCAGGAGTCTTTGAGAAATCGGGGAAAATACATAAAAAAAAGATCACGACGAATTTAGAACCTCCCCCTTTTTTTGAAGTAAGTTAAAAATAGTTGACGATAAAAACCTACCTATCCCCAAAAAACATACCGTAAAAACATACCTATTACAGCTGTAAAAATAAAGTTGACAAACTTACATTTGCAGTTGAAGAGCATGTTCTCCGATACATTTTGTTTAGGAAAATATGTTATCCAAGTACATTTTATAAGTTGGTCGACTATTACTCGTAAAGTTGTAAAGCCTACTTAGTCATGATAATTTTCTTTTAAACTTCGTTATTTATACTACTACTGTGAATTTTTTCACACCCCCAAACATAACCGTTTAGCTGGTAGAGGGGGGGGACACTCGAGTCGAGCAAAATTTAGCACTTTAAAGCTTAATATTTAACAAACGAATTTTTTTATCAAAAAATTGTTAATGGAAACTATCAATATTTTTTAAAGACCTATTTAATGATACCCCACACTAAGGGGTACGCGAGAAAAAAAAAAAACATCCCCTCTTTACGTGTACAGGAGGTACCCTAAAAAAAAATATTTTACGAGATTTTATTTTACCACTTTTTCGGCACAACAAATCTGTATATTTACACCAAATTACAGCTCTCTAGTACTGTGCGTCTCTGAGCTAAACTGCGGACAGACGGACGGACGGACGGACGGACGGACGGACGGACGGACGGACATGGCGAAACTATAAGGGTTCCTTGTTGACTACGGAACCCTAAAAACAACTTTCGTTAGTAGACTGAAGGCTTATTTTATTTTGAGATTGCACTTTTGCGAAGCTTTTTGTTGCTAGTTTATCATAACTTTGTCAAATCTCGAACAATTTTTTTATCGTGGGTTCGTTTTCAGACATTTAAACTCGACATTAAAAATAGATCCCACGACCAGCAGTACAGCAGTCCAACTGCACAATTAGATATTTATCGAAAGCCTATAAGAAACTGATGGCCAACAAGTAAAATTCCATTCGGTAACTACTGCTTCCGCGTTTGTTCGAAGTGAAAGGTTTTCTATTAATACGTATTAGTGTAGGTAGGTACCTAGTTGATATCGACATGATAAGTACCTAGTAAAATGTGTTCTCCATGGGTCATTGGTATCTTAAATACCAATTCGGGTTCGATACCCACACGGAAAAAATATTTGTATGAGCTACAAATATTTGTTTAGGGTCTGGGTGTTTGTGTATGTGAGTTTCTATGTTTGTAAACGCACCCACGACACAGGAGATATACCTAGAGTGGGGCAACGGTTAAAAAAAATACTATAGCGCTTGATCTAGCACTTGCAAGCGCTTTTAGCATTTTCAGCCTATTTTTCAACTACTTAGACACAGGCCTTCTCTCAATGTGAGAGGGAGTGGGCCATAATCCACCACGCGGGCCCAGTGCGGGTTGGCAGATCACGCGTATGTTACTCGGGAATAATGTAGCTTACCATCATTAGTTCCGGAGATTACTACGTACACACGAACGTATCGTTATAAAATATCATTTGCCCTGATAATCTAGTTTCAATCACCTGTGACACAATTTTTCCATCGTCTTTCATAACGCAGTGATGTGACATAGCCAAGAATGACGAGGTAAATAATCTTTGATTGCACCACTATATTATAAATTTTTCAAAGTTAGAATGTCGTCTTGCTCTTGATTTGGCTGGTAACCGCATTCCAACCTACATTACAATGCTCTCGTTTGGTTAAAGTATGTTAATATACAAGTTATTTTTAGGCTTTTTTACTGAATCATCATCATCACCAGCCTAAGCTGTATTTATTCGTCCACTGCTGGATAGGTCTCTCCCAATGTGCGCCACTTGAGCTTTCCTCATCCAGTCTCAGTCTCTGAACGTTTAAAGTAAATCATATTTTATACGCTCACATTAAAAATATTTAATTAATTATCTTAATTTCGTACTTTCTTCCAGAAAATTTTAATTGAACTGGTTTAACACGTTTTGTGCAACGTGGTCTTGACGCACAACGTTCCAAAAAGAATAAGAAAAAAGGGGGAACAGTTTCCTGTTACACTTAAAAGTCTTCCCTGATTACATTTCTTTAGAAATTACCTATTTTTTCCAAAGGATCTTTCGCAACATTACTTTACCCTTTTCTACGTCTGCTATTTTTTCTTTTATTTAAACGTAGGTACTGTTTGACGCCCTTTCCTTATGTAAAATGGTGTCGAGAAGCCTAAAAAATGCACAAAAACTGGCACCTTTTAATTTTTTTTTGGTGGTAAAGTTTAAGTACCTATCAAGTAGATACCAAACTAACTACATATTTCTCGTAAAGTAATTGTTTGATACAATACATAGCAATTTAGTTACAACGTTTAATCTAAATATTATTTTATCTAATGAATCTAAACAACGGTATAACTAGCAGCTTAATAAAATTTTCCAAGATTAAAAAATAATCAGTCAATTAAATTAGCGCTAATCGGCTTCAATATTCAATATTGTAGCCTTTTCTTTAAGTTATCATGGAGAAAAATTTTCCAATTTAAAACAAATTAGCTGTAAGAGCCAATTACGTGGGTAGGTATCGATTTACGGCTTAGACTGTCTGAGTTTGTGTACCAGAACATGATATCTTATAAATCTTTTTTTTTCTTAATCTGTAGAAATAGTGAAATGAAAATAATACATTTTACTCAGCGGGAATGTCTGAACAGGGTTTGTTTTGCATTGAAGGAATACGGTAGATTGGGTTGTTGTAAATCGCCACAAAAATTATTCCCCTCGAAAAAAAGTTTCGATCCTCTTCTCCTACTTTCTGTTCAGATTCCACATTGTGTCCTCGTTTTCGATAGTTTTGTGCTGGATTTTTTAATTTAATTGCTCTGCTATCTCCGTGCGGAAAAAAATTGGGTCGAAAGTACAATAATCAAAATTAAAAAAAGAAAAACCTTTGGCTACTTAATACATACTTTTTTCGTGGGGGTTATTTTTGTGGCGAACTTATAATAACCCGCTACATTTTAATAAGTACGAGTCTGACAGTCCTGACGAGCTCCCGACGACTCGTTTTATTACTATGACACATTAAAAAAAAAACATCGCAATCAGGACATTCAAAAATATTTTTGATGCCAAACTCTACAAGGATAGAATTATTTTTAGGTAGTGTTCGTTAGTGTTCACTTAATGGACTATTAGTAGACTTCACATACCGGGATATGGTATCCAATTATTATTGTACGTACGTTAACTCATTTAGGTTGCAAATATAATTATTTGCTGCAGCGGACTTTGAAATAACAATTATTGTAGGTTCTAAAATTACATGTGTTTCCTCAGTGTAACTCGAAATAGAGATACAATAATATACATGTTATGAAACATGGGTTATTTTTAGAATGAATGTAATGTTTTGTTTCGCTTGCTGATCTTATGAGTGTGATTTGGCGAATATATCAGACAATTATAGAGAATTTTCTCTTAAAAAATAGTTTGTTATTCATTAAAATACGCTATAAAACAACATTGAGAAATCTCACAGTGTCGCTTTTAGCCACAGCACTAGTTTATCGAGCAAAATTGGCCACTGTTACAAATCGCGGCCCTAATACCTGCCGTTAGAAAATATGGATTACACACAAACACCATTCGCCTCTTACTCATAAAGTCATGATACGATTGGTCACTTACGCTGGTTGTCACAGACGCAGTATATCACAAAAGCAATTCGTCACAAACCATAATCCGCGCATTCCTATCGTCATCCGTCAAGTTAATCCGCGACAAAAAGGCACCCGTGAGCGAATGGCCTTATAACATCATTCGATTACATTACTGGGTAAACCCAGGTGCACATTTGCGTGTCTTACGTCAGACATACAAAGTCGTCGTACCCCAATTACTGGTTGCATCATCAACAACTGGTGCGTTTCCCTCTTATTACCCACTTTGCGTCGAGTATAGGGAAAGCGCACCATTTGTAAGCATAGGACACAGTTCGCGCGTGCTATTGGTTAATCCACCGCATCGTGAATTGATTTCGATGTTGCAACCGCTTTTTTGGTTGGATTTTATGCGAATCGTGTGTTGGGGGCTTTACTTGTTTGGAATTTAATTCCGGTGTTTAATTTCGGATTGTGGGAATAGGGACACAGTGGTTTTGGAATTGAACTTGATCGTTTTCTAATTTTGTGAATAATGTATAGTTTGTTGGGATTATTTTGCTGCTGTTAGCTACTGTAAAATATTAATGTACCTAAGCATTATAGACTTATTAACCAAAGACTATAATATACCTTATAATAATATACCTTGTTATTGAGTACTATTGAAGGTGTTTATTGCGACCTTCATTTAAGTTTTTAAAAATGATGATAACTAAGGGAGATCTTTGGTAATCTTTTGAGATTCTGAAAAACCAGTTTTATCGAAAGGTCTCGTGTTACCCAGTTACTGGGTTGTGGAAGTCAGATAGGCACTCGCTTCATGTAAAATACTTATTGATATTCAGCTGCGTCGAGTTCAACTCCAACATAGGAAAAGGCTAGGCAGATGAACATGACTAATTAACGTACTCACAGGCTTGAATTATTCATACGCTGACATCGGTTGCGCGTACGATGCTATGTATTTCTCGCCGACGTCTGCGACCGACATCAGCGTCGAAATTTTAAGTCATAGTGGCTAGCGTACTGATTGAAGACATGAATTTAAAAAAAATTAAGATCTCTGTCAACTCAGCCAGGCTGAGCCAAATCACCATGATCTGCCTTCCGCATCCAGTCTGCCCCTGTCAATTTCTTAAGGTCGTCGGTCCATCTAAAGTCCGATCAGAAAGAAGGAGGAATTTCGTACATTGACCCACTAATACCTGTGCAAGCGAGAATCATTATATTCACGCGGCAATGACAGAGACAGGTAATAATAGGTCAATGTACGAAATTCCTCCTGCTTTCTGACCGGACTTCCAGTAACTGTGTGGGTTGTCTTCCACTACACTTGCAACGAGCGCAATAATAGTACTGATTAAACACTTGAAATTAAAAGACTCCTGTAACCATAAATTAACCAGGTGCCTTTCTTCAACAGTCACAAACATGTCACCATCCACGTGCCGTACAAGGTGCACACCATCCACCATCACCACGTGTCCAAGGTCCACGTCCCAGTGCACGTGCCAGTCGTGAAGGAAGTCCAGGTCATCAAGGAGGTGCCCGTGATCCAGCACGTCCCAGTGCCGGTGTACAAGCACGTGCCATTCCCTGTGGTCAAGCATGTGGAGGTCGAGAAGAAGGTCTTCGTGCCTGTACATCATGAGGAGCAACACGGATGGGAGGGCGAGTCGTTGTCGCATGGCTGGAACTGATGTGGTAGTGAAGTTTTTAGTGTTAAGGTGAGGTTTTATTTCTTTTTTTAAATCGTTAACCCTCATTAGGAAAAAATACTGTATCGTGGGTGCGTTTATTGTTTGTGAAAAACTCATCCACGATTCCTTTTTTAAACGCACCCACGATTTATTTTTTAAACGCACCCACAATACAGGAGAAATTCCGAGTATGACACAGTATTCATCCTTAAAAGTTGCGTTGTCTTAAACTATAGTATAGTCATTTCTCGTGTGTTGTGGGTGCGTTTACAATTAAATAAACTCACATAGAAACAGTCAGATCCAAAATATCTACTTGTAGATCATACAAATATTTTTTCCGCACGGAAATCGCACCCGCGACACGCATGCATCGACCCAGCTGTCTATAAAATAAGAGTTTTTATAGAGTAGCAACGATAAAGTTCAAAGTGAAGAAATAGATATAATTATGATGAATTTATTAGCAGTGCTGGCAGACCATAAGCGAAGTTTAAAGTGTTGATAGCGTTCACTTTCATTGGCGGTATTTGCTCTCCATTTGAGCTCAGCTTAAGGCTTAGGCAGCATGTAGCGTATTTGAAAATAATTTTGTTTTGCTCTTTTTTAACCGAATTCTTCACTAAATTAACTGTATTTTGAGAGTGTCAGATTATTATTAAAGTTACGTAATCTATGAAATGAATGATATTTAGGTTTCTTAAGATTTTAATACATATTTATATTTTATTATTACCTGCAATGGCCGCCATCTGTGCAAGCGAGACTCATTATATTTACGCGGAAGTGACAGAGACAGATAAAAATAGGTCAGTGTACGAAATTCCTCCTGTTTTGTGACCGGACTTTAGTGTTGAAGAAGTTATTACCATTATAATTTCAGCCCATAGTGTCTCATTGCTGGGCAGACATTTTCCTCTCCTCTTTCATCTACTTGCGGCTGTGATCCAGTCTTTCATGAAGTGTTTCAAATAAAATAAAATCACTTCACTTACAGTCATTTTAACGAGTTCTTCTTTTTGTCCTCAGGATACTTAGGTTAAGCACCACACATCGTGAGAAACTGGAGTTACTGGAAGTTTACAAAGTCATCCGAAGTTTACCGAAGCAACTATACCAATCTCAACCACTTCAAATGTTTGGTCGAGGAAACCGGACATGTTTAGCATACGTTACATTACATGATTTTAAAACATGATTTGTGACGACAAACTTTAAAGAGGCTATAATTAATTAATGTCGTCTAAATTGTTATGAGTCGTTAATAAGAGCAGAAAAATTATAGGTACGCGATTGTGCATTCCGCCACGTAGCTTAACGTATGCTAAATATTACAATAACTTTGAACATAACTTTTTTTTTTAAACCGATCCTGTATTCTTTTTTTGAATTTAAATTATTATGTAGGCAAAGACATTGTACATAAATTGCCTCTGCTTATGTTATAATTAAAATTCTTGTAAATATTGTAAAAATAATTGAAAATGTGTCAAGAAAATAATGAAGATGTTTAAAAAGAAGAACAAATGTGTTACCAGGCTACAAATACCTGAAATTGTAAATAAAATAGTTACCAGATGTGTACCATGTTATTGTTAAGAACCAAAGAGAATAAAATGATGTGTTTATTGTTTTTTACCAAAAAGCTGGTTTCATTTTAACCCTCACAAAGAAAAAAAAATGTTTTATGAAAAAAGTCATAATAAATAAATATATTTTTTGAAAAATAATACAACATTTTTTTTATGTGCCTTTACACGTAGCAAGATGTATTTTCACGCCTCTTAGTTTAAAAATACATATTGCTACGTGTAATGGTAGCCATACACCATCCTGCCTATCGAACGATCGATTTGACGCTTGCAATTGTTTCAAATTGGCAGTTCGTCCATATACACTATACACCATACTGCTTATCGTACGATCGATTTGACACAACTTCAAATCTGCAGCAGCGATGCCAACTTAGCAACTTTATAGCTAGATCTAGCTATTATTCGGTGACCGATAGCTACATAAAATTGTAGCTGTCGTCACCGAATAATAGCCAAATGCATCACTGCTGCCGATTTGACGTTGTGTCAAATCGATTTGATGACCTATCAAATTGGCATGTCATGCCATCAAATTGGCATTTTTAAACAATTGCAATTTGAAACAATTGCAAGCGTCAAATCGATCGTCGATAGGCAGGATGGTGTATGGCTACTATGAAGTAAGGAAAACAAAGAAATCAAAAACACTGTACTCGATAAAATATAAAAGACAATGCCAGTTGCTACTTAGAGCCATGACCCACCAAATAAAAGTTGGCTTCCAACTATACCAAATGTAGCATTCTATTTGTCCTTTATCAGTGATAACTAAAATTATGATTAAATGTCTTTAAAAGTGCAGTTTCTGTTTTATTGGATAAAATATCACATTTAGGTTAGATACCTATGTCGAGCATACGTTAACGTCACGTCCCTATTTTCACAATGCTGGTCTAGCCACAAAGCACACACAATACAATACTAACAATCGTGACGGATTACAGATGTTGGTGGAAGCTGTAAGATAATTCAAACACATTTATAATTTGTAATAAACAAACACAATAGCCACCCAAAAATCAAATGACTTTGTCAATAATGCCAGTTGTGACATTTTGACACAAGGATAAAATACACAAACAATATACGAAATGGACTGAGCACTCATGCCGTAAAAACGTGCTGAGAGAGATAGCTCCGATGGGGCCAGTTGTCTCTTTCTAATAGGGTAGGTCTCGACCAAAATACCTCAGTGCCTCAAGTCGAAAGTTTTCGACGAATGTGTGTTACCAGTGATGACGTATGGCGCCGAAACGTGGTCCTTTACTATGGGCCTCATTAGTAAGCTCAGTAAGTCCAACGAGCTATGGAGAGGGCTATGCTTGGAGTCTCTTTGCGCGATCGACTCAGAAATGAGCAGATTCGTAGACGAACCAAAGTAACCGACATAGCCCAACGAATTAGCAAGTAGAAATGGCAGTGGGCAGGCCATATAGCTCGCAGAACTGATGGCCGATGGGGCCGTAAGGTTCTCGAATGGAGACCACGCACCGGCAAGCGCAGCGTAGGACTTCCACCCACTAGGTGGGCAGACGATCTTATGAAGGCCACAGGATCACGCTGGATGCAGGCCGCTTACAACCGGTCCTACTACAAGTCCATAGGAGGCCTATGTTCAGCAGTGGACGTCTTACGGCTGATATGATGATGATGATGAATAGGGTAGGTAACCAAAATACATGTTATTACGTTTTTAAATATTTCTTAAAAAAAAACAATAAAAAACATTTATAAACATAAAAACAGTAGTCCGCCGGTGTGGGAGCGGGGTCCAAACTACCGGTCGTTAAGCCCGGTTTCCACCGCGAGCGGAACGGACACATTAATGACTCAACGGGTGAAAAGAGTAAAGATGAGCTCGCTCCGGGAACTAAAAAACTCTTTGTTGATGGAAATACAAGTATGCAGTTTACGCTTGCGAGTTTAACGGAGTCCTTAATGGGTCCGTTCCGCTCGCGGTGGAAACCGGGCTTTAGGGCTACAGAAACAGGAACCTCCTCACGATGCGGGCCGTATTTAGGAATACTGCCTTCAAAATCAGGCCCTTGATCCAACTACCTAGAGAGAGCCTCGAAAGGTATTCGTCGAGGCCCTTTGCCATCAGGCCATTGGCTGTAACGATAAATCGGCACAATGATAGCCGAGCTCACATTCCCACTCCGACAACCACGCGTGCTAAGTTGAGATATTACATTTATTTATATTTCTCAGCTTTCAGTTCAGAAGGTTCTCGTCATGCGAGATGGTATCATCGATTATTTATCATTACGCGGCGGGCGCACCGATCTGTCTATCACAACAATATCAGGGATATTGGCGACAATAGCCCGAATAAAAATAAAAAAATAATATTGAAAAATAAACCTGAAAGCAATTTTAAAGCCGAAAAAGTAAATAAGGTTAGCAAGTAAGAGTTATATTTTACTGTTTCCATCCATACTACTTTCTGGGAATAGGAGGAAAGGACAAGCGCCATCCAAGTTGCTGTTCTCTTTCGTCATGCTAATTATAGCAAATCAAAAAAAAACCTAAACGGTGGCGATTACGGTTCATTTTTGGGTACTAGGTAACTTGAAGTGCTCAGTCCAGATTTTATGATAGGGCTATGTTTTGATTAGGAATTTCCGCGTCAATGACGTTTCGTTGTACCTAATCATTAATGCTCAAATGTGAAATATTTTTAAGAGTTTATATCCATAATGTGATTTATATGAAAAAAACATTATTTTCGTTAAACACACTTATTGAAAATAATGTTTTATTAAAACTGAATATTGCATTTTTAAATCCGAACAATAACACATTAAAAGGTGTCATTTGTCATTTTCTCTGCGTGTAGGTATGCTTAATGCGTAACGCACATGGCCGCGATGAAAACAGGAAATGGTTTTTGGGTTTTCGAAATCCTTTTATCACTAACTTTTTAAAAGCATCTTTTGCAGAATAACAATTATGTAATCAGGGGTCTTATTTTCATTTAATATTTTTCATTAGTTTATATTTCCTGTATCTTGGGCTGAAAGGTGGGGCAGGATCTGGCATTGTCATTTACTTTATTTCAATTAGCAATACTACAATAACACGTTCCTTAAATAAGTGCTTAGAGAACTAGGAACTGAGGGTTTAAAAAGGCCACTTTAACAGAAACATGATATGAAATGCGATAAATTTTACATCTATTATTTATTCCACAGCTTGAGCAGTAGAACAGAATATTCCGTTTTACGAATTGGATAACAATTCTTACTATATTTCTGGTTAAGTGCCCTTTTTTGACCCCCTTATCGTACTCACAATACCTATAAATAATTTGATAAAAAATACAGAGGTGAAATAGCTAACACACTCCTATAATTAAAGTAAGACAATATTATTATTATTATAACTATAAATATATTATTATATGTATAAATAGATTATTATACAGTGTGTCCGGACACGAGTTAGCGATATTTGAAGGGGATAATCAAAACTCATTTTCATCGACAAAAATGCTTTAAAAAAATTCTTACTCCAATACTTCGCGAATGGCGGCCATTTTAGTTTTTTGATCTGTCGAACTGGGGTATGCACAATAAAATGCAAATATCTTTGAATCCAAGAGACCTACATACATGCAAATGACTTTATTGCAAAGTTAAACGTTGAGGCTTATCAAAAACTTACAAAAGTTTTCTAAATAATATGTAACAATAACCAAAAAACAGGGGCAAACACGAATGAATAATTTCACATTAATTTTTGACTCTAGCTCGATAAGTACCCTTGAATTTTGCTTGGGTTTTTGCATTAAATTAATAGTATTTGAGTCAGTATGCATGTATGTAGGTCTCTTGGATTGAAAGATATTTGCATTTTATTGTACATACCCCAGTTCGACAGATCAAAAAACTAAAATGGCCGCCATTCGCGAAGTATTGCAGAAATAATTTTTTTAAAAGCATTTTTGTCGATGAAAAGGAGCCTAGAATATCCCCTTCAAATATGGCTAACTCGTGTCCGGACACACTGTATAGGGTGATTTTTTTTAACTGGGGGTCCGTCGATGGGTATATCCGAAACTATGAGGAATATTGAAAAATTTTGAAAGAAGTCTCGAGGCCTATTTTGACGAAAATAATAATGGCATTATTGGATTTTAGAAAAATCTATAATCCTAGCCTGCAATCTAATAATATACCTATATTATTACACCATTTCATTGTGATCAAATTCCAGGAAGGAAACTTAAGGAGATACCTGATTTTTAACAAATTGCTTTTTCTCTAAAATCAATTTTACTTTTGGTCAAAACCAGTAATCCTTTCAGTGTTTTTCGATATTCCTCATAGTTTCGGACATAGCCATCCACGCCCAGTTGAAAAATTCACCCTGTTTGTGTCCGGTTTCGATCTTAACTTAAAGGGAAGGTAGTAACTAAATGGTAGCCATTTAAATTTTATTTTTGATCATTTTGTATCAAGAGTGCAAGCTGAAATGACTGAAAGTTTGGCATTTAAATCCCAACGATTGGAAACGCTTCATAAAAAACATTAAAAAATGGCTACCATTCAGAAAGGGTTGGTTTCCGACCCCACATGTAGAATATTTTTTTGATAGAATTGAACAAGCTACCTCCCCTTTAAGTTTTTACAATCCGAAACCGGACACATTGTATGATATTAGTACACATTATAATTATGAGTTACAGCTTCTAGTTTTCGGAGAGTTCTCTGGTTGCATAGCACAGAAGTTCATAGGACGTGAATGCAGCCACACTGGTCAGCTGTGCCTTGTATACCGTGACCGCCCAGCCCCTGAACAGACCCCGGATCCCCTCCTTCTTGTACGCAAGTGAGAGGCACTGGGACAACTTGTTACATTTAATTAAACTTTTTGCCTGAGACGGTGTTTTGTACTTCATGCTTATCCTGTGGGTCTGGAACAAAAAACAAATTGAAAGGTTGGTTAGAAAAAGTTTTGTTGTTTAATAATGAAAAGATCGCGCCCTATGCAGCGGGTTATGCTTGGAGTTTCTTGGACATAGCTTGTAGAGTAAGCAAACTGAAATGGCAATGGGTTGACTTGTGGCTGATGAAGCAGGAGAGTCCTGGAATAGAGAACGCGTATCGGCAAACGTAGTATGGGACATCCGTCCCCCATCAGATGGACCGACGACCTGATGAAAGTTGCTGTGTCAGACTGGCTCATAGATTTTGATATTTTTTGCTCATTGCTTCTTGATATAATTATGATAGTTCCAGACTGGTATTATTTGCACTCCATAATCTTCCTGCCTTCCTGGGGTCGTCGCAACACGTTTTCTTTCATTCTCCCCTGTCAGACGTCAAGACATCATTTTACTCCTCTTTCTTTCGTTGATGTTACACATAATCCATCCATATTTTTTTGGTTTTCCTCTACCTCTCAATCCATCCACATTATTTGTACTTATATCATTAATTTATTTCTCCTTTAGATAAATTTTAGGTCAAATCTGTGCTTTACTAGGAGTTTATGTCAAACATCAACTAGTGTTAAATTACTTGTTACCTTTAGATTATACTTTATTTAAAGACGACTCTCTTACATGCTTCTCAGAAGGTAGTCTCCACAAGTCCTCATAACTAAGATACATTAACAGTAAAATTACAACTCACGCTGTCTTGCTAATACATTATGATTAAAGACAAGGAAGTCCGGAAGTTTTCCGGCATTTCAAATAAATACAATGTTTTTATGAAAGTCAATAAAACATTATAATTTAGTCGGCTGACGTAGGTACAACTTCTTGGTTACATCACGAATCTTCCTGCTCCGGGAAAAAACGTACTTGTATTCGAGAGAGCCAACGACGATATAATACTAGACTCGTAATAACAGGCGACCGATGTCTGCCAACACATTAGGCAAAAAAGTCTTATAACCGTCTCATTTCGACCAATCCTGTGAGCCGTAAACATACGTTGAGACAGAACAGACCTTGAGTTAGCCAATCACAACGCAGTACCCCGCCCCCCTCGCTTACGTATTACCTCAGCGAGTTGGCAGAATAGTTTTGTTCGTTAGATCGTGCAATGAGTAGTCTAGTATTATATCGTCGTTGGAGAGAGCAGACATGCGAGGAAATAGCCACAGTATAATCGGATTGGAAAAAGTTGTCGTTGTTGTTTTAAAAAGTAGGTAATGCCAGTAAGGGTTAATTCATACCGAGACGCAACGCGGTGCGCACTTTTCAGTAGAACGACTCAAAACAAAATCTAACTTTATGTACTTCAAGAAAAATTCACATTTCACCGATGAGGCGACGCCACCGTGTGTAAATATTCATTTTATTACACTTTGACTTTAACATACACTTTCCAGTATCGTCTCGTCTCGTCACACAATGATATTATAAAGAAAGATACGCCTTGTTCATACTGAATGGCGTTCCGATATCGTTGCGTTGTTATTATAGTAATTTAAAACTACGACAGCGATAGATAATGCGGAACGTATTTAGATAGAAAGAGATAGCAGATAGCAAAGAGCAACAATTGTCTTACTTTGTCCTCAACAATTTGTGCGTGCTAGTGCGATATCTACCTCTTTTTATTTATAATAATTATCATTGTCGTCACATCGCCTCGCGGTGTGAAATGACCTTAACTGTAAATGTACGCGGTTCCTCCAGCAAAGGCTCTAGTATGACATTCAGAGCATAAGTTTTGCTGTTACTAGCGGCTGTGTCCTCGTGGAGTTCGTTAATTGTCCCTGGGGGATTATAATACCAAGATAAAAATAGTGTTAGGTGTTAATCCAGACTATAACTCTACCTTTGTGCCAAACATCACTATCCGTTCAGCCGTTCAGACGTGATTGAGTAACAAACATCCATCCATCCAAACAAATTGTTACTTTTATTTTTCACAACAAGAAAAAAATCGAAATGAAGAAGTGTGTCTATCACTATCAACTTCAAGTGTGTTTACATCCTTTAGGATGCGCGGATTGCAGTCTACGGTACCTTACGCGAGGGTCACGTCATGAGACGCTTCAAGTGAGATCGCCTTGTGTCGCCTTCAGCTTCAAGCGTCAAATGTTTATGGACCACGAGAGTAAACGAACCTCGCTGCTGCTTGCAGCGCTACTTGCCTTTCAGATAATGTTCATTATCTTACATTTGTTACTGACGCTTGACGCTGACATGACGCACTGCTAGCGTCATGTCAGCGTCAAGCATTAGTAACAAATGTAACTTACAATGAGAATTAGCTAGACACGTCCATTTCGTAGTTTTTTTTTTATTGTGGTATAATCATCAAATGAGTCCTCCCGCCCAGTGTGGGACGGGAGGGACTGTCAGACTTGTACTGACTAAAATCCAAGGTAGTCCTTCAGTAGCCCTTTACGTACCAGAGCCACGGTTACGTGGTGAGACAGTCCCGCGACCCTGGCAGGCTTTGGTCCTCTTAGGGGGCCCCGTCTGATTGCCTCTTTGATAGCGCGCGTGGAACACAACGCGCCGTCGACCCGGGCATGGTCCATGATCGGACGGTGAGTCACCCAGAACTCACCGCCCGCATACCCGCGCCTACGGTGGCCGGAAATCGTCTCGCAACGTCCGTTGCGGTGGGCGTCTCCCGCGGATTTCGTAGTCCTCGAGTATCAGAACTTTACATTCAACCTCAAAAACCGTACATTTTATCACAAAACAAACTAATACTACGATTAATAAATTTAATAATATAAAATACATACATTGATTTGTAGCCGCCGTTTAGCCAGATCAAATGGATAAGTGAGTGACTTTGAAACGAAGCCGGCGATGGAACCGGCCAGTGAGCTGGCAATAGCGAGGCTTCCTACTCGGTGCTTGTTGGACCCCTTACACTCCTCGGGGGGACATGTGGCGAACAGGCTCAAGATGAGGGGCTGCACGAAGTTGAAGGTCATGAACTGTAAGCCCGCTTGTGGTCCCATCTGTAAGGGTTTAACTCGGGTGAGTGAAAAATATGATTGCGATTGACGAGGTGTAAAATCCAACTAAATGATCTGGCTTATTATTTTTTCTACCATTAAATATTCATTGTTGGGTTTGTAGATACATAATGGACCTTTTTGAGACCACAAAAATGGCATCTTCAAAAATGTCTTTGTTTAATCCCACTAGTTTTCAGCTAGGTCTGCATTTCTGTGTTTAGTGATAATTAAGGAAGTATTGGACAAATTAGCTCTTGGATCAATCTGTCAACAGTTAAGTAGGTACTAGAAAAATTACTTGTAGCAAATGAATTTTTAATAACATTTGTTATCGTTATATTTACAATGTTTTAAATGTTATTTTCATTTCATTATTTTATAATAAAGAGAGTCAAAATGTTATAGAAGCGTTCATAACATCCCAATATGGCGCACTCATCCTTACGGCCACTCATCCTTGCCGCTGTGAGCGGGGACTAAGTGCGGAGCGGCGAGTGGTAAGATCAAATGTTTGAAACACGCCACCAACACCGCAACTTCGCCGCCGTGGCGAAGTTGCGTACTTACAAAGTAAGGCTGCGGTTCGACTGAGGCGGAGCGGAGCAAAGCGGAGACGAGCTGTGCCGCGATTCACGAATCACATGACTGACCGCCAGATCATGTGGATTTCAAGCCATGTGTTTGCTGAATTGCGGCACGGCTCTGCTCCTCACTGCTCCACTCTACAGCCTTACTATGGTATTATTCGCGCCACCCTGCGGCACCGGTCGCCGCTTAAGGTGCCGGTTAGCGCGCGAGACCGCGATACTACGTAACATTAGGTAATGACAAGTGTTGCGGTCTCCTGTCTCGGTCTCCCTATCGCGGCGCGAACCGCCGCCGCCGCCTATGCAGAAGAGACCGCGACAATAAGTGTCGCGGTCTCCTGTCGCGGTATCCTGTCTTGTTCTCCTGTCGCGGTCTCGCGCGCGAACCGGCACCTTTAGACTTAAGTCGTGAACGTGGCCACGATAAGAGTGAATGTGTATGTATCGTGTAGGTACCGAAAGATATAGCTTTATAGCCTGCTGATGATGAAGATGAAAACTTAAATCTAGCAAAAAGATCTGCGTTCACCTGCAACACGGACGCGCTAAGGCCTTCATAGAAGGCTTTGATTCCTCCGTACCTATACACAGTCTGTGCACCTTGTAAAAAATTCTTGTATTGGTCCTTCACCAGCATCTGACGAACTCGGATGACCTCCAGTGGTATAACTAAAGTGGTACAAACACAGCCAGCGAAAACGCCGCAGAAGAAATTGTCCATGTGCCTGAAAAATATTATTGGACACTTTATTATCATTCTATCAGCATTTTTGGCAGGGTCCATGGTCGGGCAGCGAGTTGCCCTTTACTCGCTGCCCGCATGCACGCGCCTACGGTGGCCGGAGATCGTCTTGCGACGTCCGTCGCCGTGGGCGTCCACCACCGTGGGTGGGGCAGAGGGAGGACATTGTCCTCTCTCTCACGCGGCCCGCCCCCTCCTTCGCGAGCATGACTGCTTCGCAGAAGGAGGCGACCGCTTCTCACTCCGTCTCGCCCCGCAGCATGGCCGCGACGAATGCCGGGCGCGAGAGGTCTCCGCCTATCGCCGCCGTGAGGATACGTCGGTGCTCTGCCCAAGCGGGGCAGTCTTGCATCGTATGCTCGACTGTGTCCTCCGGGCGATCTTCGCAGTGGTGACACCCAGGCGTTTCCTGCGTCACGCGGTAGGTCAGGACGCCGTGACTCCTATCCAGCCACTCCTCAAAGAGGGGTCTTACCGCCGCAATTGCGGCGTGCCCATAGATAATGGGGTTAGGGATAGTGTTACGTAAACCCTTCGTGTGCGATTCCGTCTCGCACTTGGCCGATATTTCTAGAAAATTTGCCTCACATTCGCAAACTATTTTTTCCTATGTTTGTGGGTGCGTTTACAAACATAAAAACTCCCATGCACAAATTTCTAGACACAGAACAACTTGCAGATCGTACAAGAATTTGTTCTTTAGGGTAACCCGCGACCAGCTGCACAGTAGTCGATCGTTCAGCCACCTCGCCAACCGCGAGAGCCATTGTTGTATGACTGTCACTGAAGTATACCAGAACCCAGTCACTGCTGGATAAAGCATAATATCCTGGTAAAACTGGTTGTCAGACTGTCGTATTGCTACTACCAGACAGTAGATAATTATAAAATTGTAACTTGCTTAAACGCCTGCGCAAATTATAATTGCAATTAAACGTTGGATAAAAACTAGCTAAATATCATCAACTAGCTGTTGCCAGCGGTACATAAAATCGGGGTAAAAACTACCCTGTAACCCAGGTTATAAAGTTGTATATACATTTCATTCAAATCCGTTATTTTAGAGTAAAAAATATTCATGATACACTAGAGGCGCTTTTCAATTTTCCATACAATAAACGCAGTAAATACTTTAAGTTTGCTGCAAATAAAAAACTGAAATCTTGTGATAAAGCCTCTGAATGAATTCTCACAGTTCTGTTTCTTGTTGTTACTTTACCCAAAGATTGATGCTGAAATGCTGTGCATTGGTTGGGCAAGAGGGTACTGTGATTAAAGATCCTTTTATCGTTATTTTTTTTATAAAATGTTCTCCTGCGTCCCGTTCGAATAATGAAAATGCCTAAAGCCTAGATCTTAGCAATATCCTCAAATAATTGAGGACTCCATTTCAATATTGTTGTAAACTACGCTCAATGGTTTATGGTAATATTCGTCCAAGTGTTAAAATGTCCACATGTCAGAATAACATAATGTTATTCTATTTGGTTAGAATGAAGTTTTGCAAAAATCAACAAGTGTTATATTGTCCAAAATGTCCAAATTGTACATGGCTCAAAATCCTAGGTTTTGTGACAAAACAACACCTGGTTTTTTTTTTGTAGATAGGTAATAGAACAAATTTCATTATTTTTTATTTCAAAAGCCCTTTACGTTCCAATTTCGTTAAATAAATTAATTTGTAGATATAAAATCATTTTCACTTTTTGTCGTATGGACATTTTGTCACTTGATCTTTATAACAAAACTTTTGACTTTTTTACGTAATGACATATGGACAATTTAACACTAGGACGAATGTTACCATAATTCCGCTCAATTACTAAATATTATCCTAACTTCTTAGCTTATAAGTTTGTTTTCGTGCATGCAGCCCGCATTGAAAATCAGCGGTAGGTGGCGCATTTCGTGCTGCCTTGTGGAATTTTAGCATATAATGGTTGTTTTATTTGTTTCTCTTCATTTTTTTTAACCGACTTCAAAAAAAAAAGTAGGTTCTCAGTTCGACCTGTATGTATGTATGTATGTATGTATGTATGTATGTATGTATGTTTGTCCGCGATTATCTCGCGTTTGGCTGAACGGATTGTGATGCAGTTTTCAGGAAAGTGTTCACTACATTCTGGAGAAGGTTTTAGTATATAACACTAATAGATATCCCGTGACGTTGCCCGTGTGGATCCGTTTTGCTTACTTGGATCGTAGATTTTCAGGGATGATTGCATGTTTGTCCGCAATTATCTCGCGTTTGGCTGAACCGATTTTGATGCAGTTTTCAGGAAAGTGTTCATTACATTCTGGAGAAGGTTTTAGTATATAACACTAATAGATATCCCGTGACGTTGCCCGTGATAGATATAGGATATATCTAAGTAATAATAGTAATATATTAACAGCGATCAACTGATTTCAGAACGAAATCAGTTGATGTTCAAATTTATATCGAATTATGTTAAGGTTGCAAATAAATACTTACTGAATTTGTAAATTATCTAATTAAGTTTTAAAATGGTTCTACTGTACAGGATTTGTTTATTGTTGCCCATTTTATTAATTATTTAACAACAACGTTTGACGATCTGTGATTGGTCAATAATGGCGGTAATATTTGATGGAAGTGGTACAATACTAAGTTTATAAAAGTAGATGTACCCTCACTTTGGTAGTCATTATTATTCAACTGTTCAAAGAGTTAAGACGTGTCTGAAGTGGTGTCTTGGTTATTTAATGTGATGTAATATTAAAGAATACAAGTGTGTGATGCTGAAAGTTATATTGTGTGTCATAATGTTCTACAATAAAAATGTAAGTTATTTGATATTTATTATGATATAAGAATATTCCTGTAAGTTATGTATTTTTATAATGTGAACGGATAAATTATGTTGCCGTGGAGTTTCTTTTCTCCTTTCTTCTCCACGAAGACCTAGGGTTGCGAAAGGAGGTAGTTTTGGTAATAAATAGCTAATCTGGATTTGTGCTTTCATTTATAAACATTAATAAGTCCTTGGAGATATTATTTACATACAGTAAATAAATAACATTAACCATCCTGATACCTAAAAACTTGATAATTAAGTAGATATTTATATAAATATAACAGAATATACATCCTATTTCTAACATCAGAAGTGGGATAAGTCCCTAACCTATTTATAATTTCTAATGAACTTTTTTGTGTATTTTTCATAATCAACGTTGGAGCTATCAATCAGCACACCCTTGCTGCACTGCCGCACCCCTGCGTCATCGGGTGGATGAATCGACTGTAGAAGGGCGATGACAACGTGCTGCCATCTCGAACAGCGGCACTGCGACGCTGCTGAAAAGGATTGAAGCCAGGCTGAGGATAACGGAACGAGAACTCCTGCACCACATCAGTATAAATTATTGGCTAATGTCGGTAAGGCCTCCAGAGGCTCTGCTTTTAAACGTTGTAATCAAAAAAGTGAGATGGAACGATCCTAGATGTAGATCGTGAAAGGTTAAGCTTTATTAACATGGTAACGAGATTGAATAGAAAATAAGTACATCAAAACAAAGTGATGTTGGGCAGTTGCAAAAAAAAAAAAAAAAGACTAGATGTTTTTATTTATAAAAATGGCTGTTTAAATTAAAAATGGTCAGTTGATGTCAGTTGATGAAACTGCAGCATCTGTTATATTAAAGGTGACCTTTAAAGCAATAACAACTTGAGTGGTTAAGTATTTGAAAAGAAGTATCGATTAATAGGAAATTGAAAACACATCTAATTTTGAATGTGCCAGGGCAACAAAATTGTTTGTTGGCCAAACAATAATACAGCAGTGAAAAATTGACAAATAAAGTTTCTTTTGCATAAAAGTATATAAATTCGCTAAACGAGAAAAAAAAAACGGTATCCAGTTGTTGCTTGATAAAGTAAACTGGGTAAACGAGATAAAAAAAAAAAAAAACAAAAAAAACTTTTGGTCCAAAAAATGATGAGAGTTGAGACTACATTTTTGTTTTTCTAATCCATCTTTCATTTAAAAAGTACCAGGGTTGGCATGATTAAACCAAGTCCTTCGAAAAGAGGTTGAAAACTGTTTGCATTTGACAGTGTTTTTTTTTATCACACGTTTAAAAACAAAGATTAAAACAAGCTTTAAACATTGTGAAAACAAAAAAGAAAAAGTTCTAAAGTTACCTTTTCTGGCAGATGACTAGATATAAAATGAAAATAAATTAATATTTAAAAGTATGAATAGCTTGACGTAAAACCTATGCTGTTCCTACATCACATTTTTGAACTTTTATTGGGACTGTATTTAAATAAAACATTATTTTTGGGATAAGTATCTAATTTATTCAGTTAAACAAATGCCTTAGTACCAGGATTTACCAGGTACAGTAGCTTAGTAACAGGACAATGTAACGCCTATTTTTGAAACATTAGCATATGACAATTTAAATTTCTATACAATCAAATGTATAACTACATATATGAATTAATAAAAAAAACATTAGTTATTACGAAATCAAAATTGTGGTCCTTAATTTCGACTGATGATGGATTAGTGATAATTCCCCTCATTTTAAAATATATTAGCGGCTCGTCCCGGCTTCGCATGGGTGAACATGATGTTACTCAGGGTGAAAGTAGCTAAACGCTATAAAAACAAGAAAAAAGATAATACCTACCAACCTAAGACTTGAACTTCTACCCTAGATATATCGGTCCAGTCGTGTAGCCTCTAGACAATGGTCGTTGCTGTCAATAACCTTCAAATAGACGTTCTTATGATACATTAGTTGGAACGAAAAACAGATGACGAATAACATACAGAGTAAAAAAAAAAAAGAAAATATATTCGTCCTCTAGAACCTGGCCCTGATAGTTACAAACACAAGAAAAAAAGAATTAGCCGAATGGGTACAGCCGTTTTGGAGTTGGCTCATAACTACACATAAGCAACACATTTGGCGATCCATTTCTATAATACAGAAGATTATGTTATGTTGGTGTTTTCTCTATTCATAGAATAGAATTCTTAGTACAAAGTTAAATCCCCGCTGGTCCCTCTAGTCAAGTCCCTATGCCATTCAGTGTAAAAATCAACATTAGAACCGATACTACTAGAAGAGATTACGCGGCATACAAAAATGTTTTTGGTCGGCTTTTGTAAATATTTTATTTACTATTGCGAGTCAAAAAAATAACAGATCATAGTCTAGAAATGAAACATCAATTTTAAACAATTTCATTAATACGGTTTGTTTAAAAAAATAAGTATAAAAAAAAAAAACTGTCCCGCCTCTCACAATGATGACGAATGGTCTTCTTAAAGTAATATTTAAACTTACAGATATTTAACCTTTGATAGAAAAAGCAAGAGTTGTTACAAAATAAAAAGGTGCTTTAATTATGACTATTTAAAAAGTTGTCTTAAAAACTTAAATATGATGGGATGGAACAAGACTGGACTTGGATTATGTGAAAACTAGTATTTGATCGAAGGAACCGAAATACGATTTGAATCTTAGTCTTAGTTATTAAAAGTATAGTTTAGTAAATCGGTAAAAAAAAAAAAAAAAAAAAACGTGGTTTTGAAAAGGTCTCGACTTGAAAGTACTATTTGCAATAATAATAATATTGTCAGAATAACCGAGTCGTGAATTTTTTTAAAAATATAATGCAAATCATGTAGCCAAAAAAAAAAAGGAAAGATAATAATATTTATTGGTACAGACACAGAGCATACACAATAATATGCAAAAGAAAATGAAAAATGAACAAGTGATAGACATCATAATAATTATTATATTGTACTTGATATACGATCACTTTAGTTGAATCTAGACATTTAGTGAAATAAGTGTTATTTTGCTATCGTTTGTATGATGTATTAGTTTAAAGACGTCAATGTATTTTAAACTAGTGTTTGCCCGCGGCTTCGCTTGCGTTAATTTAGAATTTGAGAAACAATACGGTCGTGTAATTGGCACCATCTGGAATATGAATGTAATTTTTTTTTTTCTCGGCAACAGATCTCTTCTGTTCTTCGGGATGAAAGATACCCTATATCCGTCTATGCTCCTAACAAAGTAATGCAAAATTTTGGGACGATCGATTCAGTAGGTAGTTTGCGTGAAAAGGTAAAAAACAAACATACCTACTTGCATTTATAATATAAGTTTAGATCAATAATGTTATACGTAGGTACCTATATAGTTTGCATAGGAAACGTCTTTGTTTGAGCGAAATTAATTTCAAAGATCCGTGTTTATCTTAAACACTAGACTATCATTTTTTGGTCGATTTACAGTATCGCTGCAATTTGTTATAGCATTGCACATAGCCTTTGAAGGGGGAACTTCACCATACCGCGTGATACATTAAAAATAACTTATTATTTAACTCGATGAGTAAAACTTGTTGTCGTTTAAAACATAATCTATGCACTGCTTTGAGCACTAATTCAAAACAAATAAACACAAAATAATAAAGATTCGTTTGTTTTCGAATCTTTAAAATTCCTACTCCTCTAAACAATAAATTACGAATAAATAATATCCAGTGGTTTCGCTTCCAACTCAAAACATACATGAGATAATAGCGTAATAATACATAGCCTATTAACAGAAGGATATTATTAGGAATATTAGAGGAAAATTTGATCTACAACTTTACAGTAGTTTCGGAGATAGATCAAAACAAAAAAAAAAACATAAAAAAAAAGTTGATCTGGCATCAGAACCGATCCTTTATCTCGAAAAAAAAAATACAAAAAAAATATTCAATGTACAGGAATGACAGCTCTACGATTTAATTATAATGTAAAGATAAAGAATAAAGATAAAGAAGAATAATTAAAACCTTAGCTGTGGTATGACATTCACTAACTGTGGGTGATTGAACTTCACCGACGACGGTGGGGTGTTTGATCTGCCCAGTAAGGTTATAATAAGTAAGATTGTAAGTAAGGATTATAAACTGCTGGTCGGTCACTGCTCTGATATCTTTCTGAAATTCACGCGCAGCAGGTGATAAGACTGATATGTCAAGGCCAGAGGCTATTGTTAACCAGCGAGGTCGATAATTATGAACTGACTATTGTAATTATGAACTGACCATTGTAATTATGAACTGACTATTGTAATTATGAACTGCGTATTGACATTATGAACTGAGTATTGGCATTATTAACTGACTATTGGCATTATGAACCTTAGTATTGACATTATGATCCTTAGTACTGACATTATGAACCTTAGTACTGACATTATGAACCTTAGTACTGACATTATGAACCTTAGTACTGACATTATGAACCTTAGTACTGACATTATGAACCTTAGTACTGACATTATGAACCTTAGTACTGACATTATGAACCTTAGTACTGACATTATGAACCTTAGTACTGACATTAGTACTGACATTATGAACTGCGTATTGACATTATGAACTGAGTATTGGCATTATAAACTGGGCATTGAAGTTATGAAAACATTGTTTCCGTTGGTCGGTCATTTGCTTGTTGCAAGTCTATCCCACTAGCAGCGGGTGGAGGGGACTTGACATGTCTAGGCAATTGGCAAAACAGAAATTTGTTTCTGCTGGTCGGTCATTTGCTTGGTGCAAGTCTATCCCACGAGCAGCGGGTGGAGGGGACTTGACACGTCTAGGCAATTGACAAACAACAAAAAATTTAATAAAGGAAATAAAGGAAAGAAAAAAAAGGGATAATACACTTCAAGAGCGAAGTACTTGTCAGTATGGCCGTGTACTTCGAGAGCGAAGTACTTGTCAGTATGGCCGTGATAGATATAGGATATATCTAAGTAATAATAGTAATATATTAACAGCGATCAACTGATTTCAGAACGAAATCAGTTGATGTTCAAATTTATATCGAATTATGTTAAGGTTGCAAATAAATACTTACTGAATTTGTAAATTATCTAATTAAGTTTTAAAATGGTTCTACTGTACAGGATTTGTTTATTGTTGCCCATTTTATTAATTATTTAACAACAACGTTTGACGATCTGTGATTGGTCAATAATGGCGGTAATATTTGATGGAAGTGGTACAATACTAAGTTTATAAAAGTAGATGTACCCTCACTTTGGTAGTCATTATTATTCAACTGTTCAAAGAGTTAAGACGTGTCTGAAGTGGTGTCTTGGTTATTTAATGTGATGTAATATTAAAGAATACAAGTGTGTGATGCTGAAAGTTATATTGTGTGTCATAATGTTCTACAATAAAAATGTAAGTTATTTGATATTTATTATGATATAAGAATATTCCTGTAAGTTATGTATTTTTATAATGTGAACGGATAAATTATGTTGCCGTGGAGTTTCTTTTCTCCTTTCTTCTCCACGAAGACCTAGGGTTGCGAAAGGAGGTAGTTTTGGTAATAAATAGCTAATCTGGATTTGTGCTTTCATTTATAAACATTAATAAGTCCTTGGAGATATTATTTACATACAGTAAATAAATAACATTAACCATCCTGATACCTAAAAACTTGATAATTAAGTAGATATTTATATAAATATAACAGAATATACATCCTATTTCTAACACCCGCGTGGATCCGTTTTGCTTACTTGGATCTTAGATTTTCAGGGACGATTGCATGTTTGTCCGCAATTATATCGCGTTTGGCTGAATCGATTTTGATGCAGTTTTCAGAAAAGTGTTTGTTACATTCTTTACAGGTTTTAGTATATATCAATAATGGATATCTCGTGAAGTTGTTTACATAGATCCGTTTTGCTTAATAGGATTGTAGATTTTCAAAGACGCCGATTTTATGAAGATTTTTGTTGTTGATTATCTCAACTAAAAACGGAAAAATAAAAAAAACTTTTTGAAAAAAAGGGAACCGACTTCAAAAGCAAACACAAAAAAACTATAAAATAACTTTTCTTTCGGAAGTCGGTGGCCATATGTCAATGAAATAAAAAAAAAACAAAGCCACCGACTTCCGAAAGAAAAGTTATTTTATCGTTTTTTTGTGTTTGGTTTTGAAGTCGGTTCCCTTTTTTTCAAAAAGTTTTTTACTTTTACGGTCAGTTCACACCAAGACGCGATGCGGCGTGACGTGACACAACGATACTGCAAAATAATGTGTATCTTGTCGTGTAGTAAATAAAGTTAGATTAATGAGTCGCTATTAAAATGGAGCACGGCGGGCGCCTCTGTCTGAGGTAATTTTCTTTCGTCTTCTATCTTTCGATATGGTAATAGATGGCGCTACATGTAGGTTTGAATCAAATTTATTTATTTAATGGGCGTTTTTCCACTAGCCGGAACGGCACCGGCACCGGCGACGGCGACGGCGGCGCCGAGCCGGTGCCGGGGAAGCAAAACGCCCAATGTTCGGGAAACTTACAGATTTAATCGTATACTGATGATAATGAAAGCCAAATTCTAAACAAGTGCGATTGAAGACGCGGCCAAAAGCTAGTTTTGAATGTAGTTTTCTGTAACTTACTTAAATTCCTTTGGAACAAATGAGGAGGTCACCTTTGTAGTGATCTCGTACACGTAGAATTGACTACTGACTCCCAGTAACGAGTGGGCCTGAAAGAATGCTGAAAATTACACCAGATAGAGACAGACTATGTAGGAGGAAATCACGGCGAAGCAGTTATAGACAAGAATAGAACTGGAAAAGAACCACTTAACACTACACAAATACTCATAGTGTCGTTAGTACGAACGCATGATATGACACCTGTAAGGCCGCTGCCCGCAAGAGGCGGCGCGGCGGCGGCGGCGGCGCGACGCTGTTTTCGAGAGTCGGTCCATTTGATTATACGCATAACATCCTACTAAGGCCTAATCGTCAAAGGGACAAAGCCGTAATCTTATACCACGGTAAGCTTCAGAGAAAAGTTATCACTTTTGGTAGTAACAGAACTGTGAAAGTGGTTACTTTTTTGTTGAAGCTGATTGCCACATTACACCTATTACTTTCGTAAGATTAGTTTGCAAGCTATTAAGCTACTAATTAGCCTACTACTGGTAAGTATCAATCGGGCACAAATCCTGACTACATGGCTACTGAGAACAATTTGCCGAATTAATTTGTATTACTTATACAAGCAAAATATGGTTCCTACGATTTTGAACGGACACAAGCGTGGCTACCGATGATTTTGTTGTAAATAACATCTTAAATTCATAAAAAAAATGTTTTTAATGGCAAACATTAGTACCTATTATACTTTTTCAAGTCCTTTTTAAGATGACCCACTGACCAAAGATTTGATTGGTTGTCTGTATTGAATAAGCTCCGAAACTGCTGGACCGATTTGAAAAAATATTTTTGTTTTGGATAGTCCATTTATCGAGGAAGGCAGTAGGCTAATTATAACATCACGCTACGACTAACAGGAGCAGAGCAGCGCGTGTGAAACCGCGGGAAAAGCTTATATGTAATAATAATACAAATAAAATCGGCAAAATTCGGACCATGCGTTGTTAATAGGTCGTGTCGATCAGTGACCGGCAGTTAGAAACATCCCAATCCGAGACTGAACTACAATACCTGTCCCAAAAGATGTCCATGCCAGAAGGCAGTGATGCCCTCCTCGAAGAGAATCCTCCTCGCTACCCTGTACGTGGCAAATCGTTGCTTAGGTTTCTTAAGGAGTTGCGACCTGATCTTGATAACATCCATAGGCTGAGTGATGAACTTAGTTGTAATGCCGGATAAGCAGCCGACTATTAGTTTTTGCCTTACAGTCAAGCTATCATTTGCATCATAGCCCACCATAGTATGTGTAACATGGTGGGCAGGTCCGGATTCCAGCGAAGGTTCGTCAAAATGACCATCTTGCCATTACTACACTGATTTCACCAGATTTCGCTTACTATTCTTTTACCAATATAAGGTTATGACATTTGACAGCATGGATGTTTTTACAGATTATAAAAGTTCCCTTTACTTTAGTATTTGAAGGAGGTTTGTAGTGAATTTGAAAGAGGTGGTGTAGTTACCCTATGGTTCGAGTTAATTGTGTGTTTTTCACACTAACGGCATTTCCCGATGATTTTAGCGGTCTTTATATGTTTTTACAAACGTCCAACAATGCAATAATTAACGGCATTTCCTGTTAGTGTGGCCATAGTGGCAATAAAGTCGGGATAGGGCTGATGGAAAGTGATCGTTTCCAAGAAATAAAAAATACATTTTATGCAGCTGTTTCAACTGTTTCACTCCCGCAATACAATAGTTTTTCTTTGAAAAGGATGCGATTTAAGATTCTTTAAAGTTACATAAAAATAAATTTATAAAATCAGAATTAAAATAATTATTATTAATAATAAATTGTGGAATATGTCAGTCTTGAATCAAAAATGAAATAATTGCACCGCATTGTTTCGATAGCATACCTATTAATAAAAAAAAATGTTATACCCTATTGAATGCATAGAGTCTGGCCAACGAAAGCTCTTACGACATAATTTCTAAACTTTTATATATTTTCAACCTTATCACAATAGTAGAAGGTAAATGTTGGATTGGTAAAGTTTGACAGAAGCGCGTTGGTTGACCTGCTTGCGTCTGTACCATGCCTGTATATATGCATTACCATATCTATTACCATAGCTTGGCTATGCTAGGGCATGATTTGATAATGTTTTTATGGCCGTAATCTAACAATATGAAATACTGATACAAATATTCCTTATTGGTCTTGAATAATAATAAGTATCAACTCCGTTTAAGTAGCGTGTAGCCGAGGTGGCCAGCCCTTGATTTTTTTAATTTACCGCCCTTTTTAGTGGGCAGCTTTCGTTGGCCAGACTCTACCACTAGAACATTTAATTCAGAACAGAGCCTGCGTAATTTGGACCGCCTCCTTCATCCCCTCACTCGTAAGTTAGATGTTTTAAATCAAATAGTATTATTGTCTAAAAAGACAGATTTAAAGACTTCTGTAAATATATTTTGCGAACATACTGAAGTCCATAAGTTACGAGTCGAGTTACACGATAACGCAGCTCACAAATGCTTGCACAGGACAGGTCCAATGAAAACTGCGTGGGTCTTTTTTCAAAAGACCATTCCAGACACCTGCATGACTTGAGCAATGCTTCTGTACTTTAAAAGAGACTGTAACTCATAGATTATACAGGGTGAAATTTTATTAATGAGCAATATTTTAAACTCCGTAAACTCGGGCATTACTAACGATACTAATCGGTATTACGGAACTCAAAAACGTTATTAATGCAAGTATCTTCGCCTAATATTATTTGATGTTTGTTTACCTTTCGTTCCGCGCGCGGTGTACTGCGCTTTAAAATTTTGATACTTTAGGACTTTTGGGGTTTATGATTTATTTTTTATTACTTTTACGTGTTTATTAGCAATAATAAGCCTTTGCAGTGCGACATACTACATTTTTAAAGGTCCATAATTACATTAGTAATATTTTTGATTTGCGATTTATTAGCCGTAATGCAATCAGCATCGTGAGTAGAGCCTTAGATTAAAATATTGCCCATGATTTCGATTCTACCCTGTAGAATGTACCTACAGATTCCTAGTAGCCCACTGAGAATTAAAGTCAAAAAATGGTAGAAAAATACCCTCATCGTTCGATTCCTACGTAAGACAGGTGAACAGCTCCAAGGAAAACAATTAAATGTGTGCGTGGCGCTCACTCACACATTTATAAAAAAAGTGGCTTCACTCAAAACGTCACGTTTTGTTTCGATCATGGAATCTGGACGTAGGACATAGAGTTGTAGTGTTATATAACACATGTTACATGTTACATGTTACATGGTCTGTACGCACGTTAAGCTGTAACCCGTAAGTTTGTTTTGGCTATTTCTTCTCAGAGTACGAAACACGGGGTGCTAAGACAGGAAACCTCCACGTGCGCCCGTGGACTGGAGTTCCCTCTCGGATACGTCCGGGGGGAAGACCAGTTTTTCGGGCCCGTGCACCCTGGGATGCGGGCAAAAACTCTTCCTTAGGCACTGTGTGCCTAAGGGGTCTCTTTGCCCGTATGCGAATAGCCTGTCGTGTGGACTAGGGGTTGCAAAACCGGTACTTTTTTAAACCCGGTACCGAAGTTTCGGTACTGGGACATGGAACCGGGATTTCCCGGGAAATTCGGTACTTTCGGTACTCACTTACAAATGTCTCTATTAACTTATCGTATGAAAAGCACGAGTGCATGCACACTACATAAAATTAAATAAATCAGTTGAAAAATGAACTCATTACAAATGTGGGTGGGATGGAGTAGTTCATAAAACTTTGTGTTATTCGTAAATCTATAATTGACAATAATTATCAGAACATAATCTCAAGGAACCGAATTTAAATGCATTTTTAAGCTATTGCATAGCTTTTATCGCGGGCTCTGATCGCGGCGCGGCGCGGCGACCAAATCAAGACATTCCCAACAAAAACCTAACGAAAATACCTGACACCACGCATCGTCTAACGTCGTTTCAAACAAAAAATGCCCATCAGACTAAACAACTTTTGCTAAGATGTTATTCATATATATGTTATAGTGTAGTTGGGCTCTTGGAATTCCACATCAGTTGTTCCAGATCTTCAGTATTTATACGACAACAGGGAGTGCTCATCAGGCTGAACAATTCTTGCTAAGACGTCATTACTGTATATGTTATAGTGTAGCTGGGCTCTTGGAGTTCCACATCAGGTGTTCCATATCTTCAAATTTATTTTCTCAGCAGAAAATGCTCATCACGCGGAACAATTTTTGCTATGGCGCTATTTTTATATCTCTTATAGTTGAGCTGATCTATTGCAGTTCTGCATCAGGTGTTCAAGTTTCCAAGATAAATTATAGCCTATATGTTGCCCAGACTTAATAGCTATACAACAAAAAAAAAACAATCAAATCCGTCCAGTACTTCCGAAGATTAGCGTGTATGGAGTAACTTCTCCCGTTTTCCTAACATTTCCCTTCACTGCTCTGCTCCTATTGATTGTAGCGTGATGAAAAGTATACTATAACCAGCGCAGGAGTATGAAAAATAATTGTACCAAGTTTCGTCAAAATCCGTCGAGTAGTTTTTGTTTCTATAACGGTTATACAGACAGACAGACAGACAGACAGACAGACAGACAGACAGACAGACAATAATTTTATTAATTGCATTTTTGGCATCAGTGTCGATCCCTAATCACCCCCTGATAGTTATTTTGGAAATATATTTCATGTACAGAATTGACCTCTCTACAGATCTTAATATATATAAATCTCGTGTCACAATGTTTGTCCTCAATGGACTCCTAAACCACTTAACCGATTATAATAAAATTCGCACACCATGTGCAGTTCGATCCAACTTGAGAGATAGGATAGTTTAAATCTCAAATTATAGTCGCAATTTTAATAATATTATAAAGACTGCACCCGTGCGGAGCCGGGGCGGGTCGCTAGTTTATTATAAGTATAGAAGATATTGGAAATTCCTACTATATTTTGAATTAGAATTATAAGCCTATCTTTGTCACGTCAGTCTTTAACATCACATACTTGGTCACTTTTTTCCTTCTACTATAAATAATATCATTAAACAAACTGTAGCAAAACAAAACTAGTATAATGCTTTTTCGAGATGAAAAAAAGATAAAACTCAAGAAAAGAATGTAACAAACGCTATTTTCTTTAAAACAAAGGTATTATCATAAAAAATTTAAAAACTTTTTAGAGATGAATAAACCAAAAAAATATAAAATACACAAAATCTTTCAAAATGAAAGTAATGTAATAAATGAATCATAATCATCATCATAACTGACCCCTGACTTACATTGCTGATTAGTTTTTGTTTATGAAATTCTCATTATTTTCAAATAAAATGTTTTATATCAACAATATTGTAAAATAATAGTTTATTGGATATGATTTGTAACTTTATATTGAAAAAAAGAAGGAAAATAATAAAGTACCGAAAGTACCGGGACTACGGGACGAAGAACAGGTACAGGATTGCTTTAAAAATTCCCGGGATTTCCCGGTTGCATGCCCTAGTGTGGACGCTCCAACGCGTGTCCCTCTGATCAGCAGAGGGCACAGCGGCGGAGCGGGCTTGCGGGCGGTGAGTAATGGGTAGCTCGCCGTCCGACCAAGGACAAAGCCCGGGTCGGTGGCGCTGGGGTCGCGGGTTTTTTCTTAACTCAGGATACCGTGGCCCCGGAGCAAAGGGTATCCGAAGGAACACGGGTGGATTTCAGTCAGTAAGAGTCTGACAGTCCCTACCGCCCCACCCGGGGCGGGAGGACTCATTTGATGAAAAAAAAAGAGTACGAAACACCGGCCTCATCTACCCATTTAAATATTGTGTCTGTCGTGTTATAGTATTTCATACAGCCAGCTTACAAAATGAATATCATTTATCAAAACGCCACTGTTGCTTCGTAATCAATACATTTGATGATAATTGAATGCACAACACTAGCTTTTAGTATTTAGATCCGAGCAGAATTCGACTAATTTGATAGGACAGTTCGTATCAATCCTGGCGTCCATTAGCCATACCAGACCTGTCAAGTTCAATTGTGGAACCAGCCCAGTCCACCGAACTGCTCATCCGAGCAAACAGAGGAAATACGTAAACAAAAAATATAAAAAAGTGAATTCAATCTAGGGCCCCGGCTATCGAGCTGGCGGCGATGGCGGAAATTATGAAAGTTACTGTGCAAGGTAATCTTTTTGCATGAAAATACGTATAACGGGCTAATCACCCTCGATAGATCGATTTTCCTCTCGTGTAAACAGCCATTTTGCGAATTTCTTAAGTCCCGGTTTATTAAAATCAAATTTCGCGGAACTGTCCCCCGGCTACAATGAAAATTACACTTTTCTGTTTACTACAATTTAGAACTTGTTATTACCTTTTTTAGTTCACTTTTCGTCATGACGGGCGCGGTTATTTTTTATAAACAATCCACCTTTGAAATTTCTCCTGTATCGTTAAACCCAGCCGGGCCTTGCATACACTAACCGTTTCAGTTCCGCCTGCATTTAAAACAGAGCGGTCGCTGTGAGCGGAAAATATTTCATTGCGCGCTTTGATTGATTGTTTAAATAATTGGAGACAGTTCGTTTAGGCGCGGAAAGCTTCATTCGCAAAATGGTAAAGGACAAATTCGCAAAATGGCTAATTCTCGAAAAGACTAGTTTTCAAATTGGCGAATTCTCAAAAACCCTGATTCTTAAAACGGCTAATTCTTGGAGAGCCTAGTAGTTCTCAAAATGGCTAATGATCAAAATTTAGGCAATTAGGCTTCCTTGTTGAGAACTATCTAAGGAAAACCGACAGTTTACATCGGAGCGAGCAAACGCACAAATCCCGCGAGTGTTTCACTACAGTGTACGTCATCATCTAATCATCTACCTAGCCTTTTCATAACTACATTAGGGTCGGCTTTCACTACAGGTGTATGAAGATCTTTATTCCGTTATTTGTTCACTACTGTTAACCAGCCTACCTCAATCTACTGTTTCTAATCAGAAAATCGATAAAAGTGCTTGCAAAGTAATCGACGACTCTTCATTAGGTCAGCACCCTTAAAAAAATAATTATGAATACTCATTTTCTACTGTTTGTCTGATACTGTTAAAATGCCGATAGCTGATTGATAAGTTATCAATCAGTGAGTTTGTTACCACGATATCATTATCAGTGAGTAGTAAATAATAAAGAGACAGTGAATGAAAAAAATATTGCATTTTGAGGAAAATTTGTATTGTCGATGTTTATTAAATAGATAAATGTTCAACCACAGTTAGGGTAGTTTTACAATCGGTTAACGCCCGGTTAGTATTCAGTCTCAATAAATGAAATGAAATGATGTTGAAATGATGTTTATTTATGCAAGTAGGTTATATCAACACTTTTACACGTCTTTTCATAAAACTAGAAGGGGTCGGTGTTTCGTACCTGACTACTCTGAGAAGAAACAGCCGAAACAAACTCAGAGGTCACTGTCTCTTTTAAAGTCCAGACATTATAAATGTAGAAAAGGTTATACGCGGACCTTGCAGGTCTATGTCTGAAGTGGTCTTTTGAAGAAAGAACCACACTTTGAGTGGACCTGTCCAGTCAGTGCAAGCATTTGTCAGTTACCGTGTAGCTCGACTCATAACTCAAGGAGCTCAACGACACGACGAACAATACCAAAGAAAGGATACAAATCCCGATCCGTTTTCTTTGACAGCTCCTATAAATGTTCTTTAAGTCTCAGACAGGCAAATTCGGTCGTTGATTGGTTAGGTACGGACAAAGATCGGGATCAAGATGTAACCGAGATAGTTTTTATTAATTCAAATAGCGTAAATCTTGATTTATAGTAAATGAAACAATTAGAAACGCACATCAGAACCATAAGAATCGTTATGACGACCACATGACATCTTTGTTACAGTCACTTTAAAATTTTGACGATTTGAAATACGGCAAAGATTTAATGGAACGAAATCGGGGCTTTTATAGTATTGTATGTTTATCTTACACATTATTTTTACTGGACAAGTCTTGTTAATAAACTTAGTTTATTTTTATTTAAAAACGTCATACTTAAATTTTAAATAAAATGGCGTAAAGCAAAATAAAAACAAACAACGTTGTGTACGAAAAAAGCCTACTATTGTAATAGTTTCCTTGACAAAATGGCCAATATTCGTTACGCAGTTTAATCTATTAATGTACCGAGGACCCATTAATAGATTGCAAACTAATTTGATGGGGCTTTGTTTATAAACGCGGGCAAAACAAAGCTTAGTAATTAAATGAGTACCATTGCAACGCAATTACAAGTGTTTCGAACATAGTCTAAACATGGAAACTAGCTGGTATAATTTATTACATTCTAATAAAAATATTTTGACACTTGCATGTCAGTCACAGTGTTAATAGTAAAATTGAACCAATTAAACAGAACTGTGACTGTTATTCCAGTTTTAACACCGTTATATTATCGTAAGTAAATTTTTTTAAAATCTTTTTTAACATTTTATTTCGATTTTAATTATGTCGTTTTTAAACAAATATTCGTTCGAAAATACAGCGACCATAAACCACCATCTGTTTCGTTAGTTTGAAAAACCCAGACACTTTTGAAAAGGACTAATTTCAAAAGGTAAACGCTGGCATTGAAACCATACCTCCACCGTTTCGGCTAACACTCCATTGTACGGCTACGGTGTCCCATAGCGCACGTGTCTGAAATATTATTCAAATTTAATAAGTTTAATTATGAATCCGGCTCCTGAAGATGGTGATCCAAAGGATAAATCTAAGGTATGTTTAGATATTAATTTTAAGTTTTTTATGACAGACCTTTTGCCCGCGAAACTAAAAAAAAAAATAACTAAAATCATTTTTTTTTAACTGCAGACGTTTTTAGTGTTGATAGTTTTATTTTGTTTAAATAACAGTAATTTTATAATTATCTCTTGGGTTGTTGACTTGTAGGTAATTAATTTCTAGTTAACGTAAAACAATATCTCTATTATTTTAGTGATAATGTTAGTTTAGTTTCTCGGGCCTCAAGCTACCTACTATTTTATTAATGTTTTGCTTGCGCATATCAATGAAATACTTGTTGACGCTGTGCGTTATTATACAATCTTGTGTTTTTTTTTATATATGTGAATTATCTTGGGAAACAATAACCGTCTAAACCTAAATTAGATTTTAACTTTACTGCATAAGTTAACTGCACAGCTATATCTGCCTATAATTCGATCATTACAGAACTAGATTGTTTTCGTAATCATATTGAAATAAATTTAATGTAATTCACCAATAATCTAAACGTTTTGTGGTTAAATCACTTTAGAACTCTATTTAATTTACAATTATCTTGCAATTTCTTGAAAAGGACTACAGATATACCATACTCGTATTTTAGGAGTGTAAATTCATTATAATTATGATTCCTTCAGCTCTGTTTTTTAAAGGGACTGTCAAACTTATTCGTTCGATTGCCCATTGCGTTCTAAGGCCGAGGTAATCGTTTAAAAAATCCCGCGAAAAATATACTCGGGAACTGTCAAATCTGATGGAAAGCGAAGATGTGGTCGACCGTGAAGCACGCTTGCCTAGAAGTCACCTGTTCAAGTGTTCACTCTTAGGGTAATGTCTTAATTACAACGTTGAACTTGACCTATTCCCTCGGCCTCTCTATTAGCTAATTGTTCCCTAATATTGGTACAGTTAAAGTAAATAAATGAAGTGCTATTTATATGGCTTCAATAGAAATACAACCCCTTCTATTGACATAGTTTACGATATGACGCTGTTTAGTAATTATTTTGTAGTAACGGCTCCAGTTAATTGCGAGTCTAAATTAGTGATGTAACGAATGTTTGTTTTTTGACATTCGCGAATGCGAATACGAATATTTGATTTCAAAATTCGCGAAAGCGAATGCGAATATTGACTTTCAAATAAAATGTACTCAAAATGATAGATGGGTTTGAAATTTCATGTCAGACCTATCTATGATTTTATTTAAACCGAATTTACCAGATATTTGTAGTTGAATCAATGTAACTTCATTCATTCAACACACATTTATTCAACAAGTTTAGACTGGAGCTGGATTTCTTTATACACTTCACCTGAATTACAGGCATGGACAAGTTTTAAAAATAATTTTAAAATATTTTGTTGTTTTCTGAAAAAAGCAATTGTTGCAACGTCGTGCCTGTTATTCCTGAAGGGTTTGACAGAGGTTTACCTAATTGTACACCCACATTCCGCCTTAATGTTATGTCTATATACCATGAGATATGGGGCCAACAACTTACTGAGCACATATCAATCGACGTTTACTGTTACTAAAAAATCCTGAAGGAAACCCAATAAAATTGCTCGATCTGGACATGGTCCATCACCAACAAGGCGATTGCCTTCATCATCATCATTAGCCTATAATGTTCCCACTGCAGCTGCTGGGACACAGGCCTCGTCTCTGTGAGAGGGAGTGGGCCATAATCCACCACGCGGGCCCAGTGCGGGTTGGTAGATGTCACATTATGTCTTCGAATTTTTGGTTCTAAGACATGCTGGTTTCCTCATGATGTTTTCCTTCACCGTTTTGAGAGCAGTGGTGATGAAATAAATTACACGAAGTAATGCGCCTGGCGGGGTTCGAACTCACGACCTACAACTCGTAAGTCGGGACCGATACCACTGGGCAACCACAGCTCTCAAAACGCAACTAAAAACAAGGCAATCAAAATATTTTTTTTTTGACTTTACTTTTTATTAAACCTAAATAATTCTCAGAAAAAAAAGGAATAAAAAAAACAAAGATTACTTTTATTCACACTTACAATTTGCTAAGGAAATAAAAATGCATTTAGTGTAAAGTAAGTTTGAATAGACATTTCAAGCTCTTTTTTCTTATATTTGCATGATTATTTATTAAAACATAAAAAACTTTTGTACAATATTTGATAAAAAACATTGTCATTTTTGTTGCGATTGTGTTAATATCAATTCAATTTAGTTGCCTACTTCAAGACTATTCCGTTACATTATAGTTTCCATATTCAAATCATATTATTAGTAAATTAAAAAACAGTTTTTCAGAAATATTGGCAAACATTTGCGTGGATTCATGCGGATGCGAATGCGAATATTAAAAACATGCGATATTTGCGAATGCGAATATTCGTTACATCACTAGTCTACATTTGGTTGGTTGTTAGATTAATTTAATTTAAACTTGCATAATAATATGTATATTATAGAGCTGTCAGAAAATTGACAGTGTTAAACGCCAAATGGGGTCGGGGAACCATAATATGTAAGATACCGTGGCTATGTAATCGGCCAGGTGCCGCGGCCCTGGGGGTCTCTTTTACTCCGTCAACGAAGATACAGGCCCATACGAAAGTAAGTTGAACTTTTGAATTCATAAGATGTCACAACAAATTGGGTGTTGGGACAACCTCGTTGTCACCTTTTTTTTCGTGATACTTATCTTATGTTCTTACCTAATTGAAAAAGAGTAGGAAACGCGCAAAAATTTGGCTTTAAAAGACAGATATCGATCCAGAGAACAAAACATCATGGGTACTGTCAGAAAATATTCTCAGGCTAGAGCACGAGCATAGAGTACATTTGTGAGCACGAGTTTTCTAGTTTTTGTGACGTATAAGACTTTGACGTTAATTTAAATTGACTTATAAAGGTGAGTACAAACCATGTAACAATGTTATATAACATTGTTATATAACACGTCCACACCATATAACATTGACACAATACCGTACACATTAGTGCAACAATGTTATAAAACATTCTGTGTCCACATCATCTGAAACATGTTATATAGCAATGTTATATAACATTTTGTGCCCACATCATCTGAAACGTGTTATATAACAATGTTATATAACATGTTATGTTATATAGTCTGTACGCACCTTTACGTCACTTGAAGCACAAGGACAGAATAGTAACTACAGTGACAAGAATATATGAATAGTGTGCGTGTGTGTATCTATGTGTTGTGATTGTTTGTGAACGTGATGATGTGGGCACGTAATCTTTACAGCTGGCACTAGGGTTGTCAGGTCTTAAACCCGAAAAACCGGATACACCAGTCAGTTTAGCCGGACATTTGGGTGAAAAGACCGGATACTTTTAATTTTCTAGTCCTTGTATAACAAGACCATTTTTTTAAACTCAAGCAAGGTTTGGTACCTTCGCCGTGAAAAGGTGCAATCGAGCACGGTTAAGGCCGAGACTCCACCAAAGCTGTGCCAGTCGAGACGTGTTTTGAACAACCAATTTCTTTTTTTCTTTTTTTTTTTTTTTTTCTTTTTCCACAACTATCACACAACGCCATCTAGTCCCAAGCTAAGCAGAGCTTGTGTTATGGGTACTAGAAAACTGATAAACATACTTATATATTTCTAAATACATACATATTATAGATAAATTACACCCAGACACAGAACAAATGATCGTGCTCATCACACAAACATTTGTCCTGGGTGGGAATCGAACCCACGACCTCCGGCATAGCAGTCAGGGTCACTAACCACTAGACCAACAGGCCAGTCAGATTCAGATTACAGACCAATAGAATTGAGTTGCGGAGTGGAGCTGTGTCAATAACGCAATTCTATTGGTTGTTCAAAACACGTCTCGACTCCGCACAGCTCGACACAGCTTTGGTGGAGTCTCGGCCTAAAGCTAGTCCGCTCGCTTTCGCTAGTGATATGAGGTGAGGCGAGCGGAGCAGAACTAATCAATCATGACAAAAATAAAATTATAAAAAAAAAACAAATTTAAAAAAAGCCTATCAAAAGCCGGACTGTCCGGACAAGGTCTAATTTGGCCGGACACGCAATTAAAAATCCTGACTGTGTCCGGCTTTATCCGGATGCCTGGCAACGCTAGCTGGCACTCATGGTGTGACTAGGGTTACCAACTTTTTTTTCTATCAAATATAGTATTTTTGAAATTATTACCTTAAAAAATATAGTAGATGGCAAAAAATGAAAAAAAAATACACACAACAGAAAGAGGCCCTACCACGAAACGTTTCGTAAAGCGTTGGAATAAGATTCATTTAAGCTTGGAATATTTCGCCGTAGAGAGAGAGAGAGGGCTTTAGTTAAGGTTGCGTTCCGCTTTACGCAAAATATAGTAGTTTCGCCTACTATATTTATTTTTTAGAAATATAGTATTTGATCCCTTAATATAGTAGGATACTATATTATATAGTAGGGTTGGCATCCCTAGGTGTGACGGAGTGTCGCGTTTGGTCTACAGATGATCTCTTTCTTATGAGGATAATTATGCGAGTGACCTTTTCTCCATACAAACGCTCTTGCATGTTTTCTTTCTGGATATGGGCCATACATCAATGATTTTGTACAGAATAGCCTCTATGTTTTCCTTTATGATGATATTATTTTCATAAGCACTAGAACCCTCAAAAATACTTAATTTGTTGTAAAGTTAATTGGTTGTAAAGCCCGCTGTCAAAAGAGGCTTAGCGTGAAATAAATGAAAAATGAAAAAGTTATGGCTATAAATCCTTGTAATTAAGTTTATAAAATACATGTTTATTTTAAATTTGGTCCAACCGTGGAGGAGGAAATTGGCGAGAGTCAAACCTCAAAATGTAACATATTTTTAATTAAAAGGCTATTCAGATGGATCGGCTCGTGCGATAAGGACAAAAAAGATCGAATCACCGAATGCTCGCAGAGCGACAGAAATACCTAATTTCCAAAAGTCTGTCTCTCCCTTCAGAGAGATAAAGGAACCTAGTGTCAATAACTGGATCCGGAGGTGCTCGTGGCTAAATAATAAAATCCATACAAGTCGATCGTCAAGAATAAGCCGCGCTTGCTGAGGTTGATCTGTGGATGGGTGTCCAAGTGACCATCTATCAAAGCGAGTTTCCTCGATACCTCAAAAAGCATGTAAAGCTGTCGGTCCCGGCTGTCATTTGTAGATCTTTGACAGTCGCTACTGTTAGGGAGCTATTACCCACGACGCGATGCGACTCGTGCGATATTGAGTCGATTGCCGATTCAAGTCGCACGTATTTGCTAATGGAGTGATGAAATTAGACTGTGAACTACAAAAATCTACCTTACTACTTCGACATAAAGGTGCTGTAAACAAAATACAAAAGATGTCGCCAGTGACGAGTAGATACGCAATCGAATTTCGAACAGCGAATCAAATGCATTGTATAATTATTAGTACGTACAGTCGTACATGCAATTCGATATCGAGCAGATCCGTGAGCGATATCGTCAACACGTGCGACTCCATTAGCAAACACTAGTTATTGTACATACATTTTCTTCGGCCGGACGCTTGCTTGTGTGATATCTGACCAATATCGTCAATCGATGCAATTCTGTATCGCGTCGTGCCATGAGTAACTCAGAAGCTCAAAAGTCTGAAAACCAGTCTTACCAATCGGTATCGTATCCCAGTTACAGTCAGGCAGTCTCTCGACATGTTCTTAGGTTAGATTACACTGGCAGCCAACGACTTCACTACTTCAAATAAATTGACACCCCATTTTGGCCGCACTACTATTATGGCACGTTCAACGTTCATCAAAAGAGTTATGGCAACTAATAGGTGTGCCTATTGTCTAGCTATAAGACGAGCAGGAAGACGGGCCTATAAAATTGGTCCGACTTGTAATTTTAATTACGTTAGAACGTGTGGGTGAGTAGGTTATGAGGTAAATTAAGATTTATGCAAATACAAAAATGGTTGCCCTATTTTTGCACTTAAACTTTAATCAACAACTGTAACGATCTAGATGATGATGATCAACGAATCTATGCTTGAGGAGTGTTCTTAAATGAAATCTCGACTCAATTCTAGATTTAAATAGAGATCAGTGCTTGAGTTTCGTTCTGTAATACGGGCCTTAATGTATAATGTGATGTATTTTTTAAATGCATGTGCTCTGCTTCCTAGCAATTATTCCTATAATTCCTGTATCTTATGTGTGTATAAAACATATTTGAACTCACAGCTCGACTGCGAATTCGATTCCCTTGTATGGCCTTAGGTTGTGCGTGGGTTGAATCTGATGAATATTATTTAGGTTTCCCCTATCCCTTTCGACACTTATTGTAGTGTTTTGGCTGGGAAGAAGAAGTGGCGGAACAAACTCCACTGCAATTACCATTTACTGATATGTCTATTGTCTATGCATTTTCCATTCAAATATTTTAAGTCTATTTTAATAGGGACATAGCGCGAAATTCTCTAATGGCTGGAGTAACTTGGCAAATCATTTTTTTGTAATCTAAATCAAATCATTTATTTCAAGTAGGCTTGTTACAGCACTTTTGAATTGTCAAAAGAAAAAAAGAAAAAATAGTTATGGTGCTACAGTCCCAGTCACTGTGAAAGTACCGTAGGCCCATTCCAAAGCGTAGATCTCTATGGAGAAGAACGGGCAAGAAACTCCATGGACACTCTTTTTCAATCGCCAAAATTATATCAGAATCTTTGTTACATCATTCATCTTGAGATGGTACATTATGTGGGAACGATGTAGATAATATTGTCAAGGCAAGATTTCAGTGGAAATTTTCCGTTTTTTCTTATTTTATAAATAGTAGGCATCCGACGTTGGGGCAGGGGGTCTAATCTGTAAGCACGAAACTCGTGGTTTCGGCCTTAGTTACGGGCGTTTTGGCAACGAGCCCGAACTAGCGGTAGCACGAAGCCACGTTTTGCCGAATCTTATTTTCGTCGGATCTGGAAAAAACGAATGTTGTATTCACAAAGCACATTTTGCATTGCCGTATCCGACGGCCTCGTATCGAGATCCTTCCATCTACCCCTGCGTGTATCGTATGAACGCATCTATTGAATGAGCTATACCACTGTACCGGATCTTACATTTAGTAGTACGGCCGGATCGATTTGTAGTCGCAAAATGGGATGTCAACTTCAGCAAGATGAACAAATTTTTTGCCGTGTCTTGAAACTGAATGCATGTGTGAAGTCATTCATTGAAATACTGTTGCCCTAAACCGAATCCTGCAAAAAACCGATTCGGTAGAGAAACATTCGACGCCGTGTGAAAGTATCATAAGACTGAATTATATTACGATTTGACACATAGCTTATTAAAGTCCGCGCCACCAGCCATGACCTGCGGAAAATTCGTGGCACTTACATTTTTTAATGCAATTTTATGAAATGACATAGACACTAGCGCCGTGTCAAAAGTACTGCAGTCATGGCGATAATCCGTCTGCAATTTTGATTTTCCCGTTAGTTCCATTCGTGAACCTGCAGCCTTACTCTCGACACTCGATCTCAATTGAAATTGGAAATTGGGATCGAGATCTTGTCATTTGGCACTCTTGAATGTTACACTAGCTCACGATTGAAACAGTATTGGGCGGATTTTTTTGGAACTAAATGAAATCGACTTTACTCGAACGAAAATAAATATCAGCACACATTTATTTATTGATTTAATGAGTAATTAAATATTTTTAAATTTAGTAATTAACGTTTTCATTTGTACGGCCATGGTACGGCCACTTCATGACAATCAGTGTAAGTGTAGTCAAACATGCAGTCGATTCAAATCTCAATCTCGACTTCGTTCAAGAGTGCCAATTTTCTGAATATTGGAATTGAAACTGAATCGAATTGGAATACGATCGAGATTGGGATTGATTTCAAGAGTAAGGCCCCTGCACGCGTAGCATGGCGATTCTATCTCTATTCTACCAAGAAAAGACAAAGTTATTTCATCGTTATTCCTATACAAATCGACTCTTTTCTTGCACAAGTACGACACGATTCGTACACCATTAATGAATAGAAACATATCTCTTCTATATTTTAAACATTGTTAAGCTTAAATCGAGTAAATCATTTTACGTTCTGTCATTTTGTCTATTGTCGCGTCGACAAAACCCGTTTCCACGGCGCCATGCTACGCGTGCTGGTCCGTACCCGTGTCTTCGTTGATGGACTTCGGAAGTAGAACCCCAGATCGCTAGTTAAAAATAGAAAAGAAAAGATAAGGAAAAACCTCCCCAAAATAATCATTAACATTTTGTTGTCAATCACAACAACCATTTTAGGAATCTTTTATTGATTTCCAAAATAATTGTCACATGTTACAATTTATCAATTCTTTCCGCATCCCACATTGTGTTCTGACGTGGTTTTGTGCTTGTAATGTATACTTATATTATAAAGACCACATTTTTTATTGGCTCATTCCTTTTGGAGATTACCTCCTACATAACACAAATTATACCGCTTTACAATAGTGTAAATATTACTGAATTTGAGACATAATTTAATGATGGTGAAGGCTAGAGAGCCTTGTTCAAATACTTAAAACATGTTATAAACCAGAACTACCAACAATCTAATTAATTAAATTACCGAGTGATTCCTATGAAGGCCTTTGGAAAATATAGAGGGAACTACCTTAATGATTATTAGATAACAAAGGCCACAGATAAGTGAAGAGCTTGAATGATCACTTGCAATTTGTTAGACGCATCATTGTGCAGTGTTTAAGATTACCACCTCATTTGATGATGATCATTATTAACAAGACAATAATATGCGGTTCAACTAAGAAGCAGAGTTACTGACGCCATATTGAAGTCATACACGCTTTTGGAACACTACCACTTTTTTTTTAAAAAACGTTGCCCAACCCTATGATTTTCTCTTGTGTCGTGGGTGCGTTAACAAGCATATAAACTCACATACACAAACACCTAGACCCGGAACAAGTACTTGTAGGTCATACAAATATTTGTCCCGGGTGGGAATCGAACCCTCGACACGCTAAGCATTAGTCTAATCGCTCAGCCACTGCACCAACCCTAATATAAACAATGAGATAATAGCTCTTACAAAATAATATCTACTATATAAAAATAAAAACATAACCCTCCTGGCGCAGTCGGGTAATAAGTCGGGTTTTCCGTCCTGACGCTATAACTCCAGAACGCACGAACCGATTTCCACGGTTTTGCATTCGTTGGAAAGGTCTCGGGCTCCGTGAGGTTTATAGCAAAGAAAATTCAGGAAAAATTTCAACAGAAAAGTGGGTTTTTTTTTTCACATACAACGCCATCTGGTGGCGAAACGGAGTTCGCTGGGTTTGCTATTTGTCTAATAAAATCAATTTGCACAACGTATTTTAATGCTAAACGTTATTTTCAAGTGACAATTGACAGATGGAGACCACTGACACTATACTTCTTAGTTGAACCGCTTATTACATGTCGAATTGAGAACCTTTTCCTTATTCTTCATTGGTTTATGAGTGACAGTCTTGTTTATCTAGTGGTCGCAAGCATTATTTGACCCGGGTTCGGTGTCCAGGTCGGGCAAAATGTTACAGGGTTTTTCAGTAAATTCCTGTCAAAAAAGCGTTGACTTTTAGTGAGTAGAAATTTCAGCGCAGTAGATATCAGCAAAGGTCTTACTTTTGTGGAATTTATTCTGTAATTTCTATTTATAGAACGGATGTGATTTTTTGGTTAAAAAAGTGTATTAACTATAATATTTTATTAATTAATGCTGCGTTAAAAGTAATTAGGTACGTCTACACTGAGCGAGCAGCCTCGCGAGGCATTTGCCGCGGGAGGAAACTGCCTCGCGAGGCTGCATGCTCTGTTTGGACGGGCCTATTGTTTCTCGACCGGCGACCAAACCAAAAAGCCGACACTGGATGGCTCTGGCGCTCGGTCGCTCGCCCGCGACTGCGCGCGCCCTTGCCTCGGCCTAGACACGTTCACACTACCGAGCTGCTTCGCGCGGCAAATGCCTCGCGAGGCTGTTCGCTCTGTTGTAATTTTAAAGGAAGATTTGAACAGATTTAATTACCTATAAATTAAATTGTGTTGGTGTTCCAGCCATCATCGTCAAAATCTACAACGAAGTCGAAGTCTCCAGACCCTCGCTCATTTCGTCTGCTCCCTCCCATTCGTGGAGATACCACCAGCTGTTCAGGTTATTATTAATCATGTTTATCCTCTTCATCTTCTTTATGTGATGAGCTCTACGATATCCCATGTTTCTTCAATTTAAGAGGATCGTCTACCGAGCGCTCGTCCATACTAGAAGAGGAAACGTTTTCCTACCCCTAAATGTTATCCTATCTCAATGATTTTTTAGAATGTTTCTGACACAGTAAAAAACTAGGTTTTTAGGTTTTCTTTTTTTCAAAAGTAACTCTTAGGCGCCTGTAACTTTCAAACTATTATAAATTTTGAAAAAAAGGAAACCTATAAACCTAGTTTTTTACTGTGAAGCATTCTAAAAATTCATTGAGATAGGATAACATTTAGGGCTAGGAAAACGTTTTCTCTTTTAGTATGGACGAGCGCTCGGTAGACGATCCTCTTAATGAACAATTACCCTATTGCACTTTATTTACTAGCTGTTGCGGTTTAAGCCGCTACACCTTGAGAATCGGGATGTAGACTAACCTAATGTGTTAATCCAGGTTATAAACTATAAGTGTACCTAACATCCAAATCCGATAAGTAGTTTTTGCGTAAAGAAGTAACAAACATCCATCCAGCCACCCTCATAAACTTTCGCTTTTGAATATTAGTAAGATTATGATACTTACACAGAAATGGCAAAGATAGATAAACTCTGTAAGGCGCAGGCCACACAGAAGAGACGTAAGACTAGGACGCGTCGCAGATAGGCGCACATGTAGTACCGTTGCGCCCGCGACGCGTCTCTTCTGTATGTTTTGCATCGCGACGCTTCTTTACATTTGTATGATTGGGAAGCTGTAGAGAGAAATGTCTCCGCCCCGTCTGCGTCTTACGTTTGTTCTATGTGGCCTGCGCCTAAGCGTTTCCCCATTGGGAAAGCTACACTTTGTTCATTAAATAATTTATAAGAGGCTGGTAGGAATAGAGGTAAAAAGTTAAAGTGCCTCATTTTCTTTGTTCTAAACAGGTTACCCTATGAGTTTTCAAGCAAATCCTAGAGAAGAAAGAAGCTGGTCGCGTTTCCACGCTGGATGTCGCCCGAAGCAGTCCATCTATATGGACTGGTCTGCTGTCAGGACTGAAAAGAAAAGCACAGGTTTGTCTTATTGGAGATAGAGTAGAAGAAGCTTTAAATGATCAATAATGACTAATAAATAATTTACTCAAAAAATAATTTATTAGTCCGAAATGTGGACAATATGGACAGAGCCTTATCTTTATAAGGATAATTTACAAAAATATTATATTCTTTCTTTTCTTACCATACCATAATAATAATTGATGAAGAACAACTCTTATAAAAATCACAAAACGTCCCTCAGTCGGTACAAGACGTCGCAGGGTCCATATTGGCTCACCTAAAGTTGTTTACCCGAAATTGTTCTTCCTAACGATTTGTAATCCGAATGATCACTCTTCCTAAAATTTTTCATCCTAAAGTTTTTATTCATACTTTTTGTAGTGCTACCGGCGATGTTTATAACACTCATTTTTCCGAAAATTGTTATCAATAATATCGTTATTGTAAATATAATGAAACTCCTACTGTTTTTTATCATAAAGTTTTTATCCCTAAGCATTATTACGGTGATATTTTTATTTAGTCATTTTACTGGATTTAGTCTTGTCGACAATTTAGTCAAACTAAATAAAGTAAAATGTCGAGAAAACTCGACGGAGCACCGCTTCGCGGTGCTCCTACTTCTGGGTGGTTTAAAAATAAAAATAACCACGGAGGGGATGATGGGGTCTGAAAGACCCCGCCATCCCCTTCTAACCTAACCTGTCCGAGTCGGGGTGCCCCCAGTCGTTTTTGGTCAAAGTGTCGTGTTGGGGTCACTATGAAAAAAATACTGGCGACAAATTTCCAGGTTGCGCTCGCCGGCCGCTGCCGCGGCACCGCTCGCTTTGCGTATAGATATCTTTTCAGGTACACACCGCTTTAAATAAAATTAAGAAGACGCTTTAACTAATAAAAAAAAAACAATTCATATAATTAGTGAGTGCGAAGTAAGCACTTCCTAAGTATACGTGCTAATATGCCAACAAAATAAAAATAAATCTAAACAAAAAAGATATGACTTTGAATAATAGTGTAAAAGAAGGTTATGTTGAGAAAATATAGGAAAACAAATAATAGTATAATAGATGTTTATTGTTACCGACATTATGAAGTCGAATGATTCGGAATTACGAATATTAGTGACAGTGCAATTCGGAGTTGTGATCATTAGGATTAAAAATGTTAGGAATACAATTTTCGGGTTTCCGATGATCGGAGTTTAAATTTTAGGTGAACTTTGGCGCGCCCGACGTCGCAAGCCCCCTCTCCCGAATTAATAAGCGTTTTATCTTTATCAATTTTAATTTATATAACACGTACTTTATTTACGAGTATTATACTTTCCAGTCCTGTGGTATAAGGTCTATACACCTGGTAATAAAACGTCCTTTGCGATACAAGGCTGTAAGACTGTGACCCTGTAAGATTTAAGTACCCGAATAAAAAAAGATTTAAGTATCTGAATAACAAAAAAGTGAATGACGTAAATACTACTGAAAATACAAGTATCATTTAATTTTTGACAAAAGTATTTGTATCGTTCATTGATATAAATAATTTCAAAACTTTGCTACTCGTGCTAGGCCTTTGTTTTATTCAGATGATGTAAAATATACCCAAAAAACCGGCCAAGTGCGAGTTGGACTCGCGTGAAGAGGGTTTCGTACGATGTTACCTATCAAGTTTTTTAAATTGACAAATTTACGAATAATTGAAGATTGGTACGCACAATATTGAGTGATTTACCATGTTATTTTAATATCATAGACTTCTTATAGGTTTTCCTATAATCTATAAGTAGAAAACTATTTCTGTATAAAATTTTAGGTTCAGTAGTAAACTACTACATACCTTATCTCCTAAAGGAGATAAGGTATGTTTAGGAGATAAGGATAACTTTTCATTTGATATGTCACACGATGCAGTTTTCAATTTTTTTTTAAGTTTCCCCTTCCCCCCAAAAATTACCTCCCATACACAGATTTCATCTTTTCACGTCACAACTCTGTGCTTGGGTCACAGGAATTGATATGTGTACCATATTTCAACTTAATCGGTCTAGTAGATTCGGAGATAATTGACTGTAAGCGACAGACAGACGGACACACGAGTGATCCTATAAGGGTTCCGTTTTTGTATTCGGACGTACGGATCCCTAAAAACTAAATAGAAAGCAAAAACTCGTCAAGAGCTTAAATTATCTTTCCGTATTTTAATTTAGGTACGTAGTCAGCCTGAAAAATTTAATAAACCTTTTTTTTAATTATACAAAATTCCGGTTGCAATATCCGTAGTTTACGGAATTCAAATAAATAATTTAGTTTTAAACGTTTACCTTGGTACCTACCTCAAAAACTTTTAAACGTCTGTTGAACACTTGTCTAAAAAAATGTCAGATTATGACTTTGAAATAAGGTCCGTTTTGCAGTCATACTTTTTTAGACAAGTGTTCAACAGATGTTTAAGTTTTTGTAGTAGGTATTTTTCACCAATTTTTTTTTTTTTTTTCCTCTTTTATCTGCAATCGGCTTTAAGCCATAATCAGATGTTGTCTGGGATTAATTTGGATTTGGTGCGATTCCATTAAACAGCACCGTATAAGTCAGTGGAGACTAAATAGTTAGTTCCTTTGGTCTATGTCCAATATTTGCCATCTTTTTAGGCGAATCACATCTTCCTGTCGGGTCAATAATTTCTTGGCCAATTAATTTGTGTGCTTGTGGAGCCTCTCCTTGTATCTCTTGCTTATTTTACAAGCTTCTTCCTTAATGGTTGGCATCTCCAAGTGTTCATGAATTTCAGTGTTTCTCACGAACCAATGTGCACTTGAAATTGTTCTTAGAGCAATGTTTTGGAATCTCTGAAGGATCTCGATATTGGAGTTGCTAGCGCAGCCCCAGAGCTCTATCCCGTAGGTCCAGATTGGATTTATAACAGCCTTGTATACAAGTAGTTTGTTTCTGAGGGACAGCCGGGACTGACGCCCCAGTAACCAGGATAGTCCTTTGAATTGTAGGGTAGCTTCTGATTTCTTGGCTTTGATGTGGTTAGCCCAGGTAAGTCTTCTATCTAGGTGTAGGCCGAGATATTTGAGATGATGATTTTTTTCACCAATATGTAGCAATCAAATTAAAAACTGCAGGTACTATTGCTTATTTTTCTGAATGTTTTTTTTTTTTTCAACTGGAAATACATTTTTCAAGCAACTTCGAACGATTGGTAGCAAATAATGCAGAGACGAAACTCTTTGAAACTTATTTTTGAACGATTTCATTTCATACCGTGTATGTTTCAGGAGCTGATCCGAAGCGAAGCAAGACCCGTTCTATGAACTCATTCAAAGGTAAGCAAAGCTCACTTAAAAAATAATCTAATTACTTTTATAGGATAGAGCTGGTATTTTAACGTTAATGTTATAAACATTGAGGCATATACTTACCTAATAATAAAAAAAAAACAGTAAAGAATTTATTTTGACGACACGTTTGGCACCTCAGAGACCAAGTGGAGCGTTCGACTACTGTGTTGTGTCATTGTGTGTCGCGGGTTCGTTTCCCGCACGAAACCAATATTTGTATTATCTACAAGTAGACGTTTCGAGTCTGGGTGTTTGTGTATGTGAGTTTTAATGTTTGTTAACGCTCCCACGACACAGGAGTGACCTAGAGTGGAGTAACGTTTTTTTTAAACCTTATTTTAATATACATATATAATAACAGATTCTGAGGAACAGGAGGTCGCTGACTACTTAGAAAATAATAAGAATTTTCTGGAGGCCTATGTGTTAGACCGAGTACCACCCGAGGTTATAGAGAAATGGCTGCAGAATAAAACCAAGAGGAAATACGTGAGTAAAGTTTCATGTCAGCACAGAAGCCTTATCATGAGTTTCAGTTATTCTGACGTTAAGTAAACTGGAACTTTGACATTTTCAAATTGACAAATTTTAAGGAAAAAATTATTCCTTCTTCGCACACCAGAGGCGCTGTTCCATTTTTCCATACAAGAAACGCTGTAAATACTGGAAATACGCTGTAAAGTGAAATAGTGAAAACTCGTGATAAGGGTTACCCTTAAGTCAGAATAGCTGAAAATTCATGATAAGGCCTCAGAACGAACACCTACCTACAAAATCACTAGTTACTGTTTGCAGGAGAGCGTTGAGAGGCGTCGTAATTTCTTAAAAATAGGTGTAGCTGACTTACTCGTATAAACGCGGCAAAATATGCCTGAATTATAATTAACTACAAGTGTTAAAATTTAAAAAAATCTGTTGCCTCTTTGTTCCTTGCTACCGAGTTTTAAACATAGGTTTGAATCTACTTTTTAGATCAAAAATGTTTTTATAGTAATTGTTCAATTTTTTTTATTCGTTACAATCAATTTTCTTTTATAACTTTTCCATTTTTGGTACTAAGAGAAAGTTACAAGACCAAAGTTATAAAGATTATAATGATCAACAAAAAAAAAAATCGACCTGTAGTTTGCCATCTGCACATCTTTTTCCAAGATGGCAGCCACGGGATGCGACAAGTGTTACGACCCCACAAACTTGAATTGTAATTTAAAAAAGAAAATTGCGTTTTCTAACCAATGTTACTCTTCAATGCTCTACCTGGGTCCACGTTCTGAAAAACAGTACTTAAGTATATGCTTACAAAGAGGAGGCCTATATCCCGCTATTTTACCATTTAAGGCTAATTACCGATCTTATTATATTCAGGTTGCCACGATTTACAAGAGCCCAAAAATGACGACGTGTTGCTCGAAGCCCCAAGAGTTGGGTAAAAAGGAAATTTTTATGGTAAGCACTGAAAATTCTTGAAATAGTATCTTTTTATTTTTATTAAAAAAAAAAACGCTCTTGGTCTCAGCCTAGCCTAGAAACAAGAGCGCGAGCGGAGCGAGGTCATCCAGAAGAACCTGGAGGCATAACACGACGTCTTAAAACGTGAGTGGTTCCGCCCAGGGAACAAGATGGTGCTAGACGACTTGTATAGCTCTGTCTCTTTCCCACAGCCTAAAGACTCACGCTCCAAGAAGTTATGGTAGGCCACCTGGAATTATTGCGCATCAACAGAACACTATCACAACTATTTGGCACCAGGCTTCGACAGTATGGTGGTCGCAAGCCAGGCGGCCCTGCAACCGTACCTATTATGACGGCTCATAACCATGCTTGTTCCAGTGAGTGAAAGAGCAGAGCTACACAAGTCGTCTAGCGCCACCTCGTTCACTCACTGGAACTAGCATGGTTTTAAGATGTCATATACGGCCCCTGGTGAGGCTTACCAGCGCCAGTAGGATCGCTTAGCCATCATCACAGGTTACAGGTAGCCCCGAGTGGACTGAATTTTTAGGTGGAGAAGGCTCATTTTTAAAACGATTTGGATTCTCAACGTTTGATTCTATGGCCCGTATTAATAAAGGATGATTGACCCGGTCCCGGCCCGGTGTAGCATGAATCATCCTTAATCCAGTCCGTGAAAAAAACATCTTTCGACCAGACTTCGGCATATTCCGGCGCGTTATCAAGTGCTGTGTCGTTTTTTTTGACCAGCTTAAACCGATTTCTCATTGATAAGTTGTAGGATATGAGTTGGAACCTAACCATGCACATTACTTTGTGTAACTTATTTTAATCACCACTTCTCAAATAAAGTTGAAGGAAAACATGGTGAGAAAAACCGCGTGTGGGTTACACCTCATTCCCTCCCACAGAGAGGAGGCCTGTGTTCAAGTAGTCGCAGCATTGACAGGCTAATTTTAAGTGTGGGTCAATTCGTTTAAAATATAAACCCAAGATAACTTTCTGACTTTGTCATGTAGGAGCTGATCCGTGTTCTCAAAGAAGACCCTAACGAGCATTCGGTCCTCTGGGAGTTGGCGAACTACATCACCAGCTCCGTGGGTGTGGATGCCTATCGAGTGTACAAGCTGTATCCTGACCTTCCTACCTTTGTGCAGTGCTTCGTGGTGGAAAGACAGGTTTGATATCTTAGGAAAAAGAACCTCACGCGATGAAAACCAGCGCTGTGCTGTGGGTCTCTCACAGCACAGCATTATGCTGAGTGGTCAACTGGTCACCTTTCTTTTTACAGTCATGGCATGCAGCTGTCGAATTTTGTCTTTGCTATTATGTCTATTTTTTATGTTTAGATTAAGTTAACTTTTTAATTTGTCTGTTTTCTTTTTAAGTAATTTGCATGCATTTCTGTAAAAGAATAAAATAATTTTCTTTCTTTCTCTTTCTTTCTTTCTATGTATTGATTGCGGTACCGTTGGTGCAGTGGCTGAGCAATCGACTGTGCAGCGTGTCGCGGGTTCGATCCCCGCACGGAACAAATATTTGCATAATCTGCAAGTAGTTGTTCCTGGTCTGGGTGTTTGTGTATGTGTGTCTCTATGTTTGTAAACGCACCCACGATACAGGGCAAATTAATAGTGTGAAAAAAATATTACACTGATGAAAAACAGACGTTTCAATGTTTGCGTCTTAAGGCGGGGTTACAGTAATTTTTATGATTTTCAAACGTCTGAAAGTCTCATTAACTATGATATTTTTAATAAATAAAAATTATAATATTAAAGTTGAACATATCCTCGAGTGAATGGTAAAGATAGAAACACGAATTGGAATAATTGGCTCGATAGAAAAAAATGTCAAACATGACACTAAATCACAATTTTTAAACGTCCACTGCTTAGAGATTTCACAATGAATTTATATGAAACTTATATAAATAAAAACAGCTCATTATTTAGAAGTGAATGGTAAAAACAGATTTTAAAATTTCGTTATAATTTTTCTCCAAGAAATAAAAAACCCAAAATATTGGCATTATTTCGCTCGCCGGGCGCCCCGCCAGTGCCCGCCGAGACGTGATGGAGGATGGACGTACGTCGTTGCTGCGCAAAAATTCCCCCCGCGGTTACGTATTAGCAGGCATAGAACTGAACTACACATAGAAACAAAGTCACACACACAAGCGATTGCGTGTTAGTTGCGGGAATAGAATAAAATAGTCAAGTGATCTAATTTTGACACGATGTAAATTTTTTTTATGGACTACGTATTTTTTAGCTAAGATGCGAACTTGATGGAGTGACTTGAAGGTCTACATCGGTGGCTGTCACTGGAACTCGGCGACGGATCGAACTAGATGTACCGAGTTTGGGCTCGTTTTGTTAGTTATGATGAGATCTTACCACCGGACTTGATGGAGTGACCTGAAGGTCTACATCGGTGACTGCCACTGGAATCGGCGACGGATCGAACTAGATGTACCGAGTTTGGGCTCGTTTTGTTAGTTATGATGAGATCTTACCACCGGACTTGATGGAGTGACCTGAAGGTCTACATCGGTGACTGCCACTGGAACTCGGCAACGGATCGAACTAGATGTGCCGAGTTTGGGCTCATTTTGTTAGTTATGATGAGATCTTACCTCCGGACTTGATGGAGTGACCTGAAGGTCTACATCGGTGGCTGTCACTGGAACTCGGCGACGGATCGAACTAGATGTGCCGAGTTTGGGCTCGTTTTGTAAGTTATGATGAGATCTTACCACCGGACTTGATGGAGTGACCTGAAGGTCTACATCGGTGACTGCCACTGGAACTCGGCGACGGATCGAACTAGATGTGCCGAGTTTGGGCTCGTTTTGTTAGTTATGATGAGATCTTACCTCCGGACTTGATGGAGTGACCTGATGGTCTACATCGGTGACTGCCACTGGAACTCGGCGACGGATCGAACTAGATGTGCCGAGTTTGGGCTCGTTTTGTAAGTTATGATGAGATCTTACCTCCGGACTTGATGGAGTGACCTGATGGTCTACATCGGTGACTGCCACTGGAACTCGGCGACGGATCGAACTAGATGTGCCGAGTTTGGGCTCGTTTTGTTAGTTATGATGAGATCTTACCACCGGACTTGATGGAGTGACCTGAAGGTCTACATCGGTGACCGCCACTGGAACTCGGCGACGGATCGAACTAGATGTGCCGAGTTTGGGCTCGTTTTGTTAGTTATGATGAGATCTTACCTCCGGACTTGATGGAGTGACTTGAAGGTCTACATCGGTGGCTGTCACTGGAACTCAGCGACGGATCGAACTAGATGTGCCGAGTTTGGGCTCGTTTTGTAAGTTATGATAAGATCTTACCACCGGACTTGATGGAGTGACCTGAAGGTCTACATCGGTGACCGCCACTGGAACTCGGCGACGGATCGAACTAGATGTGCCGAGTTTGGGCTCGTTTTGTTAGTTATGATGAGATCTTACCTCCGGACTTGATGGAGTGACTTGAAGGTCTACATCGGTGGCTGTCACTGGAACTCGGCGACGGATCGAACTAGATGTACCGAGTTTGGGCTCGTTTTGTAAGTTATGATGAGATCTTACCACCGGACTTGACGGAGTGACCTGAAGGTCTACATCGGTGACTGCCACTGGAACTCGTCGACGGATCGAACTAGATGTGCCGAGTTTGGGCTCATTTTGTTAGTTATGATGAGATCTTACGTCCGGACTTGATGCAGTGACCTGAAGGTCTACATCGGTGGCTGTCACTGGAACTCGGCGACGGATCGAACTAGATGTGCCGAGTTTGGGCTCGTTTTGTTAGTTATGATGAGATCTTACCTCCGGACTTGATGGAGTATAAAGCAATAGTTAGTTGTCTGCCGTCTGATCATAGTGGACAAACGGTAACTTTTAAGTGTAAATCAACTAAACAACAAGTTCAGATTTCATATAGACAAATAACAACTAACAAATTAAATAAATTTAGTAATTCCGTATCCAATAGATTAAGTGTTATGAGCCCTAGTGTTGACGACATTAGAGTTAATAATTTTTATAATGGTTTCTTTTCAATAGTTCATACCGAATTCAATAAATCTTTTGAAAAGAAGACTAAAACTATTTGCCCTAAATTTGTGTTTAGTGACTGGGCGACTGCAGGTATAAGAAAAAGTAGGGAAAGACTATTTGAGCTCTATGGCCTTAAGCCTTACATCAACACTGAAACTTTCAACAAGTATGTTTCTACATACTCGAAAGTGTTCAGAAATACTTGCAAGGCTGCTAAAGCCATGTACATAAGTAATAAAATCAAAACATCAGATAATAAAATAAAAACAGTTTGGAAAGTAATAAATGATGAGACTGGCAGGAAAAAAACACGGAGCACCAAGTATACGTTGGAGACACCACATGGTCCTATAAGTTCAAATCGAGATGTAGCTCAAGAATTTGTAAACTTCTTTACTGATATACCGTTAAAGACCACGGAGGCTCTTAACTCCTCTCCCGATATCGCAATTGCTTTATTAAAGGCAAACGTGTCTGGCTGCTCGGCTGAATTTGTATTTAAGCACATAAACCCCATGACGGTTATTAAAGCTTTTCGGCAAATCAAAATTAAGCTAACAGAAGATCTTTGGGGAATGTCAATCAAAGTTTGTACATCCATAGTAGAGACTATAGCACCATACTTGGCTTTAATTTTTAATTTGTGTGTAGACCAAGGAGTTTTTCCGGACTTAATGAAATTCAGTAAAGTCATACCTCTTTTTAAATCCGGAGACACTAAAGACACTAATAATTATAGACCTGTATCCGTGTTGCCCGTTTTTAGCAAGGTTTTTGAAAAGGTAATGCTTGATCAGATGCTTAACCACTTTAACACCAATAAAATTTTACATGATCAACAGTATGGTTTCACCAAGGGACGTTGTACAACTGACGCCGGTGTCACCCTATTGAAGCACATATTTACTGCATGGGAAGAGGCACAAGACGCCATAGGAATATTCTGTGACCTCTCCAAGGCATTTGATTGCGTAAATCACGATACTTTGCTTTTTAAACTTGAGCATTACGGTCTAGGTAAACTTGCAATTAGTTTGTTAAAATCTTATTTGTGTGATAGACAGCAGCAAGTTCAGATAAATGGTGTGAATTCGGAAGGTTTAAAGGTAAAAATGGGGGTTCCGCAAGGCTCAATATTGGGTCCTTTTCTCTTTCTTGTATATATCAATGATCTACCCTATTTATTCAAAAATCAACCTCACAATAATATGGTGTTATTTGCTGATGACACTTCCCTAATTTTTAAGATAAATAGACGGGCCCAAAATCTAGACAACGTAAATAATGCTTTACGTCAGGTCCACGATTGGTTTACTGCAAACAACTTAGTATTAAACGGAAAAAAGACCAAATGTATAAGATTTGCTTTACCAAATGTTAAAACCACAAATTATGATATAGTATTGAATCAAGAGAAACTTGAATTTGTCGATAAAACAGTTTTCCTGGGGATTACGCTTGATGCACGGCTACAATGGAGTCCCCATTTAACAACTCTTGCGGGGCGGCTAAGTTCAGCAGCATACGCTGTTCGAAAAATCCGTCAATTTACCGATGTAGATACTGCTAGAATTGTCTATTTTAGTTACTTTCACAGTATCATGTCTTATGGCATTTTATTGTGGGGACGGGCTGCCGACATCGAATCTATTTTCATTCTGCAAAAGAGAGCCATCAGGGCCATATACAATCTCCGTAGACGCGATTCTCTCAGAGAACTGTTTAAGGAAATTAACATTATGACAGTACCTTGTCAATACATCTATGAAAATATAATGTACGTTAGGAAAAATCTGCATCTTTTTAGTAAGAGAGGTGACAGACACAACTATCACACTAGAAATAGGGATCAGTTAGTTCAGCCGGGCTTCAGACTCGCCAAAGTGGACTATTCTTTCATGGGGTACTGTTTAAAGTGCTATAATAAAATACCACAAAATGTTCTTGAATTGAATGAGACTAAATTTAAATCATATATTAAACGCACACTATGTAAGCGGGCTTATTATAAACTAGGCGATTATATCGCTGATAATAATGCTTGGCTCCATGCTGGTCCTGCTCCACCTGACAGTGTAGGATAAATATTGATAGCGTTTTTTTTTAGTATTCTTGTTGGAGCTGCTGAAGATTGTACAACTGGATTTGCATTGTATAGACTCAATCTTCCTAGTATTGTATAGTTTCATAGCCAGCATTGTGTGAGTACTATGTACCTCGGAGCTATCATTCACTGAGTACCTACGTCTCTTATTGACTTGAATGACCCTGGCGGTTGAGAGTATGTCATGCTCACTCAAATGTCTCGCTGATAGTGGCGCGTGTGTCGGATCATTTAGTTCCCTTCAAAATGGTTGAACTTAATGGTGCTGATATATGCGTCATGTTCGTGAACGGGCGCTGTCAGTTGGGACTGGTCATCCCTTAGCTGCCACGGTCTATTTTAATTATTGATAACTTTATTTTTGAATTGTCTTTTTTATATTTTTTATATTTTCTATGGGCACTAATAACTTGCCACATCGTTCTCACATAATGTACCATCTGATGATGAATGATGTAACAAAAGATCTGTAATAATTTTGGCGATTGAAAAAGAGTGTCCATGGAGTTTCTTGCTCATTCTTCTCCATAGAGATCTACTCCTTGGAATGAGCACCTACGGTACTTTCACAGTTTTTATGTCTTGTGACTGGGACTGTAGCACCATAACTTTTTAATGTCTAATTACATTTTTATTTGTCTATGACAATTCATAAGTGCCTGTAACTGGCCTACATGAAATAAATGCTTTGATTTTGATTTTGATTTTTGATTTTGATTTTGTAAGTTATGATGAGATCTTACCACCGGACTTGATGGAGTGACCTGAAGGTCTACATCGGTGACTGCCACTGGAACTCGGCGTCGGATCGAACTAGATGTGCCGAGTTTGGGCTCGTTTTGTTAGTTATGATGAGATCTTACCTCCGGACTTGATGGAGTGACCTGATGGTCTACATCGGTGACTGCCACTGGAACTCGGCGACGGATCGAACTAGATGTGCCGAGTTTGGGCTCGTTTTGTAAGTTATGATGAGATCTTACCACCGGACTTGATGGAGTGACCTGAAGGTCTACATCGGTGACTGCCACTGGAACTCGGCGACGGATCGAACTAGATGTGCCGAGTTTGGGCTCGTTTTGTAAGTTATGATGAGATCTACAACCGGACTTGATGGAGTGACCTGAAGGTCTACATCGGTGACTGTCACTGTAACTCGGCGACTGATCGAACTAGATGTGCCGAGTTTGGGCTCGTTTTGTAAGTTATGATGAGATCTTACCACCGGACTTGATGGAGTGACCTGAAGGTCTACATCGGTGACTGCCACTGGAACTCGGCGACGGATCGTACTAGATGTGCCGAGTTTGGGCTCGTTTTGTAAGTTATGATGAGATCTTACCACCGGACTTGATGGAGTGACCTGAAGGTCTACATCGGTGACTGCCACTGGAACTCGGCGACGGATCGAACTAGATGTGCCGAGTTTGGGCTCGTTTTGTAAGTTATGATGAGATCTTACCACCGGACTTGATGGAGTGACCTGAAGGTCTACATCGGTGACTGTCACTGTAACTCGGCGACGGATCGTACTAGATGTGCCGAGTTTGGGCTCGTTTTGTAAGTTATGATGAGATCTTACCTCCGGACTTGATGGAGTGACCTGATGGTCTACATCGGTGACTGCCACTGGAACTCGGCGACGGATCGAACTAGATGTGCCGAGTTTGGGCTCGTTTTGTTAGTTATGATGAGATCTTACCTCCGGACTTGATGGAGTGACCTGATGGTCTACATCGGTGACTGCCACTGGAACTCGGCGACGGATCGAACTAGATGTGCCGAGTTTGGGCTCGTTTTGTTAGTTATGATGAGATCTTACCTCCGGACTTGATGGAGTGACCTGATGGTCTACATCGGTGACTGCCACTGGAACTCGGCGACGGATCGAACTAGATGTGCCGAGTTTGGGCTCGTTTTGTTAGTTATGATGAGATCTTACCACCGGACTTGATGGAGTGACCTGAAGGTCTACATCGGTGACCGCCACTGGAACTCGGCGACGGATCGAACTAGATGTGCCGAGTTTCCGACTCCCCGATGTAAACCTTCAGGTCACTCCATCAAGTTCGGAGGTAAGATCTCATCACAACTAACAAAACGAGCCCAAACTCGGCAAATCTAGTTCGATCCGTCGCCGAGTTCCAGTGGCAGTCACCGATGTAGACCTTCAGGTCACTCCATCAAGTCAGGTGGTAAGATCTCATCATAACTTACAAAACGAGCCCAAACTTGGCACATCTAGTTCGATCCGTCACCGAGTTCCAGTGGCAGTCACCGATGTAGACCTTCAGGTCACTCCATCAAGTCCGGTGGTAAGATCTCATCATAACTTACAAAACGAGCCCAAACTCGGCACATCTAGTTCGATCAGTCGCCGAGTTACAGTGACAGTCACCGATGTAGACCTTCAGGTCACTCCATCAAGTCCGGTGGTAAGATCTCATCATAACTTACAAAACGAGCCCAAACTCGGCACATCTAGTTCGATCAGTCGCCGAGTTCCAGTGGCAGTCACCGATGTAGACCTTCAGGTCACTCCATCAAGTCCGGTGGTAAGATCTCATCATAACTTACAAAACGAGCCCAAACTCGGCACATCTAGTACGATCCGTCGCCGAGTTCCAGTGGCAGTCACCGATGTAGACCTTCAGGTCACTCCATCAAGTCCGGTGGTAAGATCTCATCATAACTTACAAAACGAGCCCAAACTCGGCACATCTAGTTCGATCCGTCGCCGAGTTCCAGTGGCAGTCACCGATGTAGACCTTCAGGTCACTCCATCAAGTCCGGTGGTAAGATCTCATCATAACTTACAAAACGAGCCCAAACTCGGCACATCTAGTTCGATCAGTCGCCGAGTTACAGTGACAGTCACCGATGTAGACCCTCAGGTCACTCCATCAAGTCCGGTGGTAAGATCTCATCATAACTTACAAAACGAGCCCAAACTCGGCACATCTAGTTCGATCAGTCGCCGAGTTCCAGTGGCAGTCACCGATGTAGACCTTCAGGTCACTCCATCAAGTCCGGTGGTAAGATCTCATCATAACTTACAAAACGAGCCCAAACTCGGCACATCTAGTTCGATCCTTCGCCGAGTTCCAGTGGCAGTCACCGATGTAGACCTTCAGGTCACTCCATCAAGTCCGGTGGTAAGATCTCATCATAACTAACAAAATGAGCCCAAACTCGGCACATCTAGTTCGATCCGTCGCCGAGTTCCAGTGGCAGTCACCGATGTAGACCTTCAGGTCACTCCATCAAGTCCGGTGGTAAGATCTCATCATAACTTACAAAACGAGCCCAAACTCGGCACATCTAGTTCGATCCGTCGCCGAGTTCCAGTGGCAGTCACCGATGTAGACCTTCAGGTCACTCCATCAAGTCCGGAGGTAAGATGTCATCATAACAAAACGAGCCCAAACTCGGCACATATTAAATATACTGCTGCCTAATAAAGTACTCCATTGTATGCACTTTGTAAAATCAAAACTATCTCGAATATCATTTTACGAAAATGTATAAAATTGAAAAGGGGCTTCTTGAGGAATTTAGTGAATAAAACTTTCTCAGCAGTGCGTAGTGATCCAGTATAATTTTGTAAGTGAGCATGACATGTGAAATTGAACAATCAATGTTTAACGCCTGATATAATTCTAATAGCTACAACTAATACTAATTAACATTGCGCATAAATATTTTGAAGAATAAAAGTGAGGGACAGTCATGCGTGAACATGCCCCCGGCCGTTGAAAGCTCGCCTTTCAACCAGCTGCTTCCAGTTACGAACAAATCCTTGAAAAGTACTCCTAATAGCTCCTCTTGACGTCTCAACTGCGGAGATCTGCCATCATGCTGTCAGTGCCAGGATGAAGAGCAATAACTCAACTAATCTTCTCCGAAGGCGGCAGGATAACGTCCCTTATTATAACGAGGGAGTTCAGGTTTAAGTAGTCCCTGGCCAGTGCGCCACTTGAATCGCTGCTGGAGACAGTCCTTGCCCCATTTAATCAAAATTATGTCATAATTTGTCGACATGTTGATGGAGCTTGAAGTGATGGTCAGAGTAATATTTATCTGTCTCATACTATTTAATTCGCCTAAGAGACGTTAATGGCCCTCTAGTTAAAGTGACCTGGAGTGAGAGGCAATAAGTCTTCAGCATTCGACGGTAAAGGTGTAAGTGGCTAAAATCTAAAAATACCATAAATCTAAAATAACTCGGAGTTAAGCTCCTATTACGTCGAATAACAATTTCCCAACACTCATTAGAGAATTGGTCAATTGGACACCCGCCTCCTAATGACAGCTGAAATGTGGAGATTAGGCTAAAATAAAGAAGTAACCTTCAGTTAAGGAGTCACAGTTGGACAACAAAAAATTTGCAAGTTCATTGCAAAAATAATATTATAATAAATGTTGAGAGGTTTACTCTCCGAGACATAAACCGACGTAATGCCTGTAAATAATTACTACACGTCAAATCACCAACCAACTTTAAAATCAAATAAATGGCCTTAGTGTTAAAGCACATGAAAATACCTTTACCAATCTACATTCACAACCATGACGACTAGCCGAGATTATAGAATATTTGTAGTCAACTGCTACGTATTGGAAAGGTAGGTCAGCTGGTGAGAGTCTGCTCAATTGTGGATTACCCATATGGGGAACAACTGTTTGTTCCATAAGTAGCTGACATATTGACGATTACAAGCTCTGGTTATTACGACCACCAAGAGGCCAGTATATGTCTGTTATTTTATTTAATAATAATTATTTTAATAATAAGAAATGTTAATAACCTAATAATTGAGAAAATGATAGCTAAGTATGTAAGCTTATAAGTGGACTGTATGATAATTATTATGATGTTTCTTCTCGAATGAAAACTTGGAATGTGGTCTACCACTGACATGAACATAAGTTTCATCGAGAAACACATTTAATTTTAATAATGATTCTAATAAAATGAAATGATAATCTTTTTAAATGAATAAAGGGATTTTAATAAAAGTCAATACTCGTAAGTCATTCGGATAAGTTAATTTTGAATGACTATACAATACAACAACAATGAATAATAATAAAAATCATCTTGTTGTTTCTTAGAACTTAAATGCGACGTAAGTATAATTATGTGAACCGTCATAACATGCGTTACGAAATAAGACGAAAAAGTATAACAAAATAAAAAATAGAACGCAGTGAAATCATGAAATAAGATGACCGAATAAACTCGATCAGTCTTTTAAATGAATGTAAATGTAAAGATCATCATATTTGGTTAAATTTATGAATGAGGAACAAAACATGATTTCTGGTTGTTAACAATAACACATTCCGACATAATATGATCTATGGAAATGTACTCAGACGTACAATCCTTATAAGTTTTTGTCAGGTGAGGGTATTTTAAGATTTCTGCTCTTAAGTGACAGAAAACATCGTTTCGCGCGACGGAATGAATTACCCCGACTACCTGACGATTGGTCAAATTGTGTTTTACCGTTAGAGCGACCAGCTGATAAATGTGTTGTATTTTTATTATAAAGTGGTTTTCACACTGTTTTTAGTTAAGTGAGTAGATGATTTTCGACACGCCTTTTCGAGCTAAAACGCATCTTTTGGTTTTGAGTAACATCTAACTCACGAGAACTTGAAGAATTTTTAAAATTAGTTTTTAAATGAGTGAAATTACTTTTTATGGCTGATGAGTGAGACCTAATATGATGATAGCCGCCGTTAATTGGGCCACAAACTAGCCAACCAAGTCTAGTTTGTTGAAGTGTTGGTTTCTCATCACCTAATATAATTTTATCTGATTGTAATAAATTCCAAAATACGTCAGCACCTAGAATTATTTCAATTGGTGCGGGTGTATGGAAATACGGATCAGCTAACTGAATATTTGGCGGTACGTTAACGTGTACCTGCCTAGTGGGAACGTTATCTGTGATTGTGGGCAAGACAAAACATGTTAAATCGTTCGTGTAAGCTTCATTCAAGGACTGTATGTGAACTCGACACATTTTATTCACGTGTGAGAAAGAATTATTAATTCCTTGAATGGACTTATTAGTTTTTGAATACGGAAGATTTAACTTTTTGAATAATTGTTCTGTAATTAAACTCGATGAACTGGCTGAATCGAGAAGGGCGCGTGCAATATGCTCTTTATTATTGGCATCATAGCACCTAATTAATGCAGTGGACAACAAGATGTCGCCTGCGCTGCTTGCATGCGAATGCGCTGTGACATTAGCTGAGAGCGCAACGTGAATATTATTGTCCGCGGTGGAAGATGCCTCGACCTTATCGTTATCGGTCATCCCGTCAGCTGATTGACTTGAAACCGGTTTTGATTTGAAATCTGTGTTATGAATTAGCGTGTGATGTTTGCGCTTACAGATGGTGCAACCGGATTTCTTGCAATTATTGGGATAGTGACCGTGACGAAAACAATTGTAACAGACTTTAAAACGAGGCAGTATTGACATTCTATCGTTGACATTCAGTGCTAGAAACTCTGGACAAGAATTAAGAAAGTGATCGCCATTACATTTTGGACAACTTTGTGATGATGAATTATTGCTATTTGAATTAGTGTTTTCAGTTGAAACCATAGCTTTAATTTTGACATTATTCTTTAAATTATTTGTAGAATTACGTGATTTCTCCAGTGTTTCCATGAAATCAGCACGATTTTGTATGAATTCGATAATGTGCTGAAGTGTGATTCGCTTTGACTTATCCAAATGCCCTTTGTGTTCCTCCCATTCTTTAAATGTTTTATTGTCAAATTTTTGACGAATTATATAAATTAACAACGTGTCCCAATTATGAATAGGTTCGCCTAATGTTTTGAGTGCTCTAATGTTTTTGTTAACATTATCGATAATGGACTTTAATCCAGTTGAGGACTCCTTTGTGATCGACTCGATGTTGAACAGCGCCGTGACGTGATTCTCAACTAATAACCGTTTGTTATCGAATCTCTCACAAAGAAGTTCCCATGCTTCATTGTAGTTTTGAGCAGAAAACTCAATTAAATGAATTAAAATAGCAGCAGATCCTTCCAATGACGATCTCAGGTAATGGAACTTATTTATCTCGTCTATTTCATCATTGTTGTGAATGAGACTCGAAAATGTGTCATGAAACTCCAGCCAGGTATCGTAAGATCCCGAGAATTTTGGTAAATTGATGGTTGGTAATTTGACGAATTGACGCTTGTAACTACTGTGACTAGATTTAATTTCATCTTTTTCAGATTTTGAATGGTTACTTATCATAATTTTGGCTTGAGCCATCAAACCATAATATTGCGAGTCAATTGAGGTTCTCTCGAGAGCTTCAGCGTCAATATTGTCACAAAGGCATTCTATTTTTAATTGAATGTCATTAAAATCATCGTACAAATTTTCCAATTTATCGACACGCAACTGTAACTCCATTACCTGACAGGGGGTTAACTCAGTATCCTTTAATATACTCATGTACGTTCCAAATACTGTTAGTCTGCCTTTATAACTGCTACGCTTCTTTTTAAGGTCCTTAATGTCAGTCATTTTAGAAGGTGGGTGTCGTTGACCCTGAAATTATACAGTAATAATGTTAAAATATATAAAAAAAATATTTATAACAAAGACTAATCGTGGAGAGACCTAAACAGCAATAGGCGTAAAATAAGAACTAAATATATAAGTTTGACTTAAAATTTTGTCACTACTAACTTAATAATTAACTGCTGTAGGTAGGAATATATGTACAATCTAAAATAATGTAACGGTTTAAAATGACTAATTTTACAAAGATTTACATCAATGCATAAGTACTAAAAGGTATTTACAATTGTATTTAAAATAACTGAAAATCTAGCTAAATAATGTAACATATAACGCTTATGCTACTGTACTGTATTATAAGTACCTACTGGCTAACTATACTGAGCATACAAATTAAATAACCTAATTAATGTGAATAATATATTATGCTTGTAAATAAACTTAAATAAAAACTAACTTTGTAAAATAAAATACAAAAAACACGTTACTGACCTTTTAAATCCTAGGTATTGATGCAAAAATTACCTGAATAATATACAAATTTATCGAGTGCTGGGTGGAAATTAATAAATAATTATAAACGTTGAATGAACACTGTCCGTATTTAATAAACCACTAATGTCCAATCCACTTTTTCCTTCCCAAAACTCTGTGTTGCACTTTGACCTCGTCACTCCGGTACTTTACGGCGATGATTTATTTAATTATATTCCAGATAATAATCCTTAATTCCTCTTCTGCTGGTAACCTTTTGGTATCCGGTGCATGAGGACCATGTATAAAATTGAAAAGGGGCTTCTTGAGGAATTTAGTGAATAAAACTTTCTCAGCAGTGCGTATGACTGCGTAGTGATCCAGTATAATTTTGTAAGTGAGCATGACATGTGAAATTGAACAATCAATGTTTAACGCCTGATATAATTCTAATAGCTACAACTAATACTAATTAACATTGCGCATAAATATTTTGAAGAATAAAAGTGAGGGACAGTCATGCGTGAACAGAAAATCTAATCCGGACACACTCGAACGTAATTGACTAACTGCATTACGCTACGCTGTGGCATACACACACACGGTCCCTCCCGCCCGCACCGCTGTCGACTTGCCCCGCCCCTTTGCGGGGGCTGAGGTAGTGCGCTCATAGCTGCGGACTGTACTGGAACCTGGCCTTAAGGCGCTCCCTCACCGCGAGCATTCACCCGTTATGTAACGTTACAGATTCGAACATTCGAAGACAATAGAGCATCAAATTGCGCACTTTTATGTTACACTAGCTGCGCCCGCCACTTCGTTCGCGTGGATGTCGGAACTTAACAATGTATTTTTAGCGCGAAGCGCTGTTGGAGGATACTGATACAAATCATTTTCTTTATGCTTTTTTTAGCGTCATAAAGTCGTCAAATTAGTCTTCTCATCCAGGGCAGGGCAAGAGGGACTGTCACTGCGGCTGGGTCGTGAGATGGGCGCTGTCCTCTTCCTCACGCGTCCCGCCTCCTCCTTAGAGTAGTTCCTGAGATTAGCGCGTTCAAACAAACAAACAAACTAACAAACAAACAAACTCTTCAGCTTTATAATCTTATATATAAAATTTCCGTGTCACAATGTTAGTTACCGTACTCCTCCGAAACGGCTCTACCGATTTTTACCAAATTTTATATGCGTATTCAGTAGGTCTGAGAATCGGCTACTATCTATTTTTTTTTAAATTTATATGGCAAAACAACGTTTGCGGGGTCAGCTAGTATTAGTATACATTACAGGTGAATGCTCGCGGTGAGTGAGCGCCTTTAAAGGTCATAGCTCATTAGAACCATACGGCACCCATCCGCACAGTCTCGCCTCCTGCGGCTAGTATTCTCTATAATTATGGACTTGGGTATGCGCTCACTATATCAACTCCGTAGCGTCACCGGATCGCCTTGGTCATAAGCCCTCCACGCGTGGACCACTTCGTCATAACTCGCTGCTCGCCTGCGCATTGCCTAAGGGCGGGTCGACTGGACGCTGTGCGACGAAGCGGTGCAGGGTGGCTCTTTATGAGCTAACGCAATTTAAAAACCGGTTGTAGTGTCAGTTCAGGCAACATATTAAGTTGAACAACAACGACAGTCTACCTGAAGCAAATCATCGATAATAGTAATTGTGTACTTAATGAAAAATCCGACGGTATAAGTCGGTAGCATTGAAAAAATATCCTCACTGCTAATACTTGTATACTCCTAAATAACAAAAAACGAAGCTTTTGAAGGTATTAAATTGCCAAAATTCACGCATTCGGCAAACGCGACCGCAAACATTTTCATTGCTTGTATTTCATACACGGGAAATTCATATTTTTTCATACACGGGATTTTAAATTTTATTAACGTATTCGTATCGTATTAACGTCCATCATCACGATAATTAATAGCATTTCCCATAATAAATTGTGACCCATTATGATCTTTTTAAGAGCATTAGGGTGCCCTTCCACCAGAGATGTGCTATTAGCTGTGATGCGAAAATATAAAAACTGAGCTACGATACTGTATGACCGTGTCCACTGATGCTACGCTATGTAGCGGTGCGAGTAAGATGTGATAGGAAGATGCGTCGCCGCAAAGTAGCTGCGCTAGGAATATGCGCTGCTCGAGCTATGCGATATATCGATAGGGAAGACGACCCATAGCATGCATCCATAGCACCCCTCCATAGCACTCATTCAAAGCACGCAGCCATAGCACACAGCCATGGCACGCATCGTTCCATATAAAATACACATCTTTTTTAATCCGTTTTCACCAGTGCTGTGCTATGTAAACCAATGAATGATTATGATATTTATGATTGGTTGATATCAAACGCATCCGCAGCAACGTAGCATACCACATCTCTGGTGCAAAAGCAGCCCAATACTTTATTCTTGGTCTGTTACTGTCAAACCGTCTTTATTCCAGCAAAATGGAGAAATAGTTAGAACCCTAGTTGGTGCCTACGCTGACCAAGTGCACATGGTACTCCAAGTGGCCAAGACTGAGACATGTCGACGCATGTCCAGAGTTGATGATGCTGCCAATTTCCCGGAGACGCCTGTGGCATTGTTCAAGTTTTTCGGGAAGGATGTGGTAAGTACTTCGTTTCTTTTTATCACAGCAATTTCAGCTGGCCCCCCCTCAGAGTCCCAGAGCCTGCCGGTGTCGCGGGACTAACGAATACCGTGACCCCGGAACGTAAAGGGCTATTGAAGGACACCGTGGATTTTAGTAAGGTGGTAGGAGTCATTAGAGGATTTTAAAACGCTTAAAAACAGTCTTAGCATGACCAATCCTGTCATTTTTCTGTAAGGAAAATAACTGGGCAGCAGAAGTGGGTCAAATCTTTGTAAGTGGTGATGTTCTACAGAATGGATAGAAAAAGAAAAATTACATTAAAAAACCTAATGAAAGTCATACTTACATGAAAGTAAGTCAAATATTTTATTTTTATACGCAATAAAGCCTGCGTCGCGTGTTCTCAAAGATATGTAAGTCAAATAGCATAAAATTAAAAGGTAATTTTTTCGTTCACTTAGATATGAAAAAATAAATAATAAACATGAAACAGACACAACTGGTATTAAAAAAAATTGCTAATTTCACTCATTTATATAGGAACACTAACAAAAAATAAATGTAGGTACTCGTATCAAAATTATTACCATCTAAGAAGAGAAAAATAGATCAAAAATTAATAAACTTTTCCGGCTGAATGCGCATTTCTTCCTGTTGGCTAACTTAAAACAATTACTCTTTATATACCTACTGACAAACATTAGAGTGAAAGGATAGTATTTAAAACTTTGTTAAAGGTATGTTTACTTCATCATCATCATCATCAGCCTATAAATGTTCCCACTGCTGGGACACAGGCCTCCTCTCTGAGGGAGGGCCAGTCGGCTATAATTTACCACTCGGGCTCAGTGCTGGTTGGTGTTTGTCACATGTCTTCGAATTTTTCTTCTAGACACAATAATGCGCCTATCTGGATTCGAACCCACGATCTACAACTCGTAAGGCGGGGCCGATACCAGTAGGCCACCACTGCGCATTAAATACAAAATTATCTTTCGTTCAGAAACAAGCGAACTACGTGATGTACCAGCCGATCCTCACGAAGAAAGGAAAGACAGGCTATGTGATCGAGATGTGGCGGCTCCGGGAGAGGTTCAAAGATGTGGACGAGGAGATCTGCTCCAACTTCCTGGTGCTCGGCAGCCTGGCGCTGCATTACTCCAACCTTTACTTTGATAAGAAAAGGGAGAGGAATATGACAGATTTCCTGCTCGATGTAGTCAAGTAAGTTTAATCATTTAATTATGGTTTTCATTATACTCGTAACTTTAAACCCTAGGGAAAAAAGGGAGTGAGAGTCCGAGTGCTCACCGCCTCTTCAAAGAGTAAACAAACGACTTGCTGACACATCCCATGACTTAGGGCGTGGCCCCATGTCTCCGGCGCGGCGCCGTGCCGCGCTACGGCGTCGTGTACCGGCACGTACCCTATGCTCAGTAAGTGTACCCAAAGATAAAAATTACAGTTTTGATTTGATATGGACCGCGAAAGACGTATCCAGGTCCTGTTACTAGTGTATATATGTAGTCATACGTATGTCTACATCAAAAAAAAAATTCTATGATAAGAATAAATAAATTAAAATACGTCGATACGATACGTCTTTCGCGGTCCATATCAAATCAAAACTGTAATTTTTATCTTTGGATACACTTGCTGAACATAGGGTACGTGCCGGTACACGACGCCGTAGCGCGGCACGGCGCCGCGCCGCTAGCCGGTGGCGGCGCCGGCGGCGGCGCCGTAGCCCGGCACGGCGCGGTGCCGCCGCACGGCATACGGCGCCGCGCCGGAGACATGGAGCCACGCCCTTAAGAATGCGCTACAAGCGAAATCTTCAATTTTGGATTGGATTTTTAGAGTACTAAATCGTGTTTAATTCGGAAAAAAAGTATAGGTTGGGAAACTTCATTATATTTGCGAGGGCAGAGTCAAACAGAAAACATAAAAAGACAAAATTTTCTCGATAGAAAACGATCACAAAGTTACCTCTAATTTTCACGTTTTTTTGATTTCATTCTATTTTGGTTCGTCCTACAGAAATATAAATTAGATCAATATGAACACAATTACGTAGCCGAGGGACGTGTCTGGCACTTTTTTGAAATATTGTTTATAATAAAAGTTATCATTGTTCTTAGCACTCGGCGCTTACGACGTTTTTAAACCGTGTAGAATGTTATTTTCCATTTCGTGTCACACTAGAATCTGCGTCACGAGTGAAGGTCTGCGGAATCTCGTGGTACTAAATTTTTTTAATGCAATTTGATGTAATGACATAGACACTAGCGCCGCGTCAAAACGACTTCAGTCGCGGCTCGGGTTCTAGTTTCAGGCATCATTTTGTTTCACCTGCCAGTCGGCGCCGCTCTATTGAGACGGGAGGACTATGACAGTTTGCTCCGCGCCCGGCGGCTATTAAAATAATAATATTTTTGTTGATATAATCAGAGAAACAACACATAATACAACAAAAACACGAGAACTAAAATATTTAAAGACTGAAATAATTTCAAATAGCCGAATACCATTTTTTTGAAATTTCTTTTGCCACATGCGCGCAAAATAAACAGTTAGTCAATGGGGATTGTCTTAATTTTTGAAACATTCGATTTTATTTTATTTTCTGCTAATATAGAACATTTTGAGAAACTAATTTGAATATTTTTATGATTGGCTCAATAGTTTTTTTATTTTTAATATTTTAATTTTTGAGGTAGCTGACGTCACCATTGACCAAAAAGTTGTGCCGTTGCCTCACCAGTGAATAATTTAAAAAACTGCCTGACAACACAACGTCACTTTCTCCTGATAGTAGACGTCAGATAACATCCTTAGTCGGGGAGCCCAGGAAGGGAATTTTAATGTGACTCCAGCACATCAGATTATCATAAAGGAGAATTCTTGCACCCATTAATGTACCTGTACCAAGTATCAACCCTTCATATGGTGGAGTTTGTGTGGGAGAAACCGCCAGATTAGTAAAAAAAAATCGATCCGCAGAAATACTCGAGCGCGTCAGATTACGAAAAGGTAGATTAAAGAGTAGAAAAAATTGTATATTATTATGTACATCGAAGATGGCGGACATTAAATCACGACCGATAGTTGCGAACTAACAGGTAGTTCACCTTTTCTCCGTGATTCTACCGACATCGCCCCATGGAAAATGTCAGATTATTAGTGAGTATGATTTTTACAGTGTTAGTTTCAAATAAAAAAAAAATGAAACGCGCTCGAGTATTTCGAGATTACGTTTTTTTTACCGAAATATGAATTATTACTTCGTGCCACATCCAAATCGTCAGACATTTTAATACGACACTTTTTAGGGTCTACTTTACATACACTATGAATATCTGACGCGCTTGAGTATCTTTTTTTTTTGGATTTCAATCGCTTGCCACGGACATCGGACAGCCCCCTCGAGTTAATCGTCAGATTAATATGTATTGGTTATCAGAAATAGAAAAGCGCGTTTACACTGTAAATAGCTGACGCGCCCGAGTACTTCTGTACAACTGTTTTTTTTTACATTTTTAAAACTGTTTACACGCCCTCCCCCCACTAAAATAGAAAACTCGTCAGAAACTTTTTTTATTTTTAGAACATATTCTTTCAAATCCAATAGGTCGCCCGCGCCATGGCGCGGGCGACCTATTGGATTTGGAGGGGAGGCGAGGATTCTAAATTGCAGTTACTCGAGCATCATGATGCTCGAGTAACTGCAATTTAGAATCCTCGCCTCCCCTACTATAAAAATACAATAAATTTTTGAAATCGGTTTTTTTAAACGGAAAGTCGTCGACGCGGTAACATTATTGTTCGTTTTCCTGAGCAATACTTTAGCATTAACTTAATGAATATACAAAGGTATCTAAAGCTTTGATAAAAGTACTTACATCAAAGTGATCTTCGCAACAGTGGGTACATTTTATAAACCTTGCAATATTACACGCCTACATCACGACATCACTTTTCTCTCGCAAATCTTATAAAGAGATTATGAGGCATGTTGCAGAAATAATCATAAAATATATAAAAAACTAAACATATTCTTTGTTTACATTTTTGACATTTTTAATTTGACACTTGACAGATAGTAGAAAATACTTGGCACTTACTTTTTATTTTCTGAGGCAACGATACAAAACTGTACGGCCAAAGATGATGTCATTTGAAGGGCAAGGAATGTCAAGCGTATTTTATCAAAAATATCAATCAAATATGAATATTTTTCATTTTTGATTGGTTTCTAATGATTATTAACGCTATTCCTAGAAATGGTTTTTCAATTACAACATATTAAAAAAAATGAACAATGCCCATTGTACTGCTGGTCGAGTATTTTTCAGCACGAGGTCCGCTTGTTTTAGATTATTATTTTTTTAAAGATCTCTTCATTTTACATACTTATAAAAAAACATAGTGAGGTACAGATTACGATTTGATAAAAAATGGAAAATAAAAAAAAATAATTTATCACATTTTGATATTATTACCACAAATAATGTATGTACGAAATACACTCCTAGGTATTTCAATAAGGTCGAAAATAGCTTGTACCTTTTTTTACCTAGCTATCGTCAAGCAAGTTAAAAAAACCGGTTTAAGCGATTTTCGACCTTATTGACATTTAAAATTTAGTTTGTTTTTCTCACATTCTCGTTAGCTGACATTGCTCCTTCATTAAAATCCGGTGTTCGCATAAATGTCAATAAGGTCGAAAATCGCTTGAAGGTCGGAAAACATTTGCTTAACGATAGCAAGTTAAAAAAAACAGATGCAAGCGATTTTCGAACTTATCGACATTTAAAATTTTGTTTGTTTTTCTCACATTCTCGTTCGCTAACATTGCTCCTTCATTAAAATCAGGTGTTTGCTCAAATGTCAATAAGGTCGAAAATCGCTTGCATCTGTTTTTTTTAACTTGTTATGGTTGTCCCTTGACACCTTTCAAGTTTTTAATCGTATTTTGGTTTAAAATAAAATGAATAATACTTTTTTTTTACGAGTGTACATGCGCGAACGGTCGCAAAGGCTAACTTAACGATCGCCTCTCTCGAGAATCGTACAGCACGTGCGGCAACGCAGGCCGTGGGTGGAGAGTGGACGAAGATACGTAAGTAAGCGTACGGAGAGCCGTAAGCGAGGGTACGGAAAGCCGACCACTAGTCGACAACGCACTGCACCGCGGTTCGTGAGCTTGTCCGAGGCGATGCGATTACGTTACGATTCCGATTAGTGTGCGTTGCAGTAAGGAGTTTCATACAAATAATACTGAACGGCTTTTGTTGATACGGTGACGATCCCTTTCCGTTTTGATAAGTGTGTTGCGACCCTAAATCTGCTCTTTCAACAGCGTTTGGGCTCTTACACATAAACACGTTACGACGACGCAACGTGGCACTGCACGTTGCGTCGCCGTTGTCGTAACGTGCCACGTTGCACGGCACGTAAAATCTTGGATTCATTGGATCACGGATTTTCTTTGTATCTGTTTCTGCTTTATCCGTGTTCATAATATTAGCAGTAGGAGAACACATCTAGTGTGGTCCATTTCTCGAAACTAACTGGGGAAATTCTAAAAATCCAACACCGTCAATATGACGTCGTTCAACGTGGCACGTTGCATCGTCGTGACGTGATTATTTACGTTGCTCGACGTCGATTTCCACGTCACGGCTCGTTACAACGACGCAACGTGCAGCGCCAAGTTGCGTCGTCGTAACGTGTTTATGTGTTAGAGCTCTTTCTTGGTGAAACTCGGTAGAAAAAAATGCTATGATTAACTTATTTCTTAATTTCGCCGAGAACTATCTATTGAGGATATTTTCATATGTGAAGGCGAGCTCTAACCGTGGTACCCAGACTCCACAGACGCCTGCCATTCTCTTTTACTTTGTAAGTAAGATTCGATATTAGGTAGAGGTTTTGGTTCCTATACATAGCGCACACGCGATAATATATTGTTTGATTCTAATGCCGTTTGCAGAGTACAAAGGTAGAGAAAAACATGCAATATGTGTTTTTATTGAATACTTCCTACATCATTCACAACAAATGAAACATTTTTAAAACAAAAAACATAACAATCACAATCACGAAACTACAATGAAAATCAATTAAATTAATGAAATGAAAAATGCAGAACTACTGCGTGCGATGGTACCGTGCGGCGGTACACACTTATTTCAAGAACAGAGGCCGAGTCACATACTTGACATACTGTAATAATACATATTAGGTGCACTGTGGCACTGCAGTTGTTTTGTTTTTTCAAAGAAGTTTTGCAGAGCGCGTCGTCACAGCGCCCGTGGTTGTTATTGGTACTAGAGCAGAGGCATGTGAGGCGCGAGGGTGAAATCTGAATTTTTCCTGGCATTATACCCGCTCTTAAGGGCTAGCTTTTATCTTGACCAGAGACTGGCCGCATTCGCCTCTTTGTATAGCAATACTTAGCGTATTGCCAAGTGACACTGCCAGTCTTTTGGGCACATTACCAGCTGAAAGCGCTGAAAAGGAGTTTTTAGATAGTTTGTGCCATGATAGTTTCATTTAGTTTTAAATAGTGAGTTAGGAGTAACTGCACTTATAGCCTAGGATAGGCTAGTTTAACCTACCAATGTTAACGAGGCTTAACACGTTGAGTGCGATTAAACATCTTGTATACGCCTCGCTTACAGAGTGGCTAATAAAATTATAGACTTCCTTGTCGTGCGGAAGGCATAACTTCAATTGGTTAGGTGTAGGAAAAAGATGAATAAAATATCAGCCAAAAAAAGAATTTAAGTTTCTTAAATGTTACAGGGTCTATACGCCTTGTGCTGTCATAATGGAAATTATATTACCAGGTGTATAGACCTTGTATTGCAGGAATGGAAATTATAGAAAAATCACTACAACGGTGCCTACCGAGAATGATTTACACATGTGGTGTTAGTTGATTTAATAGCAGTCGCCTAAGCAGTACGTTACAATCAAACTACAAATGTGTCGATTTGACAACGTTCTTTTTTAAGAATCTGTAAAAAAAAACAATTTTACAACTTGAAACAAACGCCTGTGGGATCCAGTAACGCAATGAATAGTTCATAGGATTATTTGAGACGTAAACTGATACTTTGACAATGTCAAATTGACAATTTTCAAGGAAAAAATTAGTTCCTTCTTCGCACACCAGAGGCGCTGTTCTATTTTTTCATACAAGAAACGCTGTAAATACAGTGTGCTTTTTTTATTTTTTTAAGGTGGTAAAATCATCAAATGAGTCCTCCCGCCCTGGGTGGGGCGGAAGGGACTGTCAGACTCTTACTGACTAAAATCCACCCGTGTTCCTTCGGATGCCCTTTACGTTCCAGGGCCACGGTATCCTGGGTTAAGAAAAAACCCGCGACCCCAGCAGGCATTTGGCGCGAAACACGACGCGCCACCGACCCGGGCTTGGTCCCTGGTCGGACGGCGAGCTACCCATCACTCACCGTCCGCAAGCCCGCTCCGCCGCTGTGCCCTCTGCTGATCAGAGGGACACGCGTTGGAGCGTCCACACGACAGGCTATTCGCATACGGGCAAAGAGACCCCTTAGACACACAGTGCGTATGGAAGAGATTTTGCCCGCATCCCAGGGTGCACCGGCCCGAAAAACTGGTCTTCCCCCTGGACGTATCCGAGAGGGAACTCCAGTCCACGGGCGCACGTGGAGGTTTCCTGTCTTAGCACCCCAAATACAGTGTGCTTAGTGCGAGTTTTTTTACTTTGACGCGATAGTAACGTTTAACCGCGTTTGGCGCTCTTATTGGTTGAGAGTTCTCACGACCTTGCAGCGGGCCAATAGGAGCGCCAAACGCGGAACGTTACTATCGCGTCAACGCAATGATATTATAAAGAAAGATACGCCAAGTTCATACTAAATGGCGTTCAGATTTCGTTGCGTTGTTATTATAAGTACTAACTTAAATGTATACAGTAATTTAAAACTACGACAGCGACAGATAATACGGAACGTATAAGATAGAAAGAGATAGCTAGTTTTAGTGTGTTGCGCTTGAAGTACAGTCCACACTTCACTGGAGTATCCTAGAGTTTGTCGATTCACCACAGAAGAGACATTGAATAGGCAAGCGCGTGGGGTGCGCGCTTGGTATAATCGTGGTATAATTATTTATTATTTTTATGCCGATAACCAATGTACAGCTACTAAGTACTGCGAAGGAAAATTTATCTTTTTACAATTATATTATATTTTAAATACTGTCAAATATTTGTATCAAATTTCTGAAGACAGTTTATTTATATTTATAGTTTAGTCGAATACGTAATAGCTGTTAGTTACATTGGCGACTTTCATAAAAATGAAATAAATGTGTAGGATTTTAATAATTAATAATATACTTCAACACAAGCGCCTGTGAGAATAAGTAGATTTCTTATATTGGTACTGAGTTGGTAATGAATGATGTTTTAAATAAAACAACAAGCAAAATTGAATTCTATTTATGACTATAACTTTATAACTATAACTATAAATTTGTAACTTTATCTAACCTCATTCTATATAACATTAATCATAAAAAGTTTAAAGCGCAACGCTATAATTGTGCCTACCATTTCGCTTCTGTTTGAATAATCTATGACCCGACTTATGACGGATGCTATTTGTCTCTGTCACGCAGCAGATTGCCATCCTATTATCTATCCTTTTCGAACCATTACGTCAATAATACGAAATTTATTTGAAAATGAGGAATAACTCGTAAAAAAAATACAAAATTGATATATTTTTAATAGACTTGCTTATGGTATATCACTCCACAACTCTTATTTTTCTTGGCACCATAGTTTTTGCACTTTCTGAAGACACAACTTGGCGTTTTTGTTACGCCGCGCACTCACGTTACCTCGCTCGCTGTTGTAATCCGACTAAATCAAGGGTGCCACAATTGTGTTACATCTCCTCAACATTTTGTGCGTGCTAGTGCGATATCTACCCCTTTTTATTTATAATATCATTGCGTCAACGTGAAAAAACTCTCACTAAGCACACTGGAAAGACGCTGTAAAGTAAAAGAGTGAAAACTCGTGCTGAGGGTACTGATCTCTGTAGATCGGATGTAAACCTGATCGCTTGCAGCTTACTGTTGCTCCCAGAGAAATACTGTATTACTGGTGGTGGTATGGTATAACGTCATGCTAAGCACTATTCTCCTGCCTTTTTAACCGACTTCAAAAAAAGGAAGAGGTTCTCAATTCGGTCGGTATGTTTTTTTTTCCAATGCAGTTGTGATTAGTGCAACAAGTCTTCCTCTTCTACCATACTTCTGCGTAACTCTTCATTTCAGCATCTTTCACAATCCATACATCGCTTCTTTGGCTTTCGTACTCAAAAGTCCACACTTTACAATTAATTAAGTAATTTGAAGTAATGTAACAATTCATATTTACACACCTCTATGGGATTAAGGGTTGATTTTTTAATAGTCATATAACTTTTATCCGAGGAATAAAAATAGCGGTTTGACATATTTCCTATAGATAAGCTGTCAAACCGCCATTTTTATTCCTCAGACTAGTGTTTGCCCGCGGCTTCGCTTGCGTTAATTTAAAATTTGAGAAACAATACGGATCGTGTAAGTGGCGCCATCTGGAATATGAACGTAATTGTTTTTTTTTTCTCGGCAACAGCTCTCTTCTATTTTAGGGGATGAAAGATACCCTCTATAGCCGTGTCTATACTCCTGACAACGTATATACGCAAAATTTTGGGACGATCGATTCAGTAGGTAGTTTGCGTGAAAAGGTAAAAAATAAACATACTTGCATTAATAATATTAGTTTAGATCAATAATGTTATACGTAGGTACCTACATAGTTTGCATAGGAAACGTCCTTGTTTGAGCGACATTGATTTCAAAGATCCGTGTTTATCTTAAACATTAGACTATCATTTTTGGTCGATCTAAGTATCGCTGCAATTTGTTGACGAAATTGACCGGACGTACGATAGCATTGCTCTTCCCCCTTCAGCATACGGCATACCGCATGATACCTAAAAAAAAAGACTTATTATTTAACTCGATGAGTAAAACTTCTTGTCGTTTAAAACAGAATCTATGCACTGGTTTGACCAATTCAAAATATAAATAAACACAAAATAATGGAAAGATTTGTTTGTTTTCGAATCTTTAAAATTCCTACACCTCGAAACAATAAATAACGTTTTAAATAATATCCAACTTACCTACCTACAATTTAAATCAGCGAAGATTTATCCTAGAACTACTGAAGAAGAGAACTACTGAAAAATATTAGAAAAAAAAAAATTGCAAATAATATTGAAATAAACGTATGCATAAAATTATTTTTGATTATTTGAAACTCTCACAGGATAAATAAAAACAAAAAAAGAACCACAAAAAGTGAAAAAGAATAATGCAAGATTTGATCCTGAGACCCCTTGCACGAAAGTCAAGCAGGTTACCAACCAGACTGGCTGGTTCGCTGACAGTAGATTTCAAATAGCGGTTCCTATACAAATGAATGACTGAAAATCAACATATTATAATTAACATTGCTAATCCCCCAAGGGGAATAGCGTAATTATACATAACCTATTAATTAAAGAGCAGTTTAAGGAATATTTGAGGAAAAAATGAATAAATAATATCCAGTGGTTTAGCTTCCAACTCACAACATACATTAAAAAACAACATAATTCAAATTTGCTTATCTCCCAGGGAAAATAACGTAATAATACACAGCCTATTAACAGAAGCATACTATTAGGAATATTTGAGGAAAATTTGATCGACAACTTAACAGTAGTTTCGGAGATGATCAAATCAAAAAAACATAAAAAATTTCGCATCAGAATCGATCCCTTATCTCGAAAAAACTACAAAAAGAAAAAAGTATTCAATGTAACGGAATGACAGCTCTACGATTTTAATATATGTAAAGAAGATAAAGATAAAAATAAAGAAGATAAAGATAAAGATAAAAGTCTGACTATTGAAAAATCAGCCCTTAATGTGATAAATCATAATAACAAACTGTTAGCACTGCTTGTCTGTACAAAAACAACCACTAATTATTTGCATAGTGTTATGGCTTGCACCGATCAGAAACTTCGACCGTCGATGATTATCAAAACACCTGCAACTGCATATCACTATGCATCCGAACATTTCAGAGCTATATTCGAAGAGATGGTGTCTCTTGATCAGTTAATCAAGACGATCCTGGAGTTTGCCCAGCGCCTGGTCAACGCTGACCGGGCTTCCTTGTTCCTGGTGGACTATAGGAACTTCGAGCTGGTTTCCACAGTCTTCGACCTCAAGTTCGAGCCAGGACATGACGGGGATATGGAAAAGAAAGAGATCAGGATGCCCATCAACAGAGGGATAGCTGGACACGTGGCCTTGTCGGGAGAAACAATGAACATTCCTAATGCGTACGCTGACCACCGGTTTAATAGGTAAGATGTTAGTTTTAAAAAAAATCTCCCTTTCCGATTTGGAAACCTGTTTTTGATATTCGTTAATTGATATTTTCGGGTTGTTGTAAGTTCGCAACAAAAATAATTCACCACGATAAAAAGTATTTGTTTTTTTTATTTTGATTATTGTACAATCGACCAATTTGAATCATGACCCACCATAAGCTTATTTTCCTACAGACTTTAAATACAATTAGGTTCACATTCGCGTAAACATACATATACATGGTAACAACTTTGATCTTTGTCAATTTGACGGATTCAAACGATTTTTTGTCAAAATGGGTCATGATTCAACTTTCTCGATAGTACATTCGACCCATTTTCTTATGGGGATAGCAGAACAATAAAATTATAAAATCCAGCACATAAATTCCGAAAACGAGGACACAATGTTGAATCTGAACAGAAAGTACTAGGTGAACAGGATCAAAACTTTTTTTCAAGGGGAATAATTTTGGTGGCGAACATACAACAACCCCAACTAAACATTGACTTGTGAACTGTTGTGTGAACTATTAGACACCCAGTTTTATTTTTCTTTGTACAAGAACATAGATAAATTCAATTTTCTCATGATAGAATGATAGGACCCGTCGATCTGGCAACGGTTAAAAAAAAAGAAATAAAAAAGAAATAAAGCTCTATCAGAATACCAGTATTCTTACAGGGCCCAGATAAAGGAGGTATAAGTGCAGCAGTAGACCTTTCAAATTTTATGACGATGACATGAAACGTTTTTCAGGGAAGTAGATGAAGCCACAGGCTACAAGACTGTTAGTATTCTCTGCATGCCCATCAAGGTAGAAGGTCGAGTAATCGGAGTTGTTCAAATGGTGAACAAACGGAATGAAGTCAGTTTCGGTCATGAAGACGAAGTGCACTTTGAAATTTTTTCCACTTTTTTCGGTCTCGCACTTCACCACGCCAGGCTGTATGATCGGATCATGAGGAAGGAGCAAAAGTACAGAGTGGCTTTAGAAGTTCTCAGCTACCATAACACCTGCAAGGAGAACGAGGTTGCTACCATGTTGGGTGACCCAGATCCAATCAGGGTAGACCTCAACGACTACTACCTGGATCCTTACCAGCTTGATGAGTTTCAAAAGTGTAAGTGCGTCATTAAGATGTTCAGCAACCTGTTCGTCCTGGACAGCTTCGATATCAGCACGCTGACGAGGTTCGTGTTGACTGTGAAGAAGAACTACCGGACTGTTCCTTATCACAACTTTGATCATGGATGGACGGTCGCTCATTCCATGTATGTAATGCTGAAGAATGATCGCCGCCAGCGCTTTAATTACAAAATGGTAAAAAATTTGTTTTGTATGTTGGAACTTCTCTGCACAACAGTTTATTCATTTTGTTGTTCGTGTGATAAACCTTATTAGAATGTGGACTTGACAAGTGGCAAGTTCCAAAAATTTAACTCTATAATTCTTGAGGTCAAAGTTGAAAATTTACTATAGATTACGGAGCATTTTCAAGGTCTAGAAATAAATGGCAATTTATTTAGGCCCTCACATACTCACTATACAAATGTTTACTTATAGTCCAGTCATTTTAGCTTAAATTAGGTAAGAATCTCGGAATTCGAGATACCCAGCTGTAAGTCTGTAAATACTTGTATTAAGACACCCTAAAAGTTGTCTCAAAACCTACATATGGTAGGGTGTACGCAACTATAAAATTTCAAGGTCAAATTATCATATACAGGGTTAGTGGTTAAGTCGACCTAGATCCTTTGAGGGGTTATAGTAGACGTCATTCTTGACTGATTTCTCTACGGGAACCCCTATCCCAATCCTTACCGTTTTTGAGTTATTAGTACTTTTGATTTTTTTCAAAAATATTCCACCCCTGTGTCATAAACTGGTTATTGTTACAATTTTACGACGTTTAGGACGCTAAAGTGATACTTTTTTGATAGCTTACGAACGACTCATTCTATTGAAACTAGTGTATTTGATAAATTACTCATACTTTGGGAAATAAATGGCTGTAAAGTTCAAATATTGAATTTTTTTTGGAGCTACCCTTGTCTTTCGGGCCCAATTTCTCAAAATAAATGTACCGTATTAGATTGGCAGATTGCAGCAAAAACACTTTTGTCTCATTAGCTTTTTAAAATGTTACCACAATATCCACTTTTAGTAAGTAATGTCCAGAAAACAAAGGTTGATACTGACAAGGTGGTTTTTTAACCAAACTCGTCAATACTCTTTTAACCGATTTCATTAGAAAAAGGAGGTTCAAAATTCGAATGTACATTTCTATTAAGCAGAGCAGAGTGTTTTTGCTGCAATCAGCCAATCAAGTACCGTAAATTTATTTTGAGAAATCTGGCCCGAAAGACAAGGGTAGCTCCAAAAAAATTTTCAATACATATTTGAACTTTCCAGTCATTTATTTCCCAAGATATGAGTAATTTATCAAATATACTGGTTTCAATAGAATGAGTCTTTCGTAAGGTATCAAAAAAGTATCACTTTTGCGTCCTTAACGTTGTAAAATTCTTACAATAACCAGTTTATGAAGCAGAGGTGGAATACTTAAAAAAAAATTAAAAGTCTAATAACTCAAAAACGGTAAGGATTGGGATAGGGGTTCCCATAGTAAAATTAGTCAAAAATGACGTCTACTATAACCCCTCAAAGGATCTAGGTCGACCTAACCAGTAACCCTGTATATGATATTTTGACCTTGAAATTTTATAGTTGCGTACACCCTACCATATGTAGGTTTTGAGACAACTTTTAGGGTGTCCAAATACAAGTATTTACAGACTTACAGCTGGGTATCTCGAATTCCGAGGTGAACTTACTAATTTGACTGGACTATTAAGTGAAAATAACTGCCCGTCTGTTTAATTATGGGGTTTCTCTGAATAATTTTCAACTTCCCAAGCTAGTCTTTTACTAAAAGATCTTCATGTTTCAGCGTCTTGCCCTGTTTGTGGCCAGCTTGTGCCACGATTTGGACCACCGTGGCTACACTAACAAGTACATGAGTGAGATAGCGTCCCCTCTCGCGGCAATGTACACCACCTCGACCCTTGAACATCATCATTTTAACATCACCGTCACTATATTGCAGCAGGTAGGTATGAAAATATCTTTGAAAGTTCGAAGTTCCTTCAACTTTTGAAATAGATCAGCAAAGGTGTGTAGACAAAACTTCTAGATTGAAACTTCTAAGTACCATGCATGCAAGTTAAGGGTGAAGATGTGATGAAGCCATATTGTGACATCTCCGTCGTCTACTAGACACTTTTCTAACACTTCAATATTACCTGGCAACTAAAAGCAACCGCTACAAGCTTGCAATACCATTATTATGACGAGTTGTACATATAGATAATCAAGGGAAGTAAAAAAGGGGGTGTTTAATGTGTCCCACCAGTGGGAGTTACTGCACTTGTATTTAATTTCCCCAGGATGGCCACAACATATTCTCCCACATCTCAAGCGAGGATTACAAGGAGATCCTTGGCTACATCCGGCACTGCATCTTGGCTACCGACCTGGCTGTCTTCTTCCCCAACTTGGCGAAGATCACGCAGCTCCATGAAGGAGAGTCCACTCAGTTCAACTGGGACCTGCACAATCATACGTGAGTTAGAAATATGGCTCAAGCGCAACAGAGTAAAGTATAAAAAAAAATCAACGAGTTTTGTTTTGATGATATATCTGGAAAAAGTAGCACACCACAGTCTGCCTGTTTTTTTTTCTAAACATTCAAAAGTATGAATTAAGTCTTTGATTAGAGAATGGAAAACCCACTAGCTATTGCTGTTCGGATATATTTTGAATAACTCTTCCGTGTCATTTTGAAGTCACTGAAAATTTATTTAAAAAAGATAGTTTAATCTTATCTTTCAAATAATTGTCGCCAGCGGTTTTGCTCGTGCGTGCTCTTTGCTCTTGTGCGTGTGGTAGGTCCATTACAGGGCCTACCACACGCACAAGCTTTACCACAGTTTTACCTGCGCAAGACAAAACAATACACGGTCGGCAACCACAGATATAGATATACGAAGATAACGCAAGTATCACGATCTGTATGAAAACCAAGTCAGCCATTTTTAGACTACCTTTTAAGACGTAACAAAAACTATTTAGTCATGGGAATAAAAAAACGATTGAAATACGCTCCGCTTACGGTGCCCCCCTCGTCCCACAGCACAATTAACCATTTTAATATTAAAACTGACGTTCAACTGACGATGGACCGATTTAGGCCCTTCGTACATTAGGCGACTCGGGTATCCGATACTCCAGTCGAATACCCAAGTCGCGCGACTCTAGTAGCGCACGATCCGTACACAGCGGCGACTCGAGTCGTAAGACTCAAATCGTCTATTCGGCCACCATTCTATATTCAACCTTAATAATACATTGTACAAAACACAAAATGTACATCTCATAACATAAATTAAAATGCTTCTATTTTAAAAATGACGAGCGCATTCCTATTTCAAATTTTTGGAATTAAAAATTGGCGCGTATAGAGGAAAAAATCAATCTAGAAAGAATATGCTTCATAATTTCGCCGCGCCAACCGGCTACAAGGTAGCTCGATTTGTTCAAGCTTTGACTTTCAAGGTGGTGACCATGGGTTCAATCCCCAGGTAAACATAGAATTTTCTTTTTTCGTGTTTCAGTTGTTTTTTAGAGGTTTATTCAATTTTTTTCTAGGTTTTTTTTTATAGTTTTCTTTTATTTGCACCGGAACGCTGACGACCTTACTGCTATGATGATGACCGTGGTTTCAAATTTCAGATTTGAATAGGTTTTTTTTAATGTTTTCGTTTTCTTAATTACTTTATTTTTGTCGTATGTGCAAGTACATGACGAAGCTGGGTTAAAGTAGTAATGTTTGTAACGAAACCATAATAATTTATAAAAGTGCAAAAAGTTTGACACCATGCTCGATAGATGGCGCTGTCGTCGAGTTAGATCGCGCTATCGTTTTGTTAGGTTCTATTGAAGGACACCGTGGATTTTAGTTAGCACGAGTCTGACAGTCCCTCCCGCCCTGCCCGGGGTGGGAGGACTCATTTAATATGATGATTTTACCACTTAAAAAAAAAGCTTATTCCATGCTAATTATCTATTAGAATATTCTTTTGAATTTGACAAGCCTGTTGGTCTAGTCGTTAGTGACCCTGACTGCTATGCCGGAGGACGTGGGTTCGATTCCCACCCAGGACAAATGTTTGTTTGATGAACACGATCATTTGTTCTGTGTCTGGGTGTAATTTATCTATTATATTTATGTATTTAGAAATATATAAGTATGTTTATCAGTTGTTTAGTACCCATAACACAAGCTCTGCTTAGCTTGGGACGAGATGGCGTTGTGTGATAGTTGTGGAATATTATTATTATTAATTGTAATGATACAAACAAGGATATTTTTCTACCTCAGATACTTTAATAATAAATTTTAAAATAATAGATACAAATTTTTCGTCGGTTAAAAATCGCGAAGACTTGGGTATCGGCGATCTTGATAGATGAGTAGCGAGCGACTAGAGTCGGCGACGCATGTCGGCGACGCGACCTGTGTACGAGCCTCTATGGATTTGTATTGCGATAGTCGCCTGGAAACCAAAATCGTAAGGTATCGGAAACTTGCGTCGCCTCGTGTACGAACCTTCGTACACGAGGCGACGCAAGTTTCCGATACTAGAGTTTCGCCACTACTCATGACCTGCGGAAAATTCGAGGTACTAAATTTTTATAATGCAATTTGATGTAACGACATAGACACTAGCGCCGCGTCAAAAGGTCATGATGGGTGGTCAAGAATATGAATTTATAAAATGGCTGACACATGACTGTGACGATCAAAGTATATTTTTTAGGGTTACGAAGGTTCAAAAAAAAACGGAATCTTTATAAGATCAGTCGTGTGACAGTCCGCCCTTCACAGTTAATTTCCTGCGAACCTAACATTAATCCAAATCCAATACTTTAAATTAATTTTTAAATTTTATTCAATAAAATAGAAAAAAAACCATCTCTCCCAACTTTTTAATAAAACTGCATACCAAATTAAGATTTGTTATGAGTATTGTAAATATATTTATATCGTTTTAAAATAATTACTTTCCAAAAATGATTCAAGAATATGCTACGGAACCCTTTATTCTGTGAATAAAATAAAAAATGGTAAATAAATTGTTCCGCCATCTTGAAAGTCGCGGAAACTCAAGTCGCCGCGATGTCAGCAGATAGGTAGCGCGCGATTGGCGTCGCGCGTCGCGTGCGTGTGTACGAACGTATATGCATTTCTATTGCGAGAGTCGCCTGGATACTGAAGTCGTAAGGTATCGGAAACTTGAGTTTCCGAATGTACGAAGGGCCTTAGACGAGCGCGAAAATGGCCACTTACGATTTTTGGTCGTAAACTAGCACGGATAAATTGGCACGCCAAGTAGTTGCTCTTGCGTTATCTAGGTATATAATATATATCTGTGTTGGCATCACTAAACGCCCAATCGCGCAGGTAAAACTGTGGTGAAGCTTACGCGTGTGGTAGGCCCATAACTCTATAAACATCGAGTAACTCAATAATGTGTTATTCTAGACTATAACCTATCTCTAAACCAAATTTCAAAAAGATCCGTATAGCTGTTCAGACGTGAAAGAGTAACATCCATCCATCCAAACTTTTGCATATCGACGCAAGAAAGCAATCTTGTAGTATCTCGAAAAGTGGAACTTTACACCAGAGCCAAAAAACTATTTAAAAAATTCATAACTCGTAAACTAGCTGAAATCGAGAGGTAATTTTTGGAACACATAATTCCTTATAATGAAATTTTTTAGATAACACTAAAGTTAGTGTTCTAAAGTTGTAACATGAGTTTTTGCGAGTTACAGCAATTGGTATTTCAATTTGAATCATCAATATTGCTGTATAAAGGTAGTTACAACAACGATAATGATGTTGATTTTGTTGTATCTATTTGTTTTTGTAAAATAGCTGATTTTATGGTACTTACAGCATTTTGAAGTATGTTTTCTTAAAAAAGTTAAGAAAAAGTCAACGTCGTATCATAAAAAAAACCTCCTAGGACAACATGGACTGTCCGACGCAGTATTTTTTTCTGAATTCAAATCTATACATATAATAAAATAGTAGGAAAGTCAAAACTGTACATTGAATATTTTTTGAAAAGAATACTTGGGGTGTGATCTACAATCGATACCGAAGCCAAAAATATAGTTTTTAGAATTTTTGTCTGTTTGTCTGTTTGTCTGTATGTATGTCCGGGATAAACTCAAAAAGTACTGGACGGATTTGAATGATTTTTTTTTTTGTTGTATAGGTATTAAGTCTGGCCAACACATAGGCTATAATTTATCTTGGAAACTTGAACACCTGGTGCAGAACCGCAACGAACCAGCTAAACTATAAGAGATACAAAAATGGTGCGATAGCAAAAATTGTTCCGCGTGATGAGCATTTTCTGCTGAGGGAATAAATTTGAAGATCTGGAACACCTGATGTGGAACTCCAAGAGCCCAGCTACACTATAACATATACAGGAATGACGTTTTAGCAAGGTTGTTCACCCTGATGAGCACTTTCTGTTGACATATAAAAATTGAAGATCTGGAATACCTGATGTGGAACACCAAGAGCCCAGCTACACTATAACAAATACAGGAATGACGTTTTTGCAAAGTTGTTCAGCCTGACGAGCACTCTCTGTTGACATACAAAAATTGAAGATCTCTGGAACACCTGATGTGGAACACCAAAAGCCCATCTCAACTATAACATATATGTATAGGAATGAAGTCTTAGCAAGAGTTGCTCAGCCTGATGAGCACTCTCTGTTGACGTATAAAAATTCAAGATCTGGAACACCTGTTGTGAAACTCCAAGAGCCCAGCTACACTATAACATGTAAAGGAAAGACGTCTTAGCAAAGTTGTTCAGCCTGATGAGCAGTCTCTGTTGACGTATAAAAATTGAAGAACTGGAACACCTGATGTGGAACACCAAGAGCCCAGCTACACTATTACATATACAGGAATGACGTCTTTGCAAAGTTATTCAGCCTGACGATCACTCTCTGTTGACGTATAAAAACTGAAGATCTGGAACACCTGATGTGGAACACCAAAAGCCCAGCTACACTATAACATAAATAAAGGAATGACGTTTTAGCAAAGTTGTTCAGCCTGATGAGCAGTCTCTGTTGACGTATAAAAATTGAAAATCTTGAACACCTGATGTGGAACACTAAGAGCCCAGCATCAAAGGAATGACGTCTTAGCAAAGTTGTTCAGCCTGATGAGCAGTCTCTGTTGTACGTCACTAACAAAGTAAGATGCGTATTTTTTTATGGAGATAGTGGTAGTTTAATATGGAGAGAGTTACTGTCGCAACCGAGTTCCGGGCACGCCCCAACTAGGGTTGCCAACATTTTTTTGTCGGAATATAGTATTTTTTTTGAAAAAGCCATAAAAAAATATTGTACGCTTCAAAAAAATATGGTATTTTCGTAGGGAAGAATTAAAAATAGACTAAAGTTATATTTTAACTTATTTATTTTTTTGAAACTATATTTTTTTGCACTTCTTCCATATTTTTTATATACGTGTTCGTAAATTGCAGGATTTTTTTTTATTTTACTAATTTTAGTAATGAAATAGAAACGCAAAATATAAACATTTAGCTATTGTACGGAAATATAGTATTTTCGTGTACTATATATTTCTTCAAAAGTATATAGTACGGAGACCCTAAATATAGTACAATAGGTACTATATATTATAGTACGGTTGGCAACCCTAGCCCCAACCGCGGTGGTAAGACCGCTCTTTAAGGAGTGGTTGGATAGGCGTCACGGCGTCCCGCCTGACCTACCACATGATGTAGGTCCTCAACGAACACGGAAAGTTTCGGGAGGTAGCAGTGTCGGATAGGGAAGGAAGAATCGCCTGGGTGTCACCACTGCGTGGATCGCCTGGAGGACACGGTGGAGCATACGGTGCAGGACTACCCACTTGGGCAGAGAACCGCCGTGTCCTCACTACGACGATAATCGGTGACCTCTCGTGCTTAGTATTGGTCGAGACCATGATGCTGCGGGGCGAGACAGATGGGAATCAGTCGCCTCCTTCTGCGAAGCAGTCATGCTAGCGAAGGAGAAGGCGGGACGCATGAGGGAGAGGACAATGTCCACCTCCAGCCCAGCCGCAGCGGTAGACGCCGATGGCGACAGACGTCGCTACACGATCTCCAGCCACTGTAGGCGCGGACATGCGGGCGGCGAGTAAGAGTGCACGTTGTGTTCCACGTGATGTATTACCACACTAAAAAAATTGTAATCGTCTGAATGTACCATGTCGAACAAAAAAGCCGTCGAGGCCGTGGACAGAACACTTTGAGACATTCGCCATGATGATAGACCCATGGACAATATCACGGTAGGTACTGTTCTCCGGAAAATTCCGGCAGACAATGCCCGTTGTAAGAATAATTGATAAGTTACGTATTCGGAGTCCCGTCAAGTATAACACTTCAGGAAAATTCTTGGCTATTAGATCGTGCGATACTAAAAAAAATACCGAACCGCTGCAATAAATGAAAACATTTTAGCCGAAATTGTTGGGAATGATGTGGTTCATACGTCATACAATAACGTTGTCAATCAGGATGATGCCAGCAACTACCCACTCGAGATTTTAAATTCATTAACTGCCTGTGGTCCTCGAGCTCATAAAATAACCTAAAATTAATAATAATGCTTCTAAGAAATCTAACTCCACCAAAATTGTGCAATGGAACGCGACTAATAGTTACTGCATTACACAGAAATTTAAGCGAAGCTGAAATTCTCACCGGATGTGGCTCAGGGGAAACTGCATTGATACCTACCGTGAATACCACTCATCTCCAACAATTTCCTTTTCCAGTTCAAACTCACACAATTCCCGGTAGCCGCTTACTTCGCGATGACCATAAATAAGTCCCAAGGACAGACCCTGAAGGAAGCTGATGTCGACCTAAGGTCCAACTGTTTTTCCCACGGCCAACTATATATAACACATGCTCGCCTGTCAGTCATGCTGACCACCTTTTTATTTTAGCACCCGAGGGAAAAACTACCAATGTCGTATATAAAGTGTTGTGTCTGGAAGTTTTCATTTCATTTGCTTTAAAGTTTGTTATAGATTCTATAACAAACTAAGTGGGACATCAGGTACCCTCACTTTCTCAACGAATTAAAAAAGAGAATATTGGTATAGGTGCCTTAAAACCAAATACAATGCGGACGAAGTCGCGGGCAACAGCTAGTATGCAATAAATTAATAGATTTAAAAAATCTAAAAACCCACGTTTTTAAATTTCCTAAAAATAAGAAAATAACCCTACGGGGCTGAGAGAGGGGCCACTCAAAACGTCGTGGGGGCGTATATTATTTGAGGGATTGTTTATGGGATATATTTACATGACGTGTATAATCTTGGGTGTAACTTGCAAAGATACGCCCCCACGTTTTGAGTGGCCCCTCTCTCAGCCCCGTAGGGTTATTTTCTTATTTTTAGGAAATTTAAAAACGTGGGCTTTTAGATTTTTTAAATCTATTAATTTATTTTATTATTTTTTCGTATCCCATTCAGCAAACCCTTTCGTTTAGTACCCATATCATGGGGGTGCATTTCAAATAGTCAATCCGCCATCTTGGATGTCCGCCATGTTGGATTTAAGACACGTAACAATTTTTTTCATATTCATGACAGCAAAACCTTTCATTTGATACCCATATCATTGGGGTGCATTTCAAATAGCCTATCCGCCATCTTGGACGTCCGCCATATTGGATTTAAGTCACGTGACTATTGTTTTTTCGTGTTTTTGACAGCAACCCCTTTCATTTGATACCCATATTATCATGGGGGTGGATTTCAAACAGCCCGTCCGCCATCTTGTAGAGGCCGCCATATTGGATTTGTTATGACGTTTCTTAACTAGTCATGTGTTGTCATCAGAACTTAGAGCGTGTGCAAAATTTCAGCCTGCTAGCTTATCGGGAAGTGCCTCAAAATTGAGTTGCAAAAGTCCAACCGGAACGACAAACAAACAAACAAATAAACAAACAAGAAAAGTGAGTTTATAAAAACGTGGGAATAAAAGTAATCCCATTTTGCGAGATAGTTACGACAAAATCGCTTTCCAGTGTCGATAAAATTTATTATTAAGGATTATTTTTGGTTAAAAAATCTCCACCAACTCTCATATCAAACTATAACCAAAACCTTTCATCAACAGGGAGTTAGCGATGGCCATATCCATGACAGCTGCCGACCTGTCAGCATCAGCCAAGCCCTGGGACATTCAGATCAAGACCGTGAAGGTCATCTTTGAGGAGTTCTACGACCAGGGCGACAAGGAGAGGGCTGCGGGCAGGGATCCCATACCTATGATGGACAGGAATAAGCCTGATGAACAGCCTGCTAGCCAGGTGTGTATGCAAGTAGCAGTTCATTTAAAGTATCTGATAAACTTGTGCATTTACTTGTGAATGAGCAGTCTTCGCAAGTTACAGAAGAATAAACGAGAGCGTTCTATCAAGCAATGCAATGGCAATAGCAATGTGCAAACTTCGTTCAAGTGCCGCTTTCAGACGTACCCTTTGTTTTTACGTGGTCAAATCATCCAATGAGTCCTCCCACCCAGGGCAGAACGGGAGGAACTTGTAATGACTAAAATTCATGATGTCCTTTACTAGCCTTTTACGTTCTGGGGCCACGGTTACCTGATACGAAAGACCCAAGACCCCGTCAACACTGGTTTTTAATACTTACCAACGTTTTCTTTATAGGTTGGTTTCCTGAGCCAAATATGCGTAGCATGCTACAGTATGCTGTACCGAATCCTGCCAAACACTAGACCTATGTATGCCATGGCTTTGAAGAACCTGGAGAGGTGGAAGGCCAGAGCCGACAGGATCGAACGGAAGCTAAAACATCCAGGCGTCGAGATAGACACCATTATAGATGAAGATTCAGAAGAAACTGATCTTATGGAAGAATTAAATGAAGAGGTCTCTAAAATAAAGCTAAGAGAAGAACCAGTCCTGGTGTTAGACGTGATACATGAGGCTGTATCTTGGGAAGAAGATGTAGAAGAGATAACAGAGTCCCTTTTATCTGTTGATAAGTCTGGTAGTGGGATATGGAAAGATATCGGTGGAGAGAAGTGGATTGATGAAGAAGGAGTGGTTGTTGCTGGTGGTAGCGGTTTGAAAACTATTGTTAAAAAGAAGAATGAAGAAGAAGAATAAATTAAAATTGAATCTGCAGTGTATAAACCTATTATACTGTCAGCACAAGTAGCATGATTCTATGTTTATTCTACCAAGAATAGACAAAGTTATTTCTATTAAATTCGATTCTTTTTTGGCCCGACAATTGAAAATCTTTAGAAAAAAACCGTTTCTACGGCGCCATACTACGAGTGCTCACAAAGGTCTTTGTCCATGACTTTCAATACTATCAATCCAGGGCAGTTAACAAAATTACTGCTTAAAAAAAGTTATCTAGTCATTTAACATTAACTAATAATATCTAACCGTTATTATATTTTACATTTCTCAGTGTATCCGTAGTAACATTAATGTTGAGTTTCTCAACAATGCCGTAGAGTTGAGTAATACCATTTCACTACTTAATGCAGTTTGAAAAAAAAATACAGACCTAGTTAGTCGTTGATAATGTCAGATTTTTGATGAGGGTAGAATTTAAAGTTGATTAAAAGTTTTTTTATACCGTTATAAACGAACGTACAACATATCAGATCTTAACTATTTATGGTTCTCTTCATAACAGTTCATCGGAACGTAGTAGGTTTACATAACAGTAAGTGCGACCACGTCTCTACCTTGACCATTCTTAAACTAATGCATTTCTGATTGTTTTTTAAGCTATTGCCATAGCTTTTATCGCGGGCTCTGAGCGCAGCGACCGAATCAAGAAATTCCGTAACGAAAAAAACCTAAAACATCCGTCATAAAGACAAATTTATTTTTTCTTACTCATTCTAAACGGGCAGCCACAAAGAGAGGTTTTCACGATGAAACTACTTTAAAAATTCTCCTACAACAAAGCAAAGTGGCGCAGTGGAAGCGTGCTGGGCCCATAACCTGTTGAACAGTTTGGAAGTGAGGCTTGGGAATTCTGTATATAAAAGACCCACTTATATCTTGACTATATTTTTTTTCTTTTACAGTAGTGCACCACAAACATTTGAAATGAATGATATTCTCGTTAAATATTCGCGGTATGATTTTTTTCTATTTAAGAAACAATGCTATGCAATAGCTTTACCGCGGCAGTCTCCGAGTGCCACACGTATTTTTTTTAATTTAATAATAGATTCGCGTTCGACCACTATATCGCCTGATGGTAAGCGAAGATGTGGTCGACGGTGAAGGACGCTTGCCTAGAAGTAACCCACTTTTGTTACACAGTTGGGTTATACAGGGTGATTTTTTAGTCACCATCCAAATTTTAATATATTAATCTTTGGCGAAAATCATTGAACACGTGTTTTTTCTTTTTGTATCACTCAATACAAAAATATCGAGATATCACGTCTCAATATTATCTATAAAAAGTTGATGAATCTGGACACCGCGCTGTGATGTGTCGCTCAGGTGTAGCGGGGCGGGCCCCGGGGTCAGCGGGGTGCGCTCTGCCCGTTTCATGCGTCGGCAAGTGTATAATATTATTAACGTTTAGCTTAGTGACCACGCAGAGCGGATGAGAAAATGATATAATATGATCATTTGAAGTACGATTTTTTTTCAAAAATGGGGTTAGTGATTGATACCTAATGCCTAGAAAAATTTTGGACGGTGCTAAAAAAGTCACACTGTATATTGTATTGTATTGTATAGCGGGCTGGTATCCGCAACTCCACGTCATAATTATGCGCGTATTTGGCGTGCGGTTGGGTTATATATTTACCTTTATTATTTTCTTACAAGTTTTACACAACCACCGACCTATCTGTACCGAAAATATGATTTTTTTATGAAGGCATGCTATGATATAGTTTAGTTAAGACGTAGATCGTCTCTTTAAATAGCTGTGACGTCATTTTAATTAAATTAAGTACATAATTGTATTGCATGGTAGTTGTAAATGAAGTTAATTTTAAGAACATAAATAAAATGAAGTTGTAAACCAATTCAGTGTTTTTTTTTTAATTTTAGTACTACTGATTATGAATAGTAGTATACAGCAATTATAGAATTCAAAAGCATTGTTTTTTTTTCTATATTGTTTAACCTTTTGCGTTTTCATGAACCTTCTATTTTGCAAGCCATGCTATTATCCGAAGTCACAATAAAATCGCCACTGCATTTTGTAAATTGAACTAATTGTACCCTTTACAAAAACGGTGTCGTTGTGACTGTACAGGTACACACTAACTTTAATTTAGTACCAAGCTTTTTATTTCGAACTAATTAAACCAAATACAAAGATAATTAATTAATGTGATTTATTGTCACTACATTAAATATTGTATTAACATTTTAATTTATTTTTACAATGTATTTTAATTTAGTTACGGAAAATTAGTTTCCGATATAAATTACGTTTTCTGCGTGAATAACTTTTTGAACGTCATATTATTTCCATTTTGTTCCAGTTGAATAAAATTTTGAGAGGATTTGTTGGAAAATGCAATAAAGCTCTACTTCATATGAAACCTTGTTTCATGCAAACTGAAAATTTGCTAAAACAAAGGAAAACAGAGTTTCATTTCATGTGAATCGTATCAAATCTCTCGAAATTCCAATGAATTGAAATATTTTGCAGTTATGAATTCTAAAAACTGTGGAGTGGATCTACGAAATATCCAGTCGGTTTATGAACGTATGTAATAATAAAATTGTATATTTAAACTAGCTCTTGCCCCTGGTTTCTCTTGTGATGGGTTGGGTAATGACTCGTACAGAAACGTATTACGGGGGTGTGATGTACGTATCAAATATGTCTTGGAGTGCCCTTTGCGTAGGAGTGGGACAGAGCAGACCAGAGAAAATTACTCTATCCTTGAATATTTTAGACTGCATTTAAAACGTTTCCATTTCTGTCACTACTAAAGAGGTCGCATAAAGGTAACTGCTCCAACTTACTATAGGTTAACTTACTATTCGTTAGAATTTAGCTAGGAGCAGTTTAAGTAATTATTACATAACCACCTCTCTCAAAACGGTGAAGGAAAACATCTATGGAAACCCGGCCTAGAACCAAAAATCGAAGGCATGTGACATCTACCAACCTGCATGCTCTGGGCCCACATGATGGATCATTTATGGGACGCCTATGTCTCAGCACTTCAGAACCGATGATTCCCGATGTTACCCCCAGCTTGTCCCCCGCTGTGCAACTTTTTCTAAAAAAAGTTCCTAATGTCCACCCCGGGGTGGACATTGGGGACATTTGATAGAAAAAGTTGCGCTGTCCCCCAGCGGGGGACAGTGATACGATTTTTTAAAAATATTTACGTTGTCCCCCACGGGTGGACAGCGCTACAATTTTAAAAATGAGAATTCTCAGTGTCCACCGCGGGTGGACGGAGATACTTTTTTTTATTTATTCCCGGTAGCGGGCCCTTTTAACTATTTTTAATACTTTGACTGAAAAAAAACTAGTAATGAAATATAAAGATTGTAAATGTAAGCTTAGTTATGAAGCTGACCGTTGAGTGTGCGGAAAGATTTCACAAAGCGAGATCAAGACAAACTGGTATTGTATAGGTTGATGTGTAACCAAACAAACTAACTACTACACAAACAAACAAACTAACTAGCCGTGTGTACTAGTAAAGTTTTAGTTAGCATTCTTCTGGGCTCGTTTTAATTTAAGTTTGTTTGATGAAAACTTTTAATAAAGCGAGCCTGTAAAATTGGATTAGAAAAATTGATATAATGTTACTCTACCTTGTATAAACATTTTAAATGATTAAATACTTTTCAGGTGTATATAATTAGAAATAAATGTCATATCCTAGTCAATTTCAAAAGAAATTTTAAAACAAAATTATTACAATAAATAAACCTACTTTTGAATTTTTAATTATGGTGTTAATTAGAAGATTTTTTTTAAATAAACGTTTATTTTAAAATACATAATTTGTTTTTATTATTATTTTAATAATCTCATCATCTTCCTTCTAAAGTCTTTAATCTGTAACGAGTCTTCACTCAAAACAAAAACAATTAAAAGGGAATAAATAAAAAAAAGTATCTCCGTCCACCCGCGGTGGACACTGAGAATTCTCATTTTTAAAATTGTATCGCTGTCCACCCGTGGGGGACAACGTAAATATTTTTAAAAAATCGTATCACTGTCCCCCGCTGGGGGACAAGCTGGGGGTGGACATCGGGAATCATCGCTTCAGAATTTGATTATGTTATGCTAAACATTGAAATCCGTTCGGCTCTAAGGTGAGAAAAAATAACAAACAAACAAACATTTTGTTTATTGATTTGATAGCTGTACTTTCGCGTCAGTAATAATAGTACGGATTCCGGTGTTTGCTCCGCCCCCGGCCCTCCCACGCGAGGTGGGTACTTCATCCCTCCCCGCCTGCAGTTGGGGGGTAAGTCTCTCCTCAAAGGTTTATTTTTATCTCATGTAGTTCACATACAATTTGTTCATAAAATATTTTACGATAATATATGTCCGGATATTTCATGCAATATATTCTGAATTCCTAGTAGTAGTTATGATAGGTAACACAATATTTTTAACCGACTTCAAAAAAAAAAGTAGGTTCTCAGTTCGACCTGTATGTATGTATGTATGTATGTATGTATGTTTGTCCGCGATTATCTCGCGTTTGGCTGAACGGATTTTGATGCAGTTTTCAAGAAAGTGTTCATTACATTCTGGAGAAGGTTTTAGTATATAACACTAATAGATATCCCGTGACGTTGCCCGCGTGGACCCGTTTTGCTTACTTGGATCGTAGTTTTTCAGGGACTGATTGCATGTTTGTCCGCAATTATCTCGCGTTTGACGGAACCGATTTAGATGCAGTTTTCAGGAAAGTGTTCATTACATTCTGGAAAAGGTTTTAGTATATAACACTAATAGAAATCCCGTGACGTTGCCCACGTGGATCCGTTTTTGCTTTCTTGAATTGTAGATTTTCAGAGACGATTGCATGTTTGTCTGCAATTATCTCGCGTTTGGCTGAACCGATTTTGATGCGGTTTTCAGAAAAGTGTTCGTTACATTCTGGAGAAGGTTTCAGTATATAACAATAATGGATACCTCGTGAAGTTGCCCGCATAGATCCGTTTTTGTTGCTTACTAGGATTGTAGATTTTCAAAGACGCCGATTATATGAAGATTTTTGTTAAATATCTGAACTAAAAAGGGACAAATAAAAAACTTTTTTAAAAAAAGGGAACCGACTTCAAAACCAAACACAAAAAAACTGTAAAATAACTTTTCTTTCGGAAGTCGGTGGCCATAGTAAATGAAATAAAAAACAAAGCCACCGACTTCCGAAAGAAAAGTTATTTTACAGTTTTTTTGTGTTTGGTTTTGAAGTCGGTTCCCTTTTTTTAAAAAAGTTTTTTTAATAAACATAGTTATTCAAAGAAGACATGCTTACATGTATTTTCTCTGTATCATCCTAAGCTAGAATATGCCAAAAACATAAGTTTAAACAATAGAACCGCACTATTCTCAAATCACTGTAACTCCTGAGAGCCAGAATCAACGATGGTGACCACCAGAAAACCGCCGAGACAATGAAGCTCGACGGTGTTCCGGAGATTGAAATTAACTGTCTGGCTGACTCGAAATAAGATTAAAAAATAAAACAAAAAAGCATCTCTACTGGTGTTTTCCATAAAGAAGCAACAATTTCAAATATTAAAAAAGGTCCTGCATTGTTAACTCCCATATTTAGGAAGACAATTTAAAGGTACAGTAACAATAGCAATGGTTTTTTTAGCAACATTGCTCAGTAAATTAACAAAGGAGATACGACCGGAATTAAACACTGGTTCCACAGTTGTAGCAAACATTATTTGTTACATTAATGTTTGCTAAGTGTATTATATTAAGTACATCCTTTAGGAAATGTCTGCATTTCACTTGCACTAATTACATATTTACGTATCGTGGCGTGTCGTAGTGCACCAAAAGTATAATATCAGTCTCACACTTTATTTTATTTGAAAGGCGTGTCGTGTCATGGCGCGTAACGCTCTAAATGCTTCTGGTACATCACGACACGCCACGACACGTGCATAAGTATGTTTCTTTACAACTTCTAAAACGTCACTCACATTATGAGGCAACCATCTTTTTTGGTTGATTAGAAAATGTCCACATTTTTGTCTCCTCAACCTCCCTTTTGGTGGACCTACTACAGTACTGAATGAAAATAACCCTTTTTTGCAGCCGAGATTTTAAATTAAATGGTTAGGGTGACTGTAGGTACCTATAAATTATAATTATTATCCCATGTAAAGTACAATATTAATTTGCTCTAAAAATCCATAATCTGTTAAAATCACAAGGTCATCCAGTCATTGAGCAGTGGTGGCCCAGTGGTACTGGCCCCGACTTACGAGTTGGAGGTCGTGGGTTCGAACCCAGCCAGGCGCATTACTTTGTGTAATTTATTTCATCACCACTGCTCTCAAAACGGTGAAGGAAAACAACGTAAGGAAACCGGCATGTCCTAGAATCAAAATTCGAAGACATGTGACATCCACCAACCCGCACTGGTGGATTATGGCCCACTCCCCTCTCACAGAGAGGAGGCCTGTGTCCCAGCAGAGAGAACATTATAGGCTGATGATGATGATGATCCAGTCATTGCATAATGGTGCTTATAGGGTTGCCAACATTTATTTGTCTGAATAGTATTTTTTTGAAAAGGCGATAAAAAATATAGTACGGGTCAAAAAATATAGTATTTTAGTAGGGAAGAATAAAAAATAGACTTGTTAGTAATTTTAGTACCTATCGCAAAATATAAACATTGAGCTATTGTACTGAAATAATTATAGTATTGTCACGTACTTCTTCAACAGTATATAGTACGGAGACCCTAAATACAGTACAATACTATATTATAGTACTGTTGGCAACCCTATGTGCTTATCTCGTTTGACAAAATAATGTCTTATATATTCACGTAAAATTATCTTATCGGTTTTTAGAACACTTGAAATGATATTATATCTGTTGTATTTTTTTACTAAAAACAACTACAACAAAAGTAGAGATTATCTCAGTGATTTAATAATTATGGACGAAAATTAACCATGAATAATAGTTGTTGGATGATTTACTTATTAATAAGTTGTTTTTTATTGTTATTTTTAACATTCTTCCCTGATGATCCGATTTTCTACAGCTGCGTTCTTACTGTACGTTTCTGTCCTGTCCTATCCCCTGATTGAATACATTATTATATACGTCTGCCACAAACAACCTACCCCAATGTTCCAAGATTTTTTTAAATTTATTTGTCATCAGGCAACGAAGGCCCATAGATAAAATACACAAACATAATCTTATGTAATAATAAACTAATAAGTATTCAATACAATTAGTGTTAGTAAATAAAACTTAAACCTATATTAGTAACACTTCACTACACACTACACTACACTTCGTTCAGCATTGGTCGGCATTTGTTTGATATTATTTTTTGTTGTAAAGAAAAAAAAAAACTCTGTTCACTATAATAGAGAGTTATGTAATACTATATAATATCAGTGTTTTGTACTGATAAATCAGTAACAATCTTAACATTATGGTTAGTTTGTATGAGTGCTCGTTCCATTAATACAAGGTGCTAATATTAATACCGGTAGTAAACAGTGTAGTTCAAGCCAAGGTTACTCCTCCTTTGCCAATGTCTTGGCCCTTGAGGTCGTAGAACGATAGGAAGAAGCTGAAACAAGCAGAAATACATGGAATTAATAAAAATGTTTATGATTGGTCGTTGGTACATCCATACCAGTAGTTCTCGGGCACGCCGCAATCGCGGCGGTAAGACCCTACATTGAGGAGTGGCTAGATAGGTGTCACTCGGCGACCTGACCTTCCACCTGACGCAGGTTCTTACCGGACACGGATGTTTCGGAAGGTACCTGTGTCGGATGAGGAAGGAAGAAACGTCTGGTGGAGCATACGGTGCAGGACTGCCCCGCTTGGGCAGAGACCTCTCGGGCCCGGCATTGGTTGAGGCCATGCTGCGTGGCAAGACGGAGTTGGAAGCGGTCGCCTCCTTCTGCGAAGCAGTCATACTAGCGACAGAGAAGCCGCGCCGCGTGAGGGAGAGAACAGCGTCCTCCCACCACCCCAGCCGCAGTGGTAGACGCCCACGGAGACGAACGTCGCCAGACGATCTCCGGCCACCGTAGGCGCGGGCAATGGGCATGCGGACGGCGAGTTATGGTCGACTCGCTGTCCGACCATGGATCATGCCCGCGTGTTGACGGCGCGTTGTGCTCCACGCGCGCGTCAAAGAGTCTGAGCATTATGACGGAGCCCACTTGATTTATTTATGATGCGTGGAGACGTGCATGTATAAGTGTAGAATAATGTACCTATTTTCCAACTTAAATGAAGTGCAAGCACTCAACAATCGATCACAGTTGAAGCCGTCACTTACTAATGCACTTATTATTTATCAAGCACCATTTCCATTGTGTTCAACAGCAACATTGAATAGGAAAATGGATTTGTCATCAACACCTTGCCGGCCACGTCTCATGTGTCGGTTTGGTGAAAAATTCAAAAATTAATGGGAGATAAGCTCATAGTCGTTTGTTTTCTAATTAGTCAAATTCAGTAATAGTAATTATTTCGTAGATCAACTATAATTGTTTAAATTATAAATATAGTAAGAGTAACCGATCTATTTTATTAGGTGTAATAAATTGTACAGCGAATTAAGCTCGACTTACCAATTCGACAAAACCTAGCCAACAATGGATGTTTGATTTAGGACTCTCATTTAAAAAGCCAAAAGTCGAAAAGACAATGCAACTTTTCCCTTGACTGCTGGTCCTAATCGTAATCAGTCACGCTTACCACGTGCTGTTGCAATAAATGACTTAAACAATCCTAATTTTTTCAAAATGTTTGTTACCTTGTATCTTTTTTTTACTCGGTTAGATTTCTTTGGCCCTATATTAAAAATATCATTATTCATTAAGAGGGCTTTCACACGTTTCGTTGTTTTTGTGCGACTTTTGGAACCTGATTCTGGGTATGTCATTGCCAGAAATAATTTAAAAAAAAGATATATACTCGAGAAAGTTTGATTATTTCTGTGTGGAGTGCTTTAAACAAATTTTTAGATTTGTTTACATACATGAGTAAAAACCTTGTCTCTGCAAAGGATGTTTCATAAAATTCTACTTTTTGTCATACTTTGGTACCGAATTACATAGAAGGTATAATAGTAAAATAATATTTGAAAAAGTCCATGGTACATCTGAAAGATTATATTTGGACTGCATTAATCACTTTTTTATTTTCCATTCAGAAATACACCAAAAATTATTTTTCAAAACAGGAAGAATTTGACATTTTTTCGTCCGAAATTATATTTTTTATCTATCAATATTTACTGAATATTCAATCAAAAAGTATTGAATAACTAAGGTTACTATGTTAGCTTGCATTAAAAAAATAATTAGCTCATTTAAAAGTAAAATAATAGTATTAAACAATTATAATAAGCAATGACAAAATTCAACATAAAACCAAGAACGGTTTGTTCTTTGATTTAGACGGCGCGGGGCGCCTTTTGAGGGAGGACGTATCGCTCGCAACCATTTTGACATTAGTCACGTAATTATTAAAATTTAAAATACACGCCACCATTCATGACCTTTATACGCGGCGCTAGTGTCTTTGTCATGACATCAAATTCCATGTGAAAAATGTAGTACCTCGAATTTTCCGCAGGTCATGAGTGGTGGCCAGTAATTTTCCCAATCGCCAAGAATACAGCATAACCTACCTTTCTTGATACAAGCTAATATTTTGAATTAATTTAATTTTGATCTGTTTGCAATGTAAATATATAAATGTGTTGATTGTATTTTCCTACTATATTCGAATGTGGATATAATTGTAGATAATAAAATAATGTAAATAATTCTGATAGCTTTTTTTCTGAATTGGTAATTAAATGTAATTTCAGACTTTCTAACTTCCCAAACATTCCAGTTCGTTTGGATAATATAGCTCGCTGCTGGACCCACCATACCACCGGCCATGCCCCTGGTGGTATGGCTTTTTATTACGTGGTAAAATCATCAGATCAGCCCTTCCACCCAGGGAAGGACAGGACTACAGGAAGGACATACAAACTTGTACTGACACTACTGACTAAAATCTACGGTGTCCTTCAATAACCCATTGCGATCCGGGGCCATGGATACCTGATAAGACAGTCCCACGACGCCCCGGCAGAATTTGGCTCTCTAACGTGCGCCCCGAAAATCCGTGAAAAATTGATCTGATCGTTTGGAGGTAGCGGTTAACCCAGAGAATAGTAACTTAAAAAAAAACTTTTTGAAAAAAGTACCGACTTCAAAAACGAATAAAAAGAAGTTTAAAATAACTTTTCTTTTGGAAGTCGGTGGCAATAGTCAATGAAATAAATAACAAAGCCACCGACTTCCAAAAGAAAATTTATTTTATCTTTTTTGTTTAAAATAACTTTTCTGAATACAAAAAAGTTTAAAATAACTTTTCTTTTGGAAGTCGATGGCAATAGTCAATGAAATAAATAACAAAGCCACCGACTTCCAAAAGAAAATTTATTTTAAACTTTTTTGTATTCGTTTTTGAAGTCGGTACTTTTTTCAAAAAGTTTGTTTTTTATCAGTCGATTTCTTGTTATTAGGATTGATCGAAGAGAGTTGAAGTCTTGTATCAGGTTCGGCATCCAATCAATTGCGGTATTCCGTTTTGGCAGCTGCATTGTATTTTTTTTTTTTTTTGGTAAAATCATCAAATGTGTCCTCCCGAGCGGGACGGGATTTATTACCAGACTCGTACTGACTAATATCCATGGTGATCCTTCAGTAGCCCTTTACGTTCCAGGGTCACCGTTACCTGATAAGGCAGTCCAGTGACCAAGACAAGCTCCGGCCCTCCAAGGCGTACCTCTCTGATTGGAAATCGCTTCTCGGCGTCGTAGGTCACGCGGCTGTCCTCTCCCTCACGTGTTCCACCTCCTACTTCGCTAGCATGACTTCCGTCTCGCCCCGCAGATCGTTGCCTCGATCAATGCCGGGCGCTATTAAATTGACTCAATTGCATCGAGTTGGGATTTGGCAAACCTGTACCACTCCATGTACCTAACTTTTTTGCAGCCAACTCAATAAGTGGACTAATATTGTGGGTAAACGGCACCCCAAAAAGGTCAAGATGGCCTGTCATTTTTACGGTTACACCTCAGAAAGATAGAACCGGGTCGGATTGGCTCCCGGAAAAACTCACGTCTTAGCAGCATTGAAGTTCAAGCACTCAACCGGCCATGGCTCTTTCGCCTGATATTATTTTGTGAATTTTATTCATGAATACAGATACTACTAAGAACAAAACCTACAAAAAATAAGTTAGCATTCCAATAAATCGTAAAAATAAGCGAAATTGAATGAAAAGTAAGAAATTACAGGAATGTGTCAAGTTTCATAAATAAAATAATGAAATCGAAAAAATAATGTTTTCAATGTTCTAAAGAGTTCTTTTTTCTCTTAAACCCTGTGTTATTTTACTGAAGGTGAAATGTTCTGTATTAAATAACGAACATTTTCTATACCATTTCAATAGAAATCAGGTAAAAAGCCTGAGTGACCAATTGTAGCATCGTAATTCGAGCATAAACGAATCTATGCACTGTTAGTCGCGATTGATCGAAGATGAAATCAGGTACTACTTGCTGTGCAAATGAAATAATGTGGAGCTGAACCACATTTTCTACGCAATTTTGAGCAGTTACGTACCTTCGTTAGGAAGTGAAAGCTCAGTTTTGCGAGATAGAGATTATAATTTAAAGCTCACCAAAACATTCTGTTTCAAGGGTGACATGATCTGAAACCTGTTGAACTCTGATAGATCTGTCTTTATTAAAAAAATAATCCAGCTGTAACCCAGTATATGAAGCACTGAAGCCCAGTCAAAACAGTTCAATAAATTTTCTCCTTTGCAAATGTTTAACGATTTGCACCATCCGCTCACAGTTAACTGCAGGCGAACCAAGAATCTTCTTGATTATTAATTTTTAATCTTCATGGTGTCAATTCGAAATTGTCTTGTCAATTATAGGGGAGCTTGTGGCTGGTCGCAATGGAGTTTGTATGATCCGCGCAGTAGATTATCGCTCTCTTTGCGCGTTTTAACAAACTTGATGGTCTTCTTGGGCCTTACTCACTTTCTTCCTGGATCACGGCGTTTGGTGATATTACCCGTCTTTTTGACACTGGTTTCAAATATTTTGTACCACTGCCACTGGTTGGAAATATTCGAGCATTAAACCGACCACTTCTGGCTATATCTCCTTATCTATGTCACCGTAATCACCCCAAGTGGCTGGTTTTGCGTCCATAATTATGTCTCTGAATAGATGGCATAAATGACTGTTTGATGTATAAGTCAAAGAAAAAGTTTGAAAAATTTTAAACACCAAATCGTAAATTCTAAATAATTTCAAAAATCTAATTAAATAAGTTATGAATTCAAATTAGCCACTAGAAATAAAATTAACACTTGAAAGATATTATAACAAGATAATTTACTCGTATTATAGAATGGAATTGAATAATCTTTATAATGCACACTTTGTAAATTACAAATATATCCAATTCGCAGTGTGACACAATGTGCGCTTTAAAGTGTAATATAATGAGTGGCCCTTATTTTATTTTGATAGGTATACATTTATCATATTATCCATTCGTATAGGAATATAAGTAGTATCTACAAGCACGGGATCTTACTTTGTTTATTCGAAAGAAAAGTGGCAAAAGCTCATGTTGTTTTCTTCCTGGTATACGAGGCATAGCTGTTTCGTTAGTGTTTTGTTTTTATGCGGGGGGCATCACGATGTCAAATTGACAGAAACTGTGTTCTTTCAGTATGTAAAAGCGCTCTTAATGATTAGGACTTACGTTTAGCATAGGTTTTAATTGTGTACAAGGAGTTTCGTTTCATTGTCTTTTCAACAATGCATTATTATTTGAGTCAACATGTAGATGCCATCTAACAATAAGAACTTGAGTACAATCGTATAAACGTTCGTGAGGCACATAAACTGTCAAAGAGACAAAGGACCTGTTCTGGGATTAAAAATCAACGGTACAAAGCTTAAGTTCAGTCTTTGTTAATTAACCCTTTCGTTTTATGCTTTTCCCGAGGCAGTATTGTGGAAAATTTATTGGGATCAAAAGAGCGAATAGCGAGACTTCTTTTGAGTGGATGCTCTTCACAGTGGGCATTCAGAACCTTATGAATTTTCCCCCACACTCGGAATTTCTCCTGTGTCGTGGGTGGGTTTTTATACATAAGTATAAGCACACGCTACGCTATATGTATAAACGGGTCTGGGAATCGAACCGAACAGTCCAATTGCTCAGCCACCAAACGTCGTCGCGTCGTGCATTCATTTAACAAAGGAAAAATACGTATCCCTTATTTTTCAAGACCCTAACTGTGACCCTAACTGATGGACAAATTTTTGCAATTTATTGATGGACAAATACTCACAATTCTGGTTTGATGCCAAGCTCTTTTTCAACAAAATTGGTGACTGCAGTTGTGATGATCTTGTTTTCTTCCACGCCCAAGTGTCCTATTGATTCCAGGGTAGCTACAGCACCCGGAGCTGACGATATCCCGCCAAACGATAGAGAGCAGTCACCAGAGATGACGCACACGAATTTCTGGAAAAATAATGTTGGAAAATGAGATAAGATTACCTAGGAATTATGTAAGAGATTATCAATAGATATTGCCATCGCTTACCATCAGGTGAGATATTAGTGACACGCAAGCTTATCGATAAACAAAAAAATCTTCTCTTATTGCCTTTAAGCATGAGCATATTGCTCTTGCTCATGCTTAAAGGCAGAATCTGAATTTATTGCAGTACAGTCAGCATTCAAGACTGTTCTATGTAGCTAACTATACTGTAATAAATTACTGTTATATTCTTGTTTGCACAATTACATGCAAGAAAAAACAGTTGCTGATTTTGAATACGCAAGCCTATTTAAAAAAAAAGCAATGCAGTTCGTAAAATACAATATTCTATTGTTCTAGCAATAGAATAGATACAACAGTTTTATGAATCTGCTAAGTGTCCTTTTTAGCCAAGGGGCTAAAAAGGACACTTAGCAGATTCATTTGTTTTGTACTAAGGTTTCATATTCGACAGTGTTCAATTTCACTAATTACTGAGGCCATATTATGGCCTCAGTAATTAGTGAAATTGAACAATGTCGAATTGTATAGTAATAACTTTTTATATTCTTGGTAGAAAAGAGATAAAATTTTTGAATATGCTGGTTGTCTACCGAATCAGATTAGGTAAATACTAATGCTTAACCAAATGATTTTAATTCCCTAAAATTCCACCAGTTTATCTTTATTTGGTTTAATCATTGTGCAATTGTGGGCTTATTACGTACCTATCGTTTATAATCCCTAAATTTCAGTCAGCATAATAATATTTTCGTACCACTTGCTCAAATAAGTGACATTCTATGCCACAAAAAGCGAACATAACAATTATAGTCATTTTTAATCTGTTAAAAACAGGGAAAGAAAATTGTAGTGAATTTCATTCATCCTCTAGGGGGAGAATGTTGCCCGGGTCGAGACGGCGGCGGCGCGTTGTGTTCCACGCGCGCTCAAAGAGCGTCAGCATAATGACGAGGCCCCCCTCTCAGAGGGCCAAAGCCTGCCGGGGTCGCGGGACTTATTCCATCACCGTGACCCCGGAATATAAAGGGCTATTGAAAGACACCGTGGATTTTAGTCAGTACAAGTCTGACAGTCCCTCCCGCCCTGCCCGTTTCACTCATTTGATGATATTAAAAAAAAGGGGGAGAATGTGATTTAGATTTGGAATACTTACCGAGATTTTTATTACCCTTAGCACGAGTTTTCAGTATTTGAAACGTAAAGTAAACTGGAACTTTGACAATTTCAAATTGTCAATTTTCAAGGAAAAAATTATTTCCTTCTTCGCACACCAGAGGCGCTGTTCCATTTTTTCATACAAGAAATGCTGTAAATACTAGAAAGACGCTGTAAAGTAAAAGACTGAAAAGTCGTGCTAAGGGTACGAACTACATCTGTGTTTGTTTACACCATTGAGTTTGTACAATCGACAAAGCGGAATTATGACCCACCATAAGCTTATTTTCCTACAGACATTCAAATACAATTAGGCCCACATTCGCGTAAACATATATATCCATGGTAACGATTTTTATCTTTGTCAATTTGACGGATTCAAACGATTTATTGTCAAAATGGGTCATGATTCCACTTTGTCGATTGTACATAAAGCATTACCTATCTATACTTACATCTTTTTGAAAAAGGAATACGCATTTATTATGCAGTTATGATAATTAAATAAAATTACGAAAACCGACGAGGCCGTATGAGCTTGATGCCTTTGCTTTTCCAACAAAAAAATATTAGTCTAGGAATTTGCCGCGTTTTTGTTTTCTTCAAATACATAAACGTTAAGTTTATTTTAATTTATTTGAATTGTCATTATTTTTAATAAATGGTAGGTATCACATATTATTATTGGAGAGCAGTGGTGGCCCATTGGTATCGGTCCCGACTTACGAGTTGTAGGTCGTGGGTTCGAACCCCGCCAGGCGCATTACTTTGTGTAATTTATTTCATCACCACTGCTCTCAAAACGGTGAAGGAAAACATCGTGAGGAAACCGGCATGTCCTAGAACCAAAAATTCGAAGACATGTGACATCTACCAATCCGCACTGGGCCCGCGTGGTGGATTATGGCCCACTCCCTCTCATAGAGAGGAGGCCTGTGTCCCAGCAGTGGGAACATTATAGGCTGATGATGACATATTATTATTGTGTTAATTTTTTCGCAAATGGTACGAAAAGTAGAGTATTTTCCTCGGTGATAAAGCTGTCTTAGTCTTGGGTAAACTTAAATCCCTCGCTACACTCAGGACTCGTCTTAAACCCCTCGCTTCACTCGTGATTTAAGTTTTTAACACCCTCGCTACGCTCGGGAGTAAACCTCGAGTCCTTCGTTACGCTCGCGATTTAAATCGTCACCCGCGACGGAAGACATTGCTTTATCCATTTTTTTTTGAAGTGAAAACTTCTTTAGCGGCGTTGTACACTTTTTCTGTAATGGGTAAAAAATTTAAAACTCGCGTCAGGGTCACGTGACCCTGATCGAAAATGAGTAAGACGTCATTCAAATTAGTTAATTTCATATCTGTACTACTCCAGTTTTAAAATAAAACATAGTAACAAAAAAGTTTTCACTTCTACCGGCACTCCTGGAGTGCAACCTTTTTTTTTTTTTTTTTTACGTGGCAAAATCATCAAATGAGTCCTCCAGCCCCGGGCAGGGCGGGAGGGACTGTCAGACTTCTACTGACTAAAATCCACGGTGTCCTTCAGTAGCATGTTATGTTCCGGGGTCACGGTAAGGAAATAATCCCGCGACCCCGGCAGGCTTTGGCCCTCTGAGAGGGGGGCCCCGTCATTGCTTTATCCCCTTGGTTAATAATCTACTATGATATAATGTAGGAAAGGTATGTAAGATAATATGTCAAATTATCAATGTTATTGATCGAATTAAATAATCAAACATAATCTATACTATCTATACTTCTATACTTTAATATTATAAAGCTGAAGAGTTTGTTTGTTTGTTTGTTTGTTTGTTTGTTTGTTTGTTTGTTTGAACGCGCTAATCTCAGGAACGACTGGTTGGAATTGAAAAATTCTTTTTGTGTTGGATAGTCCATTTATCGAGGAAGGCTATAGGCTATATAACATCACGCTATCACCAAAAGGAGCGGAGCAGCAATGAGAAATGTTTCAAAATCGGGAAAATGTATTCCTTTTCGAGAGCTTTCGTTGCGTGCGCTGCGTAAACGGTTAAAGATACGCAAAAATTATGTACTACGGAATTATTTCTCATAAAAAGTTCTTAAATAAAGTCCGCGAGAGCATATATCTATCTTTTAAGATTAAGTCACTATAACCTTTTTTATGGAAATCAAATTTGTTTTAAAGTAATGCATTATTTGCGAAGGTATTTTCATTAATATGATATTATAATCCTTATCGAAATAAATACGTTAATTATCACAAGCACTTAATTTTGAACAAAATTGCCCTTGACATCGTTTGATTTCCATGAATATCTTAGGAGATATCATAGTTTCAAAAGAATGTCACAACAAAATTATTACTGCCTGGGTAATACTGAGCACATCATAATTGCGTGTGAGGGAAAGTGCACCCTCTACCTCTCACCCGAGCCACCGTTGAAGACGCCCAGGGCGTCGGAAATAGTGGGTCATATTCCAGCCGCTTACGCACGGGGAGTAATGGGTAGCTTGCCGTCCGACGGCATGTATTTATAAAGAAGCACGGGCCAATCCCCGCTGCATAGACAAGTCGAGGCGCGGCGGGAAGAGCTCCGGCGCCATCTCAGGGGGCGGTATGGATCCTGTATCGAATGGGGAAAGAAGAAACGCCTGGGTGTCACCACTGCGAGGATCGCCCGGAGGACACGGTAGAACATACGGTGCAGGACTGCCCCGCTTGGGCAGAGCACCGCCGCCGTGTCCTCACAGCGGCGATAGGCACTGGTCGAGGCCATGCTGCGGGGCGAGACGGAATGGGAAGCGGTCGCCTCCTTCTACGAAGCAGTAATGCTAGCAAAGGAGGAGGCGGAACGCGTGAGGGAGAGGACAGCGTCCACCTCACGACGCAGCCGCCGCGGGAGACGCCCACGGCAACAGACGTCGCAAGACGATCTCCGGCCACCGTAGGCGCGGGCATGCGGGCGGCGAGTAAAGGGTGACTCGCCGTCCGTTCATGGACCATGCCCGGGTCGACGGCGCGTTGTGTTCCACGCGCGCCTCAAAGAGCTGTCAGCAATCTGATGGGGCCCCCTAAGAGGGCCAGAGCCTGCCGGGGTCGCGGGACTGTCTCACTCGGTAACAGTGACCCTGGTACATAAAGGGCTATTTAAAGAACACCGTGGATTTTAGTCAGTACAAGTCAGACAGTCCCTCCTGTCCTGCCCTGGGCGGGAGGACTCATTTGATGATTTTGCCACGATAAAAAAAAAGGGGGCGGTATGGAGGGAGCGACTATCGAAACCGAGGTTCGGGCACGCCTCAATCGCGGCGGTAAGACCTCTCTTTGAGGAGTGGCTGGATAGGTGTCACGGCTTCCTGACCAACCACCTGACGCAGGTCCTCACTGGACACGGAAGTTTTGGAAGGTACCTTTGTCGGGGAAGGAAGAAACGCTTAGATGTCACCACTACGAGGTTATGGGGGGGTGGGGGTCTAAGGTAGAGCATACGGTGCAGAATTGCCCCGCTTGGGCAGAGCATCGCACATGTCCTCACAACGGCAACGGCGGTGATAAGCGGCGACCTCTCGCGCTCGGCATTGTTGACGCCATGCTGCGGGGTGAAATAGAGTGGGAACCGGTCGCCTCCTTCTGCGAAGCAGTCATGTCAGCGAAGGAGGAGGCGGGACACGTGAGGAAGAGGACAGCGTCTACCTACGACCCAGCCGCAGTGGTAGACGCCCGCGGTGATGGACGTCGCAAGACTATCTGTGGCCAACAGACGTGGGCATTCGGGCGACTTGCTGTTCGGTCATGGACTATGCCCGGGTCGACGTCCCGTTGTGTTCCACGAGTGCCTTAAAGAGTGTCAGCACAATGACGGAGCCCCCCTTAGAGGGCCAAAGCCAGCCGGGGTCGTGAGACTTACGAGCTACCGTGATCCCGGAACGTAAAGGGCTATTGAAGGACGCCGTGGATTTTAGTCAGTACAAGTCTGACAGTCCCTCTTGCCCTGCCTTGGGTGAGAAAACTAATTTGACAATTTAATGACGCTAAAAAAAGCATAAAGAAAATGATTTGTATCGGTATCCTCCAACAGCTCTTCGCACTAAACAATACATTGTTAAGTTCCGGCATCCACGCGAACGAAGTCGCGGGCACAGCTAGTATTTAATAATAGATAAGAGATTTACTCTATATTAAGTAATTAAAGAGCAATTTGCCTGTGTTCCAAAAAATATTATGTATTCGCATAGAAATCGCAAAAATTTATAAAAATCGCAACAAAATAAATATAGGTAGGTACATCATGTAACTGGAACGTAATGGACTTTTTTCGAAGGATCACAGTCCTTCCTATTCCAGCTGGATGAGAGGAGAGGACTTATATACTTTGATGATTTTGTCACGCTAAAAAAAGGGACACCGCTGTTATGTATAAGAATATAAAAAAGTTTGACCATTGATGCACTATTGACTCAGGCAGAAACACCCATGGTAATTTAAAAAAAAATGCTGTAATGTGCAGGACAAGTTAGTACACCCTAAATATCGAAACAGTTGTCATATACAGTACTATCTATTTAAACAAAAATAAGAAATAAAAAAACTTAATCAATTACATAGAGGTACTCACAGATTCCGGCTTCCTGACGACTTCAGCCAGCAGAGGTAGAATCTTATTGACAAAATTGTCAGGGATTTTAGCCCTCGGCAAATTAGTCAAAATCTTTAAACAAGGCATTTTAAACGAGTTGCTGACTTGCTTGTAAGGAGGTTACTGATACCGGCAGAGAGTGATAACCGTCATTATATATGTTATCAATGTTATTTCAAGTGCACGCTTTATCAGTTATTTTATTCGTATTCAGTTTTAGGGAAGGGCAAATATTCTTTGTCATTTTTAGACGTCTCTATGCTGATTGGTTTTCTCCGGTATTTTCTTGTTAGTATCTAAGTCAGCGAATTTTATCATGCCGATATTTTACGGTCACGTATCTTTCCTATTCATGACTATTAATAAATAATGTTGAGTACTTGAGTCACAGAAACTTCGTATTACTGGATTAAGAATTACGTCAAATATACTGCTTGAAATTATCAATAACACCCGTCTTGTTGTCTCTACACTACATACAGTGCTGTGACCAGTCATTGGGCGTTTTTCCATTAGCCGGCACGGCACCGGCAACGGCGACGGCGCCGGCGCCGTGCCGGTGCTGGGGAAACAAAAATGTATGAAAATGTATGGCTCGCTTTTTCTTTTGCACTTACCGGCGCCGGCGCCGACCCGGCGTTGAGTCCTGCCCATACATTTTTACTTCCATTTCACCGGCTCGGCGCCGCCCGGTGCCGTGTCGGTGCCGGTGCCGGGCCGGCTAATGGAAAAACGCCCATTAGTGAGAAATTCTTCAACTCCGCCCTGGTTTGGCCAATTGTGGTCCTCGTCTGGCCATTTCTGCGCCCTTGGCTGGACGCCGTTGGCACGCCCCTATTTTCGCCACTGCTTGATGTTATGAATATCATGTATCTTGGTGTCACTACACTGAATTTGAACAAACTTTGATTTTATATATAAAACCATGATTTTGAAATATAACTCAAAGTAACGATAGCCCCTTGAGCTCGTCCAACAATAATGATCGGCTTGGCCGACTAGCTAGTAGGCCAGTCGACTGAAATCATACAAGGCACATCACTACTTGTAAGTGTTTGTGAGTAATTATTGTAAGTTTAGCTACACAGCTACCTGTTGATGTGCACCACATTTATTTTTTATTTTAATTGTGACTACATGAGACAAAAAAACATATTTTATGTTTTTTTCTCATAAATCAGTAACAAATTATGTGTGGCAGATAAATAGTTCTCCTCATAATAATTATATTCGACGTTTTTTTTTTAAATGTTGTCCGTAAACTACCGATATATCTTGTATCCTCGTGCGTTAACTTAAGTTACTATGACTAATTTTCTAAAAACTGGATCCAGTAAGAAGTTAATTGAAAAACAAGGCAATCCGGCAACAAAGAATATAGGTAGAGTTAATTTTACAGTGACGTCTAACTGTACAGTTTACCACTTCAGTAACAGTTGCCGGCAACTGTCGCTGCATAAATTCCTCGTGTACGATGCAGTTTACCTTCTAGACAATGCTGCTTAGTTGCATCTCCCTCAAAGTTAAATAATAACATTACATCAGTCTTACTTTGGTACTGCGAATTTAGCGAGTTTTACTCACTCAAATAATGGCAGCCTTACTCCAGGTTTATTAATTGTTTGAGTTGTTATTCAGCGGCAGGGTTTCAAGCACGGGCAACGTTTGAGTTTTGTTTGATTGTTTTAGAATACACTATTAGCGTACGCAGTCAATTTGCAAATGCAAATGGAAAATGTTAAATTATTTCCGTATACGAGTAGATGGCGCTACGTTACTTTCATTTGGATGACGATGCTAAAAGTAAAGTTTTCAGTTTCAGGTGTGGCATTCTAAATTAGGCTCTTATTCAAGTCAAAGTGGTTTACAATCATCATCGCGGCATCTGTCTATCCTTTTCCCAACTATAACAGATGCATTTCAGTATTTTACATGGAGCGACTGCCTATCGGACCTCCACAACCCAGTAACTGAGTAATAAATACGATAGAAATAAAAACGATAGATTAGAAAATACGATAGATTTGAATCGGTGAGAAAAAGTAAATTGTCTTGATGGATATTTTATGATTGCCGAAGTCTCCCGATCTGAAACGACGTTAGACGATGCGTGGTGTCAGGTTTTTTTGTTAGGTTTTTGGGAAAATTCTTGATTCGGTCGCCAAGCCGCGCCGCGCTCAGAGTCCACGATAAGCTATGCAATAGCAAGAAGCAATTCATGGGTATTTGACACTATTAAACAATAGTTTTAGGACAAACACCTAATTAACTTCTAAGAAAACTGTTATATTCGTAATTGTTAGTGTCTCTGAAATCAATAAAATAGTAAGATCATTACGTTAACTAGTTGTGACGTCATAGAATGTTATTGCCATACAATATCACGAGAATCACGTTTTGACAGCTCAGTTGATTCAAACACCTGATTGCATCCAAGCCCGTAAACAAAGCTCGGTATTACCAGGTATTACCGCATCGAAGTTAGAGACATACGTAGTAACCAGTCAAGATCGCTGTAGCAGAAATCTCTTTGTCTTTGCCCAAGTTAATTTCCTCGAAGATGTCTCTGATAGTAGCATATGTTTTGAGGGGTCGGCAATTCCTGATGCCTTCCTGGGTAGAGAACAAAGGCAACCCATTGGTATTGATTTTAGTCCGCCCAGCAATCACTTTAATTATAGATGACATACATAAACATACAGCAACTTTTACAATACAAAATGCACGCACAGAGTGCCTTCTGGAGTTCTGGCAAGCATCAGAAAATGTCTTACAGTATACGTACGGTCGCGTATATGCTCTAACGTAGTGTTTCTTGTACCAACGAGTACTTAAAATTAAATAAAATAAAGTAAAAGAGACAACTTTTAATCTAAATAATATCCTCCAATTCAATCACAACTGCAATCCGGTTTTCATGTCCAACAATACCTACCACGCTTCCCTACTAATAAACGACCCTCACAAACTCTTTCAAACAAAAATTAATTCCACCCTCTAATTCAAAACAGGTTCTGTTCCAACATTATTATTTGACGTCATTGAAATCCGCCAACATCTACAAAGGACTGTGCACAAAGCATCCATGCTTCACTCGCAACAGAAGTCCATATTAATTTCGGAGCTCCAATATATTGAAACTATCCCTTTGACAGGTGAATCTTCAATCAACTCGAGTTGTGCAGATTGGATTAATCCCCTTACATGGATGCAGTCGCCTAGCAACGCCCTTAAACTGGGTACTGCGACGCGCACTGTTTTCCTATCTGCCAGGGGTCTAAAACGGCCACAATTACTTCGTGAATTTCCAGCAACGTCATTAGCAATTCTTCTAATATCCATAACATGGCACAAGTACAAAAACAGAATTGCATGTCATAATATCTGATATGAAAATCGACGGACTATACCAAATGTAGAAGGCAGTGGTGGCCCAGTGGTAACGGTCCCGACTTACGAATTGTAGGTCGTGGGTTGTTTTTTTTTTAAGACCAATTTTATTAAAACTTTTTTCATAAAGTATTGTTTCAAAAAAGTTTCAAAAAGATTTCTTTCAGCATTATAGAAACAACTTGACCATACTTTTTTACCCAAAACATCATTTTATGAATTTGCCTAGAATCCCTTTGTTTAACAACAGTTTCAAATCAACAGTGTTCATCTAATCAAATTTTCATTTGGACTTACCCCCACTCACCAAGAGCAAGCAATTGAGTGCGTGTTACTATTTTACGAATTTTAGAAGAATTGCTAATGGCTGGTTTGAAGTGAATCATTAGAAATATTGCTAAGTGGCCGTTTTAGGCCCTCTGGACACTTCATTGTATGTACTTACATAAATGCCAATTAAGGGTGAAAGCGCAATTTCAATACAATTGCTGTTTGGTTTGGGCTTTATGCCTTAATTTATGCTCTCAAGTGTCATGAGGAGGGTTGATTTTCGCTAATTGGAAGGGATTCCCTGCAGGCGTATTATGAGTTTTGAAAATCTGCGGTTCCACTAAGACGGAGCGGAGTAATTTGAGCAATATTTTGTTGCGTAGGGTCCCACTATTATTATTAATTAGCCTGTACTGTCCCACTGCTGGCAAAGCTCCTCCCTCCATTCCTTCCAACGTTCGCGACTTTGCGCCATCCCTTTCCAATTCTCAAGGAAGACATCCATCTCGTCTCGCCACTCCCGCCATCTCCTTTGAGTTCTACCGCGGCCCCGTGTCGCTGTTCCAATTATGGTGAGTTTTTTTTTTTTTTTTAAAGTTATAGTTTTGTTCGTCTTTTAGAAGACCAAATAAATCGCGTCTATCAATGATTCTCTTTCGTTTCATAAAGATGTTCAATCAGAAACAGTCGTCAAAGAACACGGATTCAGACTAAAAACTATGAATAGTGATATTATGAAGATCATCATCTTCATTTTATCATCATTCATCATTCCCTGTGTGAAAAATTGTCGACAGTACCGTCTACTCATTTCCACTTCTTTTTTATTTTTGTTTTTAATTGTTTAGGAATTCCTAAAATGTTGTTATGTTACTCTATAACCAGGAGTAGATACCGAGAATAATAAGACATTTTTGAGAATAGATTACTATTTTCATTAAAGTATTAGGTGTGACGTTGTTGATATTATAATATCTCATAGTCCGATAAAGATTGACAATATTGGGTAGGTATCTATAAGATACCTGATTAAACCGGATCAACCCTGAAATATAGGAATACCAGATCATATTGGTTACACTCTGATTGTGTTCTATATGTGTAAACCAAATCCTATATATCACATACATACATACAGACTTTAAAAAAAAAATTGTGTGGGACAAACCCACCACACTATTTCCAAACCACTACAACTTCTGAAAGCCAGAACCAACAGTGGCAACCACTAGAAAAGCGCCGCGCCGTCGGGTCGAAACAATAGCTCAACGTGTCCCGGAGAATGTATTTACCTGTCTTGGATCCTGCCACAGAATACTTAAAAGTAGTACGTACAGAAGTGTCGCTCCCCAAAAACAAGCAAATGTAAAATCTTTGCTCGTGAGAATAAAGTAAAAATAATTATGTACGGAAAGCGTGCGAAACGGGCGGCGGGCGGCTACCGACTGTGAAACCCAGAAGTACTCTATGGTGAAACCCGTCCACGGTGAACCGCGTGTACTTGCAGTTTCATACTAGAAGCACACGCGGGCGCCCCGTGGATGTGGCTACACCGCGGAGTGCGCCAGGCCTGATCCTGCAAAGAAATTAATCCGAAAAGAATAGTGGAGGAGTAAGAAAAATATAGCGTAGTTTCCACTTCCCTCCATCAAGCAGGAGACAGAACAAAACAAGGCTGATAGACACATTAGGACATTACGACTGGGAGAAGCTCAGTTGCCTAGCACCACGGGTAAATAATAAAATATTTATGAGTCCTGAAACATGTCTTCTTGTCTTAAAAAGCTTACGAATTAACAATTTTCAAAACTACATTATCATCAGCGTCCAGAGGCCTTACCACGAGCTCTCAACGCGATCCAGTTGTAAATGTACAGTCAGGTATCAAACTGTACAGTGAGGGGGTTGACTGTACCCTATCAACAATCTTACCTGCACCTAACAACCTAGCCCTAACCATATAGCTACAATATATACGTATATATATAGTGCGGGATGCCTGTTACCATGAGACCTAAGGCAACAGACGGAAGGTGGGAAGGATGAAAGGTGTATCGGATGGGATTTTCTCACTGCCGATCCGCAGCCTCACGGACCGACCAATAACTAAGGCTGAGTAAGGCCAGAGCTATCGGTAACCATTTATAGGCGCAGTAACAGTGAGAGGAGTCGATGGTCTCGTCGAATGAAACAGCGTTGCTCGAAGCGTAGAAAAAAGAGAAAAAGACAGAGCTATACAAGTCGTATAGCGCCATCTCGTTCCCTGAGCATAAACTGGATCGCGTTAAGAGCTCGTGGTAGGCCACCAGGTCATGGTCTACCCATTTACCCAAGTGCAAATTCATGTCCGTTCAGCCGTTTTAACCTGAAAGCCGTTATGACCATTTTCAGTGAAATATCAAAACACAGTTGACTTTCAGACAAGGCCACCGTATTGGGGTGTCTCGCCGGGACGTGAACCGAAGGGTCGCCCCTTAAACTCAATTGGCATTGACTTTATAAGTGTGCCAAGGTTATCTTTTCAATGTTAGGGGTCTTCAAGCTCAAGGGCACCTGTTGACGGCAATCGATCCAATTACGCCGCCGCCGCCAGCTCACTTTGACTTATCTGTTCTGTTTTTACAAGCTTTTATTTAGTTTCACCCTTCCCATTGTCTGTAATCAAATGTTGCAAGTTTTTGAACCACTTCCCGGTTTATATGTATATCGCGTGACAATGCAATGACATGGAGCTGATCTGATGATGGAGCTGGAAGGTTGCCATAGGAACTCTGGAACGCCGCAAACCCATCGAGTTTAGACTCGTATGATTCGTCTTGATGAGTACTTTGTCTATCGTAAGTATTTTTTTTAACAATAAAAGCTTATTTAAAAAATATATATTTAACATAGATTTTAAAAATGACTAGCTTGTGCAGGCTTTTTTTTTTTTTTTTTTAGCGTGCTAAAATCATCAAATAAGTCCTCCCACCCCGGGCAGGGCGGGAGGGACTGTCAGACTTCTACTGACTAAAATCCACGGTGTCCTTCAGTTGGCTGTTATGTTCCGGGGTCACGGTAAGGGAATAATCCCGCGACCCCGGCAGGCTTTGGCCCTCTGAGAGGGGGCCCCGTCATTATGCTGACGCTCTTTGAGGCGCGCGTGGGACACAACGCGCCGTCGACCCGGGCATGGTCCATGGTCGGGCAGCGAGTTGCCCTTTACTCGCTGCCCGCATGCCCGCGCCTACGGTGGCCGGAGATCGTCTGCTGACGTCCGACGCCGCGTGCGCCTACCACTGTGGTTGGGGCGGAGGCAGGACGCTGTCCTCTCTCTCTCGCGGCCTGCCTCCTCCTTCACGAGCATTACTGCTTCGCAGAAGGAGGCGACCGCTTCCTACTCCGTCTCGCCCCGCAGCATGGCCGCAACCAATGCCGGGCGCGAGAGGTCTCCGCCTATCGCCGCTGTGAGGACACGTCGGTGCTCTGCCCAAGCGGGGCAGTCTTGCACCGTATGCTCTACTGTGTCCTCCGGGCGATCTTCGCAGTGGTGACACCCGGGCGTTTCTTCCCTCCCTATCCGACACAGGTACCTCCCGAAACTTCCGTGTACGGTGAGGGCCTGCGTCATCCGATAGGTCAGGACGCCGCGACGTCTCTCCAGCCACTCCTCAAAGAGGGGTCTTACCGCCGCGATTGCGGCGAGCCCGAACCTCGGTTGCGACAGTCGTTGTCTCCGTACTGCCCTGAGATCACGCCGGACCTCTTCCCGCCGCGCGTCGACTTGTCGGGGCAGCGGGAATTCTCCCCGGCGCTGCGCCTCCACGCGCCACTCATAGACGCGCTGAAGGGCAGTCGCCTCCAGATCCCAGGGCAAGCTTGTGCAGGCTTAACATCTATTGGCAGTTTCTGTTGCGTATCGTCGAATTGATGGCATGCTTGTTCGGCCTATAATTTTCCTACTGCTGGGTCCGGCGGTCTCTTTGAGAAGGTATGGCGTGTAATCTATCAATGTTCTCATTACGGGTTGATAGGATATTCCATGTGTTCGAATTTTTGGTTATTGGACATGTCGGTTTCCTCATGTTGTTTTGAGAGCAGTGGTGGTGTTATTGGACATGTCGGTTTCCTCATGTTGTTTTGAGAGCAGTGGTGGTGAAATAATTTCAAAAAATAGTCCTAGGTCGGAGCAGTTCCACTTGGCCACTACTGCTCAATAGATTACACGTGAAAGTTGTCAATGACTTATGTTCTTTAAATGTGAGTGTACGTAATTAAAAACAAAAAGAAAACATAAAAAATACTCAATTTCCGAGATGCCTTCCCCTATGTGTTCAGTTTATTTATTTATGTAGATTAACCAAAAATTGTTAACACATACATTTCTGACTTAATTAATTACTAGGGTAACATGTATAGTATAAGTGCAACAATTATATATAGGTTAACACCTCATGCACAACAAATTAAAACGGCTTTAAATAACATATATTATACATATAAACCTATGTATACAACGTGTAACGTTAATAGCGCAAAACCTCTCGTGGGGTAACTCAGCCCATGTTACTGAACTTTGGAAAAAAAAAAAGATTTTTCATACTGATGGGCTCGATCAATTTCTCATTTTGTATTAAAAATCATTTTTTTTTTCCAAAAGTTTTAGAACAAACATTGTTCAGTAACATGGGCTGAGTTACCCCACGAGAGGTTTTGCGCTATTAACGTTACACGTTGTATTTATGTATATATATCTATATAATAACAATGAAATCAATAAACATAAAAAAACATTGGCATTATAATTAATTTATGATTGATTACTGAATTAATGAATACAATTAAAATGATTATGAATAATAAATAAGACAAACAAATTAAAAAAATAAACAGATTACAATTGAAAATAATAGAAAATACGTATTGAATTAAATATACATTGGATTATTATTTACAAAAACTCGTATTTTATTGATATTGTCGTGGTGTACATCTACTATGTCACATTTTGCACAATCTAAGTATTGGAGAATTCGCATCAAGCACAGACTTTCGAAGTGGTAACATAGGGGTGTTATTTTATTCCTAGGATATCTTGAGGGCGCATGGAACCTAATGAGCTTCACTAAACTGGGGCAGTCGATCTTGCAACAGTTTGTAATCAAAAAAAGCATCGGTTATATCTCTGTCTGCGCATAGATCTTTAGAGTTGATCCACTCTTCCCGGGATACCCTATAAGACTTATCCAAAGTCTTCCGTTTCTAGGATTAAGTGCTTCTGTCACAGCATGAAAACTGGTCGCTCTTTCCAGCTATTCCCGACGTCTTCTACGAAGTGTCACGTCGACAGGAGGTATTTTTGGCTTAAACCTCACGTCAGATGATTTTAAAATAATATGTTGGGGATAATTGTAATAGAAAACATTAGGCTTTCGCATTAGACATTTATTTAATTTGATTCGCTGTTTATTAAATATTCTAGTATGATTAAAACTGAGCTTGAATATACGCTAAATACACATATGATATGAAAGGTATCTACTGTGAATACATGAACTTACATATATTTTAAAACGATGAAAGCTTATGGCACAGTGATGGCTGGTATTTCAAAGGCTATTAAAGCAAGCAAAGGTTTATGAACTCTGAATGAAGTATTTTAGAATTCCACTTTACGAAAATTGTTGTTCTAAAAGTTTTTACAATAAAATGTTTTTGTTGGCCTGTACTGGTTGTCTGAGAAAATAGTCTTATTCATCGAGCTCCGGCTCCACATCATCAGACCCCAGTCTTTGCGAAAATGCAACTCGTATTAGTTCTATTTGCACTTCTGTTTGTCCATAAGACTCCATTTCACGACGGTAAGTCTCTTGTTGAGAGCGCCAGTTTTCTAGAACGCACACATCTTCAACACGGCCTGTATCTTCTTGCCGCCGGGCACGTTCTTGCTGACGTGATTTTTCTAGCCATCGTAAATCTTTACGCCGGCGTGAATCTTCTCTTGTATATTCTCGCCACTGTGAAAGTTCATGCAGGCGCGACTCATCACTCTGATCTTCTCGGGAATCTTGTAAAGCTTCACGGCTGTTTATGTCTGCGCGCCACGGCAATCCTTCTCGACGCCGAGGAACTGACCCTGCCCGCTGCTCAAATAGCCTTTGGAACGAAAATGTCTCATCATCCAGTCCTACAAAGTCATCAGTTTGTGATGTGTTGTCTCTCTGAGAAGACTCCATATGCTGTCTTGTCTCTTCACCTGTTGTCGGGTAATCTCGCTGAGATGACTCCAGATGCTGTCTTGCCTCATCACCTGCTGTCGGGTCATCTCGCTGAGATGACTCCATGTGCAGTGTTGTCTCTTCATCTGCTGTTAGATCATTCCGCTGAAATGACTCCCTGTGCTGTTCGTTCCAGTGATTGTACCAGTTCTGCCGTTGAATCTCCTCGCTATCATATTGTTCATTCCACTCCGGTAACATTTTGAGTTGTTGAATTTCTTCAGTTTCCACTCTCTCTTTCGTTCTTTTCTTGTTATTACACTTGGGCGTCACCCAATACTGTATCTGTTCCTCATCAGTTCCTTTTGCTTCATTCGACTGAGTTGATGCCGCATGTTGTAGCGTATCTTCTGTTCCTATTTTGTTATCCCACAGGGGAAAGAGACTTTGTATCTCTTCTTCATCAGTTTCTGTGTTATTCCACTGTCTAGAAGCCGCGCGCTCTTCCATCTCCACGCTTTCTGTAGTATAATTCCACTGAGATGACGGCCTCTTCTGTTGCATGTCTTCTGTTCCTGTCGGGTTGTCATCCCACTGGGGTAACATACTCTGTAGCTGTCGTTCATCAGTTTCATTCCACTGGTTTGAAGCCGCTTGCTCTTGCTGCTCTGTATAATCTGAAGTGGTGTAATACCACTGAGGAGACTGCTGCCGCTCTGGCGTTTGCAGGTCTCCTGAAGACACATGACGACGTTTTTCTACTTCGTACTGCGGGAACTCTAGCTTCTCAGTCACCACTCCGCCAGAATCATTAAACATTTGTGGATGGTCGATGCCACGTGATTCTTCTAGGCTGCAAGGTGACTTGCCGAGAGCTCGAGACGAGTCACCGTTGTCAGCTTGGCTTTCCAGATCTTCGGCCATCATTTCCTGAAAATGTATTAATAAATTCGTACAGGTAGTGTTCTAAAAATTATAAGGAAATTGTTTATTCGCAGTTCACCTAAAAGTTACCTCAAAGGAATACACTCCAAAGTTGTGATACATTCTTAGTTTTCACTAAGACGAGGAGACTTCAGAATCTTCCGGATTAGGTTAATCGTACCTGAAAATAAAAGTGATGCTTATTTGAGACTAGCTGTTGCCCGCGACTTCGTCCGCATAGTTGGTTTAAGGCCGCTTTCACATTAGGACGTTAGCAGCGCGACAGTAGCGCGGCAGAAGCACATTTCTTCACATTTTATATGAACAGCCGCGCATAAGCAGCGTCTGTCGCGCGACTGTACAAATGTGAAAGCAGCGTAATGGTACCTATACCAATATTCTCTTTTTTAATTTGTTGAGAAAGTGAGGTAACCTGATGTCCCAGTTTAAAGTTTGTAATAGATCCGATAAAAAAACGGAATTGAAAACTTCAATGACGTGTAAACCACATTATTCCCAACAATTTCGGCTAATATTTTTCATTTATTGCAGCGGTTCGGTCATTTCTTTAGTATCGCGCGTTCACATAGCCAAAAAATTTCCTGTAGTGTTGTACTTGACGGGTCTCTAAATACGGAACTTAACTATTTTATTCTTCCTACAACATGAAGCGTCTGCCGGATTTCTCTAGAGAACAGTATTTACCGTGATATTGCCCATGATGGGCCATCATCATGCCGAATGTCTCAGTGTTCTGTCCACGGCCTCGACGGCTTTTTTGTTCGACATGGTACATTCATCCCAGACGATTACATATTTTTTTAGCGTGGTAATACATCACGTGGAACACAACGTGCACTCTTACTCGCCGCCCGCATGGCCGCGCCTACAGTGGCTGGAGATCGTGTAGCGACGTCTGTCGCCATCGGCGTCTACCGCTGCGGCTGGGCTGGAGGTGGACGCTGTCCTCTCCCTCATGCGTCCCGCATCTTCCTTCGCTAGCATGACTGCTTCGCAGAAAGAGGCGACTACTTCCCATTCCGTCTTGCCGCGCAGCAAGGCCTCGACCAATGACGGGCGCGAGAGGACACGGCGGTGCCCTGCCCAAGCGGGGCAGTCCTGCACCGTATGCTCCACCGTGTCCTCCGGGCGATCCACGCAGTAGTGACACCGTGGCGATTCTTCCTTCCCTATCCGACACAGGTACCTCCCGAAACTTTCGTGTCCGGTGAGGACCTGCGTCATGCGGTAGGTCAGGACGCCGTGACGTCTATCCAGCGACTCCTTAAAAAGGGGTCTCACCGCCGCGATTGGGGCGTGCCCGGAACTCGGTTGCGACAGTCGCTCCCTCCATACTGCCCTGTGATCGCACCGGAGCTCTTCCCGCGCATTCATCCCGGCGATGCGCCTCCACACGCCACGCCTCATAGACGCGGTGGAGGGCAGTCGCCTCCAGAACCCAGGGGAAGACGATTACACTACAATCCTGAAACACCTTTGCTTTGTCACAGTTTCGTGAAACCGAACACGTTGAGTGTTTCAGTATTGTCTTAGTTGAATGGATTTTAAACATAGTGTCGGTTCAACATTACGCAGGTTAGACACTATGTTTAAAATCCATTCAACAGGTGTCACGAAACTGTGACAAAGCAAAGCAAAGGTGTTTCAGGATTGTAGTGTAATCGTCTTCCCCTGGGTTCTGGAGGCGACTGCCCTCCACCGCGTCTATGAGGCGTGGCGTGTGGAGGCGCATCGCCGGGATGAATGCGCGGGAAAGTAAAGTTTTCAATAATTAATGTTTTTCTTTGCAATAAATTCCGTTCTTCAGCTGTTGTTTTGGAACTGATAGAAAGATACATAAACGCTTACCACAAAAAAACCCGACTGCATAAAAACTAATTTTAAAAATACGTATAAAATAAAACCTAAAAAGAAAGAAACAAGCGTTTAGAATTCACTCATGCACACTCACAGTCGGGGCCCCTTTTTTTTAGCGTGGTAATATCATCAAATGAGTCCTCCCACCCCGGGCAGGGCGGGAGGGACTGTCAGACTTGTTTTGACTAAAATCCACGGTGTCCTTCAATAGCCTTTACGTTCCGGGGTCACGGTGATGAGATAAGTCCCGCGACACCGGCAGGCTTTGGCCCTCTAGAGGGGGGCCCCGTCATGATGCTGAACTCCTTGAGGCGCGCGTGGAACACAACGCGCCGTTGTCCCGGGCATGGTCCATGGTCGGGCAGCGAGTTGCCCTTTACTCGCTGCCCGCATGCCCGCGCCTACGGTGGCCGGAGATCGTCTGCCGACGTCCGACGCCGTGGGCGTCTACCACTGCGGCTGGGGTGGAGGGAGCACGCTATCCTCTCCCTCGCACGGCCCGCCTCCTCCTTCGCGAGCATGACTGCTTCGTAGAAGGAAGCGATCGCTTCCCACTCCGTCTGGCCCCGCAGCATGGCCTCGACCAATGCCGGGCGCGAGAGGTCTCCGCCTAACGCCGCCGAGAGGACACGGTGGTGCTCTGCTCAAGCGGGGCAGCCCTGCACCGTATGATCCACCGTGTGCTCCAGGCGATCCTCGCAGTGGTGACACCCAGGCGTTTCTTCCCTCCCTATCAGACTCAGGAACCTCCCGAAACTCCCGTGTCCGGTGAGGACCTGCGTCATGCGGTAGGTCAGGACGCCGTGACGTCTCTCCAGCCACTCCTCAAAGAGGGGTCTTACCGCCGCGAATGCGGCGTGCCCAGTCGGGGCCCCTTGGGAGGATTTTATTGGTATAATTTGAATGGGCCTCCACTGTGAGTGTGAATGAGTGAATTCTAAACGCTTGTTTCTTTCTTTTTAGTTTCTACTTTATACGTATATTTAAAATTAGTTTTTACACATTCGGGTTTTTGTTTTTCTTTAAATTTTTTTTTTTTTTTCATACTTTTTAGTTGCGATTCTAGTCATTTCATTGAGGGAGTTGATATCGTGGGGATTATTAACTCGGCCTACGCATTTGGTCTCTAGAACAACGCCACATAGAAACAAACACACATACATACCTACACACATACATAGACTGATAAACACATTACCCTCCTTTACGTCGCGCAGTCGGGTAAAAAGATAAACACCCGTTGGTCGCTTGTCTTAAAAGTGTAACTGCAAAACGACCCTTACATCAAGGAGAAATTAATATCGTTTTGACGTTGTTAATTTTTTTAACAATTGTTCAATGGGTGTTTAATTTTTTGTGGCAAGACGGAATGATGTGTTTTATTGTTCACCGCAACTATTTTATAAACTTTATTAGTAATCCTGGCCTGGCCTGTTGGTCTAGTGGTTAGTGACCCTGACTGCTATGCCGGAGGTCGTGGGTTCGATTCCCACCCAGGACAAATGTTTGTGTGATGAGCATGATCATTTGTTCTGTGTCTGGGTGTAATTTATCTATAATATGTATGTATTTAGAAATATTTAAGTATGTTTATCAGTTGTCTAGTACCCATAACACAAGCTCTGCTTAGCTTGGGACTAGATGGCGTTGTGTGATAGTCGTGGAATATTATTATTATTATTATTATTATTAATCCTATGATTACAATGGCAGTCTAATCGCTAATAGCGATATCTTCCAGACAATGTTTGGATGGACTGAACGAATTAGTTGGCTGCCGCAACGAATAATTATCGTATTTTATTCGTATCAATTTATTTTATTACTGGCCTGTTGGTCTAGTGGTTAGTGACCCTGACTGCTATGCCAGAGGTCTTGGGTTCGATTCCCACCCAGGACAAATGTTTGTGTGATGAGCACGATCATTTGTTCTGTGTCTGGGTGTAATTTATCTATAATATCTATGTATGTATTTTTAAATATATAAGTATGTTTATCAGTTGTCTAGTACCCATAACACAAGCTCTGCTTAGCTTGGGACTAGATGGCGTTGTGGAATATTATTATTATTATTTAGGATACTTTCTTCAAATACCTTATTTTTAAGTATTTTTGCCTGACTGACAAAAAACAAGCGCAATAGTGATAATTAATGAATGCCTAAACTTACGCACCGTCCGTTCTATTTTCGCGCCAGTCTACCTGCCGGGGTCGCCGAACTGTCTAAACACGTAACCGTGACCCCAGAACGTAAAAGACTATGGAAGGAACATCGTGGATTTTAGTCAGTACGAATCTGATAGTCCCTCCCGTACCACAGTGGGCAGGTAGACTTAATAGCCTACCTAGTTGAAAAAAAGGTGACTAGAGAAATTAAAAAAAAATGTATAAGTATTTGGCTATGTAGACGTACCTTAGACCCAGAGTAAGCGGGAAAATGTAACACTACACTTAAAAAAAAACTAGCAGTTAAGTCAGTCCGGGAAATAAACAAACATATTATCTAATCACGTAGGTATGTCTAACATAATTATCACTGTATGTCCAAAAACACTTTTTGTAACTAATTCTAGTTTTATAATTCACAAAATTGATGTAAGTAAATAGTTGCAAAAACACATTAACGTCCGCACAACAAGGCCATTGAAAGCGAACTGCCTCCCCTGTTTGTCCCTCTGTAATAAAAATAGCAGCTGCCAACTGAAAATGGGGCGTAGATAGGGCTGAAAATGCATAGTGCACATTTTTCTTGTAAATTTCATTCATAAGTATGTAAGTTACTGTAACAGCTTGTATGGGTATAAGTATGAGTAATTCTTTTAAGTTGAACAAAAGGGGAAATAGGCTATTTTAGAACGCAAATTACGCGCTTATGACGTGGAGTTGCGGATACCAGCCAGTTATAAAATGCAATACAATACAATAGGCTATTTTACTTAGGGCTGATTTTTCAATAGTCAGATAACTTTTATCTGTGGAATAAAAATAGCGGTTTGACAGATTTTCCATAGATAACCTGTCAAACCGCCATTTTTATTCCTCAGATAAAAGATTAGTCCGAAAGATAGATACAAAAATAATATTTGACCTGTATTTTTTCTTTTGTTACATAATATAAACCAAAATAAATTAATGACATTACAACGCTTCTAAACATCACATAACGTCACGGTCGGTATAATTTTAGAGGCGTTATGATGTCGCAAGCCCCACTCTGGAGCGCCATGCGGGCGGCGAGTAATGGGCGACTCGCTGTCCGACGATGAACCATGCGCGGGTCGACGGCGCCTCAAAGAGTGTCAGCATGATGACAGAGGCCGGCCTCTAGAGAACCAAAGCCTGCCGGGGTCGCGGGACTTATCAAATTACCGTGACCCTGGAACGTAAAGGGCTATTGAAGGACACCGTGGATTTTAGTCAGTACAAGTCTGACAGTCCCTCCCGCTCTGCCCTTGGGACCGGGGCCGGGTGGGAGGACTCATTTGATGATTTTACCACGTAAAAAAAGAAGAAGAAAAGCCCCACTCCCGAATTGGAAGCGTTCTGTCAATATTTATTTATTCAAAAAATACGTGTTCATTATTTTTCAATACCTAACTGTTGGACTAAACATAATTTTGAATTTATTTATGCAGTACACTAAATTATTCAGAAAAACTTTTTTAGAAAACTTTGACCCCCTTTTTTGATGTTAATAATTTTGGCATATTACTCGCCCCAATACCATAAATATTATCTTATTTCACTATCTTACTAATGTATAAATGAGAAAAATTGTGAGGATGTATGTATGGGTGTTTGTTACTCTTTCACGTAATAATTGGGTCATTTCACGCAGGCTCAATCCTTTACTAATTTCGCTGTATTTTTTTTTTTGTAGGTTTTTGGATGAAAAAATAAACTTGTTTTATTCTGGAACACATTAGTATTCTTAGTATGAAATAAACAACTGTAGTTGTTTTGAAAATAAGACAGCCACCGAAATTGCCATCCCACCGAAATTAGTTAATGATTGAGCCTGCGTGAAATGACCCAATTACAGAACGGGTTTGAATGATAAATGATATTATTTATTTTGCAAGTGGGTAGTTAAAAACATTTTTACACGTCAAACAATATTTTTAAGCGAGTGAGGCCGGTGTTCCGTACCTGACTACTCTGAGAAGAAACATCCGACACAAACTCAGAGGTCACTGTCTCTTTTAAATTCAAGACATACAGTCAAGACATACGAGGACCATGCAGGTGTCTAAAATGGTCTTTCAAGGAAAGAACTTACAGATTTGAGCGCAATACTGTCCTCTTGTGTAGGTAGTCAGTGCAAGTATTTTTCAGTTAAGTATTGTGTAGCTCGACTCATAACTTAAGGTCATAGCACATTATACCAGCACCGCAACTGCACAGCTGCAGCACGGCGTCACCTTGAATATAGACAACGGCTAGCCGTTAGCGCGCTAACTGAGCGTTGTCCACGAGGTGTAAGCTCGCAGTTCGCGCGCCGTCTGCGAGGTGCAGCTTGCTGTCACCGTGTGCATAATTGTTATAAGGCATTTGTTTCGCTAGCAACTCGAAGTCGGCCGCTGCGCCGTAAGCACGCCGTCAGCTCGCTTGCAGCGTGCGGGCTGCGAGGCGAGTTGTATGGTAGCGGTAAGCGCGCCGACTTCCCGCCGTTGGCTTTTTCATATTGACATTATGAAATCTATACATATAATAAAATAGTAGGAAAGTCAAAACTGTACATTGAATATTTTTTGAAAAGAATACTTGGGGTGTGATCTACAATCGATACCGAAGCCAAAAATATAGTTTTTAGAATTTTTGTCTGTTTGTCTGTTTGTCTGTTTGTCTGTATGTATGTCCGGGATAAACTCAAAAAGTACTGGACGGATTTGAATGATTTTTTTTTTGTTGTATAGGTATTAAGTCTGGCCAACACATAGGCTATAATTTATCTTGGAAACTTGAACACCTGGTGCAGAACCGCAACGGACCAGCTAAACTATAAGTGATACAAAAATGGTGCGATAGCAAAAATTGTTCCGCGTGATGAGCATTTTCTGCTGAGGGAATAAATTTGAAGATCTGGAACACCTGATGTGGAACTCCAAGAGCCCAGCTACACTATAACATATACAGGAATGAAGTCTTAGCAAAGTTGTTCACCCTGATGAGCACTTTCTGTTGACATATAAACATTTAAGATCTGGAATACCTGATGTGGAACACCAAGAGCCCAGCTACACTATAACAAATACAGTAATGACGTTTTTGCAAAGTTGTTCAGCCTGACGAGCACTCTCTGTTGACACACAAAAATTGAAGATCTCTGGAACACCTGATGTGGAACACCAAAAGCCCATCTAAACTATAACATATATGTATAGGAATGAATCTTAGCATGAGTTGCTCAGCCTGATGAGCACTCTCTGTTGACGTATAAAAATTGAAGATCTGGAACACCTGTTGTGAAACTCCAAGAGCCCAGCTACACTATAACATGTAAAGGAATGACGTCTTAGCAAAGTTGTTCAACCTGATGAGCAGTCTCTGTTGACGTATAAAAATTGAAGAACTGGAACACCTGATGTGGAACACCAAGAGCCCAGCTACACTATTACATATACAGGAATGACGTCTTTGCAAAGTTGTTCAGCCTGACGATCACTCTCTGTTTACATAATTATAAAAACTGAAGATCTGGAACACCTGATGTGGAACACCAAAAGCCCAGCTACACTATAACATATAAAGGAATGACGTTTTAGCAAAGTTGTTCAGCCTGATGAGCAGTCTCTGTTGACGTATAAAAATTGAAAATCTTGAACACCTGATGTGGAACACTAAGAGCCCAGCTACACTATAACATAGGTATATAGGATTGACGTCTTAGCAAGAGTTGCTCAGCCTGATGAGCACTCTCTGTTGACGTTTATAAATTGAAGATCTAGAACACCTGTTGTGGAATTCCAAGAGCCCAGCTACAAAGGAATGACGTCTTAGCAAAGTTGTTCAGCCTGATGAGCAGTCTCTGTTGTACGTCACTAACAAAGTAAGATGCGTATTTTTTTTTTTTTGTGTTTGTTGTTTAAAATCCCATTTGACTAAGACAACACTGCAACACAACGTGTTCGTAGTCATGAAACTGTGACAAAGCAAAGGTGTTTCAGGATTGTAATGTAGTCGTCTTCCCCTGGAGGCGACGGCCCTCCACCGCGTCTATCGAGGCGCATCGCCAGGAGAATGATCATCTCATCCGCACGCAAAATACACGCATATGACGTGGAGTTGCGGATACCAGCCCGCTATACAATACAATACAATCGCCAGGATGAATCCCAGGAAAGAACTCCGGCGCGATCAGAGGGCAATATGGAGAGAGCGACTGTCGCAACCGAGTTCCGGGCACGCCCCAACTAGGGTTGCCAACATTTTTTTGTCAGAATATAGTATTTTTTTTGAAAAAGCCATAAAAAATATAGTGCGCTTCAAAAAAATATAGTATTTTAGTAGGGAAGCATAAAAAATAGACTAAAGTTATATTTTTACTTATTTATTTTTTTAAAACTATATTTTTTTTGCACTTCTTCCATATTTTTTAAAAACGTGTTCGTAAATTGCAGGGAGTTTTTTTATTTTTTAGTAATGAAATACAAACGCAAAATATAAACATTTAGCTATTGTACGGAAATATAGTATTTTCGCGTACTATATATTTCTTTAAAAGTATATAGTACGGAGACCCTAAATATAGTACAATAGGTACTATATATTATAGTACGGTTGGCAACCCTAGCCCCAACCGCCGTGGTAAGACCCCTCTTTAAGGAGTGGCTGGATAGGCGTCACGGCGTCCCGCCTGACCTACCACATGACGTAGGTCCTCAACGAACACGAAAGTTTCGGGAGGTAGCAGTGTCGGATAGGGAAGGAAGAATCGCCTGGGTGTCACCACTGCGTGGATCGCCTGGAGGACACGGTGAAGCATACGGTGCAGGACTACCCACTTGGGCAGAGAACCGCCGTGTCCTTACTACGACGATAATCGGTGACCTCTCGTGCTTAGTATTGATCGAGACCATGATGCTGCGGGGCGAGACAGAATGGGAAGCAGTCGCCTCCTTCTGCGAAGCAGTCATGCTAGCGAAGGAGGAGGCGGGACGCATGAGGGAGAGGACATTTTCCACCTCCAGCCCAGCCGCACGTCGACGTACGTAGACGTCGCTACACGATCTCCAGCCACTGTAGGCGCGGCCATGCGAGCGGCGAGTAAGAGTGCACGTTGTGTTCCACGTGATGTATTACCACGCTAAAAAAAATGTAATCGTCTGAATGTACCATGTCGAAAAAAAAGCCGTCGAGACCGTGGACAGAACACTTTGAGACATTCGCCATGATGATAGACCCATGGACAATATCACGGTAGGTACTGTTCTCCAGAAAATTCCGGCAGACACTGCCCGTTGTAAGAAGAATTGATAAGTTACGTATTCGGAGTCCCATCAAGTATAACACTTCAGGAAAATTCTTGGCTATTTGATCGTGCGATACTAAAAAAATGACCGAGCGCCGCAATAAATGAAAACATATTAGCCGAAATTGTTGGGAATGATGTGGTTCACACGTCATACAATAACGTCGTCAATCAGGATGATGCCAGAAACTTACTCGAGATTTTAAATTCATTAACTGCCTGTAGTCCTCGAGCTCATAAAATAACCTAAAATAATAATAATAATAATAAATTTTCGTTTATTTTCTCCCACAAGATACATACAATCATTAAATTTAAAATGCTTAAATATGGAAGGGAGACAGGAGCCCAAACTAAGTAAAGAACTTGTGTCATGGGTCTCCTGGCCTCCTTAACCCGTAAGTAAAAGCTGTAAAAGTAATAACAATGCTTCTCTCTTCTCCACCAAAATTGTGCAATGGAACGCGACTAATAGTTACTGCATTACACAGAAATTTAAGCGAAGCTGAAATTCTCACCGGATGTGGCTCAGGGGAAACTGCATTGATACCGTGAATACCACTCATCTCCAACAATTTCCTTTTCCAGTTCAAACTTACACAATTCCCGGTAGCCGCTTACTTCGCGATGACCATAAATAAGTCCCAAGGACAGACCCTGAAGGAAGCTGATGTCGACCTAAGGTCCAACTGTTTTTCCCACGGCCAACTATATATAACACATGCTCGCCTGTCAGTAATGCTGACCAGCTTTTTATTTTAGCACCAGAGGGAAAAACTACCAATGTCGTATATAAAGTGTTGTGTCTGGAAGTTTTCATTTCATTTGCTTTAAAGTTTGTTATAGATTCTATAACAAACTTTAAAGTGGGACATCAGGTACCCTCACTTTCTCAACGAATTAAAAAAGAGAATATTGGTATAGGTGCCATAAAACCAAATACAATGCGGACGAAGTCGCGGGCAACAGCTAGTATATTATATGACACATGATTTAAGGCTCTTATTTGAATGACAGGTTAAGAGCTGGGTTGGAGCCGTGCCGTTGCCGCGCCGGTATAGTGTGCCATGACCTTTAAGGAGCTCAACGAAACGACGAATTACAATGCCAAAGAAAAGACATTGGGTGGATAGGTGAGTGGGTCAGATAGTTTATAACCTGGTTTACCAGATTTGCATAGGAAAACTTTATACCTATTTTATTTACCCGTGGGATTATTAATGTGACGAGCTGCGTTTTAGTTGACATGAGAATGATCCTTTATGAGTTGTAGCGGGCGGAGCCGCTGGCAACAGCTAGTATTATAAACTTTGAGTAATCGCATATAATACTTAGTCGTGACATAAAACAAACGACATATCATTTTCGATGTGACAATACAGATGCATCTAGATGATTATCTCACAGTTACACAACGGTGCGCAACTGGGTGCATTGTGGTCAGTGAGGCAACTGACTCGTTGTTCTAGTGACAGTTTGATCAACGATTTATTGCACGTCATTTGTTTAAGAAGGCCATAATATGTATGCCATCTATTTAAACAACGTGTAACGTTAATAGCGCAAAACGTCTCGTGGGGTAACTCAGCCCATGTTACTGAACAATGTTTGTTCCAAGACTTTTGGAAATTCGCAACATGGGCTGAGTTACCCCACGAGAGGTTTTACGCTATTAACGTTACATGTTACATGTTGTATACATAGTTACAACTTTCTCTTTTTTTAATATAAAAATCAATTGCTGTTCGTTACTCTCACTAAAATTCTAAAACAGCTAGACCGATTTGGCTGATTTTTGTTTTGAATTATTTTGAGCTGATTTTGACGCGGTACGAAGTTTGCCCGGTCAGCTAGGTATATTATAAATGCGGGAAAAATAAAGCTATACAACTTATATATGCGGGATCGCAGAACATTATGGGCAACTGAATGTACAAGTTGTTTGGGTTACGGGGATCGTCTAAACAGATAAGCGTAGTCCTGGAACGTAAAAGGGCTATTTAAAGGTGCTCCCACACAGAGTTATATAACGTTAGACTGACTTTTTTAAACAAATTATAACAATAGGTATAAATTGTTACAAATTATAATAAATTGTTATTGATGTTATACAACTTCATTTAACAAAATGTTTTACAACTGATTACAATATGATATAACAAAATATAACTTTTGTTGTATAACATCATCATTCCTCGAAAGACAAACCGAGTTCAACCAATGTGGGAGCGTTTATAACATATAACATTTCTTAACATGTTGTAGAGTATTGTTACACGCTATTATAAATGTTATCGTGTTACACAATGTTGTATAACGTTTATAACTGCAGTGTGGGAGCACCAGCAAACTATGGGAATATAGTTTTTTTTCATGTTCTAGATTGGACTTCAACCGTTTCACGATTGCGGGACCGGAGCAAATGAATAATGTTTGCAACCAGGATCAGTTCATTGTATCAGGGGGCAACCCTGTACCAGCCATCTGTGGAGTCAATCAAGGCAGTCATAGTGAGTAAACTTCTAGATGTCGCTTTATACGAAAAAGATCATACGCGCGGTTGGGCGGAGGCGACGAAGTGGAATTGTACCCACTTAAAGAGTACGCGGAGGGGCTGGTAAGTGAGATGAGTGTGCCCAAGAACTCCTCGACCTCATCACATTGGCCCCTGTCTATCGTCGCACAGCTAGACGCAGGCAAGTTAACATCCCTAGATCCCTACCTCGTTGCTTTTCCACCAATTCCAATAATTAAAGATTGCTGGGAGCGGACAACGCCCTAAAATCATTGTTGTATTGAATGCGAAGCGCATTGCCCGTTTTAGGGCTTAGTGATCACAAATGCTGCTAGTGTTAAATGTTAGGCAGTAAGCCTTAAAAACAGATAACCATGAAACCTTTTACATAAGAGATATGCGCTCCCTTTAAATTCTTTTTAAGTGAACGACTCTCTGCAAAAGGAACCATACGGTTTTACAGGAGAGATCCACATTCAAACTTTAAACTTTTCTCACGACAATTTCTCAATTAATTCCTAAAGAACTATCAGACAACATCCCAGTAATTTCTTCGTCCCAATTTCCTACTAAAGTTCAGTACAGGCAGAGTTTAAAACATTCTCTCTCAAGCTCTGAACTCAGTTGAATTCATGGATTTTAAAATCCCCAAATTTAACCGAGTTTAAATCTAAAAGGTCAAAGAAATGTTTGCACTTGACGTATGCTTTGGGTAAGTGAGAAAGACGAAGACCTATGCAGCTATCTTCATACCCGAAAATTAAGAGCTATTCATTCGAATGTTATGTGTTGAAACTTTGGTTCTTAACTAGATTAAAATCATTGTATTCGCCTACTGCTTCCGTGAACAAGCTTGTATTTGTTACATTATAATGTATGCAATATTATTCAAACCATAAGGCGCAGGTCTTGTAAATTTCACTCGCGCCGAATTATTTGCGTAATGTTTTTTTTGAACAAAATAGTGAAATAGCTTGAAATATGTATTACTAGCTGTTGCCCGCGACTTCGTCCGCATTGTATTTGGTTTTAAGGCACCTAAACTAATATTCTCTTTTTTAATTTGTTGAGTTATTGAGGGTCCCACTTTAAAGTTTGTTATAGAATCTATAACAAACTTTAAAGCAAATGAAATGAAAACTTCCAGACACAACACTTTATATACGACATAGGTAGTTTTTCCCTCTGGTGCTAAAATAAAAAGGTGGTCAGCATTACTGACAGGCGAGCATGTGTTATATAGTTGGCCGTGGGAAAAACAGTTGGACCTTAGGTCGACATCAGCTTCCTTCAGGGTCTATCCTTGGGACTTATTTTTATGGTCATCGCAAAGTAAGCGGCTACCGAGAATTGTGTGAGTTTGAACTGGAAAGGGAAATTGTTGGAGATGAGTGGTATTCACGGTATCAATGCAGTTTCCCCTGAGCCACATCCGGTGAGAATTTCAGCTTCGCTTAAATTTCTGTGTAAAGGTGCGTACAGACCATGTAACATGTTATATAACATGTGTTATAAAACACTACAACTCTATGTAGAATGTTACCATGAAAAATGTTATATGTATAACAATGTTATATAACATGTTATGTTATATAGTCTGTTCAGTACGCACCGTAATGCAGTAACTATTAGTCGCGTTCCATCGCACAATTTTGGTGGAGTTAGATTTCTTAGAAGCATTATTATTACTTTAAGGTTCGAGGACCACAGGCAGTTGATGAATTTAAAATCTCGAGTGGGTAATTGCTGGCATCACCCTAATTGACGACGTTATTGTATGATGTGTAAACCACATAATTCCCAACAATTTCGGCTAATATGTTTTCATTTATTGCAGCGGTTCGGTCATTTTTTTAGTATCGCACGATCACATAGCCAAGAGTTTTCCTGAAGTGTTATACTTGACGGGACTCCGAATACGTAACTTATCAATTCTTCTTACAACGGGCAGTGTCTGCCGGAATTTTACAGAGAACAGTACCTACCGTGATATTGTCCATGGGTCTATCATCATGGCGAATGTCTCAAAATGTTCTGTCCACGGCCTCGACGGCTTTTTTGTTCGACATGATACATTCAGACGATTACATTTTTTTAGCGTGGTAATACATCACGTGGAACACAACGTGCACTCTTCGCTCACTCGCCGCGCCTACAGTGGCTGGAGATCGTGTAGCGACGTCTGTCGCCATCGGTGTCTACCGCTGCGGCTGGGCTGGAGGTGGACATTGTCCTCTCCCTCATGCGTCCCGCCTCCTCCTTCGCTAGCATGACTGCTTCGCAGAAGGAGGCGACTGCTTCCCATTCTGTCTCGCCTCGCAGCATGGCCTCGACCAACACTAAGCACGAGAGGTCACCGCCGATTATCGTCGTAGGGAGAACACGGTGGTGCTCTGCCCAAGCGGGTAGTCCTGCACCGTATGCTCCACCGTGTCCTCCAGGCGATCCACCCAGTGGTGACACCCAGGCGATTCTTCTTTCCCTATCAGACACAGCTACCTCCCGAAACTTTCGTGTCCGGTGAGGACCTACGTCATGTGGTAGGTCAGGCGGGACGCCGTGACGCCTATCCAGCTACTCCTTAAAGAGGGGTCTTACCGCCGCGGTTGGGGCGTGCCCGGAACTCGGTTGCGACAGTCGCTCTCTCAATATTGCCCTGTGATCACGCCGGAGCTCTTTCCGGGAATTCATCCTGGCGATTGTATTGTATAGCGGGCTGGTATCCGCAACTCCACGTCATATGCGCGTATTTTGCGTGCGGATGAGATGATCATTCTCCTGGCGATGCGCCTCGATAGACGCGATGGAGGGCCGTCGCCTCCAGGGGAAGACGACTACATTATAATCCTGAAACACCTTTGCTTTGCCACAGTTTCATGACTACGAACACGTTGAGTGTTGCAGTGTTGTCTTAGTCAAATGGGACTTTAAGCAACAAAAAAAAATACGCATCTTACTTTGTTAGTGACGTACAACAGAGACTGCTCATCAGGCTGAACAACTTTGCTAAGACGTCATTTCTTTTTATGTTATAGTGTAGCTGGGCTTTTGGTGTTCCACATTAGGTGTTCCAGATCTTAAATTGTTATATGTCAACAGAGAGTGCTGATCAGGCTGAACAACTTTGCTAAAACGTCATTCCTTTATATGTTATAGTGTAGCTGGGCATTTGGTGTTCCACATCAGGTTCCAGATCTTCAATTTTTATATGTCAACAGAGAGTGATCGTCAGGCTGAACAACTTTGCAAAGACGTCATTCCTGTATATGTTATAGTGTAGCTGGGGTCTTGGTGTTCCACATCAGGTGTTCCAGAGATCTTCAATTTTTGTATGTCAACAGAGAGTGCTCATCAGGCTGAACAACTTTGCAAAGACGTCATTCCTGTATTTGTTATAGTGTAGCTGGGCTCTTGGTGTTCCACTACAGGTGTTCCAGATCTTCAATTTTTATACGTCAACAGAGAGTGCTCATCAGGCTGATCAACTCTTGCTAAGACGTCATTCCTATATATGTTATAGTGTAGCTGGGCTCTTGGAGTTCCACAACAGGTGTTCCAGATCTTCAATTTTTATACGTCAACAGAGAGTGCTCATCAGGTGGAACAATTTTTGCTATCGCACCATTTTTGTATCTCTTATAGTTTAGCTGGTCCGTTGCGGTTCTGCACCAGGTGTTCAAGTTTCCAAGATAAATTATAGCCTATGTGTTGGCCAGACTTAATACCTATACAACAAAAAAAAAATCATTCAAATCCGTCCAGTACTTTTTGAGTTTATCCCGGACATACATACAGACAAACAGACAAACAGACAAACAGACAAAAATTCTAAATACTATATTTTTGGCTTCGGTATCGATTGTAGTAGAGCAAGAGCCCGTGAACCCCAGACCTACGTTATTTTATAAAGGCTGAAAGTTTGTCAGCGGATGCTCCCAACACTGGTAAGAACGATGACCATTTATGGAGTTTGGGTTATGGTGGCTTTGGCAGGTAAACGGTACTAAAGATGCGTAAAATATAAGTTTACTTACGTCATAGTATAAAAGCTGATTTTTATATATAATACTCGGGTAATAAGTAGATGATGTGTCCTCATCAGCCAGACACTTATCATGGTGGCAACCCCTTGCCAGACACCCTTAATGTTCACGAAATTATAAGTTTACTTACGTTATAGTATAAAAGCTGATTTGTTTAAATAATACTTGGGTAATAATATGTAGATGATGTTTCCTCATTAGCCAGACACTTTTGATAGTTCCAACCACTTGCCAGACAAACATTGTAAATAGCCCAGTCAACTGATGTTCAAAACAAGGTAAAGAGGGAAAGTCTTGGAACACAATTTTTGACTACGCAACTTGGTTTGGACTAGTTAGGAGGAGAACATATCGAAAGTCCCCATCCCTAGCCCTTGAGCTAAGGGGGTGGGAGGGGTTCGTAGGTACCACTTTTTGGTTTTTCGCTTATATCTCGGAAAGTCGGAAACCATGGGTCCTAGCGACATAATACATATGAACAAAACAAAAGCTGGATAAATTCTCTATAAGTTTAATTCAGTAAACATTTCCAGGTCTTGTTTAGTTTTCGAGATATCTGCTCTTGAAAGTCTGTAATATTGGTTAAAATCATTTTTACCTCTTTGCATGTGGAAAGTTGTATTTGATGTCGCCAAAGATCCAGAAAACAGCATCAGTGTTTCGGACCCTCCAAGTTGCGCAGAATGTCATTTTAATTTATATTAGGTACATTACAACTTAAGTCGTATTTCGTTAGATTCGAGTCGTTTTATAAGATTTGACCCAATTCTGTTGCCCAGATATTATCCTTCTAATACAATGAAATTATCCTAACATGACACTAAACCAAATAGCATCATAAAAATTATTTTTTTTTTATTTATTTATCATAAAAAAATAAATTATTTTTTCATTCATACTCATTTTACACACATTTAAGAGTACTTTGGATCCAAGAGCGAGCGATAAGCGAGCTTGGGACTTGGGGCACCCCGACTCGGACAGGTTAGGTTCGAAGGGGATGGCGGGGTCTACATACCAATTTTTATGGACACCTCACACTTGATCAAAAATTAAATATGCTAAAATTGTTAACATTATAAAAAGCTAAAGGTTCCTAAGATCGTTTTTCTGTAGCTCTTATGGAAGCGGATTTCTCCATATTGGTCAACTTAGAATCAAAACCCTGTACATGTACCTACCTAATGTGTAATTATAATCTAGAATGAGTTTCTGAGCTATTTTTACTGCTCCCTCGGTGGAAGGAAGACAAAAAATATCAAGCTTGATGGTGGCTACCGCGAATTCAAGAATTTGTTATAACTTTGTGAGCACTGTAAGAGACCCTTATAGCTGGAAGCTCATATCGCTTCAAGATGCAGGTTTCACTTGGCTTAGTTCATTGTAGGTGGTAAAGGGAGTGTCTGAAAAGACTGCTCCTGCTTTCTGGACCTATGGCTATATTGGCGACCTATATTGGCGATATGAAATACAACTTTCCAAATGCAAAAAGATAAAAATGATTTTTCACAATATTACAGACTTTCAAGAGCAGATAGCTCGAAAACTAAACAAGACCTGGAAACATTTATTGAATTAAACTTATGGGGAATTTATTCAGCTTTTATTTTTTTCATATATATTATGCCGCTAGGACCCATGGTTTCCGACTTTCCGAGATATAAGCGAAAAACCAAAAAGTGGTACCTACGAACCCCTCCCTCCCCCTTAGCTCAAGGGCTAGGGATGGGGACTTTCGATATGTTCTCCTCCTAACTAGTCCAAACCAAGTTGCGTAGTCAAAAATTGTGTTCCAAGACTTTCCCTCTTTACCTTGTTTTGAACATCAGTTGACTGGGCTATTTACAATGTTTGTCTGGCAAGTGGTTGGAACTATCAAAAGTGTCTGGCTAATGAGGAAACATCATCTACATATTATTACCCAAGTATTATTTAAACAAATCAGCTTTTATACTATAACGTAAGTAAACTTATAATTTCGTGAACATTAAGGGTGTCTGGCAAGGGGTTGCCACCATGATAAGTGTCTGGCTGATGAGGACACATCATTTACTTATTACCCGAGTATTATATATAAAAATCAGCTTTTATACTATGACGTAAGTAAACTTATATTTTACGCATCTTTAGTACCGTTTACCTGCCAAAGCCACCATAACCCAAACTCCATAAATGGTCATCGTTCTTACCAGTGTTGGGAGCATCCGCTGACAAACTTTCAGCCTTTATAAAATAACGTAGGTCTGGGGTTCACGGGCTCTTGGGCTATAGATCACAGCCCAAGTATTCTTTTCAAAAAATATTCAATGTACAGTTTTGACTTTCCTACTATTTTATTCATCATCATCATCTCAGCCGTAGGACGTCCACTGCTGAACATAGGCCTCCCCTTTTGATTTCCACTTATACCGGTTGGAAGCGACCTGCATCCAGCGTCTTCCGGCGACCTTTATAAGGTCGTCTGTCCACCTTGCTGGTGGACGTCCTACGCTGCGCTTGCTAGTCCGTGGTCTCCACTCTAGCACTTTTCGACCCCATCGGCCATCTGCTCTGCGAGCAATATGGCCTGCCCATTGCCACTTCAGCTTGCTAATCCGGTGGGCTATATCGGTGACTTTAGTTCGTCTACGGATCTCCTCATTTCGGATTCGATCACGTAGAGAAACACCTAGCATAGCCCTCTCCATAGCTCGTTGAGCGACTTTGAGCTTTGAGATGAGGCCGATAGTGAAAGACCACGTTTCGGTGCCGTAACTCATCACTGGTAACACACATTGGTTGAAGACTTTCGTCTTGAGGCACTGAGGTATGTCGGACGAAAAGACGTTGCGTAGTTTCCCGAACGCTGCCCAACCGAGTTGGATTCGGCGGTTGACCTCTTTCTCGAAGTTGGACCTACCTAACTGGACTACTTGTCCTAAGTAGATATATGAGTCAACAACTTCGAGTACCGAGTTTCCAACAGAGACTGGGGTGGGCACAACATTGGCATTTGACATAATTTTCGTCTTGTCCATGTTCATTTTCAAGCCCACCCGTTGTGAAACTCGGTCGAGGCCATCGAGCATCATGCTGAGTTCCTCCATCGACTTTGCCATGACTACGATGTCGTCGGCAAACCGAAGGTGAGTGATGTATTCGCCGTTGATGTTGATGCCAAGTCCTTGCCATTCCAGGAGCTTGAAGGCGTCTTCCATTGCGGCAGTAAACAGTTTCGGGGAGATAACGTCCCCCTGTCTTACGCCTCTTCTCAATGGAATCGCCTTCGTGCTCTGCTCCTGTACTCGGACCGACATGGTGGCGTTATTATACAAGCACTTCAACACCTCGATGTACCGATAGTCAATACGGCATCGCTGGAGTGACTCAAGTACCGCCCATGTTTCCACCGAATCGAAGGCTTTCTCATAGTCCACAAACGCTAAGCATAATGGCAGGTTATACTCTTCGGTCTTCTGTATAACTTGCCGCAGCGTATGGATGTGGTCTATGGTACTATAGCCTCTTCGGAAACCGGCTTGTTCGGGAGGCTGGAAGTCATCAAGTCTGTGTTCGAGACGGTTCGTGATAACCCTTGAAAACAGCTTATAAACATGACTTAGAAGCGTGATGGGTCTGTAGTTCTTCAATAGGCTGTTATCACCTTTTTTGAAGAACAGCACCACCTCACCTCTACTCCATGTTTCAGGCGTTTTGCCCTCAGAGAGGACGGAATTAAAGAGCTTCTGGAGGACTTTAAGTACCGGTGTTCCACCCGCTCTCAGAAGCTCTGAAGTGATTCCGTCCTCGCCCGGCGCCTTGTTGTTCTTAAGCTGCTTCAGGGCCATCCTAATCTCGTACAGACTGATGTCCGGGATATCTTCGGTATAATGTCGGGACAGCTTGGCTCTGGGATCTCCTACCAAGCGGTCAACGGGCTTTGCGACCGAAGTTTATAACTGTTTATAAGTGCTTTGGTCGACGCTATGCTGCCATCCTCCCGTTTCAGCTTTGTCATCTGGCTCTGCCCAATAGACTTGTCCTTTGCGAACATTTTAGAGCCTTGGTTTCGCTGTATGGTCTCTTTAACACGATTCGTATTAAAGAGACGCAGATCATGTCGCAAGGACTTAGATATCCGTCTATTGAGCTGCCTATATGACTTCGCGTCATCGGAAGACTGCAACTGTAGCAAACGTCGTTCAGCCATGAGGTTTAAGGTTTGCTCGGTCAATTTCTGGGGTCTATCTTTACGACAGGGTCTAAAAAACTTAGACCCTACCGTGCGGACAGTTTCCACTAGCCCGTCGTTGATCTCGTCCACTGACACTAAGTTCTCAAGGCAAGCAAAGCGATTAGAGAGCTCGAGTTGAAAGCTTTCGGGGTTTTGAATATGGGGCCGAGTAGGTCGGAGCGTAGACTTCATCAGGCTGGACCTTTCAAGTTTAACATTGATATTCAGCGAGCCTCTTACGATTCGGTGATCGCTACCGGTTTTTACCCTGTTGATCACAGAGACATCGCTGAATATCCGTTTCTTGTCGGTCATGAAGAAGTCTATCTCGTTTCTCGTGAAACCATCGGGACTCAGCCAGGTCCATTTCCTGTGAGGCGGCTTCTGGAAGAAAGAGTTCATCATAAAGAGTTCCTCTTTCTCCAGAAAGTCGGCCAGCCTCTGTCCCCTAGGGTTCCGTTGCCCATACCCAAATTGCCCCACTCTCAACTCATCACCGCTTTTCCTGCCCAACTTTGCGTTAAAGTCCCCCATAACAACAGTGAAGTGGGTTTTGGAGCTATGTATGGCCCTACTAACGTCCTCATACATAGTCTCCACTTCATCATCGGAGTGTGACGAGGTCGGTGCGTATACCTGAATGACCTTCAGCGAATATCTTTTGGATATTCTGAGTATTAGGTATACCACCCTGCTCGACACACTGTCGATGGTTATTATGTTGTTTACGAGGGACTTGTGAACGAGAAACCCGACACCACCTTGGGACTGTTGGTCGCCCTCCCGGTAGTAGAGCAAGTTACCAGACTTCAGGGTTACGGTGTCCTCCCCCTCTCTTCGGACTTCGCATAACCCCATAATATCCCAGTGTAACTTGCTCAGCTCCTCTTCCAGCTCGCAGATCCTTTCGTCAGTCCTCAATGTGCGTATGTTGTGTGTTACCAGGGCCAGTCGTCGTGGGGGTGGGTAGCCGGATCTCTTCCGGAGATTCTTAGCACCCCCTGCTCCGCCGTTACCTTGACCGCTACCCGCGCCAGGGATAGCGGAGCTGCCGGGGACTGGGGGCCTGGTTTTTGTGGTCGTCATTTGGGGGTAATTTGCCTTAATCGCCACGCTTGGCAGGCGGGTTGGCGATCGCAGTGAGGATGTGCAGTACACGGAGGACGCTGCTGCCCGACCTCCGGTTTGTCCCTTAGTCGCCTCTTACGACACCCACGGGATGATTTGGGGGAGCGCAATTCTAAGCCGGCGCCCCACGGCGAACTATTTTATTATATGTATAGATTATCAGCGACTGATCAAGAGTTCTGACCGCCCTAGGCTAATTATGAAGACGCGCCCCCGCCAGGTGTGTTATGGACGGCCTAAAAAGTAGTAACTGAGTAGAGTAGTAGTGTGAATATTTTAACATGGTTCACTATCAGATACTACCTATAAATTTTTTCAGATCTATCTGCAAGCGAAACTAACGTTGTTTTTTAATCTGCACGACATTCAACCTTTTTTTATCGTGGTAAATTCATCAAATGAGATGACAAGTTACTGCAGGCCAAGTAGAAAACCAAATCTATGTCGTATTTGGCCGCATGACTTGTATTGGCTTGGTTTCTATAGACAACTTAGTTGCCATTGCCATTGACCATGAGCCTGGTCATCTAGTGTGCAGTGAAGTTGCTTCGACTTGATTTTTGTTTTAAATATTAACTCTACATCAAAATTAAATATTTAAAAATAAAGAGGAGAGGCATCATCATAGACACGATTTCGCCCCCCCCCCCCCCCCGATTCGCGCCCTACGCTGCAGACTAATTAGCCTAAGGGTTAATCAGGCCCTGCTTGCCACGATTCACCAATCACATGACTGATGCGCATGGCTGACCACGTGACACATCTGTATTCAAGCCATGTGATTGGTGAATCGCGGCACAGCTCGCTCCGCACCGCTTAGTTGAACCGAAGCCTTAAGCTTGTTTTTTTTATTTATTTAACTAGCTTTTGCCCGCGACTTCGTACGCGGATCCTGTTTCTTATGCCGGCGACGATGGGGTCGTCAAAATCGAAGATCTGAAACGTCGAATTCTAAGAGCCAGGCTGAACAACTCTTGCCAAGACGTCATTCCTATATATGTTATAGTGTAGCTGGGGTCTTGGAGTTCCACATCAGGTGTTCCAGATCTCAATTTTCATACGTCAACAGAGAGTGCTCATTAGGCTGGATAACTCTTGCTAAGACGTCATTCCTATAAATGTTATAAAGTAGCTGGGCTGTTGGAAGTTCCACATCAGATGTACCAGATCTCCAATTTTTATACGACAACATTACAGAGGTTGCTCATCAGGCTCAACAACTCTTGCTAAGACGTTTTTACTGTATATGTTACAGAGTATCTAGGCTCTTGGAGTTCCACACCAGGTGTTCCAGATCTCAATTTTCATACGTCAACAGAGAGTGCTCATTGGGCTGGACAACTCTTGCTAAGACGTCATTCCCATATATTATGTTATAAAGTAGCTGGGCTGTTGGAGTTCCCCATCAGGTGTACCAGATCTACAAATTTTATACGACAACAGAGGTTGCTCATCAGGCTCAACAACTCTTGCTAAGACGTCTTTACTGTATAAGTTATAGTGTAGCTAGGCACTTGGAGTTCCACATCAGGTGTTCCAGTTCTTTAATTTTTATACGTCAACAGAGAGTGCTCATCAGGCTGAACAACTCTTGCTAAGACGTCTTTACTGTATATGTTATAGAGTATCTAGGCTCATAGAGTTCCACACCAGGTGTTCCAGATCTCAATTTTCATACGTCAACAGAGAGTGCTCATTAGGCTGGATAACTCTTGCTAAGACGTCATTCCTATAAATTTTATAAAGTAGCTGGGCTGTTGGAAGTTCCACATCAGATGTACCAGATCTCCAATTTTTATACGACAACAGAGGTTGCTCATCAGGCTCAACAACTCTTGCTAAGACGTCTTTGCTCTATATGTTCCAGTGTAGCTGGGCTCTTGAAGTTCCACATCAGGTGTTCCAGATCTTCAATTTTTATACGTTGACAGAGAGTACTCATCAGGTTGAATATCTCTTGCTAAGACGTCATTCACTTATATGTTATAGTGTAGCTGGGCTCTTGGAGTTCCACATCAGGTGTTCCAGATCTTCAAATTTTTATACAGCAACAGAGAGTGCTTATCAGGCTGAACAACTCTTGCTAAGACGTCGTGCCTGTATATGTCATAGTGTAGCTGGGCTCTTGGTGTTCCACATCAGGTGTCCAGGATCTTCAAATTTATGCTCTCAGCAGAAAACGCTCATCACGTGGAACAATTTTTGCTATGGCACCATTTCTGTATCTCTTATAGTTAAGCAGGTCTGTTGCGGTTCTGCATCAGGTGTTCAAGTTTCCAAGATAAATTATAGCCTATATGTTAACGGGACTTAATACCTATACAACGAAAAAAAAATATTCAAATCCGTCCAGTAGTTCCGAAGATTAGCGTGCACAAACACACAGACAAACAAACAAACAGACAAACCGACAAACAGACAAACAGACAAAAAAAATTTTAACTACATTTTCGGGTTCGGCATCGATATAATAACAATCCCTGATACTTTTTTTTTATATATTTCCATTGTACAGACACCACTTTTCTACAAATCTATACATATAATAAAATAGTAGGAAAGTCAAAACTGTACATTGAATATTTTTTGAAAAGAATACTTGGGGTGTGATCTACAATCGATACCGAAGCCAAAAATATAGTTTTTAGAATTTTTGTCTGTTTGTCTGTTTGTCTGTTTGTCTGTTTGTCTGTTTGTCTGTTTGTCTGTTTGTCTGTATGTATGTCCGGGATAAACTCAAAAAGTACTGGACGGATTTGAATGTTTTTTTTTTTTGTTGTATAGGCATTAAGTCTGGCCAACACATAGGCTATAATTTATCTTGGAAACTTGAACACCTGGTGCAGAACCGCAACGGACCAGCTAAACTATAAGAGATACAAAAATGGTCCGATAGCAAAAATTGTTCCACCTGATGAGCACTCTCTGTTGACGTATGAAAATTGAAGATCTGGAACACCTGATGTGGAATACCAAAAGCCCAGCTACACTATAACATGTAAAGGAATGACGTCTTAGCAAAGTTGTTCAGCCTGATGAGCAGTCTCTGTTGACGTATAAAAATTGAAGATCTGGAACACCTGATGTGGAACACCAAAAGCCCAGCTACACTATAACATATAAAGGAATGACGTCCTAGCAAAGTTGTTCAGCCTGATGAGCTGTCTCTGTTGACGTATAAAAATTGACAATCTTAAACACCTGATGTGGAACACCAAGAGCCCAGCTACACTATAACATATATAGGAATGACGTCTTAGCAAGAGTTGATCAGCCTGATGAGCACTCTCTGTTGACGTATAAAAATTGAAGATCTGGAACACCTGTTGTGGAACACCAAGAGCCCAGCTACACTATAACAAATACAGAAATGACGTCTTTGCAAAGTTGATCAGCCTGACGAGCACTCTCTGTTGACATACAAAAATTGAAGATCTCTGGAATACCTGATGTGGAACACCAAGAGCCCAGCTACACTATAACATATAAAGGAATGACGTCTTTGCAAAGTTGTTCAGCCTGACGAGCACTCTCTGTTGACATACAAAAATTGAAGATCTCTGGAACACCTGATGTGGAACACCAAAAGCCCATCTAAACTATAGCATATAATTATGTATAGGAATGAAGTCTTAGCAAGAGTTGCTCAGCCTGATGAGCACTCTCTGTTGACATATAAAAATTGAAGATCTGGAACACCTGATGTGGAACACCAAATGCCCAGCTACACTATAACATAATTATAAAGGAATGACGTTTTAGCAAAGTTGTTCAGCCTGATGAGCAGTCTCTGTTGATGTATAAAAATTGAAAATCTTGAACACCTGATGATGAACACCAAGAGCCCAGCTACACTATAACATATGTATGAATGACGTCTTTGCAAAGTTATTCAGCCTGATGAGCACTCTCTGTTGACATATAAAAAATTAAGATCTGGAACACCTAATGTTAAACACCAAAAGCCCAGCTAAACTATAACATATATAGGAATGACGTCTTAGCAAGAGTTGCTCAGCCTGATGAGCACTCTCTGTTGACGTATAAAAATTGAAGATCTGGAACACCTGTTGTGGAACTCCAAGAGCCCAGCTACACTATAATATAAAAAGGAATGACGTCTTAGCAAAGTTGTTCAGCTTGATGAGCAGTCTCTGTTGTACGTCACTAACAAAGTAAGATGCGTATTTTTTTTTTTGTTTTTTGTTGTTTAAAGTCCCATTTGACTAAGACAACACTGCAACACTCAACGTGTTCGTAGTCATGAAACTGTGACAAAGCAAAGGTGTTTCAGGATTATAATGTAGTCGTCTTCCCCTGGAGGCGACGGCCCTCCATCGCGTCTATCGAGGCGCATCGCAAGGAGAATGATCATCTCATCCGCACGCAAAATACGCGCATATGACGTGGAGTTGCGGATACCAGCCCGCTATACAATACAATCGCCAGGATGAATTCCCGGAAAGAGCTCCGGCGTGATCACAGGGCAATATTGAGAGAGCGACTGTCGCAACCGAGTTCCGGGCACGCCTCTAGACCCCTCTTTAAGGAGTAGCTGGATAGGCGTCACGGCGTCCCGCCTGACCTATCACATGACGTAGGTCCTCACCGGACACGAAAGTTTCGGGAGGTAGCTGTGTCTGATGGGGAAAGAAGAATCGCCTGGGTTTCACCACTGCGTGGATCGCCTGGAGGACACGGTGGAGCATACGGTGCAGGATTACCCGCTTGGGCAGAGCACCGCCGTGTCCTCACTACGACGATAATCGGTGACCTCTCGTGCTTAGTGTTGGTCGAGGCCATGCTGCGGGGCGAGACAGAATGGGAAGCAGTCGCCTCCTTCTGCGAAGCAGTCATGCTAGCGAAGGAGCAGGCGGGACGCATGAGGGAGAGGACAATGTCCACCTCCAGCCCAGCCGCAGCGGTAGACGCCGATGGCGACAGACGTCGCTACACGATCTCCAGCCACAGTAGGCGCGGCCATGCGGGCGGCGAGTAAAAGTGCACGTTGTGTTCCACGTGATGTATTACCACGCTAAAAAATGTAATCGTCTGAATGTAATGTCGAACAAAAAAGCCGTCGAGGCCGTGGACAGAACACTTTGAGACATTCGCCATGATGATAGACCCATGGACAATATCACGGTAGGTACTGTTCTTTGTAAAATTCCGGCAGACACTGCCCGTTGTAAGAAGACTGCCCGTTGTAAGAAGAATTGATAAGTTACGTATTCGGAGTCCCGTCAAGTATAACACTTCAGGAAAACTCTTGGCTATGTGATCGTGCGATACTAAAAAAATTACCGAACCGCTGCAATAAATGAAAACATATTAGCCGAAATTGTTGAACATTTTTCATGGTAACATTCTACATAGAGTTGTAGTGTTTTATAACACATGTTATATAACATGTTACATGGTCTGTACGCACATTTACACAGAAATTTAAGCGAAGCTGAAATTCTCACCGGATGTGGCTCAGGGGAAACTGCATTGATACCGTGAATACCACTCATCTCCAACAATTTCCCTTTCCAGTTCAAACTCACACAATTCCCGGTAGCCGCTTACTTCGCGATGACCATAAATAAGTCCCAAGGACAGACCCTGAAGGAAGCTGATGTCGACCTAAGGTCCAACTGTTTTTCCCACGGCCAACTATATAACACATGCTCGCTTGTCAGTAATGCTGACCACCTTTTAATTTAGCACCAGAGGGAAAAACTACCAATGTCGTATATAAAGTGTTGTGTCTGGAAGTTTTCATTTCATTTGGGACAATCAATTCAAGTGGGACATCAGGTACCCTCACTTTCTCAACAAATTAAAAAAGAGAATATTAGTTTAGGTGCCTTAAAACCAAATACAATGCGGACAAAGTCGCGGGTAACAGCTAGTTTATTATATGTATAGATTAAATACTACTGATTTGTTTTATATTCTAAGTCTATATTTAAGAAAAAAAACATCCCCACTTTACGTGTACAGGAGGTACCCTAAAAAAAAATATTTTTCGAGATTTTATTTTACCACTTTTTCGGCACAACAAAATCCGTATATTTACACCAAATTACAGCTCTCTAGTACTGTGCGTCTCTGAGCTAAACTGCGGACAGACGGACGGACGGACGGACGGACGGACGGACATGGCGAAACTATAAGGGTTCCTTGTTGACTACGGAACCCTAAAAATGACTTAATTTTTAAATAATTTGACTGGCCTGTTGGTCTAGTGGTTAGTGACCCTGACTGCTATGCCGGAGGTCGTGGGTTCGATTCCCACCCAGGACAAATGTTTGTGTGATGAGCACGATCATTTGTTCTGTGTCTGGGTGTAATTTATCTATATGTATGTATTTAGAAATCTAAATATATAAAACTCAAAGGTGACTGACTGACATAGTGATCTATCAACGGACAGCCCAAACCACTGGACGGATCGGGCTGAAATTTGGCATGCAGGTAGATGTTATGACGTAGGCATCCGCTAAGAAAGGATTTTGATCAATTCTACCCCCAAAGGGGTAAAATAGGGGTTGAAAGTTTGTATGAAACTTTGTCAATTTTAAACCGATTGGGCTGAGACTTTGCATGCATAAAGCTACTATGACGTAAACATCCCCTAAGAAAGGATTTTAATAAATCCACCCCTAAGGGGATAAAATAGGGGATGAAAGTTTGTATAAATCTTCTTAGGTTTTCGGCTGATTGAACTGAAATTAAAGATTGGAGCTACTATGATGAAAACATCCGCTTAAATAGGATTTTGATAAATTCAACCCCCATGGGTATAAAGTAAGGGATGATGGAGGATGTAAATGTACGACGAAAAGGAAAAACGGAGTTTTAGACGGTAGAGCACACGGTGCAGGACTGCCCCGCTTGGGGAGAGCACCGTTATCTCCTCACGACGGAGATGAATGTACCATGTCGAACAAAAAAGCCGTCGAGGCCGTGGACAGAACACTTCGAGACATTCGCCATGGTGTTAAAAAATTACCCATGGGCAATATCACGATAAGTACTGTTCTCTGGAGAATTCCGGCAGACGCTTCCTGTTGTAAAAATAATTTGATAAGTTCCGAATTCGGAGACCCGGCAAGTATAACACTTCAGGAAAATCCTTGGCTATCTGAACTCGCGATACTTAAGAAATGACCAAACCGCTGCAATAAAATACATATTAGCCGAAATTGTTGGGAAAGATGTGGTTTACATGTCGTATAATAACGTCATACGACATGTAAACCACATCTTTCCGCCACCAACTACGCAATCAAGGTTTTAAATTCATTAACTGCCAGTGATCTTCCAGACTTCCAGCTCATAAAATAACCTTTAAAGTCGGCATTCCCATAATGCTTCTAAGAAATCTAACTCCATCGAAATTGTGCAATGGAATGCGAGTAAGAGTTACTGCATTACACAGAAACCTGGTGTGGCACAGGGGAGACTGCATTGATAACGCAAATTCCACTCATCTCCAACCTCTCTTTTCCAGTTCAAACGCACATAATTCCCGGTAACAGCCTACTTCGCGATGACCATAAATAAGTCCCAATGACAGACCCTGAAGGAAGCTGATTTTCACCTAAGGTCCAACTGTTTTTCCCACGGCCAACCACTTAGATGTCACATGCTCACGTGTCAGTAATGTGGACCATCTTTTTATATTAGCACCGACAGAAAAACTACCAATGTCGTTTATAAGGTGTTGTGTCTGGAAGTTTTCATTTCCGTTTTAGGGTTCCGTAGTCAACAAGGAACCCTTATAGTTTCGCCATGTCCGTCCGTCCGTCCGTCCGTCCGTCTGTCCGCAGCTTAGCTCAGAGACGCCCAGTACTAGAAAGGTGTAATTTGGCGTAAATATACGGATTTGTTGTGCCGAAAAAGTGGTAAAATAAATTCTTTTTTTGTTCGAAAGGAGATACTTCTGAAGTGGTGACAAGTTCGAAAGGAGATACTTCTGAAGTTGTCCCATTGTCACCATGTCAGGATCTGATGATTGGATCCTGGAGAAATCGAGGGCAACCCTCAAATTTTACAGGCCCGCACATCGTTTTTCGAAGTAATTTAAGTATTTGCGTATGGTAAACATCATCTCATATAGCTGAGCTGATGATGGAAGGTACAACTCCTCTAGTAAGGACTTCGCATCGACTGATTTAGTAAATTATGATTGTGTTCGCATATCTCCGGAACTATAAGTCCGATTTAAGTAATTCTTTATTCATTTTTTGTTGTACTAGGTATCGTTCAATTTAGGAAATACTGCAAGTTTCATCAAAATCGGTTCAGTAGTTTTCGAGATAGGGAATGAACGAAAGAGATGTTAACGATGTTATTACCGGTGTTACGGATTACAAAATTGTAGTGCACATGTAAGAAAATGTTATATTTGACAAGAATTGTGGTTGAACATTCAAACTAAAAAGAGTAAAATAAAAACTTTTTCAAAAAAAATGTAACCGCCTTCAAAAACAACCACAAGAAAGGGTAAAATAACCTACAAAACTTTTTTTGACTTCCGAAAGAAAAGTTTTGTAGGTTATTTTACCTTTTTTTGTGGTTGTTTTTGAAGGTGGTTACATTTTTTTTTGAAAAAGTTTTTAGTTTACTCTTTACTTTTGTTTTTATTTTCAACAAACCTTTGAAAACAATCCTGTTAATTTTAATTACGCTAACCCTCGCTTAAACCGGCTGTCAGCTGAAACACACATAAGCAGGGCCGGATTAACCATCTCGGGGCCCCTAGGCACAGCTCGTTTCGGGCCCTCCCTTTTTCATACCACAACAACGCAATATTTTTTTTGGTGTGGTATATCATCAAATGAGTCCTCCCACCTAGGGCAGGGCGGGGGGACTGTCAGACTCGTACTGACTAAAATCCACGGTGTCCTTTATTAGCCCTTTACGTTCCAGGGTCACGGTAATGAGATAAGTACCGCGACCCCGGCAGGCTTTGGCCCTCTAGAGGGGGGCCCCGTCATCTTGCTGACGCTCTTTGAGGCGCGCGTGGAACACAACGCGCCGTCGACCCGGGCATGGTCCATGGTCGGGCGGCGAGTTGTCCATTACTCGCCACCCGCATACCCGCGCCTACGGTGGCCGGAGATCGTCTTGCAACGTCCGTCGCCGTGGGCGTCTAGCACTGCGGCTGGGGCGGAGGGAGGACACTGTCCTCTCCCTCACACAGCTCGGCTCCTCCTTCGCGATCATGACTGATTCGCAGAAGGAGGCGACCTCTTCCCACTCCGTCTCGGCCCGCAGCATGGCCTCGACCAAAACCGGGCGCGAGAGGTCTCCGCCTATCGCTGCCGTGAGGACTCGGCGGTGCTCTGCCCAAGCGGAGCAGTTCTGCACCGTATGCTCCACTGTGTCCTCCGGACGATCGTCGCAGTGGTGACACCCAGGCGTTTCTTCCCCCCCTAACCGACACTGGTACCTCCCGAAACTTCCGTGTCCTGTGAGGACCTGCGTCATGCAGTAGGTAAGGACGCCTATCCAGCCACTCCTCAAAGATGGGTCTTACCGCCCCGATTGCGGCGTGCCCGAACCTCGGTTGCGACAGTCGTTCCCTCCATACTGCCCAGACCTCTTCCCGCCGCGCCTCGACTTGTCGGGGCAGCAGGAATTCTCCCCGGCGCTGCGCCTTCACGCGCCACTCATAGACGCGCTGGAGGGCAGTCGCCTCCATGCCCCTGGGCAGTAATCCGTCGAGGAGGATGGCTGATTCGCCGATCGTGCGGTATCCTCGGATCATCCGGATAGTTATGACTCTCTGGCATGCGTCCGAATGCTCAGGGCCCACACTGGGGCCCCGTAGAGGGCCATGGACCGCACGACACCGGCGTACAGCATCCGGCAGGAGGCGTTTGGCCCGCTGAGATTGGGCAGGAGTCGCCTGAGGGCGGCTGCTGCCCGATTCAGCCTTGGGGCCAAACGCAGAAAGTGCTTCTTGAAGTTCCACCGGCTGTCGAGGACGAGTCCCAGGTACTTCATCGTCCCCCTGACGCCGATGCGAACCCCTCCCACCGTTATGTGGGACTCCGATCGTGGTGCGTTCAGACGGCCATGAAAACACATGGCCTCTATTTTGTGAACCGCCACATCGAGTCCCAACTGCTGGATCCTCGGACTCCTCCCTCCGCCAGGACGAGCGTGTCGTCGGCTTAACATATTACGCCGACACCCGCCGTCAGGGAGGTCGCCGCGCACAACAACGCAATTGTTCAGTAACATGGGCTGAGTTAGGTACCCCACGAGAGGTTTTGCGCATTTAACGTTACACGTTGTCTAAGTATAAAAATTAAATTATACAAGTTAATAAATTAATAAAAGTGTCTAATACAAAAAAAAAATAGTTTAATGTCAATACATTTACAAAATTCAGACCGTAACTCGTATAGTGTCAATAATGGGAGCTTTTACCTTATAATGTAAAAAGTTTTACTTTTACCGTGGTTTCATAAAACCACACAATGCCCTTTTTTAATTTTTTAATCGGGAGTGCTGGGCCCCTGGTCATAGTGGGCCCCTAGGCACTGGCCTAAAGTGCCTTATGGATAATACGGCACTGCACATAAGTAGCTACGAAAAACCACAGACAACAATTTATCTTCATAGATAATATCATTTCTTTAACGCGAGAACAATGGGCAATGACTACCGGTTTAATTATTTAAACACTAAGATGATTTGTGGTTATTTTTATTTTGTTATCACATGACGACAGGACGCTTAAGTCTTCCTATTGAACTGTTGTGTCTAATTAGTTAAAGTTCCTCGCCCACGGCAACTTTTTGTAGCGATGCATTATCAATGCTGTCGCGCACGTCCGCGTCGCGTCAAAACGGTCGCGAAGCGGTCTCTAGCTGATTGCCCTCGCCCATACCACGTTTCTAAGTCACGATACAAAAGTGATTTAGTTACTCGTTCTCCACTCACGCGCCAACCTCCCTCTGTTCTCGTTCTGATGTCGTCCGACACGGTCGCGCGTTTGCATCGATAAGGCCGTTGGCATAGCTTCTGTAGCGTGTTGCAATTGCGACTAACCCACGCGTTGATAGAGATGCAGTCGCGCGTTTACGAACCATGCGACAGCATCGTTACAAAAGTCACCTGGGCGAGGGGCCTAAGTACTAGGGTTCCGTACGTCTAAAAACAAATGCCCCCTAGCCCCTTCGTACAAAACGCGACGCAAGTCTCCAATATACCTTACGACTTCGGTATCCAGGCGACTATACCAATACAAATCCATATAGGTACACATGGCAAGCACGCGTCAATGGATACCAAAGACCTAGAGACTTGCATCGCTTTGTGTACAAAGGACCTTATAGAATCACCGCACAAGGCAATCGATCCCGGGGTCGTGGTACTGTCATATAACGTGTGTCGTGACTCTGTCGTGAAAAACCCGACTCCAATATAATTGAGAAAACGCTAGCCACGCAGTTGAATTATACTTCAAGTTTAGAAAACACAAATATTGTACATGTTTTTACAAGTTGGCGTTGTTTCAAGTACCTATCTAGGCAAAGTGTATTTAGTGAGTTTTATCTGGGTGGTGCGGGGTTTAGGAAACACTGAAAATATTGTGGGACTGATTAAATGAAAGGACACTTCCGAATTAATTGAAGTAACGTATAATTTATATTTCCTTTTAGTCAAAGTTATTTAATTAGGGGAATTACTACACGAAGTTTTTGCATGAAACATCCATCCATCCACTCATCCTCACAACTTTCGCATTTGTAATATAAGTAAGTAGTACAATAAGACAGAGCTCCAAGCTCAGCGGCCGTAACACGACTTTTCACGTTTTTTGTGTCGTTAACGGGATTTTTGAACGGGATAAATGCTAATGATAATTCCTTGTTCTTCCGAAAGGCGCTTTTTCCTTTTTCATATTAAATAAAAAAAAATGTTGTAAGGCCTCTGTTTTGTTTTCAAAATTTAATATTTTTGCTGTATGGACAGGGCGACTTTGGTATCCAGGTGACTATCGCAATACAAGTCCATATAGGTTCGTTCACAGGCACGCGTCAATGGATACCAAAGTACTCAGACTTGCGTTGCGTAGTCGTCGAAGGGGCTTATGCGCACTTCGTCCCGCGATTGTAGTACATATCACATTCGCACTTGGTTCCATTCGCGGTACGTCCCATTCGCAGTTACGTGTCTGTGTTGCAAGTGTGTTTGAGTACTTACTTATTTACAAATATTGTAGGGGATTAAATCAGTCCGTATTTTCCACGTCGCTACTGGTAATCGGCTTTCCAATTAATTAATATTCTGAGTAATATCAGAGAATGTAACGTTTTATTTGGAAGTTAGGGTTGCCAAAATCGCAATGGGTGACTCGATGTCAGATCAGGGACCAAGACCGGCGCCATCCAGACATTTTAATTAAAATGTCTGGAATAATAAAGACACAACTTTCGTCTCTATAACATCATCAACATCGTATCAGTGGTAGGTATGTACTGCTGAACATAGTCCTCCGAGTACATGTCCATTAGGACCGGTTGGAAAAGACTTGCATCCATTCTTGGTTCAAGAATTGTATCCTCGTTCGTTGTTAATAATGGGTCAAACGCGAACCTATCTTCAAATAAAAAAAAACATAGATTATAAGTATTATTATGCGTTAATGATTGGCAATAAACTATCAAATTACATATGAATATCGCTACGAGTATAATCATTTCCAAATTACTTAAACACTGAATTATGATAAACAATTATGTCAATTCATTCGAATCTAGAAAACTGCTCCATCGTTTTCGATGGAACTTTCACTTGAAGATTACTCCTTCCTGGTTTAACATCACGCTAACATATAAAGAGGGTCAACGGTTGTGTAAAAGCAGGATTTCCTGTGGAAACCAGTTGGTAACACGTCTAGGTTTGACCTAGGGTTACTGAGAAAGGTTATTATTTAATGGAGGTTGCTATAGTGTTCATCCTATGAGATAACACGCTTATTATTGTTACGTAATTTCCGCCACAGGCATTGTTAGGGCTTGCCAACGGGTCTTGGGTAGCTCACCGTCCGATCAAGGAGTGCCGTGTCCCAAGCGCAAGTGAAGGAGCTGTCAGAACTGGTGGCCTACCATGACGTTTTAAAGCGTGAGTTGTTCCGGTGAGGGAAAGTGACAGAGCTATACAAACGTCTAGTGCCATCTCGTTCACACAGCTAAACTACTCACGCCACGTCCTAATGGATATAGAGACTAGACATGCAGGATATTGTTGCCCCAAAACAGAAAGGGCAACCAGGGAACAGGGTGGATTTTAGTCAATAAGTCTCTGGCAGTCTCTTATGTTCGTCTCAGGGTGAGAGGAATTTCATGATTTTATTAACCCAATAAATATTATCTTAGTAATTTAACTAATTTTATAAAATTTTATAGCTTTATCTGGTCGCAGGACTTATCTCATTACCGTGACCCCGGAACATAAAGGGCTATTGAAGGACACCGTGGATTTTAGTCAGTACGAGTCTGACAGTCCCTCCCGCCCTGCCCTGGGTGGGGACTCATTTGATGATTTTACCACGACAAAAAAAAAAAAATGCGAAAGTTTGTGAGGAGGGGTGGATGGACTGAACTATTTGTGTATATTTGGATGTTTGGTACACAAACACCATAGTTTTCATCTCAATTTTATGTTCTCCGTGGGATAAATTTCGAGTTTTAGGGTATAAAGCCTCTGACAAGAACAAGTGTGAACTGGGACGTCTGGCTACCGGATTACAGTGTTCGGTCTGTTGAACGTCAGCCCTAACAAAGTGTACATTGTGTCTGCCTCTGTGAACAGGGCAGGTGGACACAATCCTTTAGAAATGTCGGTGCCGCATAGAAATTGATGGTGGTGGATTATGACCCACTCCCTCTCTCAGAGAGGAGGCCTGTGTCCTAGCAGTGGTAACATTATAGACTGATGATGGTGCCGCATAGAAATTATTCTCTACAAGACGTTTTGAAACTATTTTTGATATTTTGTTCTCAAATGTACTTTTAAAATGGATATTACACTAAAAAACTTGTTTTGGGTGATTTATAAAAGAGTTGAAGTGCATTTTTAGGGTTCCGTAGTCAACAAGGAACCCTTATAGTTTCGCCATGTCCGTCCGTCCGTCCGTCCGTCTGTCCGCAGTTTAGCTCAGAGACGCACAGTCCTAGAGAGCTGTAATTTGGTGTAAATATACGGATTTGTTGTGCCGAAAAAGTGGTAAAATAAAATCTCGTAAAATATATTTTTTTAGGGTACCTCCTGTACACGTAAAGTGGGGATGTTTTTTTTTTCTCGCGTACCCCTTAGTGTGGGGTATCATTAAATAGGTCTTTAAAAAATATTGATAGTTTACATCAACAATTTTTTGATAAAAAAATTCGTTTGTGTAATATTAAGCTTTAAAGTGCTCGACTCGAGTGTCCCCCCCCCTCTACCAGCTAAACGGTTATGTTTGGGGGTGTGAAAAAATTCACAATAGTAGTATATATAACGAAGTTTGAAAGAAAATTATCATGGCTAAGTAGGCTTTACAACTTTACGAGTAATAGTCGACCAACTTATAAAATGTACTTGGATAACATAATTATATTCCTAAACAAAATGTATCGGAGAACATCTTCTTCAACTGCAAATGTAAGTTTGTCAACTTTATTTTTACAGCTTTAATAGGTATGTTTTTACGGTATGTTTTTTGGAGATAGGTAGGTTTTTATCGTCAACTATTTTTAACTTACTTCAAAAAAAGGGGGAGGTTCTAAATTCGTCGTACCTAATATTTTTTTTAATGTATTTTCCCCGATTTCTCAAAGACTCCTGGACCGATTTTGAAAATTCTTCTTTTTAAAATTAAATTCAGCGAATCAGTTTAGTTCATTCGCATAAGTATTTTGTTGGGCAACTACGGAACCCTACACTGTGCGTGGCCCGACACGCACTTGGCCGGTTTTTACGTGGTAAAATCGTTCTCCCAGCACAGCGCTCCACGCTGAGAGAACGATTTTACTCCGACATTTCTGAAAGGGACTGTCAGACTCGTTTTGACTAAAATCGACGGTGTTCCTTCCATAGCCGTTCTTCCAGGGACCTGATAAGACAGTCTCACGAACCCGACGAGTTAAACAGTTGAATTTTGGTCATTTGGCAAAATTTCGCATCTTATTTACCTACATACCTACCAAAATTGTTATAATTATCCCCTACAGCAGATTGAAGTTTCCCCTTCAGTTTATTGAACGATATCACAGAAAATATTTCTTTTAACGTTATTTGATTGTGGCTAAAAACCACGTTTATGTTCGATTCTTGATCACAAAGGCAACGTGTTGGAGCTTACGGATACGTAAAGCTATTAAAAGTCAAAATCGCTAATATCTCTTTTTTACGACAGAATTGTATTGCCAATGTGTATCACTATTAATGATCTAGTTCTAGTACATTCGAAGCAGCAGTATTGTGATAGACTAACTTTACTATCCCATAAAATATAGCTAAAATCTGGTCGAGTCGGGTCAAGTCTTCTAGGCAAGAGCATAACTTATAGAAAAATTAACAAGTCCTTTAATTATTGCATTTCAATTAAATTCCAGAATAAAAGACAATATTTCGTCTCCAACTAAATAATTGCCCCAATCATAACATGAACCTTGTCATGATAAATACTTTGAAGTGAGCTTTCAATAGCTGGGGGACGCTAGACGACGGGAGCGAGCAATAAGGCGATTACAAGGTATTGAACCATAAAGCAGACATCCTAATTAGTTGCTCATACTTTTGTACAGACAGCCAAACAGTTAAGTATGCAGGCAACAAGTTTTAAACAGTTTTTCTGTGGCACTATTTGCTGTATGTATGCACTTTTGTTATTATGCTACATGCAGTCACGTGGAAACTTATAACAAATTGGAAAACTGTATCAAAATTTCTGTCTGCATAATTAGGACGCGCGTGAAGCGGAGAGGTGCGCTAATCGAGCCGTCCGAATCCAAAACACACAGCTATGTACCTCTTATCACGAGTTTTTACGTATTTGTGACGTATAGTAAACGGGGAAGGCGCTTCATGAAGAAGCGGCAACAATTGTCGAAAACGCACCGCGCCGTGTCGCCGTCGTCGCCCGTCCTTGAACGAGGCCTAACTATTTTGTTGACTGTACATAAGTAGTAAGAGCAAACCTGTCTGTTTACGTCGATCCGAGTCGAGGGGGAGGCAAAATTGAAAATGTTGTACGTTATTGCAGGTGTTTTTAACTAAAGGTAATGTTACATGGGCAGACAGATCTGGCGCATGTGTTCAGTCTTTTGGACGTCTTTTTCGTTAGCACATGCAATAGGAAAAATAATAACCTGTTTCTACTTTTAGGTAATTAGGTACCTAAGGTATAGCTATATAAGTATACCTACCTGTATTAGTAGTAAATATACAATACCTATATATGCTAGTATAAGTATACCTATCTATACTTATACTAGCACTCCGCCCGGGACTTCGTCTGAGCGTGTTTCTAGGACACTACCATTTTGCCATTTGCTTGTAAGTTTCCAAAATTAAGCCCATCTAAAACCTTTCAAGGGAAAATTAATTATTTAATGACATTTATCAATACTTAAAGAGAAACAGCTTTGGTTTGGCTTTAAGATTTTAACTAAACAGAACGATTAAAATATTTGACAAAATTGATTTTCCGATTTTCACCCCGCTAGGGGTTGATTTTTGAAAAATAAACAATTAGGCATCCTGTATTCGTTTGTGAGATTAATTTGCCAAGTTTTGAGTACTTATATCGAAACAAGCAGTAAAATCCTTCGCTTAAAACCTAATCACCCATTTTCACCAATTTATTGGGTGATTTTCAAAAAACACGTGTTTGATTATTTTTCATCAAATTTTTATATACTGGTTTCAAATTAATCGGTTAGCGCGTTATGATTTCCTCATTCAAACTTTAACACTGTTTTTCATAACTTCATGAGGATACTGTCGTGTGTAAAAGTTAGATAATGTACCTAAAGACTCTGTATTTGATTATTTATTTTTCAAGAGCAGTGTTGGCCTAGCGGTATTGGCCCCGACTTACGAGTAGTTCGTGGGTTCGAACCCAGTCAGGCGCATTACTTTGTGTAGTTTATTTCATCACCACTGCTCTCAAAACGGTGAAGGAAAACATCGTGAAGAAACCGGCATCTCCTAGAAACAAAAATTCGAAGACTTGTGACATCCATCAATTCACACCGGGCCGGCGTGGTGGATTAAGGCCCACTCCCTCTGACAGAGAGGACGCCTGTGTCCCAGCAGTGGGAACATGAATAGGCTGATGATGATGATGTCTAAATCAGATCCTATGCACTTTCGAATTTATAATTTATTATTAAACATCTGAAATATCGAGAAATTTTGAAACTGTCTAAACAAAGCTGACTTTACAATATTTGATAAACAACAGCGCACACTGTAAGAGGGTTAAAACTCTGAAACTTGCTACTTGTAGACTTATCGTCAAGAGTCGAGACTAATTAGTAGGAATAGTAAGTACGCTTAGGAGCTCATTAGAGGAATTAGTAGCGAAACTGAATATTATTCAGAAAATGATGTACGCTGCCTCCCGGTGAAACATGAGTATTTTGGTGCTTGCATTATTCCGCGAAGGGATTACGTTTGTTTGAACTAATTTGTATTGTGTTAAATTTTGCTCATTTCATTTCGTATTGTTGATGATCCGAAGACCAAGTACAAAATAATGTATTTGAACTGACTTCATATTTGAAGTATGTATGAAAAAGCGCCTTAAGTGTACGGACGTGGAACTAATTGTATCCATCAAACTAATGTCAAAGTGCACGTCTACTTTACGTCACAAAAATGTGTAGACTCGTGCTAGGGCCTCAGGGGTCCGCGGGACTTTCTTGTCAGGTAACCGTGAGCCAGGAATGCAAAGGGCTATTGAAGGAATACTGTAGATTGTAGTCAGTACGAGTCTGACAGTTCCATCCGCCTTCCAGAGCCGAAGGAGTTATTTGTAGATTTCCACAGAAAAACAAAACTATAGAATATAAATATTAAAGGCTTATGATGTCTGACAACATTACTTGATGGTAGGAATCACTTACCTACGACTCGACCGCCATTTTCCCATTACTCAACTTCTGATTAATTCAATCAATGTTTTCGCCTTCTAAGTGACTCATCAAATAATATGCCTAAGTAAATGCAAACGAAGACGGGTCTAAAAGCTAGTTAATCATATAATTGTGAAAGCCTGTTTGTCATTAGTTACACAATCAATGAGCGATGATTTGCAAAGAATTACGTGCTTCCAAGGACGTTTGATATGTTAAAGGTGTCTAAATGGGCAATATATTTACTGCAATATGTAGCTACAACATTTGAGGAGCTCGTGGCTAAATAATTACAGCTGCACAGGCGGATCTTCTGGGTTAAGCCACGCATGCCGTGTTGGTTTGTGGATGGGTGACCATCTGTCATAGCGAGTTTCTTCCGTGTTTAGTAAAGCAAAGCCGCTGGTCTCGGCTGTCAGATCTTTGACAGTTGTCTTTGTTATCATGGCGCATACGTTTTGTCTTACGGCTAGACCAAACATATGACTCTATGGCCGACACTTGTCTTTTATTGCATAGTCTGGCTGCAACTGCTGGCAATTTTGCCGGAAATCATATTGCCTTTTAACCTAAACTTTATAATTATTGTTTACTTAAGCGATTCAATTTACAAATGTGTTTATGCAGCGTCATGCTTTAAAAATGTCAATGGCCCCTGTCTATGAATAAATTAGTACGGTGTTGTACGTGACTTTTTATGTAGCTGGATTAAAACCGTTAAATGAGTCCTCCGCTCTGTATGGGACGGAAGGGACAGTCAATCTTGACTGACTAACAACTTAACTGTTTAGCTATTCTAGCTGGGGTCATAAGATATAATAACAAATATTAAGATAGCTTATAATGACTGTGTTCTCGTCTAGGCTAGAAGATGGAGGTATCCGTGCTAGAAGTTCTAGCATAGTTACATCTTCTCCATGAGTGGGCTACAATCCACCATGCAGTATCTAAGTAGGTTTCTAGGTTTAACCACACGCTATAACTCGAAAATTTTGTCACGGATACATATAATGGGGATAAAAGTCAGGTCATAAACTATCATATTATCGTGTGTCGGATCATTTAGTTCCCTTCAAAATGGTTGAGCTGAATGGTGCTGATATCATGCATCATATTCGTGAATGGGCGCTGTCAGTTGGGACTGGTCATCTCTTAGTTGCCATGGTTTATTTTAATTATCAATAAACTTGCTACATCGTTCTCACAACTATTTTATTTTACTTTTGTCTTAGGGCAACAAAAGTACCAGTGACTGACCTACTTGAAATAAATGTTTTGATTGATTGATTGATCTGTGTATACGTTCAAATCTGTTCACTAGTTCTTGCGTGGAAGAGTAACAAACATCCATAGTACCCATCCTCACAAACTTTCACGTTCATAATATTAGTAAGATATAATGGTCAGAACAGGCGTGTCCGAGAAGACTTAAGTCAACGGCGCGTGGCGCGAAGTTCCATGCGCTCCTCAAGGATCTGTCAGTTAACTGAAGGGCCCCCCATAGGGTCAAATTCTTGGCGGTATCTTAAAAGGATACCGTAACCCTGGAACGCAAAAGGCAACTGAAGGAACAGGGTAGATTCTTAGACAGGATTCTAACAGTTACTTCCGCTCCAACCTTGGCAAAAGAACTCATTTAATGATTGTAATACAACCTGAAATAATGAGTCTAACAGCTGTTCAGAGAGAAATTCTACCATTTTATAATTTACCTAACTATTTTCAATAGTTTGCCAAAGTACTTACAGACAGGCAGCCATAATCTGCTTTGAGAGGCACGCCAACTTGCTAATAATGAATATGAAATATTTAATTAGGGTTGTATGGCTTCTTTCAATGTGGTTACCAAGACTCGGCATAATACCTTGCAAAAAGGAGCCCCATCTGCGGGTCTTCATAATATTATTAAAGACGTTCTTATTGCTGTTAAAATAAAAATATTTAGTTGTAGGGAGCTTATTTTTCGTTTTCGTTTAGTCGTAGTAAGCTGTACCACGGTAGAAATTTCTGAACCCGGTTGTAATAACATGAGGTAGAAGATTTAAAAACACTTACATTTTTCTACTTTTAAATATTAAAAAAATCAGCTCAGTATTATGTCTGCTACGTTGCCCGTTGAAATTTCAGAAATTATCCCACCGAAACGTCAACTTCGTCAAAAAATTCTAATTATCCATCCAATTTTTCATCCTGGTTAATTAATTTCTAATAAAGTATATCTGTATAACAAACGACTATTCATTATGCAGTTGGTAAAACTTACAAACATCCGTTCAAACTCACAAACTCACGCATGTATAAAAATCAAAAATGTAGGATACGAGGGTGAGGGAAATGATAAGTCTTCATGCACTTTTAAACAATTTAATATATTCTTTGTCTTTTCACAGAATGCCCTGTCAAACGTCGTAATGGCGACTCCTATTCATTCCATCACTCTCTCATTCTCTTGCTTTCCCTTTCACTCATGACATATCCTTCCAGTACGTTCCAAATCCCACACTCGGATAAATAAGATATGTATGGCTCTAGGTTAAGAGTAACCGCAAACCTTGAAAATGACGTAATATATTCCAGAATATGGGCCAGTTTCATAACAATCACATTACAACCGAATTCACACGTAATAACATACCCAGTTTATGAGACGGCAAAATGGTAATTTCATACCAAAATATATCACGTTTTAACTGTAAATTGATTTCGTTAAAGTTTTTGCCAATTTATTGAAGCGTGGCTCCATGACAGTGGTTCCATAACTTTTTATTATCCCACTGATTGCAACTTTAGTGTTTCGCACCTCTGTACTTACTAAAGGCAAGATTGTTTTTTTTAAATCTTTTGATCCAGTTTCCAGTTGTTATCTCAAATGTTAAAATCACTGACATAACGGAACCTTTACAGTCCTGGCTTTAGTGTACCTAGCACTTTTTTGAAAGCCAGAAAATATTCATTTGTACATGGAGGAACAGATAGTTGAGGCACTCCTACAACCGAAAAATATGACAATAAAGAGGGAAGTCACAGAAGTAGCTGATCCCAGGCTGAGATGATGATGATGATGAATATACATCGACATACGTTTGTTATTGTTCCCTTAAAGTTGAAAAAATAAATAAGTTTCAATCGAAAAAAAATGTAATGAAAACCTTAATCGACCAAGGTTTATTACCGGCTTCAATTTATGGCCTTTTAAACAGAAGACTATTTATAGGTATACCTTTTTTAAATTTTATTGTATGTTTACTCTCCATGCCGATGGGGCCGTAAGGTTCTCGAATGGAGACCACGCACCGGCAAGCGCAGCGTAGGACGTCCACCCACTAGGTGGGCAGACGATCTTATGAAGGCCACAGGATCACGCTGGATGCAGGCCGCTTACAACCGGTCCTATTGGAAGTCTATAGGGTATACCTATGTTCAACAGTGGACGTCTTACAGCTGATATGATGATGATGATGATGAATCTCCATTTAATAGTAAATAAGTCGTTTCATTCTCTTATACATATGTATAGGCTTCTTCTGGGAAAGCTCACTCTATCGTAGACATTGTGTCTGTAATCTCGGACGTAGACCAGAGGATAACTATGACTAGAGGTTGGCTGCGGGCAAGAACAAGCACATCCCAAATTAATAAAAAAAACCTAGACGACGTACGAAAGGGATGATAGGAAATATATAAGGTCACAGCTCATTAGAATTACCCGGCGCCGCCTCGCCTCCTGCAGCTTGTATATTATTTATAAACGGACTTATAGGCGCACACTATATCAACTCTACTAACTCTACTCGGTGATGCTACGTCACCGGACCGCCTTGGTCATAAGCCCTCCACGCGTGGACCACTCGGTGACAACTCGCTGCTACTCAAAAATTCACCAAGCGACAGTGGACTAAGCGACGTCCACTCGTTGACCACGCGGCGTTTATTGGTGATAACGTGACGTCTACCCATTAACCACCTTTACAACGAACGCAACACGAGCGGCTGACGTGACGTTGCCGCTTCGTGGACACAGATTTCATTGTTTCTACGCAAGATGCAAGCATTCGTCTTGCAATCGTCAATTGACGAGAGCGTGCGTATGACGTGCGGTTACGTGGACAATGGGCGTTATTGTTTCTTTCGTTAAATCAATGCATAATTATATACAAAGATATAACGCATCAGAACCCAGGTGGCTTTAATGAGCTGTGGGTCCAAAGAGAGTTGAAAATAAAATTACTTATATAAAATTTAAAAGGAAAAAGAAAGTATTTCAATCACGGAAGGGGAATGTTTTGTTTAGAAAATAAAAAAAAATCTCCCTTGACGACTAGACTGGAGGGAAGAAAGGACATGGCGAAGGGGGAAGGGAAAACCCCACGGCGCTATTGTGAGCCTCTAATTAAATAAAGTTGTGTCTAAAGTGGACACAATGGCACATGCATTGTCTGTCTGTTACCGTTGGTACTCTAGTACGGAGTTTCTTTGAAGTCTAATGAATTATAATATTATTTTCGGTACGTTTCCGAAACAATATCCACTGCAGTAGAAAGTCGTCAGTCATCATGTAGGGGTCGGTTTCTAATAAAAATTTGAAAAGAAATTTCTCTAAAGTGCGACATCCATTTCTCTGAAACTTGAAACCGTTCTCGAGATAAATCCAAAAAGCTTAATATTTTAGAAACGGACATGGAGTTTTAGTAAAAGGGTCCAGTTTTACCCGTTGGGTACTGGTCCCTAAAAGCTAAACATAAACATTTTTATTTACTTACGAACTTATTTACTGGATATGTTTTTAACTTGTGTAACAGAAGCTCGAAAATGTTGTGTAGTTAACCAGAAGGGAGGTACAACTCATGTCTTAACAATAGAGAATACTCGCATGACCATCAATCTATTTGACAGCTGTCATGTTGATCACACTTCATTGTTGTGACTGTTTTACTGTTTGACATAGTGTTTTATGTCATAATAATGCGAATTAGCATAAAAATATTTATAAATTACGCAACTTCGTTGAAGAATAATATTTTGATAATATAATTTTGGTTAAACGAGTGAGGAAAAGTAGAGGAAAAGGGAGATTGGAAAGGAGAAAGGTTTGTCCAGTGATGGGGCTGGGTCAATATAAAGTAGGTTATAAATGAGTATAGACCTTCACTAAAACAAAAGTACATTGTTATCCAAGGGGTAAATCCAAAAAAAAGGGGTGTAAGGTACTTATTTAAGTCCCGAGACGGGGTTTGGCGCCCGAAACGTATTCGCTCATAGTTCGAGGGACTAAATAAGTAATTTACCCGAGGTAAATATTGTGCTTTCATTACGAATACGAGGAAAGTAAAAATAATAACATAAATAAGTTTATTTATACATAAACAACTATAACAAGATTATTTTATAAAAAAAATACCTACATAAATATATACATACTATATATAAAAACTAAAATTAAGAGTAAAATATTTACAGAAATACCTAAACTAATAACATAAATTATAAGCTTAAGAAAAAAAAATTGTGTTTATCGGATTGTCGCTTCCCGCTTGAATTTTTTTTTAAATTTGGCCTGTGGTCGTCCAGCTGTATAGGTAGGTACAGCCAGTATTTTTCATGTTCACTATTATAAAAATGGCAAATATTTTGCCGAAATCTATGTTATTTTAGAGAAACTAAATTACGTTAAAGTCATAATTTATCTATTCTATGTTTTTATTCGTTCCAGTCCCGTTTCCGATTTATTATACAAACAAATATTATAGTTATCCAAATAGTCTAAATCATCGTTAAGTATTAATTTTGATTTTGGTATTTTGATTAAATTTTCACCCTTGTTGTTAAAATTTTTACTGGTACTTTACCTCGTTTGGCTGAAAAATACAACTCGCTATAAATAAGTTGTCATTTATTTGCTTTGGGTGTAAAACGTATTCTTTGTAAACATTTTTGTTTATGTCGATATAGTGTATAGAGTCACTTCGACCTGGAATAAGCAAATAATTTTCCGTGTTCGTGTGAATAGGTTGACGGTTTGTATTTCAATGTGATAATGCGGCGCTTTATCAGTTAATTGTAAGCTGAGTACGTTTGTCGGTAAATCAATGTTAGCGTTATAAGTTCTCAGAAAGTCTAAGCAGAGTATTCCATCCGATTCACACGGAATATTATCGAACAAATGAAACTTGTAACGAAACTGTACACCCGTTTCTAATTTCAAAGATATGTACGCGTAGTTATATGCCTGTACTTTCCCACCGATACCTTGTTTGGTCACTATACAGGGTGACTTTTTTACCACCGTCCAAAATTTTTCTATGCATTAGGTATCAATCACTAAACCCATTTTTGAAAAAAAATCGATACGTCAAATTGTCATATTAAATCATTTTCTCATCCGCTCTGTGTGGTCACTAAGCTAAACGTTAATAATATACACTAGCCGACGCATGAAACGGGCAGAGCGCACCCGCTGACCCCCTGCCCCGCCCCGCTACACCTGAGCGACACATCACAGCGCGGTGTCCAGATTCATCAACTTTTTATAGATAACATTGAGACGTGATATCTCGATATTTTTGTATTGATTGATACAAAAAGAAAAAACACGTATTCAATGATTTTCGACAAAGATTAATATATTAAAATTTGGATGGTGACTAAAAAATCACCCTGTATATTTTTGTTTCATGTGTTACCGACTTTCTGTTGATTAATTAAATAGATGCACCCGTATCGATTAAGAATTTTAGTTTTTGTTTTCCACCGTATAAATAGATAAAATCTAGACCATCACATACTAACCCATAATTATGTAGTTGTTCGGAAAAACTGAACTAAATTTTCCTCTTTATTCGTTACTTCTTTATTCTTTTCCTCTTTTGGCGCATTGACTACATTCACGTTGTCCTACCTGGCACCTCTGTAATGACCCCTATTACTTCTATAGTAACTTTTACTTGGCTGCCTATAGTATCCACACGGTTGATGATGTCTGCCACGGTGAAAACCTCGCTGTGCGGGCCCTTGACCCCTGTATTGCAGGGCTGTGTTATTACCTCGGTAGTGAGAAAGATTTCCACGGTATTGAGTAGTTTGCCCACGCTGGTAGTTTCCGCGACTCCGACTGTACCTTGAGTTTCTACCTCGTGTATTAAAATACGGCATCCTGACCTGATGTCCCGGGAAGTGACAGCTCCTCATCCTCAGCTGCTCGAACAGCATCCTTCAGTTGGCTATAATTTCTAGCTGCTAAAATAGAACTAAGTCGACGATTTCTCAGACCGTCTGCAAATCTTTTAACTACTAACCTTTCATTTAATTTTATTGGACTTATAGTATCTCGGCGGCTGTCTGATTCCCGTCTGCTTGCGCTATGGTAACGGAGGTAAACAAATCTCCTAGTTTCTCTCCATATTCGCCTATAGTCAAGTTGTTTTGACTTATATTATTAATTTGTGTCATTATTGAGTTGGAAGATTTTTTTGTAAGAAGATAAGTTTGAATATCTTTTACTAATCCAGAAACTGTTTCGTAACTTCTTTCAGTTTTAATCTCGCTATTTTTGACAGACGAGTCTTTAATACAAATGCAACTAGCAATTTCTTACAACCTTCTTCTTTCAAGCAAGACGAACTTTCTGAATTACCTATCTATTATCTCTTTATAACCCAAGATTTTACTATATATTTTCTCTATTTCGTTAGGTATTGACGGATCTAATTGTAATTCCTTTTTACTTAGTTGTCCGTATTTAATTATTAATAATGTAAACTCATTAAACAAATTGTTAGCCTCCTGAAACTTTAGCTGTCCTACTTTTTCACCTCGCCGTGTAGGGCCTAATTTTCTAATACTAACACATAAATTTAATCTAGTAAACTTTCATAATATATTTCACTAAGCCTATCCATTAATCGGGCACGCCGCAATTGCGGCGGTAAGACCCCTCTTTGAGGAGTGGCTGGAGAGAAGTCATGGCGTCCTGACCTACCGCTTGACGCAGGTCCTCACCGGACACGGAAGTTTCGGGAGGTACCTGTGTCTGATGCGAATGGAGGAGACGCCTGGGTGTCACCACTGCGAAGATCGCCCGGAGGACACGGTGGAGCATACGGTGCAAGACTGCCCAGCTTGGGCAGAGCACCGACGTGTCCTCACGGCTGCGATAGGCGGAGACCTCTCGCGCCCAGCATTGGTCGCGGCCATGCTGCGGGGCGAGACGGAGTGGGAGGCGGTCGCCTCCTTCTGCGAAGCAGTAATGCTCGTGAAGGAGGAGGCGGGCCGCGAGCGAGAGAGGACAGAGTCCTCCCTCCGCCCCATCCGCGGTAGTAGACGCCCACGGCGACGGACGTCGCTAGATGATCTCCGGCCACCGTAGGCGCGGGCATGCGGGCAGCGAGTAAAGGGCAACTCGCTGCCCGACCAAGGACCATGCCCGGGCCGACGGCGCGTTGTGTCCCACGCGCGCCTCAAAGAGCGTCAGCATAATGACGGGGCCCCCCTCTCAGAGGGCCAAAGCCTGCCGGGGTCGCGGGATTATTTCCTTACCGTGACCCTGGAACAGAAAGGGCTATTGAAGGACACCGTGGATTTTAGTCAGTAGAAGTCTGACAGTCCCTCCCGCCCTGCCCGGGGTTGGAGGACTCATTTGATGATTTTACCACGCTAAAAAAAAAAAAAAAAAAAAGCCTATCCATGAATAATTATAGAGTCTATTTTTACACTTCGTGAGTACCGCACTCATACCTTTCACTGAGTTGGTCCGTCTCGACGACGGGCTGCTGGGCTTGTCCCGTGGAAGGGCTTGGCTTGTCTTCTGAGGTGACTGCTTGGCTCATCCTCAGGAATGGCAGCTTGGGCCGGGCATACCCTGGACACCACAGGTAGCCGAGCCGGGAAATCCCTGGACTCCACCAACAAAATAAACTTTATTTCTTCATTCTTCTGTATTTTTTTTTTCAATAGTTGGTCTTTGTTCTTCTATTATTTTATCGTCTATTATTTAATCTTCTTTCTTCTATACTATAGTTTTATCTTCTTTCTTCACCTCTTTATTATTTATCGATTTATTTACGGCAGGCGCAGGTAACGCAGGTAGGCTCCTCTCCGGATCTAGTGGTCACGCGGCGGAAGGACCGTCTCAAGTTTTGTGTCATAACTTCACTCGTAATCCATTTCTGATGACACTTTTTGTACAAAACGCATAGTCCATAAAGTCCTGCAATAGATAGTATTGTGCAGATGACGAACATTGCGACGCTTATGTTACAAAGGTGATATTCCGCGCTGCTGTTTGATCCACCGGAAGCACTCTGAGTGATGAATACTTCGTCCTTCTTGATATCTGAGCGACACATTTTGATGAGGTACTTTAATTGTCCATGTAGATGTTTAAATAACGCCGAAACGTAGTTGAAGTACTGGCATCTTCTGATCCGCAGTCAGAAGAAATCCTGTCATGGTCGCCATGCAGGATTGGGCTGAGGTTTAGGTGGAGTTTTTAAAGAAACGTCCGTATGTCGTGCGATCCTTTTATTGACTGTCTTTTACATAATACTTATTCGCTATTCTACGTAAACTACTTACACGCTATTACTGCAAACTTGATGATCATATTACATACTACAGTTTATACTCACCAATTATTTCATAAATCGACATACCCTATGAACAAAGCAAAATCTGAATTATAAAAAAAAAATAATGTACTTTACACTAAAAATAAAAATATTTTTCCATAAATATGAGTATAAGGAGTTAAGGTTAGGTACTTTTATCTATACATATAAATAAAATTGGAGTGTCTGTTTGTAATATTGAAATAACCGTTTTTACTACATGCATACGAATATACATACGGTACATACACCAAAATATCATTTTTTATAATTTTTGTCTGTCTGTTTGTAATGGCTAATCTCTGAAATGGCTGGGCCGATTTTGACGGAACTTCTATTGGCAGGTAGCTGATGTAATAAGGAGTTACTTAAGCTACTTTTATTCTAGAAAAATATCTACGTTTAAAAAAATATATTGTTAAATTCCGACATCCACGCGAACGAAGTTGCGGGCACAGCTAGTGTAATAATAAAAATCGGTAAAATTCAGATCCTGCGATGTCGAAATAGAGAAAATTGTTTCCATACATTTTTTAAATTAATTGTTCATTAAAAACGTTTTCTTGAATAATTGTTTACGTAACTTTGTAGTGTATAACTTTAGCATTCCTAGCAAAAACAGAATCACGTAACACTGCTCTAGGAGTCGGCTCACGTGTGGTGCTGTGGTGGGGTTCGAACCCACGACCTCTCGACCGCCAGTGTAATGTCGTTGCCAAAGGCTATAAATAGCCTTCGAGCTGAGGCTTGGATGATGTATATTGTATAATGTACGTGTTTTCACTTTTTGAATAGATATCATAATGGGCTTCTCTATAGCTATAATACTCTTATTATAAATGCAAAAAAATATAAGGATAGATGGATGTTTGTTCCTCTGTCACACAAAAACTTATGATCAGATTTTTAAGGAATTTTATACACAAATAGTTTATAACCTGGATTAAGGTGTAGGTTAATTTTTATCCCTTAATGGCATACCTGTGGGATAAAAAACCGAACATAACGCGGTCAACACCGCCGGCACAAGCTAGTTTGTGGTAAAATGTGGTAGTCCTAAAGGAATGGGTTTATGTAATTAATCCATTAAGTTCAACAATATTAGAGTAGACTGTTTTATAAGATTCTACCCAATTTTAGGTTTAAAAAGCGGAATTCTAAATAACATATTATACAGAGGCGCTATCTCAGTGGAGCCTTCATCATCATCATAATGTTCCCACTGCTGGGACACAGGCCTCCTCTCTGTGAGAGGGAGTGGGCCATAATCCACCACGCGGGCCTAGTGCGGGTTGGAGTGGAGCCTTACCAAAGAAGTTACTATTATATATTCTGCGCCAAAGACAAATAATGAGATTTTTGATTAACTATAGTTCTCAAATGTGTGAGTTCTCAAGTGTGTTCTCCCTAATAATTTCGGCTTGTTCATAGACCTATCTGCATGGTGTTAAAATAAAAATTAAAAACGTGTTTTTGTGTATCTTTCACCAATAGGCCAATTATGACATAGCAAAATAATTTATGCTGCGTTGAAATGTGTCAATAAATTGAGACCTCTGTGTATTTGAATTGTTTGTTTTAGAAAGTTTTGCTGTATTGATAATGAGGTGGAATAAAATCAAACTAGATTTTCATTATTCATAACTTGTATTACTAAAAATATAACAAAACAAACTTGTACTTTTCATCAGCCTAGACTTAATGTTGCGACCCGGGCTTCTTTTGGTTCATTGAACTAACATTACTATGCCACAAAACTATGCCAACTTTCAACCATTTTCACTGTGCAAAAATGCTATGATAAATAATATTTTTGTCTGCCCAAAATTCGATAAAAAATTTTGTCACAAAAACATTTAATGTTAGTTCAATGCATACATTTTTGCTGATCAAAATTGTATAATGAATTGTATTTGAATTACATTTGGTTTAAATATTTTTCAGAGCAAAAATTACTATCAATTTAAATCAGCAAAAAAGTCAGTCGAATAAAAAAATGTCTTTTAACAGACATAACAAAACAAGTAACATAAAGCCTCTTTTACCACTTTTGAAATAATATAAACGGACGAGGGAAGATGTAGTACGTTATTTTAGTTTAACGCAGTTTATATTGTTTCTAGAGAGTAAAACTTAGATGTATACATAAGTGAATCGGCCATGGGATCAAACCCATTGTCGGTCCACAAACAATAGACTTTGAGAAGGAAGTGAACTGCGTTAAAATGTATGAAACTATTACGTAAAAATCACTTCCTAAGGCGCACGCAAAGCTAAATACATTTCGCATTTGCAATTTTGGAAAAGAAATCATTTTTGGACACTCGCTTGAGGAAAGTATTTACCTTCGCGTACGCCTGGCACTTATCGACATAAAAATATTTACAAAATTGGTACATGACGGTAACAAATAGTTAACAAATGACTAAAAATATGTACAAGGAAGATCTCTTTACCTAAGCTCAGTGCCATCCGTGGTGCTCCTCGTGGTGTTCGTGGTGGATCGGTACCCAGACCTTCTCCCAGACTGGCTTCCATACCTTCTTCCATGCAGGCACTTCGATGGTCTTCCAGTCCGGTACCTGAATCTGCTTCCATTTCTCAACCCAGATTTTCTTCTGGACAGGTACCCAGACTTCTTTCTTAACGGTCTTCCAGATCTGTACCTTCTCTTCTACCCACTCTTGTTTTTTCTCGGTGACCCACGCTTGTTTCTTCTCGGTTCTCCAGATCTGCTTCCACTCTTCTTTCCATTCGAGCTTCTTCTCGGTAACCCACACTTGCTTATGCTCGGTCTTCCAGATTTTCTTCCACACTGGCTTCCAGATCATCTTCTTCCTCCACAGATCGTGACTGGTGTATTCCCAACCGTGGTCATCCTTGCCGAGGTACTTCTCTCCGGGTACTCCTTCCTTCACCCACGCTGGGACATGGATTTGCTTCCAAGCTGGTACCTGAACTTCCTTGGTGTGGGGGACTTGGATTTCTTTCCAAACTGGTTTCCATACTTTTTTCCAGTCGGGAACTTGAACTTCTTTCCAGATGGGCACCTGCACCTCCTTCCAGATTGGCTTCTGGACTACTTTCCATGCAGGCACTTGTTCTTCTTTCCATTGTTGGACCTTCTCAGTTTTCCATGCTGGTACTTTTTCTTTTTTCCATTCAGTTCTCCAGACCAGTTTCTTTTCGGTTTTCCAGATTTGTTTCCAATCCTCCTTCCATACGAGTTTCTTCTTCCACACTCCCTCCGGGGGTGGAGAGTGCCATCCTCCAGGGGAGCGTTTATCGCGAGATAACTCCGTATCCTTGGCCGTCTCCTTGATAGGCACGGCCAGCGATGCGGCACAAGCCAGCACCAGCCATATCTGCAACAAACAAACTAGTTTTAATACCCACAATGATGTTACTTTCCAACAATTAAGATTTAAGCCTCGTATTAAATGGTCGATGTATTTTTACTAGTTTCACTTTTACCGGAATTAATTTGAAGATTTTATTGTTGCCCATCGTATGTAAGGTTTCTAAATGTAAAGGCTTATTAGGTATTCATTAATTATAATTCACGTCAGCCACTTGAAGACAATATTTGATACAAATCTTCATATTACTCGTATTATGAAAAAAATATTGTGCTCACAAAGAAATATTATTTTAATTAATAGTGATAGAGTTTATACTCGTATGCAAATGTTGTTTTTTTAAATTATATTGGTAATTTTAGAAATCGGTATTGAGCTTTCATAAGTTGAAGTTGCGCCCGCGTCGAACATGAATGATAGGCTGTTACGTATGAACGTACTCGTAAATGTTATTTAACGAGGCTCGGGTCAATTATTCGGATTATTGTAATTATTTTCGGTTCACATCGTTTAAAGAGATATTTGTAAACAAATCTTTTAACCCGAATTGAAGCTTTGTAGATCCACTAAGTACTAAAACATTTGTATTTAGATTTATTTCCACGAGCGATACATTTACAAGATTGCAACGTTATTCGAAATTATTTATTGATAAAACAAATCCGATTTTTCAAAACAGAAGGCACCAATTTAAAAAAAAAAAACGCGTTTTAATTTTTATTTTTCTGAATTTTCAATCGAACACTTTGATCAATATATTGAAAATAACACTTTGTATATTTGTTTAAAAAAAGAAACACGATATAATAGTCACTGTCACTCACTGCACCCACCGTAATAGTCAGCGTCCTCATTTTGATATGATGCCCGCCGCGACTGACGATTCTGCGGCCGCGCACGTTTTTATTAACGGACCCCTCTCCTGCTCCTGCGACCGTGGTAAGAAGAATGTGCGTCTGCGCAGCTAAGTGTCGCAGGGGAGGGTTCAGTTTCTAACGCAGACGCAGGTCGCGGCGTCAGCGATAATTATTATTGTTTTGGTTATCTTATCATGCGAATAACGGCTCTTGCGATTTATGTGTTTTTGTTTGTTTTTACTTTTTACTTTGCGAATTTTTTATTTTATTTTGATTGTTGTTTTGTAGACTTGGGTTTTGTTAATTGGACTTTAAAGTTTTACAAGTACGTTTTTTATAAGGTCTTAGATTTTGGAATTTTACCGTTGTATCCAATTAACAATACAAGTATTTTACCCAGGTACTCATTCAAAAGCATTTCTTAAGGTAACATAATTCAAAATTAGCTGTGCATAGAAACACGCGCCTAATTCTCAACAAATTAGAAAAAAAAAACTTTACTTAATGGATTTGGTAATGTTCATTCATTCATTCTAATTTACTCACCAGGGAAAATAAAAAGTACGGTAATTACCATTACTTTACAGTGTAACCGAATCTTATGATACTCTAGTTTTGTACATCTTGCAAAACTCTGGACCACAGACTAAAGACTCGTTTGATTAATCGATTTCATTACGAACCGAAAATACAAGTTTTTACTCTTGTTACATAAAAAAAAAACAGTTGAACTCACAGTTATGTTTATATCGTGGTCATGCTAGGCTTATTTACGTTATTCACGGCTTAATTGTTATATATAAGTTAATTGTGATAATTAGTTATTTATTCATTTTGTGAGTAAAAGAGTGTTTTGATCATAGCACGTGGCGTCCGTAGTTTCTATTTACTTCCTCAGTTTATGTTCAATTATGTGAAGTGTTCCTTGTGTTCGTCACGGGACTTACCGAATTACCGTTACACTGGAACGTAAAGGGCTATTGTAGGACACAGTCAGTACGAGTCTGACAGTCCCTCCCGCCCTGCTCGGGGTGGGAGGACTCATTTAATGATTTTACCACGATAAAAAAAGTGTTCGTTGTGTATGTGTGTTTATCAGTAAATAACTGAGCAAAATATGCTGTGCGACCATGATAGATGTAAGCTGTGATATTTAGTGACGTCATGCACGCTCCTAAATAAATTATAACTTTAAAAAACATTAACAAGTTATTAAGGAAAATAAATATTCATTATCAACAGTATATACTGTTGCCACTGCTGGGACACAGGCCTCCTCTCTGTGAGAGTGAGTGGGCCATAATCCACCATGCCTAGTGCGGGTTGGCAGACGTCACCATGTCTTCGAATTTTTTGGTTCCTCATGATGTTTTCCTAACCATCTTGAGAGCAGTAGTGATGAAATAAATTACACAAAGTAGGGCGCCTGGTTAGGTAGGAACCCACGATCTACAACTCGTAAGTTGGGGCCGATACCACTGGGCCATCACTGATTGTCGAACTATTGAAAATTAAAGGGTTGTAAGTTCGCCACAAAATTAACTCTCGACGAAAAAAGTACCTATATATGTATAAATTAGCCAAAGGTTTTTTTTTGATTATTGTGAATTCGCCCAGCACAACACTACCGAAAATGAGGACACAATATGGAATCTAAACAGAAAGTACTGGGAGAACAGGATCAAAACCTTTTTACCCGACTGCGCCAGGAGGGTTATGTTTTTTCGGGTTGTTGTAAGTTCGCCACAAAAATTATTCCCCTCGAAAAGAAGTTTTGATCCTGTTCTCCTAGTACTTTCTGTTCAGATTCCACATTGTGTCCTCGTTTTCGATAGTTTTGTGCTGGATTTTATAACTTACGAGTAATTGTTCTGCTATCCCCGTGCGAAAAATGATGGTCGAATGTACAAAAATCAAAATTAAAAATAAACAAAAACCTTTGGCTAATTTATACAAACTTTTTTTCGTGGAAAATTATTTTTGTGGCACAACAACCCTTTTTTTTGTGGGGAATTATTTTTGTGACGAACTCACAACAATCTAATTTTTGCTAAACGTGACTTTCAAGTGACATTTGACAGTTAGAGGTCATTGACATTCGCTTTTATTTGATGCAAAGTTCAATCAGTGCCCATCGTAACATGAGCCATCTTTTACGACACGATAAGGGAAGATGGGTGTCAAGTAAGGCTGGCCACTAACCTCGCTAAAGTTTACCATAAGTTACAATAGTTAGATAAATCTAAGATATTCAGAATAGGAGATATAACTTGATCATTTCATCGCCATATAACAGGTATTGTGAAGAAAGTCAGTTATTAGATATGCATATTAATTTTTATACCTAAGTTATTCATATTTAAACTAAAAACAAAAATTAGATTTTTATATTTGTTTGAGCAATAAATAACATTTTTTTTTCTGTTACGTGAGTGAATTAAACTTATATCCTCAAAGATCCAGAACTGGAACAAGTACTTGTAGATTATAAAAAAAATATTTGCTCCGTGCGAGAATCAAACGCAGCGCAGCAGTCAATCGCTCACTTGTCGCATTGACATAATATTCTATTCTCAAATTAGAACAAGTTAATACCTAAACATAAAGTTAATATACACCAATCTCATCATGATTATACTAAATCAGCTCGCCGCCCGATAAAGGTCCAACTCCAGGACGACGCCGCTTAGTGTTTCATGCGTGCCTCAAAGAGCTTCTTTTTTTTTGGGACAACCCCATCACACTAATCCTAAACCACTGAAGAGACAGACAATGAAGCTTGACGAGTCCCGGAATGTGAATTTACCTTTCTTAGATCTTATAACGAAAATCAGAAAATAGAGAAGGAAAGAGCTTCCATAAAAGGCCGAATGCTTGCTGGGGTCGCGGTAACGTCTGTAAAGGTAACCGAGACCCTGGAACGTCTGAAAGAGTCTGATAGTCCACCCATGCCAGAATGCCTAATTTTATCACCTAAAAAAAGTATAAGTACCAATTTTGTGTGTGACAAAGCCAGCCGACTGTTCGTTACAAGAGCTGATGGATGTTTTGGAGAGCGCTAAACTCGTGGCCCCATTCTGGCCCGAGTCATTTGACTAGTTGATTGTCGTCGACATGATAAGAAGAAGAACAGGTACCTTTGAATTACCTATCATGAAATCGGTCAGTGAGTCGAACTAACACTGACATGATCTCTACGAATGACTGACGAATCTTGATAATTGAAAAGAAAGTGAGCAGTTCTCTTTTTCGAAAAGTTTTCACCAGCAATGCTAATCGGGGGTGACAGTTTGTATGGAAATAGCAATTATAATTTCAATTTAGCGATGGGAATACTATCGGGCACGCAGTTTCTAGCACTCCGGTTGCGACTTGATCCACGATTATTTCTTACTTTTCACTATTAATCTCCGAAAACAGATTTTTATTATTTTAAATGATTCTTCACACCTATAAGCAGGATTCGTAAGAATAAATAATAATAATAATTTATCAGAGAACATAAGAAGTTATCAGAGAACTTTTGCTTACCCAGTACTGACTACGTTGTAGAGGTCAAATTGGCAGTAATTCCAAGTTGAATACTGGTATTTAGGTATATCAAGTTAGACTGGAATCCAAAGAAAAGGCTAGGCAAATAGATGATGAACAATGTGAATAATTTCAATTATAAAAACTTGAATTGCTTAGGAAGATTTTTTCGGGAGAAGACTGCGAACGGGACTTGAAACTGCGTCTTACTGGATCAGTACTCCAGAAGCTTAACCAACTAAGTTTTTAAGCAGTCAAGCGAGGTTGTATTTGTCATTCCATTGTTAAACGAAGTACTATCAAGCTATTAAACTATTTATTATTTTAATTTATTATTATTACAACTAAGTATCAAACTATTAAAATGGCGAGTCTTTTTTTTTTGCTAGCTCTGTCCCACTCCTGAGCAAAGGCCTCCCCCCATTCCTTCCACTTCTCTCGATGGTGTGCCTCCTCACGCCAGTTCACTAGGAAGCCCTTAAAAAGGGCCCCGCCATCTTCTTCTAGGCCTGCCGCGACCCCGCCTAGCTGTCTCAGGGCTTCATTCCTGTGATATCCAAGCCCACAGTTGTTGAGCCTTTTATGAACAAAAAAAAATTTCTTCCCCACAAATATTTTTGATTTGCGACTCAGGAGTATGCTTATAAATATTTATGTTTTATTCAGCACAAAGGTATACAATTAGCCACAAAAAGTTAATTGATCGTCATAAACCCGTGTGACTTATTCAATTCACTTTCACCACCTGGAAGGTTTCAGTTTCATTAACAGCTGTAGAATGCTTCTCTTGATTCTAACCTCCGCATAAATTTTCCATAGGTAGTCCCTAGGGTTTCGGATTGCATTCATGCCAATAATGACCTTGAGTATTTGGTCCCATACTAATTTTGTGGACGAGCAGAACTTTGATGACCTTGTACTGCACCTTTTTTTTTCTTTTTTTGTATAATTTTGTTGTGTTGTTGATTCCTGTTTTGTTTTGTGTGAAACCGATAAATGCATATTCTTTTTATATGATGTAAAAGATTTATTTTTGTTTCATGGGTTTTTTAGGCAAAGGTCTTTATAATATTATCCTTTCAAGTGCTCTTTTCGGAAATAAGTTAATTTTAACAAATTGATGAATTTAATTACCATTTTGCCTCTTACGTAAGTACTATCCGAACAGTACACACATGCGGTCAGTAGCATGGTGGCTAATCTAACTGCATTGTGTGGAGATCAAAGATCATTGTTGCAAGCTGTACTGTGGTATCTGCGTATACGCTTCTTTCATTGTTATAAGAGAATGCACAGACCGGTTAATGAATACAAATCTGTTTACTATTCAGCCGTGTTTTGTTAGGCCTATCGCTCACTGGTAATTTCTGGTCAAGTGCTATAAAGATGTATGGAAGTGCACTCATTATGGTGACACATAGTTTCTAGCGCGCGACAAACTCTCCAGAGAGTCATATTTTTTGTCACTTGGAAGATTATCATTCCTGAGTGCTTCCTTTGGACTGTCAGACTCGTACTGACTAAAATCCACGGTGTCCTTCAATAGCCCGCTACGATCCGGGGTCATGGTAATTCGGTAAGTCTCGCGACCCCGGCGAAGACTATGGGCGTGGGCATTTTTATAAAGGGACCGTCGAGTGTGATAGGGGACGGGGTGAACCAAATGTGTCTAAGCTTTTTTTTACGTGGTGACTTCATCAAATGAGTCCTCCCACCCAGGCAGGACGGGAGGGACTGTAAGTGGCGTACTGACAAAAATCCGTTGTGTCAAGTGCCAAGGGGGCCTCGTCAGACAGGCAATCCACGCAATGGTGACATCCAGTCGTTTCTTACTGCCCAATCAGATTCAAGAACCTCCCGAAATACCCGTGTCCGATGAGGACCTGTGTCAGGCGGAAGGTGAGGATATCGCCCGGGGCGCCTCTCCAGCCACTCCTCAAAGAGGGGTGAGCGTGACACCTTATAGGAGAATATTAAATATTGTAACTTGTTTTTTTTTTGTTATAAGTAACATTTGAAAATAAAAATATTCCAATTTTTTTTTTAAGATTTACTCAGTAATAATTACCATTTAACGTCGTAAGTCCTGCAATCCTTCTTATACTTACAAAATAAATACCATTCTTGAGCAACTTCTAACTCGTATCATTCAAACGCATCGTATTAAATAGAGCCATTCAAGATGTTAGTTCAGAACTTGAAATACTAATAAGTTGAAAGCTACCGTTGCTTCGAGTTCTCTTCAAATATACTAAGAGTATCTTTGAAGTTAATTGGCAAATGAAGGTAGTTTGGAAATAACGACATGAGTGTGAATAAGGCTCGAACGCGCAATCGAGTACTTTTTTTAATCTTTAGCCCTTGCTTTCTTACTGAGCGAGCATCTGGTATACATGTTGATGGATGGAGAGGCAGAGGAAGGCTAAAGAAATTACGGATAGATTGTCATAAAGAAAAAGGAGTAAAAGATACTGTGACGTCTGATAGAGGAGAATGGAAGAAGAAAACGTGTTGCTAAAAGGCCAAGATGGTGATGATGTGCTGTCTTCTGCTCGGCCAAGGCCTCCCCTAATTTCTTCGATGAACTCTTTTGCTGGGCCACTTAGAACCAGCCCTTGTGGTATAACGTCAAGGTCGTATCACCAGCTTATTCAGTGTCGGCTTCGCCGGTGCCATCCATCTCCTGGCACGGTCATCTTGCAAGGGGCTGAAGTAACGCGCCCAATTCCATTGCAGCTTGGTAGCCTTCCAGCCAATGTCTATTATCCCAGTTTTTTTATTTAGCCATAGTAATTTTAAAAAAAGTATGCTGTTAAGTGGTAATTTCGTTTAAAAACAGCTTTGACCAATATTCTTTACTCAGCAGGCGGACCAATCTAGATTCTTTGGTACCTTTTGCAGTTTCTTCCTCTTTATATATTAACTTTCCAGTGAAGGAAATCGAAAAGAAAAGAAAATTGCATTTATCGGGAAGATAAGTATTTAATTTATTCCTATTGAAAGACACCGCGGATTTTAGTCAGTACGAGTCTGAGAGTCCCTCCCGCTCTGCCCTGGGTGGGGAGGACTCATTTGACGATTTTACCAAGATAAAAAAAAATGTTGACTTACTGTACAAAAAATAAACAAGTTCATAACGAAAACAAGAACAAAATCCTCATATAGTGTTTCAATTTAAAACATAAATAAAGAAAGAATGTTAATTTGCACTTAAAAATAACTGTTCTCATTCACAAATTGCCACGTTACCATAAAATTAAACTACATACATACGTAAACCGTACAATTACATAAACGAGTACCAAAACAAGTCAACAAAAGTGCCGTGTTTCGGCTTATAAATCTGATTAATTTTATAATTAAATGTTACTTTTTCCCGCGACTTTGCTCGCGTTAATTTCTAATTTAAAAATCATTCGGATCGTACATGAGTAGCCATATATTTAAAAAGAAAAGTTGTTCTACTCGGAAGTTAATTATAAAGACAAAAATTGCATATCCGCATACCGTCTCTTTGTGATCAACTTCAGTGAAGTCAGTGTCCACGTTATCAATGTCATCATCAGGCAGAAGATGTCCACTGTTGAACATAGGCCTCCCCCTTAGACCCCTGCCACGCCGAATAAAAATACGCCACTTGTATCCATCGGCTGCCTGCTACCCATCCGCTCGATGTCGCCGGTCCACCTAGTGGAAGGCCTGCCTACGCTGTGTCTTCTGGTCCGCGGTTGCCAATTGAAAACTTTTTTCTGTTATGTGATCTGCCCATTGCCACTTCAACTTGCAAATTTTACGAGCTGTCAGTGACTTTGGTTCTTCAGCAAATATGAGTATAATTGTTCCGGATTTATCCCGCAACAATGAGCCTGGCTCTTTCCATTGTTCATCGAGCAACAAGCGATGCTAAACCGCATCCATATTATGTCTGCACTGTCGATAATTTTATGACTTACAAAGAAACCTAACTAAAACTAACAGTTTAACTGTTGTATAACAATTAAAATATTCCATTCATTTCACCATTCACACCATTGTCCAAGGCGAGTGTTACTCAAAAATGAATAATGCAAGTCAAGCGCGCGGCATCTCTTATGTTCTAAATAGTCCTATTACAAAACAATATACTTTGATTGGAATGCCTGACAATTCGTCCGTGTGAACTTGGCCCACATTTTGCACGTGGTCACAAATAGTGGTCGGAATTTTGAATAAGGTTGCGTGTTTTCCGGTGTGGTCTACGCCTAATAAAGGACAATCTATGGGGGTTTTTGGAACACATCACATGTTTTGGAAATTTCGCCGTATCCCAGTAGATGACTAGCAGCTGCTATGTCAGCATTATGACGGGGCCCCCCTTTAGTGAGCAAGCCTGCCGGGGTCGCAGGACTCACGAATTACCGTGACCCCGGAACGTAAAGGTCTACCGAAGGACACCGTGGATTTTAGTACTTAAGTACGAGGCTCACAGTCCCTCCCGCCCTGCCGGAGGACTCATTTGATGATTTTCCACGATAAAAAAGTAAACTATTACTTAATATACTTAACGCTTAAATTTTTTTGCAGAATTTTCCCCTTTCCTTTCTCTCTGTGGGAGGGAGTGGGCCATAATGGGTCACCAGGCGGGCTCAGTGCAGTTTGGTACATGTCATTTGTCTTCGAATTTTTGGTTCTCAGAAATGTTAATTTCCTCACAATGTTTTCCGAAAGCAGTGGTTATGAAATAAATTACACAAAGTAATGCATTTGGCTGGGTTCAAACTCACACTCGTAAGTCGAGGCCGATACCACTGGGCCACTACTGCTCTCATATTTACGTACGGTCTGCTTAATACGTCGTCACTGGTGCGTGTCTCTTAATTTATTCTGCTGACGTACTCTCATTCATGAATGTTGCTGTTCGTCAAATTAACTGTTATATAATTTGACGATAATGGACCTGGTAACATCTTTGAATTATTGCATGGAAACGGGAGTCACGCACAGGTTGCGTGGCGATACGCTTTGTGTTCGTTGGTGAGGATTTTTAAATTACACTAGCGCGCGATGTTGCAGAGATGTGAACTGTAACATCTGGTGACACCAGTGACGTATGTGTCAAGTTTAATATCCACTCACACGTCCGTCCCGCGCGACTATATCGCACTACAACCTTTTTAAGTACATTTAAAGGTTTTAGATGGTAAGAATTGGTAAATCTTTGATCCTGATCTTTTGCCTACACAGCGTTTTTCAATAGGTATACCTACTTTAGTAACTTGAATTCTTAAACTACAATGCATTATTAAATTATATTCTCTAACACAAATAAAAGCATGGTGTTACTGTAGTCAACAAACTCTCCAATCAATATCTAAAACCTACGCAAATAATACAAAACTACGCAATTAATATATTCAGTGTCACGTGAAGGGTGAGGGATGAAACATCACCCTCATCGAAGTTTTTAAACCTGCATAAACGTTTATTTATATGTATATGATATACGAGTACACACATCAAAAAAAGTTAGCGATCATCACTTTGAAAAATCGAAATCTTTTTTGTTACGCTATATACAGTTTGGCCAGAACGGATTGAAACGGAACTAATCTTTTTGTTTCTGACAATGTTTTAAAATCTTTGATATTTGATGTAAACAAAGACCGCAGGTTTGTTAGATTTATTATTGTGCCATAAAACTAACGTAATAAGTGAAAAAAAAAATCATTCAAATTGCTGGTAGCGAGAAGACAGTGGCGACTTCCGGTTTTCTACAGTTTTTTGCCACGCTGTAAATAATAACTTTCATCTTTTTTTTATTCTTCTTTACTTCAAAATATAGATTTAGAAAATAAAACAGTTCATTCAGTAAATAAAATACCAGCTTTTGCTTGTGATATCAAACTTTTTTTGATGTGTGTTTGCGTTGCACACAAACATGGCTTCATCTCCCCCGGGCCCCTTCCGTCGCCATAGAAACACCCAGACGAACCGGTGTAGTACCTGGGAAATGAATTTATTTATTAAAATTTACCTTCTCTAAGCGCATCCAATATTTGAGGAATGTTTCATTTTGTTGGGAAAATATTTGTCAAAATGATGTGAAAATTTGAAAACTTTTCATCAGATTTACCTAACGGCTTTTGAAATAAATGGTGCTGGTGTCGTTTTGTTTAGGTAACGATAGATCGATGGAGAAAATGTTATTGATGATCAACACAGTCATTTTGAATGATAAATTATGTAATATAGTTTTAATTTAATATTGAACTGTACGAAATAAAAACGGACGGTCAAAATCCAAATCAAAAGTCATTGATTTTAATAGGGTGAATGAACATGTGACTTTCAAATCTGCACTTTTTGAAAGTGCAGATTTGTTAGTGTAGTCTAGTTAATTTACAAAAACTGTCCTTTGTGTCACCAAGACAAGACCTCCTTTTGCCTAAAGCGATCTTTTGAAGACCATTACGTGAACGAAAAGGAAGCTAAACAACACTCCAGGTAATCTGTGCGACATGCGGACGGTGAGTAATGGGTTACTCGCCGTCTGATGATGGACAATGCCCGGGTCAACGGCGTGTCGTGTTCCACGCGCTCCCCTTAGAGGGCCAAAGCCTACCAGGCTCGCAAGACTGTCTCATTAGGTAACCGTGCCCCGGGAACGTAAAAGGCAATTGAAGAATCAGCGTGGATTTTAGTCAGTAGGTACAAGTCAGACGCCCTGGGAGGGAGGAGGAAAAAGTCTGTGATGTAACATTTACACAAAAATATAGTTTACATTATTACGACTCTTATTTCATTCTTAATTATTCACTTACGGAACGGAATATCAGCTGTTCTCTGTAATCTTAGTTGTACAGACTATGAGCTGGCCTAGTGTTGTACGAAGTTTCAATACCATAGAAGGTCAGCTTGCACTGGTTTGGTTATCTTAGGAGACTAACAATACTGGCAAAATCAACAATGGCGACACTGACGGTAGGTTAATTCGGTACAATTTCAATAGCAGATTTGGCCCCCTATAGAGCGCTACAATTGAAATCAGTCGCCACAGGGCACGCAATGATCTCTCTTAGACACAAAGCGTGACACTGCACGTGACAGATTTAGGGAGAACATCCCTCTACATGTAGTACACGGTAAGCAATATAGGCTTCCTAACGTAACGTCTCGTTCAAGGACGCGCGGCGCGTCGAGCGTAGCGTCGGGCGGCGCGGGTTTTTGGCTCCTTTGTAAAGAACGCGACACAAGTGTCCGATACTTTATGGCTGTACGAGCCTCTATGGATTTGTATTATGATACATGATAGTAACGTGGATACCAAAGTAGTAAGGTATCGGAGACTTGCGTTGCGTTGTGTGCGAAGGGGCTTGTGTCACTTGTGGCCGCTTATCCTTGAACGTCTACTACGGTGACGCGCCCGCGCCTCTTGTCAATAGACAAGGCGTTAGGACTACTGAGGGAGAGTATCCCTTTACTCATGCAAATAAAATCAATGGTATTGAATTTCAAACGTAAGGCTCACAATTGAAAGTTGAAATTCCGAAAGCAAATCAATGTCTTACGACATTCGAAACTATCGTCGATATATTGAATACAGATACAAATACATGGATACGACATGAGTATTTGTAGTTACTATGACACTGTAACCACAGCGTTTGTAGAGGCGATTGAGAAATACATCTATGGTAGGTATTCAATTCAATTCAAATGATTTATTGCAATCCATAATGTACATATACAGGTGGTAACGATACAATTAGAGAGAAACAATTATGGACCCTGTCGGGCACAGCAAAGTTTGGATATGGTTGGAGAGAGGAAGAGCGTTTTTATTGATATACCCATTGCACTAAAACAGCAAAAATGTGTAGATGTCATTAATTTATATAGTAATATTTTATCATGTTTGATTGTTTATATGTAATTATATTTTATAACACATTTGCTCGTAAAAGGTCTCTTACTGCACCTATTTCAGTATTATTAATGTATCTTATAATTACGCACTAGTGCGTAATGGTAAAGTAAAACGCACGGTTTATCAAGATGCTCCGTCTAAAACGAACGGTACTTTTTTAAATCTTAGCAAAGAGTTTTTATGTCAGAAAAGCGGTCAACATTTAATTATTAAAATTAAATTTGGTAGATGAAATATAATAAATAAACATTTTATTCTTTAATTTAATTAATTTTGACAATAAATTACAACCATTTATCTGTAATAAAACCAAAAAAGAATTAATTTACTTTGTTAGTAATACTGGCTGTTTTTTGTGCCTTTGCCATAAACAAAAGATGCTGGTGCGCGCGCATCGCTAATTTGTGAAAAAGTAAAAATTATTCCGCTTGCTTTTCCTTTTCGATGTAATGATTGTATTTATTTACTCACAAATGTGTTATAAAACGTCGTATGACATACGTGCGGTTTGATAATTACAGCCTCTGCTTTCTTATAGCACTCGCCTTACGGCTCGTCCTACCAATATCGCCTCAGCTGTAATGATCAACTTACCGCACTTATATCATAATGTACTATTATTCTTTAATTTAATTAATTTTGACAATTAATTACAACCATTTATTTGTAATAAAAACACAAAAGTATGAATTTACTTTATTAGTAATACTGGCTGTTTTTGTGCCGTTGCCATAAACAAAACACGCTGATGCGCGCATCGCTAATTTGTGAAAAAGTAAAAATTATTCCGCGTGCTTTTTCTTTTTGCTGTAATTATTTTATTTATTTACTCACAAATGTGTTATAAAACGTCGTATGACATACGTGCGGTTTGATAATTACAGCCTCTGCTTTCTTATAGCACTCACCTTACGGCTCGTGCTAGCAATATCGCCTCAGCTGTAATTATCAACTTACCGCACTTATATCATAATGCACTATAAAAATTGTTTTACCTTCCTCAAAAATATATTTGTTTTCTCTATTTGTTTTAAATACTCTGGTAATTTATTGTATATTTTTATTAACATTGAATATGGACTAGAAGAGTGCATTTTAAGATGGGACTGGGGTAAATTTAATCTGTTCTGATGACGAAGGGAATGGCTTGTTTGTATAATAATATATATCTCCTCGTGTCTTATATGTTTCGGGATATTTGCTAGATATTTGATAGGTACTACTATCTAAGCACGAAACTCGTAGCTTCAGCCAAAGTTTTGGGCATTTCTTACGGAGATAAGATTTCGCGGGACTTACCGAATTATTGAACGTAAAGGGCTATTGAAGGACACCGTGGATTTTAGTCAGTACGAGTCTGTCAGTCCCTCCCGCTCTACCTTGGGTGGGAGGACTCATTTATGATTTTACCACAACAAAAAAGTGGAATGAGCTAGTTGGTAACAACATGATTGTCCAGACTCTCAAAGTGTTGTCAGAATTAAAAAATATCAAAACTAATAGGGAGGGTTCACTCAAAACTTTTGAGTTACCTATGTACTGTACGGGCGTGCATCTTCATTGACGGACTAAGAGAGTAGACCCCCTACAACGGATATTAGATCGTTTGGGAGAGGATATTGTAGCGGGGTGTACTACTTCGAGAGGGGTGGTGTGCAGCTCTAAACATAATGACAATCAATGTATGAATAAGCAGTGGTTAATTGTGTTTGCGTACACGGTAAATGTGATTTGTGTTTCTGAGAGGAAAAGCGATGGCATGTCGGTTACTTTACCCCTTGTAGGGGTCATACATCCCTACGTATGAACCATGCAAATAAAATCATGGCAGGATGTTGGTTTTTTGTAGCATCTAGAATATTATGCATCTGTATAAGTACTAAGTACAGCTAGACTGTGACTTAGAAAAAAACTAAGGTGCTAAAAAAACTTTTTCAAAAATTTAAAAGTAAGTAACCGACTTCAAAAGCAATCAAAGTCGGTAGCTTTGTTTTTTATTTCATTGTTGACATTTTTGCCACCGACTACCGAAAGAAAGTTATGATGTGGGTTATTTTATCCTTTTTTGTTGTGGTTGCTTTTGAAGTCAGTTACTTTTTTGAAAAAGTTTTTTATTTTACCCTTTTTAGTTTAAATGTGCAACACAAATTCTCGTCAAATACATATTTTTCTTACAGGTGTACTAGAATTTTGTAATCCGCAGCACCGGTAATAACATCGCCCATGTACACAATAAGCTAAAATTTCCCTATCTCAAAAACTACAGAACCGATTTTGATGAAACTTGCAGTATTCCCTAAGTTGAACAATACCTAGTACAACAAAAAAGAATTACTTAATTCGGACTTGTGGTTCCGGAGATATGCGAACACAAACATAAAAACATGCATACATTTTTGTTTGGCACATTTGTTCAGACGCTGATAAAGACTAACATATACGAAAACTGGGCAGTTCTGAAAATATTACATACATACATACGGGTTGAATTAATGACCTCCTTTTTTTAAAGTCGGGTAAAAAGACATACCTACCTATTAGTGACCAATCTTAACTGTTCTCAAACTCGTCACGTAAGCTTTATATTAATAAGTATAGATGAACCGTTATTTCTGGTGTTAAGTCTAATGTTACTTGCTAATAGTAGTAGTAGGAAACATTTATCACCCCGACGCGGACGCACGGTTAACGCAATGCGCAAGCGATTGACTATCGCGCTGCGTGACACAAATATTGTTAGCAAATATTTGTATGGTCTACAGATGGTGGTCTGGGTGTTTGTGTATATGGATATGATATTCTCAAATAATTTGTTGCGTGCGGGAAACGAACCGGCGACATGTTGCTCGGCATCCAAAAATTAGAAAAATATAGCAGGTTTAAGAGACTCATCTATACTAATATTATAAAGAGGTAACATTTGTTTGTAAGTTTGTATCCCACCAAAAACATTAAATGTAAAAAATGCCAAGTCTCTCGTTGCAGTCTTTCCATCGTAAAAAGTTTTGAGATCTCACAGAAGCCAAGTCCTATTCAAATTATTTTGTAGTTATAAATCAACATTTAGTAATTATATCAATAGTTTTCTTTATATTATAACTATAGTGACTTGGCAATGAGCACAAGTAAAAACAAATAAAACGGCATATTTGGAGGAGTTGAAAGTTACACACACCGCATGCATAAACATTCTCTTTTATTTACTTTATTTATTCTCTTAACATTCATCATTTACTTTCATAAAGCGATGGCCCGTAAGGTATTCTTAATTATTGTATTGGAACATGTAGTCGGTAGTGACCATCATGATTCACACATAACAAATAATCTGATCACAGGTCTCGTCAGTAACATTTGCACATAATTCCAGGCAGCAAGCAGCTTTTAATTTGTGCTCATTGCCAAGTCACTATAGTTATAATATAAAGAAAACTATTGATATAATTACTAAATGTTGATTTATAACTACAAAATAATTTGAATAGGACTTGGCTTCTGTGAGATCTCAAAACTTTTTACGATGGAAAGACTGCAACGAGAGACTTGGCATTTTTTACATTTAATGTTTTTGGTGGGATCTCATTTATTTTTTGTAAGTGTATTTCTTTCTTTTTTTTAGCTGTCCTCATAATTTCTTGGACTTCAGCTACTTTTTTGCTTAGGACCCATTCTCTATCTAACAAACTAAATAGAACTAAACTAACTAACAAATAACTAAATAAATATATATCTACTAACTTACAAACTAAATATAACTAAACTAAATAACACGTAAACAACTAGATTTATGTAACGTTCTATGTCCATGTTATATTAATAAACTATTTTCCTAAATAACTGTTTCAGTAACAATAATAAATCTACTATCTAATCCGGCTAACTTAAGTTCTCTAAATATCGCTACAATATTTTTTTAGTTTCGAAATGGTTGTTCATAGATAGATGGCGCTATCAAATGAAAATTATTGAAGTATTTTAAAGTACTACTTAGACTGCGCTCTGTAACGAAACCATAGCGCGATTCAGACAGGTACAATGCCATCTATCGAGCGCGCATACAATATTTATCGCAATACAATGGAGTTTTAGCTTTATTAATTTAATGAATTGTGAACTTTATGTATTAATTTAGATTAATTATAGTCTATGTATTACATTTATATTATTCTTTTCTATTCTATGTATGTATTCATCCAATTGAATACTTAAACAACGAACAAAGTTAACAATGCAGTCAAAATCCATACACAATGTTCTTGCCAAACCGCAAATATAAAATTGTTTTCTATGGTATATTATTTTTTAATGTTTTTATAATTTTTCCTTTATATGTGGCTAATGACCTATCTTGGTGCAAAATTTGAAGTTTCTAAGTCTGCTAGAAGTACCTTAGATTTTTGATGATCGGTCAGTGAGTCAGTCAGTCAGTGAGTGACAAAATGGTGTAACTTTGATCGACCGTAACTCCTAAACTATTCATTCAATTGGCATGTAATTTCGAACTTAAGCTTGTTCTAATGCCTACTATTATTGACCGAAAACCTAAACTCCTAGCTTTGTCCACGTCGAAGATATAGGTGGGGCGAAACAGCCGCGAATCGCTTCGAGAAAAGATGGTACGGCCGTGCCCGTTTTGCTCGAGACTTGGCGGGGCACTGCCGTGCCCCCAGATGTTTGTAAGTTTGTATGTAGGGGGTAATCTCCGGAAGTAATGAACCGATTTAAAAAAATGTTTCACTGGTAGAAAGCTACATTATCCGTGAGTGCTATCCAAACTAATATTATAAATGCGAAAGTAACTCTGTCTGTCTGTCTGTCTGTCTGTCTGTTACGCTTTCCCGCTTAAACCTCTCAACCGATTTTGATAAAATTTGGCACAGACAATCTTTAGACCCTGAGAAAGAACATAGGCTACCTTTTATTGCGAAAAAGGGGATGAAGAGGTTGAAATAGGGGTTGAAAGTTTGTATGGGATTTCTTAATTTTAAAAGATAAAACCATGAAACTTTATATTTAAGCACTTGATAAGATAATATATTTAAACATTTGTTCTAGCGTTTTTGAAATTTCGACCAGTGAGGGGGTGAAATAAGGGTTGAAAGTTTGTATGGGATTTTGTCATTTCTGGGGATAAAACCATGAAACTTTATATTTAGGAACTTGATAAGAAATAAATAACAATTTGTTCTAGCGTTTTTGAAATTTAAAATCGTTTGTTCTAGCATTTTGAAATTTTTACCACCGTGGGGGTGAAATTCTACAAACGGAATTCCCGAAATTCGAACGGAACGGAACGGATTCGGAACGGGAACTACGAAGCCAAACTAAACAAAATTTTAACCACTGAACCTAGGAACATCATGGCAATATTGGCACCGACCAATGAAATCGTGGGACAGATCAATGAACGAATGATGTCACATGTGCAAGGCGATGTTGTCGAATATTTGTCAGTAGATATTGTCATGGACAGTGAACAGGTGACATCTTATCCTACAGAGACTTTAGAGCTGTCAGGAGTGCCGTCTCATAAGCTGAGACTGAAAGTTGGGGTTCCAGTTTTGTTAATGAGAAATCTCGAAGCGCCGAGACTATGCAACGGGACCCGATTGCAAATTACGCAGCTAGGACGCAATATTATTAGAGCAGTTATAATGACAGGAATAGCTAAAGATGAAGAAGTTTTAATTCCCCGTATACCTACCCATGATCCCTACAGATTTACCTTTTCAGTTTAAAAGAATCCAGTTTCCCCTCAAACCAGCCTTCGCAATGACCATTAACAAAGCGCAAGGGCAAACACTTAAAGTAGCAGGTGTCCATTTAGAGAAAAACTGTTTTTCGCATGGCCAACTGTACGTGGCCTGCTCGCGAGTGTTGAGTCCAAACAATCTCTACATTTTAACAAATAATAACAAAACAGCAAACGTTGTGTACAAAAATGTTTTAAATTAGGTCATTTTAAAATATTTTTGTACACAACGTGATGCTGGCCCCTGGAAGTGTCTCTTGGACATAAGGGACCAATAAATTTTCTTGGGTACTTTCTGCCACTTAATGGAATACATAGGTACCATAAACCTACTGTAAACAGATATTTTATATTTTTTTTAAACATACCTACTCTCTTTTAACCAAATGCTATACCCAAATCTATACCGTTCCATTAATATGATCCCTAATATTCAAATTAATTTACTATAACTGTGTAAATGTTTGTTTCACGGCTAATTTGCTGAGCCGTTTGTTACAAAATTGGATATGGATAGTCTGAAATCTGAAAAACATCATAAGCTACTTTTTATCAAAACACCACGCGGGCGAAGCCGCGGGCGGAAGCTAGTAGGCTATAAATTATAAAGATATCATACATATTAGCCGAAATACTGCCCAACGAAGTGGGCACGGGTCAGCTAGTTTTTCATATTAGTATACCTTTAATCGCATGTTACGTCATCAAGATTCGCCACTGAGTCAGAAAAACCAGCGTGTCATCAGTAATAGCCGTAGAACTAAAATGTGCCATACAAGTAGGTAAGTACGACGGCATCGCTACGTTCACGCAATCAAGTAACGCATGTAAAACAATGGGATGCTCGGCTGTCCGAGAGAAAGTCAGTAATTAAGTTAATTTTGAAGGTAAATCGTGAACGCGTGCAGTCAGTTACTATATTCTAAACACGAATCGTTATCTAACGTTTATAAAACATTTGCACTAACAAAAAAATACGTGTCGAATTGAGAAGCTCTGCCTTTGTTTTCGTCGGTTAATGACCGTAAAAAAAACTTAAAAAAAAAATTTAACTGACTTCAAAAACAACCACAAAAAAGGGTAAAATAACCTACAAAATAACTTTTCTTTCGGAAGTCGGTGGCTTTGTTTTTTTATTTCGTGTTCTTTTTGCCAAAGTTATTTTGTAGGTTATTTTACCCTTTTTTGTGGTTGTTGTTGAAGTCGGTTAATTTTTTTTTTTAAGTTTTTTATTTTACTCTTTTTAGTTTAAATATTCAACCCAAATTCTTGTCAAATACATCATTTTCTTACAAGTGCACTAGAATTTTGTAATCCGTGGCACCGGTATTAACATCGCTCATGTTCACATGCTAATAAAATTCCCTATCTCCAAAACTGCTGAACAGATTTTGATGAAACTTGCAGTATTCCCTAAAGTGAACAATCCCTAATACAACAAAAAAATAATTTTGAAAATCGGTCCTCAATTGGCGGAGTAATCGCGTAACAAACACGCAAAAAGTAATGTCATCCAAGTAGCCGAAATCAATAAAAATGCTTACAAAATAAAAAGTATTGAACCAAATTGGATGAAATTTTTAAGAATCACACTAATCGGACTAGAAACCTCGGAGTAATCGATGTACATACATAAAAAAAAAAAAACATACCGACCGAATTGAGAACCTCCTCCTTTTTTGAAGTCGGTTAAAAAGGCAGACTATGTATCTGATGTCGCGGGTCTGTTCAAATAGAGTACCATGGCCCTGGCACGCAAGCGGCATGAGAAGGAATACGTGGTTTTAATCAGTAAGCAAAGAGATTTAAAAGAACCTATAGAGCGGGCATTGGGAAAATTGTCATACAAAATTGTTGATGCCGTGAATTGCCGTGCGTCAGTAGCACTATATAGAGTTGCATAGCAACGCGACCACTAGACTGAGGGACTTTTTACCTATGGTAAAAAGTTTTGGATCACAACTTTCTTCGTGATGTCCCGTCTATTGCTCGTATATAGTTTAATGTCTTTGTCAGTAAGGGACTTTACCCAAGGCGCGACGCGATTGCAATATGACCGATTCCGGTAAATGAAAAAAACAACACGATCGCCACGACGACGTCAAGTCAATCGAATTGCATAATTATTTCTTAGTGGTAAGGTTGATTTTCAATTGTAGTTGTAATCGGTAGTATCGCGTCGCATCGCGCCATGGGTAAATTCCCTAATGCGGTGTCCTGCGTGAGCGAATACGACGCGACGCGACGCAATTCCAACTATTTTAACTACAATAATAATAATTATTATAAAAATTACTTCGTGTTGCGTCGCGTCGCGTCGTATTTGTCGCTCACGCAGGACACCGCCTTAGACTCTTAGTCTGACAGTTCTTTCCGCTATACCAAGTTTCATTTGAAGATTTTTAAACACCAAAACAAAAAACAAAATGTTTTGTCAATGCTGCTGATATTTTTTGTAGAAAATCGCAATAATGAAAAAAAGGCTAGTTCTGTAAGTAATGATTTTTGTAAAGCTCTTGATCTTACATCAACACTCCACAACTACACTGACTGTTTTATGTTTTGCGCCAAGTACTCGTAACTAAAGAATTGTTAATATTAGTAACTAAAGAATTGTTAATACATATTAGGAGTCGTCATCATTATTATCGTTATTTCAGCCTATTGCAGTCCACTGCTGGACATAGGCTTCTCCCAGGGAGCGCCACAGCGCATGATGTCCCGCTTTTTTCATCCAGCCACTGCCAGCTACCTTCTTCAGGACATCGGTCCATCTTGCCGGGGGCGTCCCACCCTACGTTTACCTACACGCGGTATCCTTTCGAGCACCTTCCTACCCACTCCAGCTTTTGTCGGTTCTGCGACAGACATGACCCCTTGACATATGATATAAGGAGTACGTTGATGATTTCCGACCGTCAAAAATTTGTAAGTTTTATTTATTAAATAAACATCGTGTTTACGTTTCTGTCCTGTTGCTGTAGTTTTTTAAGATAAGATTGCATGAACGAAACAAAACCAGAACCAGCTGTAAACTGCACAAATGTAAAATCTATGATCGAGAGAATAAAGTTTATTTTAACAAAAAATTTACATACGGTGCGCGTGCTAAACAGACGGCGGGCGGCAGTCGACTGTGAAACCCGTCCACGGTGCGCCCTTGATGTGCTCCATCGTCTGTCTTTACGTCTGTAGAAATGACCGCCCCACATCCACTTCAGCATAGACTGTTGAACAGCATCAATTTATTCTTTAATGTGTTCATTCATCGTCATCATCATCAGCCTATAATGCACTGCTGGGACACAGGCCTCCTCTCGGTTGGAGGGAGTGGGCCATAATCCACCACGAAGGCCCAGTGCGGGCCCGGGCTGGTAGATGTCACATGTCTTCGAATTTTTGGTTCTAGGACATGCCGGCTTCCTCACGATGTTTTCCTTCACCGTTTTGAGAGCAGTGGTGATGAAATAAATCACACAAAGTAATGCGCCTGGCGGGGTTCGAGCTCACAGCCTACAACTCGTAATTCGGGACCGATACCACTGGGCCACCACTGCTCATTAGGCGTGTGGTAAAGAAGAGGAGACAACAGAAATGTAGAACCCACATTTTGGTCGAAAGTCACAATATACTAGCATTCCATTTAGAACCACTCCTCGGTATGAAATATCAGCAAAATGAACTCGACTGTCATGATGCCCATATTCATCAATCATTTATCATTTTTCACCGAGTATCTCTAAAAGTTGGCTTGTGTCTGTCAAACTTAAATTCAAAGCAGTATTTAATTGATTTTTTGGTTTATTTTCCTCCCTGTTTCAGCATTTCGATTCAGCGTCAGATGAAGAGATTGGGAAATATTCTAGAAAAGAAGAAATATCTTTGAACAGAATTACATGTCGTTAAAATTTGTATCAATGGCATTATAACATTTTTTTTTTTTGGTTTTACTACTTCTGATCAATCAACTGCTTAATCTGCGTGGGCATTTGTACAGCTCTAATATCTATGGATAGACATATAAACTTCCAAAAGTAGTTTACTTTTTGCATTAATTTAGAACATACCTACAGTAATTTGGAATTCTTGTCGAAAGTTGCAATCTTCACAAGGAAATTCTCTCTTTCAAGTAGACTCTTGAATGTATTTTATAATAAGCTTCCTTCTTCCTGAAATTTTCTTTGACAACATTATTTAATAATGCAACATCAGCTGCATCACAGTGTCCGAACTCATAGCACACGCCAAAGGAGCTTTATACGGTTATAAAGTTCCTTTTACAAGTACACGACACGGGTACTTATTAGTTTCATGTCAAAGATTCACTTTGAAACAGGCTGAGATTCTACTTTATAGGCCGTCCGTAAACGGAGAGCTCGAACGACCGCTTGAAGTTCCCGATGCTGTCCGCTCTAGCAGTCGGTATCAATTGCTCTTGAAACAGTTCGATTGCTCGTGGAGTTCTATGTACCTTTGTACGCTGAATACTGTAGTTTGCTATGCAGTCGCGACAACAGTGAATGTGTCAAACAGACACAGACAAGTCCTCTGAAAATCACGACCATCAATTGGAAACTCTAAAGTGCGTACAGACCATGTAACAATGTTATATAACACGCCCGCACCATCTAACATTGTTATATAACATTACAACATAAAACAATACCGTACACATTAGTGTAACAATGTTATATAACATTGTCGTTCTTCAGTGCTATCCACAATGAAAACATTCTGTGTCCACATCATCTGAAACATGTTATATAACAATTTTATACAACATGCTATATAACAATGTTATATAACATGTTATGTTATATAGTCTGTACGCACCTTAATGAAATGAAACGAAATGATGAAATGAAATGAAGTGATGATGAAATGATATAAATTTTTGCAAGTAGGTTAAAATAAGTAATTTTTACAAATTAGATGAGGCCGGTGTTTCGTACCTGACTACTCTGAGAAGAAACAGCCGAAACAAACTCAGAGGTCACTGTCTCTTTTAAAGTCAAGACATTGTATTGGTCAAGTGTAGCTGATATTATAATTTAACGTACCTACATTTCGAGACAGGCAGAATAATATATTTAATGTTACTTCCGTGATATGGAGCTCAGAGGGTCTATAAGGACAAGTTTATGCAATATTCCCAATGATTATTTCTCAAATTTCCAATAACTTCTTCCGTAGTTTTTTCTTTTATTCATTTACGAAGTGAATCACTTGGAATATTGCTAAGTCGCCGTTTTAGACCCGCTGGTAAGTATAATAAAGTTTTGTAGATCATGATAGTCGTTCGGCGTGGCCGTCTAAGGGGGAGGCCTATGTTCAGCAGTGGACGTCTTCCGGATGATGATGATGATGATGAGATCATGATAGGGAGTCTCCAGGAACTAAGATTACGGAGCTCTTTCAAAGGAACTAAATTCTATGTAGTACAAGACTTCACGGAAATTAAATTCTTAGTTGCTACAGTGTTGCAGAAAGAGATTTCTATGTTTATGAAATAGTAAGCATGAAAGGCTTTATGAATTCAGAGAATATTCTTTTTAACCGACTTCAAAAAAAGGAGGAGGTTCTCAATTCGGTCGGTATGTTTTTTTTTTGTTGTTACGCGATTACTCCGCCAATTGTGGACCGATTTTCAAAATTCTTTTTTTGTTGTACTAGGGATCGTTCACCTTAGGGAATACTGCAAGTTTCATCAAAATCTGTTCAGTAGTTTTAGTTAGATGTTAATACCGGTGCCACGGATTACAAAATTCTAGTGCACATGAAAATGATGTATTTGACAAGAATTTGGGTTGAATATTTAAATTAAAAAGAGTAAAATAAAAAAATTTTTTTAAAAAGAATTTAACCGCATAAAAAAACAAAACCACCGACTTCTGAAAGAAAAGTTATTTTGTAGGATATTTTACCTTTTTTTGTGGTTGTTTTTGAAGGCGGTTTAATTTTTTTTTTTTATTTTTTTTTTTAAATCATTTATTTAGAGGCTTGCAGCACATTTGTACGAGGTCCAATTTTTTTTTATTGAAAAGACGATTATAACGGAAAATATTTGTTTCTTATTATATTTTATTAATTTTAAGAACATTCTATTATCTATATAAACATATTTTCAATCCAATATTCGGAGTAGAAAATCACACCGTGAAGAACCCACGGTCTCAAGCCTTTGGAGAATTTTTAATGACAGTAATAAATGACCATGACAATTTAAAACGATATTTGTTGACCTCAGGTGGCCTACCATAACGTCTTAAAGCGTGAGTATTTAGGCTGTGGGAAAGAGACAGCACACGTCGTCTAGCGCCATCTTGCTCCCTGAGTGTAACCACCCACGCTTTATGTCGTCGACGTCTTGGCAGTTACTGTTATAGGCTGATGATGCAATGAAACGATTTTCGTTGTTTACACAAGTCGTAAGGCGTATCGATAACTCGAGATATCCTTTAAAAAATTAAGTATACTTAGGTGGAATAGTGATTGGAAAAACACTCAAAAAACTAGTTAATATAATGAGCAAAGTGTCGGAGGGGATCATGTTTTTCCTGAAAATCTTAACATCGAGATGTAGAAAAATGACGTCATTGCATAGTGCCATCTATTAGTGAAAACTTGGTACTAAACTGACTGTCATTGCCAAATCTTGACTTTATAAAATTCTAAACAGTTCTAAACAATGATTATAGTATGTCGATTCCTTGTTCGAAACAATTTGATGATTTTAACAATGATCAAATAAATGGCCGTATGATTTCCCTTCAACTATTCTGTAAGAAACATGAGATATTAAAACAGTTATATAACGATACCTAATAAAACTTCTTGCTAATTAGAATACTGCGGTTTATTTTCAGCTTTGTTACTTTAGGCTTTTTACTTATGTAATACATAGGAGGTGCCTTTGTTGAGTACGTAGTGCTAATCGATGCATGTGTCCAGTGTTAATTGAATGGCAACTACGTGTTTTATAAGAATAATATTTACATTTGTATTCAAAGCAATGGTCACGAGTGTGTGAGGTTTTGACTCCGGTAACTGTTCCTTTTATGATGATTCTCACTATACGGTGATGCCACGTGTGGTGAGGCGGTGGAGTACGGACGTCGACGCGGTCGTGCTGATGACAATGACAACTGGCAATTCGGCGGCGATGTTCAACGCTTTGGAGCTTAGAATCGACCAGAGCATTGTTGCCGATAAGCCTCTTGGCCCTTTTGTCAATTGACTCAAGTGCAGAGAGTTGGAATTTCGCAGCCCCATCCCAGAGGTGAGAACAGTACTCCGTGCATGACCGAACTTGCGCTTCGTAAAGGTTTATGTTTATTTTGTACCGTTCAACCAGAAATTAATGGTTAACATTGGTACTAACATTCGCTTCAAAATCAGTACTACACTTATACCAGCGCATAGTGTCCCACTTATGGGCAAAGGCCACCACCCTTTCTACTTCTCGTAGCTATCTGCGACCGTGGTCCAGTCCTCCATAAAGTGGTGCAAGTTATCTCACCATCTTCGCTTCACTAAATACAAATGGTCGGTTAAAAACATGTATTTATGAATGTACCGACACCGTTCGTCTGCAATTATTTATTATAAACAAATTATGAAGATACATGACTATTATGTAACTATTTAAACCGAAAAAACCTGTTGCGGGTTTGCGGACGGCGATTATTGGGTGACTTGCCGTCCGATCATCGACCATCTCAAAGAGCTATTCGCAAACTGACGGGGTCGCGGGACTGTTTCATCAGGTAACCGTGATGCTGGATTGTAAAGGGTTATTGAAGGACACCGTCGATTTTAGTCAGTACGAGTCCGACAGTCCCTCACGTCCTGTCCTGGATGGACTTATGTGAGGATTGGACTTCGATAAAATAAAATAAAAAACTAAGCGAAAAAATACTTTTTGTAATGCAATACTTCGTGCAGGGATATCTTAATATATATAAATCTCGTGTCACAATGTTTGTCCTCAATGGACTCCTAAACCACTTAACCGATTATAATAAAATTCGCACACCATGTGCAGTTCGATCCAACTTGAGAGATAGGATAGTTTAAATCTCAAATTATAGTCGCAATTTTAATAATATTATAAAGATTGCACCCGTGCGGGGCCGGGGCGGGTCGCTAGTATATGTATATACATAAGAATAAGGTCATGAAACCGTTTTTCGGATTAGCTGGAAGTATGCCAAGTCGTTGCGAGGTATTCCAGGAAGGGCACCCGCTAAAATGGCACCTGAGCGAATGGCTGCTAAGCTATTCCACGAACGGCACCTATCAAATTTTTTTGCAGGTGCCCTTAGTGGAATAGTTTTTCATTAAGCATTTTATTCCACATAGGGCACCCACGGATCGTACTAGTGCTGGGACATTTTTTTTGAAGGACAATAAAATGAAAAAAACGATTACTGACTTGAATCGATTTTTTATTTTCTTGTTTTCGAGTTTAGAGTAACCAACAAATGCACTAGGCATGCATAAATTCGAGGTGGTACTTACATAAGAGAGCGTATTTAAGTATGTTTAATAAAACGTAAAAAATACCTTAAGTATTTTCGTTTTGTGACCTAACTTTTTTTTTATTTGCCTATTGATTCGCATTTGACTACGACGTCTACTTCGACGATATACGCTTGCCTTCAAATTCCCAACATTGAAGGGAATACCGGACCCCCGCGGGGAATCCATTGCACTCCTTAGCTGTGCGTACAACAAAAATATTGGCAAAACGATTTGTACGTATGGGTGTGGTGTGGAATGTCCACCTACCTATGGCGCATTGCCTGAAAAGGGGCAGGTGGGATCAAAATATGCACTTCCATCGCACACATTCCGAAGTGAAACCGACAAAAACGACAATGATGAAAACGACGGGCTAGCAATTCGGGCTTTGAGTCAACCAGAGTATCGTTGCCAAGAAGCCTCTTGGCCCGTTTTTTAATCGACTCTTGTGCATCGAGTTGATATTTGGCAGATCTGACCGAGATGTGAGAACGGTTCTCCATGCTTGACCGGACTTGGCAAAAGGAGAAAACGTCTGGGTGTCACCACTGTGAGGATCGCCCGGAGGACACGGTGGAGCATACGGTGCAGGACTGCCCCGCTTGGGCAGAGCACCGCCGTGTCCTCAGGGCGGCGATAGGAGGAGACCTTTCACGCCCGGCATTGGTCGAGGCCATGTTGTGGGGCGAGACGGAATGGGAAGCGGTCGCCTCCTTCTGCGAAGCAGTTATCCTCGGGAAGGAAGCAGAACGCGTGAGTATCTTACTCACGCGTTCTGCTTGGGTCGTGAAGTGGACGCTGTCCTCTTGGACACTTCACGACCCAGCCGCAGCTGTGGTAGACGCCCACGGCGACGGACGTCGCAGGACGATCTCCGGCTACCGTAGACGGGGGCATGCGGGCGACGAGTAATGGGCGATTCGCTAATGGACCATGCCCTGGTCGACGGCGAGTTGTGTTTCATACCCCAAAGAGCTGTCAGCACAGTGTCGGGGCCCCTTTAAAGGGGCCAAAGCCTGCCGGGGTCGCGGGCGCGGGACTTATCGAATTATCGTGACCCTGGAACGTAAATGGCTATTGAATGACACCGTGGATTTTAGTCATTACGAGTCTGACAGTCCCTCCCACCAAACTAAGCAGATTTATTTATAAATAATTATTATAAAAGTTAAATTTTGTGTGTTTATATGCCAAAAAAACAATACATATCAGTCTGATGACTACTTCTTACGCTCTCTATTACCGAATACTTACATTGGTGCCAGTTTGAATTTATGCAAGCCTAGTAAATTTCACGGATTTTTGACCACAGACGAACACCTACTCCATGATCCTGTTCTCCTAGTATGTATTTACTTTTTAGAACACACTTAGTACTCTCATACAAATCTTACTAACTGAGATAGGGCTAAAACAATAACGCCAACAACGTGAAGAGTTTTTTAACCTCGACAAAAATGTCACTTATTAGTAAATTATAAAGATATAATTTTATAATGCTAGTAGTAAGCTCCAAACTAGTTTAATGGATTATTTTGAGTTCCTAAAAAATAAACGTCCCAACACTAGTACGTATCAATCCACAGGTGCCCTATGTGGAATGAAATGCTTGATGAAAAACTATTCCACTAAGGGCACCTGCAAAAAAATTTGATAGGTGCCGTTCGTGGAATAGCTTAGGAGCCATTCGCTCAGGTGCCATTTTAGCGGGTGCCCTTCCTGGCATACCTCGTCGTTGCGAACATGGTTCAGGAATTGTAGATAAACAATTGAATATAAACAATTGAACATCAAATAATGGAACAACTTTCTGATGATCAGAATTGACTCAGCTCAAATTCCAACCGCAAGAATGAGTAACGGTACATTTAATAGTCAAAATAGGAACTTTGATGTAAGTAGTACTATGTGAAATTTCGAATGTAATTAGTTGCATTCAAGTTGCACATTTATTCATGATTCAAGTTGCACGTTCATCAACGCACAGTTGTGAATGAAACGCGGACGGGAAGGACTGTGAAATACGACATTTTATTCCACCAAACAAAAAATTACCTTTTTTGAAATACAGGGACTACTCTGAGGCCTTAGCACAAGATTCCGTGTCTTACCTACAGCGTTCTTGAAGTATTTACAGCGTTTGTATGGAGAATGAAAAAGCGCCTCAAGTATATATGAAAGGTGAACTATCCATCAAATCAACGTCAAAGTTTCCGATTATTTTACGTCGCAACGTAAAAAGTCGTGTTAGGGTCTCTGAACGTAGGCAAACAAACAAGAAAAAGAAAGCAAAGGAATAGCGGAAGAGAAGGAAAAACACAAGTTTGAAATTATTGTTTTTCTACTGCTCCTTTATTCTTTGCTGATTAATTTCGCTGCAGGATCCAAGAAAGTTTCATTCAATCTCCCGGACTTAAGCGAGCTTCATGAGCGCGGAAAAATCTACCTCATTAACATACAATAAAATTCCCCTTTTTACGAGCTTTTACTACAAGTTGTCTGTAATTAAATCTTGCAAATTAAATTTGATTCACTAACCGGTTTCCGATTGAGCTGAAAATTAAGCACATATCGCGTGACAATGCATTATTATCATGACACGGAGCTGATTTGATGATGGAGCTGGAAGGTGGCCATATGAACTCTGTAATGAAACGCCGTCGTCTTGACGAGTTCATTGTCTATCGTGTCTATTTTTTAACAGTTGAAGCTTGTGTTTAAAAAAAAACATAGTTTTCTAACTGACTAACTTGTTCTATACAATGGGTTTGTTCTTGGCCTTAATCTAGCAAATCAACTGCCGAAAATAGGACAAAGATGTAGCGAGCTCAAACAGAAAGGACTGAAATTACTGCGTTACCTACGCAGTTGTTTAAGTTCTTTGTCGTCCTACGTAACACAGTTTAAAACTATTTGGGACTCTAACAGGATGGTGGTAACGACTCAGGTCTACTAACGAAAGTGGGACCAGCCGTCGCCGCAGATTAACGGCAGCCCGTGGTGCCATGCCGTTGCCCAGGTTAGACCGCTAGGGGTGGTTCCCATGCACCCAAAACTTTTTAAGAGAATAGAGAAGCATCTGCAACAGTCACAAGTTAAGCCAAGGATACACTAGGGGACAAAATGTGCCGCGACATGTTAAGCGAAGTCCGGCAACGTCGCGCTTTTTCACTCGGTGTTGTTGGCGACACGTGAAGCGCGATGTTGCCAGACATGTCGACCGAAGTCCGGCACCGTCGTGCTAATTCACCCAACGCTGCTGGCGTTCCCTAGTGTATCCTTGGCTTTAGTAACACAAGGGAACATTTGAGTTTCCTCGCCATTATTTACCTCAAGTAGCTCTCACATGACCCGTAAGTCATTATTTTAATTATCGTGCGCAGGCGCAGCGTTGTCATAGTACGTGGCAGTGATTCATATCAGTGACAAGTTAGCACGCAGGTTGACGTGACATGCATCCCGTGCTTAGGGTTGCTTCACCATGCTTCACCAGTGCAAAAATAATGTGGATGGATTGTGTGTGGATTGATTATGAAAGAAAAAGTTTTAAAAAAGTTACATTCTGTCTTTCTAGATTTTATTTTTTTATTTTTGTGCACCTGTTATGTTATTATTATTATCAGCCGGAAGACTGATAAGAAGAAGACCGGAGACTAACAGTGGCATAGTTGGAGGCATTTTACTGTGCATACATGACGTGTTTATTTGCCTATAGTTCAAAGTAATGTATAAACTGATCATAAAGTTCTATCAGAATCCGTTTAGAAGGTTTTAATTGAAAGAGAAGGTACATGTGTTAATTTTCCTACCCATCTTAAGTTTATAAGAATGTTGTATGTTATTGTGTCTTATAAACTTAAGATAGGTAGGTAAACGTAAGAGATTTATCGACGCATAAAACCGAATCATCCGAGGAATCAAGTAGATCTGAGTCCCCATATTGCATTAAAAGACTCATGTCACGGTCATCATTTCATAACCGACTAAAATCCTCCAACACCCGTCACACCGGAGGGTCTAAATGGTAACTTATCAATATTCCAAATGATTCATTTCGTGAATGAATAGCCAATGTCGTTTTTGGAAATGCACGAAATAAATCATTAGGGAACATTGCTTAAAGTGGCCATTGGTTTGGCATGGTATACACGCAGAGAAATGTCTAGCTACCTATACGAGAACTTCTGGTTGCAACTGTGATAGCAAGACTCACTAGTTGACTTTACAACATTTCTAGTAACAAATACTAAGTAAGTAGTAGAGATAACAAGGACTTAGTATTTATTAGATACTAGAAATTTCGTAAAGTCAACTAGTGATTATTTCCTTACCGTGACCCCGGAACGTAACAGGCTACTGAAGGACCCGCCCTGCCCGGGGTGGGAGGACTCATTTGATGATTTTACCACGCTAAAAATAAATTTAAAAAAATAATAATAATAAAAAAAAGTCAACTAGTGAGTCTTGCTGTCACGGTTGCAACCAGAAGTTCTCGTATAAATTTCTCTGCATGTATCTATTCATAGTCTACCGGAAAACACTGAGCAGGTGCCGCCTATCTTCACACCTCGCCATCACGTCACCAGCTGTAAAGTTCGTTGCACAAGAGCATTATGCACTTGTCAGTTTGCTGTGACGCTGTTTACAAACACATTACAGGTTGTGGTCACTCGTGTCGTGCAAATGGCGCGATCGTGGATTTCATTAGAATTATTTAGCTCGAAGATCGGTACTGGTCAGGGAAAGTTAATGCAGTGTTACGTGATGATGATTCAACTGGCTGACTTGATCCTTTTAATGAATAAGCTATCGTCGCTGCTTGGCTACCATTGGTCTTAGTGTGATGTTATTATAGCCTCGATAAATGGACTATCAATCACACATTTTTTATATTTTCGTAATATTTTGTTGTTGGTATGTAAGCACAATTGGAATTGGCTTTAACAAGTAGTTAATGTAATTAGGCAGGTTTTAGATTTTATTGGGACGAAACATTTTATTATCGAAGCCGCAGCTGCTAGTAACAATAGATCAAATCGATAGACTTTGGCTGTTTCAATTATGGCTTTAAACAATGTCATAGCTAAAGGTTTTGGAACAATTAAACTTTTAATTAATTTACTAATTATCATTTATTTATATCGCTTATTAATATTTTAGCTGATTTCAACATATTATTTCCACTTTAAACTGCGAAGTTAAAAACGTGTGAAAAATAAAAAAATCTGTGACACCGTCACTTTCGACCTTGAAAACCAATGTCATTAACCCGCAGACGATCTTTCATTACACTCACAATCTCAAAATGATAAATAACACCATTAATAGACTTGTATTTTTCATTTAAAATTGTGTAAAGTATCACTTTAATACCGCCAACAATTTGTTTGAACACCATAACGGGTAAAGTGAAGCTTAATACGTGTGAACGAAGGTTAAAAGTTCATCGCCCACCATAATGTTTTATGGTGACTGTCATGGTGGTATCGGATTTGAATACAGTACACAGTAACACTTTGTGTGGGATTTTGTGGGTTTTGGTCAGAGTACAATGGGCACCGTACTGACCGATATGTCGTAATATACTCGTATATTAGATGATAGTGATTTCATACTCTCTTTGTTTAAAATTGCCTATGTCCTCATCATCATCATCATCAGCCTATAAATTTTCCCACTGCTGGGACACAGGCCGCCTCTCTGTGACAGAGAGTGGGCCATAATCCACCACGCAGTGTGGGTTGGTGGATGTCACATGTCTTCGAATTCCTGGTTCTAGGTCATGCCGGTTTCCTCACGATGTTTTCCTTCACCGTTTTGAGAGCAGTGGTGATGAAATAAATTACTGTCTGGATTCGAACCCACGACCTATAACTCATAAGTCGGGGCCAATACCACTGGGCCACCACTGCCCCTATGTCCTACTATTAATAAATTGCTAGCAATAGGGTGGCACCTTAACTATTCCACATACGGCTCCTATAATTTTTATTCGCTGGTGCAAAGTGCTCGATGATGAATATCTGGTACCCAGGTTGTACCTACAGGAGCGGCAATAGTAGTTTATGTAACTGGTACATAATGACGGGTATTATACACGAGTGTGAGTTTAAAAAACGAGCGAAGCGAGTTTTTTAATAGTATCACACGAGTGGTATAATACCTAGTTATGTACAGTTTCATACACTACTTTATCTACTCTCATTGAACACGAACATATCAATTATAAGATAAAAATTAATAAGCAATAATAATCATCCACCGAAATACAAACTTCAAAATTCCAACATTCCCATTTAAAGCGCGCGCAGCCACAGATAAAAAATGAAATAGATGTATCTATGATCAGTAAACTGTATCATAATGAAAAAAAAATTAAATTATAACATTGTTTTGTTAGAGAAACAGTGTTATAATTTAATTTTTTAATTTCATTACGATACTCTATGGTATAAAGTATGTCATTATAAACTCGTTTTGAGTTTTGTATTTCGAATTTTACGATATGAGAGTAGATAAAATAATATTATGTGACAGAAAGAAATACTAATAAAATAGTAAACACTTTATTGTGAATGTTACGATGGATTTATGTAGTACCTATGAAACTCCAAATACTACATGAGTAATTGAGTATGAAACCAATTTTATAATTTATAAAACTTTTCATGAAATGTCGGTGTTTGAGCATAGGTCAGGCGGTCTGATGGAATGCGGTCACCGCAGCCAATGGACGAATGCAACACCAGTCTGAGAGTATGAAGAAATTATGATGGAGCATTGTGCCGACTATTAAAATGATAATAGTTACGATTTTTTTTTTCCTAAATAAAATCTTCGAATGAGTCCTTCCACCCAGGGCAGGACGGGAGCGTGTCAGACTTATAATGACTAAAATCCTCGGTGTCCTTTAATAGCCTTCACGTTCCTTAGTCACGGTTACTGACAAGACAGTCCCAAGACCCTGGCAGACTTGGCCTTCTGAAGGGGGCCCCGTCATGTTGCTGACAGCTCTTTGAGGCACGTCGTCGTCGTGCGACGTCGACCCGGGCATGGTCCATGATCGGACGACGAGTCACCTATTACCCGCCGTCGGCATGCCCGCGCGTTGCGTTTTCACTGTTGGCTATTGGCTTAACCAGAACTGACTCAACTGCATCAAAAAAAATCTATTAACCGTCAAGTTAAGTCTTAAAAACCAAGTAACCAACAAACCGTATTAAAAAAGAGGTCAAAAATACGTATACCTCCCACTGCAACACAATACAATCGTATCGCTCACGCTTTTGCCTTAAATGGGTAAGCAGATGTCCAACCGCATTATTGAGAGACATAAAATAAGAAATATGTACTCATATACATGCTATGTATCGAAATAATGGATTTTTGTTGAGGCCATCATCAGCCTATTATGCTATTGTCAAACTGACAAACGAACCGAATGTGTAGCGTAGCGTTTTTGTTTGTAATGTATGGAATTGTTTGAAGCCTGTCACATAGAGTATCGGATCGCTTTCGCATTTTTATATGACATGATTCGGTTCGGTTCGCTATCGCCTGTTTGTTTGACAAAGGCCTTAATGTTACCACTGCTGGCACACACAGGCCTCCTCTCTGTGAGAGGGAGTGGGCCATAATCCACAACGAGAAACCTAGTGGTAGACGTCACATTGTCTTCTAAATTTTGGTTCTAGGATATAGCCGGTTTTCTCACGATGTTTTCCTTCAACTTTTGAAGAGAAGGAAAATAGAGTGCACGATTTTACATAATTATAGAAGAAATAGGTAGCTGGATTGGTCCTGAATAATACAGCAGCAAAAACAAAGCCGGTTATAGTGATAACTCTGTTTTTGAAGCTTCAAATATGTTTCATAATTCAATAACATAAAATCCGTTCTGGGCGTTTCCCAACTATTGCAATGGGGGTGGTGCGAGCTGGTTATTCGACGAGAGCCGAGCTATTTCCCAGCAGGAGGAAGGAATGGAAGGGGGTGGGGTAGCTACCCCGCACATCAAATACGCCCATTTCTGTGTAATGTCCACCCCACACCCCTTTCGACTCCCTGAAATCCCACAGTTTCAGGAAAAGCATAATACCTGAAAATGGATGCTGACGTAATTCTGTTCTAGAATATTCAGACGTAAAGGCTTATATTAAAAGCTTCTCATATTGTGAATTTCATATATGAAATATGAAATTCAAAATATGAGAAGGTATAATATTGGTAAGTTTTTAAGTAATCTTACTGGCAACCCAGTCAGTAATTGCTAATTCCCAAATGCAATCTACCAACGTAGCAATTTGTAAAAAAAACCCACAAATTATAAACTGTTAAATTAATTAAGTAAACAACATCAAACTTCATTTCCTTTACTGATCAATACAAGAAGCGACTGATGTGTTTGTGTTAAAGTATGTTTTGATTTTAAAACAAACTAGCTTAATTATAATTATGTCTGTATGAAGTTCGGTAAGGAAGCTTACTCGGCGCGACGCGATACAGAATTGCATCGATTGACGATAATCACACAAGCATCCGGCCGAACAAAATGTATGGACAGTCGCTAGTGTTTGCTAATGGAGTCGCATGTATTGACGATATTGCTCATAGATCTGCTCGATATCGAATTGCATGTACGTGCTAATGACAATGCACATGATTCTCTGTTCGAAATTCGATTGCGCAACTACTCGTCACTGGCGACATCTTTTGTACTTTGTTTCAGCGCCTTTATGTCGTAGTAGTAAGGTGGGGTTTCGTCGTTCACGGTTGAATTGCGTCGCATCGCTCTATTAGCAAATACGTGCGACTTGAATCGGCAATCGACTCGATATCGCACGAGTCGCGTCGCGTCATGAAGTTTTCAGATTTAAAACTATGTGTGCTGTCATTTTTGAGTTAACAGTTACAAACATCCATCCTTACAATCTTTCGCATTTCTAACAGTAGAAATAGTAGTAAAAAGTAAGATTATAACCTTTGTCATAGCGATGATATCCCAAGACTAAATTAATGCTGCCGAGTAACAAAACCTCGTTACATACCATGATTCATTTACCTATCTAAGAAGAATTTTTAAGGTTTATTCCCGCTGCCAATTCCCAACAGTGGGTGTTGAAACAAGTTAACAGTTCAGGACTGATTTTAGATGACGATGAATATATGAGTAAAAATTTTACTCTACTGGCTAAACTCCCATTATTTTTTTGCAACAGGATCCGCGTAAGAAGTTGCGGGCAGAAGCTAATGAAAGAAATACAAAATATAAAACCATGCCTCTCAAAACATCTCAAAGTATCGAATACACAAAAAAAAAAACAAATAGGTACATAGTACAAAGCGAAATGTATTCAGTTGCGCTTTGTTTTGTGTTGATTTTTAGTCAGTAAAGGCGCGTTTCCATTAGTCAAGTCTTTTATACAAGTATGACATCGTATTAGTATTATATACAAGTTGTTGAATCGAAAAAAAATATAATCTACAGTTCCAATGACCTAATTGCACCTTGGTACTTGTAAGCAGGTTTGTTCTACTTGCAAAAAATTTGCAATTTGTATACAAGTAACCTGTATAATGGAAACGCGGACTAGGAATCCAACAGTCTCTCCTTCTCTTTCACACAAGGCGGTCAATCATTCGATTATTTTATCACCAAAAAAGCCTTAAAGAACATGTTCGGTGGAAAGAAATTGAAAGACAGGACAGCCTCGATCGAGCAATAGAATTTACGTTTATTAAATACGCACAGAAGCAAGCTGCAACAAAGGCATGAACTGCGCTTTATTGTGATGAGAGCATTAAGGGCCCAGGGGCCGGGGGCCTAGGGGCCCGGGGGCCTAGGGGGGGTTCTCCACAGTACCTGGAATTTGAAAATCCGAACATATTGGATATTGCTAATAAATTGACTGAAAGGCTTTGACGAACGAATGCAGGGATGGATAAAAATAGTCAAAGGTTTTGTCGTATCAGAGCTTTGACGGTTCCCTCTCATGCATTTTTGGCCTGTTACATTTTACGTACAGATTTGACAAAAGCGAGAATTCAAATCCAATTAGTCCGTTAGATAGACCAGCAAACATATTTGTATCGTATTATTTCTTTTTTCCATAAAACCATGAATGGTATAATTTCCAATGAATTCTGAGGTCTCAAACATAAAAAACCTTGTTATACAAAATCGAATCGTCATTGTACGCAAATACATAGTTGCTGTCGCGCTTTTTAATATTATACTACCTGTACTGTAAACGATCTTCTATATATACAGGGTGATTTTTTAGTCACCATCCAAATTTTAATATAATAAATTAAATTTAATATTTAATATATTAAATTTTAATATATTAATCTTTGGCGAAAATCATTGAATACGTGTTTTTTCTTTTTGTATCAATCAATACAAAAATATCGAGATATCACGTCTCAATGTTATCTATAAAAAGTTGATGAATCTGGGCACCGCGCTGTGATGTGTCGCTCAGGTGTAGCGGGGCGGGGCGGGGGGTCAGCGGGGTGCGCTCTGCCCGTTTCAAGTGTATATTATTTACGTTTAGCTTAGTGACCACACAGAGCGGATGAGAAAATGATTTAATATGACAATTTGACGTATCGATTTTTTTTCAAAAATGGGTTTAGTGATTGATACCTAATGCATAGAAAAATTTTGGACGGTGGTAAAAAAGTCACCCTGTATAATAAATTGGTAGAAAAGTCAAAACTGTACATTGAATATTTTTTGAAAGAATACTTGGGGTGTGATCTATAATCGATACCGAAGCCAAAAATATAGTTTTTAGAAGTTGTCTGTTTGTCTGTATGTATGTCCGAGATAAACTCAAAAAGTACTGCATGGATTTACTTCGGCACGAATATTATTAAGAAGTCGGGTCAACATATAGGCTACATATTATCACGCTATCACCTACGGTGAACGAGCAGTGAACCTTTGTTTCTTCGACGTATTCACGCAGACGACTGTCGCGGGCAGCAGCAAATATTCTATGAAAGTAATAATTGTACAATTTATACGTCTATACATACAAATAAAAGACCCAAGCCCTTTGATGTGACGCAGAAGGCATGTAGGCACAGTAATTAAACCTCGGAGTCCGGTCTCTACTCTACACGGTACCCTAAAAAAGTTTCATATGAATCCATACGGTTTGTTATTGGTCTCACTAATTGGTATTGCGTTTCATTGTAAGCTCAGTTTTTTTTTATTATTTTCCGAGCTTTCATTGTAATTGGACAGAGCTTTTTATTTTACGTTGGAGGAAGGAATTTAAGAATATATTATTAAGAGGATCGTCTACCGAGCGCTCGTCCATACTAAAAGAGAAAACGTTTTCCTACCCCTAAATGTTATCCTATCTCAATGATTTTTAGAATGCTTTTGACACAGTAAAACACTAGGTTTATAGGTTTTCTTTTTCTTAAAATGTATAATAGTTTGAAAGTTGCAGGCGTCTAAGAGTTACTTTTGAAAAAAAGAAAACCTATTTTTATTTAGTTACTAGCTGACCCGGCGAACTTCGTACCGCCTAACAGTCGATTCTTTTAGTTTTTTTTCTTAATACTTTATTCTGCTATTTAAGAAACGGCCAAGGGCGAGTTGGACTCGCCCATAAAGGGTTCCGTGTAGCAGCAAGTAACATAATATAAAAGTTCTAGTAGTTGGTTGTAACTTGAAAAGGTAAATTGTGGTTTACGAATTATGACATATTACAAAAAAAACTAATTATTTGATCTCGTTCAACAGTTTTCGCAGGAAGTTCGCATGGTAGTGTACATCATAATTATATTATTTTTTCAGTTTTGTCATCCTCTTATTTTGGAAGTTACAGGAGGGAGGACACATTTTACCACTTTGGAAGTGTCTCTCGCGCAAACTCTTCAGTTTAGAAAAAAAACATTTTTGTAAATTCCATAACATTTTTAAAGACCTATCCATAGATATTAGATACCCCACACCACACGTATGGAATTGGAGTTTATTTTTTGAGTTTCAGTTCTAAGTATGGGGAACCCACAAAATTTTAATTTTTGTGTGAAAATCCTAAAGCTTTTTTTCCACCAGACATGCGCTATGCTACGTTGCTGCGGATGTGTTTGATATCCATCAATCATATTTACATAGCACAGCACTGGTGGAAACGGATTCAACTAAGATGTGTTTTTATATGAAAAGATGCGTGCTATGGATGCATGCCATTGGTCGTTTTCCGTACAATCGATACATCGCATAGCTCGAGCTGCGCAGCTACCTTGTGGCAGCGCATCTTTATAGCGCGGCTACCTTGTGACAGCGCATCTTCGTAGCGCAGCTACGCATCTTTGTAGCGCAGCTACGCATTTTCGTATCGAATTATGCATCTTCATAGCGCAGCTACCTCGTGGCGGCGCATTTTCGTAGCGCTAGGGCCCCCGTAAGCACTATACTGGCGCCTGTGTGCAAAAAAGGATTTTGGCGCCTGTGTGCAAAAAAGGATTTTGGCGCGCCTTAAATCATTTTGAATTATCTTTTTTTATGGGTGTAGGTCAGTGGTGTATTTTAAAATTCAGCGCCCTCGGGCTGCTACTCAAAGTTCACACCCAGAGTGCCATGCCATCTTAGAGAAGCTCAAAAAAAGCAAGTGTCAACCTTATTTGAAGCGCGAGCGAAGCGAGCGCGAAATTTTTTAGGTTTTTGGAATAGGACATGGTAATTCTTCATAGAAGAGCGAACGCAGTCAGCTCTAAAAGTAAAACGTTTCCGGACTTCAAGTTTTAATCTAATAGTGAGATCAAATATTTGAAGTCTTTAGTAGGTACTTATTTTTGATATATTTTTTTAAATATTTTTTTTGGGCTCTTGGCTTTGGGCCCTTAGAGGATGGCGCCCGTGTGCATTGCACACTTTGCACATAATTATGGTAGCGGGGGCCCTGCGTAGCGCAGCTACATTGTGACAGCGCATCTTACTCGCACAGCTACATAGCGTAGCATCAATGGAAACAGTCACACAGTTTCGTAGCTCAGCTTTTACATCCTCGCAGCACAGCTACATAGCACATCTCTGGTGGAAAGGCACCCTAATGCGGTTCACATAATACATCTACTTACCAAGTTTCAACAGGATAGCTCTTATACTTTAAAAAAAAAGTGGTTGTATACGGATGGACAGACAGACAAACATGACGAATCTATGAGGGTTCCGTTTTTTGCCATTTAGCCAAACCCTAGAGGAACCATATAAAGAAAGTTGATAATAAATACAAAATTGATAAAAAACTTAAAATTCTTTTAAAAATCCATGGCGTCTTTCAATAGCCCTTTACGTTCCAGAGTCACAGTAATGAGATAAGTCCCGCGACCCCGGCAGGCTTTGGCCCTCTAGAGGGAAGCCCCGTCATCATGCTGACGCTTTTTGAGTCGCGTGTGGAAAACAACGCGCCGTCGACCCGGGCATGGTTCATGGTCAGACAGCGAGTCGCTCATTACTCGCCGCCCGCATGCCCGCGCCTGCGGTGGCCGGAGATCGTCCCGCGACGACCGTCGCCGTGGGCGTCTACCACTACCGCGTGGGTGAGGGATGGACGCTGTCCTCTCACTCGCGCGTCCCGCCTCCGCCTTGGCGAGCATGACTGCTTCGCGGAAGGAGGCGCCCGCTTCCCACTCCGTCTCGCCACGCAGCATGGCCGCGACCAATGCCGGGCGCGAGAGGTCGTCACCTATCGCCTGCGTGAGGACACGGCGGTGCTCTGCCCAAGCGGGGCAGTCCTGCACCGTATATGCTCCACCTGTCGTGTATGCACGTATCCTCCGGGCGATCCTCGCAGTGGTGACACCCAGACGTTTCCTCCTTCCTCATCAGACACAGGTACCTCCCGAAACATCTGTGTCCGAGAACTTTATGGTAAACGAAATTTCTTGTTTGATTTCCTGGCGAGTAAGCAAACAGTAAAAACCTGACCCGACAAACGTCGTTCTATCAGAAGTTATTGGTCTGTGGTAGTCTTACAATTACATTTCACCCAAGGCGAGAGAAATCATTTGATAATTTAAACATCCCAAAAAAAAAAACAAAAAGTAGTAGTTTAAGAAAAATCCGTTTTTTTTCAATTTCATTCAGCATATTTAACAAAAAAAAGCAATCACAAAAAAAAAAAATACCATCCTAAGATTCGAACCTGTACCCTAAATATATCGATCCAATCGTATAACCTCTAGACTATCGACGTTGCTGTCAATGCTTCTCAAATAGACGTTCGCGTTATGATACTTAGGTTGGAACGAAAAACAGATGACGAATAACATACATTATGCGTTTCATAACAGAAAGTTTAAAAAAAAAGAATATTTTAGTCCTTATTAACCTGGTCCTGATGGTTACAAACACAACAAAAAAAGAATTATCCGAATCGGTCCAGCCGTTTTCATGTTTTGCTCTTAGCAACACATTTAGCGATCCATTTTTATATTATAGAAGATTAAGAGTCTGACAGACCTTCACCCCCAGGACGAGACGACTTATTTGATAAAATTACCACCCAAAGAAAAAAGTTACTTATCTCCTTGTTTACAAATATTCCACGAAAGAATAAAAAAGGGTTCAAAACAAACGTTTCTCAGTATCAAACACAGCTCTAACATAATTAGGTAGGTATCTCGCTCAGTTTTCACTCAAAGTGAAAGTAAATACCTACTCATTTCCTTGCTATCCCATCAGATATAACATACGTGATGTTAGCCGGGGTGAACGACCTGCCTTTGTGGTCTAGTGCCTAGTGCCGCGTCAATGGACTGACACAACTTACCGAATGACTTATAGTACTCGTACAGTACTACACAAGACGTATCGTAAGGTTATTGAGCTACATAGTACATACTCGTATCTTATTTTTTGACACATCGTATCAAAGGTAGCGGTAATAACTTTCTTCATAATCTAATTTATTCTAATTTATATTAAAGCTGAGTTTTTTGATATTTTTAAAGCTTATGTCATAAATCGGGAATAAACCTTTAAGATTTCAGACTTTTTTGAAAAAAATTTGGCTGTGTCGAAAGTTTGATCGTACCCAGCACTCAGCTTTCAAAGAACAATGGGGTGACACTAATTTACTTATGCTTATTGAACTATTTCTACTTAACAACAATACTGATACTGTTGGCCTACTTCATCCCACTGCTGGGCAAAAGTCTCTGCCTGTAACTTCTAGTTTTCAGGATCCAGAGCCAAAGTAGCCCACTGATCGTTGGCTTTGTCCAGCTCAGCCCGCCATCTCAGCCGCGACGCCTTTTGGCTGTATCAGGGCTCCACAAAGTTTCAATTTTGGCCCACACTTAACAACAATATCAAAAGAAAATCATGAATTCTCTCTCTAAACGTACATGTCGTACGTTGCCAAACTTTCGTCTCAACTCATCCCCTAATGTGTAAAAAGTTTGAATGTAACTGACGTCAACGGACATACAGTTTCATAAATCTAAACCCCTTCGCACACTAGGCGACGCAAGTCTCCAATTCCTTTCGACTTTGGTATACAAGCAACTATCGCTATACAAATCCATAGAGGTTCGTACACAGGCACGTGTCAATGGATACCAAAGTCGTAAGGTATCGGAGACTTGCGTCGCCTAGTGTACGAAGGGGCTAAGTCCACAATCTCCCATCTCTGTCGCGCCGTAGATTTTCTTCCCACATACGAAATAAAAGTGAAACTGCGTGTACCTATTACGTCCTACATAACTGTGAACTATACTGCGATTACCTCTGACCTTACGAGTCGTAATCGTTAGCTGATTCCAATCGTTTGGCTGTTTTTTTTATTAACTGCGAACGCGTCACTTTCTCTAGTACGGTACGTTTTAAAATTTGTGCGTGTGTTTCAAATGTAGGTAATGAGACGATAGTCATTAATCATGGTTGGGTTTGTCTTGGTTTTAATGAGCTTATTTAAATAAGAAAAACTTATTTGTGTACTATTTTATGCACAATGGTAATAGTTAAGGCGGACATAATTCCGCAAGTGAATATCAGTACCTAGGTACTACTCGTACTACCTTTTTCGGTCTACTTAGTTATTAACAATTTTATTTATTTTTACAAAAATAAAAACTTTAAATAATATAAAAAAAATAGAAGACCACAAGTATGAAGAACAGTAATTTTTGATGGATGGAAAGGAAGAGGAAGGCCAAAGGAAAGATGGATGGATCGTAAGGAATGATATGAAAGAGAAAGGAGTGAATGATGCTGTGACGTCTGATAGGGAAGAATGGAAGAAACAAATACAAAAAATGGGATAAGGGTAGGAAGATGATGAAGTGTCAGGAACCGGGTCCGGGCTACCGGCGGTCTTCAAGACTCTTGAGAAAAGAACCTCCTAACAATAATGCCTTTGTCAAACTGACAGACGAACCGAATGCGTGGCGTAGCGTTTTTGTTTGTAATGTATGGAATTTTTTGAAGCCTGTCACATAGAGTATCGGATCGCTTTCGCATTTTTATATGACATGATTCGGTTCAGTTCGCTATCGCCTGTCTGTTTGACAAAGGCCTAAGTGCCGTGTCCAGAAGAACTGCCTTCTGAATAAAGTGGTTGATCCGGTAATTTATTTATCATTACGCTGTTATCTCATGTTTTCTCTATTCTATGGAAAACGGCCAAACTAACCACAACCTAACCAATCACCAATTTTTTTTCGATGTTTTAAATGTGACGTTTGAGTCATAAGTTAGACAAAATATTTTATTAAAACTTTATTTGGTAAAATGTTTAATCTTAAACTTTGACAATGTTTTACATAAGAATAGATAGAAAGATTTTAATGAGTTGATCAAACTGACACAATAAGCCAATTAGCCGTCATATAAGTGACAGTTATGACTTGAATACATTGGCATTTTAAATTGGCAGTTATTTTGCTAAGTTATTACGTAACGTCACTGATTTTGCTTCGCTAGAAAAGGTTATTAAATGTATTGTTTATTAGTGTTAAATAGTTGTGTGTTTTTATGTGTGGCCTTTTCAAATCATAATTGAAATTGTCATTTTATTTTCACGAAAATTCTGCAAAAGTTATTATGCGTAATAGTGTCTTGTGATTTTGAATTATTTGCCTCCGTTGTCTGTCTGTCTGTCAGTAAGCTTTATCTCATGATCTGTAACAGGTAGATAGAATTTTCACAGAACGTGTGTTGTTGTCGCCTTACCAAAAAATAATGGTTTGGTCCATGTTTAACCCCCAAGATCATTACCACAGTCCATGTTGAACCCCAAAAAATGAGAGGTGGGTCTACCTGAGAGTGGGAGCAGTGGCCTATAATTATTATTTCATGATTGATAATAGGGTAAAATTAAAAGCATTTATTTCAAGTGGGCTAGTTCCAGGTAGTTTTAAAAAGGATGGGAAACATTATTTAAAAAAGGGTATTATTTTATACTAGAGTGACGTAAAGAGTGTGGTCAAAATTCATTTGCAACAGTTCTTTTTTTCTGATCAGTATTACAAACAGCGGGGCTATTGCGAATCTTTGTTGACAGTTCAAATGATGATCACTTGCTCTGGTGACCATCAAATAGCTGTCAAAAGGTACATTTCGTATTGTCTTTTGCATTTGCAATGAAACTGATAATTGTAAATGTTTCCTAAAATCAACTATTTTAACGCTCTTACAGGACTCTTCAACTTAGCCTCATAACAGTCAATAAAATATAGAGGTGTCAAGCCATTCAAGTTAGTTGACAACTGCTGGTCAGTGACTATCAAGTTAGCCAATAGCCCTGCTGAACAGCCTTGCCGCTGTGCTCTAAAAAAGCAGAACAATAAAAATCACCAAAAATTCTTTGTTGCGCCGAGTCCTCCATATCTTTTCACCAGTTCACGTTATGTAAAATTCACAACTTAGGTACAGCCTTGAATAATGCGTTTATTTACTAGACATAATATTTATTCAGACTCAAAACTAGGTAATGATGACATTAGAAATTGTTCCCCAATGATTAATGCTCTTACTTATATTACGTTAGCCTTTTATGAAAGCAAAAGTGCTTGTATAAACCAGTTCTTTGTCATCTCGGGTCGCGTCGATTCTTTTTCCCAGTCAATATTGACCTGCCATTTCGGCCATTTTGTATGCTTGTGACTACGGTATGTGTCTGTGTATACTGGTCATTACGTCTGCATAGTTCAGATTGTAAGTATATATCAGAAACTGGTTTATTGTCAGATGATAAGGTATTGATATATTGCCTGTGTTTTTGACCTAGATTTTTTTGGCGATATTGTTATATTCTCTTTTTTTTTGAGATGCTGCTATGCTGACCTAGAGACGCCTACGTCACTGATGATCAGTGATAAGAGGGTGGGACAATGGTATGTTGAGGTAGAGGTTGTCGGTTCGAACCCTGTTTGTGTCCGCATACATAGATCCTTTCAGAAATAACTGTCAAGTTGCTGCAGTTATTCCGGTACTTTATCTAAATAATAGATTATTTAGGTGCTGTAGCTGGAGAGATAAGCTCTTCAGCTACAGCACCTAAATAATCTATTATTTCTGAAACAAACGAACAAATTGTTGATAAGATGTCATACCCATAAGTAGTAAACATAGGTCTTAAAAGTCACCTAGTAGAAAAGTTTTTCTGAAAAAGTGTTCGAGTTAAATTAGACCGAATGTAACTATTTGATTTAAATTTAATGTTAAATATTTCATTAATTGGACCCTTTATTATAAAAACTTTTTCAAAAATAAAAGTAACCGACTTCAAAACAATCACAAAAAAAGGATAAAATAACATACAAAATAACTTTTCTTACGGATGTCGGTGGTTTTCACAGAATTTCTATATTAAAGATAATTCATAACATACAGCAATAAAACAAATAAACATTATAATATATTAACATTCGAGAATAATAATTCTGCAAAAAAACATTTATTTTATTAATCATTTAAAAGTTTATTTTATGTAAGTAATCGTTAAAGTTAGAAGTATTGAGTGGTCAACTCTATACAATCATTTTTTTTTTCGGTGTCCTTATTAAGGAAAGTAATTTTATTGTACTAGATATTAATATAAATGTTTTGAGTTTTTTTTTTGTATTTGAGGTTAAGAGCACATGATGAAAGAAAAAACTGTAAATACGTAATAACTCAACAAAATCGGTTAACTACGACACAATTCCCATTCGCGTAAATGTTCCAAACTGATGGTTTCGTAATACTCACTTTCGGATTGCGTGAATTTCACTCACAAAACATAATTATCGTTAACATAATATTAAAAAAATGTGCCTAGATAGATATAATTTGACCAAATTGTGGGTCATTTTAACCGGTATATATCAGCGAGTTAAAAGCAATTAAGAAGTGAGATCACATTACTGTGATTTATAATAAAGTTTATTATTATTTTTGACTCCACCAATCAATTGACACACTTTTTATACATACATACATAAACTCACTTCATCTTCCCATGCGCCACCTGGTACGATCCATACACACTCCTTTCGCCTCATCCACATTCATACAGCTGGTCATACACACACGCCGATTACGAGTACTACGTACCCGGCCTTCCTGAAGCACTTCACCAATAAGGTCAGTGTACGTCTTCCTAGGGCGTCCCCTGCTGGTGTTTCTACTCATCTCCGCCTTATAAATTCCTTTTGTTATTTTTAATCGCCTTTCACTCATCCTCTTAATATGACCCATACCTTACCTTATCTCAGCATACCCTTTTTCATTTTTTGTCTCAACGTCCTCTTTTAACCCGTAACGTTCTCGTATAACCTCATTCCTCAATCTATATTTTAACGTTACCCCACACATGCTGCGAAAAGATCACATTTTTTGGTATCAAAATCGGGATTCTCTTATAATATAATTTGCATGGCAATAACAAACTGAGACGTAACTAATTGGTTAACATAATGATTTTATTATTTATTTATCTCAGAGCTACAATAAATGTTACCATTTTTTGAAAGTTTAAGCCTTTGTATTTAGAGAAACTGTATTTTGGAAGTATTGGTTAAAAGTTTCGCTCTGTATACGAGTATTATCTAGGTACTGTTATGTGCTAGCACAAAAGATAATTTATTTTCTTCGCCCTTGCTTATAGTTTCTACAAGTTTCCTATTTAAATAGAAAAAAAACAATATTGTTCTCGAGTAGGTATGTGATGAATAATATCACTCAATTTATGCTGGTGATCGTAAACACTTCACCTTCCATCAAAAAGCACAGCTGCGTTGTGAAGGTCATCGTGAAAGATTGCACATATTTATATCTTTTTTTCAGATAAAAAAGATTTCAAAACATAACATATGAGTACCATTTTGAAACGTGTTTTTGAGGGTTTTTCCAAAACGTAGGTAGTATTTTTAGTCTGCCATTGTTTGCCGTTCCATTTGTCGGCCATTGCGTCAGTGATCGCACTAGATCCTGCATTTATATGACCAAGCGCGAATGGACGTGATGGGGACGGGGTAAGCCCACTAAGTGCATTAAGCAGACCACACGCATTGTTGAGACCTTTGTCCGACCGCTAGCGACTTATTCTCGCTTGAGGAACGAGAAACGTAGGTACAACGTTGGTGCAGTATCACAATTTAGGTATAACAGAGGCTTTATCGCAAGATTTCTGTATTTTATTTACAGCGTACTTGAAGTATTCAGTGCGTTTATTGTATGGATGAAAAACCGTCTCTAGTGTATGAACGAGGAACTATTTTTTTCTTCAAAATAACGTCAAAGTTCCAGTTTATTTTACGTCACAAAAACAGGAACAGTCATGATAGGGTTGGATAGTCAAATTTCTGATATAATAACATCACTTTCATAGTCATTTTTCATTTAGAATAGTTCATCAACTGGAAGATCAGAACATGCGGGGAGAACTGTTTTAGAGACAGTTGGTCGTCAGTTGGTTGAATATCCACGGACCTAAACTAATCGCTATCTTCTACATTTAAGTCCGAACTGCTAGTTTGTGGAATCCAGTGCCGACTTCTCTTTTCTTCGACGATCATATTCTGAATGCCTTCAAAACTAACTAATCGGTTTTTTCAAGACAAGCGTACCCTAAGCCACAATCATCGCTTTATATTACTCAATTGAATGTAAAAAAGAAAACCAAGTAGCTTTTTAGTAGCTTTCAAATCGCGGGCGGTGTGACCCAATCCTGAAGGTTTATTATTCAGTACGCCATTAGAGCCTTTTGGAATGAATACATACATAAACTCACGCCATCTTACCATGGGGCAGGCAGATATCACAACACCACCAGCTAAAATTTTCTACATTTGTGTACTTCTTTCGTATCATGAGAGCAGTGGTGGCCCAGTGGTATCGGTCTCGACTTACGAGTTGTATGTCGTGGGTTCGAACCCCAAGAGGCGCATTACTTTGTGTAATTTATTTCCACCACTGCTCTCAAAACGGTGATGGAAAACATCGTGAGGAAACCGGCATGTCCTAGAACCAAAAATTCGAAGACTTGTGACATCTACCAACCCGCACTGGGCCGCGTGGTGGATTATGGCCCACTCCCTCTCACAGAGAGGACGCCTGTGTCCCAGGCAGTGGGAACATTATAGGCTGATGATGATGATGATGATGATGTACTTCTTTCGTCTCTTCCACAATCGTACATGTGGAATGGATAGACAGGTTTACAGGAATTTTCTTTTCGAACCAGTTGTTTCCTGAGATTATCGCGTTTAACCAAACAAAAAAACAAAGAAAGTCTTCAGTTTTATAATATTATATAACGTAAAGATTAGTGAAGATGTTAAGCCAAATCAAAGCTTACAAGACTTGGCTGCATCTAGTAACTTATGGCTACAGAAGAATGGTAAAAAAAATACGTGTGGCACTCGGGGGTTGCCGCGGTAAAGCTATTGCATAGCATTTTTTTTTAGGCTTTGGTCAGCCACGTCAATCAAGTGAAACGTCAAGAAAAAGTAAACACCTGCACCGTACCGAAGTCTGCCGAACTGAAACGACGTTAGACGAAGCATGGTGTTAGGTTTATTTTCGTTACGGATTTACTTGATTCGGTCGCCGCGCTCAGAGCCCGGGTTAAAAGCATGCAATAGCTTAAAAACCGTGGAGCAGTCAGCACGTTGTTCTTATATAACCCGGACATAGATAGACAAGTGAACTCTGTGCCAGCCGTAGCTTAATTACATAGTAAGGTTGTTACATAACGGTATCAGATTTTACGAGATGTTTCCCCATGGCTCGCTTCACGCGTCTACCTATTATGGTGGAGTACATCTGGGCTCGCATTTTGTTATTGTAACTTCGCTATTATGAAAATTGAGATGCATTTAACTGTGGTATATGGTTACGTAATTTTTTTTATGGATATCTTCGTTTTGATATTGGTTTTATGATTGGGATCTCAAATGGGATTAGGTGGGTCACGTTATCCGCACGCACAATAGTCGCTGGGTAAAAATATGCACTCAATGGATGCCTGAGAATGGACGACACCGCCGAGGCCGGCCCAAAAAGAGATGGTAGGACGATCTAGACGCGTACCTTGATGGCTGGTCCGAAGTGGCTTTAGAAAAGAGCACTTGGAAGGATATGGGGGAGGCATTTGCCCAGCAGTGGGACATAAACGGCTAACGTTAAAAGAACGACTTTTTGATCCCCAGGTTTTTTTTTTGTTTGTACTGTTATATTGCTTGTTCTGAACTGGATTTCAATGGATGAGATATCACTAAAATCGATGAAACAAAAAGTCTAAGTAAAGCTTTTATACAATGCAAGAACCTGTATGCCAGTTTGACTATATTGCAGTATTCGTTTGATCAACTGAATTCAATGTTCATGAATAGTTGGCAACTCGCATGTAGTACTCGTGTGTTGGCTGATACTAAAAATAGACTAAAGTAATACAGGAGACGATCAGGATAAAAGTGTTACACAATAAAATCACTTGTATAACCAAACTCCTCCTTTATGAAGACGGTCAAAATCACGCTGAATGCTGCTAACAAACCGCTACATGACCTCGTGGATCGCGACACGTTCGCGGAGGTTGTGACCCCTGCCTCTGTCATTAGGTGCGTCCAGACAGAAGAAGCAGCCTCGCGAGGCATTTGTCGCGCGAAGCAGCTCAGTTAGTGTGGACGTGTCTCGGCCGTGGAAGGGCGCGCGCTGCCGCGGGCGAGCGATCGAACTACCGAGCCATCCAGTGTCGGATTTTTGTTTTGCTCGCATATATTGTTTCAACAATAGGCGCGTCTACACAGAGCAAGCAGCCTCGCGAGGCAGTTTCCTCGGGCGGCAAATGCCTCGCGAGGCTGCTCGCTCTGTGTGGACGTACCTATTGTACCATCAATAGTAAAACAAGAGTTATAAGAACCAATCAATTTTATTGCACGCCAATTACCACATTGATGCAATCTTTGATTGATAACCTTGCTTGCAAGTGGAGTAGATGGCAAATATGTTGTTGAGTAAAATGTCAAAGTAGTAGGTGGAATACTTATTATTACACAATTTAGTCCAATCAAAGAGGCGTATGTGGTCCGACGAATTCCTCCGGCACTGAAATTTGGCATATGGTGAAAGAAGGTGTTACAGTTTACAGATGCACAATAAACCAATTTTTTTTTTCGAGAAGGCCAAAAGTTGAAAATTGCTTATAACTCTCTGTGAAAAATTCCTCAGCCTCAAATAGGTAGGTACTATTTGTAGATGTATTAATGTTTTAGTTACAATCGTTAAGTATAAAATCCAACTTTTCGATTTCAGTGTCACTCCAAATTATTTTTTTACATATCGCTCTCTAACTTCTAGTGAAAAATTGTTTTTAAATGAATGTGATTTCTTATCCTTTAGTGGAGTGCCGTAAGGTATCCGGAATCTAGGACCAGTCAAGGAATCTTCATAAACATAAAGGAAAACATAATTATATATATTAAGAAAAACTGTGATCTTGTCATCACCTTCCTGCCCTTATCCTTTACTTGTGGTCGTCGCAACACGTTTTCTTCTTCCATTCTCCCCTATCAGATGTCACAGTATCATTTACTCCTTTTTCTTTCATATCATTCCTTAGACAATCCAACCATTTTTCTTTGGCCTTCCTCTTTCTCTCCATCCATCAACATTCATACTCATCACTCTCTTAGTCAATAGAGAGATGAGAAAAAATGTGATTTTAAAACGTTATTATTATTTTTTCTCTCACTCATCAATTTAATTCTTTTTTTTAACCGACTTCAAAAAAAGGAGGAGGTTCTCAATTCGTCGGAATCTACTATTTTGACAGGCCTGTTGGTCTAGTGGTTAGTGACCTTGACTGCTATGCCGGAGGTCGTGGGTTCGATTCCCACCCAGGACAAATGTTTGCGTGATGAGCACGATCATTTGTTCTGTGTCTGGGTGTAATTTATCTATAATATGTATGTACACACATCAAAAGTGTCTAGGGATTAACATATATTTTTGCAATAACTTTTCTCCTGATTGATATTAATTAAAATGTTCTTTAAGGATTCATCAAATAAAGTGTTATCGTTTGTCACAGTAACGATAAACCAAGTCACCTTTGCATTCATAAAGAAATTTGCCATTTTCCTAATAAAGGGATTTTTGACATTTGAACCACTAACATTAAAGTTCGAAAAAAAGACTGAAATAACAGTTTTCTTTAAAATTTTATTGGGTAACTTAAACAATTAATAATCCGTGTTTCTACCGCGAACACTAACAACACAAGAACATCGGTTTGGCATACTCAAAATGAGTTCATCCAAATCACGCTGTGGAATGGCCGCCCATGTTCGTTGCAACAACAAAAAAAGGTCTTCTTGCGACTGGATACCCTCCATATTCGGCAGAGCTCTTCTCTGTAGCATATCCCATGCATGCTCAATCGGGTTCAAGTCTGGCGACTGAGCAGGCCAGGGCAGGACATTGATGTTAGCTGCGGCGAGAGTCTGTCTTACAACTCTTGCGGTGTGCGGTCGTGCATTATCATGCATTAACTGAAATAAGGGACCGATTTGCACTTGTAGAGGAACGATGACGTCTGATACAATCGTCTCAGCATAAATTTGAGCGTTGAGGTTGCCTCTGATCCAAATCAACTCAGTTCTTCCGCCGATCCAAATACCCGCCCATACCATGATGGTTCCACCACTATAAGGATGGACTTCCTGGCAGGATTTTAATCGCTGTTGGCGTCCAGGGGTTCTCCAGTGTCGTATACGTCTTGTATCCGGTCTCATACCAAAACGAGACTCATCAGAAAAGCACACGAAACTCCATTGTTCTTCTGCCCAATTTCTGTGTTCAAGAGCCCATTGATATCGAATCCTACGATTGTGCATTGCTATAGGTGGTACCCGTAGCGGTCTTCGGGAATGAAGGTTCACTTCATGCAAGCGGTTTCTGACTGTTTGGTCGCTAATTAAGTTCCCTGAAGAGTGATGAAGCCTCACGGCTAACATCATGGCGGTTATTGTTGGAGCTCTTCGAGTTAAGATTTGAATGTATCGGTCTTGTCTCCGTGTGGTGCAGCGATACCGTCCTCCATGGCGCTCAGCCACGGTACCAGTGCTTCGGTAACGTGTCCAAAGTCGACTGATAACACTCTGACTTGTATTCAGAGCTAAAGCCACAGTACGTTGCCGGGAACCAGCTTCTATCATTCCCACGGCTCTGAGCATTTCTTCCCTGCTTAAATGACGTCGCCGCTCCATAATAACGTTGGTTTTAATCAGTAGTAGGGAAACAGTAGCACTAATAATGTCTTCAATGCGTTGTATGTTTTTATAGGGAAAATATTGACAGCTGATTTTCATCTTTTACTCGAATTTGATTTACAGTTCCTGATTCAAATTATGAAATGCACCAAAAAGGATCCATATAAATTTATAAAATCATAAATTTATTACAAAGCCACATCTCAATCTCAAGAAATCCGCATAAAAATGCTTGATCCCTAGACACTTTTGATGTGTGTATTTAGAAATATATAAGTATGTTTATCAGTTGTCTAGTACCCATAACACAAGCTCTGCTTAGCTTGGGACTAGATGGCGTTGTGTGATAGTTGTGGAATATTATTATTATTAGTATTTGCATCCGATAATCATCATCTCAGGTGGATGAGCTGATGATGGAAGGAACAACTCCTCTAGTAAGGAGTCGGCATCGAATGATTTAGTAAATTATGTTTGTGTTCGCATATCTCCGGAACTACAAGTCCGATTTAAGTAATTCTTTTTATGTAGTACTAGGTATTGTTCAACTTAAGGAATACTGCAAGTTTCGTCAAAATCGGTTCAGTCGTTTTTGAGATAGGGAAGGAATGAAGATGTTAACGATGTTATTACCGGTGCTACGGATTTCTTACATACTCGTATGTAAGAAAATTATGTATTTGACAAGAATTTTGGTTGAATATTTATAGGTACTAAAAAGAGTTAAATAAAAACTTAAAAAAAAAAAAATGTAACCGCCTGGTTTTTTTTATTAATTTCATTGTTTTTTGCCACCGACTTCCGAAAGAAAAGTTTTGTAGGTTATTTTACCCTTTTTGTGGTTGTTTTTGAAGGCGGTTACATTTTTTTTGAAAAAGTTTTTTCATTATCATCATTCTACCTACCTTAGATACTAAGGGTATGCAGCATATCATGTTCTTCCACACTTTAGATTTCAAATTGCAATTTATTTAAAATTCGATCAAAGGGCGACCAGCGCCCGCTGTTCACTATTAATATTCGTCTCACGCCACTGTGTCGAGTTACATTTGTATCTTTGATTAGGGAGTATTGTCTGTGACTATGTGTACTGCAGTGCCTCGTGTGTCGGCTAAGGGTCAGTACACACCGAGACGCGACGTGACGCGACGGTACTTTAAATGTGTATATTTACGTGTAGTAAAATATATAGATTTGAGTCGCTATTGGCGTGCGCTGCGTCCAAGTGCGTCGCGTCATCAGTGAAATGTGTATCTTTTCGTGTAGTTAATAAAGTTAGGTTTTGAGACACTCTATTGAAATGTGTGAGCAGTATCGCGTCTCGATGTGAATGGACCCTAAAGGGGACTAGGAATAGAATACGTGCCCCTCAATGTCTCCATTATTAAAGGCAGAGCGGTAACCAGGTTAGACTAGTCTGGGTTGTCAAGCTGTAAGCGTGTAAGTTTCCAGGGCTGTTAATAGTCTTAATATATATAAATCTCGTGTCACAATGTTTGTCCTCAATGGACTCCTAAACCACTTAACCGATTATAATAAAATTCGCACACCATGTGCAGTTCGATCCAACTTGAGAGATAGGATAGTTTAAATCTCAAATTATAGTCGCAATTTTAATAATATTATAAAGATTGCACCCGTGCGGAGCCGGGGCGGGTCGCTAGTTTTCCATAAATTGAGAAGGCGAAGCATGTCAAAATAGGATTAATTTTTGATTGAAGTGAAACATTTCATGATGGATGACACTCATGTGACTAAGAGAGTGATGAGTATGAATGTTGATGGATGGAGAGGAAGAGGAAGGCCAAAGAAATGATGGAAGGATTGTCTAAGGAGTGATATGAAAGAAAAAGGAGTAAATGATACTATGACGTCTGATAGAGGAGAATGGAAGAAAAAAACGTGTTACGCCGACCCCAAATAAAAGGGATAAGGGTAGGAAGATGAACTTTTACATTATCATATTTCGTTGTATTAGTTTCGAATTGTCCTATTTGTTAATTTTGCTTCAAACTATAGATTACTATCCGGGTGTTCTTAGCCTATTTCAAGATATATCTAAACAACTTACAGATGCTTCCCGAGACCCAGGGTCTGTTTTTACCTTGGCCAGAGGCTAAAACATAATAATTATTCCATAAAATGAGGTTACGCCGCTAGTGTATTGGGCACATTACCAGCTGAAAGCGATTCGATGCATGTAATAGTTTAGTTTAGTTTTATAACATTTTTGTAATTCATATTCCATTAGTGATTTTTAAATACCTACCTATTGTTTAAATTTAAACTTTTACGTTTTAAGTAGGCCCACTAAAATAAGTATTTCCCCACCTGTGACCAGAATCTCTAAAATTCGCACACGTAGTAGGCTTACCATATTTATTGGAATTATTCATTTATGCGTAGACAAATTATATAATTTTATATTACTAGTCATGACCAGCAACTTCGTCCGTTTGAGAGACGGAAATTGTCTAACAAGATCGAATTTAGTCTAGGAATGTGTAATGTGAGCTCGTCTCGTTAAGTCGAGCTTGCTGAGGCTGGTCTGTGGATGGGTGACCATCTGTCATAGCGAGTTTCCTCCGCGCCTCGGAAAGCACGTAAAGCCGTTGGTCCCGGCTGTCATTTGTACATCTTTGACAGTCATTACTGTCAGTCAGAATCTCTTAAGTCTGACAACCTTCTTACCATGGGGTATCGTATTACCCAGATACTGGGTTATGGAGATCTGATAGGCAGTTGCTCCATGTAGAATACTGATATCCAGCTGCGTCTGGATCGACTGGAAGCCGACCCCAATATAGTTGGGAAAAGGCTATAGGCAGATGATGATGTGTGATGTGTATCCAAATGAACTTAAGCCGTTAGGGTAGACGTGTCCTTGAGTGGAGATTGCGAATAAGCTTAGTGTAAGGGCGTCCGCAAACCACAGGCCCTGTCATAACTTTTCCCGTTTTGGTGACGTAAAGTAATCTGGAACTTTGACGTTAAATTAAACGAAAAAAATTGTTCCTCGTTTGTACACTAAAAGCGCTGTCTCATTTTTCTATACAATCAACTCAGTAAATACTTTAAGTACGCTGTAAATAAAATACAGAAACCTTGTGATAAGGCCTCAAGCGACGACATCCGAAACGAAGTCGGCAGTGACTGGATGAAGATAGCTCAAGACCGGGTTCAGTACGTCACTGGGAGAGGCCTATGTCCAGCAGTTTACGAATACAGGCTGATGTTGTACCCGTTCAACTTTATAGGTGCGGAAAGACAGACAAAGTCAAATTAACATTTTTATTATCGGTATGAATAATATTAAAATGTAGGAGACGATGGCATGCTAGATAAGTATGTCACTGGTACGTCACGCGTCGATCGGCTTATTCAATTCAAATGACGTATGCAGTCACGAGATTAGACTTGAGGCCTAACTACGAGTTTTCACGTTTGTGTGACATTAACGAGAACATTGACTTTAATTATACGGATAAAATTATTTCCTCTTTTGCACACTAGAGGTGCTTTTTCATTTTTCCATACAACGTACCTCATAATATTTCGAGTTCGCTTTACAAACAAATACGTAGAATTTATGCTAGGGCCTAAGGTATTACGAGTGTTGCGTTCGGATAAAAAGTAGACGTAATAACAAATTTTAAGATAGTTAAAAAGTTGTTTTTAAAGGAAATCGGATATGATTTTGAAAACAAAGGAAATATGTAATATCATTAGGTAAGTTACTATGTACCTAAAATATTTATGTGAACATGATGCTATTAATTAAAAATGATACGATGGAACAAAATCATGGTATTTTATGGGACTGAACGTTAGAGCCATTGTTGCTAACGACTTCACGTAAAAGTTATATTCAGTAAGATTTTTGCCTGTTTTGAATATAATCAATAGATATTTCAATCTGAGACACCAAAATGTTCGTATATGAGAACTAGCCAAGTAAGACCTTAGACTACATTATATTATCCTAAGATAGAAGAAGAAATATATTTTATGTTGTTATAAATAAACAGGACTGACCAAGTGACCATTGAACTTTGCACTTATTTAGATTTCACTTTTTACGTCGTTGAAGACAACAACCAAGGCATATTAACTTGGCCCTCATTTCACATTTATGTTTTTGATGGGATAAATAAAAATAATATAATTTGCTTCTGTTTTTGCTGTAACTCGTGACCTGATAGACACTTTGATATTTATTGCACTGAGGCCCTAGTATGGATTCTATGTGTTTAAGGGGTACACGTAAAGCGTACTTGAATTATTTACGGCGTTGATTTTCATTGTATCTAAAATAAATAAAATGAAAAAGCGCCTTTAGTGTATGAACGAGAAACTATTTTTTTCGTCAAATTAACGTTAAAATCACTTTACGTCACAAAACCGTGAAAATTAATACCAGAGCCTCAGTACTAATGGATCCTAGTACCCTCACGTGGAGTGCTGCAGCGGCAAATTTGTGGGCCCGCCGATACTAATTAGTACGTTGATGTCTAGATTTGTTGGATTAGCATCGAAACGCGGCCTCAATTGATGGCTGGTTCACACGGAACGGTTTTATAGATCAAATCGTACGACACAATGATTCGAGTGATTTGTTATATCACTAACAAATCACTCGAATCATTGTTGATAAAAATCAGATAAAGATGTGGGTGGTATAACGAAATATAATTTGATTTGAGTGTCTTGTTAAAACAAATTTAAAAAAAAACGTATCTTATAGGTATTAGCCTACAGGGATTATAGAGAAAAGAGGGAAGAAGGATCATTGCTCTAATAATTAACAATAATAATTGACAGGTTTTTTGGCAGTTATTCTCCATGGAAAATACCGAGTACCGACCCGGATCGAGCACCCGTTTGTCAACGTTTTATAAGTGCCCTCATGGTTCTTGAATTTGAATCCTAATTAGGTTATTATGATGACAGAAAGATGATACTGAAATAGACTAAAAGATCACATTGCAATTAGGTTTCGAAAATCACATACTACTACTAACGCGATCAAAACATACGATGTCGTCTACAATACTAAATACGTCTATTCTGCTTAATATAAAAATCACATCAAAATGAAGTTTTAGCGTCTGTATAAAATCCGCATAAATGATATGGCTGCGCGGTATTATCAGGCGATTTAAAACCGCCCGTCTGTACCTGTAATAAGTTTTGCGGCGTAACATAATTACCATCCCCTTTTAGTACATTCATTTGTGATGCAGTGGCCGGCGCAGATTTTGGATTTTACATAGTGGTTTTATCATTCTGAGTGCTCCAAGTGGTAAAAGATTATTCTGGATTAGGTACTATTCTGTTCAGCCCGTGCAAAATTTTGCATTGAGTGCAGTATTTTCTTTTTATAAATTCTCTCGGAAAAAAAGGGTTTTCCATTTGGTATTTTACAGTAGCGGTCCGATATATATGAAGTTTTGACTGTTTGATAGTTCGCTTTTAACACACGGGATTGGTATTTTATTAGAGCTTAAATTACCTTCATGAAGAAGCAAATTGTTGATACAGGCAGGTTGATACCTGTGGGTACTGATTGGTGCAGGTAAAATTTGTATAAAGTAGAAAATATACTAAGTCTGAATCTGTGTCAAACAGAGGTCGGAATTAGGTGAGTTAGGAGTTATTTTAGTACTTCCATCGAATTATGGATCTTCCCGGGATTTTAATAGACAAGCTCGTATTCAAAACAGTTTTACAAATAAATGATAACAATAAAAACATCATAGATAGATTAGACAAACAAATTGTGTAAAAGTAATAACATTTTTATTTAATAAATCACTATTCTGCTCTTTAAAAGTAAGTTTTACTTTTAAAAGTACTTAACTATAGTAATTTGAGGCATATCCACTTTTTTCTTTCGCCTTATGAAACCAGTGTCGAGTAGGTGAATAACTCTACCTAATTCCGACCTATGGTCATAATAGACACAGGTCCAGACTTTTTTTTTTGTAAAATTATCAAACGACTCCTCCCACCCAGGGCAGGGCGGGACTGTCAGACACGTACTGACTAAAATCCACAGTTTCCTTCAATAGCCTTTTATGTTCCGGGGTCACGGTAATGAGATAAGTCCCGCGACCCCGGCAGGCTTTGGCCCTCTAGAGGGGGCCCGTTCCGGTTCAGACTTGGTATATTTTCCACGTCGTGCGATCGTATAAGACATGGGCGTAGCCAGCCATGTGCACAGGGTGGGGCAAAATTCTAGGTATGTGCTCAGGGTGGGGCAAAATTCTAGTTTTTTTTTGTGTCGTCTGACGATTGTCGAGTGTGAGGTTTCTTACGGATATTAAGTAAGTTTTGTATTAGGTAAGCACCTACATTATTTAATTTTGGTTAAAAGACACCTAACAAGTCGGAGTCAGGGTGGGGCAAGCACCCCACCCTGCCCCACCGTGGCTACGCCCATGGTATAAGATAACAAGGGTCTATTTTGCCCGCACAGACCAGTACCGATCCACCGACAACCTGACTGTTAAGACAATCGTCTACCGAGCGCTCGTCCATACTAAAAGAGAAAACGTTTTCCTACCCCTAAATGTTATCCTATCTCAATGATTTTTTAGAATGCTTCTGACACAGTAAAAAACTAGATTTATAGGTTTTCTTTTTTTCAAAATTTGTAATAGTTTGAAAGTTACAGGCGCCTTAGAGTAACTATTTTTATGACAAAATCTTCATTGAATTAAACCTTTGTATTTTAAAAACTCATTTCATTTTTTATCCATTTCCAATTTTATTATTACGAAAATCTGACAGCCGTGGTCTGAAAAAAAGTGTCGCAGGTCTAACCTGTAAGAGCCACGCTGGCTGACTGATTCGTCAAGGAACGAAAGTGATGACACTACTTTTAAAAGGCAAAATATGAGAGGACGATAGTGAATGTGTGCTCAGAATAAAACGGCGTATGTGCCCAAACATATTGACGTCTTTTTATGAATTAAAATTGTTATTAATTGAAAAAATGTCTTTACAGAATGTAGATACTAGTATTTTCTACAATTTAAAACAACATCCTTTCAATAACTCATAGTAGTTATTCAATAAAGTTCAAAAAATAAAAAACATAGACCGAACTTTGCATTTTTTTTGTATCGAGAAAATTTCATTGAATCGTGTTTTCAACTTTGTGAGAATTTAGATCATATAGTCAATAACTATATTCCAAGTTGTAAGATCTGTAGTCCAGATATGTACGAAGAAAAGTAAAAAATAAAAACCGTATTTTTACTGACCAATCCCCTTAATAAGGCACCCTTGCCCTTAGGCGTCTTGTTATGTTTGAAGCCCAATTGTTACCTAATAGTAAAACGGTATGATGCTACACTTATTCAATCGGTTAACTATCAGTTTCTCTTTACGAGAGTCCCATTCATATCTGTCTCGTCACATTCTCGCCGCATACAAGTGACCGAATTATTTTAGAGCACCGTTTCACTTTTTCTATTACATTTTATGTTTTTTTTATTCGTCACAATCACGTTTGTTAACATTAACGTGTTGTTTTCTGCTAAAAATATAAATCTAACTAATATTATAAACTTGAGAGCAGTGGTGGCCCAGTGGTATCGGCCGACGACCCGTAGATCGTGGATTCGAACTCAGCCAGGTGCATTACTTTGTGTAATTCATTTCATCACCACTGTTCCAAAACGGCGAAGGAAAACATCGTGAGAAAACCGGCTTGTCTTAGAACCAAAATTTCAAAGACATGTGACATACACCCATCTGCACTGGGTTTGCGTGGTGGATTATGGCCCACTCCCTCTGACAGAGAGGAGGCCTGTGTCCCAGCAGTGGGATGGGAACATTAATTATAGGCTTATGATGATGAATATTATAAATTAGTGCAATAGCTTGTGAAGATGGATGTATAGATGATTTATTGTTGTCTTTCACACAAAAACTACTGAATAGATTTGAATGAAAAGTACACAAATAGTTCCTTAGAAGAAATAGCTATTCTCAGTCTCCTATGACCAATAGGGTAGTTTACTACATGAATAAATTGAAAATCTGTTTAGTACGACAGAGTATTGAATTAATAATGCACACGTATTTTTTTTATCAGTGATATAAAAAAGAAAACAGAACAATACAGTACGGGCCCTGTGACGTTATAACGCCTGTGACATTTTATGATTTTTAGAAGATCGATTTTAGTTTGCGTAAAAATAATATAGCTGACGGAGTTATAATTTTTCAGTCGAATTCTTTATCGACCATCGATGGGATATTGCCAGCATCCTCGTAAAAAGGAGTGGTTAAGAAAAGCTCAATAAATAATAATTATGATATGTTTTAATGCAAATATTATTGTTTCCATATTGTTCGGAGTTTACTTAACAATGTTGAAAGGAATTCTTACATTGCTGTTTTACTGGGCGTAGACAACATGAGTAATACTTTAAGTATAATGTATGCGTGTTAAGAGAAAGGGCTCGTTGTTATTTTCCGTTATTTTTATATTTTGTTGGTAACACTTACAATAGGTAAGTGTTCATTTGGTTGGCACTGTTATTTTTTTGAGTAAATTAGTCGAAGATACTTCGAATATCATAAATGCGAAAGTGCGAATTACTGTTAATGCGAAGAAAAACGTCGTGAGGAAACCGGAATGTCCTAGAAACCAAAATTCGAAGACATGTGACATCTACCAACCCGCATTGGGCTCGCGTGGTGGATTATGGTCCACTCTCTCTTACAGAGAGACCTGTGCCCTAGCAGTGGGAACATAATAGACTGATGATGATGAAAAATGTAAATAAAAAAATGTTTTGAAAGTTGAAAAAAAAAACTAAAAACACAAGTGCGTGTAAAAATAGTGTGCCATTGACCTTGGGAGATTTTAACATCTTTCACGCAACGTTTCTAATAACGCTAAATAGTCATAATCATTACAAAATACATGTACCGCGTTCACAACTTTTTATTTTTGACGAAAAATGCAGTCGGATGCTTTATACACTTTATAAATATTAAATAACTTTATTTATTTTTTATATTAACATGTTTCGCTACTAGCTTGGTGTACAGTTTAAGTTTACTAACTGCTCACCGAATTAGTATTCCAAGTTTCTAAGTTAATATTATTTTATCTTGTTTTATTCTTTATAAAATTTGTGAAAGATCTTAAAAAAGCTTCATATCTAACTAAAATAAGCCTTACCTATTTTATTTATCGGTTAAGAATAAAAGTTAAACTGTCCTGTTTTTTAAGCGTTTGTTCATATTCTAATTATTATTTATAGATTTATTCATTAACTCTATGAAATTTCTTCGAAAATTTATAGAAAAGTTAATATTTAACAAGCTACATTTATTATTTTATTTACTCTTATCCTTTTTTTTAATTTAAATTTATTTATCATTCAGTAACTTTATTATTTAATACTGTTAGCTTAATAACTAACCTCTTAGCACTTTCCTTAATAAAATAAATATCCTATAAAATTCATTATGCATGGGCCTTTACCATGACTTGTAAATGACAAGTGCTAACATGTGACGTGTGAGGCAACTCCCCAATACCCCAATACCGACACCTCGCGCGAATCAACTGAATTCTTACTTAATTGATGGAAATATTCCGTTTAGAGGATTTTTAGAATGGTGCGATGCTTCGAAAGGTCAAATTTATAGAATTCACATGCATGCGTGTGTTACCAAATGTATGAAGGTGGATGAGGCAAACAGTGTATTTCAATTGTTTTTATCTAGAATTTTCGAAACTATGATACAGTTTTATTTTCTGAAATTCAGTAATCAATCACATGCGTTCATAATGGGCAGAAATAGACACGTTGACACGTTGTCAGTCAGTAAGAATTTTGAAAAGACACGTCTTTAGTTGAATATTTTTGCAGAGAGTGTCTGTGAGTTTTGATACGATTTAATCAAAACTCAACAGTGAGGCGTTGAAAAAACTGAAATAATCTATACGTAGGGGAAGTAAGCCCAAGACGGGTAGCCCGCCTAAAACGGGTATTGCATGTTAAATTACGCGTCGATAATTGCTAATGAGAAGGCGCCTCACAGGGAGAGGTGACGCGTCCTGCACGTACACATCTCATTCGCGAGAACGACGTGTAGGTTAACATGCATACCCGTTTTAGGCGGGCAATCCGTCTTGAGCTTACCTCCCCTATTGTCAATTTTATAAGCGTCGTATCTTTGTCAATTTTGGTTAACTTAACACAAGAAATAAAATTGGGTCAGTACCTACTGTTTTAATAACCTGACGGATTAATAAGATTTATACATTACCCATTTCTCTGAAATTTTGCATATTTTTTATAAAAACTTAAAAACTATAGTTGGTGCCAGTTAAGATGGCAATAGCGGTCATTGACCTTTACCTAATAAGTCCTTGTATAATGAAATAAGCTCAGAATTAGCATTTAATAAGTCATTTTAATATAGTAGATGTACAAGGTGCTTTTGACAATGTTCGAATTAAATGTCGTAATTGTCTTAAGATAGGTTCTCATGGCGCGCGAATGTTCTGCGATTTTTAATAGCGCGATTCTTTTCGCAGGTTTCATTTAACACTAGCTGGTCCCCGAGGCTTCGGTCCCGCTACTCGACGCCTTTTCAACAAAAGAAGAATTTTAGAATTTGAAGCAGTAGGTACCTACCTAGTTCCTGAGATAAGCGAATTCAAGCAGACAAACTCTTCAGCTGTATAATATTAATACAGTTATCTCAATTGTATGAATACACACCGTGATTTATAAATGGCGCCAAAAATAGTTGAAGTGCGCCAAATGAAATAAAAAAACGCGCTAATAAAGTCGCAGTCTGTGCATTTTCTAATTCGCACTTCCCCGAGTCGCGTCGAGGAACACACCGTTTGAAGGCAATGGCTCGGTTCGATATAGTCGGACCGTGTGAAACCAACTTTACATGAGTTGAACGTTTGTACGTAGTATTCTATGTTACTGCCCTCATTAAAAAAGGCGTGTGTTAAGTGTGTAGGTACGTGTGTATGTAATGTTATGTTGTAAAGTAACATAGTTATTCTCATCTAATTCACTTACATCATACTCTTAATAATTTCATCAATATGGTAATTAAATATTACTAAGTCTTATAAGTATCTAGCTTAATATGAATCTATTTTTGTAATGTTAAATTATACATAGGTATACATAATAATTTACAAGTGGTCGCGAAATACGAGTATAATTAATTTAATGTTTATGTTGATACATTTTTATGGTTCTATATCAACCTTAATTGACTTTAGTATTAAACTTTAGTATTAAACGAGAAGTAAAGTTACGCCAAAGTTAATTATTAAAATGTATGGTTAGCCCGAAGATTATCCTGGTTATAACTTTAGTCCACGTTTATTGATAAGGGGGTTTAGTGTCTGTCAAAAGAGTAGTATTCACTAACACTGGATCGCTTGGTAGTACGACGGGTTATTTTTTTATCCGTTGTACTTCGTTAGTAAAGTCCGTTCACAAAACAGGAGGAATTTCGCACATTGACCTATTATTACCTGCCTCTGTCACTCCCGCGTAAATAATGAGTCTCGCTTGCATAGATGTCGGCCATTGCATATGTGCAAGCGAGACTCATTATATTTACGTACAATAGGTCAATGTACGAAATTCCTCCTGTTTTGTGACCGACTTTAGTAATATCAGTGGTACCAGAAGCAATAAACGAAAATGATGACCCAACAAATGAGAAACCTTTGAGTTTCCTCCTGATTTTCCTCGACATTCTCAAGTTATTTAAATGAACTAACCGTCCAGCCACATAATAAAAAGTGTTTAATCTGCAAATATTTTGCGACACAAAATAACCTACTGAAGTGGTAATAGGTCATGCAGAAAGAGAACCAAAATTCCTAGAAAAAGTACTTAGCTTCTAAGTACAATTTATGCAATACTTAAATAAATGATCTACGCATTCAGTATTGGGCAAAGATCTCGGTGAATCAGCCGGTAATGTCATCATTGACCAGCAACGAAATGTGCCGTGTCATTGTTACTACATAGTAACATTTCATATTTTACTCGTATGACCACAAATGGCACGTTTTCTGCAATATTGATTGCGGTTTTGAAGACTTTGTAGGGTAGCACTGCTGGACATAGGCCTCTCCCAACGAGCGACAACTAGACATTGCCAGCTATCTTTTTCAGGTCATGCGCCCATCTTGCCGCCGACGTCCCACACCACGTTTACTTATGCGGTCTCCATTCGAGAACCTTCCTTCTCCACCTTGCGTCGGTTCTGTGATAAAAATGACCATGCATTAATATAATCTGCCTATATGTTCCATCTTCATCCTTTAATTTTAGGCTACACGCAAATGCATGTATTATGGTGTATGCTTTGTTAGTTGTCCTTAAATAAATATGTAATTCTGCTGGAACACAGACCTTCTCACTGTGGTAGGGAGTGGCCTAATAGTACGGGTTGATAGATATCACAAGGTTCTAGAAACGTTTTTGGTCGTCATTCGAGAACTTTCGTTATCCATCGTCAGTCCTGCGAGTTACGTAGCTTGCCCATTGGCACCCAAACGTGCCAATTTTAGTAGTTACGCGTGACTCTTGTTCTTGCAGAAGAGTGTCTTGCCTGTACTCTTAAGACTGTCGTCTACCGAGCGCTCGTCCATACTAAAAGAGAAAACGTTTTCCTACCCCTAAATGTTATCCTATCTCAATGATTTTTTAGAATGCTTTTGACACTATAAAAAACTAGGTTTGTAGGTTTTCTTTTTTTCAAAATTTATAATAGTTTGAAAGTAACAGGCGCCTAAAAGTTACTATTTTTATGACAAAATCTTCATTAAAGTAAAACCTTTGTATTTTAAAAACAAAGAAGTTTTAGAAAAAAAGCAAAACCTACAAACCTAGAATATAATATGCTGAAACGATTGACACTAGAATCTAAGAGATTGGACGTGATTTAGTATGTGAAAAACGTTTTCTCCCGAGAGACAAATTTCATATAAAAAATACTCACAGTCAGTCGCGAGCTGCAACGCTCTCTATCGCACGATCGGGGGTTTTTCAACGAGCGAGAGGGACAGCACGAGTTTTTCTAAATACCAATTTTTTGAAAAGGCAGCCGCTATACAATCCTCTTAAGCACCGATCTTAATCTAATCATCATCATCAGCCGGTGGGCGTCCACTGCTGAACAAAGACCTGGGATATAACAGGAAAAAAACATGCTTATCTCAGGTACGTTGCTACACAATTACAATAACTTATTTTGGTGCTTAGGTAACAAAACATTGCTAAGTCCAAAGTTCAATTAATGTGGAGAGGCCATTGTGAAAGTTTCGTCACACGAGACATCTCACAGCGACGCCTCATGACGATCGGTTCAAAGTCCTGTGACCCCAAGTTTATGATATTATATAAGATCGTTAGAATTTGACGGTAATAGCTGAATTGCAGACGCAAATACTTTAGAAATAAGAAGTTCACAGGAAATTGTGTGTTTTTACAAGACGTAATCTTGATCTACAATGTGCTAAGTAATTCTAAAATGTTGTTCAAGTTATTTTACTGTTTTCGATTTGTATCTAATGATGAGAGGAGCTCGTGGCTTCTCGTGGATCATGGTTAAACCAGACTTGCCTATAGGTCGGTTGGGGGATGGGGACCATTATTTCATACCGAATTTCCTACGTGAATAGCTTTTTTCCTAGCACTTTTCGAGTTACGGAGAAATGGTTTAACCTTGACCAAAATCTTAGCTGTCTTCGTTGGTAGAGTTTTGACAGTCGTTACAGTTAGTCAATGTACCTACCAAAAGATTGACAACCAGTATTACAGGGTAACGTATTGTCAAATACTAATTAGGTCGTGGAGGTCAGAAACAGGCCATGTAAGATTAGCCGACCTTCATCCGGAAAAAGGCTAGGCATAATTATTATGATGGGTTTTCTAATGATGTTATCGTGTAGTATTCGAGAAAAGTGGTGAACTAATTTCACAAAGTGATGCGCTTGTTTGGGAATTTCAATTCCTTGACCTATGACCAGTAAAAAGCCGTGGCCGACTGACAAATATTTAAATATCATTGTGACCCCATGTTAGGTCAATATTGTAATATAATTTTATTACATTAAATACGATCGTTAAACGAACGAAGGTCTGGCCAAACAACAAGTCTTTGTTACCTAACATACGACATTCCAAAAAGCATTCCTTGTTCGATGATAGCTATTGCAAAACACGCCTACTGTAGTGGACCTTCGCAATCCTTAGAGAAAACACATTTTCTCGGAAATCTCGGTATAGAGCGGGAGCCAGGCCAAAATATCGTTAGTGATTTCTTCTCAAGCCATAATTAATAGACTACATAAGGGAGCCATATCATAAAGATTCGTGGAAGTCAGCTGCTGTTCCGTTGGTGGGATAAGCAGCAATCGCCGTTCAAACACGTAGAAAAAATATTTTTTTTTAGTCATTTCCTCCCAACTGAAACCTGGTTTATATTGAAGATTACCTTGTATCACGAAGAATAAAACCAATCAGCCGACGGTACCATGGTGGAATACACGTCAGCTGGTCACTCGAACATGTAATTTTTAATTTTATTTTCAGTGATTTCCTCTCAACCCAAATTTAACCTGATGAAAGTTTACATGTAGTTATGGCTAAAAACAGACGTCAGCCGGCTGTATCTCGGGGGAAAGATTGTCAGCTGATACTTTGAAAATTACAAACAGGACTAAGGCTCTCAGCCTAAATATGCATTTAGTTTAAAGTTTTCAATTTCTCCCAACAGAAAACTTGTTTATATTGAAGCTTACTCAATATCACGATGAAAAAAAAAACAGCTAACAGTTTACAGGCAGTTATGGATCAAAATACAAAATTATTCTTAATAAGCTGGGCATCAGGAACATATGGGATTCCGTAAGAGATACGAAAAAACTTAGTTAAAAGACCTTAGCTCTTTTTTTAGAATAATAATTTTGGCATTTTTATTTTTTTGGTCAAGTGTGAATTGTCCACTAAAATGGATTCGCTAGGAACAATATTTGGATTATACAAAATATGCAATACCTCAAAAACTACTTAACCGATTCTCGTGAAACAAACTGTACAATAGTTTTTTAAACAAGATCAACACATTAAAATTAGTTCCATTGCAATAACCCTATAAACAAAAAAATACATTTTCAAGTTACGTAATTATGATCAACATAATTATCAAACTTTAGTACAATTTTCTAGTTAGTTTCGTTAAGAAATATATTTTAATTAACTCTAATAAGAAAAATACAGTATTCTAATAAGAATTTAGCACAAACAAATAACATACTCGTAAACAAATAGAATCTCCTTACAAACAATATTTACATCTTGTCGCACCTCCCACTACGTGCACTCTCGTAGCGGTGGTCTCATCAACGACTTTTAGTTTTAATACTCGTTCTATGGGCACTTTCAGAAAAGCCCAAAAAATTTATGGAGCGTGATGAATGTTAAATGATGTCTTTTGACCAATTTCCGCCGTCCTGATTTTTGACTTCCGGTACAACGAAGTGATCTTTACATGAAACAGAGTCGAAAGGCATTAAAAAAAAATGTTATATGACATAATTATGTTGATCATAACTACGTAACTTGAAAATGTAATTTTTTGTTTATGGGGTTATTGCAATGGACTTTATTTTAATGTGTTGGTCTTGTTGTAAAAACTATTCTACAGTTTGTTTCATGAAAATCGGTTAAGAAGTTTTTAAGGTATTGCATATTTTGTATAATCCAAATATTGTTCCTAGCGAATTCATTTTAGTGGACAATTCACACTTGACCAAAAAAATAAAAATGCCAAAATTTTTATTCTAAAAAAGAGCTAAGGTTTTCTAACTAAGTTTTTTCGTATCTCTTACGGAATCCCATATGTTCCTGATGCCCAGCTTATTAAGAATAATTTTGTATTTTGATCCATAACTGTCTGTAAACTGTTAGCTGTTTTTTTTTTTCATCGTGATATTGAGTAAGCTTCAATATAAACAAGTTTTCTGTTGGGAGAAATTGAAAACTTTGAACTAAATGCATATTTAGGCTGAGAGCCTTAGTCCTGTTTGTAATTTTCAAAGTATCAGCTGACGATCTTTCCACCGAGATACAGCCGGCTGACGTCTGTTTTTAGCCATAACTACATGTAAACTTTCATCAGGTTAAATTTGGGTTGAGAGGAAATCACTGAAAATAAAATTAAAAATTACATGTTCGAGTGACCAGCTGACGTGTATTCCACCATGGGATCGTCGGCTGATTGGTTTTATTCTTCGTGATACAAGGTAATCTTCAATATAAACCAGGTTTCAGTTGGGAGGAAATGACTAAAAAAAAATATTTTTTCTACGTGTTTGAACGGCGATTGCTGCTTATCCCACCAACGGAATCGCAGCTGACTTCCACGAATCTTTATGATACGACTCCCTCATGTAGTCTGCTAATTATCGCTTGAGAGGAAATTGGTCACGGACATCTGTTACGGGCTCCCGCTCTAGGTAGCAAGTTGTTTTGAATTGAGTAGAAATCATCTTGCCTTGTCGGTCTTTTTTTTCACAGACACGTTTGTTTGTGTACGTTTTTTGGCGTTTGCCAACAAACTGTGCCATCATAGACTTTACTTCGGAGGATATGCGCGTGAGCACCCTTATACCTATTATTTGTTACGTAATCCAAAATTGACGATGATAAATGCTTCTAAAAATCACAAAAGTCATTCGGTCGGTATAATTTTACAGTAGTCGCTATGACGTCCCAAGCCCCCAGAGTCACAAGCTCCCGAAATTCAAAGCCTTTCATCTTTGTCAATAATCAATTAATAAAAAAAAAATACGTGTTCATTCTTTTTCAATACTCTAACTGACGGACTGAGTCAATAATATCCCCTTCAAGTATCGGTAGTTCGAAACCAAACACACTGTATAAGTGTAAATAATTCTAGGTTGAAGTTGAAAAGGAAAATCAAAATGTCAACAATTTAGCAATAGATGTTCTATTAATCACAAAATTGACTTTACTTTCTAAAATTCGCAGAAGTTACGACTAATTTTTGTCCGCGGCTTTATCCGGTGGATGTTCTAGGCACCATAAAAGCCTCACCTACAGGCTCGGGTGGGAATTCTATCTCGAATGCAATAACTATCTTTCCTTATTTGAATTAAAATAAATAGTATTACACACAAGTAAGTTACAACTTATAAGGTATTTCTTATACTCAAACATGCTTTGTACAAAAGATTTGCATTATAAAAAGATATTATCTGTTTGACTGCACGTAATTAATCAATATTAATGATCGTGACTATTATTATTGTATACTAGCTTCCGCCCGCGGCTTCGCCCGCGTGGTCTTTTGATAGCCTATGTTCTTTCTCAGGGTCTAAAGATTGTCTGTGCCAAATTTCATCAAAATCGGTTGAGAGGTTTAAGCGGGAAAGCGTAACAGACAGACAGACAGACAGACAGAGTTACTTTCGCATTTATAATATTAGTTTGGATAACTGTTTTCTCATGTCCTCAGCATTTAACAAGAATTAGATAGTAGATTTCGCAAATCTAACATTTTACAAAACGAAGCGGTTCATTAAAAATAAATACGGTCAGACATAATATAATTACAAGGTTTGGTACTCAAAAAGTGCGCAGTGGTGGCCCAGTGGTATCGGTCCCGACTTAGGAGTAGGTCGTGGGTTCGAACCCCGCGCTAGGCGCTTTACTTTGTGTAATTTATTTCATCACCACTGCTCTCTAAGCGGTGAAGAAAAACATCGATGATGATGATGACTTAAAAAGTGGAGTTGGGCTAGACACACAGATGACACAGAGATGGCAGATGGAGCAAGGTTTTGACCGAATGGTGGCCAAGGTTCAGCCAAAGAAACCAGGGCCGCCCAAAAGCCCGTTGGGTTGACGATATCGTCAAGATCGCGGGGAACAAATGGATGAGAGTCGTACAGAACCGCGAGATATGGCAAAAAAAGGGGGAGGCCTATACGTAGGAGTGTGTGATCCGGGGTTGATATGATGATGATGTCTCAAAACGTATATACATAGTGGTGGTAATTTATAACAATTTAAAAGCTTACTCGTACTGCTTCATTTTAAGCTTCAAACAGCATTAAAAATCAAGTATTTTTATGTCACATAGGCCCTTTGTTTTACCCTAGCTTGCTACGAAGTTGACCTTTAGCCACACCTCTGAGATTATCTATAATTAAGGCTTTGTTGTGTGCGGTCCGTCCACCACAAATATGTATCTTAGGAATCATAATGGAAAGAAATTGATTTTCCACAAAAAGAGAAGTTTTGTCAGTTCGTACTATGACCAATAAGGCCGAGTTGTTTGATCAGTAGTTAGACTATTTGTTAAATCCTATACCATTTGAATATAGAACAAATATAAACATTTTTTTAAAAATGATCCAATAGGGCCAGTTATTTGATGTATAGTTAAAATATGTATATTTTTAAAATCTTATAGGTTTTTTTAGACTTGAACTAACTGGTATTTAAACTAATGATCAAACAACTGGGAAAAAAACAAAAAAAAAGTCAGAAAAAAGCATATCAAGAAAATATTTCGTTGGTTTCTGTTATTGAATTTAATTTTAAAAAGAAGAATTTTCAAAATCGGTCCAGGAGTCTTTGAGAAATCGGGGAAAATACATAAAAAACAATAAGATTACGACGAAACTCACTTTAGCTGAATCCTTTCAGTGTGAAATGAACTCGCTAATAGCCAATTTTTTTTTAATGATTTGTTGTTTCGCCATAAAATGTATGCAAATTGGTTGTGAATAAAAACTTGAGTGGGCTGAGGTAAGAGAGTAAATTAAGGGAAAGTTGGTGATGTTAACTTCAGTGGGTTATTCCACTCCACCAATTTAATTGGAATCTCACCCATAATAACTCCATTTGAGTGATACAAAATCCGAGATTTTCAAAGCACTCCCTTCAATAAGAGGGACATATTTTGTCAACAATAATTATTTGTGAGACAACGGTACAGCGATTCATGATAGTAAAGTTAATCCATAATTTTACTGAATATTCAGTTTATTGAACTGAATAACGATTACACGGACAATGAAATTGTATCAGGTGCATGTCTGTAAATTAAAGATATTGAAGTAAAACTAATATGGCAGGCCAAAAGGACAGTTTTTAGAATTTTTATTTTATCTGTATGTTTGTACACGCAACACGCAAAACTATACTAGAAAATTAAGTTGAATCACTACATAGTATAAAACAAAGTCGCTTTCTCTGTCCCTATGTCCCTTTGTATGCTTAAATCTTTGAAACTACGCAACGGATTTTGATGCGGTTTTTTTTAATAGATAGAGTGATTCAAGAGGAAGGTTTATATGTATAATAACATCCATTAAATAGTGGAGAAGTACTGTTATTTTTGAGGTTTCTAATGTGATGTCGTGAATAATTACATTTTTTCCGCTTACATTGCAAACGCAGGCTGAACCCTACGAGTTTTATCAAAATAATGTACTAAGTATTGTACACATTGAAAAGGTCTACAGAAAAGTCCGTGATGGTATATGTCTATCTCTTATGGATAACCCACAATAACTTTTTTTTGTTATTTACTTTTTACGACAAATAATGGCTAATTTTCGAAGCGATTTTAACCAATACAGCATTAATCCTTAACCAATTAAATACCTTGAATACATTTTTCATTTAATATAGATCTATATGGCCCTTTACACCGTATGATTTAAGTGAATATTTTCGAAGATATTACAGATTAAAAAATTGCGGGACGTAGCGTTTGCGGCGGTACCGGCCGGCCGCCCGGTGCGGCAAGAGCGTGCCTATAAATAGCGCGTCTGAGGCCGCGGTTTTCCCTCAATCCGCTAATCGCATCGTCCGCTCGATACGATCCATCGCGTATTAGTTCCGTTCGCCGACCAAGGCATACCCTCATCACCCCCGACGACCCCATCACCCTCCTCCAGGAGAGCCGTAGGGAAACCAGTACGCTGCGCAAACACAGACACAGACCGACTCCGTCATTCCGCCCTCGCCGCCGAGGCCGCCCGTCGCGACGCCCAAGTCAATGCCCCCCCCGACCCTTGCAAGAGCCAGCCCGCGATGCTGAGCCTGTAGTTTTAAATTAGCCCCTAAATAATGAAATATTTAGTTATCCAGCCTGTCCCTTGCTGTCCTCTGTCAGTGACGCCCTAAGCCGAGGTCCATACCCCACAGGGGGTGCCCTTAGCGTGTGGTCACTTAGTTTTTAACTTAGTTTGTAAGCCCCTGGTTGGAGGCCTTAGAGTCATCTATGGCAACCACAGGAAAGTCCGGTTAAGCAGCACACAACCTCTTATAGGTTGACCTGCGAGATGCCCGTATCCACAAAAAAAAAAAAAAAAACGCGGTTTTCCCTATAGTACTTTGAATTTAGCAGCGATCGGACGCATTTATTATACATAAACGCGATGTATATGTTGTAAAAATAAAATAAATAGTTAAAAATGTAAAAAATAAATAAGTAAAAATGTAGTGTATGAATTTAGATATTCCAAAGATAGCAGGAAATCTTCATGGTATAGGGAAAGGGGGATTGTTTTACTCCAAATTTAACGCGTGCGGGCCACGGGCAGTAATGAATAAATCAATACTACTGGATCGATTTTAATCACATAGGCTATATATTTTATACCCGTGCGAAGCCGGAGCGGGCCGCTATGTTTTTATATACAACGTTCACAGTTTTTCTGTACTGTATTTAGTATCAGCATTGCACCCGTGCGAAGCAGGAGCGGGTCGCTAGTAGAACATATTATATTCACATGATACATTTATTATTTTGAGTAGCGGGTAATTTGCAAGACTTAAGTCCAATATTACATTTACACATGCTTCTTACTAATCAATTACGAATGTGAAAGCTTGTGAGAATAGATTATTGTATGTATGTTTGCACTCTTTTACATAAATTATAACAACTGAACATATTTTGATGAAACTTGGTACATGCATAGTCTGTAACCAGAATAACACATAGTCTTTCATCCCCATTCCCTGTTTCATGAGATAACCTTCAAATTGTAGAAGACAGAACCACTAGCAACAGCTAGTCTAATATATAAAATTCTCGTGTCACAGTTTTCGTTGCCATACTCCTCCGAAACGGCTTGACCGATTTTGATGAAATTTTTTGTGCTTATCCGGTATCTATGAGAATCGGCCAACATCTATTTTTCGAACTTTTTTTTTAAATTTATATGGCAAAACAACGTTTGCGGGGTCAGCTAGTTAATAATAAAATTGAAGTTTTTTAAAACAAAATTGTCTCTACAAAAATAAAAATATCGATATGCAGTCTAAATTCCATTCATACGAAGTCGCGGGGAAAAGCTATCACCTAATTATGTTGTACGGTTCAGCGCACATTTATGAGTAGGTACCTACTGCATGCTGTTTTTAATATTCAAGTGACTGCATGGGTTCACCAACGAACGCCTCAATACGATTAAGAAGCAATATTAAATTTAATATGCGGAGCACAGCAGATTTTTCATTGCAGTTATCGTGCATGATCTTTTTGTTCTACTTGCTCGAGTATATAGGGTGACTGGTAATTAGTGTACGATACTAAAAACACGTGATTGTGCTCGTGATAACAAACAACTTTTATTATGGGAGCTAAGTCGAAATCGTGAAAAAAATATCAGCTGTTCAGTACAATAAACAAACATAAATGTACTGAACAGCTGATTTTTTTTCACGTTTTCAGGTTTTTTACCATAGTAAAAGTTGTTTGTTATCATGAGCAAAATCACGTGTTTAAGTATCGTACACTAATTACCAGTCACCCTATATAATAATAACGGCCGAACAGGTCGCTTTACAAGGTTAAGCCGCTTGCTGAGGTTGCAATGTGGATGGGTAGTCATCTATCGTAGCGAGTTTACTTCTTGCCCTGGAGAGCACCTAAAGCTGTAGGTCCCGGCTGTGATTTGTAAACCATTGTCAGTCAGAGACCTGTAATCCTGTGTTGCTGGGTTATGGAAATCAGATAGGCAGTCGTTCTTTCAAAATTACTAATAAAAGGTGCAGCGGGTCCTACTTTTCGTCCGGACAAACGGTACAGAAGGTTCCTGAAAAAAAAAAAGACGTGTGGCACTCGGGGACTGCCGCGGTAAAGCTATTGCATAGCATTTTGTATCAACTTATGCAATTATAATTTTATTTATTTATTTTATTCATGCAGTATTGCTTTTTCTTTGATATTAATTCAAGTTACATTTTTAAATATTTCTTTAAAAAAAAAAGGTTTTATTATTATTATTATATTAATAAATTAATAATTAATTAATTTTAATAATTAATAATTAATTTAATAAATTAATAATTTAAATAAATTAATAATTTAATTAAATTAAATGAGCGTGAGGTTTTTTCGTTACGGAATTTCTGGATTCGGTCCCCGCGCTCAAGGCCCGCGATAGAAGCTATGCAATAGCTTAACAATAATAAGCTTATATGTAATAACAATAGATGTCGTCACTTGCTGCTAAATTGATTGTCTATTAGAGAATCCGCAGGCAAAACAGTGTCTTATAAACATAGTTTGGAATTACCTAGAGTTATTCATGTACTTACACTGATTTCATTCAGCGAAAGAATAAAGTGGATATGCCCCAAATTCCGGAATTACATTTAAAGAGTTGAAAAATACCGTGATTCATTAAATAAAAAAGTTATTTACTTTTACACAATTTATTTGTCTGAAGTTGTTATTATTGTTTAACCTTTTTACATACATTTTTAAATATTTATTTTCACAAAAACAAAAAAAGACATACTTAGGTATAAAAAACATTTAAAAATATAAATAATAGTGACCCACCGGTATCGGGAACAGGGTCCAAGCTACCGGCGGTCAGGTCTCCAAAGCAAGGAATCTCCTAACAATGCTCGCCGTGTCCTGAAGAACTGATTTCTGACTCAGACCCTTGTACCAGCTGCCATGTTATTATTATTTTTTATTTTTTAAGAGCCTACGTTGTGTCCCATTCCTGGGCAAAGGCCTCCCTCCACTCCTTCCACCTTTCACGATACTGGGCGTCCTCCTTCCAGTTCGGACGGAACCTGTCCAGTTCGTCCCGCCATCTCCTACGTGGCCTACCACGACCTCGTCTCACTGTCTCAGGGCACCAGTTCTGAGCTATTTTGGCCCACAGTTTGTCCGGCATGCGGCAGACATGTCCTGCGCAGTCCCATTTCAGTTGGGCAGCCTTCTGAGCCACGTCAGCTATATTTGTTTTGGAGCGCAGTATTGTGTTTCGTAGTCGTTATTATTATTATTATTGTACTAAAATACTATAGTTTATAATATTATCATTGACTCTACTTGATTCCGACTTGTTTTATTAAGCTCGATTCTTAATGACCGCTACCGGCACGAGTACATAAATCTTGTTATGATGTCTTGTTGCTAATCTCATGTAAGTACTAAGGAAGGCTCCCTTCATAGATCACTACATGTCTTCATTCTCTATGGTTTCCGCTAATCTGACAGAATCAGATGTATCGTACGATCGACACGCTAACTGTCTGCTATAAGACCGCGTTTTGACTTACGCGTCTGTTATACAATTTATTATAGTTGGCCTCATTGGACCCTTACAAAATGTCGTATGATGGGAACAGACAAAGAGACTCTTTATGTATCGATAATGATGAAAATAATGTCAAAAATTGATTGGATTGATATCTGTAGAATTTGGTCAGCTTTTGAATTACAAAATCACTACCGTACTTACCAATGGTAACTAATGTCGATAACTAACTAATTGCGATTAACGTATTTAGAGACAATCGGTTTCATGTAATAAAGATTTAGCAAGTAGGCATTAGGGTATCATTAAGAATCAATTTTAATAGGTAGAATGTGTTAATTATTTTTATTAAAATTTAAAATTGATTTAGGTTTGTCTAAAGATATTTTACTATTATTTATCTTGATGTTAATAATTATTAATAATTTATGCTCAATTGAATATGAATGGTAAGCTACATGAATCTTTTAAGATAAAATTGAAACACTTCGAGTTACGTTTTAGAACAACATAACATTTTGAGCAACTCTTACTTATAGCTGAGTACAGACACAACTCCGTGATTTAAGTTTAAGAGAAGCCGACATTATTTGTTTACTTATTATTTTTATAATCATTACATATTTTGAATTCATATTTTGCATTTTGGCCTTGTTTTTTGAACGTGGAAGGCAAAACATGCATTTAAATATTATAAAAAAAAAATGACATACCTAAACATAGTTGATAAATCGTCGGCCTAATTCGTTAACCTGCTAAGTCCATTTTTGGCAAAATTGACTTTTTGATGCAGTTAGAAAATTCAGCCTAATATATACCGTAGCATTTAAGAAATAGCAGCGATTTCAGCCTAAAAAGGTGTATAAAGCTATGCACGAAAAACTGCTTTCTTACCACTAGCCAATCTCCACAACGCAAACCTGCTAAATCCCGTTGCGGCCTCAGTTTTGCACTGAAAACGTTCCCAAACTCACGTGACGTTTGGGAAAATTGTTTATTTTAATTTATTGTTATAATAATTAATTGATTGTGATACAGTAGCAGTAGTAAAACAATATTTAATAGCTGTCATTAATAATAGTAAAATACTTAGGAGAACAACACGTACTACAAGACAGACAACACATTATAATAACGTATATTATAACGATTACTGATTGTTTATGAAGAGTTTACCATTTTTTTTATCGTGGTAAAATCATCAAATGAGTCCTCCCACCCAAGACAGGGCAGGAGGGAATGTCAGACTTGTACTGACTAAAATCCACGGTGTCCTTCAATAGCCTTTACGTTCCGGGGTCACGATATACGTAAGACCCGACACCGGCAGGCTTTGGCCCTCTAAGGGGACCGTCATTGTGCTGACACTCTTTGAGGCGTGTGTGGAACACAACGCGCCATCGACCTGGACATGGTCGATGGTCGGACAGCGACTCGTCCATTACTCGGAGCCCGCATGCCCGCACCTAGGGTGGCCGGAAATCGTCTTACGACGTCCAACGCAGTGGGCGTCTACCACTGCGGCTGGCACGTCCTCACCTTTACGCGTCCCGCCTCCTCCTTCGCTAGCATAACTGCTTCGCAGAAGGAGCTGACCGCTTCCCACTCCGTCTCGGCCCGCAGCATGGCCTCGAGCAAGGCCGGGCGTGAGAGGTCGCATAATATCCTATCGCCGTCGTGAGGAACGCGGCGGTGCTCTGCCCAAGCGGGCAGATCCCCGTATCCCGCACCGTATGCTCCACCGTGTCCTCCGGGTGATCCTCGCAGTGGTGACACCTAGGCCTTTCTTCCTTCCCTATCCGACACAGGTACCTCCTGAAACTTCCGTGTCCGATGAGGACCTGCGACAGGCGGTAGGTCAGGACGCCGCCGCCGTGACGCCTATCCAGCGACTCCTCAAAGAGGGGTCTCCGCCGCGATTGCAGCTTGCCCGGACCTCGGTTGTGACAGTCGGTCCCTCCATACTGCCCTGAGATCGCGCCGGAGTTCTTCTCGCCGCGCCTCGAGAAGTCGAGGCAGTGGGGATTCGCCCCGGCGGGCGGTAGGCGGCGCTGCGCCTCCACGCGCCACTCATAGACGCGCTGGAGAGCAGTTGCCTTCAGATCCCAAGGCAGCATCCGGCAAGGAGGTTGGCTGATTCACCGGCGATCGTGCGGTATCCTCGGATCATCCGCATAGCCATGACCTTCTGGTAGGAGGCGTTTGGCCGGCTGAGACTGAGCAGGAGTCGCCTGAGGGCGGTTGCTGCCCGGTTTAGCTTTGGGGCCAAACGCAGGAAGTGTTCCCTGGAGTTCCACCGGTTTTCGAGGACGAGTCTCAAGTACTTCATCGTTTTCCCGACGCCGCCGCCGCCCCGATGCGAACCCCTCACACCGATGCGATGAAGAGTTTAGTTTAGATATTTTAACCCTGTTTCCTATTAAAGAGGGACTGATTGTTAAATTTTTAATAATAAATAATAATTTTGATTACTGATTGAATTCGTTTAACTGCACTATTCAATTATCTATACACCATACCAAAAAGATAAAAACTGCTAAGTCCTCAAGCAATTTGAAATTTCACCTCGAATAACTGCTAAATAAACGTTTTCCTCATTTTTGAAAAATCTGTTTAGGTTTTTTTAAATATTATGTTTTTAAAATATCAAGAAAAAATATAGGAGTCAACGGGATTTTCAAAATTTTGATTGCTAAATTAATAAAGATATTATTCAGTTTTTTGTTCGTCCTGTAAACTTTGCAAAAATGCACTTAGCAGGTTAACGAATTAGGCCGACGAAATATTATTTTTGGCAATGGAATCCGATGAGTACCTAATTGATAATATAAAAAGGAGTGGCTACTTCATTGTACATTTATCTTTATCTCCAATTTTGACGTAAATTGTTTATTTTATAAAAAAGACGTGCATTTTTAATTAAATTTAACCAGGGCCAATGCAGATTTGTATAAATTTGAATGCATTAGATATTCAACCTTTCCACTTTGCTTATTAATCTTTTAAATAAACGATTAACTTGTAAAGTTTAAATTAATTATTAATGATCGATTGGAATTTAAGTCAAAGTTTATGTTTCTGTCGACTATCTGTAAATATGTCGTCATAGTATTATGATTTATTGCATTTAAAAGTAGATTTTTTGTTTATAATCCTAATAGGTGAGGTCAACCTTGAAATATGATGGAGTGGAGAGAAACTTTGAGTATCGTTACGTTTTAATTAGTTAATAACTTGAGTTTATGTAACTATTGCAAATCTTAAATAATAAGCTTATAGGTACATATTTTGTAATTGCAAATATTTAATACTTTAAGACGAAATATAACTGCTTAAAAATATTTTTGTAAGTTACGAAAGTAACAAATAAAATCATCTCTTTATAATAGAGTTATGTAATGTTATTGGAACAATACAATTACAAACAATTTTTTTTTTGTTCATTATTTATTTATTGTTTCTAAATTTAAACTACAGTACTAAAATCATTTAACTATTAATAAAAACTTACTAGTAATATGTACAAAAAAGAAAAAAAAAAGAAAAATGTTTATTTTTAATACCACGCCCGCGTAAGTCAACACCGATCTTTAACGAGTGATTCAGACAAGGCCACATGCATTGTTCTTGTGTTCTACAGTTTTTTATGAACGTGTTACGCTCCGTACCCTGCCGTGTTCCGGGCTTTGTCGACGACCACTTGAGTTTTGACTTTAATTTACGGTATTATGATGAGTGGCTGGTGATATGACGCCTATTAGCAAATTAGTTTGGTTCAATCAAACGTGGGGTGTAAAAAGGACACTTTAGCAGTAATATTATGTATTCCCAGTTTGTGAACATTTTTTGTGGCTTTATCTAGATCAAATCAGAACAACTGAACGAATTTTGATGTTTGACCCACATAGACAGCAATCATAGGATTTTAGTTTGGGGGTAAAATCATCAAATGAGTCCTCCCGCCCTGAGTGGAGCGGAGGGGACTGTCTGACTCGTACTGACTAAAATCCATAGTGTTCCTTCAATTTATTGCCCTTTACGATCCAGGGTCACAATACGCGTTTGGGCGTTTGGACATTTCCGTTACAGAAGCAGTGGTTAGATACCCTTTATTACCGTATAACGTTCACAACGTTCCTGTAGGATAATCGAGTTTAACGCGGATTAAGCCGCTGATGCGTCCCAGTAGTGGGACTATTTCAGGTTATCTTATTATAAAATTTCATATGCGTATTCAGTAGGTCTGAGAATCGGCTACTATGTATTTTTTATTAATTTATATGGCAAAACAACGTTTGCGGGGTCAGCTAGTATTCTGATAAAATTAGTTTCGCTAGCTAGACAATGAGATACAATCGCTAGGCAAATAATTATAGCGAAAATGAACATCTAAAGTTTTAGACGTAAAGAGAAAAAGCAAAAATATTTTTCGTCTTTATTTTCTTTATTATAATGATTAATTTTACGATGTCATAAAATCACTGAATAAATAGTGTCGTTAATCAACTTATTTACTTTAATTTCGAATCAAACCGTAATCAACTTTATTGCTGAATGCAGAAGCTATAAAATGATTTGAAGTCATCGAAGAGCTTTTTTAACTGTTTATTGGCAGGGAAAAGTGAAGTTTACGTATATGTAGTTAAGTGTTGAAACTGTTTGCCAAATCTTTCAATTTAATTTAGTTGGGTATTTCGTGAAGCTTCGTATTAAAATGAAATAGGTATATTTATTGCGTTATATTAATTTTTATTGTATAACTAATTGTATGTTGTCCAAAAGATGTTGTGTTTGATATGTAAATTGCTTGCATATTACTATAGAAGCATCTCGTGACTTAGCGAGAAAAGATTAAAAATAAACCCTAAAAGATCAGGCCCTTTTTTTTCATCGTGAATTATTATTCATCAAATGAGTCCTGAACCCAGGGCAGGGCGGGAGGGACTGTCACTCTTGTACTGATTGAAATCCACGGTGTCCTTCAGTAGCCTTTTACGTATGCTTTATGTAAGCTCGTCACATAGACTATCGGATCGCTTTTGCTTTTCTATGTGACCGGATTCAAACAATTGCATACATTACAAACAAAAACGCCTCGCTTCGCGTTCGTCACGCCTGTCTGTTTGACAAATAGCTTTAGCCGTACCTTCATGGATAATTTCCGTACCAGGCGTGAATAGGTGATAAGTCGACTACCTAAATTTTTTTTAATGCTTAACAGGCATTAAAATTGCTTCTTTTACAGGTTGAATTAATGACTAAGTCGATAGGTCTGTTTTACTGCACATATCAAACATGTGAATTTTTGTTTATCTCTCTTACTTTCATAAAAATGTGTAATAATAATAATTATGTAAGTAGACTTATCAAGCTATTCACGCCTGTACGGATTTAAGGTATACCTAAGTAATAATTTATTTTTACAACCCACTCCCAGTAAATGAACGATATTATCCAAAAAAATATACTCGTGATTTGGCTTACGTCTAAAAAAGAACACGTCAATCATTCCTTTCATTTTGTTTCTTTTCAGAGCTACTTCTACCTACGTGATATAAAAACCGTCTTAAGGAGTTTGTCCATTACATCATAAAATAACCTACCGTGAAAGAATCGTATCAGGCACTATAAATTAAAGCATGAGATATCCATAATATGTATTTTTACTTAGTCACTGAGTCTGTGTGAACTCATATTAACATGTACAGACGCCAGCCTATCAACCTATCACAATCTGTCTTTCTTTGGTAGAATTTCTAACTTATCACAATACCTAGTGGAAAGTTAATGTTCGATTGGTAACATTTTACGGATTGGGCTGCAACAATGCTGCGCTTGCCGTTTTGATGCGTCTACTCACGCACAATTAGGTCAACTACTACAACCAAAAGAACGGGACGGGTATGATACGCGGATACTACGATTATTAAACCCGTTAGGCACGGGTATGACACATTCTCATCACCTTAGTAGTCCGTAGTTTATACTATCAAGCTATTGTCAAACAGACAGGCGTGGCGAACGCGAAGCGAGGCGTCTTTGTTTGTAATGTATGGAATTGTTTGAAGCCAGTCACACAGACTATTGGATCGCTTTCGCTTTTCTATGTGACTGGATTCAAACAATTCCATACATTACAAATAAAAACGCTTCGGATCGCATTCGCTTCGCCTGTTTGTTTGACAATAGCTATAACGTTCAAAGCTGTACGGTGAAGTGAGCAAACGACTTTAGGACTCAAAAGAAATTAATACTTTGTAAACGTGCCAATTATTATTAGATATTAAAAGCAGCTTTTTATAAAATTAGGCATTTTGTGAATGCCCACACCATGTTTTTCATGTCACACGTGTTTCGGCTTGTCACACAAAATAACAAAATGGTGACACAGGGGTACGGCCCACCCCTGTGTCAGCATTGTTACTCCCATTGAAATATATTCCAAATTGAATAGCAATTCAAAAAGAGACAAAATATTGTGTGGGTGTTCCCTGATCCACCACGTGTGTAACTTATTGATCATTTATAATAAGACCCTTTTTCGCAATTTCCTGGTAGGTTCTTGTAGGACTTTGTACTTCATCAGCCTAATTTTAGTGTTTTGTATTGTGTAGTGAAGCATTGAAATGTCGCCGTACAAAAGGCCATAGACTAATGTAAAGTCGTCTTTAAATTTTGCAAATGTAATAACCTTATCATCAGCTATTCCCACTGCACTGCGCTGCAATGACGGGCATCCAGCAGGCCCAGTTCGATTTGGTAGATGCCACAAGTTTTCGATTTTTTGGTTCTGGACATGGTATCCTCATGATGTTTTACTTCACTGTTTTGAAAATAGTGGTAATGAAACAAATTATACAAAGTACTACGCCTGTCTGGGTTTAAACACACGACCTAAAACTCTTATGTCAGGGTCGTTACTACTGGGTAACCACACCTCTCATAATAGCCCCAATCAGATAAAAATAATTATAATCTGTATACCAGAAATTGCGCAAGAAGAGTAAAACAGGTAACAGTAATTCTTAAAAGAAAAAAAAAAACACACAGTTGAAAAATCGTAAAATATCAGTTAACTAAGAATTTAATTAGCATACTAATTACACTGGGTTAGCTTGCCGTAATATTTCCAGTAGCTTAAGCCATCCTTAAGACTGCTCACGACCTCAGGTGATGCAATTTTTTTCAGGTCTTGATGAAAATCAGCGTCAGGCACTAGTTGTCTGGCAGTTTTGCCGAACTGGGCCTATTTGGCGCAGCCTTGGCAAGCAATAATAATGTACAAATAGATTTAAGTTTTGCCTTTTTTATTGGTTGTTGCTCTTTATTTTGTATGTTATTAGGTATGCCCTGACTGTACCAAATAAATGTTATTTCTTTCTTTCTTTCACGTTTATCTTAATTTAATTATCATGCTATCATCTACGGGGAACGAGTAGTGAATCTTTATTTCTTCGACGCATTCAAGCAGACTACGTCGCGGGCAGCAGCTAGTGCAATAATTATGAGCAGTGTCTGAGCATTTGCGGGAAATGTTTAGAAGGAGTCCGTTCTGCCTGTCAATTACCTTTTTGTGGTGGAAACTGAGTTTCCGACTTGATTAGCCAGCGGTTTTATATTAGTCGAAGTCTGACAGTCCCCTCCTTCTGCGCCCAGAGCAGAAATAATCATTTGACAACTATCAATACCAAAAACAGCGAATCATAAACCATCAACATTAACCCTTTTTGTGGTGGTTTTTGAAGCCGTTTTTTTAAACCTTTTTTTCAAATATTCAACTCAAGTTCTTGGCAAATAGGTACCTAATTTTCTTACACGCGCTCTAGAATTTTGTAATCCGTAGTACCGGTAATAACATCGTCCAAGAACAAAATAAGCGAAAAACACTAATTTTAAAATAAAAACTACTAAACTTGACCGACTATAAGGAACCAAAAAGCAAAAATCATCCATCGAACAAAAAAATAATGATAAAAATCGGTTCACCAAGACGAAAGTAATTAGGTAACAAACATAAAAAAATACAGTCGAATTGAGAACCTCCTCTTTCTTGAAATCGGTTTCCTTTACTCCTGCATGCATTTGCGTACTGGTATCATTGCAATACCCGTGATACTGCAGGTTTTCTTTATTTTTTGGTTGGTGGAGACGCTGTCCTTCTCCTCCCTTACGCGTCAACTCGTAAATGAATTTCCCTAATGAATTTTCTTTCAGTTGGTGTCGCATCGTGCGCGTCGTTTATCTTGTAGGTTGTGGCTCAGCAGATATTGTCAGCGAGTGGTAACCGCGCCGTAAGTATCATATTGCAGTGTCGACATCTTACACATCTGCTCATCCTTATATTGACTGCTAATAATCTTACCTATTACATAATTGTTAATTTATGACATAGTCATTAAAATTTAAATAGACATGGTTTTAAAAAACTCACGATATTGAAAGTTTTTTTTTAAATATTCGTATCGGAGACGAATAGATGATAAAATATCAGGCTTTAAAAAAAAAGATTTCTCTTTCTGTTATATTGATTGCGATGATATTTCCGTCCTTGTTAATTGGACAGTAAAATATGTATTTTATGGACTCAATTTCCAGAGAGATAAGATAAGCAAACTTTGGAATTTTAAAATTTTCTTTTTAAAAGAAATATCTGTCCTCAGTCTATATTGCTGAAATACAAACATTTTTGAGGTTGGGAAGCATTGTAAAAAATAGTTTACGACCTAATTAATTATGAACATTTAATTCAAGCTACGCCCATAGTATGTGAAACTATTTTTTTTTATATTAGCCTATACTGTCCCACTGTTGAGCAAAGGCCTCCCCCAATTCCTTCCAGGAATTCTTTTCCTGGGCCGCTTAGAACCAGCTCTCATAGTGAGCGTCTAGTTCGTCTCGTCATCTTTTTCTGGGCCGGCCTCGGCGGCGCCGTCCATCTCCCCGCACCCCTTGAAGTGATTTGCCGAGGTCGTTTGACGGTTGTTCGATCTCACCCGGAGATTCTTAGCTCCCCTGACATCAGGGCTGTACCTGCACCCGTCCACGCCAGCACAGCCACTGGAGTCGCCGGGCACTTGGGGCCGATTTCTTACTCTTCTATCCATTGAGGGGGTATTGACCATAATCCGCCATGCTGGTCCAGTGTGTGTTGGCGGATTGCCATTGCCTCGTTCGCTTGTCGGCAGGGTGCACCACGTGCAGGTGAGGTTGGCTTGGGTTCCAAAAGGTGACAGTTGGACCCCTGAAACTATTGTAAGTAGAATATAAAAAAAAAACAATTATTAAGTGTTTAGTATCATCCAGAGTTGCAGCATTGGAAACCCTCAAAGATAGTGTTAGTACTGCCGCGTAGACGAGCAAGCAGAGAAGTGCTTCTTTTACGTAGATATGATATACGCTTTTTTGCAAAAATCTTTGAAGCACTACATCGCCATAGCAACCTCAACAGTATCCTGAGTGTGTTATTATACCACAATTATATTGGACCCATAATGAATTTTACCATGCCCTTTTATCCCTCTGCAAGTCCGAATCAATTTGAAGTTAAAAATCCTCTTATCCCTTGCAATATGTACTCAATGTGAAGAATTCCTATCTGCTGTTAATTTTCGTGAAAATAGACAAAATATTCGTATATAAACGTCTAAGAATGGAAAAGGAGTAAATGATACTGTAACGTCTGATAGGGGGGGAGAAGAGAAGAAAAAAAGTGTTGCGACGACCCCGAGAATTCCTATCTGCTGTTAATTTTCGTGAAAATAGACAAAATATTCGTATTTAAACGTCTTAGAATTAAAAAGGAATTAATGATACTGTAACGTCTGATAGGGGGGGAGAAGAGAAAAAAAAAAGTGTTTCGACGACCCCAAGTAAAATGGGATGAGGGCAGGAAGATGGCGATGAAACGTCAACGGCATTTCCCGTTAATGTTCCCAGCATAAGGAATACTGATTGTTTTTTCGCAAAAAAATGGAAATAAATATTTAAAGTACTTGTGTATTTTTGATTCAAAAATTACTTTACCTACGTTTTTATTTTATTCGTTTTACGTTTATGACACGCTTAGTACCTCAGTAGGTATACCAGGAATGGGTACTCTTTACTGGTTACTTATTTTATACTCTTGCTCATGGCAAATAGATCTACACAAAGATCTGCAGCAGATCAGACTTAGATTCCATTCCAATTTATGCCCAGGGACTATGTTGAGGTGCCGCCGTGGAACATCTCAGGTGCCATTCACTCAGGTGCCATTCCAGCGGGTGCCCAAGGGTCGTGGTACTGTTTAAACAGGTAACTGTGCACCTGGAACGTAAAACGCTATTGAAGGAACACCGTGGATTTTAGTTAGTACGAGTATTCCACCCTGGGTAGGAGGACTAATCTGATGATTTTATCACGGATCTTATCGACACCTCTCATGTGTACAGATGTTTCTACAACGTGTAAATGATTTCCTTCACGCAGTATAGCTTTTGGGGTCGGCACAGTCACCACCAGCGCAAGTAAACGATCCTGCCACGGTTCCTTAACTGCCTTCCGCTATTAAGGTAGATTGAATTTTGTAACTGACATTTTTATTAGCTGGTTGACACATATCTAGATGATTCTTTGGGTAGAGATTATGAAACGGAAAACTGAGGAGTTCATACTAATAATAGAGAATACTGCAGCTTGATTTAGGCCTTCTCCAAGTGTCGATATATCAGCCGGCTATATTGTTGTCGCATTCAACAGGGTCCTCATCATCAGCCTTTAGTGTTCCCACTCCTGAGACAGAACCCTCTCCTCTGTAAGTGGGACTGTTCGGGTTGGTAGATGTCAAATGACTTCAAATTTTGGGTTCTAGGGCATGCCGGTTTCATCACAATGTTTTCCTGAACCGTTTTGAGACAAGATGAAATAAATTCGCGAAGTAATGCGCCTGGCTGGGTTCGAACAACGCGTACGGACTACAGTGGTATCGGCCCCGACTTACAGTGCTATGACATCATAATACTTTTAAATTAGTCTGACCTCAACTAATAGGCAAGAATGCACTGAGAAAAACGGGCTACTTAAAATTGGCAAATTTGTAATGTACTGGCAGCCAGATACGTATAATGTGCTTTTCACATGAAAATTATAAGAGCCATACTTATAATGAAACGACACCATGTTAAGTAAGTATGCGGCATAATGCTCTGTAAAGACAATGTAAACAAGTTACTTGTAATGAGGCCGCATCATGAAATTACTGTGCCCGCATTATTAACGTTTACGTATGCGGTTTAATGATGCCGCATATGTATTAACAGAGCAGCACACGTAATTTATTTAACCCGGAACCAGGAAAAATGTATACGCTATACGAACGAAGTTATACAGCCGCATTATTTCAGTATCTAGGCTCTTTACAACAGTAACTGGTTTCCAAATCATTGCACTGACTCCGACTCATTAAGTAATGGTCCCGGTTACGTACATAATGTACGAGCATGGGTCGGGGATATGCCGATACGTTTTACGCACACTAGATAATTAATAATGTCTCCGCCTACATAATCATTTACGTATCCTGGCTCATTTTACGAACTCCGTTTACCTCCTGACTGTGTTCGGTGCGTATAATCTTTACGACGTCAGCCGCATCATGAAATTACTGTGGCGCACTCTTAACATTTACGTATGCGGTTTATTGATTCCGCACAGAGTAGCATAGCGTAATTTACTTAACCCGTAACAGTGGTAACGTATTGCTCAAAGTCATGATCCATATTTGAATATTTAAAAATGGGTCGCTAGATGGCGCTGTGCCGATGACGCGTCTTTCTGAATTGCGGTGTTAAGATACTCCGCGCGTGAATGACACCCCTCGGTTTCGGGTTTCGAATCAAGACCTTACTTCATAGGATCATTTCTATAGTAAGCTCTTCTAGAGACTTTCTCACTATGTGAGTCCTCGCCTCACGCTCAGGGCACCGCGCCATGTCTCCATGGCGCGGTGCCCTGAGCGTGAGGCGAGTAGGGATGAAACGCCACAGTATCGTACGTATGTCGCCGCGGAGCACACATATGGCTCATCATTATTTACTATGCCCGCTACAGTTTCGTACAGCCGCTGTGGTACACTCGTACGGCTCATCGTGATTTACTGTGTCCGCCACAGTATCATACGTATGCCGCCGTGGTACATACGTACGGCTCACCGTGTTTTACTGTGTCCGCCACAGTATCGTACATATGCCGCCGCGGTGCACACATATGGCTCATCATTATTTACTATGCCCGCTACAGTATCGTACGTAAGCCGCCATGGTACACACGTAAGGTTCACCGTGTTCTACTGTGCCCGCAACAATAGTATACGGGTGTTGCAGTCGTAGTCAGAAGAGTATTCAGTGCGACTTGCGTATTATGTAGCCGGATGTCAGGCTACGTACGTACGTACAAAAATCGACCACGAGTAAATTACGTAACCCGCTCCATGATCGATGATTCCCGATGTCCACCCCCAGCTTGTCCCCCGCTGGGGGACAGCGCAACTTTTTCTAAAAAATGTTCCCAATGTCCACCCCGGGGTGGACATTAGGAACTTTTTTAGAAAAAGTTGCGCTGTCCCCCAGCGGGGGACAGTGATACGATTTTTTAAAAATATTTACGTTGTCCCCCACGGGTGGACAGCGCTACAATTTTAAAAATGAGAATTCTCAGTGTCCACCGCGGGTGGGTTGAGATACTTTTTTTTATTTATTCCCTTTTAATTGTTTTTGTAAACTTTGAGTGAAGACTCGTTACAGATTAAAGACTTTAGAAGGAAGATGATGAGATTATTAAAATAATAATAAAAACAAATAATGTATTTTAAAATCAACGTTTATTTAAAAAAAAATCTTCTAATTAACACCATAATTAAAAATTCAAAAGTAGGTTTATTTATTGTAATAATTTTGTTTTATTTTCTTTTGAAATTGACTAGGATATGACATTTATTAACCGACTTCAAAAGAAAGTAGGTTCTCAGTTCGACCTGTATGTATGTATGTATGTATGTATGTATGTTTGTCCGCGATTATCTCGCGTTTGGCTGAACGGATTTTGATGCAGTTTTCAGGAAAGTGTTCATTACATTCTGGAGAAGGTTTTAGTATATAACACTAATAGATATCCCGTGACGTTGCCCGCGTGGATCCGATTTACTTACTTGGATTGTAGATTTTAAGGGACTATTGCATGTTTGTCCGCAATTATCTCGCGTTTGGCTGAACCGATTTTGATACAGTTTTCAGAAAAGTATTTGTTACATTCTGAGGAAGGTTTTAGTATATAACAATAATGGATATCTCGTGAAGTTGCTCACATAGATCCGTTTTGCTTAATAGGATTGTAGATTTTCAAAGACGCCGATTTTATGAAGATTTTTGTTAATTATCTCAACTAAAAAGGGAAAAATAAAAAACTTTTTTAAAAAAAGGGAACCGACTTCAAAACTAAACACAAAAAAAAACTTTAAAATAACTTTTCTTTCGGAAGTCGGTGGCCATATGTCAATGAAATGAAAAAAAAAAACAAAGCCACCGACTTCCGAAAGAAAAGTTATTTTATAGTTTTTTTTTGTGTTTGGTTTTGAAGTCGGTTCCCTTTTTTTTCTAATTACATACACCTGAAAAGTATTTAATCATTTAAAATGTTCATACAAGGTAGAGTAACATTATACCAATTTTTCTAATCCAATTTTGCAGGCTCGCTTTATTAAAAGTTTTCATCTAACAAACTTATAATAAAACGAGCCCAGAAGAATGCTAACTAAAACTTTACTAGTACACACGGCTAGTTAGTTTGTTTGTTTGTGTAGTAGTTAGTTTGTTTGGTTACACATCAACCTATACAATACCAGTTTGTCTTGATCTCGCTTTGTGAAATCTTTCCGCACACTCAACGGTCAGCTTATATTGGTTTTGCATAGTTTGATGTGTAGCCAAACAAACTAAGATATATGTGTACAAACTAAGATATGGTTTTAAACAAAATGATCTAAGTATGTGAAATTGTCAAAATAGTATTTTTTCAGAACTAAGCTTACATTTACAATCTTTATATTTCATTACTAGTTTTTTTTTTTTAGGCAAAGTATTAAAAATAGTTAAAAGGGCCCGCTACCGGGAATAAATAAAAAAAAGTATCTCCGTCCACCCGCGGTGGACACTGAGAATTCTCATTTTTAAAATTGTAGCGCTGTCCACCCGTGGGGGACAACGAAAATATTTTTTAAAAATCGTATCACTGTCCCCCGCTGGGGGACAGTGCAACTTTTTCTAAAAAAAGTTCCTAATGTCCACCCCGGGGTGGACATTGGGAACATTTTTTAGAAAAAGTTGCGCTGTCCCCCAGCGGGGGACAAGCTGGGGGTGGACATCGGGAATCATCGCTCCATGATGAGCGTCAGTATGCCGACTACGTATGACTGACTACTTACGCGTAATGGAGCGGGTTACATACGTCATTGTGGTCGATTTTTGTCCTTATTTTACGTAGCGCGGCAGAGGAAATTTTTCTCAGTGTGGCACAAATGGAAATAGATCTATACTCAGGAGATGGAAACAAGCAGTCAAGAATGATGTTGATGAAAATATTGCCCAGTCAACTAGTAGCATTGCTAATAGTATAAGTATGAGTACATATCGTCTAGCTAGACTAACGACTGATGACATCGAAAACCATCAAAATAAACCATTAAAGTTTTATACATGAGCAAAGTTCACGGGTTATCCCTCACACAAATTATTATTGAAGAGTTGGCGCCACATAAATATGCATAGTTACATGTATATAATTTTATATTCAAATTACATGAATATTCGGTACATAATCTTTTTCTTACCAAACTGTTGTTGTTTGGGTGTGTCAAATTCTTGAGATCTCGTGAAAGTAGTTTTAGTGAGCGTTATGTTAATTGTTGAGCACGGTTAGACGCAACAATAGGTGGAGTAGAAGGTCGTGGACTACATAATGAGATGTTTGTTGTGATGTCCGCACCTAGAGGGCGTGAAAGTAAGAAGTTTTAGGCAATATAAACATCATTTTTCGAAATGAAAGTCTTGATTGAAGAATGAGGTTCGGTTTCATAAAAGCCAGACACAATAGAAACAAATGACTTCAGAATCTTCTAAATGAGCCTAACTAGGAATATATTTTATTCTGTGTATTTTTTTTATAATTATCACCACCTGACCAAAACCATTTAGAAGCGTGTGCCGTGTTTGGCAAAAATTGACAAAAGTTTCTTTGATTTTGTGGAGGCATTGTTTCAAAACCCCAAATACATATTATATGCCTTGGCCGACAGGGTCAATTTCAACCAACTACTAACACTTATAAAATCCCAGTAAACATTTACGAACTGATCACATTTAAGATGGAAATGAAGACGACGGATGCAATGACACGTCTCAATGTTGCCATGAACCAGTGCACTGTAGAAGGACGTCGCTGAATTAATGGCACAGCTCTTGAACTTAATGTCCCATGATTCAGCACCTCTCCAGTCTTAATCAACTTTAGCTTTCAACTTAGGGTCAGTACAGACTGAGACGCGTGCCACGTGCTTCCCGCCCCACCCCCCGTCCTCCCGCAGTCGTCCATTTGATGTCAGTTACATGGTCCAGGGGCTAGAGGTAGTTGAGTATACAAAATCCGAATGAAGTTCCATTAAGTATGTGTACCTTTTCGCTTGATGAAGTAGTCCACTCATTTAGTTCAGTACTTCATTTAATTCAGCAAATCAGAACAAGTTCCTAATTGGTAAAAATATTTTAATGCAATTAAGTATTATGTGCTTTATCTGTCCCGCAAAAAGCTGTGATCTGATTTTTCTTTAAATTATTACGGATATAATCATTAAAATAATTTAAAATCATGTAGGTACTCAATACATTCCGTTTACGAATAAGAGAAGAGGGCATAAAAAAATGGACCAGAAAATTGACCGGCAAGATAAACATTGTTATTCTTTGACCTTTTCGCCACTTAAATCGGTTGGCCAAATTCGACAATCACTTTAGGGTCAGTTCAGACCGCGACGCGAAGCGACGCGACGATGCGCGCACTCTTTTAAGTGGCATTCAAAATACGACTTTATGTTCTACACCAAAAGATACACATTTCGTGTAATTTCGGATTGATGTTTAATGTGAATGTTCTATTATATTGTATAAAATCTTGGTTCTTCTAACCGTACAGACAGATGTGTTGCTGGGGAGTTTGGTCCGCCACTTCTTCTTCCCAGCCAAAGCACTAGGAAGTGTCGAAGGGGGGGCGCTTTGGGGGACTATCTTAAATAAAAATTGAGCTTCAAAGTGCTGATAAATCAGCCTAATTTGAATAAATGACTTTTGATTTTGATTTTTGACTTAAGCTTGCGAGTGTCGCTAAAGACAACAATAATAAAAATTCACCATAGCGGCAACCAGACGCCACATTCTGAAAATGAAAAAAAGAAAAACTCGTCGAACTTGTAAGTCAGATGAAGTTACGTTAAGAGGGGTTGGTAGTCCTTATCGCGCTGCACCTTCCTAAGCGGGTTGTGTGCGAAAGGGTCTAAGGAAATGGTAGGAGCACATACTAATAAAGCCTAAGTTTTAGTGAAAAAACATTGTTCTTGGGGGATTATCCACGATGAAAACACCGTTACGTTTGTATGAAGAAAACCAGATGGAGTTCCCTCTTATATGTATAGGTATTTTCGAGTCCATACATCATTTTTCATTTTAAATAACAGTTTAGAATATACGATTTAAAGTCGTTAAAAAATTGTCAAAAAGTAATTCTTAAAATGAAAATTCCTTCTTTCCTAAAAATTTAAACGAAGTAAACAAGACTAGCTGTTACTCGCGTCTTCGTGCGCTTGGGGTTTGTGATTTCATTAATTGGGATTTTTAGGTTATAATATCTAAGATTTGAATGACCGTTGCCCAGCAGTGGGGCAAAATAGATTAGTAATCAAAAATGTAAGACCTGAAGTACTTACTGCAAGGTAACTACATATGTCGAACCAAAATCTATCAACAGCCTTCTTGATTTGTTTTGCCTTTTCTAATTTGCTATTGTGCTCTAATGAAGAATAAATCTTCGCTCTTTTATTTTCTGGTTGAGTAACTTATTCTTACCCAAATCACCTTCGAATTAGTACCAAAACTTAAACGATTCCAATAAGACTTTAAAAATCCAAGTTTCACAATAAAATTATTTGCACTATCCTGACGAAACAACCATTAGTAGCTTAGTCGGTAATTATCTTCCTACTCAAGCCAGTTTAGGGAAATATATTACTTCACGGAGAGCCAATACTTATGCAGATTAGAGTATAAACTTCGACATCGGTTATGTTAAAGATGACCGTGTTCATTGTTATTATATTAAACGTAAATTAGATTATAATAGCTTTGTGTGGTGTTGAAATATTTTAAACATACTTAATTTTTGTTTATGTGAAGTTAATGCTGAGGTTTTTGCATCCATTTAAAATCAATTGTTGTTCGTTAGTCTCGCCAAAACTCGGAAACGGCTGGACTGATTTGGTTAATTTTTGTTTTGAATTATTTTTGGAAGTTAGAAAGTTTATAAGGTAATTTTGAACGGTACGAAGTTTGCCGGGTCTGCTAGTACGCACTAAAAAATAATTGGTCTAAGGTGAATCTTGAACGTAAAGGGCTGTTGAAGGATTACCGTGGATTTTAGTCAGTAGAAGTCAAGGGAGGGTTCCCTTACGTGTCACCCAGGGCGGGAAGATTCATTCGATTATTTTATCACGTGAAAAAGCTTTCCAAAAATAATCTAACCTATTGCCCCTCTTTGAGCTCCTCTTTGAGGAGTGGCTGGATAGGCGTCACGGCGTCTTGACCTGATTGCGTTAATCACGATACATTACTTTTGAAACTTGAACATTACGGATTAGGTAAACTTGCTCTTAGTTTAGTAAAATCTTATTTGTGTGATAGACAACAGCAAGTTCAGATAAATGGTGTAAATTCACAGGGTTTAAGAGCCAGTCCACACGGCGCGTTGCGTCGTCGCTACGCAAATATTTTGACGCATAGCCGGCCACACAGGCGCTGCGTCGTCGCAGCGTTACTACGACGCAGTCTTAACGTTCGATCGACGCAGCGGTGACGCACAGTTGCGGCAAGCCCTTTCCTGAATCAATGTAATGAAGTAATCCATATCAATTTCTTCAATGGTACTCATTTTACCCTGCAAATAAAACTGAATACAAAAGTACGTAGGTAAAAAATGAAATGAGCTTGCGTGTATCCTCCCTATCAACGCACAAGCAACTGAGCGCTGCCTCTCCGTCGCCGCAATGAGTACACCCCCTCCCGCTTCGTCTCGGGGGCTGCTGTCCGTCATGTGTGCGTTGCGACGACGCAGCGCACCGTGTGAACAACTTGGTTATTTGTATGTAAAACAACGCAACGGCAGCGCTGCGTCGACGCAACGCTGACGCAACGCGCCGTGTGGACTCTCGCTTACAGTTAAAATGGGAGTTCCACAAGGCTCAATATTGGGTCCTTTCCTCTTTCTTGTATATATAAACGATCTACCCTATTTACTTAAAAATCAACTACACAATATGGTGTTATTTGCTGATGACACTTCCCTAATTTTTAAAATAAATAGGCGAGCCCAAAATTTAGACGACGTCAATAATACCCTGCGTCAGATCCATAATTGGTTCACAGCAAATAATTTAGTATTAAATGGAAACAAGACTAAATGCATTAGATTTGCCTTACCAAATGTTAAAAATAGTAATTATGACTTAGTGTTGAATGAGGAGATACTAGAATTCGTCGATAAAACGGTTTTCCTGGGAATAACACTTGATTCAAGGCTACAATGGGGCCCTCATATAACAACTCTTGCGGGGCGATTAAGTTCAGCAGCATATGCTGTTTGGAAGATTCGTCAATTCACAGACGTTGATACTGCGAGAATTGTCTATTTTAGTTACTTCCACAGTATAATGTCGTATGGCATTTTATTGTGGGGACGGGCGGCTGACATCGAGTCTATCTTTATTCTCCAAAAGAGAGCTATTCGAGCCATATATAATCTCCGTAGGCGCGATTCTCTAAGAGAACTGTTTAAGGAAATTAACATCCTGACGGTACCTTGTCAATATATCTATGAAAATATAATGTACGTTAGAAAAAAACTGCATCTTTTCTCTAAAAGAGGTGACAGACATAATTATCATACTAGAAATAGGGACCAATTAGTTCAGCCGGGCTTCAGACTCGCGAAAGTAGACTCTTCTTTCATGGGGTACTGTTTAAAATGCTATAATAAGCTACCACAAAACGTTCTTGAACTGAATGAAACTAAATTCAAAACATGCATTAAACGCACACTTTGTAAGCAGGCATATTACAAACTGAGCGACTATATCGCTGATGATAATGCTTGGCTCCATGCTGGTCCTGCTCCATGAGACAGTGAATGTATAAATAAATTGATAGTGGAAGTATACTTAATACCATTGTTGGAGCTGCTGAAGATTGTACAACTGTGTTTGCATTGTATAGATTCAATCTTCCTTGTATTATATAGTTTCATAGCCGACATTGTGTGAGTACTATGTACTTCAGAGCTGTCATTCACTGAATACCTACGTCTCTTGTTGACTTGAATGACCCTGGCGGCTGAGAGTGTGTCATGCTCACTCAAATGTCTCGCTGATGGTGGCGCGTGTGTCGGATCATTTAGCTCCCTCCAAAATGGTTGAGCTGAATGGTGCTGATGCATGTGTCATGTTCGTGAACGGGCGCTGTCCGTTGAGACTGGTCATCTCTTAGCTGCCACGGCTTATTTAATAATTATTGATCATTTTGTTTTTGAATTGTTTTTGTTTTAATTGTTACTCTGGACACTTTTAATCAAAAACTTGCTACATCGTTCTTACATAATGTACCACCTCAAATGAATGATGTAACAAAGGTTCTGTAATAATTCTGGCGATCTAAAAAGAGTGTCCATGGAGTTTCTTGCACGTTCTTCTCCATAGAGATCTACTTCTTGGAACGGGCATCTACGGTACTTTCACAGTTTTTATGTCTTGTGACTGGGACTGTAGCACCATAACTTTTGTAGTGTTTAATAATATTCCTTTGATTGTCTATGACAATTCAAAAGTGCCTGTAACTGGCCTACTTGAAATAAATGCTTTGATTTTGATTTTGATTTTGACCTACCGCATGACGCAGGTCCTCACCGGACACGGAAGTTTCCGGAGGTACCTGTGTCTGATGAGGAAGGAGGAAACGCCTGGGTGTCACCACTGCGAGGATTGCCCGGAGAACACAGTAGAGCATACGGTGCAAGACTGCCCCGCTTGGGCAGAGCACCGACGACCCGACGTGTCCTCACGGCGGCGATAGGCGGAGACCTCTCGCGCCCGACATTGGTTGCGGCCACCGTAGGCGAGACGGAGTGGGAAGCGGTCGCCTCTTTTAGCGAAGCAGTCATGCTCGCGAAGGAGGAAGCGGGCCGCGAGAGGGAGAGGACAGCGTCCTCCCTGCGCCCCAGCCGCAATGGTGGACGCCCACGGCGACGGACGCCGCAAGACGATCTCCAGCCACCGTGTAGGCGCGGGCATGCGGGCGGCGAGTAAAGGGCAACTCGCTGTCCGACCTTGGACCATACCCGGGTCGACGTCGCGTTGTGTTCCACCCGCGCCTCAAAGAGCGTCAGCATAATGACGGGGTCTCGGGCCTCTAGAGGGCCAAAGCCTGCCCCCCGTCGCGGGACTTATCTCATTACCCCGGAACACAAAAAGCTATTGAAGGACACTGTGGAGTTTAGTCAGTACGAGTCTGACCTCTTGCCCTGCCCGGGGTGGGAGGAGTCATTTATATGATTTTACCACGCTAAAATAAAAACCTAGCCACTTTGAAGGTTTATCTACTTCGTGGGCGGACATTCCTCTTTAAGCATGTTGTGAAAAGAACGTTAGAAATCTAATCTCAGTTCAAAATATCATCCTCCCACATAATAATTATGAGATGACAGTTCACTATCCGCTGATGCGTGTATAATAAGTGCATGACGTAAACGTCAAGTAAATTCTTAGACTTTAAAGTACATGTTTCTCATATCATATTTCTATGTAAATATGATATGGGAAAACACGGATATAATTAAACACGGTTGTTTTGTTAAGGATACAAATTAAGACAGAAGAATAGGGCTGAGTACAATATTTTTCATCATACGCCTATAATGTTCCTACTGCTGAGACTCAGGACTCCTCTCTGTGAGAGGGAGTGGGCCATCATCAACCACGCTGACCCAGTGCGAGTTGATAGATGTCACATGTCTTAGAATTTTTGGTTCTAGGACATGCCGATGCCGGTTTCCTCACGACGTTTTTCTTCACCGTTTTGAGCGAAATGAAAATGAAATAAATTACACAAAGTTATGCGCCTGGCTGGGTTATTCATTCAATATTATTATTTTTTTAATTAATTTTGTAACGTGTTCAATTGGGTTCTTTAACGTAGTAAAATCATCAAATGAGTCTTCCTTCCCAGAACGGGACGGGAGGCACTGTTAGACTTGTACTGACGAAAATCCACGGTGATCCTTCAATAGCCCTTTACGTTCCAAGGTCACGGTTAGATACCTGATGAGACAGTCCCACGGGTGTTCGATTGGGTACGTTTGTATTTTGTGGAAGTTCTAGTCGCAAGTACGGGGCATTGGCCTTCAGATCTATTTTATGACTCAATGAAGCAGCCATATAACAATAAAAGATATCATATATTATAGAAAGCGCTTCCTAACGTGATCATCATCTAAACCGAACGGTCACACACCACATAATGTTCTTTATGTGGCATTACCCAACGCCACGTAACTACTTAGTTATGTAACGACATCTGTCCATGTAATGCCTAGTTTCTAGAGTTTGGTGCTTCTAAGTCGCAGTACCAACTAGGCAGATTTTTGGGTATATTGGCATATTTTTATGACCAGAGGCCCTACCATGAATTCTATGTATTTGGCTGTATAGTTGAAGTATGATGACGTAAAATATTTGCAAAATATAAAAGCGACTCTAGTGTGAACGACGAACTCATTGTAGCCATCAAATTAACGTTAGGCCCCTTCCTAGGATATTCGTGATAAAACGAATTTTTGACACACACTTCGCTTGGTGTCAAAAATTCGATTCGACGGAGGTAGCAACTGAGAAAACAACTTTACTAATGAGAATTATTATTTAAGAATAATTATAACTAGACCATCAGATTTGTTTTCGTTTGTGTACGCTGTCCCACTTCTGGGCAAGGGTATCAATTTGTTAGATTAATAGCAGCCGAACTTGACGAAGATGCGACGCTTAAAAATAAAACCAAAATTAAAATTAATTGGGTTCTATCGTTATACTAAAGGGGAAAATATTGGATTGATAGAGCACAGCACAGAGACATCCGGCATTCTTTGGAGGAGGCTTTTACCCGAGAGGGGTCCATGCATGCAACTAAATAATCTTAATCAATCATAAAGTAAAAGTACCTAAACCAATTTTGTTATTAATGATTTGAAATCTTACTATTAAATTTATTTTTAAATTCACAATGAACTGATTATTGTAATTTATTTTTAATTTATTTTTAGGCATGAATTTGTGATTTTTTATGTGATTAATTGATTGATTATTTTTAATTTTAATTTATTTTTCTAATTGTAAATCTTGTGCATGGAATTAATAAAGCTATTTTTATTTTTTTGATTTTGATCGATAAACTTCACTCCCTTGTTTTATCTTTATAAATGTTCATTGAAACGAAAAAACCTGTGAATTTTTTCGTGTATTTTTCAAAACTCTAACTCCTGACGAATTAAATTTGCTATTTATTGTAGTCTACATTTCTATTGCTTAAGTACCTATATGCATCAAAAAAGTTTACGATCACTTTGAAAAACCTTCTTCTGTTTAGATTCTTTACTAAAAATTCAGATTTAGAATATAAAACAATAAACAGCTAATTTTTTTTTTCTTAGTGATCAGCAAACTTTTTTAATGTTTGTTGTTAAGATAAGGTCACAAAAAATAATTAAAATTTAGCAAGCAGCCCTGATCCTATGGCCGACCATCGAGCTCTTTATCTATTTGCTGAATACACAACACATAGAGAAATTAGCTGTTTAAAGAATGAAGCGCAAAAAATCTCCATGTTTAATCACCGCGGCCTTCCGAGACGTGTGAAATAAAACCTCGACAGAGTGAGTTTACTCACGGCAGCATCCACAAATGTTTGTGAGAACAATATTGAACTTGTTTAACGGCCCTTACGTAGGATACCGGTTTTGATCGCGACTGCACTTGCTTTTTATCTTTTTTTTTTACGTAGGATAATATCTTCCTTTCTTAAGTACTATATTGGGAGCTTTATCTGTCTCACGGTATATTGAAAAATAATAGTCTTTTATTCTCGTGTGGACCGTGTTGCCAATTGCTACTGAGGGCCAATTTTGGGCTACAACGGTTATTACGAGTATCAAAGCTAAGGGAGTTGACTGCAGTGCCAATTCACGAAATAGTAAGACTTTAAGCAAAATATGAAAATAGTTATGCAATTACTAATAGGTAACTAAATTACGTGGAAAAATAACGGATTACCTACTACCTACTTTTTGAAGAAGCGTTGCCCCACACTAGAAATGTCTCATGTATCGTGGGTGCGTTTACGAACATAGAAACTCACATACACGATCACCCGGATCCGGAACAACTACTCGTAAAGATCATACAATTAATATTAAAGTAGCCATACACCCATACTGCCCATCGTCCAATCGGCATGACGATCGATTTGACACAACTTCAAATCTGCAGCAGTGATGCCAACTTAGCAACTTTATAGCTAGATCTAGCTATTCTAGATTCGGTGACCGAAAGCTACAATTTTATAAAACTTGTGGCTAAGTGGCTAAACTTTTTAGCTACTTTTTCTAGCAGCTTTTCATTTCGTCATGAGACTTTCAAAATTAGTCAAGTAGTGTCCCGATTCGAAAGACGCGTGGCATGGCAAGTGGCATTCTGAAGCAATAGATCAGTTTTGGGTTGAAGTAAAAAAAAATTGAAATTTTTCCGGTGGAATGGTCAAAAAAAATGTTTTTTTTTTTTTTTTTTTAGCCTGGTAATATCATCAAATGAGTCCTCCAACCCCGGGCAGGGCGGGAGGGACTGTCAGACTTCTACTGACTAAAATCCACGGTGTCCTTCATAGCCTGTTAAGTTCCGGGGTTACGGTAAGGGAATAATCCCGCGACCCCGGCAGGCTTTGGCCCTCTGAGAGGGGGGCCCCGTCATTATGCTGACGCTCTTTGAGGCGCGCGTGGGACACAACGCGCCGTCGACCCGGGCATGGTCCTTGGTCGGGCAGCGAGTTGCCCTTTACTCGCTGCCCGCATGCCCGCGCCTACGGTGGCCGGAGATCATCAAGCGACGTCCGTCGCCGTGGGCGCCTACCACTGCGGCTGGGGCGGAGGGAGGACGCTGTCCTCTCTCGCTCGCGGCCTGCCTCCTCCTTTACGAGCATTACTGCCTCGCAGAAGGAGCTGACCGCTTCCCACTCCGTCTCGCCCCGCAGCATGGCCGCCACCAATGCCGGGCGCGAGAGGTCTCCGCCTATCGCAGCCGTGAGGACACGTCGGTGCTCCGCCCAAGCTGGGCAGTCTTGCACCGTATGCTCCACCGTGTCCTCCGGGCGATCTTCGCAGTGGTGACACCCAGGCGTCTCCTCCTTTCGCATCAGACACAGGTACCTCCCGAAACTTCCGTGTCCGGTGAGGACCTGCGTCAAGCGGTAGGTCAGGACGCCATGACTTCTCTCCAGCCACTCCTCAAAGAGGGGTCTTACCGCCGCAATTGCGGCGTGCCCGGTCAAAAAAAAAAAAAAATGCTTGAAAAAAAAATTTATTTAAGGCTTCCGTCTTCTTTTGACAAAATTGAATCGCGTTCGGCCAGTCGATCGTACGTCAAATTTCGGGCTCCCTTCCCGCAACCCCCCGCATACATCCTGCCTACTGAATTATTATAAAACAATTTTGATGCGGTAAGAACATTGCTCTACTAAGGATTATTTAAAAGGAGTTATAGAAATTGTTGCTTAATAAGTAGTTTTAATATGACTTGGTTTGTAATAATACGAGTATCACACAAGTGTTTTAATAATAATAATAACAATCGTGTTTAACTAATTAAACCTAAAAAAAGGTCAGTGCAGCAGTGATGCTGGCGAAGGAAGAGGCGGGACGCGTGAGAGAGAGGACAGCGTAAACCTTACATCCCAGCCACAGTGGTAGACGCCCACGGTGACTCGGTCATGGTCATCTCTGGCCATCGTAAGCGCGTAATGGGCGACTCGCTGTCCGACCATGGACCATGTCCGAGTCGACGGCGCTTTATATACCCTTTGTAAACCGAGAACGTAAAAGGCTATTGAAGAACACCGTAAATTTAAGTCAGTACAAGTCTGACAGTCCCTTCCGCTTAACCTGGGGTGGGAGGACTCATTTGATGATTTTACCATGATAAATAAAATAAATATTTAAAAAAACAAAAAACCCAACTGCGTAAAAAAACTAAAAAGAAAGAAACAAGCCCAGTAGTTTAGAATTGACTCATTCACACTCACAGTCGGGGCCCATTCAAATTATACCAATCAATTCTTCCCAAGGGGCCCCGACTGTGAGTGTGAATGAGTGAATTCTAAACTACTGGGCTTGTTACTTTCTTTTTAGTTTTTTTACGCAGTTGGGTTTTTTGTTTTTTTTTTAATATTTATTTTATTTTACTTTTTTTTAGTTTTTAACCGACTTCTAAAAAAGGAGGAGGTTATCAATTCGACTGTATTTTTTTTTTTTTTTTTTTTTTTATGTTTGTTACCTCATAACTTGCGACTGGGTGAACCGATTTTCATGATTCTTTTTTTATTCGAAAGCTGGTGCTTCCCGTGTGGTCCCATTGTCACCATTTCAGGATCTGATGATTGGATCTTGGAGAAATCGAGGGCAACCCTCAAATTTTATTGGCAGACACATAGTTTTTCGCAAATCTTATGAAGTAATTCAAGTATTTGCGTATGGAAATCATCATCTCATGCACTTGAGCTGATGATGGAAGGTACAACTACTCAAGTAAGAAAACTATGTTTGTATTCGCTTATCTCCGGAACTACAAGTCCGATTTAAGTAATTCTTTTTTTGTTGTACTATGTATCGTTCAACTTAGGGAATACTGCAAATTTCATCAAAATCGGTTCAGTAGTTTTTTAGATAGGGAATGAATTAAAGAGATGTTAACGATGTTATTACCGGTGCTACGGATTACAAAATTCTAGTGCACATGTAAGAAAAATGATGTATTTGACAAGAATTTTGGTTGAATATTTAAACTAAAAAGAGTAAAATAAAAACTTTTTCAAAAAAAAATGTGACCGCCTTCAAAAACAACCACAAAAAAGGGTAAAATAACCTACAAAACTTTTCTTTCGGAAGTCGGTGGCAAAAGAGACAATGAAATAATAAAAAAAGTCAACGACTTCCGAAAGAAAAGTTTTGTAGGTTATTTTACCCTTTTTTGTGGTTGTTTTTGAAGGCGGTCACATTTTTTTTTGAAAAAGTTTTTTTGTTAGCATTTATCAGTCCAAATTAAATTGAAACATATGTTATATATACATTTTGGTAAACCATTTTTAAAATCGTTTGATTTGACACCCCACTTGATAGAGTGTGAGAGATCTTAAAAAAATATTTTTAGTTAGGAACCCTTTGCACGCGAGTTCGACTCGCACTTGGCCAGTTTTATGTACCCAGTGACACTCTCACGTTTAAGACGAATCTAACGACACCTCTCAAGCTAAACTCCATCAAGCCGTTTAGGCTGCAGAGCAACACAAAGAAATATACATACATACATACACTCGAAAAACATAACCCTCCTGGCGCAGTCGGGTATAAAAAGTCCGGGGCCATGCCCGGGTCGACGGCGCGTTGTGTTCTACGAGCGCCTCAAATAGCGTCAGCATGATGACGGGGTCCCCCTCTAGAGGGCTAAAGCCTGCTGGCGTCGCGGTACTTATCTCATTACCGTGACCCCGGAACATGAAAGGGTTATTTGAAGGACACCGTGGATTTTAGTCAGTACAAGTCTGACAGACCCTCCCGCCCTGGCCGGGGTACCACAGTAACATCCAAGGACTGCACTCCTTGTCATAGGCACAGTCCATTACCACCTGGAGACAGAGTAACCAACGCTTTTGTTCATTGCTGGATTTTAATGAAGGAGCAATGTTAGCGAACGTGAATGTGATACAATAACTTGCTATCGTTAAGCAATTTAAAAAACAGGTTCAAACGATTTTCGACCTTATTGACATTTATGCAAAAACCGTATTTTAATGAAGGAGCAATGTTAGCGAACGTGAATGTGAGAAAAAACAAACTAAATTTTAAATGTCAATAAGGTCGAAAATCGCTTGAAGCTGTTTAGTTACTTCTCCATATCTCTGCTATATAGTATAATGATAATGTCCTCAGGACTACATTATGTTAACTTTATTTCAACAGAATCGGTTCACAACTGAAAATTCTGTAGGAAAATTGACAATTAATTCCTTTTTTTCTACCCATATAGGCCGCGTTTAGTTTTGATATTTAAATGGGACCAACTTTCAGATACACTACGTACAACAAAAAAAAAATGAATTTTTGAAATTGGACCACGTAAGAAAAAGTAATGAATGGTCATAAATAAAATATATATATATATATATACATGTCGAATTGAGAACCTCCTCCCTTTTTTTCCGTCGGTTAAAAAATATATTTTAATTTAATCAAGTAGAGCAACCTGAGATGCGTAACTGTGCGTAATCACCGTTAGAGCGAGAGAAGGTGCGAGCGAGAGGGACCATAAAAAATTCGTCGTGGACCTCACGTCCGATCGCTCCGGCCGTCCACCGGCCACTAAGGAATTTCTCTTGCAATTCTCGTTTATAAACACTTTTTCAGAGGTTATTTGAGATATTTTTTATTGTTGAAAAAAAGTGCTTTAGGTACAATTTTTTTTTTGTATTTGCTTTATTGATCTGTCGACATCAAAATAATCTAAATATTACATACCTACGATGCATAGTTCTTATGAAAAAAACTATTTATTGAGAGATAAAATCCGAGAATTTTGATAATATTCTGCCATCTTAATTTAGAAAATGAAAGATAAATATAAAAAACTAATCAGCGCAGTTTGAAGACGAGGATATTGCGGTCATTATGCGCTGCTCAGATTTTTAAATTAATTCTTCATTGTCTCAGATTGAGTGCACCAACGTAACTCGAAATGACGTTGGGCAGGAAAGAGCTGATTTGAACGCTTGATTTACCGTATATAATCCACTTAAATCAACTTAAAAAAAATAACTAGCTGTTACTTATATTATGGTTATTTATGTGCAATAATAATATTTCAAGCTATTGCACTATTTTGTTCAAAAATCACAAACAAAGTTACGCAAATAATTCGGCGCGAGTGAATTTTACAAGACCTGAGCCTTAATGGCTCGAAAAACAAATTGGAATAAATTCCTGCAGTTAATTTTTTAACACCTTGTATATATTTGTGTCCGACTGAAACTGTTTTTTCAGCCGAAACCGAAACCGAAACCGAACTTTCGGCCTTGCTCTCAGTTTCGGCCGAAACCGAAACCGAAACCGAAACCGAAACTTTTTGACACATTAAAATATCAATTTATTTTCTGAATATTTCTTTTTTTTAAACATTTATTAACACAAAAAATACAGGGTGGATTTTTCAACTGGGCGCTGATGGCAAGGTATAACTTTAACTATGAGAATTATCGAAAAAAGGTTGAATGGAGTTTCGAGACCGATTTTGACGATAACTAAAACTGCATCATTGGATTTTAGAAAAATCTATAATCCTGGGCATAAATCGAAACCACTAATGTGGAAAAAAAATCACACCTTGTATTATTACACCATTCGATAGTGTCGCTAAATAAGGATAAAATTCTGGGAAGTAATGATATACGGCAAACTTATGGAAATAGCAGATTTTTAAGAAATTGCTATTTTTCTATGTTATTATTTTAACTTCTACTGAGCCATAATCTATTCTAAATTATAAAAAATTCATTGTTTTCAATGTTTCACTGGATTCGAAGTCTCAACAATCGCACTATATTCAGCAACACGAAATTACTGAGTTGAAAAAAAAATCACATTATTTATTTCAAAGAAGAAACCGTTTAACTATATTTTGAATACAGTCACTGCCTTCACGATTGAAAAGTTCTTTAATCATTAAAGTCCGTAACAAATACATATATTATTCATGTCATTTTATTATGACATGAATAATATGAATACCTATACAAGACTTACTCTTGGCAGTAAACTCAAAAAATAACTTAAACTCACGATTAAATGGATGGTGGTGAACTGAGCCGGGGCCCCGCTGGTGAGCAAGCACGTGTTAGCTACGAATTTTGCCAAACGACGCACGAGAATGCACGAACACTTGAGTTTCGGCAAGGCCGAAAGTTTCGGCTATATTTTGGCCGAAACTGAAACTAAGGCCGAAACTAGATTTTGTACCCGAAACCGGCCGAAACCGAAACCGAAATTTCGGTCGATCACTATTAAATATATTTTGTCACCGGAAGAATTTCATTTTTTTTTTATTTCAACCCAAAACTGAACTATTTCTTCTTTCTACTGTTGCATTATCTTGTCTTTCGACTCGGGACACTACTTGACTAATTTCGAAAGTCTCATGATGAAATGAAAAGTTTCTAGAAAAAGTAGCTAAAAAGTTTAGCCACAAGTTTTATAAAATTGTAGCTGTCGGTCGCCGAATAATAGCTAGATCTAGCTATAAAGTTGCCGAGTTGCCGACAGTCCATCAAATTGGCATGTCATGCCAATTTGATGGATTCCACGCCCACACACGGTCAATTCTAACTGATCCAATTGGCAGTATCATGCCGATTGGACGCTAGGCAGTATGGTGTATGGCTACCATTATATTTCGTGCGGAGATCGCACCCGCGACATGCTGCGCAGCAGTCGATCGTTCAGTAGTGCCCGACCAAAATTTCGGTTTCGGTTTCGGTTTCGGCCGCTTTCGGCCAAAAAATCTAGTTTCGGCCTTAGTTTCGGTTTCGGCCAAAATATAGTCGAAACTTTGCCGAAACCGAAACCTGCCGAAACTCAAGTGTTCGTGCATTTTCGTGCGTCGTTCGGTAAAATTCGTAGCCAACACGTGCTTGCTCGACGGCGGGGCCCGGCGCTGTTCGCCACCGTTCATTTAATCGTGAGTTGAGGTTATGTTTTTGAGTTTACTGCCAAGAGTAAGTTCATGTAATAATAAAATATATTTGTTACGTACGTTAATGATTAAAAAACTTATCAATCGTCAAGGCCGTGACTGTATTTAAGTTAACGGTTTCTTCTTTGAAATAATGTTAACTTTTTAACTCAGTAATTTCGTATTTCTGAATAAAGTGCGATTGTTGAGAATACAAATCTAGTGAAAAATTAAAAACTATAAATTGTTGTAATTTTAAATAGATTATGGCTCAGTAGAAGTTAAATAACATAGAAAAATAGCAATTTCTTAAAAAAATCCTATTTCCATAAGTTTGCCGTATAACATTAATTTCCAGAATTTGATCCTTATTAGCAACTATCGAATGGTGTAATAATGTGTGGTTTTTTTCCATAATCTGCGGTTTTGATTCCTGGCCAGGATTATTAATTTTTCTAAAATCCAATGATGCAGTTTTAGTTTTCGTCAAAATCGGTCTTCAGTCATCCTGAAATTCCTGTATAAATACACTTTTTCTAATGTGTTAACAAATGTTAAAAAAAAAAAAACATAAAATTTTAGAAAATAATCGAAATTTATGTGTTAATAAGTTTCGGTTTCGGTTTCGGCCGAAACTGAGAACTAGGCCGAAAGTTCGGTTTCGGTTTCGGTTTCGGCTGAAAAATCAGTTTCGGTCGGACACTATCGTTCAGTCACTGCAACAACGATTAATACTTAAAACTATATTGTTTAAAAAAAATAACAAACGGCTGTCAAAACATAATTAAATGGTATCTTAATCTATCTTCTAAAGTTTCATAAGTGTCTGACGTGTACTGAATATGTTTGTAAAATAAAATATGTTGATGAACTGCAAACATAAACTGACCTACTACTTAACTACATAGTTGAAATCTGCCGAATCATTCTCTGATCAAAACTTGAACCGCACACGCACGAACAAACGTGCAAACATTACTAATCCGAATATTCATAATGTGCGTAAAACCAGTGAAAAATATACCTTGACACTATTTGATTCGTCGACCCAACTGACCGCTCGTTGAGATCAAACAAAGACAAATAAAAAGAAAAATATGCATCATTTGGTATGGCGTTTTTAAAGTGTACAAGATGATAGATTGACCAGAGACCCAACATCGTTAACGGTAGCGGATAATTAGATACTTATGTAACTGTTTTTCGAGACGCAGTCAATGTAAAGTCTATTCAAATTCTTCTCTTCAAATGATGTCTCAATACAACAATAACAACAAAATGGTTGAGCACATTGAGTTAATTTCAGAATTAACAGTCATTAAGAACGTCGAAGTAAAATTTCTATGAAGTGCAAACATGTTATATAAAAAAAAAAAAATTGTTTTCTCAGGATTTTAAAAGTAAATTGCGAACACTAAATAAAAACATACAATTATACATAACAAGATTTTTGAAGTTGCGACCGCGATGGTTATTTAACTTTATGCAGTTTTTTTTTAAGATAGTCAACATCCACATCTCGCCCGATGTTAAGCAATAATGTGGTAAACGGTGAAGAACGCTTGCCTCGAAGTCACCTCTTCACTCCTGACTTGAAGCAGAGGCGTCTCTAGTCCTTGTGGCGCCCGTGTGCAACCAGTACCCTGGCGCCCTCTAGTCTAGTAGGAGGCTCAGGCGCAAAATGTCGCTTTCGCAAAATATCTACTGGTAGAAAAATGTCTTTTTTATTTTTTTTCGAAGTTACTAACGCGACATTTTGCGAAATAGATATTCTGCGAAAGGGCATTGTGAGAAAGCGACCTTTTAAGAAGGAGTCATTCTGTGAAAGCGACATTTTGCGAAAGCGACATTTTGCGCCTGAGCCATCGATCGACGCATCTTTGGAGGTGTCGCATTAGAGGGCGCTCGGCGCCCCCTTAGACCCAGCGCCCGTGTGCGCCGCACACCCTGCCCCATAGGTAAAAACGCCTCTGACTTGAAGAATGCTAAAGCTTGCTCTCCATTTAATGTCTACTCCGTGCAAAGGGCCCGCGTCCATGACTCAACAGCTTGGGTCAATAGTGCTGTTAGTTGTAGTACATTAAGGGCTTGGTTTGCTAACCGTGTTTAGCAAATATACTACCAGTAATGCTTTCACACCTCCAAAGAATTTGTTTAAAGCGCGCACACCAGACAAAGTCTTGTATATTTACATATTTTTGGTTAGTCGATCAATACAGAAAATTGAACTTGAAGAATACTTACTAAGAAAATAAGTTACGAAGACACAGATAAATGTGTTCAGTATTATACGTCAGCTAAGCTTAAAAGTACAGTAAGCAGATGATAATTTAAAAATGGTAAATGTTACATTATGGGGTGAATATATAAAGAACACGTAACCAACATCTGTCAATTGTCACCTGAAAATTACGTGAAGCATAAAACAACGTGTGTAAAGTAAGTGTAAGTTTGTGTAAAGTAATTTTAATTATATGTACTTACTATCTTGTTAATGTTATTTTCATATGATTTAATTGCTATAAGAGCGTGCAACTGTTAAAAAAAGCGTTCATGACGTCACAGTTATGGTACTATTACACTTTCGTCTATCGTGGTCGCATTATAGCTTACGAAGTCAGATGCAGTTCTAACTTGTTTGCTATAGGCTTTAACCCCTAGAGTGGCACTTAAGTGGCGTCAAAACTGGCACTCCATCCTGACAGGAACAGTGTTTTAACGTGCCTTTTAGTGCTCAAACGTGCCATTAACTGTCACATCAAAGCACACCGCGTTGTGTAAAAACGAGCAGTGTCAAAAACTTTAAGGACATTTTGTAAAGGTCTTTTTGCATGTTAAATATAATGTCTACGGTTTCGGAATAATATAATAATTTAAGTTACCAGAAATATACTTTGTAACACCTTCACTTTTTTATTCTCTACGACAGATGACAGCACAACACTTTTATAAAATCATCGAGAAGAATGTCAGAGGCCAGCAACTCATATCTTCACCTGGAAAAGACTCTTTGGTCATTTCAAATTTTGCATGGAGATTCTTTTAAGGATGTAGGTGCTCACTAAGACAGGATTTTGCGAAATTTCACCCTTAAGGGGTTGTTTTTGGGGTTGATAGGTTGCATGTAACTTTGTTACTACAAGTGCTAGAAGTCTCAAATTTTGCATGGTGTAACGCAAGCTTTTCAAGATATCGCCTCTGCAGCTCAGCCAGTCAGCGATAGCCAGTTAACCGCAGCCTTGGCCGGACCGCCATAGCCAGCCAGCCAATGCCAAAAGCCTTTTAGCAAGCCTGCTAAGCCGCTAGCCATGCCGTCACATCCTTCCACGAGATCAGGCCTTATCTTGTGAGAGGATGTGACCAAGGAGTCTTATTTACAGGAAATGATGTGACAGTTGCTGCCACAGAGCATGTAACTTTATGGTTGCTGTCAGACAACCGTCACTCATGAAAAATACGAGTTGTGCCTACCATGAGATTCTGATAATTTGTTAAAGCAAGGAAATATAACCGATTGCATTTATACCGTCTACAATTATTTACCACGAATTGTTACCATATCCACATTTTGCCAGGTCGATGTTATAAGACATTTAATTTATAAGGAAAGTTCAAAATAGAAAAAAAAGAGAAAAATATATTAACATCACAAAAAATATAAGATCATGATAATAATACATAAAATCCCGCTTCTGTGTTAAAAGTGTCGATACACGTGTAGACGCCCACATAATCGCTCAATATGTCTTTAAGGTGCTGATAAACTTGAGCTTACAAATGTAACAGAACATAGAGAACAAAAACAGAACATCGAACAGAGCCGACTATCGCAACAAACATTTGCATGGTCTTTCCAGCGAACGCTCTAGTCGGTGGTTGTCAAAACATTTTCCAACGTTTTATACACTCAATATTCTTGTTTGTTTGTCGTTCCGGTTGGACTTTCGCAACTCAATTTTGAGGCACTTCCCGATAAGCTAGCAGACTGAAATTTTGCACACGCTCTGAGTTCTGATGACAATATATGACTAGCTAATAAACGTCATAACAAATCCAATATGGCGGCCTCCCCAAGATGGCGAACTGGCTGTTTGAAACCCACCCCCATATATGGGTATCAAATGAAAGGGTTTGCTGTCAGGAGTACAAGAAAAATAGTCACGTGACTTAAATCCAATATGGCGGACGTCCAAGATGGCGGACAGGCTTTGAGGCACTGCCGGTGCCGGGGAAGCAAAAATGTATGAAAACGTATGGCTTGCTTTTGCACCTACCGGCGCCGGCGCCGGCCCGGCTTTCATACATTTTTGCTTCCCCGCACCGGCACTACGCCGGCGCTGGTGCCGTGCCGTGCCGTCTAAAGGAAAAACGCCCAATGGAAGAAAAAAACGTGTTGCACCGACCCCAAGAAGATGAAGATAAAAATGTCCGACTTGACAGTCAGCTCGGCAAAAAGCTCGCCAGAAAGCTCGTTAAAAACTCTCTCGTTTGGTTTTCGATAATGTAACATTTGCTCAAGTCTACGAGCACCTTAAGAGCCGAATTTCCATGGTGGGTGAAATTTTTGTAGTCATGGAAAATTCTGGAAAAGCCCACCGGCTTTGTTGTTTTTATTAGAATAATAAGTCCTTTTTAAAAAAAAATTCAAACCGACGAAACATCGAACTGAAAAGCAAAAAATAAATTTTGAGGCGGCGCCAAACAAACAAACATATAAATTAACTATTTGAAGAGCAGAATAGCTCGTTGTATAGCTTGTCGTGGTTGAATAGCTCGTCGTAGCTATTCGTTGATTGTTTCTTTGGCGCCGCCTCAAAATTTATTTTTTGCTTTTCAGTTCGATGTTTCGTCGGTTTGAATTTTTTTTTAAAAAGGACTTATTTTTTACTTTTGAGTTTCCTATCTCGTGTCAATTTCTGTAACTAAAAACTCTCAACGACTGTCATACCCCAGCTACGTCTAAAGTTCTCATCATTATGAGTGAAATGAGCCCAAATACGTATAATTGCTGTTAACTGTTAAGGATCTCTTGCTACTGCCCTCTGTCACCATCCTCAGACCCTCGATGACAATTATACCCCAGCTAGGTATAAAGTTTTCATGAAGACTAGTGAAATGAGCCCAAACACGATAAAGGTGCTGTTAACTGTTGAGGACCTCTTGCCCCTGCTATCCGTCACCATCCTCAGACCCTCGATGGCAATGATACCTCAGCTAGGTCTAAAGTTCTCATCAAGCTGAGTGAAATGAGCCCAAACATGATATAGCTGTTGTTAACTGTTAAGGAACTCTTGGGACTGACTTCACAAAATAACAGGGATCTGGAGTTGATCTGATGATGGTGACGCCATCATGTTATGTTCTCCACATCTCTGCTATATAATATTGTCCTCAGAACTACAATTGTTAACTTTATTTCAACAGAATCGGTTCATAATTGAAAATTCTGTAAGAAGATTGACAATTAATTCCTTTTTTTCTGCCCTTAGAGGCCGATTTTAGTTTTGAAATTTAAATGGGACCAACTTTGAGGTATACTCTTTCTAACAAAAAAAGAATTTTTGAAATCGGACCACGTTAGGAAAATTTATGCGTGGTCATACATAAAAAAAAAAAAAAAAAATAAAAAAAAAAAATATACATGTCGAATTGAGAACCTCCTCCTTTTTTTTTCGTCGGTTAAAAATAACGAACGTAAACAAGTTAAGCTTAGCAGATAGTAGGAGGGCGAGCTAGACAAAACACAATAATTCTAAATGCGTGATTATGTATGTGAATTTCTCAAACTCAAATTCTTTATTGCATTCATGTGTACATAGGTGTTACAGAAGTAAATAAGTTTCAACATGAAACCCGGTTAGGGCACGGCAACATATTTATTACATTGACAATACAAGCAACCAGTCAGTTGGTATTACAAGTTTTATTAACAAATAATAATAATTTGTTTACGTCTCTTTTAATTATTGTATTTTATTCGTTTGTATTTTGTTATATTATGTTATGGCATTTTGTATTTGTTATATAATACGAGTAGTTATAATATTAAATATTGTATTTTATTATTTTATACATTGTCATTTATATATTTTTTAGTTGTTTTTATATTTGTTACGTTTAAAACCCGAAGTGCTGTTACACCTAGGTTTAACCGGCTAAACCTAGGTGTAACCGAACACATGGAGTTAAACCTACTTATGTTCGGTTAGAACTAGGTTAAGCCGGTTAGAACTAGGTCTAAACTCGGGGCTTGCTGGCACCCCTCCACTCGGACAATTTAGGTTAGAAGAGTCTCTTCGTGGTTATTTTTTTTAAACCACACAGAAGTTGGAGCTCCGCGAAGCGGGGTTCCGTCGACTTGCTCCTGTGAAGGAAGGATACACCTAGGTTTTACCCAATGGTTTTACCGCATGTGGTCGGTTACACCTAAGTTTAGCCGGTTAAACCTAGGTGTAACCGCACTTCGGGTATTAGCCGTAACATATATATTTATGTGTAAGTTCATGTCATGTAGGTATGTGTGCTTTCTTGTGTAAGTATAACCCATCAAAAACAAAAATGTGAAATGAAGGCCAAGTTTAATATTATGAATTATATTATGCCTTGTTCATTGACTTCAACGACAAAAGAAGTGAAATCTACATGGGTGCCAAGTTCAATGGTCAGTCCTGAAATATATTTATAACAACATAAAATATATTTATCTACTATCATGCTATTAATCCTCTATAAAAGAACCTATAACAACTAGCTTATTGCCAACATTAAAACACTCAATGATATTATGATCATAATTTCTATATAATATCATCCAAACGCGTGATATTATGAATTTCAAAAAAAGAACATTCACATGCAATGACATTTTTACGACCAGATCGCTAAAATTTTGAAAAAAGAACAATAATTCTTTTACTTGTTAAAGTTTGTTTATTTTACATGCTTCGCAATTAGACTTTTCTTGAATTTACATAGTTCTTACAACACTGTACAACACCCTATGGTATGAGAATCTTTTATAGAGGATTCACATCATGCTTGTAGATAAAGTCTTGTATGCAACTGATATTAGGTATTAAAACACTCATGTGATACTATTATCACACTCGGCTACGCCTCGTGCGATAAACCCACATTCGTGTTTTAATACCCCTGATTATACAACAGTTGCATAAATAACTAGTATAACTTCATATAACTTTGAATATATAGCATATAACTTAATATTGTAGCCTAATTTCTGAATTGGCTAGTTCTCATATACGAATTGTTATGTTCGATGGTTAGTTTCTACCAGCAAGCCAAATTATATTAATTATAAAATAAAACTCGACAAGTGGCAGGTCTTAGAACTTGCGAAGGCTTTAATATAATTCGTACGGGACCCTATTACTAAGACTGCTCTCTGTCTGTTTGTCTGTCTGTCACAAGGCTATATCTCACGAAGCGTGATAAAGAGACAGTTACTGTTGAAAATTTCACAGATGATGTATTTTTGTTGCCGCTATTATAAACAAAAGATACTAAAAAGCAAAAATGATTAAAGGGACTCCCTAATATTCACCACGTTTACTATATTTGTGCAGGCTTTCTGTCTGAGATACAACAAAAGAATAAATATTTTAACTCTATGTTTAAATAGTAAGATATGAAGCATTATCACTTGCATTGTATTATTATCTTCTTTACAAATAACCAAAATTGACTAATTTATAGATGTTGAACGAGAAGCGTTTAGCGGACAAGTGCTACTTCTAACTCAAATATTGTCATTCAAATAGCTGGCTACCGTGTTAGAATTTAAGGTACATACTACATACATTATTTTGTCGCGGGACTGCATCATCAGGCTACCGTGGCCCTGGAACGTAAAGGGCTATTGAAGGATCACCGTGAAATTTCAGTCAGTAAGTGTCTGACTTCCCCACCAGCCCCGCCTGTTTGATAATTTTACCACGTTAAAAAGATATATTAGGTATTTTTGAAGTCTTTTTGTTCTCATGTTTTTATGTGGACAATGGACATAAGTAAACAGTTACCTTGTAAGACGGAAAGCCAAGTAGACCAACGTACTTAATTAATTAATAAAGATACTTAAACTATACGACGACACGAACGACTATATTTTTGTTTCTTTTTATGGATGTAGTAAAGATAAAAAATAGATAATAATAAAAACCGATTTAAAAAAAATCCAACCGGCACTGAGTGTATGAAAACGTGGGAAAAACTCACCAGCTAGCTGCTCGACTCGTATTGGTTTTGACTGAAGTTATAAATGATAGCCTATAGCCAGTTTTTCGAACTACTAGGTCCTGAGTAAGTAAGATAAGTGTTCAACCAAACATACAAATTCTTCAGCTTTTCAATTTAACGTTGACGCAAGAAAATCATAAAATCAAAATTAATTAAGTTTATAACAATACTCATCACTTAACAATATCATATCTCGTTATTCTTTATTACACACTACATATACCGCATATCGCCTCCAAGTTTAAACACCTCATACATTATTTTTAATCACAACCGAGTCTCAAGATTATCATCACGACACACCCATTTACGTATTGTAAAACTCACAAGTTGGGGCTCGTTCACACAGAGTATCCGTATTTTCGGGACCATCCGCGCTACTGAAGGTGATGTCCACACCGCATTTACAGTACCGTTTTAACGCAACTGTCGAACAGGTGGTCTACCATGACATTTTAAAACGTGAGTAGTTTAGCTGTGGGAACGAGATGGCGCTAGACAACTTGTATAGCTCTGTCACTTTCCCTCAGCGGAACTACTTACGCTTCAAGACGTCACGGTAGGCCACCTGCAATTTTAAACGGAAGAGCGAGAGTGGGTCGACCAACTTCATGAACGAACAAAAAAATAGCCAATCACTTTGCGAAGTGAATCATTAGGAATATTGCTTAAAATGCTCTCAGTAGTTTAATACTGCCGTGTATGTGTGAACTTGGTCATACAATAATGACATACGCCATTGCCGAATAAAGTCTTACTCGAACCGAACCTGTATAATACGGACTGCTACATATTTTGTCGGATCAGTTTTGTAATGGATAGATTATGACGTATAATTTATTATGACAGTGTCATAATTATGTATTTTATAAATATTTTAAGCATCAAATTAAATGAAACGCACAAAAAATAAACACGAATTTAAAAGAAGTTTTCCTGCTGAATGGCGGTTCGAATTTTTCTTTCCATAGAAACAACTGTCATATGTGTGAACTCGCTCATACAACGTTTAAATATACGATGAAGTGGACCTGTAAAACGTACCTGTGCGAACAAGCCCTTACTGGCTATTATATCACTCGGTACAGAGAAAGTGGCATGAAGAAAACAGATCAACATATTACCACTTGTTACCGTTTTTGACCTTACAAGTACCGGCCGGTTTTGGAAGGAACCAGAATTTTTGTGTTACGTCACCCTTTGGTGCGTACACGCAATTAAATGAAGGATTTTTTATTTAACATGACATAATGGCTGGCTGATATTATCTGGTTTGGGGTTGTGTTTAAAATCAGTGAAAACGTTTTCATCAATGTAAAAAAGAAGTAGCTACAGGTGCCTTCAGATCCAGATTCAGTTTTCAGTATTCATAATCGGTTAATGAACAATAATCTTATAATTACTTTAGTAATTTTAAAATAAAATAATGAAAATTTCGTGATAAGCTGGCTCTGAAAAAAAAATGAAATATTTATTGGCACACGTCACAAGTAAACACAATAGAAAAAATAAAACAGATCGATAAAAAACTTAAAAATAAAACACAAAATGCTGTATGACTCATGGCTGCGCGAAACAGGCCATCAAATGAGACCTCCCGCCCAGACTTGTACTGACTAAAACCCACGGTGATCCTTCAAAAGCCCTTTACGTTCCAGGATCACAGTTAGTTACCTCATGAGACAGTCTCGCGGGACCATTCTTACCATGGGGTATCATAATTACCCAGTCACTGGGTTGTGGAGGTCCGATAGGCAGTCGCTCTATGTAAAATACTGATATTCAGCTGCATCTGATTCGACTGGCAGCCAACTCCAATATAGTTGGGAAAAGGCTAGGCAGATGGGAACGTAATATCGGGATAAAAAATATCTTTTGTGTTAATCCATTATACTCTCTGTAAACAAAAACTCATACAAATCAGTTCAGTAATTTTTGTAAAGATTAACAAAAATCCACATTCACACACAAAATCAATACATTACTAAGATAATGGTGTTTCATCCTAATCGATCACTGATTGATACGATGAATTACCAAATGAACCAATCAAACGATCGAGAGGTCACATTATGATAATTACACTCTAATTAAATGTAGTAAGTAGTTCTAATTCGAGGCAGTAATTAGAGGCAGTGGTGGCTCAGTGGTATCGGTCCCGACTTACGCGTTGTAGGTCGTGGTTTCGAACCCCGCCAGGCGCATTACTTTGTGTAATTTATTTCATCACCACTGCTCTCAAAACTGTGAAGGAAAACATCGTGAGGAAACCGGCATGTCCTAGAACCAAAAGATTCGAAGACATGTGACATCTACCAACCCGCACTGGGCCCGCGTGATGGATTTTGACCCACTCCCTCTCACAGAGAGGTGGCCTGTGTCCCAACAGTGGGAACATTATGGGCTGATGATGATGATGAGTTCTAATTCCAATATGAACACGTATTAGTGCATTGGTAGATAGATTTTATATTTTCGTACTGTTCAGAGCGTCATTTATCAGCGGCACTGTTTAAAAAGGGTACAACAGCCCTGGAACGCAAAAGGCATGTGAAGGATCAGGTTAATTTTTGAAGCTCCACCCTACCCGGAGGATTTATTTGGTAATTTTCAACCTTAAAGAGAAGTGGAGGTATTTCAAAAAAAGTTTCACAATAACAGTTGTAGGTAAATAAAGAAAAAAGTTGTGTAAAATGGAAAAGAATTGTGAAACTGAACTTTAACATTCAAAATGATCGAGAATGTTCCTAGGTAAGGATCAGAACAAAGAAATATTACTCAACGGAAAAACACGTGCCTTTGACTTCGTACGGAAATTTTTGTTCTGTTTGTTTGTGGCCACTTTTATATGAAAACTACATTGTGTTGTGCTACCACGTGTCTTGTATTTTCTAGAATTTTCCTTGACAAATCATCTTAAATGTGAGTAGGTACTTGTACGGACATCCGGGAAATAATAACGGGCATTTACTAAGTAATAAGAAAGAAGTAACATTTATTTGTTTTTATATGTTATTTCATTATAATAACATTTTTTTTTACTAACAGTAACGGACATCTGTAATAATGATGCGGACTGCGAAGGAGTGGAACTCTCCTGCGTCTGTGTTTCCGAACACAATATGAATGAATGCTTTTATTTTTCTCCAAAACATAGGTAGTTACTTAAAAACTAAATACATAGCCGCACAAAACTGCTTACGCAGTTTAACTGTGAGAGCATTGAGCATCTATTACAGTAATAATAATAACATAAAAACAGATTATTATTTATATGAACTAATATTAGTACCTACATTTTATATTGTATCTAATAAATACAACCCTAATCTCTTCAAAGTTAGAGTGAACTAGGCTTCTTCTGGGTAAGCTCGCTCCATCGTCGACCTTGTCTTAGTCACTCCAGCACGCGTAGCACGGCGCTGTAGAAACGGGTTTTGTCGACGCGAGAATAGACAAAATGACAGATCGTAAAAGATTTTTATCGATTTAAGCATAGCAATGTTTAAAATATAAAAGAGATATGTTTCTATTCTTTAATAGTGTACGAATCGTGTCATATTTGTGCAAAAAAACAGTCGATTTGTATACAAATAACGATGAAATAACTTTGTCTTTTCTTGGTAGAATAGAGATAGAATCGCCATGCTACGCGTGCTGACCTAGGCTAAGGTCAAGAGCAAACCCAAAACACGTAAAAGAAAAAAAAATGTCTCTCTCAAAAATCCTTAACACCTGATATTTTGTATATTCTTGATGGGGATAGATGATTTATAACTAAACCACATCAGATCGACTCTACGGATTTTGATAAAATTTGACACAATTAATGTAGATTATAATCTGGATTATCAAACAGGACTTTTTATCACGGTAGTATAATCTCATGGGACAATTAATAACGAACTTTTCAAGGGCGAAACCACTGGCATAAACTAAGCCTAAATAAAAACAAAAATACAACATGAAATATTCTCTATAATGTTTTAAATGGCCACCTAGGTCGATTATAAATATAAAATAACAATATCTTTCAAACCAGTAATAATACTATGAAAAGCCTCTTCGAAACAGTTAACAGATAAAACAAAATTGTACGTAATACCATAAAATTAATTGAAACTTTACGCCTACAGAACCCATTATTTATTTATAGAGGCGGCCATCGTGGCTAAGTAACGATGTAGGCCCAAAAATACGTGTGTTATGCAAACAAGATAGACATAGAATATTTGACCAATAAGTTGCTTCATGTGAAGTACATGGAGTACTTGAGAATAAAGGTTTAACACAGTTATGATGAGGAACTCGTGGCCAAGTAATAAGGATGGTCTGTGGATGACTGACCATTTTATTAAGGCGAGTTACTTCCATAATATGCCTCGGAAAAATTTGCTCGTAAAACTTGGACCCTGTAACAGGCAATTTTTCAGAATCAATAGTTTGAAAATCTAATTAGTTCATCATTCAGGGTTTAGTAAACGCATTTAAACTCGTGACGTCAGAACTAAGTAAAATTAAAATAAGTTGTTATGTATTGGGCATGCGGGCGGCGAGTAAAGGGCAACTCGCTGTCCGACCATCGACCATGCCCGGGTCGACGGCGCGTTGTGTTCCACGCGCGCGTCAAAGAGCGTCAGCATAATGACGGGGCCCCCCTCTAGAGGGCCAAAGCCTGCCGGAGTCGCGGGACTTATCTCATTACCGTGACCCCGGAACATAAAGGGCTATTGAGGGACACCGTGGATTTTAGTCAGTACGAGTCTGACAGTCCCTCCCGCGCCCTGCCTGGTGTAGGAGGATACATTTGATGACTTTACCACGCTAAAAAAAAAAAGTAACAAAAGAAAAAAAATACGGCTAAATTATTTTTGATATTTAACTGACGAACTAATTATAATTTTGAAGACAGAAGAAGTTACAACACACTTTTCTATGCACAAGTATTACTTGAAGATACGTTGCAAAATACTCGTATTTAAGCACCTGTGTGGTTATGTACTCTAGATACTTGCCATGTACGTAGCACTCCATCTTTAAGCTTCGTTGATGTTATTAAAACAGTTGCAGTTTATATAGTTGAGAGAGTATAATAAAAAAAAAGAGAAAAAACGGTAAAGCTGACTAAAAAGTTCAATAAAATAATCGTTTGTTAAAATTGTAGGTGGTTTGAATTCAAGCAGGTGCATTACTTGTCATTCATTTCATCACCACTGCAGGCACGACTCTGCAAGGCATGTCATAAGAGAGGATACTAACATAGATATTATGATGGAATCTCAAGAAAACATGACGAAAGGAGTCGATTGGTAAAATGATGGCCAATAGAAACGATACATATGGAAGGAAACAAGATTGATTGCACCATATAAATTGAGATAAAGGCTTCTTTTGTCTCAATTACTGTCAGAACACCTTTCTGTTTTCTTCACACACTCAAAAAGTACACGAAAATGCTGTAGGATAGGCATGCGACTGCAGGGCATGGTAACCGTTTTTCATCAAGCCGTTGCTTGATTGAAAACGGCTTGCATTTGCTTGTCACCTACATGAATAAAGCCGAAAACACATTATTAACACCCGACGCCACCCGACGAAACGTGATGCGTGTTGAGTCAAATCAAATGTATTGTTTTCCATGACCAGAATCACACTATGAACACCCGACGCGACGACATGCGCACGGTGCACATCGGGTGTCGACACGTTGCGTCGCGTGGCGTGTTAAATAATGTGTCTCCGGCTTTAAAATGAAAGAATCTCACATTCAAATAGTAGTTGTTCCGGGTCTGGGTGTTTGTGTATGTGAGTTACTATGTTTGTAAACGCACCCACAATACAGGATGAAATTCTTAGTGTGGGGCAACGTAAACAAAAAATTGTAAATCGAAACGTGACCAACGCTACGTTGATCAAGTTCTACTAGAGCGGGAGCCAGGCCAAAATATCGTTAGTGATTTCTTCCCAAGCCATAATAAGTAGACTACATAAGGGAATCATATCATAAAGATTCGTGGAAGTCAGCTGCGATTCCGTTGGTGGGATAAGCAGCAATCGCCGTTCAAACACGTAGAAAAAATATTTTTTTTTAGTCATTCCCTCCCAACTGAAACCTGGTTTAAATTGAAGATTACCTTGTATCACGAAGAATAAAACCAATCAGCCGACGGTACAATGGTGGAATACACGTCAGCTGGTCACTCGAACATGTAATATTTTATTTTATTTTCAGTGATTTCCTCTCAACCCAAATTTAACCTGATGAAAGTTTACATGTAGTTAAGGCTAAAAACAGACGTCAGCTGGCTGTGTCTCGGTGGAAAGACCGTCAGCTGATACTTTGAAAATTACAAACAGGACTAAGGCTCTCAGCCTAAATATGCATTTAGTTCAAAGTTTTCAATTCCTCCCTACAGAAAACAAGTTTATATTGACGCTTACTCAATATCACGATGAAAAAATACGTTCAGCTAATGTTTACAGACAGTTATGGATCAAAATACAGAGTTATTCTTATTAAGCTGGGCATCAGGAACATATGTAATTTCGTAAGAGATACGAAAAAACTTATTTAGATAACTTTAGCTCTTCTTTCAGTATAACAATTTTAGCATTTTATTTTTTTCGTCAAGTGTGAATTGTTCACTAAAATGAATTCGCTAGGAACAATATTTGGATTATACAAAATGTGCAATACCTTATAAACTACTTAACCGATTTTCGTGAAACAAACTGTACAATAGTTTTTACAACAAGACCAACACATTAAAAAAAGTCCATTGCAATAACCCCATAAACAAAAAATTACATTTTCAAGTTACGTAATTATGATCAACATAATTATCTCATATCAGATTTATTTTTTAATGCCTTTCGACTCTGTTTCATGTAAAGATCATTTCGTTGTATCAGAAAACAAAAATCAGGATGGCGGAAATTGGTCAAAGGACATCATTTAACATTCATCACGCTCCATACATTTTTTGGGCTTTTCCAAAGTATTAAAAGTCGGCTATGAGACCACCGCTATGCCGAGAGGTGCACGTAGTGGGAAGTGCTACAAGATGTAGGTAAATATTGTTTGTAAGGAGACTTTCTTAATATATTTTCTAATCAGATTTTTTTTATGTTATTTGTTTGTGCTAAATTCTTATTATAATACTGTATTTTTCTTATTAATGCTAATTAAAATACATAATAAATGTAACGAAACTAACTAGAAAATTTTACTAAAGTTTGATAATTATGTTGATCATAATTACGTAACTTGAAAATGTAATTTTTTGTTTATGGGGTTATTGCAATGGACTTTATTTTAATGTGTTGGTCTTGTTGTAAAAACTATTTTACAGTTTGTTTCACGAAAATCGGTTAAGTAGTTTATAAGGTATTGCACATTTTGTATAATCCAAATATTGTTCCTAGCGAATTCATTTTAGTGAACAATTCACACTTGACCAAAAAAATAAAATGCTAAAATTGTTATACTGAAAAAAGAGCTAATGTTATCTAAATAAGTTTTTTCGTATCTCTTACGGAATCACATATGTTCCTGATGCCCAGCTTAATAAGAATAACTCTGTATTTTGATCCATAACTGTCTGTAAACATTAGCTGAACGTATTTTTTCATCGTGATATTGAGTAAGCGTCAATATAAACTTTTTTTCTGTAGGGCGGAATTGAAAACTTTGAACTAAATGCATATTTAGGCTGAGAGCCTTAGTCCTGTTTGTAATTTTCAAAGTATCAGCTGACGGTCTTTCCACCGAGACACAGCCAGCTGACGTCTGTTTTTAGCCTTAACTACATGTAAACTTTCATCAGGTTAAATTTGGGTTGAGAGGAAATCACTGAAAATAAAATAAAAAATTACATGTTCGAGTGACCAGCTGACGTGTATTCCACCATTGTATCGTCGGCTGATTGGTTTTATTCTTCGTGATACAAGGTAATCTTCAATTTAAACCAGGTTTCAGTTGGGAGGGAATGACTAAAAAAAAAAAGGTTGCACTCCAGGAGTGCCGGTAGAAGTGAAAACTTTTTTGTTACTATGTTTTATTTTAAAACTGGAGTAGTACAGATATGAAATTAACTAATTTGAATGACGTCTTACTCATTTTCGATCAGGGTCACGTGACCCTGACGCGAGTTTTAAATTTTTTACCCATTACAGAAAAAGTGTACAACGCCGCTAAAGAAGTTTTCACTTCAAAAATATTTTTTCTACGTGTTTGAACGGCGATTGCTGCTTATCCCACCAACGGAATCGCAGCTGACTTCCACGAATCTTTATGATATGACTCCCTTATGTAGTCTACTAATTATCGCTTGAGAGGAAATTGGTCACGGACATCTGTTACGGGCTCCCGCTCTAACCAGAGGCCTTACCACGAGCTCTTAATGCGATCCAATTCAGGCTGTGGGAAAGAGACAGAGCTATACAAGTCGTCTAGCGCCATCTCTTTCCCACAGCCTAAACTGAATCGCGTTAAGAATTTGTGGTAGGCTACCTGACAAGACTGGTATTTTAGTGATGTAATATTGGGGAATCCCTCGACGCGGTGTCTGCACCTTGCAAGTTACAAATTAAAAGAGTTTATTATAAAGAATCCTTAAAATTAAGAAACAAATTTACACTTAAAACTATATTATTTACATAAATCTTTAAAAAACTAACCTATTATAATCGAATTAAGTAAACCTAAAACTTAAATAAATAATTACAACTAAATAATAGTTTACGGAACCTACGAACGTATATTATCTTAAAGGTTTATCACTTTTATGCGCCCGCGCATCCTTGAAACGATCAATACCGAGCGGCGCCGAGGTATGGTGGTTCGGTTAGGCTCGGAAAGGACGAGGACTAGTTGATTTAGAACACTGGAGGCGACGGCTGTGTCGCGCGCTCTGACCAAAATTAAATAATTGTATTAAATACATCGCGGAATCCCTCTAGGGTAAGTTTCCTTGTATTTTTTGAGAAGGGCTAACTGTAAGGTGTTCCTATATAGAACTTCTTTAAACTAGTTTTCTGGCTGTATTTCTTCCTATTTTCCTATCTGGGACACTGTGACCTTTGGACCGACAAAACTTTGGTTCCGACAGCTTGCTTACGCTCCCATTTCCATCTGGACTTCCAGGATTCAAGTTTACCCTACAAGCTTCTGCCACGTTGCGTGGTCCCAGCGTCAAGAAGGACGACTGGAGAAGAACCTCTACTGCAGGCTGATTTACGCCTACCCTACACTACCAAACCTGGAGCTGGACTTGTGTTGCGGTCAAGCCTGTGACGGACCATCATCGTACTGGAGACGGTTCAGGCCAGTGTTCTACTCCACTATTCCTTCCTCTGCAATCGGGACGTGAGACGGCCACGGAATTTTAGGCAATAAATAATAAGTGAACTCAACTACAGTGCTCTTATTATTTACGAATCCTTCTTACCTACCTGCTGACAACCCCCCTAAAGGGATAAGTGTCACATGTTATCATCACTGACATTCGAAACAAGGACCTATTGTGTATACCACTTTATGACGTATCCATCAATGTGTACGTCGCAAGAATTGCGCTATTCGACCAAAACAAGCGGGTATTGTGTTGTATTCGATATTACTTATTGTAAACACGGTCGATACCGGTCTACACTTCTTTAGCGACCGAACCTACTTTATAAAATTCATCGATTCGTAAGTTTTCTACTGTTAGATAAAGCATTCATAATTATTTCTTCCTGTATCGTAGGTGCGTTAACAAATGAAACTCACATACACAAACACCTGTACCCTGAACAACTACATTCAGATCTTACAATTATTTGTTCCGTTTGATCGAACCCGCGACACGCAGCAAAGTAGTCGATCGCCTCTGCAACAATCGTGTCGTCAAAAATGACCTGAGGCCTTACCGCGAGCTCTTAACGCGATCCAGTTTAGGCTGCGGGAAAGAGACAGAGCTATACAAGTCGTCTAGCGCCATCTCTTTCCCACAGCCTAAACTGGATCGCTTTAAAAGAGATCGTGGTAAGGCCTCATCTGTTCCAAACAATATAATCGTTTTACCACTTAGTAATTATGTCGGTGCTATTTCTTACGGTTCAAATAGGCATAAGCAGACAAACGCCTAGATTTTGTTTTTTTTTTTTATAAAAGGAGATAGAGAATAAGTTTCTCCAAAACAAAGGCCAAACAGAAGAGACGAAGAGACGTATGACGGGGACGTGTCGCGGACGGGCGCGATGTACACACGGCTACACATGAAGCTATACAAAACCAGTTTATCGTGGTCTCGCTTTGTATGATAATTCCGCGCATACAACGATCAGCTTATACTGGTTTTGTATAGCTTGATGTGTAGCCGTGTTTACAGGGCTTGTACAGACGCCAGCACATCAAGCTACCACAATCTGTCAGATTTCTTTAATACAATTTCAACCTTATCACAAGAGTAGAAGGTTAATATTTTGATTGGTAAAATCTGACAGATTTGGGTAGGTTGACCTGCTGGCGTCTGTACATCGCGCCCGTCCGCGACACGTCTTGTACTACAATACAAGTGTAGCGCCCGCGACGCGTCTTTTCTGTATGTTTTGCGTCGCCACGCTTCTATAAATTTTGTATGAAAGGTACGCTGCCGCTGTAGAGACAATAATGTCTCCGCCCCGTCTGCGTCTTACGTCTTTTCTATGTGGCCAGCAACGAATATGTGGTCAATTTTCGGTAGAATAAGCCTTCCTCCATTCTTCACGCATTTATAAAGGAAATCTCCCCATTAAAACTGCAGTAATTACAACCTCAAATGAAATTTTAATTATTTCAAACTTGTGTACCGGACCGTTATTAACATCCAAAATATTACATTTTGCTAACAATAATTGCTATGAGCAAAGACACGCCTCTATTTTTCAATCAGCTTAGTTCATATTTCATTAATTTTTAAGCCGAGCGTTTTACGGGTTTCAAAATTTATTTGATGTAGCTTTTCAATTAAAATAAGTCTTCTTGTATTTGTGTGTTTATTCATAAATTAAATTACTTTTCATGGAACAAGTAATTTAATTTATGAATAATAATTATATGTACTCGTGTAGGAGTCAGTAGTGGCTTAGTAGTATCGGTCCCTACTTACGCGTTGTAGGTCGTGGGTTCGAACCCCGCCAATCGCATTACTTTTTGTTATTTATTTCATCACCACTGCTTTCAAAACGGTGAAGGAAATAATCTAGAATGAGTTTCTGAGAAATTTTTACTGCTCCCTCGGTGGGAGGAAGACAAGAGATATCAAGCTTGATGGTGGCTACCGAATTCAAGAATTATTTATACCTGCGGGCATTATAAGGGCTACACCACATCTGGCAGCACGTAATCGCCTTTTTCCGTCGCCCTTTCACTTTCTGTCGCTTAGAACTGCCATTTGCTAGACCGAGACAGAATGCATAATGCGATAGCACGCGGCGGAATCCGCGAGGCGGCCGGCTGCTGTCGCATTGTCTCGGTCTAGCAAATGGCAGTTCTAAGCTACAGAAAGAGGAAGGGCAACGGAAAAAGGCGATTCCGTGCTGCCAGATATGGTTCAACCCTAAGAGACCCCTTTAGCTGGAGGCTTATACCAGCTCAACATGCAGGTTTCACTTAGCTGTCTTCATCATTGGTGGTGAGGGGAGGGTCTGAAAAGACTGCTGCTGCTTTTTAGATCTTTGGCGATATCAAATACAACTTTCCAAATGCAAAAGGGAAAAAATGATTTTTCCCAATATTACAGACTTTCAAGAGTAGACATCTCGAAAACTAAACAAAACATGGAAATGTTTTTTTAAATGTGAAATATTTAGTTCATACAAGTTATGCCGCTAGGACGCATGGTGAAAAACCAAAAAATAGGACCTTCAACCCTCCCCTCCCCCACAGCTCAAGGGCTAGGGACTTTTGATATGATCACCTCCTAACTAGTCAAAAATTGTGTTCCAAAACTTTCCCTCTATAATTGTTTTGAGCATTCGTTGACTGGGCTAAATGAGGAAGATCGGACTCAGTAGCGTACAATAGGAGAGGCCTATGTCCAGCGGTGGACAAATACAGGGTGATGATGATGATATAAATTGTAAGTTCGTGTTACGTGCCTAACTAATTTCTCTTCCTATCAATAAAAAAAAGACGTGTGGCACTCGGGGACTGCCGCGGTAAAGCTATTGCATAGCATTTTGTATCAACTTATGCAATTATAATTTTATTAAAAAAAAAACAAAAAAAAAACAAAAAAAAAAAAACGTGAGGTTTTTTCGTTACGTAATTTCTGGATTCGGTCCCCGCGCTCAAGGCCCGCGATAGAAGCTATGCAATAGCTTAAAATGGCAGTATGATTTATTCCGATGCAAGTTAAGAATGTGGGTAGTAAACATTTCTAGGCATTGCATCACCTCGTATAGGCTATCGACATGACCTATGGAAAGTGTTTGAAACCTACATGGCCATTAAACTTAAGGCCAATTGCGGCTACGTCCCCCATTGCACGTGTTGGACCCATGAAATGACCATAAAATAAACGATATGGTACTACACTGTGTTGAAATGTATTTGTAAGTGTGTTTCAATAGTCTCTGCCCGTCTGTCTGTCTGTTCCTTTGCGTAATGGTACCTATGAGTGTTTTCTTGATAGGATAGATTCGTCGAATGAAGTTTAAAAGATTTTTTTTTAAACTTTACCCCACACTTGGAATTTGTCCTGTGTAAACTTAACGCACCCAGCGTTAAGTTTACAAACATTATAAACTCACAAAAGACCTAATAGGGTCAGATAAAAAAATAATGAGATGACTATTTTGGGATGTTTGTAATGAACGCTGGGGTAGTATGCAGGGGTAATAATAGATATATAGGTTCTTCGGGATGTGTCCCAGTAGTGGGAACTATTATAGGCTGATGATGATGATGAAATGTTGGTACCAATCTGCAGCACCCACGATATAACCACTTCTGCGGCAAAGTTTAAAAAAAGAAAAAATCTTATTACACGTTTCATAATTTTGCATGTCTACCGTTATCGCGTTATATTTCAATTTATAACGAGCTCATCCATAAACGGATAGTTTTCAAGATCTTTCGTATTTGTGTTTGGCAATGTACATTATTATCTGAGATCTTATATTATAGTCAAGATTATGAATACCTATGATTTAAGTTAAGTTGAAAAGCTGGCAACACCGTCGTACCGTAAACAGCTGATTTAAATCGCTCCGTACAATAAAAATCCTAAAAAGTGTTTTAAAACCAAATTTCGGCTCAATTATCGTGAACTCAGTGCTAAAAACTAATAATAAGTGAAGTGCTTATCAAGAAGTGCTCTAAAATACAGGATTGAAGTGAAAAACTAATGATATAAACTAGCAAAGTAAACGGTAACAAAAGTAACTTCTTTAATTTTGAAGGACTGTGAAACTTGTTAATCATAGATGTTCCATAATAGTGCTGCCTATAACCAACAAACAATGACTGAGTGATGTTTAGTGCGAAATTTTACATTGATTATAACCTAAATTCGACCAGAACACAGCATAATTTTTGTTCTTTCGCCCAAAAACTTAAAACAGCGCCATCTATGGACGAGCAGTAAAACTACCATCACAAATATAGATCAGCTGTCAACCGAGTATCGTGATCCAGCGAGAAACTGCTTTTACTTACGCCATCTATCGCCGAATACACTAACTAATAAATAGTACTGTTTCTGATTGATTTGGCAAATCTTTAATAATATTGCAACATGGAAGACCTTAAAAAGATGTTAGAAAACATACAAAAAGAATTAACGGAACAAAAAGTAGACATAAAGCAAATGGAAACTAATATTACCGAAAATATAAATAGACACATAGACCAAAAATTCAACGTAATGAACGAAAACTATTATCAACTAGAATCACTCGTCAAAGAACAAGAACGTAGATTAAACTTCATAGAGCGACAGAGCTTGAAAAAGAACATTGTACTCTTCGGAGTAGAAGAATCTGAAGAAAAATACTACCAACTAGAAGATAAAATACTAAATATATTTAATAAAGATTTAAAGATACCATGTGAAAGATCGGAATTAGAAATGATTAGAAGACTTGGTAGAAAAAGTACAAACCCTAGACCAATCTCTGTAACGGTTTCGACTTTAGGAAAGAAGATAATGATACTGACGAACAAAAAAAATCTGGAAAACACCACCTACTATATAAAAGAAGAGTTTCCTCCAAAGGTAATTGAAAAAAGGAAGGAATTACAAACAGAAATAAATAAATATAAAGCAGAAGGAGTAAAAGCTATAATTAAATACGACAAAATAGTCATATTAGAGAACAAAAACAACCATACCGAAAATAATAAAAATCAAAAAAGGAACTTATCAATGTCACCAAACGAAAATCAAACTAATACCAGTCCGAATACAGATGTACAAATACAAGCACATAAGAGAAACAAAACAAACATTAACCCTTTTTTCGCACCAAGAAGAGGAATCTCAGGTGCCCGTCAATCAAACAACACAGAACATAAATCACCTACCCTATCAACTCAACCTATTGAATAGCAACGAATATATCCCCCTCCCCTCCAATCATCCCCAGAACGGCTTGTCACCGCGGGGATATGCGACTTTAACCCTCCAGAGATAAAAGAAAATATAAGAAAGTTAAACATATGCACATACAATGTCAGATCACTAAGCACAACTGAGAAACTACTAGAACTAAAAGAAGCCCTCAAAAACATCAACTACGATATCATAGGATTGGCCGAAGTACGACGCTTAGGCACAAAAATCATAGAAGACGAAGACCATATTATGTGCTTTACAGGGCAAACTGCTGGCCAATATGGCGTTGGTTTCCTGTTAAAAAAAAAGTTTAAGCATAACTTTGAAAATTACATAGGAATATCAGAAAGAGTTTGCGTACTAAAATTGAAATTTGAAAATTACGACCTCACGTTGATACAAGTATACGCTCCTACAGAGAGCGCAAAAGACGAAGATGTTGAAAGGTTTTATCAAGAAATACAGCAAGCACACGATATAGCAGGAAAACATATAATATGTATGGGTGACTTTAATTCAAAGATCGGAATACCAAAGAAGGACGAATCACTGATTACAGGTAAACACGGATACGGTTCTAGAAATAAAAGAGGCGAACGACTGCTTCAATATGCCTACGAGCAGAAGATGGTTGTGATCAACACATTGTTTAAAAAGAGGAAAAGAAAAAAATGGACTTGGCTCTCACCTGACCGAAAAACAAGAAACGAAATTGATTTTATTTTATGTAATGTACCTCAAATATGCACGAACTACGAAACTATAACTACCATTTTCCCTTCCGACCACAAGATGCTGCGAGCTACTACTGTATTAAAAACAACAAAGAAAAGCAGGAAAAACTTTTCACATTTTCAAAATAAACTGAAAACAAACGATGAACGTTCAGAATTTCTGTACAAAATTAAAAAATCGGAGCTGGATTTGTACGACGATGCGAATTCCAGTGTAAATACTTCCTACAAGAAAATAGAAAATGCTATGAAAAAATGCCTTAAAGACAGTGAAAATAAAGATATGAAAAAATCGCCTATATTAACAGAATGTTCGCGAAATCTAATGAAACAAAGAAACCAATTATTGTACAAGACCGGTTTAAGCCAAGAAGAAAAGACAGAACTAACGAGATTATTTAAAACTACAAACAAAGAAATAAAGAAAAATTACAAAGACCACAGAGAAGCTATCCTCACAAAACATTTAAAGTCATCTGGCAGTCTAAAGAAAGCATTCAAAGAACTGGCCACTGAAAAACAATGGATTCCATCGCTAAATTCCAAGGCTCAAAAACACCAAAGCCGTACCGACATTATCGACACAGCAACAGCGTTTTACAAACAACTTTATAATGCCTCTGAAGAACCGAACCAGAAAGTCAACGCAACAACAAATAATCAGAAACATATCAAGGACGTCCCAGAATTCGAAGAGTCCGAAATACTTATAAAGCTCAAAAAACTAAAGGACGATAAAAGCCCAGGAACTGACTGTATATCAAACGAAGCCATAAAACTGGCAAAAACAGTAATTTTAAAACCATTGACTCAATTGTTCAACAAAATCCTCAGAGACGAGAAGGTCCCACAGGCATGGACTGAGTCTGAAATTATACTACTGTACAAAAAGGGCGACCCAACAGATGTAGGAAACTACCGCCCTATAAGTTTAATGCCAAGTTTGTACAAGCTCTTCGCGACCTGCTTATTAGAAAGAATTGATGACGACATCGAAGCCCACCAACCAACGGAACAAGCTGGTTTTAGAAAATCTTTCAGCACTACAGACCACATACAAGTACTCGAACAAATAATTGAAAAGTACTACGAATTCAGAAAACCGATATATTTAGCTTTCGTCGATTATAAAAAAGCTTTCGACTCAATATCACATACAAGTATTTGGAACGCTCTACAAAGTCAAAATATCAATGAAAAGTACATTAGAATAATAAAAGATATCTACAAAAACAGTACAAGCAGAATCAAATTAGAAAAATCAGGCCAAAGAATAAAAATTTGTAGAGGAGTGAGACAGGGCGACCCGTTATCCCCGAAACTTTTCATATCAGTACTACAAAACATAATGGAAGACCTACCCTGGACTGAAAAAGGCATAAAAATAGGAATGAAACACCTTCACCACCTACGGTTCGCGGACGACATCGTACTGTTCTCAGAAGATGCCACAGATCTACAATCAATGTTAGAAGAGCTAAACACAGCTAGCACAGATATTGGTCTAGAGATGAACATATCAAAAACAAAGGTTATGACTAACCATTACAAAAAACCAATATCTTTAAATAACGCCATAGTGGAATACGTAGACGACTACATCTATCTCGGCAAGCAGGTATCGTTTCGAAAGGAGAATAATATTGAGGAGTTAGACAGACGTATAGCAATAACCTGGAAGAAGTACTGGGCCTACAAGGAGGTAATGAAGTCAAACATGAGTTTACAACTTAAAAAGAAAGTGATGGACTCATGCCTCCTACCCTGCCTTACGTACGGATGTCAAACATGGATATTTGACTCTACAACCAATAGAAAAATTGCTACGTGTCAAAGAGCACTAGAACGGAGTTCTCTAAATATAAAACTAAAAGATAGAGTACAACACAAATTAATAAGAAAAAAAACACAAGTTATAGACGCTCTATCATTTGCTAGAAGTTTAAAATGGAAATGGGCTGGACATGTGGCCCGTTATACAGACGATAGATGGACAAAGACAGTAACACTATGGAGAGGCCCTCACGGTTACAGACGCAGAGGTAGACCAAAAGCGAGATGGAAAGACGAAGTAGAGGCAATCGCAGGAAAAGACTGGCCAGATGTAGCCAAAGATCGAGAAAAGTGGTACTCTCTGGAGGAGGCCTTTACCCGAAAAGGGGTCCAATTAGCTTAATATTAATTAATTTATTTATTTTATAATTTTAATATTAGTTTGACAATTTTATTTTTATTAAATTTTTAATTATAATATTGTTATCATTTGCAAAGGTAATTTAAAAATACTGCATGTTTGTTTTTCGAATTAAGTCAATATGGATTATTTAATTTAAATTATTTTGTTATTTTAATTTGTTTTATATAAAATTAGATCCAGAATTGATGACGCATGTAAAATGTAACTTTTTTAATTAGCTATTGGAATTATAAGGCTTTTTTATTATTATTATGATTTAAGTTATTATAATATTTTTTTAATGTCATCATTTTCAAAATAAATGTCAAGAGTACGAAAAAAATTAAATAAATATTATTACGAGTAAGTATCAGTTCTAATCCAAGGCCGAGATAAATTGTCGTAGCTAAGCAACGGCTAAGTCAAAGTCAGTGCTAAGCGTTTCTCAAAATGTCTCACCGTTTATGTAGATTTCTTTCGCTATGGAATGGGCAACTGAATTGCTTTACTAGTGTTTTTACTTACCTGTTTTCTTATTTACATTATTAATTAACAACTTAATTAGTTAAAAAATAGTTATTTATGCAACTGTTGTATAATCAGGGGTATTAAAACACGAATGTGGGTTTGATAATAATATCACATGAGTGTTTTAATACCTAATTATAACAGTTGCATACAAGACTTTATCTACAATGATCGTGTAGTACAGTGTTGTAAGAACTATGTAAATTCAAGAAAAGTCTAATTGCGAAGCACGTAAAATAAACAAACCTTATTATCTAAAAGAATTATTGATCTTTTTCAAAATTTTTGCGATCTGGTGGTGAAAATGTCATTGCATGAGAATGTTCTTTTTTTGAAATTTATAATATCACGCGTTTGGATGATGTAATGATCATAATATCATTGAGTGTTTTAATGTTGGCAATAAGCTAATTGTTATAGGTTCATAAATAGAGGATTAATAGCATGATAGTAGATAAAATACCTAATACATGATGTTTTTTTATATTTTTTGCTCGTTATTGTGAACTAAAAAACATTTAATGCGATTAAATTAGCAGCTTTAATAACTGAGAAAAATATTTTATCAAGAAATTATTAAAATAAATATTTACAAGGATAAATTCCTTCGAACATAACAAGCTCGCTTCGGATAGAAGCACAATATTTCATACTAGCTGTTGCCTGCGACTTCTCTCGCGTTACTTTAGAATTTGTCTTTCAATTCAGATCGTACCTGTAGCGCCATCTATTGTTAACGTGTGTATGTGAGTTTATGTTTGCAAACGCACCCAAGACAGAAAAAATCCTAGCGTGGGGTAATAGTTCTTGTTAGAGCACGGTCGGACGACCGACCGAGCGCCCGAGCCATCCAGTGTCGGCTTTTTGTTTTGCTCGCGTATTCGGTCGAGAAACAATAGGCGTGTCCACACAGAGCAAGCAGCCTTGCGAGGCAGTTTCCAAGTCGCGCGGCAAATGCCTCGCGGGGCTACTCGCTATGTGTGGATGCACTTATTGGCAAATATTCTACTGATGAAAACTTTATAATGCGAAAGTGAAAGAAATTTTTATAAATGCGAAAGTTTGTAATTATGTATGATATGGTTTGTTATTCTTTCACGCAAAAACTGCTAAGTGGATTTGGATGAACTTTGTTACACAGGTAGTTACCCTGGATTAACAACTAGGCTATGTACTTTTCATTCCGATTTTATCTTCCCGAGAAACATTTTGCAGCTTGCGAAGCTTCTGGCGGCAGCTTTTCAGCAGCTCTTTAATAAAGAAGCGATGAAAACAAATTCATCATCAGCCTATTAATGTTCCCACTGCTGGGACACAGGCCTCCTCTCTGTGAGAGGGACGTGGGCCATAATCCACCACGCGGGCCCAGTGCGGATTGGTGGATGTCACATGTCTTCGAATTTTTGGTTCTAGAACATGCCGGTTTCCTCACGATGTTTTCCTTCACCGTTTTGAGAGCAGTGGTGATCAAATAAATTACACAAAGTAATGCGCCAGGTTGGGTTCGAACCCATGACCTACAACTCGTAAGTCGAGGCCGATATCACTGGGCCACCACTGCTTTCCAAAAAACTGAAAAACAAATTGTTTTGTATTAAATTTATTTTATTAACGCTCCTCTAAAGCGGTTTTTAGGGTTCCGTAGTCAACAAGGAACCCTTATAGTTTCGCCATGTCCGTCCGTCCGTCCGTCCGTTTGTCCGCAGTTTAGCTCAGAGACGCACAGTCCTAGAGAGCTGTAATTTGGTGTAAATATACGGATTTGTTGTGCCGAAAAAGTGGTAAAATAAAATCTCGTAAAATATTTTTTTTAGGGTACCTCCTGTACACGTAAAGTGGGGATGTTTTATTTTTTTCTCGCGTACCCCTTAGTGTGGGGTATCATTAAATAGGTCTTTAAAAAATATTGATAGTTTCCATTAACAATTTTTTGATAAAAAAATTCGTTTGTGTAATATTAAGCTTTAAAATGCTAAATTTTGCTCGACTCGACTGTCCCCCCCCTCTACCAGCTAAACGGTTATGTTTGGGGGTGTGAAAAAATTCACAGTAGTAGTATATATAACGAAGTTTAAAAGAAAATTATCATGACTAAGTAGGCTTTAGGGTAGTTCTTCGAAATTTGATTCTTTGACTGATTCATATGGTCAAATTTTAATTTCACTTTCAGCTCAGTAACACATGTTCATATGAAAATAGATATTCCAAATAACATTTATTTGTTTGAGGGACTCCTTTTTACAAAGTAGTTTTTAAGATATCGACGTTTAAAAATTTTGTGCCCAGATGAATCAGAATTTTTTACAGATGAATCAGGAACAGAAATAAAAATGGAAAACTTTAAATAAAAATGGGCTTTGTATTAAGAAAATAATCATAATATTATAACAACAATAACATTTTTTTATAAAACAATTAATTTATTAACAGTGATCATATTATCAAGGGAAAAAACTGGTCAATTCAACAATAAAATTCTTGTTTTTAAACTAACAATTACAGAAATAAATACTTACAGAAAAGCGAGAATTTTGTTATAAATAGGTACTAGATAGTTATTTTAATGCTACGTTATAATATTCTCTCTGTTTACTTTTGTTTTTTCTCTCTATTTTTTCAAATATTATCATTTTTAATTTCCACGCAGCATACTTGTCTGGATCTTTTCTTATTTTCCATCTTAGAAGGATGAAAAATTCGTACGTTCTGTGAGTCTCTTTTCCTCATTGATATATTTTTTTCCATCTTTTCTACTATTGATAGTGGCATTGTTGCGAAAAGCAATATAAAATAAAATAAAATAGATAGAGTTTGACTTATGAATAAATACCGAAAAATAATGTCAAAATTATCTCACACACACTCTACTGACATGGAAAAGTAAAATAACGTAACAAAAGTGCTCCTTTCTGGCTGGAAAAGAGGAAAACTAATTTATTTTCAGATTCATATGGGTTTTTGAACATATGAATCAGGCACAGATGAATCATGATTTTGCCTAAAATCATGCTTAACTCGTCATTCATACAGACTTCAGTATTATCATTTTTCTACACAAATCTGTAACCCAAAAGCATCACACGAAACTCAAATTAAAGTCTTAAAACAGCAAAATAAAATTAATAAATTAGGCATTGTAATCAGCAAGGTACCTAAACCAAGCACAGATGAATCAGACATTTACCTTTGTTTCACCAGGTTCTAAGCCAACCAGCCTCACGTCCGCCTTCTAGCACGTCCGTTGTACGACAGGTTTCCCCCCACGTGGGATCCCAGACTCTCATCATTATTCCTCGACCAAGTACAGTCAAGCGAAGCTTACTCCACATGAATCAGTATTATACGCTGGACACTTCTTATTTACTTAATTAAAAACACACTAACGTAGTTATACCTAATATGTATTTTTTTTTGTAAGAGGTCAATTAATTACCTTTCGATATAACTTTAATTTAAATTGATAATTCAAAAGGAAAATGCGAAATCGACCATTTTGTTCCGGAAAATGGGAAACGGACGCCCTATATGAATCAGGAGAACAGACTTCAAAATTTTTTATTTATTATCTAGATAGCTACTATTAAAAAAAAAAAATTGTCCCAGGTAGAGCTAAAGCTAAACTGTACATAAAAAAATATTACATGCCGTTTTGTTAGTTGGTTACAGAAATATACCCACAGACATCGAAAATTTTGTCTCTGAAGAACTACCCTTTACAACTTTACGAGTAATAGTCGACCAACTTATAAAATGTACTTGGATAACATATTTTCCTAAACAAAATGTATCGGAGAACATGCTCTTCAACTGCAAATGTAAGTTTGTCAACTTTATTTTTACAGCTTTATTAGGTATGTTTTTACGGTATGTTTTTTGGGGATAGGTAGGTTTTTATCGTCAACTATTTTTAACTTACTTCAAAAAAAGGGGGAGGTTCTAAATTCGTCGTACCTAATCTTTTTTTTATGTATTTTCCCCGATTTCTCAAAGACTCCTGGACCGATATTGAAAATTCTTCTTTTTAAAAATTAAATTCAGCGAATCAGTTTAGTTAATTCGCATAAGTATTTTGATGGGCAACTACGGAACCCTACACTGTGCGTGGCCCGACACGCACTTGGCCGGTTTTTTGGTTATACTCGTATCAAGTTTAATTCAAAAACTTTATTATTGCAACAAGACAGACAACCTTGGTGAATAACCACAGAATATAAACATACACAACCTTTTTATTAGACTTTTATTTGTGTGTGTAAATGCAATAGATTCTTTTGACAAAAAGGTCAGTCAATATTGGATTAAAATGCAAGTTCTGATAACTACTTAAGCACCTTTTTAAGTGTTATCGACTCTATCATCTTATATACTTAAAAATAACTACTTGAAAATCAAATCAACTACAAGTGTCGCCAGAGCACTTTATTATGCAAGGAAACCACCTTTATAAAAATAACATTTTGATATGTTAAAATTTTGCAATATAATCTGTCTTTTACTCGATAAACAATAGAGTTGTTATAAGTTTGGTTAGAGGATATAGGCTTTTTATGTTTTTATTATATACAAAATTCCAACAATATTGCGAAAATAGTTATATTTCTTTGAACATCTCATAGAGCATTGCATTGCCCACACTTTGGAAATTGTATTGCCCACTGTAGCGCAGTAGTAGATAATATTTAGTTGCCAGACTTTAGCCACTGATTACCCGATAACTAATTAAAACCTAATGTAACTGCTTCAAAGAGATCAAATAATTAAGTAATAATATTTTTTTACATTATTAATCTCACTAGTTTTTATATCTTATCTAATTTTATTGGTCAATAGAACGTTCTGGCTCTTAAATCACATAATATAAACATGGCAATTATAGCAATCGTTTTTACCGACCAGTTGATTGAAACTCAATCAAAACGTGTTTGTAGATGTAGCAAACACTTTTACTTACCAAATATTTTATTTAATTGGAGTTACTTAATACTTGTGTTATGGATGTATGGAGAGTTTGCTTCATTGCCATCTTTCACGCAATCTTATAAGGCAAGAAAACGGAGATAGTATGTAATATTATGTAAATTACTGGTATTTATCTACATCAGATAGTAATGTAAGCCGACACCTACTAAGAAAAGGCTAGGCGGATGATAATTATGCAAAGCAACTTTTGTTTTTAACCGAATTCTTAGAAAAGGAGATGGTTATCAATTCATATCGCACCTGTAGCATAGCCTATAGAGACAAACCGTTAAAAAAGAAAATATACAATTTTACACAGGAACCAAATAGTCATCATCATCATCATCATCATCATCATATCAGCCGTAAGACGTCCACTGCTGAACATAGGCCTCCCCTTTAGACTTCCAGTAGGACCGGTTGTAAGCGGCCTGCATCCAGCGTGATCCTGTGGCCTTCATAAGATCGTCTGCCCACCTAGTGGGTGGACGTCCTACGCTGCGCTTGCCGGTGCGTGGTCTCCATTCGAGAACCTTACGGCCCCATCGGCCATCAGTTCTGCGTGCTATATGGCCTGCCCACTGCCATTTCAACTTGCTAATTCGTTGGGCTATGTCGGTTACTTTGGTTCGTCTACGAATCTCCTCATTTCTGAGTCGATCGCGCAGAGAGACTCCGAGCATAGCCCTCTCCATAAACCAAATAGTAAATCATATCTATAGATTTATGTAGTTTCAAACAAAATTCAGGATTTGCAATGTTCTGCTTTGTTTGAAAGAGATTTTAGACCCATTTTTCGTAAATATTTGATGATGAGTTTTGGAAACAAACAACAAATCTCTTCAATAAATACCCACTAATCAACTGCGATTGCTGATATCGCATTAATAATATTTACAATCGCACAATATACCTACGTACATTTTCTGGACGTCGCGTCGGTCGGAGGCGGTTCTTTTTTTTTTTGCAAAAAGTTATATTGGAAGAATCGGATTAAATTTTTTTTTTTTATTTTTTTTTTTTATTAGCCTATACTGTCCCACTGTTGAGCAAAGGCCTCCCCCAATTCCTTCCAGGAGTTCTTTTCCTGGGCCGCTTCGAACCAGCTCTCATGGTGAGTGTCTAGTTCGTCTCGCCATCTTTTTCTGGGCCGGCCTCGGCGGCGCCGTCCATCTCCCGGCACCCATTGGGTGGAGATCTTCGCCCAGCGGTCTTCTTGCATCCGGCAGACGTGACCCGCCCAATCCCACTTCAGCCTAGCAGCTTTCCTACCAACATCTATTATGCCAGTTTTGGAACGCAGCGTAGTGTTTCGCACCCTGTCTTCTCTTTTCACACCTAGAATGCTGCGTTCCATTGCCCGTTGGCAAACTCCAAGGCGGGACTTTTGTGATTCGGTGAGTGACCAAGTCTGAGCACCGTAGGTTAGGACGGGCAGAATACACATATCGATGAGTTTACGCTTCAGGGAAATCGGTAGATCACAAATTTTTACTAGTAAAAAAATAGTACAAACCGTCTAAGTTCCACCAAGGACAGTAGAATAGAAGGTATCGTTTCAGAAGGTAGATTTTAACTTTTTCTTTTATTCTTTATGATTCTAAGTGTAAAGGAAGAGCAACTTATTTTCGAGCAAAACAAATACTGATATTCAGCTGCATCCGGTTTGACTGGAAGCCGATCCTAACATAGATGGAAAAAGGCAGGCAGATGATGATGATGATGTGCCAACCACCAGGAGACATTATTTAGAATTTCAGACTAATATTGGGAATTTTATTATTGGGGATTCAATTCAGGCTTTGAAACGTAGACTACAAACATATTAAATTCAATGTCCCCATACAAAGAGATCCAATTAATGAACACGTAAATGCACTATGGGTTGGACGTTGGGTTGGACAGTCCACGTGGACTGTGCTCTGTGAACCACGCCATTGGCTGTCCCGACACCCGTCGCCTTCCTCTACCTGTCGACCAATCACAACGCTCCATGCCAAGCCATTGAAGTCATCTTTGTTTTGTACACTGGTTATTGACAAGGGGGTTAAAGGGGGGGGAAAGGAGGGGGTTTAGCTGCTACGTTATTCCAGGAGATCGTTATAACAATAGGATGCCAGGAACATAATAATAACGGATTTTCTGCTAAACATCATGAAATGCATCCCCGTTTTACAGCTATTACGACATATAAACAATACCTCCATACAAAATTTTACTGAAGTGTTATTGTATAAAAACATTGATGCTTTTCTAGAAGTCAAACCCAGGACTTCAAGTTTACCAGTCACTTACGAACTCTAAACCAAAGAGGTATTTAAAAATGACTTTAATAAAGACAAAAGAAAAATCGAAAGTGCGTGTCGACTTTTGGAGCTGACTATACTACTTTCGCTATATAGAAGATTCATTGTTTGCGATTCCAAGCATTTTAATAATAATTTGATAAGTGTAGGAATTCGTAACACAAAAGAATCATGTTTTCGGGCAGATAGTTGCGTGAACACTTCGTTTATACAACTTTTGGAGTTAATCTTTCTCGACACCGCCTTGACTGACTGAATGACTTTCAAAAAAGATATAAATTAAATTAATATAGTACAAATTAAAAACTAAACAAATTTTCAAACGGACCTTGTTAGTGTACTAAGGATTGAGGTGAAAAAATATTTGAATTTGAATTCAAATGCCCTAACTCCAGTAAGATGTTGCTCAAAACACTGACCGTTGAAATGGCTGTCAATTACATTACATACAACCACATATGGCCAGATTAGCAGGGGTGAGCGGGAAATGAACGGGTTGTTTCGACATCGAAATTCAATTTGCAACAGTCAGAGAAATTAAATTGGTCGGCATTGTAACGTACGCTGGTAGTTCGGAATAATCAGTGCATATGACGTTTGACGTCAAGGAAAATGACGTCAGTGCATTCGTTGTTTCACTCCCTGAGGCTCAGTCGGCTTTGAATTAATTAAACATTTCTGATTTTCACTTTGGAAAAGCTTGAAGAGCAGCAACAAATTTTGAATTAAAGTGTCAGAATCATGCACTGAAGCCTAGAATGCTTATGTTTTTAAATAATTCCTGTATATATTTCCCGGGGTAGAAAACAACAAATTGTTTTAAGAACTGCATAAAACAATTTATTTTGTTGTTTTCTACACCGTTTACTATTCAACCCTTTAGTACTTTTTTTCTACATTTTACAAATAAACCAAGTGTTTTTATTTAAAACAACATTAAGACAATCGCCTACAGAGTGCTGAGCGCCATTGCTAATGAGAAAACGTTTTCCTACCCCTAAATGTTATCCTATCTCATTGATTTTTTTGAATGCTTCCTACACAGTAAAAAACTAGGTTTAAAGGTTTTCTTTTTTTCAAAATTTATAATAGTTTGAAAGTAACAGGCGCCTAAGAGTTACTATTTTTATGACAAAATCTTCATTAAAGTAAAACTTTTATAAGTTTTAGAAAAAAGCAAAACCTACAAACCTAGAATATAATATGCTGAAACGATTGACGCCGGAATCTAAGAGATTGGTCGTGATTTAGTATATGAAAAACGTTTTCTCCAGTCGCGAGCTGCAACGCTCTCTATCGCACGATCCGGGGTTTTTTCAAAGCGCGAGTTTTTCTAAATTTGTACCTATTTTTTGAACTGGCAGCCGCTATACTATCCTCTTAAGTATTATTTATACTGATGTGCCACCATCCTTCCATATGCCGATTCCGGGGTTGATGATGAAATTTTTCCCATGGTGGATGAAAAAAAACATCAGATTAATTTAGTTAATTGTATTTAATTAATCTTAAATACAATATTAACTAAATTAATTTGATGCTCGATCACTGTAACAACTGTTAGAGCACGATTTAAGCATGACTAAACCAAACTAACATTAATGGAATTAACTCCTTTCATGCGAAACGCCTTAAGAGTAAATAGTGGGGAGAGACTATTGGAAATAGGTATTTGGAAAATCTATCACTGTTGCTCTGCGAGCATTCGGTGGGATACTCTTGCGATAAGGAAAACACAACCGTCTGAATGGCTTGTTGTAAGTTCGCCACAAAAATAATTCCCCACGATAAAAGTATGTTTTTTTAAGCTAGCCAAAGGTTTTTTTTTAATTTTGATTACTGTACGTTCGACCCAATTTTTTCAAATTATTAAATCCAGCACAAAACTCAGAACCGAAAACGAGGACACAATGTGGAACAGAAAGTACTAGGAGAACAGGATCAAAACTTTTTTTCGAGGGGAATTATTTTTGTGGCGAACTTACAACAACCCGTCTGAATAGCCTAAGTAAAATGTCATATTTTGTGGTTTGACTCTCGCCTATATTTTGTTCCTCTACTATTAGAACAATTTAAAAGATATTATGTAAACTGAATAAGAAGGATATAATTATAACGTGCCTTTTTTAAATTAATAGTTGTAAAATATTTTGTACAAGAAGCCTCTTTTGACAGCGGATTATTATACAGATAAATAAGATAATTTTTTGCTTATGAAAATAACGTATCATCAAAAAGCAATGGACAGAGGTATAGAAGAAGTTAATGTTTATTTTTCTGTAAAATAATCATTGCTGTATGGCCAACATCTAGAAGAAAACAGGCGATAGCGTTTTTATGGAGAAATGGCCACTCGCGTCCTAGTGCGGAGCGAGCTGTGCCGCGATTCGCCAATCACATGACTTGAATACACATGTGTCTCGTGGTCAGCCATGTGATTGGTGAATCGCGGCTCAGCTCGTCTCCGCTCTGCTCCGCTCCGCCTCAGTGGAACCGCAGCCTAACGGTTAAACTTGACTGTCTTATTCATTTTAATGAACATATAACATAAACTTGTATGTTATGAAGCTATAAAATTTGTCAGGTAGTATTAATTAAATAATAACTTATCTTATTCTATTATGTTGCTAAATGGCAATAGCCACTTGCAATCATAAATACTATTTAATAGTGTGTAATAATTGTAGCATACATATTCGACTTTTATGACATGGCTCACACGTATTAAGGCCGCTAACCCATTGGCGCTTTACGAGCGTTGACGTCAACGCTCGTAAAGCGCCAATGGGTTAGGTCGTGTCTGCTCAGCGTCGACGCCGCGCAGACGCGACGTTATTGTTTCGTCGTCGCGTGGCAAGCGTTGACGTCCGCTGAACGCGAGGTTAACGTCGCGCTCATAATACTATGGCCAACCAACGCGACGTTAACGAAGCGCAGAGGCGACTTTGACGTGGTTTCCACGCCACGACGCGACTTCAAAGTCGCGTCTGCCCGGCGTCAACGCTGAGCAGACGCGACGTTTTGACGTCAACGCTCGTAAAGCGCCAGTGGGATAGCGGCCTTAAGTTAATACATGCATAGCTTTAAGTGAGCCAAGTCATAATAAGTCGAATATATATGCTACAATTAATACACACTATTAAATAGTATTTATGATTGCAAGTGACTATTGCCATTCAATTGAAATCTTTGTAAAGTCTACGACTTGGAGGAATTAGCGGCCATTTTGACTAACACAACTGCCTATATTTTCATTATCGCCAATCTTGCAGTAAACGACAGACATTAACACTGTTACAGCACAGTTACGTTCGTTCGACCGCAGGAATTCGGTTGTTGACCACAAAACGCTTGGCACTATACAACTTTGCACTAATTGATCACACTTTCATGCTAATTAGAATCTAAAATGCCATTAATATTTGTGCCAATGCCACTGCTGTGTGTGAAGGCCTTTTAAAATTGTTTCAGATATTAATTTCTTACGTCCATTTCGGTTTTTGCCACTTCATTTTCAAGAAAAATGTGAAAAGGATTTATTTTTCTTTATTTATTATTATTATTACTGTATGTTAATACATTTTTAAATGTTTGAATGTATAAAACCAACCGTTAAAAAAAAGGTGTTTTTCTTACGTCCATTTCGGTTTTTGCCACTTCATTTTCAAGAAAAACGTGAAAAGGATTTATTTTTCTTTATTTATTATTATCTTTTATTCATCTTTGTCTTCATATAATTTACATTTTTAAATATTTCTATAAAACTAAAAAGAAAAACATTTAAAAGTATAAACAATAGTGGCCCACCGGTATCGGGAACAGGGTCCAAGCTACCGGCAGTCAAGGCTCCAAAGAAAGGAACCTCCTAACAATGCGCGCCGCCGTGTCTAGAAGGACTGCTTTCTGAATCAAGCCCTTGATCCAGCTGCCTAACGAGAGCCTCCTTAGGTGTTGGTCGAGGCTCTTGGCAATTAAGCCATGGGCCGACACGACTACCGGCACAATGACAGCTGAATCCACGCCCCACATATAGACAACCTCGCGAGCCAAATCAAGATACTTGATTTGCTTATCTTTCTCAGCTTTCACGAGGTTCCCGTCATGCGGGACGGTTATGTCAACAATCATTGTGCACCGCTCTGATCGATCCACCACCACTATATCAGGTCTATTAGCTACAATAGTCCTGTCGGTGATGATGCATTGATCCCAGTACAGTGTGATATTGCCACTTTCAAGAACTGGGTCGGGCACATACCTGTAGTACGGCACTTCCGATTTGACAAGGCTGTATTTCAGAGCAAGTTGCTGATGGATTATCCTGGCTACAAGGTTATGTCTATGCAAGTATTCTCCGTTAGCCAGACGAGAACACCCGGAAATAATGTGACGGATTGATTCGCCAGGACGGTGACATGCCCGACATACGTCAACCGTGCCATCCTTCACAATAAATCTCCGGTACCTAGTTATTCGTCATCATAACTTCATCCATAATTGCACAGACAAACCCTCGGTTTCACCAAAGAGGTCACCGGATCGTAGCCAGGCCACGGACGCTGACAAATCTACCTCAGGCCCATGTAGAGCCCGGAAAAAGCGTCCGTGAAGCTCCTTGCTCTGCCATACTTCCATGAGATCATTAGTGTCAAGCACCACAGGTTTGCGCCAGTTCTCTTTAGCCAAGGAGAGCGGGGTGAGGCCCTTGTCCACCGCCACTACATCTCGATGCATCCCCACGTCGGCTTTCAGGAAATATTCCCTGATATTGCATACCTCGCGATTGTGGAGAGTCTTCACAATCGCGAGGACATGAGAGTTGATGGTCATGGTTTGAGTTCATGGTCTTCAAGGCCGCCGGCAAGTGCCCTGAAACCATCCCTTCAATTTCGCTGAACGGCGCTACTATAAAGCAGGTGAATAGGTTTAAATATCTGGGCCATATACTTGTCGATGACCTTAAAGACGATGAAGACGTGGAGAGGGAACGCAGGGCGTTGGCGGTCCGTGGGAACATGTTGGCGCGCAGATTTTCTCGTTGTACCGATCAGGTCAAAATAACCTTATTTAAGGCATATTGTCAAGGCCTGTACACGGGAAGTCTGTGGTTCAACTGCTCACGGGGGACGCTAAGCGCCTTGCGCGTCCAATATAATAATGTTTTCAGGATGATGTTGAAACTCCCTCGTTTCTGTAGTGCCTCGGGGATGTTTGCCCAGTCAAATACAGATGGCTTCCATGCTGTCATTAGGAAGAAGGTGGCATCGCTTGTGAGGCGATTTCGAGGGAGTAGCAACAGCATCCTGAAAGTAGTGGCTGAGGACCTGAGTGCTCCTGTGCTGAGACATTTCATGCGGAATCATTGTCCATATGAAATGCCTCGTAAGTACATGACGCACTAGTTGTTGTTATGAAATGTTACTCTTATATTATTACTAATCCTAGTTTATAAGTTTTAGTATCTAAGGTGTGTACTAACAAAAATGGTTCCTATGTTGTCCCAAATAAAATAAATTATTATTATTATTATTAGCGTTTAGAAAACCTCGACCTCCACATTTTTATTTATTATTATTATTATTGTATGTTAATACATTTTTTTACCACGTTTTTATAAACTCACTTTTCTTGTTTGTTTATTTGTTTGTTTGTCGTTCCGGTTGGACTTTTGCAACTCAATTTTGAGGCACTTTCCGATAAGCTAGAAGGCTGAAATTTTGCACACGCTCTGAATTCTGATGACAATACATGACTAGCTAACAAACGTCATAACAAATCCAATATGGCGGCCTCCCCAAGATGGCGGACTGACTGCTTGAAACCCACCCAGACAATATGGGTATCAAATGAAAGGGTTTGCTGTCAGGAATACGAAAAAAATAGTCACGTGTCTTAAATCCAATATGGCGGACGTCCAAGATGGCAGACAGGCTATTTGAAATGCACCCCTATGATATGGTTATCAAATGAAAGGGTTTGCTGTCAGTAATACGAAAAAAATAGTCACGTGACTTAAATCCAATATGGCGGACGTCCAAGATGGCAGACAGGCTATTTGAAATGCACCCCTATGATATGGATATCAAATGAAAGGGTTTGCTGTCAGGAATACGAAAAAAATAGTCACGTGACTTAAATCCAATATGGCGGACGTCCAAGATGGCAGACAGGCTATTTGAAATGCGACCCTATGATATGGATATCAAACGAAAGGGTTTGCTGTCAGGAGTACGAAAAAAAATTGTCACGTGACTTAAATCCAATATGGCGGACGTCCAAGATGGCAGACAGGCTATTGAAATGCACCCCTATGATAAGGATACCAAATGAAAGGGTTTGCTGTCAGGAGTACGAAAAAAATAGTCACGTGACTTAAATCCAATATGGCGGACGTCCAAGATAGCAGACTGGCTGTTTGAAATCCACCCCCGATAATATGGGTATCAAATAAAAGGGTTTGCTGTCAGGAATACGAAAAAAATAGTCATGTGACTTAAATCCAATATGGCGGACGTCCAGGATGGCGGACAGGCTTTGAGGCACTTCCCGATAAGCTAGCAGGCTGAAATTTTCAGGGTAGCTTCAAACCCGATGAACAAAGATAAAAATAATAAAATAATTAATAGATTTAAAAAAATCTAAAAACCCACGTTTTTAAATGTCCGAAAAATAAGAAAATAACCCTACGGGGCTGAGAGAGGGGCCACTCAAAACGTGGGGGCGTATCTTTGCAATTTACACCCACGGTCTATACACGTCATGTAAATATATCCCATAAATAATCCCTTAAATATTATACGCCCCCACGTTTTGAGTGGCCCCTCTCTCAGCCCCGTAGGGTTATTTTCTTATTTTTCGGACATTTAAAAACGTGGGTTTTTTAGATTTTTTTAAATCTATTAATTATTTTTTAAATTTTTGAATGTATAAAAGCTACCGTTAAAAAAACGGTGTATTTGAGATTCACTGCCCATCGTTCCACGTAACACGTTCGTTTCTAGACCATTGACTGGAGTGAAACTATAGCAGCACAGACTATTTTTATCTTGAGGTGACGGCTTTAATTCAATCTTAAAATAGCTATTTATAAACATGAAGATAATTAATATAGCACTAAAAATACGAGCAAAACACAACAGCGCTCGTTACAACACAAAAAAAAAAACAATCAGTTGAATGAACTTCAATTTTGAAAACCGGTCTCATTCAAAGTGTAATAAAAATAGACTACTTTAAAATAAAATGGTGACGACTCAACTAAGTGAGTTGGTAATCTAGTGTTCCACACTCGTCGGTGATCATCAACGCTTTGTGGTTAACCGCAAAATTCTTGCGGTTTTATCACATGACACCGAAATCGTGAGTGTTATACAAATTATTGTCGAATGTATGGTTGCCATCTCTTATATTATTGGAAACCAGGACAAGACGTGGAAGAAGGAAGAAGTGAGAACCTCGGATTGTAGAGTCCAGTACCCGGACATGAGTCAAAGTGCGCACAGTGGCAACTGCGTCGGGAGGGGTGGGGGGACGGTGAAGTGTGCGTGTGTCGCGAGAGGCCCAAGATTTAATTTTTTTAAACCCAGACTACAAATTAAGCCCTCTCCGGACGCTCCCCGGATGCCCTCTAAACTAGTCAAATCCGGGAAAACCCGGACGGATGGCAACCCGAATGGCTGAGATTAACGATTTATTCTTGGGTCGTCCCGAAGTTTCGAAGCAAAAAATCCTAGTTCGTCCCGTGTCACTATTGAAGTTGTGCTTCGTTCCAAATTACATGTGCTTCAAAGGTCATCTCGCCTGTCATACACGAGGTTGTGAGTTCAAACTTGAACATGCAATTTATCTTTTCAATGCATTGGATTCAGTTTCTAATTCAACTAAACTGCCGGCTACAACATTTTTTAAAAATTTAAATATGGATTTGCTAAATATGGATAGCTTCAAAAGTTAAGAAGTAAAGGTGAGACCTTCGATGAAGAGAGCTTGCACAGAAGGAACTGGAACAGCTGTGCACCTGTGATTCCGACAGGATTGCAGGACCGCCGAGGGAAAGCGACAGAGCTATACAACACTACTCACGCTCATGTTAGCCACCTGATCAGTGGGATCGCTCAGCTGTCATCGCAGAATACCTACAGGTCGATAGGATTGAATCCAACACTCCTGCGACGTTGGAAAGATTTGCTCCGAATAAAGACATTAAAAGCCAGCAATAAATCATTTCAACAGAAGTTTTTTTTTTTTTTGGTGCAAATAAAGTCGGCCGTCCTGTCGATCATCTACTTACAACCTAAGCGAACTTACCCATGACGCTAGATTCGTGCGATTTGCAATTTCTACTAACTAAATAACAAACAAACAAGAAAAGTGAGTGTATAAAAACGTGGCAAAATTAAAATCGTTATAATGCTTAATGCATTATAAATATTTTCCTTTGTAGTCAATCAATGTGTAGATAAAACTAAATTAACTATTACAAAATAGGAAAAAAAACAACAGCAGGTACAACAATAAACTTTAGTTGCACATCTATTAAATAAAATCAAACCATAAAACCAAATAAAATTAAAACAACAAGACTAAATAAAATTAAACAAACAATAACAACTTTGCCACGTGAAACTTACATTAGGTAACTACACACATCAAAAGTGTCTAGGGATCAACTTATATTTTTGCAATAACTTTTCTCCTGATTGATATTAATTAAAATGTTCTGTAAGGATTCATCAAATAAAGTGTTATCGTTTGTCACAGTAACGATAAACCAAGTCACCTTTGCATTCATAAAGAAATTTGCCATTTTCCTAATAAAGGGATTTTTGACATTTGAACCACTAACATTAAAGTTCGAAAAAAAGACTGAAATAACAGTTTTCTTTAAAATTTTATTGGGTAACTTAAACAATTAATAATCCGTGTTTCTACCGCGAACACTAACAACACAAGAACATCGGTTTGGACTACTCAAAATGAGTTCATCCAAATCACGCTGTGGAATGGCCGCCCATGTTCGTTGCAACAACAAAAAAAGGTCTTCTTGCGACTGGATACCCTCCATATTCGGCAGAGCTCTTCTCTGTAGCATATCCCATGCATGCTCAATCGGGTTCAAGTCTGGCGACTGAGCAGGCCAGGGCAGGACATTGATGTTAGCTGCGGCGAGAGTCTGTCTTACAACTCTTGCGGTGTGCGGTCGTGCATTATCATGCATTAACTGAAATAAGGGACCGATTTGCACTTGTAGAGGAACGATGACGTCTGATACAATCGTCTCAGCATAAATTTGAGCGTTGAGGTTGCCTCTGATCCAAATCAACTCAGTTCTTCCGCCGATCCAAATACCCGCCCATACCATGATGGTTCCACCACTATAAGGATGGACTTCCTGGCAGGATTTTAATCGCTGTTGGCGTCCAGGGGTTCTCCAGTGTCGTATACGTCTTGTATCCGGTCTCATACCAAAACGAGACTCATCAGAAAAGCACACGAAACGCCATTGTTCTTCTGCCCAATTTCTGTGTTCAAGAGCCCATTGATATCGAATCCTACGATTGTGCATTGCTATAGGTGGTACCCGTAGCGGTCTTCGGGAATGAAGGTTCACTTCATGCAAGCGGTTTCTGCCTGTTTGGTCGCTAATTTAGTTCCCTGAAGAGTGATGAAGCCTCACGGCTAACATCATGGCGGTTATTGTTGGAGCTCTTCGAGTTAAGATTTGAATGTATCGGTCTTGTCTCCGTGTGGTGCAGCGATACCGTCCTCCATGGCGCTCAGCCACGGTACCAGTGCTTCGGTAACGTGTCCAAAGTCGACTGATAACACTCTGACTTGTATTCAGAGCTAAAGCCACAGTACGTTGCCGGGAACCAGCTTCTATCATTCCCACGGCTCTGAGCATTTCTTCCCTGCTTAAATGACGTCGCCGCTCCATAATAACGTTGGTTTTAATCAGTAGTAGGGAAACAGTAGCACTAATAATGTCTTCAATGCGTTGTATGTTTTTATAAAAAAAAAGAAAGAAAATATTGACAGCTGATTTTCATCTTTTACTCGAATTTGATTTACAGTTCCTGATTCAAATTATGAAATGCACCAAAAAGGATCCATATAAATTTATAAAATCATAAATTTATTACAAAGCCACATCTCAATCTCAAGAAATCCGCATAAAAATGCTTGATCCCTAGACACTTTTGATGTGTGTATTATTTCTATACAGTAACTAAACTCCTATCATCAAAAAAATATTTTATTGAATAAAAAGTTTTTAGAGTAGCCACGACTTTAGTTTGTTTTTGAAGAAGTGTATTGGAGTGGAGTCCTATTCTCTAATACCTTCAGTCTGCGTGGCCCCAGCGTTGAAAGGTTTGTCTGAAATAGATTTTCTACTATATGTTTAATCCTCGGTGCAGTACCCTTAGCACGAGTTTTCAGTATTTGAGACGTAAACTGGAACTTTGACAATTTCAAATTGACAATTTTCAAGGAAAAAATTAGTTCCTTCTTTGCACTCCAGAGGCGCTGTTCCATTTTTTCATACAAAAAACGCTGTAAATACTGGAAAGACGCTGTAAAGTAAAAGAGTGAAAACTCGTGCTAAGGGTACTGTTATCAGAAATAATGTGTTTCACAGTGAAATTACCAATGTCTGCGCAAACCACCTTGTATTATAAGTTCTGCGACATACAAATCGAATAGACGTTTATGTAACACAAATATGATCTATTGCATGAACTGCATCTAATCTTCTTGGTTAGCGTTTGGTTTAGGAGACGGCTCTAATTACAATGCTTGGTCACCAACCCAGATCTTTCCTTATAGGATCTTGTAGTGTTCATTTTATGGTCGTGAATGCGTCTGAGTCAAATATTAACTTGTCCAATATTAGAAGTAAGTGTTGCTTGCTTGTAACAGCTTGTTACAAACGATATATTTGCTGATTGTCTTTCCTAGTTGACTTTCGTACCAAGTTAATGACACACAAATAAATAAACTACTTCATTAACCTACTAACCAAAGCCTGGAGCCTTACCATGACCTCTTAACGCGATCCAGTTTAGGCTGTGGGAAACAGACAGAGCTATACAAGTCGTCTAGCGCCATCTCTTTCCCACAGCCTAAACTGGATCGCGTTAAGAGTTCATGGTAGGCCAAAGAGCCAACGGCCAAACGAGGACACAATGTGGAATCTGAACAGAAAGTACTAGGAGAACAGGATCAAAACTTTTTTTCGAGAGGAAAATTTTTTGTCGCGAACTTACAACAACCCGGTTTATTGAGTGTACGAGTATGTTATCTAAAGCAAAGTTAAAATAAAACAATATAGGGTAAAACACCCAATTACTGACCCTTTAAGCAGTTTTCCTTGTTTCTTTCTCAAATAAACCAATGTACGAGTTGCAAGTGGAAATGAATGTTTTTGGTAGATAAAATAAACATTGGAGAATGTGACTAAAACATTATAAATAGTGACCGACCGAAATTTCGGTTTCGGTTTCGGCCGGTTTCGGCCAAAAAATCTAGTTTCGGCCTTAGTTTCGGTTTCGGCCAAAATATAGCCGAAACTTTCGGCCTCGCCGAAATTCAAGTGTTCGTGCGTTTTCGTGCGTCGTTCGGTAAAATTCGTAGCTAACACGTGCTTGCTCGCTGGCGGCCCAAGCTCAGTCCGCCATCTGCACCGTCCATTTAATCGTGAGTTGAGATTATGTTTTTAAGTTTACTTCCAAGAGTAAGTCTTGTATATTAATTTCATAATAAAATATGTTACTTACGTTAATGATTAAAAAACGTATCAATCGTCAAGGTAGTGACCGTATTCATTCGACTTCTTTGAAATATGTAGGTAATGCAATTTTTTTCCACTCAGTAATTTTGTTTTGCTGAAAATAAATGATGCCGAGACTTCAAATCCAGTGAAACATTGAAAACAATGATTTTTTATAATTTCGAATAGATTTATAGCTCAGTAGAAGTTAAATATCATAGAAAAATACGGCACGACGGCACGGTTAGCAGCGCAGTGGCTGAGCGATTGGACTGCTGCGCTGCGTGTCGCGGGTTCGATTCCCGCACAAATATTTGTTTGATCTATATTTTATGTACATAGTTGCTTCGGGTCTGGGCGTTTATGTATGTGAGTTTATATGTTTGTAAACGCACCCACGACACAGGAGAAAATCCTAGTGTGGGGATTGCCCCACACTAGGAACTTTTTAAGTGTATATTCCCGTACATAAATGATATATATTTAAATACCTACTTTTTAAAAAAACATTGGTTTATTTAAAAAAAAAATAGGTATTTCTTAAAAAACAGCTATTGCTACTAATTAGTTTTCGTCAAAATCGGTCTCGAGACGCCCAGTTGAAAAATTTACCTGTATATCACATTTTTTTATGTGTTAATAAATGTTAAAAAAAAACAGTAAAAGTAAAATTTCAAATAAAAAATCTAAATTTTAAATGTCTTAAAAAGTTTCGGTTTCGGTTTTGGTTTCGGCCGAAACTGAGAGCAAGGCCGAAAGTTCGGATTCGGTTTCGGTTTCGGCTGAAAAATCAGTTTCGGTCGGACACTAATTATAAACAGTTATCTATTATTACAGTTATATATTATATAGCAAGAACAGGCCATTTGACCAGTTACTGTCATGCTTGTACCAATTACCCTCATGCAAATGACCAATTTTTTGACCTACTGTATCACAATAATACATTTAAAAATAATTAATTTTGAATGTCATAGGAGGTTTTATACGATGAAAAACAAATAAAGCTAATCTTATTGTCCTCATTAGCCTTCTTTTTTCAAACTATTTAGATCTTCAGTCTCCAAACGCGGCGAATAATATTCTTGCAACTATTTTTGAAGTTTTCTGGTTACTTTTGTTTTTTTTTTTACCCATTTTTCCTCTTGATTAGTGTTTATCTCATTGTTCTGTATCATGCTGCATATATTAAAACGCTCGCCGGCAAAATAATTTGAATGGATACGGCTTTAAATGTAGAAAGAGAGTTTAAAAAAGTTTAAATCACTAAAAAAACTGGTTTCCCATTTACAAAAGACGTTTCTGATTTATTAAATTTATGTGGAAGACCTCACAAGTGAAGAGAACATTCTATACAATTCAAAAACTAGCTCACACTTTGCCTCGGATATGATAGAGTAGGTCATTTTATACAAACATGCAGGTTAGAGTAACTTTTGCTAGACTGTTATGTATTAAACCAACTTATGACCGCTTATCGCGGCATTGTTCGAGTTATGTTCAGTAGTAGCACTAGTAGCCCCACGGGAACAATATTCCGGCATAAAAAGTATCCTATGCCCAGGTTTATCCACTTATCCAGGTTATAAAACTATCTGAAAGCTATTTTTTTTCAAAATCACTCTTGTTCACGTTTCCTATAAACTTAGAAGTTTAAAATATTCAGGAGGAATATCTGGAGATATTATAGAATGTAACAGTAGGCCGAAAATGTAAGCCCCTCGCTCAAGTTATGTTAGGTTCTCAGGTTACTACGTAAGGCATTTTTTTATGTTTGTGATTATGCAGATATACACTTACACACCCTTAGGGGAGCCAACGCCCATGGGCATTATACAGATGCATTAAAGTAAAGATATCTCACCATTAAAAATGAACTTTACATACAAACAGTGGTGTTAATTACTGGTATATTTGGTTAACTACCAACTATTAACATCTCATGTCAATTAAATGGTTTTTCATACTTTGAGTGTACCAGATTTTGACCCCATCATTTTAACAAATTAAGGGTCACTAAAACTAGAGAAACATGTAGAAAAGCATTATATCTGTCTTAAATAACGAAAATAATACCAAACTCTAAGGAATCTATCATGTAAAACTGAAATAAAATGACATTAAAAACAACCCTCAGCTTAGCAAATTGTTAAATTTCGTACTGATTTTGGCAGGGTATTTTATTATCATAGGTTTACGGACGCAACTTTGCTTTATTTATATTTTCTATGAGAACAATATAATAAAAGATAAATTATACTTCATTTTGTGTACTCTTTAAGCGACACTGCAAGAAGATTTAATATTATTTTTGGTAAAAACTATTAAGCGGTCAGTAGTTGGTGGGAGGTCGGCAATTGGGTACTTTACCCTAGTTTTATTTTCAGTAAACTAGGTCAAAAGTCGTGAGGTGTTAGCTACCAGGTATCGAGCCATTTTCATTATAGCTTTGAAATAGACTTCTACATACAAGTCTTCGATTTTTTATTACTAGGACATGCCGGTTTCCTCATTGATGTTAAAGAGTGGTGTTGAAGTAAATTACACAAAGAGCCTGCCTGGGTTCGAGCCACTAGGCCATTACTGCTGCGATATGGCCACGACTTTATTTTTTCATGTGAGAATCTTCATGACCGGATGGCCTTAAGAAAGGCGGAGCGGCAACTCAGACACGACTGACTAGAACAGAAGATGTGTTACTACCTTACCGGCAGGAGATGACCAGCAGTGCTCCAAGCTATTAGGACTTCGCCTAAGATTTTGGGGATTTCCAAAACGACCGCCTTTGGCCAAGTGAATTATAAAAAAATAAAATAAGTTAAAAATAACTAAAACCCGACTACGACGGTTTTAGTTATTTTTAACTTATTTTTTATTTACACTTTTTTGGGGTTATATTATTATTTGATATGTATATAATAATATCTAAATGCAAAGTTGCGAGTAAATTTCAAATGTACCTACTCATTAAGCCTTTTCCTTTGATACCCATGTTGCCACTGTTAGAAACAGGCAAAGTAGCTATAAATGTTTATAAAAGCTATAATTATAATGTATATATATTTCAAATGTGCACACCCCTTAATTTGATACCCATGTCAAACTGTCCGAAATTATTTTTTTTCGGTTACTACTTTACATCGCCTGGAGGGCGCCATATTGGATTTGGTGACACGTCACCTACCCTAAATCCAGCGGACAACTGAGACGCTTCTAATGACACCTCATTTGTAATGTAATGATACGTAGTTTAGAAGATATGAGGGAACAGACAAACATACATAGATACACACATACATACCGGTCAAAATCATAACCCTCCTTTTGGCTTTGCCGTAGTCGGGTAATTAATAGTAAATTGATTTAATGTTTTTTAAGCTTGAGGTTTGAGCTTATTGTCTTCTATATCTAACCAAGCTTCATAAACTTCCACACTTTATGTTCCAAAAGTAAAAAACACTAAAAGCGTAGAGTCGCATTTTCCATGCGATTTGCGTCCGTTACATAAGCAGCACGTGACGCTGCTTACGACGTTTTGTCACGAGCTGCCGCGGTATCATCCTCTACATATAAATGGGAGGTAATTGTGTGTTTGTTTGTGAGTCCACATTTTATGAAGACAAACGGAAAGGGAAAGGAATTCGTGCCGCATATGATTTTCTCAGTTCGTCGAAAGAATCATCCAAGTAAATGCTGATGAAGAATCAATGGACTGTTTGTGAAGGCTGAAGTTTTGCTCCGTTTTTTGTACAAGTGTTCTTGAATTTTTCAGAAGCGACCGTTAATTATGTGCTCCTGTGTTTAATACTTTCCATAACCACACGCCTTTATCTTGTGAAAGTAGACCGAAACAGAGGAAGGTCCCCCCTGCTAGTATTTCAACATTGGTACTCTTTTTTTCTTATGAATCGATTGTGGTCAAACCGTTCTGTATGTATACAAAGATGTTAAACAGCCTTGACGAACTCTTGTCTAGTCTCATTCAATCTGGGCGAGCTCACCAAATCTAAATCAAATTAATAAATAAAAATCTTAGAAATCATTTTGGTTTTTGAGCCAGATTGATGCCACGAGAAAAACTGTAAGTTTATAAAATACCTTGAACCTAAATTATACTATGGATCTACTGTACAGTCATTAGACCCATGATCACCTACGGAGCCGTGGTCTGGTGGCCTCGCACCAGGTTAGTCACCGCCTTAAATAAACTACAACGCATACAAAGACTGGCCTGCATGGCGACAACAGACCCGAGCCCATAGTGCCACTCCCCTTCGGTTACATACGTACACTGGTCAGGAAACGTACAGGTAATTTATACCATTGCCTGTGGTAGGATCAGGGTGAGTGTAGACAAGCCAAGGAGGCGTTACCCGCCATCAATAGCCGCTTCACCAAACTCGTGCTGAGGCTAACCAAACAGCAGCTGCGAACAGTTACAGCCGCCCTGACGGGACACGGCTCCTTTAATAAACACCTCTTTGTCCTAGGTATCACCGACAGCCCCCTGTGCAGAGCCTGTATGGCGGAGGACGAGACAGCAGCCCATGTGCTCCTACACTGCCTTGAGATTGCTTCATATAGGGCAAAGTATTTCGGTAACCCAGGTACTCTCCGCGAGATTGTCGGCAACACGAAGGCGCTGCTGGCTTTCCTCGGCGAGCTGGGGTGGATCGAATGATTTCTTTCCCACCCGCACGCAAAATACGCGCATATGACGTGGAGTTGCGGATACCAGCCCGTTATACAATACAATACAATACAATACAATAAAATACCTTAGATACATTTCTCAAGTCTTTCGCAATCGCTGGTACAATCTTAATCTTAGCTCTCAACCTATGCGGGCATACGGACGACGAGTAATGGGAGACTCGCTGTCCGAGTCCGATCATGAACCATGCCTGGATCGACGCGACGGCACGTCGTGCCCACGCGCGCCGCAATTACCTGTCAGCACAATGACGGGGCCCTCTCGTCGCGGGATACCGTGACCCCGGAACGTAAAGTGCTATTGAAGGAAACCGTGGATTTTAGTCAGTACAAGTCTCAGAGTCCCTCCTGCCCTGCCATGGGTTCCGAGGACTCATTCGATGATGTAACCACGCTGAAAAAACGTTCACAAACGAATACAAAATTATCTTCAAAGGTGGCCCGGAAATATGGTCCAAAGTAGGTACTTATTCTTTCGCCACTATTAAAGGCTATTTTAATGCAACGGTGGTAAAAGTAAGGCACGATGGCACTTACGCGGAGGTCATGCCCTCAACGCAAGTGCGATCGTCCGTCAGTAGACGTGGTCGACGATAGCGTGTCGTAATAGGCTGGAGCTTATCGCTGACATCAGTGAAGAGGGCGTTATGTTACTCAAATAAAACTTCATTAATTAACCTTTTAATTTGAGGTTGGTTATCGAGGAATCACAGTCAGAGTCAATGTATTATGTCGTTTCTTTCAATGAGTTACACCACTCAACGGTTCACACGCTACCTGTAACCTGCAGTGATGGCATAGCGATCACTGGTGATGATAGGCTAGGTTTCACCTGGGTCGCATACGCTTGAGGAATTCCCAGCATGGGCTCCCGAACGGCGGGTCTTGGTCGCCAAAATTGGGCAAGATCTGTCTCCTCTACCGGCAGTTGTGAAGGCCATGCTAGCAGATACAGAAATATGGAGAGAAGTTACCTCCTTCTGTGGAACAATGATGCTTCAGAAGGAACGTGAGCGGTCGATCCCGTCCGGAGAAGGAGGCGTCCGGGAGGCAACCGCCGTGGCACCTAATACGCCGAAACCCCGTCTGCGCAATGTTTAAGAATGGTTGCACCGGAGCTACGAGAAAAAACATCCTGTTGGAGTCTGGCGCTTTTACTGTGTTCCGTCGATGTGCAGAAGTTCAGTTTCTTCCGGGTAAGCTAGTTCCATCATAGGTCTCATCTTTGCTTTTGGACTAGTAAGGCCGAGAGCAAACTCGGACAAACGATCGAAATACAATTTTTAATAGTTTCTTGACGCCGCATTCAGACTGAGCCCTGCCTATCGAAGTACGATTAAGTTTCAGCCAAGAGCCCGTAGAAATCTTACCCCTACCATTTCACTTAAAAGACGTGCCAATCATCTAAAACACATCTCAGACAAATCAAAACTCGTCTGGGTTCAAACTTTTCACTGCTCTGAAACTTGGTTTGCAAATCTTGTGCTGATATGATTTATGATCATCAGACCGAAATATTTTAACATCCAAGCCAAATGTTGTAAGAAAGCGTACCCATGTCCATTGCTGAGTAGTTTTTGTGAGAAAGAGGAACAAAATATTTTAATCCCTTTATACTCACGGCTCACTTATGCACGGAGTATACTAGCATCACTAGTGTCTAAAGTATGTTTTTTTATTTATTTCTTAGACTCAAGACTCATTCATCACGATTGAGAGCAAAAATTCACAACTACCGCAAAAATTGTATTAAGTAGGTTAGGTCCAAAAACCCGAAAAATCCAGGTTAAGTAAAAGAACAATGGCGAAAAAATGCGACAAAATAAAGGTAATTTGGCCAAACAAACATCAGTTCTCATTGTCCACGCGGTCTATTGCGTCGGTTGCGCAAGAGTGCGTGTAGGAACTCATCTGTTACGAAACTCTTACTACTCTGTATACTAGTCGCATAATTGAGATCGAACTATGTTCTTGTACAACCAATAGAGTCGCTATTGACACAATTCTTTCATTTAAGATTCTGTGAGAATTTAGTTACTCACATAAACTTATTACAGAAGACAACACGTCTTCTGTAATAAGTTTAACAATTAGTTCTTAATCTCTGTTTGAACAATACCATGGGTTAAATTAAGATATCCCAATTTATTTGAATGATTTAACAGAATAAATTAGTAACTATATGTTTCTTTGTACTTTAAACTATTAACGATTATAATTGTCACAAGAAAGACAAAATTTTGCATCAAATTCGGAATCAGTGTTATTTTCTGCAACATAATTATTTAGGTAGCATTTCAATAAAGTGCACTGATCTTTAGTGGAGCTTCAATTTCTCGTTGTAAAGCGGTATTTTAGAACGATTATGGAAGTGATTTCGGTATTTTTAAACGATTAACCTAATTTTGCGGTTATGATCTCATTTTTACCAAATGCATCGTATTGTTACATAAAATATTTTGTCCCTAACCTTTGAGGGTCGGACTAAAATAAAACCTCAAAATAACATAAACCGGTTTATTACTACGAGTAACAATCTCCCGTATAATAGAATTATTTGATTAATTAATTGATTACCTCTAAATTGAATTTTAATAAATTAATTACCTTAACATTCTTAATATAATAACAACAATCCTTAACCTTGACAACAGTCCGGGAATAAAATTCATATAAAAATACTGTGGTGAGATTCTTTACCCTTTTTAATTAATTAAAGCTAGCCAGTTGTAACTTATGGATATATAGAAGAGCTGAGGTCGTGGGGAGTTGGAGATAAACCGAGTACTGTTCCGTTAACAAGGTTAAATTATAAGAATATTTACTGAAGCAGAACTAGGTAACTACCGGAACCTTCCAGTTAAAAACAATTATAATAATTTAATTAATGGGCGCCAGGGACCTGGAGAGTCCCGAATCCTGGAGCTGAAGATATCCTCAAATCTACTGTCACTTCCGGAGGAATGCAGAAAGAGCTCAAGATTCTCAACATAAAGTTCGGTGTAGTACCGACATCAACACCGGGTACCAAAATCACACCGGTGTTCCAAGGTGCGGTGATAACAAAATAAATATAAAGAAAAAAAACCGTCACGCCTGCGCTCACGCTAGGCGGTGTCTGCCAGCCGTACAGCAGCCTCGGCTAGGCTCCCAGCGGTGTCGAGGAACGGGGTCCACGTCCCAAGCTCTTAGCCGGCTTCTAATGAGACGGGCTAAGATCTCGGCGGCGGATCGAATTACTCGAGGGGCCTCACCTCACTGCAATTGACAAACGGAGACCAAATAATAAAAGTGTAACTTATTCGTTATCCTCGATGTGATCGAGCTGTGTAACCTATCAGACAGAACCTCGGCCGGCTCATGGCCTTTATTCAAAATGAAATACGCGTGGCGTCCGTCCACTACGCCAAGGACTTATGCCGTTTTCCTGGGCAATACTTTAACCCCTAGGTCAACCCTGAGAAATTGCCTACGGCATACGATTGGGAAATAGCTGGTTTATTACTCACGGTTATTGCCGGGGAAGGCGGCGTGGGCTGCGGGCTGCTGCACGTTCCACCGGGCAGAACCGCGACGACAGGCGCTGTTAGGAATCCTGAAATAATCGTTAAGATTAGCACGACGTTATTCCCTCACACACACACCCTTCGGGTGGACGCACAGACCACGCTCACTCCACTAAGGATACCGACTTACCTTTTACGACTGCGCACCAAAAACTATGTGTAACTCCTCAGCGAGGCTGGCGGCAAGTGACGCTCGTCATCCTAGCAAAGTCATCGCAAATCGCCGGCCGGAAGTCGGTTAAGGGTCGGGTGCCCACCCCATGTCGAACTCCCGGATTCGGCGGAGAAACCACTATCCCGGCAACGACCACAAACACCTCACACCAGAAATTCACCTTGAATACTGTGGAACGACACTTGCCACAGTCGGCAATGAATCACACGAGACTAGCTCCAACTATTCCGTTCTTCACTATTCATCTCTCTCAATAATTGATCACCCAAACAGTTTCCATCAGGGGAACCATTCCTACAACATTGTCGGGGAAAGAGGAGAACTCCACCTGACAACATTAAAGTTGACATTTCCCAGAGACAATCCACGCAAAAGTCCACAGATTAAAAATGTATCGATTCGGTCGAAGGTTCTCGAATAAAGTCTATATTGAAAAAATTAAATCATTTCCGTTTATGGATATTTAGTTTATTATTAATTTCTTTTATTTATTTACTATTTAAAATTGATAATTATTACAAAATGAGTTAGTTCATATTATTTAAAGATTTGTGATCCTTAGATTAAAATATCGATTATTTTATGGTTGTTACTTCGGTAGGGGGCGCCTCGAACTGTCAGAATTGACGTCTGACGCAATGAACGACATGTACATGGTAAACAACCAAAGTTTTGATTAAAATAATAATTGCGGAACTGTTTAAAAGAATTTAGGAAAGTGATTTATTGTTGGGAAATGAAACCATCGATACATAGGAATGGTTGACCAATGAATGCAGGTACTTGACACTTTGTTTATTAGAAACGCAGCCGCGAAATGGCAACCTGAGCCAGGAACACAAAAACAATGTAACAGTATATAATGTTAAGATTGGCAGCTAGTAGAAGCTCCAAAAATATCTTAGGTGCATTCGTTTTCTTAAAAAAAGGTAAGAACGCAATTATCTAAACTCAAAACGTCAAACTCGTACAAATACTCGACATACTCAGCTAGCATTAAGATACAATACGTAATGTAAATAGGGACGACGAGCGCCCCCGTTAACCCGAGAGATCACCTCAATGCACGACCTGGGCAACGAACCCGCGACCTTTGCAAAGAAAGTCGCCTTACGTAACGAGTGCGAAGCGCGGGCGCACATCTCACTTTGACCATTATGTGAAATTTTAACTTCTAATAATTTTATAAATGCAAAAGTAAGTTTGTTTAAAATCAAAATATTTTATTTCACATAATATTTCATGGGGAATTATGGTAACATTTAACGCACTTTGTTTTTTATTAATAATATTTAATACTTAATTCAAGCAATGTGTTATTTAGTGAAAACCATTATTTTTAAAACAAATTATTTAATGAAATGAAATAGAGCCATTATAACTTTTATTTAGCTTTTCAATACCTATCCAACGATGTGCAACACATGGCTATACTGGCTGGACCAGTTTTCATACAAAACCTGGCTTCATCCTTTTGATTTCTTAAAGTAATCGCAATTTTTTTGGAATACGTTGCCAAATATACCTTTAATACCGAAAAGTACTGTTCACAAGAAAACAACAACAATATTCATTATGATAATAGATGGTGCTATGGTATTATGTTTTTTTTTATCATGGTAAATTCATCAAAATCAAATGATTCCTTCCAACCCTGGGTGGGACGGGGGGAACAGTTAAACTTATACCGTCTAAAATCTACGGTCTATAAGAGGGGGGGGGGGGGTCAGTTTGCTGACACCTCCGTCAACCCGGGCATGGTCCATGACGGACGACGAGTCACCCATCACTCGTCATCCGGTGGCACCCATCACGGTGGCCGGAAATCCGATGCCGTGGGCTTCCCGAATTGATTGTCAAATTCTAAAATGACACTAGTGAAGGCGCGAGCAAAAGAAAGATATAGTTATAATTTATCAAGCTGTATAAAAAAAGGTAGCGGCGCGGCAGCGGCGGGGTCGCGATGGTATGCACAGCATTGCGGCGCGGTGGCGGTCGTGTACATGAGCCGTGTGGGTGTGTTTGAAAGGTATTGCACCAGGGGAGGTTGTGTCCGTGGCATTAAGTCTTCATATAATTGATACAGTCATGTCTGATTGTCTGTCGTAATCATTACACGTGTCGGATTTTGTTATTTTTAGGATTCCACAAGGAGTTTTAATGTGAATTATAAAAAAATATACAAGAAATCGAAAGACACTATAATAACATAGATTAAAAGTAACTACAATGATTTATTAGCATTTAAGGAGATATTCGCTTTGTAAGCAGCCAGTTAGCTGTCTGCGATATCATCGTTTCAACTACACACATCAAAAGTGTCTAGGGATCAACATATATTTTTGCAATAACTTTTCTCCCGATTGATATTAATTAAAATGTTCTTTAAGGATTCATCAAATAAAGTGTTATCGTTTGTCACAGTAACGATAAACCAAGTCACCTTTGCATTCATAAAGAAATTTGCCATTTTCCTAATAAAGGGATTTTTGACATTTGAACCACTAACATTAAAGTTCGAAAAAAAGACTGAAATAACAGTTTTCTTTAAAATTTTATTGGGTAACTTAAACAATTAATAATCCGTGTTTCTACCGCGAACACTAACAACACAAGAACATCGGTTTGGCATACTCAAAATGAGTTCATCCAAATCACGCTGTGGAATGGCCGCCCATGTTCGTTGCAACAACAAAAAAAGGTCTTCTTGCGACTGGATACCCTCCATATTCGGCAGAGCTCTTCTCTGTAGCATATCCCATGCATGCTCAATCGGGTTCAAGTCTGGCGACTGAGCAGGCCAGGGCAGGACATTGATGTTAGCTGCGGCGAGAGTCTGTCTTACAACTCTTGCGGTGTGCGGTCGTGCATTATCATGCATTAACTGAAATAAGGGACCGATTTGCACTTGTAGAGGAACGATGACGTCTGATACAATCGTCTCAGCATAAATTTGAGCGTTGAGGTTGCCTCTGATCCAAATCAACTCAGTTCTTCCGCCGATCCAAATACCCGCCCATACCATGATGGTTCCACCACTATAAGGATGGACTTCCTGGCAGGATTTTAATCCTGGGGTTGGGAAGGGGTTCTCCAGTAGTAGTAGTAGTCGTATACGTCTTGTATCCGGTCTCATACCAAAACGAGACTCATCAGAAAAGCACACGAAACGCCATTGTTCTTCTGCCCAATTTCTGTGTTCAAGAGCCCATTGATATCGAATCCTACGATTGTGCATTGCTATAGGTGGTACCCGTAGCGGTCTTCGGGAATGAAGGTTCACTTCATGCAAGCGGTTTCTGACTGTTTGGTCGCTAATTAAGTTCCCTGAAGAGTGATGAAGCCTCACGGCTAACATCATGGCGGTTATTGTTGGAGCTCTTCGAGTTAAGATTTGAATGTATCGGTCTTGTCTCCGTGTGGTGCAGCGATACCGTCCTCCATGGCGCTCAGCCACGGTACCAGTGCTTCGGTAACGTGTCCAAAGTCGACTGATAACACTCTGACTTGTATTCAGAGCTAAAGCCACAGTACGTTGCCGGGAACCGGCTTCTATCATTCCCACGGCTCTGAGCATTTCTTCCCTGCTTAAATGACGTCGCCGCTCCATAATAACGTTGGTTTTAATCAGTAGTAGGGAAACAGTAGCACTAATAATGTCTTCAATGCGTTGTATGTTTTTATAGGGAAAATATTGACAGCTGATTTTCATCTTTTACTCGAATTTGATTTACAGTTCCTGATTCAAATTATGAAATGCACCAAAAAGGATCCATATAAATTTATAAAATCATAAATTTATTACAAAGCCACATCTCAATCTCAAGAAATCCGCATAAAAATGCTTGATCCCTAGACACTTTTGATGTGTGTATTTATGGATAAACATTGTGACTGATTCTGCAGTAAACGGAATCCCTACAATGTTAAAGCTGTAAATTAAAAACAAAAACAAGACAATCAGTCAAGCAATTTTCGAGTTACGAACACTCATTACATTACACATGCAAATAAACGTCGAAAAAATGACGAAAACAAAACAGTACGGAACATTAATCACGCAAGGTCGACGAGGCTTGACCGGTTTATAATAACTTACATGTATTATGCTAAATAGCTTTAACATTATATTTTTTGTCTTCAAAAGAGAGAGGTGCATCTGAAATTTTTGGAATTGCAAAACATATTTTGATTTATAGTACACAAACTTTTGCGTGTTGGCTTGCATCACTAATATCATATAATGATCTAAGGACCTCCTTCACATTTTGATTCGTGACGCTATTTCGAAAAAAGAGTCCTAGCTTCATAATATTAATGGTTATTTTCAAATATCTAGACTTAGCCGACGAGGTCGTAGACACGTGGGTCAACATTGCAAGTGGCGACGTCTATGATAACATATTTAAACTACACAAATATTACTTTTAGTGTTTCGCAAAATTGCACACTATACTGAGCGAGAATGGGTTATCAATCTTCCAGACGCCTAGCCTAAGATTCTTCCGTTTTCTCCGGAGAATGAGGCACCTTATGCTTGGTATGCCTGTGTCGAGGGACTGTCTTCTCCACTCAGGACTGGAGGACTCGTTTGATGATTATAAAACGTAAGAAAAGGCCTGATATACCATCTAAGTTCTTTATTACAGCCCAAACAATTATAGCTAAGTGCCACAACAAATAGAACGCTTGATTTGGAGGGTTTCATAAAAAACCGGAGTTCTGGTTATGACTGTAATCGTGAGCTTCCTCTCTCAAGAGCCCTGGCAGATACTGGTGAGCTACTATGCTAACTAGATAAGGCCGATGTTTCGTACCAGACTAAAAAAAAACAGGCGAAATAAACTCAGAGGCATCGTCTCTTTTTAGTTCCAGTTACTGGGTTGTGTGTGGCGGTAAGATAGGCAGTCACTCCATGTAAAATACTGATATTAGGCTGCACCTGGTTCGACTGGAAGCCGACCCCAATATAGTTGGGAATCGGCTAGGTATATGATGATCTTGTACTCAGCTATTGAAGGTTCATTTACTATTTTAAAGGGTGATAGTAATTGGCCCTTTTCGAGTAAAAAAAGCAAACGTCACTTATGTAATCTTCTTATTGCAGTTGCATAACGTTCCATCGTCCATCGGTGTTGCACAAAGTTAAAAAGCTGTGAAAAAAACTGAATAGATCGACATTTGCTTATTAACGTTCACTAACAATATTTACTTTACGAGGTACTTCATTATATGAGAAGTCAAACGTTAGAAACGTCTGCTTAACAATATTACAGCCTCTGCGAAAGGGGCATGCTGCGTAAGGTAAGCATGTTGCTTAGAAAGGGTCATTTTGCCAAAGGGACATTCAGAAAAAGGGACATTTTGCCACCTGTAGTCATTTTCCCAAAGGGCCATTCTGAGAAAGGGACGTTTTGCCAATGTCGTTTTGTAAAGAGACAGAAAATTTGCTTATAATAAAACTCAATAAATCTGTATTTTTTTGTTCATCTGACACGCAAAATGAATGTTTTTCTTGTCAAACTAAAATCTGCCACATTCATCTAACATTTGCAGTGTATTGCAAATAAATTGATTACATGTCTCGGTATACCAAATCTCATTTTTAAATCGATTAGAAATCTCCGCTGGTCCCTCTTCATACTTCCTTATCGTTAAGTTCCCACAATTATCTCGGGGTCATAGATTAATAGGTAATTAATGCAGACATGACAGTTGTGTCTAGAAGTTTATTAATTTGTGCCTTTTCTTTTTTGACGGTAGTATATTTTATAATGCCTATATTCGCTTATATTAACTTCCTTTTGTTATTTCTCCAATGGAGATGCGAATTGATTATTTTGTGTTTAGAACTTTTAGAATTATATAAAATACCCTGATATGTTAATTTACAGATACGTTCACTTGCCCCAAAGGTTGCTGAAAGATACCTATATGCTAGACCTCCAATATGCTATGTCTTTGGTTTTCATTACTTTTGGTGTGAAATATAAATACTTATATCCGGCTGACCGAGCTTCGCTCGGTTTTTAAAATGTCTATATCTTGGGAACCGAGCTTTTCTCGAACCTGGGACCTTGATAAATCGATTCCTTGAGCCGAAAAACCCCTAATCTGTAACTTTCATGAAAATCCTTGGAGCCGTTTCCGAGATCCTGATTATATATAAATAAATATACAAGAATTGCTCGTTTAAAGATATTAGATAGTCTCTTTTTTTTTTACTTAACCTGTTCTGTCCCACTGCTTAGCGAAGGCCTCCCCCAATTCCTTTAAGGTACTCATTTTATGAGCCGCTTCGAACCAGCCCTCATGGTAAGCGCCAAGGTCGTCTTGTCACCATTTTCTAGGCCGTCCATCGCCCGGCACCCATTGTGTGGAGATATTTGCCCATCGGTCTTCTTGCATGCAACAGGCGTGAGCATGATCCACCCAATCCCACTTTAGCCCAGCATGTCCCTATATCTTCTTATTATGTAAAAAATGGATCGCTAAATGTGTTGCTAAGCCCATAACTTGCAAACGGCTGGACCGCTTCGGATAATTCTTTTTTTTTTGCTGTGTTTGTAACCATCAGGACAAGGTTTTAGAGGACGAAAATCATCATGTTCACCCGTGCGAAGCCGGGACGGGCCGCTGGTATCTCATAAATCATAAGTTAGATAACTCCATTTCAAACTGAGATAGAAGCTAGTTGTCAGCATCAATAAATTGTAAAACTATTTAGTCCATCACGAGCAGGGACTCTCGCGTCCATTATTTTTCAATACACTAGCTCACGAAGGACGTCATCATCATCAGCCTATAACAGTCCACTGCTGGACATTGGTCTCTTCAATCGCACGCCATTTCACTCGATCACCGGCTACTCTCATTGCCTTCATCCGACCACAAATCCTACTCCGTAGTTGTTACTGAGAACAAACTGGTGAAAAACGCAGGAAAATCATTCCTAACCCGAGAATAGAAACCAAAACCAAATGCGCGGCTGTCGCACTTGCGACCGCTGACCCAAAGAGGCGACGTCGTTAAGTTAAATTGCGTTCATCCGGAAATGACTTAGAACACTTCTACTTAGTACCCCTAATCTTTGCCTCACGCGTGGGAACTCGACGTACTTGAACTTACTTTCGATTGACAATCTCCGACAATGCTGGGAAACTGTGTGTGCCATCCTCAGCCTTTGTAGACTAAGTGCAGTGAATCAGTGATTCGATGAGTAGCAAAGTACCGGTTTATTTGGGAGCAACAACCACACAGGTGGCACTTCAGGTTAAGCTACATTTACTGAAGTTGGTACGAGGATGGGAGACGCATTCATTAAACAGGGTATTTTTTGTGAAGTGCAATATTTTTTCTTTGGTTGCATTTTCAGCAACAGAACAAATTCTATAAACATTTTTGTTATTGATGATCGTTATTTGAGTATTCCCAAAAATGGAAGAAACTTGATTTGATAAAAATAAACAATCTGTTTTTCAGTTGTACTTTGCATTTCAAGATGTCTTTTTGAGATAGTATAGAAACCTTGGCTCAATATGTCTGCGCGTTTGCCTTCGGTGTTCCCAACCACAATCAGTTTTTTTCAACCTTTCATCACCTTTGCGCTCTATCTAGATAGATACTCGTATATAACATAAATGGAACCTTAATAAAAAGGGAGACATTCTGTGCCGATACGAGAATACCTTTCCCCATGAGATAAGGGCTCGTTCACACAATGGATGTATGTATTATTAATTATTTGCATTGACGATTAGTCAAAAAATTATTTCATTCCTCAAAACTGCAGACCGTCGACTTATATGAACTTATTATATTCGTTCCTTTTTATATTCCTAATTACTTACATACAATAATTTATGTATTGTGTCATGTCACGGAAATGGTTGATAGTCAGAATGCGTTTTAATCACAAATTACAAACAATAAGAGGAAACATTTAATGACATTATTTAAAATGATAATTTTATAAAATCCGTGGGATAATATTGTTGGTATTGGTACTACGTATTTAATTACTATTTTTTTTTTGTGTCTTCCTGTATGTAAGTTCGAGACATTTCTAAGATTTATTGGCTTATTTTGTTAAGCTGAGTCCAGACTACGAATTGAAACATATTATAAGACATAGTTACGACCTTTTACAACATGTTTTATTAACATTGTTTATGTTTCGTTATCAAAAATGATAGATAATCAAGTTTTGTAAAATATTATGTTATTAGTGTGGTAGTCTAAGGGTGCATCCCTTAGAGACTAACTTTATTTAAATTGTCGATTATTATTATTTAGGTATAAATGTATGGTATAGTTTCTTTAAGTGTAAAAAAGTATTAATAAATACAGCTAAAGCCAATATCCAATCTCTGGCCATACCCAGGTATACTCCTTGGTATGGCTGGCTGTCAAACTTTCCTACCACTGACTATACAAATAAAAATATAAATATACAATAAATATACAACTGATATAAACAAAGTTCCCTTATTGAGGAGCTCGTGGCTAAAGAATTACAGCCCCACAGGCCGATCTTCCGGGTTAAGCCGCGCTTGCCGAGGTTGGTTTGTGGATGGATGACTATCTGTCATCTGCCATCTGTTTCCTCCTTGCCTCAAAAAGCACGTAGAGCCGTTGGGCCCGACTGTCATTTATAGATCTTTGACAGTCGTTACTATTAGTCAGAAACTCTAAAGTCTGACAACCAGTCTTACCCAGTTACTGGGTTGTGGACGTCCGGTAGGCAGTCGCTCAATATAAAATACTGATATTCAGCTGCATCTGATTTGACTGTAAGCAGACTCCAATATAGTTGGGAAAAAGCTAAGATGATGATAAAGTACAAAGTACCCTATGAAATAAAATATTATACAGGAAGACAAAAAACATCTTTCTAAACAGAAGCAGAACAGACACGGTACTCGTAATAACTCGTCACTCCACTAACAATGGCTCATCAAAGCATTGGCCTTAAAAACAAACATAATCCACAATGTGGAATTGTTTGCTCAGAAGGTTAACACTTAAGAGGATTGTATAGCGGCTGCCTTTTCAAAAAATAGGTATTTAGAAAAACTCGTGCTGTCACTTTCGCGCGTTGAAAAACCCCCGATCGCGACTGACTGTCTGAGTATTTTTTATATGAAATTTGTCTCTCAGGAGAAAACGTTTTTCACATACTAAATCACGTCCAATCTCTTAGATTCTGGTGTCAATCGTTTCAGGTTCTAGGTTATAGGGTATTCTAGGTTTGTAGGTTTTGTTTTTTTTTTCTAAAACTTCTTTGTTTTTAAAATACAAAGGTTTTACTTCAATAAAGATTTTGTCATAAAAATAGTAACTTTTAGGCGCCTGTTACTTTCAAACTATTATAAATTTTGAAAAAAAGAAAACCTATAAACCTAGTTTTTTACAGTGTCAGAAGCATTCTAAAAAATCATTGAGATAGGATAACATTTAGGGGCAGAAAAACGTTTTCTCTTTTAGTATGGACGAGCGCGACGATAGTCTTAAAACAAATGACGACCTACCTCAATTTATACTCCACACTTTTTATAAAACCAAAAACCGTATTTTTAGTAAAAATAATTGAACACTCTCACTGTACAGTATTTTGTATGTACATTCGGATTCCTTTATCGTGGTAAAATCATCAAATGAGTCCTCCCACCCAGGGCAGGATGGGAAGGATTGTCAGACTTATACTGACTAAAATCCACGGTGATCCTTCAATAGCCTTTTACGTTTCAGGGATACGGTTACCGAGTGAGACAGACCCGCGTCCCCGGCAGGCTTTGGCCTTCTAGCGGGCCCCGTCAGATTGCTGACAGTGCTTTAAGAGGATCGTCTACCGAGCGCTCGTCCATACTAAAAGAGAAAACGTTTTCCTACCTCTAAATGTTATCCTATCTCAATGATTTTTTAGAATGCTTCTGACACAGTAAAAAACTAGGTTTATAGGTTTTCTTTTTTTCAAAAGTAACTTTTAGGCGCCTGTAACTTTCAAACTATTATACGCGCGAGTATTTATTGAAAAAAAGAAAACCAATAAATTTAGTTTTTTACTGTATACGAAGCATTCAAAAAAATCATTGAGATAGGATAACATTTAGGGGTACCTAGGAAAACGTTTTCTCTTTTAGTATGGACGAGCGCTCGGTAGACGATCCTCTTAAGGCGCGTGTGGATCACGACGCACCGTGGACCCGGGCATGGTTCATGTGAGGATAGCGAGTCACTCATTACCTACTCACCATCACGCATGTACGATGCGCCTACGGTGACCGGAAATAGCTTTGTGACGTCCATTGCCGAGGAAACTTGAATCAGCATTATTACGAGAATTTTAGTTTTTTTTTTGTTGTCATTCCACCAGTGGCTACAAACGGGGGCGGGGGTTGGATATCGGGAGTCCTTGAACGAAATAATGCATTTCCACTATCTGTTCATTTACCAATACAGAAATATTAAGGTTCTCGAAATATAATTATGCGCCAAAACTTGTACTTATATGTATTATTACAGGCCAGCGAATAATAATATTTTTTTTGAATACTAAACGTTATTATAATTTTATTGAAACATCCCTTGTGTTAGTAAAAACGTTTAATAACGGTCAATGAATATTAACTGAAAACTTGTGTAATTTATGTAGGGTGGTCCGCTTTTGTATAAATAGAGGACATGGTAATCATAATAATCTTAATGTTAATGGTACTTTGACAGATGTATAGAGAATGGGGGTACAACCCTTGTACCCAATAATCCTTTAGGCACTATTAACAGTTGCAGGAGGCGGAGCTTATAAAAATCCAAAATGGCCGCTCGTTAATGCATTTATTTTTTGCACTCTTCATGAGTGCAACATTCTTATCCCTGTGTACTTTTTATCGTTAAATAAGGAGCTCGTGGTTAAATAATAACAGCCGCGCAAGCCGATTTTCTGGCTTGCCGAGGTTGGTTTATGGATGGATTACCATCTGTCATAGCGAGTTTTCTCCATGCCTCGGAAAGCACGTAAAGCAGTTGGTCCCGGCTGTCATTTGTAGATCTTTGACAGTCGTTTCTGTAACTCTGAAACTCATAAGTCTGAAAACCAGTCTGACCATGGGGCATCGTATTGCCCAGTTATTGGGTTGTGGAGGTCCGGTAGGCAGTCGCTCCATGTAAAATACTGATATTTAGCTGCATGTGGTTCGACTGGAAACCGATCCCAATATAGTTGGGAAAAAGCTAGGCAGATGATTATGTACTTTTATCTTTAATAACTTAACTAAAACTTGCATAAGTGTTTCGTTTACTTGTAAATTGTATCTGTTTTATCCATAATAATCGACGGCCAACCTCTAGCCGCAGAATAAAAGCAGGCAGAAGTAGATAAGTTCGTCAAGAATGAATGAATGAATGGTTTATTTCATTACATTGCCCCACAAAACTGCTTACGCAGTTTAACTGTGAGATCGTTGAATCTCTATTACAATAATAATATCAAAATTTCAGCTACATCCATAAAGTAGGTTGTCAACGTTTCGTTCGAAATGCGGACGAGTCAGTTCTTCTTGCAGGACCATTTGCCCAGTTAGTTGTGAAACCTGTAATTGCCTTTATAATATAATTAAAATAAAAGGCGACAATTATATAATATAATTGTCGCCTTTATACTTTTGAATAATTCAAATAAATTAACAACTTAAACTTCTGCTTATTTTCTTTGCCTTGTTATAATCCATTGTTACAAAAAGGTTTTTATGTCTTAGAACATCGGATGATCCGATTTCTTGTGTTTTGATTTATTTGTTAAGCTATTTCCAGGTTGGGCTTAGATATAACAGATGTTAACTAAAAACTACCTGCTCATATAACATTTATTTTTAGGGCACCCTATACCCTGCGAAGTCGCGGTCGCCTTAAATCGCTTGTAGCACGCGAAATGGCAGAGATGTGTACTTACTGGGTATACACGCGGAGTGACGTATGTGTCAAGTTTAATATGCACCACGACCTTTTCAATGACTTATAAGGTTTGTATGTCAAAATGAAAAAAAAAAAACGAAAAATGTATCAAAATATCTAGGGGCCAAGTACTGGAAAATTTTATGTTCCCCAAATAATGTAGTCACCAGAGGAACTGTCTTCAAGCACACTCCACAAATTCTTTTTTTACGTCGTAATATCATCAAATGAGTCCTCCCGCCCTGGGTGGGGTAAAAGGGGCTGTCAGACTCGTAACTGATTAAAATCAAAGTGTTCCTATAGCTTTTTATGTTCCAGGATCATGGTCAAATGTTGAGAGAGTCCTGCGAACCCCTATACCCCCAGATCCTTAAAGGAAAATTAATCGTATTTCTACAAACAGGATTTATTACCCGGACGCATAGGAAATGAACCAGACAACGACGTTTATGATCAATTCCACTTCAAAATCAGACGTCTTTGAGAGCAAATTTCGCAGATGGCACACTAAAAATGTTTACCTACACGTTTTCAGGGTTTTCTTGTGAACTAACGAACTATTTAATAATATTTAGATGTAGTTTGGCCTAAGAATGAGCATAGTGTTTCAACGTGGCAACGTTGTCAGTCTTGTTTATATTTAACTGCGGCCGAGGCCGGCCCAGAAAAAGCTGGAGAGACGACCTGGACACTTACCATGTGGGCTGGTTCGAAGCGGTCCAGGAAAAGAGTTCCTGGAAGGAATTGGGGGTGGCCTTTGCTCAGCAGTGGGACAGAACAGGCTAGAGAAAAAAAAAGCAGTTTAGTGGGGCAATGTACACACAGCATACAGCACATCACTACCTATATCTGTATTTCTTTAATAGATTTTTAACCTAATCACAATAGTGGAAGCGGGGATGTCAGACGGCCACTCAGAAATCCTTGTACCGAGCTGACTAAAAGCTGGTACTGAAAACGAAATACTGGTCCATCGGTAAATTGTGTCGGAAATCAAATAGAAAAGATTTTTTTTTTTCTTTTTTAATTTCTTTTACAGTATTAGAGGGCAGTAAATATTAAACAAGCAGTTTTACCAACCGTACAGTGGACTTATCTACTAACAACTGACTGCGATTTTTGTCCGTGTTATATCTGAATTCATGTTCAGAAAAAGAGAAGATTTTTTTTAGTTAGTAATACTCGATTATACCATAAAATTTGTCGTTTATTCTCTAGCTGTGCCCGCGACTTCGTTCGCGTGGATGTCGGATTTTACAATGTATTTTTTAGTGCGAAGCGCTTAATTCTCGCCACGTTTTTTATGAATCATATCGTTTTCATATAATCCCTGTATTTAGAATTTATTTTTCAAGAATGTTTGAGGTGATTATAATAAACGCCCTCTGTCGTTCAGATTCAGAAGAATTGCTACTGGATTAGAGCAACCATTCTATCTCATTCCATCCCACTCCATCCCCCTCCATCCCACTCCATCCTACTCCATCCCACTCCATCCCACTCCATCGCACTCCATCCCACTCCATCCGACTCCATCCCATTCCATCCCACTCAGTCCCACTCCATCCCACTCAATCCCACTCCATCCCACTCCAGCCCATTTCATCCTACTCCATCCCACTACATCCCACTCCATCCTAATCCATCCCACTCCATCCCACTCCATCCCACTGCATCCCAGTCCATCCCACTCAGTCCCACTCCATCCTAATCCATCCCACTCCATCCCACTCAGTCCCACTCCATCCCACTCCATCCCACTACAACCCACTCCAACCCACTCCATCCCACTCCAACCCACTCCATCCTACTACATCCCACTCAATCCCACTCAATCCCACTCCATCCCACTCCATCTTCCTCCAGCCCATTTCATCCTACTCCATCCCACTCCATCCTAATCCATCCCACTCCATCCCACTGCATCCCACTCCATCTCACTCCATCCCACTCAGTCCCACTCCATCCTAATCCATCCCACTCCATCCCACTCAGTCCCACTCCATCCCACTACATCCCACTCCAACCCATTCCATCCCACTTCAACCCACTCCATCCCACTCCATCCCACTACATCCCACTCCATCCCACTCCATCCCACTCCATCCCACTCCATCCCTCTCCATCCCACTCCATCCCACTGCATCCCACTCCATCCCACTCCATCCCACTCCATCCCACGTCAACCCACTCCATCCCACTCCAACCCACTCCATCCCACTACATCCCACTCTATCCTAATCCATCCCACTCCATCCCACTCCATCCGATTCCATCCCACTCCATCCTACTCCATCCCACTCCATCCCACTCCATCCCACTCCATCTCACTACATCGCACTCCATTCTAATTCATCCCACTCCATCCGATTCTATCCCACTCCATCCCACTCCCTCCCACTCCATCCCACTCCATCCTACTCCATCCCACTCATTCCCATTCTAGTGTGAGTCTAATAAAAACCTTTTCTTTCTTTCCATTCCATCCCAAACCATCCCATTCTATTCCATTACACTCTACTCTACTCTACTCTACTCCACTCCAAACCACTCCACTCCAGTCCACACCAGTGAATAGGTATGTAGTTTTTCTATTCCAAGCTAGATCGCGCTACTGAACTGCGCGTCTCGGTGTAAACTGACCGTAATTTTACTTCTGGGTCTGGAACACTTTAAATTCAAATATCTTTTGATAGACTTAACCGATTGCAATGAAACAAAAACTAAATTAGTCCTCAAGTTACGCTCGATCGTTGTGTATAAAGGTTATCTACATTGCCTTCGTACATTTAATGTTTAATCTTAAACTTTGACAATGTTTTACATAAGAATAGATAGAAAGATTTTAATGAGTTTATCAAACTGACACAATAAGCCAATTAGCCGTCATATAAGTGACAGTTATGACTTGAATACATTGGCATTTTAAATTGGCAGTTATTTTGCTAAGTTATTACGTAACGTCAGTCACTGATTTTGCTTCGTTATAAAAGGTTATTAATTATGTATTGTTTATTAGTGTTAAATAGTTGTGTGTTTTTATGTGTGGCCTTTTCAAATCATAATTGAAATTGTCATTTTATTTTCACAAAAAATTTGCAAAAGTTATGCGTAATAGTGTCTTGTGATTTTGAATTATTTGCCTCCGTTGTCTGTCTGTCTGTCAGTAAGCTTTATCTCATGATCTGTAACAGGTAGATAGAATTTTCACAGAACGTGTGTTGTTGTCGCCTTACCAAAAAATAATGGTTTGGTCCATGTTTAACCCCAAAGATCTTACCACAGTCCATGTAGAACCCCAAAAAAAAGAGAGAGTGGTCCCCTACTATCAGTGGGCTATAATTATTATTTCATGATTGATAATAGGGTAAAATCAAAAGCATTTATTTCAATTAGGCTAGTTCCAGGTAGTTTTAAAAAGGATGGGAAACATTATTTGAAAAAAAGAGTATTATTTTATACTAGAGTGACGTAAAGAGTGTGGTCAAAATTCATTTGCAACAGTTCTTTTTTTCTGATCAGTATTACAAACAGCGGGGCTATTGCGAATCTTTGTTGACAGTTCAAATGATGATCACTTGCTCTGGTGAACATCAAATAGCCGTCAAAAGGTACATTTCGTATTGGCTTTTGCATTTGCAATGAAACTGATAATTGTAAATGTTCCCTAAAATCAACTATTCTAACGCTCTTGAAGCACTTTTGAACTTAGCCTCATAACAGTTGAAAAAATATAGAGGTGTCAAGCCATTCAAGTTAGTTGACAACTGCTGGTCAGTGACTATCAAGTTAGCCAATAGCCCTGCTGAACAGCCTTGCCGCTGTGCTCTAAAAAAGCAGAACAATAAAAATCACCAAAAATTCTTTGTTGCGCCGAGTCCTCCATATCTTTTCACCAGTTTACGTTATGTAATATTCACAACTTAGGCACAGCCTTGAATAATGCGTTTATTTACTAGACATAATATTTATTCAGACTCAAAACTAGGTAATGATGACATTAGAAATTGTTCCCCAATGATTAATGCTCTTACTTATATTACGTTAGCCTTTTATGAAAGCAAAAGTGCTTGTATAAACCAGTTCTTTGTCATCTCGGGTCGCGTCGATTCTTTTTCCCAGTCAATATTGACCTGCTATTTCGGTCATTTTGTATGCTTGTGACTACGGTATGTGTCTGTGTATACTGGTCATTACGTCTGCATAGTTCAGATTGTAAGCATATATCAGAAACTGGTTTATTGTCAGATGATAAGGTATTGATATATTGCCTGTGTTTTTGACCTAGATTTTTGGGGCGATATTGTTATATTTTCTTTTTTTTGAGATGCTGCTATGCTGACCTAGAGACGCGCCTACGTCATTGATGATCAGTGATAAGAAGGTGGGACAATGGTATGTTGAGGTAGAGGTTGCCGGTTCGAACCCTGTTTGTGTCCGCCTACTTAGATCCTTTCAGAAATACTGTCAAGTTGCTGCAGTTATTCCGGCACTTTATCCAAATAATAGATTATTTGGGTAGGTACTGTAGCTGAAGAGCTTATTTTTCTGAAACAAACGAACAAATAAGATGTCATACCCATAAGTAGAAAACATAGGTCTTAAAAGTCACCTAGTAGAAAAGTTTTTCTGAAAAAGTGTTCGAGTTAAATTAGACCGAATGTAAATATTTGATTTAAATTTAATGTTAAATATTTCATTAATTGGACTCTTTATTATAAAAACTTTTTCAAAAATAAAAGTAACCGACTTCAAAACAATCACAAAAAAAGGATAAAATAACATACAAAATAACATTTCTTACGGAAGTCGGTGGTTTTCACAGAATTTCTATATTAAAGATAATTCATAACATACAGCAATAAAACAACTAAACATTATAATATATTAACATTCGAGAATAATAATTCTGCAAAAAATCATTTATTTTATTAATCATTTAAAAGTTTCTTTAATGTTTAATCGTTAAAGTTAGAAGTATTGAGTGGTCAACTCTATACAATCATTTTTTTTTCGGGGTCCTTATTATGGAAAGTAATTTTATTGTACTATTAATATAATTGTTTTGATTTTTTTTTGTATTTGAGGTTAAGAGCACACGATGAAAGAAAAAACTGTAAATACATAATAACTCAACAAAATCGGTTAACTACGACACAATTCCCATTCGCGTAAATGTTCCAAACTGATGGTTTCGTAACACTCACTTTCGGATTGCGTGAATTTCACTCACAAAACATAATTATCGTTAACATAATATTAAAAAAAATGTGCCTAGATAGATATAATTTGACCAAATTGTGGGTCATTTTAACCGGTAGATATCAGCGAGTTAAAAGCAATTAAGTAGTGAGATCACATGACTGTGATTTATAATAAAGTTTATAATTATTTTTGACTCCACCAATCAATCGACACACTTTTTATACATACATACATAAACTCATTTCATCTTCCCATGCGCCACCTGGTACGATCCATACACACTCCTTTCGCCTCATCCACATTCATACAGCTGGTCATACACACACGCCAATCACGAGTACTACGTACCCGGTCTTTCTGAAGCACTTCACCAATAAGGTCAGTGTACGTCTTCCTAGGGCGTCCCCTGCTGGCGTTTCTACTCATCTCCGTCTTATAAATTCCTTTTGTTATTTTTAATCGCCTTTCACTCATCCTCTTAACATGACCGAATTATCTCAGCATACCCTTTTTCATTTTTTGTCTCTATGTCCTCTTTTAACCCGCAACGTTCTCGTATAACCTCATTCCTCAATCTATATTTTAACGTTACCCCACACATGCTGCAAAAAGATCACATTTTTTGGTATCAAAATCGGGATTCTTTTATAATATAATTTGCATGGCAATAACAAACTGAGACGTAACTAACTGGTTAACATAATGATTTTATTATTTATTTATCTCAGAGCTACAATGAATATTACCATTTTTTGAAAGTTTAAGCCTTTGTATTTAGAGACACTGTATTTTAGAAGTATTGGTTAAAAGTTTCACTCTGTATATTATCTAGGTACTGTTATCTGCTAGCACAAAATATAATTTATTTTCTTCGCCCTTGCTTACCTATAGTTTCTACATGTTTCCTATTTAAATAGAAAAAAATCAATTGTTCTCGAGTAGGTACATCATGTGATGAATAATATCACTCAATTTATGCTGGTGATCGTAAACACTTCTCCTTCCATCAAAAAACACAGCTGCGTTGTGAAGGTCATCGTGAAAGATTGCACATATTTATATCTTTTTTTCTGATAAAAAGATTTCAAAACATAACATACGAGTACCATTTTGAAACGTGTTTTTGAGGGTTTTTCCAAAACGTAGGTAGTATTTTTAGTCTGCCATTGTTTGCCGTTCCATTTGTCGGCCATTGCGCCAGTGATCGCACTAGATCCTGCATTTTTATGACCAAGCGCGAATGGACGTGATGGGGACGGGGTAAGCCCACTAAGTGCATTAAGCAGACCACACGCATTGTTGAGACCTTTGTCCGACCGCTAGCGACTTATTCTCGCTTGAGGAACGAGAAACGTAGGTACAACGTAGGTGCAGTATCACAATTTAGGTATAACAGAGGCTTTATCACAAGATTTCTGTATTTTATTTACAGCGTACTTGAAGTATTCAGTGCGTTTATTGTATGGATGAAAAACTGTCTCTAGTGTATGAACGAGGAACTATTTTTTTCTTCAAAATAACGTCAAACCTCCAGTTTATTTTACGTCACAAAAACAGGAAAAGTCATGATAAGGTAGGATAGTCAATTTCTGATATAAGAACTTCACTTACATAGTCATTTTTCATTAAGAGTTCATCAACTGGAATAGTTCGTCATTTTTATTTAGATAGTTCATCAACTGGAAGATCACAACATGCGGGGAGAACTGTATTAGAGACAGTTGGTCGTCAGTTGGTTGAATATCCACGGACCTAAACTAAAGCGCTGTCTTCTACATTTAAGTCCGAACTGCTAGTTTGTGGAATCCAGCGCCGGCTTCTATTTTCTCCGACGATCATATTCTGAACGCCTTCAAAACTAACTAATCGGTTTTTTCAAGACAAGCGTACCCTAAGCCACAATTATCGCTTTATATTACTCAATTGAATGTAAAAAAGAAAACCAAGTAGCTTTTTAGTAGGTTTCAAATCGCGAGCGGTGTGACCCAATCCTGAAGGTTTATTATTCAGTACGCCATTAGAGCCTTTTGGAATGAATACATACATAAACTCACGCCATCTTACCATGGGACAGGCAGATATCACACACAACACCACCAGCTAAAATTTCTACATTTGTGTACTTCTTTCGTATCATGAGAGCAGGTGGCCCAGTGGTATCGGTCTCGACTTACGAGTTGTAGGTCGTGGGTTCGAACCCCGACAGGCGCATTACTTTGTGTAATTTATTTCATCACCACTGCTCTCAAAACGGTGATGGAAAACATCGTGTGGCATGTCCTAGAACCAGCAAAAATTCGAAGACATGTGACATCTACCAACCCGCACTGGGTCCGCGTGGCGGATTATGGCCCACTCCCTCTCACCGAGAGGAGGCCTGTGTCCCAGGCAGTGGGAACATTATAGGCTGATAATGATGATGATGATGATGTACTTCTTTCATCTCATCCACCATCGTACATGTGGAATGGATAGACAGGTACTTACAGGAATTTTATTTTCGAACCAGTTGTTTCCTGAGATTATCGCGTTTAACCAAACAAAAAAACAAAGAAAGTCTTCAGTTTTATAATATTATATAACGTAAAGATTAGTGAAGATGTTAAGCCAAATCAAAGCTTGCAAGACTTGGCTGCGTCTAGTAACTTATGGCTACAGAAGAATGGTAAAAAAAATACGTGTGGCACTCGGGGGTTGCCGCGGTAAAGCTATTGCATAGCATTTTTTTTTAGGCTTTGGTCAGCCACGTCAATCAAGTGAAACGTCAAGAAAAACAAACACCGTGCCGAAGTCTGCCGAACTGAAACGACGTTAGACGATGCAGGATGTTAGGTTTATTTTCGTTACGGATTTTCTTGATTCGGTCGCCGCGCTCAGAAGGCTAATTCACGTAATTTTATGACGCGCCGATGAAGTAGTAGTGCAGTTGCAGTTAAGTTCAAGTTCGAGTGATAAACGGTATTCTTGTAATCTTTGAACTGCGCGTAAGCTGCGCGTGAACTGCACGTCAACTCACAGGAGAGAAAAATTATTGCCCACTAAGTAATCGAATGGAATCGATTAAATTTCAATGAATATGACATTAATAAAATATTAAAATAATTCACCAGTACAGATTTTAGTGCTGATTCACAATCAAGATTGACAATCATGTTGCGATCCAAAACACGCACAAAAGACGCGCAACAGTAGAATACCGATGATGCGCTCGCGTAACGCGAACTTGACGCGAGCGTGTCTGACAGCGGTAGAGAATACGAAAAGCGTTGTTTTGATCGAAACTTAACTGCAACTGCACTACAACAGCACTTGTTTAGTTACGTGAATTGAGCTACTGAGCCCGGGTTAAAAGCTATGCAATAGCTTAAAAACCGTGGAGCAGTCAGCACGTTGTTCTTATATAACCCGTACATAGATAGACAAGTGAACTCTGTGCCAGCCGTAGCTTAATTACATAGTAAGGTTGTTACATAACGGTATCAGATTTTACGAGATGTTTCCCCATGGCTCGCATCACGCGTCTACCTATTATGGTGGAGCTCATCTCGGCTCGCATTTTGTTATTGTAACTTCGCTATTATGAAAATTGAGATGCATATAACTGTGGTATACGATTACGTAATTTTTTTTATGGATGTCTTCGTTTTGATATTGGTTTTTAATTGGGTTCTCAAATGGGATTGGGTGGGTCACGTTATCCGCACGCACAATAGTCGCTGGGCAAAAATATGCACTCAATGGATGCCTGAGAGTGGACGACAGCGCCGAGGCCGGCCCAAAAAGAGATGGCATGGCAGGACGATCTAGACGTGTACCTTGATGGCTGGTCCGAAGTGGCACTAGAAAAGAGCACTTGGAAGGACATGGGGGAGGTATTTGCCCAGCAGTGGGACATAAACGGCTAACGTTAAAAGAACGACTTTTTGATCCCCAGGTTTTTTTTTGTTTGTACTGTTACATTGCTTGTTCTGAACCGGATTTCAATGGATGAGATATCACTAAAATCGATGACACAAAAAGTCTAAGTAAAGCTTTTATACAATGCAAGAACCTGTATGCCAGTTTGACTACATTGCGATATTCGTTTGATCAACTGATTCAATGTTCATTAATAGTTGGCAACTCGCATGTAGTACTCGTGTGTTGGCTGATACCAAAAATAGACTAAAGTAATACAGGAGACGATCAGGATAAAAGTGTTACACAATAAAATCACTTGTATAACCAAACTACTCCTTTATGAAGACGGTTAAAATCACGCCGAATGCTGCTAACAAACCGCTACATGACCTCGTGGATCGCGACACGTTCGCGGAGGTTGTGTCCCCTGCCTCTGTCATTAGGTGCGTCCACACAGAAGAAGCAGCCTCGCGAGGCATTTGTCGCGCGAATCAGCTCAGTTAGTGTGGACGTGTCTCGGCCGTGGAAGGGCGCGCGCTGCCGCGGGCGAGCGATCGAACTCCCGAGCCATCCAGTGTCGGGTTTTTGTTTTGCTCGCATATATTGTTTCAACAATAGGCGCGTCTACACAGAGCAAGCAGCCTCGCGAGGCAGTTTCCTCGGGCGGCAAATGCCTCACGAGGCTGCTCGCTCTGTGTGGACGTACCTATTGTACCATCAATAGTAAAACAAGAGTTTTAAGAACCAATCAATTTTATTGCACGCCAATTACCACATTGATGCAATCTTTGATTGATAACCTCGCTTGAAAGTGGAGTAGATGGCAAATATGTTGCTGAGTAAAATGTCAAAGTAGTAGGTGGAATACTTATTATTACACAATTTATTCCAATCAAAGAGGCGTATGTGGTCCGACGAATTCCTCCAGCACTGAAATTTGGCATGGTGAAAGAAGGTGATACAGATTACAGATGCACAATAAACCAACTTTTTTTTTTTTTTTTTTTCGAGAAGACCAAAAGTTGAAAATTGCTTATAACTCTCTGTGAAAAATTCCTCAGCCTCAAATACTCGGGACCCGACGGCCTGCCAGGGAAAGCCTGGGTCCTGGCCTCGCGGACTCTCGGGCCTCGACTGGGGGGGCTCTTTAGCGCATGCTTGGAGAGGGGCCAGTTCCCGCTTCGTTGGAAGACGGGGAAACTGGTCCTGATCCAGAAACCCGGGCGCCCTGCGGACTCTCCGTCCGCATTCCGGCCCATCGTGCTGCTCGACGAGGTGGGCAAGCTCTTGGAGAGAGTAATTGCAGACGTCGGGCACCTGAACCGGGTGGGCCCGAACCTGTCGGAGAGCCAGTTCGGCTTCCGCAGGGGGCGCTCGACGGTGGACGCCATCATGCGCGTGAGAGCCCTCACGACGGGGGATGCAGTGGCCCGGGGCAGGGTCGTCTTGGCGGTGTCTTTGGACATCTCCAATGCCTTTAACACCCTGCCCTGGAGTTGCATCAGGGAGGCACTCCGGTATCACCAGGTGCCGACCTACCTCCGCCGCATAGTCGAGGACTACCTGACGGACAGAGCCGTCATCTACCCCGGTCACCGGGGAGAGTGGAACCGGCGAGAGATGTCGTGCGGTGTTCCACAGGGTTCGGTCCTGGGACCGCCCCTGTGGAACATCGGATACGACTGGGTGTAGCGACCTCCCTGACGGCGTCAGCGTAATATGTTACGCTGACGACACGCTCGTCCTGGCACAGGGAGAGTCGCACCAGGCGGCGGCCGACGTGGCGACGGAAGCGGTTGCGACAGTCGTCGATAGGATCCGGCAGTTGGGACTCGAAGTGGCGCTGCACAAGTCAGAGGCCATGTGTTTTCATGGCCGTCTGAATGCGCCGCGGTCAGAGTCCCACATAACGGTGGGAGGAGTTCGCATCGGCGTCAAGAGGACGATGAAGTACCTGGGACTCTTCCTCGACAGCCGGTGGAACTTCAGGGAGCATTTCCTGAGTTTGGCCCCAAGGCTGAACCGGGCGTCGGGCGCCCTCAGGCGTCTGCTGCCCAATGTCGGCGGGCCAAACGCCTCCTGCCGTAGGCTGTACGCCGGCGTCGTGCGGTCCATGGCCCTCTACGGGGCCCCTGTGTGGGCCCTAAGCATCCGGACGCGACCACTGAAGTTGGTCGCATGCCAGAGGGTCATGGCTATCCGGATGATCCGGGGATACCGCACGATTGCCGGCGAAGCGGCCAACCTCCTTGCCGGATTACTGCCCTGGGATCTGGAGGCGACTGCCCTCCAACGCGTCTATGAGTGGCGCGTGGAGGCGCAGCGCCGGGGCGTGACCCCGCTGCCTCGTGAAGTCGAGGCGCGGCGGGAAGAGCTCCGGCGCGATCTCAGGGCAGTATGGAGGGGACGACTGTCGCGACCGAAGGCCGGGCACGCCGCAATTGCGGCGGTAAGACCCCTCTTTGAGGAGTGGCTGGAGAGACGTCACGGCGTCCTGACCTATCGGATGACGCAGGTCCTCACCGGACACGGAAGTTTCGGGAGGTACCTGTGCCTGATAGGGAAGGAGGAAACGCCCGGGTGCCACCACTGCGAAGATCGCCCGGAGGACACAGTAGAGCATACGGTGCAAGACTGCCCAGCTTGGGCGGTGCACCGACGTGTCCTCACGGCGGCGATAGGCGGAGACCTCTCGCGCCCGGCATTGGTTGCGGACATGCTGCGGGGCGAGACGGAGTGGGAAGCGGTCTGCTCCTTCTGCGAGGCAGTAATGCTCGTGAAGGAGGAGGCGGGCCGCGAGCGAGAGAGGACAGCGTCCTCCCTCCGCCCCAACCGCAGTGGTAGGCGCCCGCGGCGTCGGATGTCAGCAGATGATCTCCGGCCACCGTAGGCGCGGGCATGCGGGCAGCGAGTAAAGGGCAACTCGCTGCCCGACCAAGGACCATGCCCGGGTCGACGGCGCGTTGTGTCCCACGCGCGCCTCGAAAGAGCGTCAGCATAATGACGGGGCCCCCCTCTCAGAGGGCCAAAGCCTGCCGGGGTCGCGGGATTATTTCCTTACCGTGACCCCGGAACGTAACAGGCTATTGAAGGACACCGTGGATTTTAGTCAGTAGAAGTCTGACAGTCCCTCCCGCCCTGCCCGGGGTTGGAGGACTCATTTGATGATTTTACCACGCTAAAAAAAAAAAAAAAAAAAAAAAGCCTCAAATACTATTTGTAGATGTTTTAGTTACAATAGTTAAGTACGAGTATAAAATCCAACTTTTCGATTTCAGTGTCACTCCAAATTATTTTTTTACATATCGCTCTCTAACTTCTAGTGAAAAATTGTTTTAATTGTGATTTCTTATCCTTTAGTGGAGTGCCGTAAGGTTTATACCTCGGAATCCAGGACCAGTCAAGGAATCTTCATAAACATAAAGGAAAACATAATTATATATATTAAGAAAAACTGTGATCTTGTCATCACCTTCCTGCCCTTATCCTTTACTTGTGGTCGGCGCAACATGTTTTCTTCTTCCATTCTCCCCTATCAGATGTCACAGTATCATTTACTACTTTTTCATTCAAATCATTCCTTAGACAATCCAACCATTTTTCTTTGGCCTTCCTCTTTCTCTCCATCCATCAACATTCATACTCATCACTCTCTTAGTCAATAGAGAGATGAGAAAAAATGAGATTTTAAAACGTTATTATTATTTTTTCTCTCACTCATCAATTTAATTCTTTTTTTTAACCGACTTCAAAAAAAGGAGGAGGTTCTCAATTCGTCGGAATCTTTTTTTTTTTTTATGTATGTTCCCCGATTTCTCGAAGACGCCTGGACCGATTTGGAAAATTTTTCTTTTGTTTGAAAGGGTATCCTTTCAAATTGGTCCCATGATCATCAGGTCAGGATCTGATGATGAGATCCTAGGGAAATCGAGGGCAACCTTCAAATTTTATAGGCACATTGTACCATTTTCATATATTTTCTAAAGCTGTTCAAGTATTTGCATCCGATAATCATCATCTCAGGTGGATGAGCTGATGATGGAAGGAACAACTCCTCTAGTAAGGAGTCGGCATCGACTGATTTAGTAAATTATGTTTGTGTTCGCATATCTCCGGAACTACAATTCCGATTTAAGTAATTATTTTTATGTAGTACTAGGTATTGTTCAACTTAAGGAATACTGCAAGTTTCATCAAAATCGGTTCAGTCGTTTTTGAGATAGGGAAGGAATGAAGATGTTAACGATGTTATTACCGGTGCTACGGATTTCTTACATACTCGTATGTAAGAAAATTATGTATTTGACAAGAATTTTGGTTGAATATTTATACAATTAAAAAGAGTTAAATAAAAACTTTTTCAAAAAAAAATGTAACCGCCTTCAAATACAACCACAAAAAAGGGTAAAATAACCTAGAAAACTTTTCTTTCGGAAGTCGGTGGCAAAAAACAATGAAATTAATAAAAAAAACCACCAACTTCCGAAAGAATAGTTTTGTAGGTTATTTTACCCTTTTTTGTGGTTGTTTTTGAAGGCGGTTACATTTTTTTTGAAAAAGTTTTTTCATTATCATCATTCTACCTACCTTAGATACTAAGGGTATGCAGCATACATGTTCTTCCACACTTCAGATTGCAGATTGCAATTTATTTAAAATTCGATCAAAGGGCGAGCAGCGCCCGCTGTTCACTATTAATATTCGTCTCACGCCACTGTGTCGAGTTACATTTGTATCTTTGATTAGGGAGTATTGTCTGTGACTATGTGTACTGCAGTGCCTCGTGTGTCGGCTAAGGGTCAGTACACACCGAGACGCGACGCGACGCGACGTGACGCGACGATACTTTAAATGTGTATATTTAATTTACGTGCAGTAAAATAGATAGATTTGAGTCGCTATTGCCGTGCGCTGCGTCCAAGTGCGTCGCGTCATCAGTGAAATGTGTATCTTTTCGTGCAGTTAATAAAGTTAGGTTTTGAGACACTCTATTGAAATGTGTGTGCAGCATCGCGTCTCGATGTGAATGGACCCTAAAGGGGACTAGGAATAGAATACGTGCCCCTCAGTGTCTCCATTATTAACACGTTAACTGTCCCCATACATAATTTTTCGATAACCCCAAATGTCCAAATCATTTTTTGTAATATTCTGTCTCAAATCAATACAAAATAACTAGTTTTGGATAAATAATGCATAATTAACAACAAATCACTCGGTTTATCACACTTTTTACCCGTGTACCGTATTCGGTACACGGACTGGTCGAGTTGGAGCAGCGTGTACACTTGGCGTGTACCGTGGACTTGTCACTTGTGAACGTCTAATAATTTCAAACAATAACGCCTTTTTTATTAATATCCTTGTTTATGGTCATTGAGAGAAAGTAAAAAGGCTCAAATTTTGTCAACTGTCAAATGGCTAAAGTGACAACTCACATTCAAATTAGTTTGCCCGTTTGAGCGCCAATTTTTTGTTGTGTGAATAATATTAGATAAATATGCAGAACTTTGACGACGAAGATATCAGGAGAGTGTTGGAGGAGTCTGATGGTGAAGATACACTGTTCAATGTATATGACCATGAGGAAATTGTCGAAGACGATGATGTGGAAATTGATGAACGTGAAGAAGAGACAGTCGAAGCAATCGCCAGAGACGTACAACATGGTGGAGAAATGGGTGAGTCTGCGCATCCTGAAATTCTTAGTGGACAACATGAAAATGCTGAAATACCAGACAGCCCCATCACCATCAGTAACCCACCAAATGTATCTTCACGAACGTCGAGGTCAAGACGAATACGATCACAAGTGTCTCTTGACTCCGAGTGGAAGGTAGTTGTAAAAGATTTATCGAGAAAACCTTTCACAGGGCACGACGAACCAACTCGTCAAAATCAGCTATTCGATGTAAACACAGATCTTTATACAATTTTCCGAAAAATTGTTGATGATGATGTCCTGAAACTAATGGTACAACAAACAAATTTGTATGCCGCGCGGCTTTTACAAGAACCGGCAAAGCCACACAGTCGCAAAAAACGATGGTCAGATGTCGACGAATCAGAAATGCTGAAATTTCTTGGTGTAATTCTACTAATGGGTATAATACCCTTCCCAACGATAGAATCATACTGGAAAAAGGATGTAATTTATTATCATCCATTACTTCATAATATCAAAATGTCGTACAACAGATTCACACTTTTACTAAAATGTTGGCATTTTTGCGACAATGAAGCGCCTCGACGTGAAAATGATCGACTATATAAAATTAGCCCCTTGCTAGATCTTATTATTGATAATTCTAGATCGATTTATACGCCTGGGGACACCATAGTTGTTGACGAATCAATGGTGCATTTTCGTGGCAGATTAATTTTTCGCCAGTTTATACCCTCGAAGTCTCATAAGTACGGGATCAAAATATATAAGTTATGCACTGTAGATGGCTTTACGTGGGGATACCAAATATATTGCGGACAGAGCGAACAGCTTTTTGGTTTAGATACAACAGGAACTATTGTTGTGAAATTAGCAGAAGGACTGTTAGATGAAGGTCGTTGTATGGTCACGGATAATTACTACACGAGTGTGCCTCTTGCAGAATTTCTTCTCTCTCGTAATACAGATCTCTGTGGCACTCTAAATAAAAAAAGGAGATGTATACCAAAAGATGTTATCAATGCTGCTTTGCAAGTAGGGGAAATTGCCGTCAAACAAAAAAATGAAAATATCACTGTTCTAAAATGGAAAGACAAGCGAGATGTTTGTGTATTGTCGACTTGTCACGGCAAAGGACTATCTATGACGACAGCACGCACTCCAAAGCTGAAGCCTGATATGATTCTCACCTACAACAAAGCTAAAAAAGGAATAGACATTGCTGATCAACTGTCCAGTTACAACACGCCTGTTAGAAAAACGTTAATCTGGTACAAGAAAGTTGCAACGGATTTGCTGGCCATAGCAGTGATAAACTCTATGATAATTTTCAATGAATTGCACCCTGAAAAAAAAGAAAGGTACACTGTCTTGGGGGCAAATGAAGCAATCGTGAAGAAATTATTGCAAATTGAACCTGCTCAGCAGCAAACACATGAAGCGCAACCGCAGACGAGCACTTCACGTTCACCCGTAAGACAAAGGCAATACGAAAGCCTAGTGTCTTCTTCATCAAGTTCCCTGGTAGGATCTAAGAGGATTCCACATTTTTTAGAAAACATAGGCAAAGTAAGGGGCATTTCTGTTCGAAGACGATGTGTTGGGTGTTACAAAAAACTTATCGATCAGGGAATGCTTCCAAAGGATGCGAGAGCTAAAGCTAAAAGAGTGACAACGCACTGTAATAAATGTAAAAAGACGTACTGTCTTCATTGCTTTTCTGAAGTTCCTTTGCATAAATAAAGCCTTTTTACTAATAAACAGTTGCCTATTTTTTCCACTACCTACATTTAGAAACCAAAAAAAAATATATCATGTTTTCCGTTTTTTCTATTCATTGGTGTCCTGTTGACAAGTCCTAATAAATAGAGCAACATAACACACACGTCCATGAAGTTAGAGCGCATAGAAAGAGGCAGGGGCGAGTGTACCATCTACGGTACACGGACGTGATGGACCCACGCGGTGTGTACTGTATTCGGTACATTGGACAGCTAACGTGTGGCAGAGCGGTAACCAGGTTAGACTAGTCTGGGTTGTCAAGCTGTAAGCGTGTAAGTTTCCAGGGCTGTTAATAGTTTTCCATAAATTGAGAAAGCGAAACGTATTAAAATAGGATTAAATTTTGATTGAAGTGAAACATTTCATGATGGATGACACTCATGTGACTAAGAGAGTGATGAGTATGAATGTTGATGGATGGAGAGGAAGAGGAAGGCCAAAGAAAAGATGGATAGATTGTCTAAGGAGTGATATGAAAGAAAAAGGAATAAATGATACTGTGACGTCTGAATTCGTCTGAAACTATAGATTACTATCCGGGTGTTCTTAGCCTATTTCAAGAAATATCCAAACAACTTACAGATGCTTGTCGAGACCCAGGGTCTGTTTTTACCTTAGCCAGAGGCTAAAGCATAATCATTATTCCATAAAATGAGGTTACGCCGCTAGTGAATTGGGCACATTACCAGCTGAAAGCGATTCGATGCATGTAATAGTTTAGTTTAGTTTTATAAAATTTTTGTAATTCATATTCCATTAGTGATTTTTAAATATTGTTTAATATTTAAAGTTTTACGTTATATGTAGGCCTACTAAAATAAGTATTTCCCCACCTGTGACCAGAATCTCTAAAATTCGCACACGTAGATTGGAATTATTCATTTATGCGTAGACAAATTATATAATTTTATATTACTAGTCATGACCCGCAACTTCGTCCGTTTGAGAGACGGAAATTGTCTAACAAGATCGAATTTAGTCTAGGAATGTGTAATGTGAGCTCGCCTCGTTAAGTCGAGCTTGCTGAGGCTGGTCTGTGGATGGGTGACCTTCTGTCATAGCGAGTTTACTCCGTGCCTCGGAAAGCATTTAAAGCCGTTGGTCCCGGCTGTTAAATGTAGATCTTTGACAGTCATTACTGTCAGTCAGAATCTTTTAAGTCTGACAACCTTCTTACCATGGGGTATCGTATTACCCAGATACTGGGTTATGGAGATCTGATAGGCAGTTGCTCCATGTAAAATACTGATATCCAGCTGCGTCTGGTTCGACTGGAAGCCGACCCCAATATAGTAGGGGCAGATAGGAGTCACTCAACGAGCAATGGAAAGAGCTATGCTCGGAGTTTCTTTGCGGGATAAAATCCGGAACATGGATATTCGGCGAAGAACCAGAGTCACCGACATAGCTCATAAAATTTGCAAGTTGAAGTGGCAATGGGCAGGCCACATCGCTCGTAGAACTGACAACCGATGGGGAAGAAAAGTTCTCGAGTGGCGACCACGGACCGGAAGGCGCAGCGTAGGCAGGCCTCCCACTAGGTGGACCGACGACATCGTGAGGGTCGCGGGCAACGGATGGATGCAAGTGGCGAATTGTCGTTCGGCGTGGCGGTTTAAGGGGGAGGCCTATGTTCAGCAGTGGACGTCTTCCGGCTGATGATGATGATGATGATATAGGCAGATGATGATGTGTAATGTGTATCCAAATGAACTTAAGCCGTTAGCGTAGACGTGTCCTTGAGTGGAGATTGCGAATAAGCTTAGTGTAAGGGCGTCCGCAAACCACAAGCCCTATCACAACTTTTCCCGTTTTGGTGACGTAAAGTAATCTGGAACTTTGACGTTAATTTAAACGGAAAAAATTGTTTCTCGTTTGTACACTAAAAGCGCTGTCTTATTTTTCCATACAATCAACTCAGTAAATACTTTAAATACGCTGTAAATAAAATACAGAAACCTTGTGATAAGGCCTCAACCGACGACATCCGAAACGAAGTCGGCAGTGACTGGATGAGGATAGCTCAAGACCGGGTTCAGTACGTCACTGGGAGAGGCCTATGTCCAGCAGTGGACGAATACAGGCTGATGTTGTACCCGTTCAACTTTAAAGCTATTGTCAAACTGACAGACGAACCGAATGCGTGGCGTAGCGTTTTTATTTGTAATGTATGGAATTGTTTGAAGCCTGTCACATAGAGTATCGGATCGCTTTCGCATTTTTATATGACATGAGTCGGTTCGGTTCGCTATCGCCTGTCTGTTTGACAAAGGCCTAAAGGTGCGGAAAGACAGACAAAGTCAAATTAACATTTTTACTATCGGTATGAATAATATTAAAATGTAGGAGACGATGGCATGCTAGATAACTCGCTAAATACAATAAAAGCTGTTTGTATATGTGTGTGGAAATATTTAATAAGATTCCGAGCGACATAAAAATTCTAAATACCAGACTATTTAAAAGTAAATTATATGATTGGCTATCTTCTAATAGTTTTTATAGTGTAAGAGAGTTTCTTGAAAAAAAATAATAATAATTGACTAAATAGTATGCACGAAAAATTTGCACGCTTATAATGTTAAGCAAGAACATGTATGCACTGTATTTTATTTTGTACCGTCTTTTATACCATGTTTTTATGCAAATAAATATTATTCTATTCTATTCTATTCTATAAGTATGTCACCGGTACGTCACGCGCCGATCGGCTCATTCAATTCAATAGGTGCACAGAGCGAGCAGCCTCGAAAGGCAGTTTTCTCGCGTGGCAAATGGCTCGCGAGGGAGCTTGCTGTGTGTGGACGCACCTAATGACGTACGTATGCAGTCACGAGACTCTTGGAAGTCGCCTTATCACTAGTTTTCACGTTTACGTTTGTGTGACGTAAACGAGGACTTTGACGTTTTACGGATAAAATTATTTCCTCTTTCGCACACTAGAGGTGCTTTTTCATTTTTCCATACAACGTACCTCAAAATATTTCGAGTTCGCTTTACAAACAAATACGTAGAATTCATGCTAGGGCCTAAGGTATTACGAGTGTTGCGTTCGGATAAAAAGTAGACGTAATAACAAATTTTAAAAAAGTTGTTTTTAAAGGAAATCGGATATGATTTTGAAAGCAAAGGAAATAATATGTAATATCATTAGGTAAGTTACTTATAATGTACCTAAAATATTTATGTGAACATGATGCTATTAATTAAAAATGATACGATGGAACAAAATCATGGTATTTTATGGGACTGAACGTTAGAGCCATTGTTGCTGACGACTTCACGTAAAAGTAAGTTATATTCAGTAAGATTTTGGCCTGTTTTGAATATTTCAATCTGAGACACCAAAATGTTCGTATATGAGAACTAGCCAAGTAAGACCTTAGACTACATTATATTATCCTAAGATAAAAGAAGAAGTATATTTTATGTTGTTATAAATAAACAGGACTGACCAAGTGACCATTGAAATTTGCACCCATTTAGATTTCACTTTTTACGTCGTTGAAGACAACAACCAAGGAATATTATCATAATATTGAACTTGGCCCTCATTTCATATTTATGTTTTTGATGGGGTAAATAAAAATAATATTATTTGCTTCTGTTTTTGCTGTAACTCGTGACCTGATAGACACTTTGATTTTCATTGCACTGAGGCCCTATAGTATGGATTCTATGTATTTGAGGGGTACACGTAAAGCGTAGGTACTTGAATTATTTACGGCGTTGATTTTCATTGTATCTAAAATAAATAAAATGAAAAAGCGCCTTTAGTGTATGAACGAGAAACTATTTTTTTCGTCAAATTAACGTTAAAATCACTTTACGTCACAAAACCGTGAAAATTAATACCAGGACCTCAGTACTAATGGATCCTAGTACAATCACGTGGAGTGCTGCAGCGGCAAATTTGTGGGCCCGCCGATACTAATTAGTACGTTGACGTCTAGATTTGTTGGATTAGCATCGAAACGCGGCCTCAACTGATGGCTGGTTCACACGGAACGGTTTTATAGATCAAATCGTGCCGTACGACACAACGATTCGAGTGATTTGTTAGTGATACGACGGTTGATAAAGATGTGGGTGGTATAACGAAATATAATTTGAATTGAGTGTCTTGTTAAAAAAATTAAAAAAAAAAACGTATTCTTATATTAGTCTACAGGGATTATGGAGAAAAGAGGGAAGAAGGATCATTGCTCTGCTGGTCAGTGCTGGTACAGTGATACGACGCCGACGGACATTACTAATAATTAACAGGTTTTTTGGCAGTTATTCTCCATGGAAAATACCGAGTACCGACCCGGATCATGCACCCGTTTGTCAACGTTTTATAAGTGCCCTCATGGTTCTTGAATTTGAATCCTAATTAGGTTATTATGAAGGCAGAAAGATGATACTGAAATAGACTAAAAGATCACATTGCAAGTAGGTTTCAAAAATCACATACCACTACTAACACGATCAAAACATACGATGTCGTCTACAATACTAAATACGTCTATTCTGCGTCTGTATAAAATCCGCGAGAGTGTTGGAGGAGTCTGATGGTGAAGATACACTGTTCAATGTATATGACCATGAGGAAATTGTCGAAGACGATGATGTGGAAATTGATGAACGTGAAGAAGAGACAGTCGAAGCAATCGCCAGAGACGTACAACATGGTGGAGAAATGGGTGAGTCTGCGCATCCTGAAATTCTTAGTGGACAACATGAAAATGCTGAAATACCAGACAGCCCCATCACCATCAGTAACCCACCAAATGTATCTTCACGAACGTCGAGGTCAAGACGAATACGATCACAAGTGTCTCTTGACTCCGAGTGGAAGGTAGTTGTAAAAGATTTATCGAGAAAACCTTTCACAGGGCACGACGAACCAACTCGTCAAAATCAGCTATTCGATGTAAACACAGATCTTTATACAATTTTCCGAAAAATTGTTGATGATGATGTCCTGAAACTAATGGTACAACAAACAAATTTGTATGCCGCGCGGCTTTTACAAGAACCGGCAAAGCCACACAGTCGCAAAAAACGATGGTCAGATGTCGACGAATCAGAAATGCTGAAATTTCTTGGTGTAATTCTACTAATGGGTATAATACCCTTCCCAACGATAGAATCATACTGGAAAAAGGATGTAATTTATTATCATCCATTACTTCATAATATCAAAATGTCGTACAACAGATTCACACTTTTACTAAAATGTTGGCATTTTTGCGACAATGAAGCGCCTCGACGTGAAAATGATCGACTATATAAAATTAGCCCCTTGCTAGATCTTATTATTGATAATTCTAGATCGATTTATACGCCTGGGGACACCATAGTTGTTGACGAATCAATGGTGCATTTTCGTGGCAGATTAATTTTTCGCCAGTTTATACCCTCGAAGTCTCATAAGTACGGGATCAAAATATATAAGTTATGCACTGTAGATGGCTTTACGTGGGGATACCAAATATATTGCGGACAGAGCGAACAGCTTTTTGGTTTAGATACAACAGGAACTATTGTTGTGAAATTAGCAGAAGGACTGTTAGATGAAGGTCGTTGTATGGTCACGGATAATTACTACACGAGTGTGCCTCTTGCAGAATTTCTTCTCTCTCGTAATACAGATCTCTGTGGCACTCTAAATAAAAAAAGGAGATGTATACCAAAAGATGTTATCAATGCTGCTTTGCAAGTAGGGGAAATTGCCGTCAAACAAAAAAATGAAAATATCACTGTTCTAAAATGGAAAGACAAGCGAGATGTTTGTGTATTGTCGACTTGTCACGGCAAAGGACTATCTATGACGACAGCACGCACTCCAAAGCTGAAGCCTGATATGATTCTCACCTACAACAAAGCTAAAAAAGGAATAGACATTGCTGATCAACTGTCCAGTTACAACACGCCTGTTAGAAAAACGTTAATCTGGTACAAGAAAGTTGCAACGGATTTGCTGGCCATAGCAGTGATAAACTCTATGATAATTTTCAATGAATTGCACCCTGAAAAAAAAGAAAGGTACACTGTCTTGGGGGCAAATGAAGCAATCGTGAAGAAATTATTGCAAATTGAACCTGCTCAGCAGCAAACACATGAAGCGCAACCGCAGACGAGCACTTCACGTTCACCCGTAAGACAAAGGCAATACGAAAGCCTAGTGTCTTCTTCATCAAGTTCCCTGGTAGGATCTAAGAGGATTCCACATTTTTTAGAAAACATAGGCAAAGTAAGGGGCATTTCTGTTCGAAGACGATGTGTTGGGTGTTACAAAAAACTTATCGATCAGGGAATGCTTCCAAAGGATGCGAGAGCTAAAGCTAAAAGAGTGACAACGCACTGTAATAAATGTAAAAAGACGTACTGTCTTCATTGCTTTTCTGAAGTTCCTTTGCATAAATAAAGCCTTTTTACTAATAAACAGTTGCCTATTTTTTCCACTACCTACATTTAGAAACCAAAAAAAAATATATCATGTTTTCCGTTTTTTCTATTCATTGGTGTCCTGTTGACAAGTCCTAATAAATAGAGCAACATAACACACACGTCCATGAAGTTAGAGCGCATAGAAAGAGGCAGGGGCGAGTGTACCATCTACGGTACACGGACGTGATGGACCCACGCGGTGTGTACTGTATTCGGTACATTGGACAGCTAACGTGTGGCAGAGCGGTAACCAGGTTAGACTAGTCTGGGTTGTCAAGCTGTAAGCGTGTAAGTTTCCAGGGCTGTTAATAGTTTTCCATAAATTGAGAAAGCGAAACGTATTAAAATAGGATTAAATTTTGATTGAAGTGAAACATTTCATGATGGATGACACTCATGTGACTAAGAGAGTGATGAGTATGAATGTTGATGGATGGAGAGGAAGAGGAAGGCCAAAGAAAAGATGGATAGATTGTCTAAGGAGTGATATGAAAGAAAAAGGAATAAATGATACTGTGACGTCTGAATTCGTCTGAAACTATAGATTACTATCCGGGTGTTCTTAGCCTATTTCAAGAAATATCCAAACAACTTACAGATGCTTGTCGAGACCCAGGGTCTGTTTTTACCTTAGCCAGAGGCTAAAGCATAATCATTATTCCATAAAATGAGGTTACGCCGCTAGTGAATTGGGCACATTACCAGCTGAAAGCGATTCGATGCATGTAATAGTTTAGTTTAGTTTTATAAAATTTTTGTAATTCATATTCCATTAGTGATTTTTAAATATTGTTTAATATTTAAAGTTTTACGTTATATGTAGGCCTACTAAAATAAGTATTTCCCCACCTGTGACCAGAATCTCTAAAATTCGCACACGTAGATTGGAATTATTCATTTATGCGTAGACAAATTATATAATTTTATATTACTAGTCATGACCCGCAACTTCGTCCGTTTGAGAGACGGAAATTGTCTAACAAGATCGAATTTAGTCTAGGAATGTGTAATGTGAGCTCGCCTCGTTAAGTCGAGCTTGCTGAGGCTGGTCTGTGGATGGGTGACCTTCTGTCATAGCGAGTTTACTCCGTGCCTCGGAAAGCATTTAAAGCCGTTGGTCCCGGCTGTTAAATGTAGATCTTTGACAGTCATTACTGTCAGTCAGAATCTTTTAAGTCTGACAACCTTCTTACCATGGGGTATCGTATTACCCAGATACTGGGTTATGGAGATCTGATAGGCAGTTGCTCCATGTAAAATACTGATATCCAGCTGCGTCTGGTTCGACTGGAAGCCGACCCCAATATAGTAGGGGCAGATAGGAGTCACTCAACGAGCAATGGAAAGAGCTATGCTCGGAGTTTCTTTGCGGGATAAAATCCGGAACATGGATATTCGGCGAAGAACCAGAGTCACCGACATAGCTCATAAAATTTGCAAGTTGAAGTGGCAATGGGCAGGCCACATCGCTCGTAGAACTGACAACCGATGGGGAAGAAAAGTTCTCGAGTGGCGACCACGGACCGGAAGGCGCAGCGTAGGCAGGCCTCCCACTAGGTGGACCGACGACATCGTGAGGGTCGCGGGCAACGGATGGATGCAAGTGGCGAATTGTCGTTCGGCGTGGCGGTTTAAGGGGGAGGCCTATGTTCAGCAGTGGACGTCTTCCGGCTGATGATGATGATGATGATATAGGCAGATGATGATGTGTAATGTGTATCCAAATGAACTTAAGCCGTTAGCGTAGACGTGTCCTTGAGTGGAGATTGCGAATAAGCTTAGTGTAAGGGCGTCCGCAAACCACAAGCCCTATCACAACTTTTCCCGTTTTGGTGACGTAAAGTAATCTGGAACTTTGACGTTAATTTAAACGGAAAAAATTGTTTCTCGTTTGTACACTAAAAGCGCTGTCTTATTTTTCCATACAATCAACTCAGTAAATACTTTAAATACGCTGTAAATAAAATACAGAAACCTTGTGATAAGGCCTCAACCGACGACATCCGAAACGAAGTCGGCAGTGACTGGATGAGGATAGCTCAAGACCGGGTTCAGTACGTCACTGGGAGAGGCCTATGTCCAGCAGTGGACGAATACAGGCTGATGTTGTACCCGTTCAACTTTAAAGCTATTGTCAAACTGACAGACGAACCGAATGCGTGGCGTAGCGTTTTTATTTGTAATGTATGGAATTGTTTGAAGCCTGTCACATAGAGTATCGGATCGCTTTCGCATTTTTATATGACATGAGTCGGTTCGGTTCGCTATCGCCTGTCTGTTTGACAAAGGCCTAAAGGTGCGGAAAGACAGACAAAGTCAAATTAACATTTTTACTATCGGTATGAATAATATTAAAATGTAGGAGACGATGGCATGCTAGATAACTCGCTAAATACAATAAAAGCTGTTTGTATATGTGTGTGGAAATATTTAATAAGATTCCGAGCGACATAAAAATTCTAAATACCAGACTATTTAAAAGTAAATTATATGATTGGCTATCTTCTAATAGTTTTTATAGTGTAAGAGAGTTTCTTGAAAAAAAATAATAATAATTGACTAAATAGTATGCACGAAAAATTTGCACGCTTATAATGTTAAGCAAGAACATGTATGCACTGTATTTTATTTTGTACCGTCTTTTATACCATGTTTTTATGCAAATAAATATTATTCTATTCTATTCTATTCTATAAGTATGTCACCGGTACGTCACGCGCCGATCGGCTCATTCAATTCAATAGGTGCACAGAGCGAGCAGCCTCGAAAGGCAGTTTTCTCGCGTGGCAAATGGCTCGCGAGGGAGCTTGCTGTGTGTGGACGCACCTAATGACGTACGTATGCAGTCACGAGACTCTTGGAAGTCGCCTTATCACTAGTTTTCACGTTTACGTTTGTGTGACGTAAACGAGGACTTTGACGTTTTACGGATAAAATTATTTCCTCTTTCGCACACTAGAGGTGCTTTTTCATTTTTCCATACAACGTACCTCAAAATATTTCGAGTTCGCTTTACAAACAAATACGTAGAATTCATGCTAGGGCCTAAGGTATTACGAGTGTTGCGTTCGGATAAAAAGTAGACGTAATAACAAATTTTAAAAAAGTTGTTTTTAAAGGAAATCGGATATGATTTTGAAAGCAAAGGAAATAATATGTAATATCATTAGGTAAGTTACTTATAATGTACCTAAAATATTTATGTGAACATGATGCTATTAATTAAAAATGATACGATGGAACAAAATCATGGTATTTTATGGGACTGAACGTTAGAGCCATTGTTGCTGACGACTTCACGTAAAAGTAAGTTATATTCAGTAAGATTTTGGCCTGTTTTGAATATTTCAATCTGAGACACCAAAATGTTCGTATATGAGAACTAGCCAAGTAAGACCTTAGACTACATTATATTATCCTAAGATAAAAGAAGAAGTATATTTTATGTTGTTATAAATAAACAGGACTGACCAAGTGACCATTGAAATTTGCACCCATTTAGATTTCACTTTTTACGTCGTTGAAGACAACAACCAAGGAATATTATCATAATATTGAACTTGGCCCTCATTTCATATTTATGTTTTTGATGGGGTAAATAAAAATAATATTATTTGCTTCTGTTTTTGCTGTAACTCGTGACCTGATAGACACTTTGATTTTCATTGCACTGAGGCCCTATAGTATGGATTCTATGTATTTGAGGGGTACACGTAAAGCGTAGGTACTTGAATTATTTACGGCGTTGATTTTCATTGTATCTAAAATAAATAAAATGAAAAAGCGCCTTTAGTGTATGAACGAGAAACTATTTTTTTCGTCAAATTAACGTTAAAATCACTTTACGTCACAAAACCGTGAAAATTAATACCAGGACCTCAGTACTAATGGATCCTAGTACAATCACGTGGAGTGCTGCAGCGGCAAATTTGTGGGCCCGCCGATACTAATTAGTACGTTGACGTCTAGATTTGTTGGATTAGCATCGAAACGCGGCCTCAACTGATGGCTGGTTCACACGGAACGGTTTTATAGATCAAATCGTGCCGTACGACACAACGATTCGAGTGATTTGTTAGTGATACGACGGTTGATAAAGATGTGGGTGGTATAACGAAATATAATTTGAATTGAGTGTCTTGTTAAAAAAATTAAAAAAAAAAACGTATTCTTATATTAGTCTACAGGGATTATGGAGAAAAGAGGGAAGAAGGATCATTGCTCTGCTGGTCAGTGCTGGTACAGTGATACGACGCCGACGGACATTACTAATAATTAACAGGTTTTTTGGCAGTTATTCTCCATGGAAAATACCGAGTACCGACCCGGATCATGCACCCGTTTGTCAACGTTTTATAAGTGCCCTCATGGTTCTTGAATTTGAATCCTAATTAGGTTATTATGAAGGCAGAAAGATGATACTGAAATAGACTAAAAGATCACATTGCAAGTAGGTTTCAAAAATCACATACCACTACTAACACGATCAAAACATACGATGTCGTCTACAATACTAAATACGTCTATTCTGCGTCTGTATAAAATCCGCATAAATGATAATGGCTGCGCGGTACTATCAGGCGATTTAAAACCGCCCGTCTGTACCTCTAATAAGTTTTGTGGCGTAACATAATTACCATCCCCTTTTAGTACATTAATTTGTGATGCAGTGGCCGGCGCAGATTTTGGATTTTACATAGTGGTTTTATCATTCTGAGTGCTCCAAGTGGTAAAATATTATTCTGGATTAGGTACTATTCTGTTCAGCCCGTGCAAAATTTTGCATTGAGTGCAGTATTTTCTTTTTATAAATTCTTTCGGAAAAAAAGGGGTTTACAGTACTGTAGCGGTCCGATATATATGAAGTTTTGCCTGTTTGATAGTTCTTTCGCTTTTAACACACGGGATTGGTATTTTATTAGAGCTTAAATTACCTTCATGAAGAAGCAAATTGTTGATACAGGCATTGATACCTGTGGGTACTGATTGGTGCAGGTAAAATTTGTATAAAGCAGAAAATATACCAAGTCTGAATCTGTGTCAAACAGAGGTCGGAATTAGGTGAGTTAGGAGTTATTTTAGTACTTCCATCGAAATTATGGATCTTCCCGGGATTTTAATAGACAAGCTCGTGAAGCTCGTGTTCAAAACAGTTTTACAAATAAATGATAACAATAAAAACATCAGAGATAGATTAGACAAACAAATTGTGTAATAGTAATAACATTTTTATTTAATAAATCACGGGACGTTTCTGCTCTTTAAAAGTAAGTTTTACTTTTAAAAGTACTAAAGTTAAACTATAGTAATTTGAGGCATATCCACTTTTTTCTTTCGCCTTATGAAACCAGTGTCGAGTAGGTGAATAACTCTACCTGATTCCGACCTATGGTCATAAAAGACACAGGTCCAGACTTTTTTTTTTGTAAAATTATCAAACGATTCCTCCCCCCAGGGCAGGGCAGGACTGTCAGACACGTACTGACTAAAATCCACGGTTTCCTTCAATAGCCTTTTATGTACCGGGGTCACGGTAATGAGATAGGTCCCACGGCAGGCTTTGGCCCTTTAGAGGGGGCCCGTCATCATACTGAACAGGTTCAGACTTGGTATATTTTCCACGTCGTGCGATCGTATAAGATAACAAGGGTCTATTTTGCCCGCACAGACCAGTACCGATCCACCGACAACCTGACTGTTAAGACAATCGTCTACCGAGCGCTCGTCCATACTAAAAGAGAAAACGTTTTCCTGCCCCTAAATGTTATCCTATCTCAATGATTTTTTAGAATGCTTCTGACACAGTAAAAAACTAGGTTTTTAGGTTTTCTTTTTTTCTAAAATTTATAATAGTTTGTAAGTTACAGGCGCCTAAGTTACTATTTTTATGACAAAATCTTCATTGAAGTAAACCTCTTTGTATTTTAAAAACAAAGAAGTTTTAGAAAAAAAAGCAATTTCATATAAAAAATACTTACCGCCCGCGCCGCATACAAGTCGCGAGCTGCAACGCTCTCTATCGCACGATCGGGGGTCGGGGAGGTGAGGCGAGCGACAGCACGAGTTTTTCTAAATACCTATTTTTTGAAATGGCAGCCGCTATACTTTCCTCTTAATAAGGCACCCTTGCCCTTAGGCGTCTTGTTATGTTTGAAGCCCAATTGTTACCTAATAGTAAAACGGTATGATGCTACACTTATTCAATCGGTTAACTATCAGTTTCTCTTTACGAGAGTCCCATTCATATCTGTCTCGTCACATTCTCGCCGCATACAAGTGACCGAATTATTTTAGAGCACCGTTTCACTTTTTCTATTACATTTTATGTTATTTTTATTCGTCACAATCAAGTTTTTTGACAATAACGTCTTGTTTTCTGTTAAAAAAATAAATCTAACTAATATTATAAACTTGAGAGCAGTGGTGGCCCAGTGGTATCGGCCCCGACTTAAGACCCGCAGATCGTGGATTCGAACTCGGCCAGGTGCATTACTTTGTGTAATTCATTTCATCACCATTCACCACTGCTCCAAAACGGTGAAGGAAAACATCGTGAGGAAACCGGCATGTCTTAGAACCAAAATTTCAAAGACATGTGACATACACCCATCCGCACTGGGTTTGCGTGGTGGATTATGGCCCACTCCCTCTGACAGAGAGGAGGCCTGTGTCCCAGCAGTGGGAAGGGAACATTAATTATAGGCTTATGATGATGAATATTATAAATTAGTGCAATAGCTTGTGAAGATGGATGTATAGATGATTTATTGTTGTCTTTCACACAAAATTTACTGAATAGATTTGAATGAAAAGTACACAAATAGTTCCTTAGAAGAAATAGCTATTCTCAGTCTCCTATGACCAATAGGGTAGTTTACTACATGAATAAATTGAAAATCTGTTTAGTACGACAGAGTATTGAATTAATAATGCACACGTATTTTTTTTATCAGTGATTTAAAAAAGAAAACAGAACAATACAGTATGGGCTCTGTGACGTCATAACGCTTGTGACATTTTATGATTTTTAGAAGATCGATTTTGGTTTGCGTAAAAATAATCTAGCTGACGGAGATAAAATTTTTCAGTCAAATTCTCTATTCGACCATCGATGGGATATTGCCAGCATCCTCGTAAAAAGGAGTGGTTAACAAAAGCTCAATAAATAATATGCTATTCATCTGTTTTAATGCAAATATTATTGTTTCCATATTGTTCGGAGTTTACTTAACAATGTTGAAAGGAATTCTTACATTGCTGGTTTACTGGGCGTAGACAGCATGAGTAATACTTTAAGTATAATGTATGCGTGTTAAGAGAAAGAGCTCGTTGTTGTTATTTTCCGTTATTTTTATATTTTGTTGGTAACACTTATAATAGGTAAGTGTTCATTTGAGGGCACTGTTATTTTTTTGAGTAAATTAGTCGAAGATACTTCAAATATCATAAATGCGAAAGTGCGAATTACTGTATATGCGAAGAAAAACGTCGTGAGGAAACCGGCATGTCCTAGAAACCAAATTTGAAGACATGTGTCATCTACCAACCCGCACTGGGCCCGCGTGGTGGATTATGGTCCACTCTCTCTTACAGAGAGGCCTGTGACCCAGCAGTGGGAAAATAATAGACTGTTAATGATGAAAAATGTAAAAAATATGTTTTGAAAGTTGAAAAAAAAAACTAAAAACACAAGTGTGTGTAAAAATAGTGTGCCATTGACCTTGGGAGATTTTAACATCTTTCACGCAACGTTTCTAATAACGCTAAATAGTCATAATCATTACAAAATACATGTACCGCGTTCACAACTTTTTATTTTTGACGAAAAATGCAGTCGGATGCTTTATACACTTTATAAATATTAAATAACTTTATTTATTTTTTATATTAACATGTTTTGCTACTAGCTTGGTGTACAGTTTAAGTTTACTAACTGCTCACCGAATTAGTATTCCAAGTTTCTAAGTTAATATTATTTTATCTTGTTTTATTCTTTAGTTTGTGAAAGATCTCTAAATAAAAAAGCTTTATATCTACCTAACTAAAACAAGCCTTATTTTATTTATTGGTTAAGAATAAAAGTTAAACTGTCCTGTTTTTAAGCGTTTGTTCATATTTTAATTATTATTTATAGATTTATTCATTAACTCTGTGAAATTTCTTTGAAAATTTATAGAAAAGTTCATATTTAACAAGCTACATTTATTATTTTTTAACATTTTATCCTTTGAATTTATTTATCATTAAGTAACTTTATTATTTAATACTGTTAGCTTAATAACTAAACTCTTATCATTTTTATTAATAAAATAAATATCCTATAAAATTCATTATGCATAGGCCTTTACCATGACTTGCATTTACAAGTGCTAACATGTGACGTGTGAGGCAACTCCCCAATACCCCAATACCGACACCTCGCACGAATCAACTGAATTCTTACTTAATTGATGGAAATATTCCGTTTAGAGGATTTTTAGAATGGTGCGATGCTTCGAAAGGTCAAATTTATAGAATTCACATGCATGCGTGTGTTACCAAATGTATGAAGGTGGATGAGGCAAACAGTGTATTTCAATTGTTTTTATCTAGAATTTTCGAAACTATGTTACAGTTTTATTTTCTGAAATTCAGTAATCAATCACATGCGTTCATAATGGGCAGAAATAGACACGTTGACACGTTTTCAGTCAGTCAGAGTTTTGAAAAGACACGTCTTTAGTTTTTGTTTTGTTCAACCAATGAATATTTTTGCAGAGAGTGTCTGTGAGTTTTGATACGATTTAATCAAAACTCAACAGTGAGGCGTTGAAAAAACTGAAATAATCTATACGTAGGGGAAGTAAGCCCAAGACCGGTAGCCCGCCTAAAACGGGTATGCATGTTAAATTACGCGTCGCTAATTGCTAATGAGAAGGCGCCTCACAGGGAGAGGCGACGCGTCCTGCACGTAGGTACACATCTCATTCGCGAGAACGACGTGTAGGTTAACATGCATACCCGTTTTAGGCGGGCAATCCGTCTTGAGCTTACCTCCCCTATTGTCAATTTTATAAGTGTCGTATCTTTGTCAATTTTGGTTAACGTAACACAAGAAATAAAATTGGGTCAGTACTGTTTTAATAACCTGACGGATTAATAAGATTTATTCATTGCCCATTTCTCTGAAATTTTGCATATTTTTTTATAAAAACTTAAAAACTATAGTTGGTGCCAGTTAAGATGGCAATAGCGGTCAATGACCTTTACCTAATAAGTCCTTGTATAATGACATAAGCTCAGAATTAGCATTTAATAAGTCATTTTAATATAGTAGATGTACAAGGTGCTTTTGACAATGTTCGAATTAAATGTCCATACGTAATTGTCTTAAGATAGGTTCTCATGACGCGCGAATGTTCTGCGATTTTTATTAGCGCGATTCTTTTCGCAGGTTTCATTTAACACTAGCTGGTCCCCGAGGCTTCGGTCCCGCTACTCGACGCCTTTTCAACAAAAGAAGAATTTTCGAATTCGAAGCAGTAGGTACCTACCTAGTTCCTGAGATTAGCGAATTCAAGCAGTCAAACTCTTCAACTTTATAATATTAATACAGTTATCCAAATTGTATATAATTGAATACACACCGTGATTTATAAATGGCGCCAAAAATAGTTCAAGTGCGCCAAATGAAATAAAAAAACGCGCTAATAAAGTCGCAGTCCGTGCATTTTCTAATTCGCAATTCCCCGAGTCGCGTCGAGGAACACACCGTTTGAAGGCAATGGCTCGGTTCGACATAGTCGGACCGTGTGAAACCACCTTTACATGAGTTGAACGTTTGTACGTAGCATTCTATGTTACTGCCCTCATTAAAAAAGGCGTGTGTTAAGTGTGTAGGTACGTGTGTATGTAATGTTATGTTGTAAAGTAACATAGTTATTCTCAGCTAATTCACTTACATCATACTCTTAATAATTTCATCAATATGGTAATTAAATATTACTAAGTCTTATAAGTATCTAGCTTAATATGAATCTATTTTTGTAATGTTCAATTAGGTATACATAATAATTTACAAGTGGTCGCGAAATACGAGTACCTATAATTAATTTAATGTTTAATTTGATACATTTTTATGGTTCTATATCAACCTTAATTGACTTTAGTATTAAACGAGAAGTAAAGTTAATTATTAAAATGTATGGTTAGCCCGAAGATTATCCTGGTTGTAACTTTAGTCCACGTTTATTGATAAGGGGGTTTAGTGTCTGTCAAAAGAGTAGTATTCACTACTGGAACGCTTGGCAGTACGACGGGTTATATTTTTATCCGTTGTACTTCGTTAGTAAAGTCCGTTCACAAAACAGGAGGAATTTCGCACATTGACCTATTATTACCTGTCTCGGTCACTCCCGCGTAAATAATGAGTCTCGCTTGCACAGGCGGCCATTGCATCTGTGCAAGCGAGACTCATTATATTTACGTACAATAGGTCAATGTACGAAATTCCTCCTGTTTTGTGACCGACTTTAGTAATATCAGTGGTACCACAAATAATAAACGAAAATGATGACCCAACAAATCATAACCTTTGAGTTTCCTCCTGATTTTCCTCGACATTCTCAAGTTATTTAAATGAACTAACTGTCCAGCCACATAATAAAAAGTGTTTAATCTGCAAATATTTTGCGACACAAAATAACCTACTGAAGTGGTAATAGGTCATGCAGAAAGAGAACCAAAATTCCTAGAAAAAGTACTTAGCTTCTAAGTACAATTTATGCAATACTTAAATAAATGATCTACGCATTCAGTATTGAGCAAAGATCTCGGTGAATCAGCCGGTAATTGTCATCATTGACTAGCAACGAAATGTGCCGTGTCATTGTTACTATTAACATTTCATATTTTACTCGTATGACCACAAATGGCACGTTTTCTGCAATATTGATTGCGGTTTTGAAGACGAAGTAGGATAGCATAAGTGTCACCATTCCAGACCATTGCACACTGCTGGACATAGGCCTCTCCCAACGAGCGACAACTAGACATTGCCAGCTATCTTCTTCAGGTCATGCGCCCAACTTGCCGAGGACGTCCCACACCACGTTTACTTATGCATTCGAGAACCTTTCTTCTCCACCTTGCGTCGGTTCTGTGATAAAAATTACCATGCATTAATATAATCTGCCTATATGTTCCATTTTCATCCTTTAATTTAAGGCTACACGCAAATGCATGTATTATGGTGTATGCTTTGTTATTTGTCCTTAAATAAATAAATCTGCTGGAACACAGACCTTCTCACTGTGGTGGGGAGTGGCCTAATAGTACGGGATGAGATAACTCGTAGGACTGACGATGGAGAACTTTCGTTATCCATCGTCAGTCCTACGAGTTATGTAGCTTGCCCATTGGCACTCAAACGTGCCAATTTTAATAGTTACGCGTGACTCTTGTTCTTGCAGAAGAGTGTCTTGCCTGTAGTCTTAAGCACCGATCTTAATCTAATCATCATCATCAGCCGGTGGGCGACCACTGCTGAACAAAGACCTGGGACATAACAGGAAAAAAACATGCTTAACACAGATACGTTGCTACACAATTACAATAACTTATTTTGGTGCTTAGGTAACAAAACATTGCTAAGTCCAAAGTTCAATAAATGTGGAGAGGCCATTGTGAAAGTTTCGTCACACGAGACATCTCACAGCGACGCCTCATGACGATCGGTTCAAAGTCCTGTGACCCCAAGTTTATGATATTATATAAGATCGTTAGAATTTGACGGTAATAGCTGAAGTGCAGACGCAAATACTTTAGAAATAAGAAGTTCACAGGAAATTGTGTGTTTTTACAAGACGTAATCTTGATCTACAATGTGCTAATTAATTCTAAAATGTTGTTCAAATTATTTTACTGTTTTCGATTTGTATCTAATGATGAGAGGAGCTCGTGGCTTCTCGTGGATCATGGTTAAACCAGACTTGCCTAGGTCGGCTGGGGGATGGGGACCGTTATTACATACCGAATTTCCTACGTGAACAGCTTTTTTCCTAGCATTTCGAGTTACGGAGAAATGGTATTACCTTGACCAACGTCTTGGTTGTCTTGGCTGGTAGAGTTTTGACAGTCGTTACAGTCAATCAATGTACCAAAAGTTTGACAACCCGTATTACTTAATGGTAACGTAATGCCAAATACTAATTGGGTTGTGGAGGTCAGAGGCAGGCCATGTAAGATTAGCCGACCTTCATCCGGAAAAAGGCTAGGAATAATAGTTATGATGGGTTTTCTAATGATGTTATCGTGTAGTATTCGAGAAAAGTGGTGAACTAATTTCACAAAGTGATGCGCTTGTTTGGGAATTTCAATTCCTTGACCTATGACCAGTAAAAAGCCGTGGCCGACTGACAAATATTTAAATATCATTGTGACCCCATGTTAGGTCAATATTGTAATATAATTTTATTACATTAAATACGATCGTTAAACGAACGAAGGTCTGGCCAAACAACAAGTCTTTGTTACCTAACATACGACATTCCAAAAAGCATTCCTTGTTCGATGATAGCTATTGCAAAACACGCCTACTGTAGTGGACCTTCGCAATCCTTAGAGAAAACACATTTTCTCGGAAATCTCGGTAGAACTTGATCAACGTAGCGTTGGTCACGTTTCGATTTACAATTTTTTGTTTACGTTGCCCCACACTAAGAATTTCATCCTGTATTGTGGGTGCGTTTACAAACATAGTAACTCACATACACAAACACCCAGACCCGGAACAACTACTATTTGAATGTGAGATTCTTTCATTTTAAAGCCGGAGACACATTATTTAACACGCCACGCGACGCAACGTGTCGACACCCGATGTGCACCGTGCGCATGTCGTCGCGTCGGGTGTTCATAGTGTGATTCTGGTCATGGAAAACAATACATTTGATTTGACTCAACACGCATCACGTTTCGTCGGGTGGCGTCGGGTGTTAATAATGTGTTTTCGGCTTTATTCATGAAGGTGACAAGCAAATGCAAGCCGTTTTCAATCAAGCAACGGCTTGATGAAAAACGGTTACCATGCCCTGCAGTCGCATGCCTATCCTACAGCATTTTCGTGTACTTTTTGAGTGTGTGAAGAAAACAGAAAGGTGTTCTGACAGTAATTGAGACAAAAGAAGCCTTTATCTCAATTTATATGGTGCAATCAATCTTGTTTCCTTCCATATGTATCGTTTCTATTGGCCATCATTTTACCAATCGACTCCTTTCGTCATGTTTTCTTGAGATTCCATCATAATATCTATGTTAGTATCCTCTCTTATGACATGCCTTGCAGAGTCGTGCCTGCAGTGGTGATGAAATGAATGACAAGTAATGCACCTGCTTGAATTCAAACCACCTACAATTTTAACAAACGATTATTTTATTGAACTTTTTAGTCAGCTTTACCGTTTTTTCTCTTTTTTTTTATTATACTCTCTCAACTATATAAACTGCAACTGTTTTAATAACATCAACGAAGCTTAAAGATGGAGTGCTACGTACATGGCAAGTATCTAGAGTACATAACCACACAGGTGCTTAAATACGAGTATTTTGCAACGTATCTTCAAGTAATACTTGTGCATAGAAAAGTGTGTTGTAACTTCTTCTGTCTTCAAAATTATAATTAGTTCGTCAGTTAAATATCAAAAATAATTTAGCCGTATTTTTTTTCTTTTGTTACTTTTTTTTTTTAGCGTGGTAAAGTCATCAAATGTATCCTCCTACACCAGGCAGGGCGCGGGAGGGACTGTCAGACTCGTACTGACTAAAATCCACGGTGTCCCTCAATAGCCCTTTATGTTCCGGGGTCACGGTAATGAGATAAGTCCCGCGACTCCGGCAGGCTTTGGCCCTCTAGAGGGGGGCCCCGTCATTATGCTGACGCTCTTTGACGCGCGCGTGGAACACAACGCGCCGTCGACCCGGGCATGGTCGATGGTCGGACAGCGAGTTGCCCTTTACTCGCCGCCCGCATGCCCAATACATAACAACTTATTTTAATTTTACTTAGTTCTGACGTCACGAGTTTAAATGCGTTTACTAAACCCTGAATGATGAACTAATTAGATTTTCAAACTATTGATTCTGAAAAATTGCCTGTTACAGGGTCCAAGTTTTACGAGCAAATTTTTCCGAGGCATATTATGGAAGTAACTCGCCTTAATAAAATGGTCAGTCATCCACAGACCATCCTTATTACTTGGCCACGAGTTCCTCATCATAACTGTGTTAAACCTTTATTCTCAAGTACTCCATGTACTTCACATGAAGCAACTTATTGGTCAAATATTCTATGTCTATCTTGTTTGCATAACACACGTATTTTTGGGCCTACATCGTTACTTAGCCACGATGGCCGCCTCTATAAATAAATAATGGGTTCTGTAGGCGTAAAGTTTCAATTAATTTTATGGTATTACGTACAATTTTGTTTTATCTGTTAACTGTTTCGAAGAGGCTTTTCATAGTATTATTACTGGTTTGAAAGATATTGTTATTTTATATTTATAATCGACCTAGGTGGCCATTTAAAACATTATAGAGAATATTTCATGTTGTATTTTTGTTTTTATTTAGGCTTAGTTTATGCCAGTGGTTTCGCCCTTGAAAAGTTCGTTATTAATTGTCCCATGAGATTATACTACCGTGATAAAAAGTCCTGTTTGATAATCCAGATTATAATCTACATTAATTGTGTCAAATTTTATCAAAATCCGTAGAGTCGATCTGATGTGGTTTAGTTATAAATCATCTATCCCCATCAAGAATATACAAAATATCAGGTGTTAAGGATTTTTGAGAGAGACATTTTTTTTTCTTTTACGTGTTTTGGGTTTGCTCTTGACCTTAGCCTAGGTCAGCACGCGTAGCATGGCGATTCTATCTCTATTCTACCAAGAAAAGACAAAGTTATTTCATCGTTATTTGTATACAAATCGACTGTTTTTTTGCACAAATATGACACGATTCGTACACTATTAAAGAATAGAAACATATCTCTTTTATATTTTAAACATTGCTATGCTTAAATCGATAAAAATCTTTTACGATCTGTCATTTTGTCTATTCTCGCGTCGACAAAACCCGTTTCTACAGCGCCGTGCTACGCGTGCTGGAGTGACTAAGACAAGGTCGACGATGGAGCGAGCTTACCCAGAAGAAGCCTAGTTCACTCTAACTTTGAAGAGATTAGGGTTGTATTTATTAGATACAATATAAAATGTAGGTACTAATATTAGTTCATATAAATAATAATCTGTTTTTATGTTATTATTATTACTGTAATAGATGCTCAATGCTCTCACAGTTAAACTGCGTAAGCAGTTTTGTGCGGCTATGTATTTAGTTTTTAAGTAACTACCTATGTTTTGGAGAAAAATAAAAGCATTCATTCATATTGTGTTCGGAAACACAGACGCAGGAGAGTTCCACTCCTTCGCAGTCCGCATCATTATTACAGATGTCCGTTACTGTTAGTAAAAAAAAATGTTATTATAATGAAATAACATATAAAAACAAATAAATGTTACTTCTTTCTTATTACTTAGTAAATGCCCGTTATTATTTCCCGGATGTCCGTACAAGTACCTACTCACATTTAAGATGATTTGTCAAGGAAAATTCTAGAAAATACAAGACACGTGGTAGCACAACACAATGTAGTTTTCATATAAAAGTGGCCACAAACAAACAGAACAAAAATTTCCGTACGAAGTCAAAGGCACGTGTTTTTCCGTTGAGTAATATTTCTTTGTTCTGATCCTTACCTAGGAACATTCTCGATCATTTTGAATGTTAAAGTTCAGTTTCACAATTCTTTTCCATTTTACACAACTTTTTTCTTTATTTACCTACAACTGTTATTGTGAAACTTTTTTTGAAATACCTCCACTTCTCTTTAAGGTTGAAAATTACCAAATAAATCCTCCGGGTAGGGTGGAGCTTCAAAAATTAACCTGATCCTTCACATGCCTTTTGCGTTCCAGGGCTGTTGTACCCTTTTTAAACAGTGCCGCTGATAAATGACGCTCTGAACAGTACGAAAATATAAAATCTATCTACCAATGCACTAATACGTGTTCATATTGGAATTAGAACTCATCATCATCATCAGCCCATAATGTTCCCACTGTTGGGACACAGGCCACCTCTCTGTGAGAGGGAGTGGGTCAAAATCCATCACGCGGGCCCAGTGCGGGTTGGTAGATGTCACATGTCTTCGAATCTTTTGGTTCTAGGACATGCCGGTTTCCTCACGATGTTTTCCTTCACAGTTTTGAGAGCAGTGGTGATGAAATAAATTACACAAAGTAATGCGCCTGGCGGGGTTCGAAACCACGACCTACAACGCGTAAGTCGGGACCGATACCACTGAGCCACCACTGCCTCTAATTACTGCCTCGAATTAGAACTACTTACTACATTTAATTAGAGTGTAATTATCATAATGTGACCTCTCGATCGTTTGATTGGTTCATTTGGTAATTCATCGTATCAATCAGTGATCGATTAGGATGAAACACCATTATCTTAGTAATGTATTGATTTTGTGTGTGAATGTGGATTTTTGTTAATCTTTACAAAAATTACTGAACTGATTTGTATGAGTTTTTGTTTACAGAGAGTATAATGGATTAACACAAAAGATATTTTTTATCCCGATATTACGTTCCCATCTGCCTAGCCTTTTCCCAACTATATTGGAGTTGGCTGCCAGTCGAATCAGATGCAGCTGAATATCAGTATTTTACATAGAGCGACTGCCTATCGGACCTCCACAACCCAGTGACTGGGTAATTATGATACCCCATGGTAAGAATGGTCCCGCGAGACTGTCTCATGAGGTAACTAACTGTGATCCTGGAACGTAAAGGGCTTTTGAAGGATCACCGTGGGTTTTAGTCAGTACAAGTCTGGGCGGGAGGTCTCATTTGATGGCCTGTTTCGCGCAGCCATGAGTCATACAGCATTTTGTGTTTTATTTTTAAGTTTTTTATCGATCTGTTTTATTTTTTCTATTGTGTTTACTTGTGACGTGTGCCAATAAATATTTCATTTTTTTTTCAGAGCCAGCTTATCACGAAATTTTCATTATTTTATTTTAAAATTACTAAAGTAATTATAAGATTATTGTTCATTAACCGATTATGAATACTGAAAACTGAATCTGGATCTGAAGGCACCTGTAGCTACTTCTTTTTTACATTGATGAAAACGTTTTCACTGATTTTAAACACAACCCCAAACCAGATAATATCAGCCAGCCATTATGTCATGTTAAATAAAAAATCCTTCATTTAATTGCGTGTACGCACCAAAGGGTGACGTAACACAAAAATTCTGGTTCCTTCCAAAACCGGCCGGTACTTGTAAGGTCAAAAACGGTAACAAGTGGTAATATGTTGATCTGTTTTCTTCATGCCACTTTCTCTGTACCGAGTGATATAATAGCCAGTAAGGGCTTGTTCGCACAGGTACGTTTTACAGGTCCACTTCATCGTATATTTAAACGTTGTATGAGCGAGTTCACACATATGACAGTTGTTTCTATGGAAAGAAAAATTCGAACCGCCATTCAGCAGGAAAACTTCTTTTAAATTCGTGTTTATTTTTTGTGCGTTTCATTTAATTTGATGCTTAAAATATTTATAAAATACATAATTATGACACTGTCATAATAAATTATACGTCATAATCTATCCATTACAAAACTGATCCGACAAAATATGTAGCAGTCCGTATTATACAGGTTCGGTTCGAGTAAGACTTTATTCGGCAATGGCGTATGTCATTATTGTATGACCAAGTTCACACATACACGGCAGTATTAAACTACTGAGAGCATTTTAAGCAATATTCCTAATGATTCACTTCGCAAAGTGATTGGCTATTTTTTTGTTCGTTCATGAAGTTGGTCGACCCACTCTCGCTCTTCCGTTTAAAATTGCAGGTGGCCTACCGTGACGTCTTGAAGCGTAAGTAGTTCCGCTGAGGGAAAGTGACAGAGCTATACAAGTTGTCTAGCGCCATCTCGTTCCCACAGCTAAACTACTCACGTTTTAAAATGTCATGGTAGACCACCTGTTCGACAGTTGCGTTAAAACGGTACTGTAAATGCGGTGTGGACATCACCTTCAGTAGCGCGGATGGTCCCGAAAATACGGATACTCTGTGTGAACGAGCCCCAACTTGTGAGTTTTACAATACGTAAATGGGTGTGTCGTGATGATAATCTTGAGACTCGGTTGTGATTAAAAATAATGTATGAGGTGTTTAAACTTGGAGGCGATATGCGGTATATGTAGTGTGTAATAAAGAATAACGAGATATGATATTGTTAAGTGATGAGTATTGTTATAAACTTAATTAATTTTGATTTTATGATTTTCTTGCGTCAACGTTAAATTGAAAAGCTGAAGAATTTGTATGTTTGGTTGAACACTTATCTTACTTACTCAGGACCTAGTAGTTCGAAAAACTGGCTATAGGCTATCATTTATAACTTCAGTCAAAACCAATACGAGTCGAGCAGCTAGCTGGTGAGTTTTTCCCACGTTTTCATACACTCAGTGCCGGTTGGATTTTTTTTAAATCGGTTTTTATTATTATCTATTTTTTATCTTTACTACATCCATAAAAAGAAACAAAAATATAGTCGTTCGTGTCGTCGTATAGTTTAAGTATCTTTATTAATTAATTAAGTACGTTGGTCTACTTGGCTTTCCGTCTTACAAGGTAACTGTTTACTTATGTCCATTGTCCACATAAAAACATGAGAACAAAAAGACTTCAAAAATACCTAATATATCTTTTTAACGTGGTAAAATTATCAAACAGGCGGGGCTGGTGGGGAAGTCAGACACTTACTGACTGAAATTTCACGGTGATCCTTCAATAGCCCTTTACGTTCCAGGGCCACGGTAGCCTGATGATGCAGTCCCGCGACAAAATAATGTATGTAGTATGTACCTTAAATTCTAACACGGTAGCCAGCTATTTGAATGACAATATTTGAGTTAGAAGTAGCACTTGTCCGCTAAACGCTTCTCGTTCAACATCTATAAATTAGTCAATTTTGGTTATTTGTAAAGAAGATAATAATACAATGCAAGTGATAATGCTTCATATCTTACTATTTAAACATAGAGTTAAAATATTTATTCTTTTGTTGTATCTCAGACAGAAAGCCTGCACAAATATAGTAAACGTGGTGAATATTAGGGAGTCCCTTTAATCATTTTTGCTTTTTAGTATCTTTTGTTTATAATAGCGGCAACAAAAATACATCATCTGTGAAATTTTCAACAGTAACTGTCTCTTTATCACGCTTCGTGAGATATAGCCTTGTGACAGACAGACAAACAGACAGAGAGCAGTCTTAGTAATAGGGTCCCGTACGAATTATATTAAAGCCTTCGCAAGTTCTAAGACCTGCCACTTGTCGAGTTTTATTTTATAATTAATATAATTTGGCTTGCTGGTAGAAACTAACCATCGAACATAACAATTCGTATATGAGAACTAGCCAATTCAGAAATTAGGCTACAATATTAAGTTATATGCTATATATTCAAAGTTATATGAAGTTATACTAGTTATTTATGCAACTGTTGTATAATCAGGGGTATTAAAACACGAATGTGGGTTTATCGCACGAGGCGTAGCCGAGTGTGATAATAGTATCACATGAGTGTTTTAATACCTAATATCAGTTGCATACAAGACTTTATCTACAAGCATGATGTGAATCCTCTATAAAAGATTCTCATACCATAGGGTGTTGTACAGTGTTGTAAGAACTATGTAAATTCAAGAAAAGTCTAATTGCGAAGCATGTAAAATAAACAAACTTTAACAAGTAAAAGAATTATTGTTCTTTTTTCAAAATTTTAGCGATCTGGTCGTAAAAATGTCATTGCATGTGAATGTTCTTTTTTTGAAATTCATAATATCACGCGTTTGGATGATATTATATAGAAATTATGATCATAATATCATTGAGTGTTTTAATGTTGGCAATAAGCTAGTTGTTATAGGTTCTTTTATAGAGGATTAATAGCATGATAGTAGATAAATATATTTTATGTTGTTATAAATATATTTCAGGACTGACCATTGAACTTGGCACCCATGTAGATTTCACTTCTTTTGTCGTTGAAGTCAATGAACAAGGCATAATATAATTCATAATATTAAACTTGGCCTTCATTTCACATTTTTGTTTTTGATGGGTTATACTTACACAAGAAAGCACACATACCTACATGACATGAACTTACACATAAATATATATGTTACGGCTAATACCCGAAGTGCGGTTACACCTAGGTTTAACCGGCTAAACTTAGGTGTAACCGACCACATGCGGTAAAACCATTGGGTAAAACCTAGGTGTATCCTTCCTTCACAGGAGCAAGTCGACGGAACCCCGCTTCGCGGAGCTCCAACTTCTGTGTGGTTTAAAAAAAATAACCACGAAGAGACTCTTCTAACCTAAATTGTCCGAGTGGAGGGGTGCCAGCAAGCCCCGAGTTTAGACCTAGTTCTAACCGGCTTAACCTAGTTCTAACCGAACATAAGTAGGTTTAACTCCATGTGTTCGGTTACACCTAGGTTTAGCCGGTTAAACCTAGGTGTAACAGCACTTCGGGTTTTAAACGTAACAAATATAAAAACAACTAAAAAATATATAAATGACAATGTATAAAATAATAAAATACAATATTTAATATTATAACTACTCGTATTATATAACAAATACAAAATGCCATAACATAATATAACAAAATACAAACGAATAAAATACAATAATTAAAAGAGACGTAAACAAATTATTATTATTTGTTAATAAAACTTGTAATACCAACTGACTGGTTGCTTGTATTGTCAATGTAATAAATATGTTGCCGTGCCCTAACCGGGTTTCATGTTGAAACTTATTTACTTCTGTAACACCTATGTACACATGAATGCAATAAAGAATTTGAGTTTGAGAAATTCACATACATAATCACGCATTTAGAATTATTGTGTTTTGTCTAGCTCGCCCTCCTACTATCTGCTAAGCTTAACTTGTTTACGTTCGTTATTTTTATTCTAATAAAAACAACAAAGCCGGTGGGCTTTTCCAGAATTTTCCATGACTACAAAAATTTCACCCACCATGGAAATTCGGCTCTTAAGGTGCTCGTAGACTTGAGCAAATGTTACATTATCGAAAACCAAACGAGAGAGTTTTTAACGAGCTTTCTGGCGAGCTTTTTGCCGAGCTGACTGTCAAGTCGGACATTTTTATCTTCATCTTCTTGGGGTCGGTGCAACACGTTTTTTTCTTCCATTGGGCGTTTTTCCTTTAGACGGCACGGCACGGCACCAGCGCCGGCGTAGTGCCGGTGCGGGGAAGCAAAAATGTATGAAAGCCGGGCCGGCGCCGGCGCCGGTAGGTGCAAAAGCAAGCCATACGTTTTCATACATTTTTGCTTCCCCGGCACCGGCAGTGCCTCAAAGCCTGTCCGCCATCTTGGACGTCCGCCATATTGGATTTAAGTCACGTGACTATTTTTCTTGTACTCCTGACAGCAAACCCTTTCATTTGATACCCATATATGGGGGTGGGTTTCAAACAGCCAGTTCGCCATCTTGGGGAGGCCGCCATATTGGATTTGTTATGACGTTTATTAGCTAGTCATATATTGTCATCAGAACTCAGAGCGTGTGCAAAATTTCAGTCTGCTAGCTTATCGGGAAGTGCCTCAAAATTGAGTTGCGAAAGTCCAACCGGAACGACAAACAAACAAGAATATTGAGTGTATAAAACGTTGGAAAATGTTTTGACAACCACCGACTAGAGCGTTCGCTGGAAAGACCATGCAAATGTTTGTTGCGATAGTCGGCTCTGTTCGATGTTCTGTTTTTGTTCTCTATGTTCTGTTACATTTGTAAGCTCAAGTTTATCAGCACCTTAAAGACATATTGAGCGATTATGTGGGCGTCTACACGTGTATCGACACTTTTAACACAGAAGCGGGATTTTATGTATTATTATCATGATCTTATATTTTTTGTGATGTTAATATATTTTTCTCTTTTTTTTCTATTTTGAACTTTCCTTATAAATTAAATGTCTTATAACATCGACCTGGCAAAATGTGGATATGGTAACAATTCGTGGTAAATAATTGTAGACGGTATAAATGCAATCGGTTATATTTCCTTGCTTTAACAAATTATCAGAATCTCATGGTAGGCACAACTCGTATTTTTCATGAGTGACGGTTGTCTGACAGCAACCATAAAGTTACATGCTCTGTGGCAGCAACTGTCACATCATTTCCTGTAAATAAGACTCCTTGGTCACATCCTCTCACAAGATAAGGCCTGATCTCGTGGAAGGATGTGACGGCATGGCTAGCGGCTTAGCAGGCTTGCTAAAAGGCTTTTGGCATTGGCTGGCTGGCTATGGCGGTCCGGCCAAGGCTGCGGTTAACTGGCTATCGCTGACTGGCTGAGCTGCAGAGGCGATATCTTGAAAAGCTTGCGTTACACCATGCAAAATTTGAGACTTCTAGCACTTGTAGTAACAAAGTTACATGCAACCTATCAACCCCAAAAACAACCCCTTAAGGGTGAAATTTCGCAAAATCCTGTCTTAGTGAGCACCTACATCCTTAAAAGAATCTCCATGCAAAATTTGAAATGACCAAAGAGTCTTTTCCAGGTGAAGATATGAGTTGCTGGCCTCTGACATTCTTCTCGATGATTTTATAAAAGTGTTGTGCTGTCATCTGTCGTAGAGAATAAAAAAGTGAAGGTGTTACAAAGTATATTTCTGGTAACTTAAATTATTATATTATTCCGAAACCGTAGACATTATATTTAACATGCAAAAAGACCTTTACAAAATGTCCTTAAAGTTTTTGACACTGCTCGTTTTTACACAACGCGGTGTGCTTTGATGTGACAGTTAATGGCACGTTTGAGCACTAAAAGGCACGTTAAAACACTGTTCCTGTCAGGATGGAGTGCCAGTTTTGACGCCACTTAAGTGCCACTCTAGGGGTTAAAGCCTATAGCAAACAAGTTAGAACTGCATCTGACTTCGTAAGCTATAATGCGACCACGATAGACGAAAGTGTAATAGTACCATAACTGTGACGTCATGAACGCTTTTTTTAACAGTTGCACGCTCTTATAGCAATTAAATCATATGAAAATAACATTAACAAGATAGTAAGTACATATAATTAAAATTACTTTACACAAACTTACACTTACTTTACACACGTTGTTTTATGCTTCACGTAATTTTCAGGTGACAATTGACAGATGTTGGTTACGTGTTCTTTATATATTCACCCCATAATGTAACATTTACCATTTTTAAATTATCATCTGCTTACTGTACTTTTAAGCTTAGCTGACGTATAATACTGAACACATTTATCTGTGTCTTCGTAACTTATTTTCTTAGTAAGTATTCTTCAAGTTCAATTTTCTGTATTGATCGACTAACCAAAAATATGTAAATATACAAGACTTTGTCTGGTGTGCGCGCTTTAAACAAATTCTTTGGAGGTGTGAAAGCATTACTGGTAGTATATTTGCTAAACACGGTTAGCAAACCAAGCCCTTAATGTACTACAACTAACAGCACTATTGACCCAAGCTGTTGAGTCATGGACGCGGGCCCTTTGCACGGAGTAGACATTAAATGGAGAGCAAGCTTTAGCATTCTTCAAGTCAGAGGCGTTTTTACCTATGGGGCAGGGTGTGCGGCGCACACGGGCGCTGGGTCTAAGGGGGCGCCGAGCGCCCTCTAATGCGACACCTCCAAAGATGCGTCGATCGATGGCTCAGGCGCAAAATGTCGCTTTCGCAAAATGTCGCTTTCACAGAATGACTCCTTCTTAAAAGGTCGCTTTCTCACAATGCCCTTTCGCAGAATATCTATTTCGCAAAATGTCGCGTTAGTAACTTCGAAAAAAAATAAAAAAGACATTTTTCTACCAGTAGATATTTTGCGAAAGCGACATTTTGCGCCTGAGCCTCCTACTAGACTAGAGGGCGCCAGGGTACTGGTTGCACACGGGCGCCACAAGGACTAGAGACGCCTCTGCTTCAAGTCAGGAGTGAAGAGGTGACTTCGAGGCAAGCGTTCTTCACCGTTTACCACATTATTGCTTAACATCGGGCGAGATGTGGATGTTGACTATCTTAAAAAAAAACTGCATAAAGTTAAATAACCATCGCGGTCGCAACTTCAAAAATCTTGTTATGTATAATTGTATGTTTTTATTTAGTGTTCGCAATTTACTTTTAAAATCCTGAGAAAACAATTTTTTTTTTTTTATATAACATGTTTGCACTTCATAGAAATTTTACTTCGACGTTCTTAATGACTGTTAATTCTGAAATTAACTCAATGTGCTCAACCATTTTGTTGTTATTGTTGTATTGAGACATCATTTGAAGAGAAGAATTTGAATAGACTTTACATTGACTGCGTCTCGAAAAACAGTTACATAAGTATCTAATTATCCGCTACCGTTAACGATGTTGGGTCTCTGGTCAATCTATCATCTTGTACACTTTAAAAACGCCATACCAAATGATGCATATTTTTCTTTTTATTTGTCTTTGTTTGATCTCAACGAGCGGTCAGTTGGGTCGACGAATCAAATAGTGTCAAGGTATATTTTTCACTGGTTTTACGCACATTATGAATATTCGGATTAGTAATGTTTGCACGTTTGTTCGTGCGTGTGCGGTTCAAGTTTTGATCAGAGAATGATTCGGCAGATTTCAACTATGTAGTTAAGTAGTAGGTCAGTTTATGTTTGCAGTTCATCAACATATTTTATTTTACAAACATATCGACGGGTAAAAGGCAAAAGGGGTCAAGCACCACAGATCATATTGTTCAGGAGAATAAAAATAAAGTTTAAAAAAAAAATATCTCTTTATTGCTTTATTGAATCACATCACAATCTTCAGAAAAGTTTACTAAAATACAATGTTCTTTAATAATTTTACATCAAAATAAGCCTGAGATCAATAGTTTCAAAGATAGATGTCGTTTGACTCCAGGTTTTTACCATGTTTATCGCATTTGCGAGGGGTCAAGTAACAATATTTAATGTTGGAGTGTTTAGATTTTGGCCTAAGCTTCATGTTAATAAGTAAAATTTTATTTTATTTGGCACAACAGATCATAGAACTAATTCAGATTTTGGCTTAAGCTACCATAATCTTAATACAGTATTGTTTTATATTTGGCACAGCAGGTAGGGAATAGAACTATGAATTATGTATTAAACTAAAACAATACAAGGAACAAAACTGAGATCCAAAAAACAGCAGTTACCTAACTGTTAGTACATACAACAGCATGTTTTCACATTATTTGAGTAAATAAACAATTTGGTACTTATTCTATTTATGTAAAAGCAAAAGGTCACTCACTCATAGGACACGAAATCTAGGAAACTACCGATGCTAAGGGTTCAAAATTTTGCACAGGGGTTCTGTTTATGCCGTAGTTACTCGCTAAGACGAGATTTTGCGAAATTCCACCCCTAAGAGGTTGTTTTTGGGGCTGATAGGTTGTATGAAACTTTGTTACTACAAGTACTAGAAGTTACAAATTTTGCATGCGGGTTCTATTTAGGGCGTAGGTGCTACTTAAGAAAAGGGTTTTTTGACATTCGACCCCTAAGGGGTTGTTTTTGGTGTTGATAGTTTGTATGAAACTTTCGTTACTAGACGTGCTAGAAGTCTCAAAATTTGCATGGGGTTTATTTTTAGGTCTTAGATGCTCACTATGACGGGGTGATTCGAAATTCGAACCCTAAGGGGTTGTTTTTGATGTTGATAGTTTGTATGGAACTTTCGTTACTAAAAGTGCTAGGAATTTCAAGTTTTGCATTTGGTTTTTTAGAACGTTGGTGCTCACTTAGATGGGTTTGTGCGAAATTCGACACCTAAGGGGTTGTTTTTGGGGTTGATAGATAGGAGTCTCCAATTTTACATAGGGATTTTTTTAAGATGTAGGTACTGCCATTAACGGGATTTTCTGAAACTCTATCCCTAAGGGGATGTTTTTTGGGGTTTTAGTTTGTGTGGGAGTGATAGGAGTGTCAAAATAAAATGCATTTAGGTTTTTAGGGAGTAGATGCTCACTAATACGGGAAATTGTTCTTGAAAGTTAGATATATAAAAATTCGCTTATGGGTTTTTTGGACTTATGTTCTACTTATGACTAAACAACTCTTGCTAAGACGTCATTCCTGTATATATTATAGTGTAGCTGGGCTCTTGAAGTTCCACACCAGGTGTTCCAGATCTTCAATTTTTATACGTTGATAGAGAGTACTCATCAGGCTGAATAACTCTTAATTATTATTTTAAACGCATTAACGCATGCGACGCGCATCGTAAAGATGATTTTTTTTTTTAATGAATAACTCTTGCTAAGACGTCATTCCCTTATATGTTATATAGTGTAGCTGGGCTCTTGGAGTTCCACATCAGGTGTTCCAGGTCTTCAAATTTTATACATCAACAGAAAGTGCTAAACAGGCTGAACAACCCTTGCTAAGACGTCATTACTGTATATGTTATAGTGTAGCTGGGCTCTTGAAGTTCCACAGGAGGTGTCCAGGATCTTCAAATTTATTCTCTCAGCAGAAAATACTCATCACGTGGAACAATTTTTGCTATGACACCATTTTTGTATCTCTTATTGTTTAGCAGGTCTGTTGCGGTTCTGCATCAGGTGTTCAAGTTTCCAAGATAAATTATAGCCTTTATGTTAACCGAACTTAATACATAAACAACAAAAAAAAATCATTCAAATCCGTAACAGTCTTTTTCGGTCTAAAATACGTCTCAATTTCAAGTTTTCGGGAATTGCAGACATGTTTTATATAAAATGTTAATCTGTGTTAAAAACTGCGATCGCGTTTCAAACACGTGTGAACTTGCTTTCACGCACACAAAACATACACCCACTTGCAACGGCGCTGGCGCGCGTACTGAGTGGATCAAATGCAACGTAATGAAAATAAAATTATTTAAGAAAGGGGCCAAGCGCCAATTATGTTTAGTTGACAATCTTTACTATTGGTGTTAAGTGAAAAAATATTACATAACAAATAAAAGGAATATGGATACAAACGACATATTTATTTCTAAAATTGTTTTTAAAATTATGCCAAACGACAAGGCGATACAAAAACGTAATATACAAAATGGTCCTTCAACCAAGCAAGGTAAAGTCGGTGTCGCTTGAGCACTTTTGGTAAGTATCGATTTGGCAATTCAGTACAAATAATTCTTTGGTGCAAGTGACTTTTTTTCATGCTCGAAAAACGATACTATGACCATTCGAAAGAGAAAAAATAGTGGAGTTGGGGTCAATAAAAAAGTTAAGATCGCAAAATGTGGCGCTTGACCCCTTTTGCCTTTTTACCGTCGATATTCAGTACACGTCAGACACTTATGAAACTTTAGAAGCTAGATTTAGATACCATTTGATTATGTTTTGACAGCCGTTTGTTATTTTTTTTAAGTAATATAGTTTTAAGTATTAATCGTTGTTGCAGTGACTGAACGATCGACTGCTGCGCAACATGTATCTTTAAGCGTAGTTGTTCCGGATCAGGATGTTTGTGTATGTAAGTTTCTGTTTGTAAACGCACCCACGATACCTGAGACAATATTTATAGTAGTGTGGGGCAACGCTTCTTCAAAAAGTAGGTAGTAGGTAATCCGTTATTTACCCCCCGTAATTTAGTTACCTATAGTAATTGCACAACTATTTTCATGTTTTGCTTAAAGTCTTAGTATTTCGTGAATAATTGGCACTGCAGTCAACTCCCTTAGCTTTGATAATTAATAACCGTTGTAGCCCAAAATTGGCCCTCAGTAGCAATTGGCAACACGGTCCACACGAGAATAGAAGACTATTTTTCATTATACCGTGAGACAGATAAAGCTCCCAATATCCCCTTAAGAAAGGCAAAAGAAAGATATTATCCTACGTAAAAAAAAAGATAAAAAGCAAGTGCAGTCGCGATCAAAACCGGTATCCTACGTAAGGGCCATTCAACAAGTTCAATATTGTTCTCACAAACATTTGTGGATGCTGCCGTGAGTAAACTCACTCTGTCGAGGTTTTATTTCACACGTCTCGGAAGGCCACGGTGATTAAACATGGAGATTTTTTGAGCTTCATTATTTGAACAGCTAATTTCTCTATGTGTATTCAGCAAATAGATAAAGAGCTCGATGGTCGGCCATAGGATCAGGGCTGCTTGCTAAATTTTAATTATTTTTTGTGACCTTACCTTAACAACAAACATTAAAAAAGTTTGCTGGTCACTAAGAAAAAAAAAATTGAGCTGTTCATTGTTTTATATTCTAAATCTGAATTTTTAGTAAAGAATCTAAACAGAAGAAGGTTTTTCAAAGTGATCGTAAACTTTTTTGATGTATATAGGTACTTACGGAATGGAAATGTAGACTACCTACAATAAATAGCAAATTTAATTCGTCAGGAGTTAGAGTTTTGAAAAATACACGAAAAATTCACTTATTTTTTTGTTTCAATGAATATTTCTGTGGCTCTAGTGAAAAAGGGTCTAAGTCTAAAAATGCAACTTTACAGGAGACGCAAAAAACGCCCCGCGCGCACCAAATTACATGTTTAAGTACGTGTGGCATTTAAACAGCTGTCAAATTAAATATATGTGATATGTTATATAGGTAAAAAATGTATGTTCTTTCTTATTCTAGTATTATTTTTTACATAAACTGAATAGTTTTCAAAATAGCGACTTATACTTAACACAAAATGAACTACACAAGGGTATAAAAGAAGTTAGATCCCTTTTCTCATACACAAAAAGTTAATTCACAAAAGTGAAAAAGGATACGCATTTGGAGTTATTTGTATGATAACTAAGAAATTAAATCAGATAATTAGTGTTGGAATAGCCAAAATAAATGAACTGAATGTGTACTTTTTATCGACATGATAAAATTTTGAAAAATAGCAAAAATAAATAACTTGTATCTTTTTTCACATAGTTATTAGACGTAACATAAGGCGCATGTTGACTTACGTGAACCTTTTGTGTAAGTTATATCTATCTTTAAACCAAAATAAAACCAAAAAATATGTAGTTTTGTGGTGTTTATTTTTTTATTAAAGTGAAGAAAAGTATTTTAAGAAGTACCTATGACAGTTATTTTTAAATCATAAAAACAATTAAAAAACAAATGAAAAGTACAAATCGAGTCCCACAGAACCTTGAAAGTGATTCAAATCTTGTTCGATATCAAGAAATGTCTATAGCACAGTTTTTTTATAAGTCAGGACAAATCAACTGCAGTTGAAACCTGGGAAAGTGATCCAGAAAACCTTATTTTAATTTCACTTCTACCGATAATAAACTCCAGTTTTAAAATAAATATGCAGTTAGTAAAAAAGTATTGAAGAAGTTAATTAAGTATTATGACGCAGTTTTTTTAATCAGGAAAACAATTCAAAAATAAAAAAATAATCAAATAAATCAAGTCTAACAGAAACCTTAAAAATGATCCAGAAAACCTTATTCGATGTCGTCGTTGCTGTCGTTTAGAAGAGGATGTTGATCTTTTATATTATCATCGTCAATGAAAAGGTTGTTATAAAAAGATCGAACACTGGGGTTTATTAGCGGAAGAAGAGAAATCAAATCTCTCTTTTTCTCATTTGAATTAGCTAGGCCCATCGTATGACCTAGGAATACATTACCGTTTCAAACAGAGGGAGTGGTGATTTTCCTCTTTCCCTCTGCAAATTAACAATGTTCCATTCTTCCTCATCACACAACTTACAATGAAATTCTCCTTTTTTATATTTCTTTTGTCTTTAACTCGTCTGTCGTAGACTTCTAAGCTCCAGTAATAATTTAAAATAATTCTACAAGGTTCTAGTCTTTTAACTTTAAATTTCTCTTCTTTTTTATAGTTTCTGTATCTCTTCTTTCCTTGTTACTTTTCCTAGGATTACGTTTCCGGTCTTGTTAAGTACCTTTTTATATCCCAAAATGACTTATTATTGCTCGTATCTAAATCTGACTGTGGAATAATGACATCGCCTTTTACGTTTTTGTAAAAGTGAACAATCTGAGTTACTTGTGTCAGATTATTTGGAATGAAATCGTCACTACTTTCTGTGGGATAATGCAAATTGGGTTATGATAGCGTATCAGTGAACATAGAAATAATATCAAGATATAAGACAAAAGTTTCATCAGAATCAGTGAATGTATCGACATCATTATCAGGCTTTGCGAAAAGGTTTTTGAAACTTCCAGGTATTGGAGAAAATATTTAAGAGTTTCCCTGCTTTGGTGAGTTATTTTTTAAACATTCAAGCCTTGGATAATAACTGTTTGAACATCCTGATCTTGGAGAATGATCCCTAGAATGTGTAGCCTTTGGAGAATAGTTTCGGAAGATATAAGCACAGGTATAGATTCGCCATCAATCCAATCTACTTCATCCATCATTGCCATATCTTTGGAAACAAGACCCATCAAACAATTAATGCGACCACGACCAGCCATTCTAAAACAATAGATATATTTGACTGGCCTGTTGGTCTAGTGGTAAGTGACCCCGACTGCTTTGCGGAGGTCGTGAATTGGATTCCCACTCAGGACAAATGTTTGTGTGATGAGCACGATCATTTTTTCTGTGTCTGGGTGTAATTTATCCATAATATGTATGTATTTAGAAATATATAAGTATGTTTATCAGTTGTCTAGTACCCATAACACAAGCTCTGCTTAGCTTGGGACTAGATGGTGTTGTGTGATAGTTGTGGAATATTATTATTATGTATTATATTATTTATTAAAACATTACATCAGGGAATCGCGATATGAAAGTTAAGTAGGTAAGTCGAAATAGAAGTATAAAATGTGCTAATTTGACAATTTTACGTATCTATATAATTATACTATAAAGTGTAGTTAAATATATATGTGAGGTTGATATCTGGTGGTTGTTTATTATAACCACTGTTATTGTAGTGTTTTTGTGTGAAGAATTAACTAACATACGTACAAAAACAAAAAAAAAACAATGTCTCCTCTTCATAATAAGTTACGCAATGGAGTTTAAAATAAAAACTCGGTGTAATTGGGTACATTTGGACAAAAATCTAAATAACAATACGTACACTCAAAAATAATTTGCTAAAATATGTGAAAAAGGGTACAACTTACCAGTGCAATTACTGATTTTTTGCAGTGCGTCGACACAAGTTCCCTTCAATAGAGTGCTTGGACCACCGAAAGAGTGCGAGCGCTACGCACTTTCCACCCACCAGCACCATAACCCGTATCGGCCAGTTGTATCTTTTCTCACGAAAAATAGCAGCGAAATATTGGTATTATTTTAGTTATGTCAAATTGCATTTTTAATATAAATATTTCATACGTGAAAACTGATACCAAAAAACTTATTCTGGATTTTTGTCTTTTATTTTGGTGAAAACGGATTTATGTCAAGTGATATCGTTACTCACATAACAATTTTTAAGGAATTAATGTACTTGTGCCGGTATTCACTAAACAAATTGAAGCTCTGACAATACATGTTTATTTAGATCAAAAGACACAAAATAAAAATAAACATAGTTTTGTGTAAAGAAATTAAAGTGCACTTATACCCCGCTTTTGTAATATTTTTAGTGTTAGTTAACCCCCTTTGCACATTGCTAACTTCCTTATTTTTAAAGATAGGCAAGATCTGTTTTCACGAATGGATAGATCATTTTTTTCTGAACATTTTAGTGTACTTAACTCATTTTCGACAAAATCGGACTTAAACCCTTTTTCACTAGAGGCACAGATTTATAAAGATAAAACAAGGGAGTGAAGTACAACGATAGAACCCAATTAAAATAATACTAGTTTGTGTTGTATTGTTAATTTTATAAGCGTCGAATCTTCGTCAAGTTCGGCTTCTATTAATCTAATAAATTGATACCCTTGCCCAGAAGTGGGACAGCGTACACAAACGAAAATAAATCTGATGGTCTAGTTATAATTATTCTTAACTAATAACGCGCATGAGTAAATTTGTTTTCTCAGTTGTTACCTCCGTCGAATCGAATTTTTGACTCCAAGCGAAGTGTGTGTCAAAAATTAGTTTTATCACAATTTTTGACGTTTTTGTGTTGTTAAGTAAACGGGGACTGACGTTAATTTGATGGCTACAATGAGTTCGTCGTTCACACTAGAGTCGCTTTTATATTTTCCATATATTTTACGTCATCATACTTCAACTATACTTACGGCCAAATACATAGAATTCATGGTAGGGCCTCTGGTCATAAAAATATGCCAATATACCCAAAAATCTGCCTAATCGGTACTGCGACTTAGAAGCATCAAACTCTAGAAACTAGGCATTACATGGACAGATGTCGTTACCTAACTAAGTAGTTACGTGGCGTTGGGTAATGCCACATAAAGAACATTATGTGGTGTGTGACCGTTCGGTTTAGATGATGATCACGTTAGGAAGCGCTTTCTATAATATATGATAGCTTTTATTGTTATATGGCTGCTTCATTGAGTCATAAAATAGATCTGAAGGCCAATGCCCCGTACTTGCGGCTAAAACTTCCACAAATACAAACGTACCCAATCGAATACCCGTGTGACTGTCTCATCAGGTATCTAACCGTGACCCTGGAACGTAAAGGGCTATTGAAGGATCCCCGTGGATTTTCGTCAGTACAAGTCTAACAGTGCCTCCCGTCCCGTTCTGGGAAGGAAGACTCATTTGATGATTTTACTACGTTAAAGAACCCAATTGAACACGTTACAAAATTAATTAAAAAAATAATAATATTGAATGAATAACCCAGCCAGGCGCATAACTTTGTGTAATTTATTTCATTTTCATTTCGCTCAAAACGGTGAAGAAAAACGTCGTGAGGAAACCGGCATCGGCATGTCCTAGAACCAAAAATTCTATGACATATTGTGACATCTCTCAACTCGCACTGGGTCAGCGTGGTTGATGATGGCCCACTGGTCCCTTCTCACAGAGAGGAGTCCTGAGTCTCAGCAGTAGGAACATTATAGGCGTATGATGAAAAATATTGTACTCAGCCCTATTCTTCTGTCTTAATTTGTATCCTTAACAAAACAACCGTGTTTAATGATATCCGTGTTTTCCCATATCATATTTACATAGAAATATGATATGAGAAACATGTACTTTAAAGTCTAAGAATTCACTTGACGTTTACGTCATGCACTTATTATACACGCATCAGCGGATAGTGAACTGTCATCTCATAATTATTATGTGGGAGGATGATATTTTGAACTGAGATTAGATTTCTAACGTTCTTTTCACAACATGCTTAAAGAGGAATGTCCGCCCACGAAGTAGATAAACCTTCAAAGTGGCTAGGTTTTTATTTTAGCGTGGTAAAATCATATAAATGACTCCTCCCACCCCGGGCAGGGCAAGAGGTCAGACTCGTACTGACTAAACTCCACAGTGTCCTTCAATAGCCTTTTGTGTTCCGGGGTCACGGTAATGAGATAAGTCCCGCGACCCCGGCAGGCTTTGGCCCTCTAGAGGCCCGAGACCCCGTCATTATGCTGACGCTCTTTGAGGCGCGGGTGGAACACAACGCGACGTCGACCCGGGTATGGTCCAAGGTCGGACAGCGAGTTGCCCTTTACTCGCCGCCCGCATGCCCGCGCCTACACGGTGGCCGGAGATCGTTTTGCGGCGTCCGTCGCCGTGGGCGTCCACCATTGCGGCTGGGGCGGAGGGAGGACGCTGTCCTCTCCCTCTCGCGGCCCGCTTCCTCCTTCGCGAGCATGACTGCTTCGCTGAAAGAGGCGACCGCTTCCCACTCCGTCTCGCCTACGGTGGCCGCAACCAATGTCGAGCGCGAGAGGTCTCCGTGCCGCCGTGAGGACACGTCGCGTCGGTGCCTGCCCAAGCGGGGCAGTCTTGCACCGTATGCTCTACTGTGTTCTCCGGGCGATCCTCGCAGTGGTGACACCCAGGCGTTTCCTCCTTCCTCATCAGACACAGGTACCTCCCGAAACTTCCGTGTCCGGTGAGGACCTGCGTCATGCGGTAGGTCAAGACGCCGTGACGCCTATCCAGCCACTCCTCAAAGAGGGGCAATAGGTTAGATTATTTTTGGAAAGCTTTTTCACGTGATAAAATAATCGAATGAATCTTCCCGCCCTGGGTGACACGTAAGGGAGGGTCTGACTTCTACTGACTAAAATCCACGGTAATCCTTCAACAGCCCTTTACGTTCAAGATTCACCTTCTTAGACCAATTATTTTTTAGTACGTACTAGCAGACCCGGCAAACTTCGTACCGTTCAAAATCACCTTATAAACCTTCTAACTTCCAAAAATAATTCAAAACAAAAATTAACCAAATCAGTCCAGCCGTTTCCGAGTTTTGGCGAGACTAACGAACAACAATTGATTTTAAATGGATGCAAAAACCTCAGCATTAACTTCACATAAACAAAAATTAAGTATGTTTAAAATATTTCAACACCACACAACGCTATTATAATCTAATTTACGTATAATATAATAACAATGAACACGGTCATCTTTAGCATAACCGATGTCGAAGTTTATACTCTAATCTGCATAAGTATTGGCTCTCCGTGAAGTAATATATTTCCCTAAACTGGCTTGAGTAGGAAGATAATTACTGACTAAACTACTAATGGTTGTTTCGTCAGGATAGTGCAAATATTTTTATTGTGAAACTTGGATTTTTGAAAGTCTCTTTGGATTCGTTTAAGTTTTGGTACTAATTCGAAGGTGATTTGGGTAAGAATAAGTTACTCAACCAGAAAATAAAAGAGCGAAGATTTATTCTTCATTAGAGCACAATAGCAAATTAGAGGGTCGCGGGATTATTTCCTTACCGTGACCCCGGAACAGAAAGGGCTATTGAAGGACACCGTGGATTTTAGTCAGTAGAAGTCTGACAGTCCCTCCCGCCCTGCCCGGGGTTGTAGGACTCATTTGATGATTTTACCACGCTAAAAAAAAAAAAAAAAAAAATAGCAAATTAGAAAAGGCAAAACAAATCAAGAAGGCTGTTGATAGATTTTCGTTCGACATAGTTACCTTGCAGTAAGTACTTCAGGTCTTAGAATTTGATTACTAATCTATTTTGCCCCACTGCTGGGCAACGGTCTTTCAAATCTTAGATATTATAACCTAAAAATCCCAATTACTGAAAACACAAACCCCAAGCGCACGAAGACGCGAGCAACAGCTAGTCTTGTTTACTTCGTTTAAATTTTTAGGAAAAAAGGAATTTTTATTTTAAGAATTACTTTTTGACAATTTTTTAACGACTTTAAATCATTAATATCCTAAACTGTTATTTAAAATGAATAAAACCGGCCAAGTGCGTGTCGGGCCACGCACAGTGTAGGGTTCCGTAGTTGCCCATCAAAATACTTATGCGAACTAACTAAATTGATTCGCTGAATTTAATTTTAAAAAGAATAATTTTCAAAATTGGTCCAGGAGTCTTTGAGAAATCAGGGAAAATACATAAGAAAAAAGATAACGACGAATTTAAAACCTCCTCCTTTTTTTGAAGTTAGTTAAAAAAAGATTGACGATAAAAACCTACCTATCTCCAAAAAACATACCGTAAAAACATACCTATTAAAGCTGTAAAAATAAAGTTGACAAACTTACATTTGCAGTTGATAAACGTGTTCTCCGATACATTTTGTTTAAGAAAACATATTATCCAAGTACATTTTATAAGTTGGTCGACTATTACTCGTAAAGTTGTAAAGCCTACTTAGTCATGATAATTTTCTTTTAAACTTCGTTATATATACTACTATTGTGTATTTTTGCACACCCCCAAACATAACCGTTTAGCTGGTAGAGGGGGGGGACACTCGAATCGAGCAAAATTTACTTTAAAGCTTAATATTTCACAAAAGAATTTTTTTATCAAAAAACTGTCAATGAAAACTATCATTATTTTTTAAAGGCCTATTTAATGATACCCCACACTAAGGGGTACGCGAGAAAAAAAAATCCTCACTTTACGTGTAAGTACAGGAGGTACCCTAAAAAAAAATATTATACGAGATTTTATTTTACCACTTTTTCGGCACAACAAATCCGTATATTTACACCAAATTACAGCTCTCTAGTACTGTGCGTCTCTGAGCTAAACTGCGGACAGACGGACGGACGGACGGACGGACGGACATGGCGAAACTATAAGGGTTCCTTGTTGACTACGGAACCCTAAAAATGATGTAAGGTCTAAAATACCTATATAAAAGGGAACTCCATCCGGTTTTCTTCATACAAACGTAACGGTGTTTTCATCGTGGATAATCCCCCTAGAACAATGTTTTTTTCCCTAAAACTTAGGCCGCCTTTTATTAGTACGTGCTCCTACCATTTCCTTAGACCCTTTCGCACACAACCCGCTTAGGAAGGTGCAGCGCGATAAGGACTACCAACCCCTCATAACGTAACTACACCTGACTTACCAAGTTCGAAGAGTTTTTCTTTTTTTCATTTTCAGAATGTGGCGTCTGGTTGCCGCTATAGTGAATTTTTATTATTGTTGTCTTTAGTGACACTCGCAAGCTTAAGTCAAAAGTCAAAATCAAAAGTCATTTATTTAAATTAGGCTGATTTATCAGCACTTTGAAGCTCAATTTTTTTATAAGATAGTCCCCAAAACGCCCCCCCTTCGACACTTCCTAGTGTTTTGGCTGGGAAGAAGAAGTGGCGGACCAAACTCCCCAGCAACACATCTGTCTGTACGGTTAGAAGAACCAAGATTTTATACAATATAATAGAACATTCACATTATACATCAATCCGAAATTACACGAAATGTGTATCTTTTGGTGTAGAACATAAAGTCGTATTTTGAATGCCTCTTAAAAGAGTGCGCGCATCGTCGCGTCGCTTCGCGTCGCGGTCTGTACTGACCCTAATGTGAGTGTCGAATTTCGCCAACCGATTTAAGTGGCGAAAAGGTCAAAGAATAACAATGTTTATCTTGCCGGTCAATTTTCTGGTCCATTTTTTTACGCCCTCCTCTCTTATTCGTAAACGAAATGTATTGAGTAGGTACCTACATGATTTTAAATCATTTTAATGATTATTTTCGTAATAATTTAAAGAAAAATCAGATCACAGCTTTTTGCGGGACAGATAAAGCACATAATACTTAATTGCATTAAAATATTTTTTCCAATCCGAACTTGTTCTGATTTGCTGAATTAAATGAAGTACTGAACTAAATGAGTGGACTACTTCATCAAGCGAAAAGATACACATACTTAATGCTGGCAGGATATGTTTTGTCATTATTTAGGGCCTCAGTTATAAGAATTCGGTCATAGTTGCCTTCATTCGGATTTTGTATACTCAACTACCTCTAGCCCCTGGACCATGTAACTGACACCAAATGGACGACTGCGGGAGGACGGGGGGTGGGGCGGGAAGCACGTGGCGAATGTAGACACTCCGATGCACCGCGCGGCGTCTGGATGCGCAGCGCGGCGCATCGCGGCGCAGCGCATCGTCGCGTTGCTTCGCGTCTCGGTCTGTACTGACCCTAAGTTGAAAGCTAAAGTTGATTAAGACTGGAGAGGTGTTGAATCATGGGACATTAAGTTCAAGAGCTGTGCCATTAATTCAGCGACGTCCTTCTACAGTGCACTGGTTCATGGCAACATTGAGACGTGTCATTGCATCCGTCGTCTTCATTTCCATCTTAAATGTGATCAGTTCGTAAATGTTTACTAGGATTTTAAGTGTTAGTAGTTGGTTGTAATTGACCCTGTCGGCCAAGGCATATAATATGTATTTTGGGTTTTGAAACAATGCCTCCACAAATTCAAAGAAACTTTTGTCAATTTTTGCCAAACACGGCACACGCTTCTAAATGGTTTTCGGTCAGGTGGTGATAATTATAAAAAAATACACAGAATAAAATGTATTCCTAGTTAGGCTCATTTAGAAGATTTTGAAGTCATTTGTTTCTATTGTGTCTGGCTTTTATGAAACTGAACCCCATTTTTCCTACCTATCAATCAAGACTTTCATTACGAAAAATGATGTTTATATTGCCTAAATCTTCTTACTTTCACGCCCTCTAGGTGCGGACATCACAACAAACATCTCATTAATGTAGTCCACGACCTTCTACTCCACCTATTGTTGCGTCTAACCGTGCTCAACAATTAACATAACGCTCACTAAAACTACTTTCACGAGATCTCAAGAATTTGACACACCCAAACAACAACAGTTTGGTAAGAAAAAGATTATATACCGAATATTCATGTAATTTGAATATAAAATTATATACATGTAACTATGCATATTTATGTGGCGCCAACTTTTCAATAATAATTTGTGTGAGGGATAACCCGTGAACTTTGATCATGTATAAAACTTTAATGGTTTATTTTGATGGTTTTTGATGTCATCAGTCGTTAGTCTAGCTAGACGATATGTACTCATACTTATACTATTAGCAATGCTACTAGTTGACTGGGCAATATTTTCATCAACATCATTCTTGACTTCTGGTTTCCATCTCCTGAGTATAGATCTATTTCCATTTGTGCCATTCTTGTCTAGTTGAGGTCAGACTAATTTAAAAGTATTATGATGTCATAGCACTGTAAGTCGGGGCCGATACCACTGTAGTCCGTACGCGTTGTTCGAACCCAGCCAGGCACATTACTTCGCGAATTTATTTCATCTTCACTGGTCTCAAAACGGTTCAGGAAAACATTGTGATGAAACCGGCATGCCCTACAACCCAAAATTTGAAGTCATTTGACATCTACCAACCCGAACAGTCCCACTTACAGAGTAGAGGCTTCTGTCTCAGCAGTGGGAACACCAAAAAAAGGCTGATGATGAGGACCCTGTTGAATACGACAACATTATAGCCGGCTGATATATCGACACTTGGAGAAGGCCTAAATAAAGCTGCAGTATTCTCCAATTTTAGTATGAACTCCTCAGTTTTCCGTTTCATAATCTCTACCCAAAGAATTATCAAGATATGTGTCAACCAGCTAATAAAAATGTCAGTTACAAAATTCAATCTACCTTAATAGCGGAAGGCAGTTAAGGAACCGTGGCAGGATCGTTTACTTGCGCTGGTGGTGACTGTGCCGACCCGAAAAGCTATACTGCGTGAAGGAAATCATTTACACGTTGTAGAAACATCTGTACACATGAGAGGTGTCGATATGATCCGTGATAAAATCATGATGAGTCAATCAAGAATCAATCAAGATGAGTCCTCCTGCCCAGGGTGGAAGACTCGTACTGACTAAAATCCACGGTGTTCCTTCAATAGCGCTTTACGTTCCAGGTTCACAGTTACCTGTTTAAACAGTACCACGACCCTTGGGCACCCGCTGGAACGGCACCTGAGATGTTCCACGGCGGTGTGGGGGACTTGTTGAGTGGACTGTATTTCTCGTTGTAGGTGTTTGATTTTCTGGCGTTTGGAGGGATAGTGTGTGGCGACTGGGATACAAAACTTCCTTTTTTTTCTTCTTATGTATGGTTTTAATAATCGGACTTACAACACGTGCAATTTTTTTTTATCGTGGCGACTTGACAGTGACATTAATACACAAAATGTTGCAATTAAAGAAAACTCTCTGTTGGTGTTGCCAACAGGCGGCACCTCAACATAGTCATAAATTGGAAAGGAATCTAAGTCTGATCTGCTGCAGATCTTTATGTAGATCTTTTTGGCATTCGAGCAAGAGTATAAAATAAGTAACCAGTAAAGAGTACCCATTCCTGGTATACCTACTGAGGTACTAAGCGTGTCATATACGTAAAATAAATAAAAAAAAACGTAGGTAAAGTAACTTTTGAATCAAAAATACACAAGTACTTTAAATATTTATTTCCATTTTTTTGCGAAAAAACAATCAGTATTCCTTATGCTGGGAACATTAACGGGAAATGCCGTTGACGTTTCATCGCCATCTTCCTGCCCTCATCCCATTTTACTTGGGGTCGTCGAAACACTTTTTTTTTCTCTTCTCCCCCCCTATCAGACGTTACAGTATCATTTACTCCTTTTCCATTCTTAGACGTTTATATACGAATATTTTGTCTATTTTCACGAAAATTAACAGCAGATAGGAATTCTTCACATTGAGTATATTTTGCAAGGGATAAGAGGATTTTTAACTTCAAATTGATTCGGACTTGCAGAGGGATAAAAGGGCATGGTAAAATTCATTATAGGTCCAATATAATTGTGGTATAATAACACACTCAGGATACTGTTGGGGTTGCTATGGCGATGTAGTGCTTCAAAGATTTTTGCAGAGATGCGCATATAATTATGGTTTTATGACCATCATACGTAAAGGAAGCGCTTCTCTGCTTGCTCGTCCACGCGGCAGTACTAACACTATCTTTGAGAGTTTCCATTGCTGCGACACTGGATGAAACTAAACACTTAATAATTGTTTTTTTTTTTTATATTCTACTTACAATAGTTTCAGGGGTCCAACTGTCACCTTTCGGAACCCAAGCCAACCTCACCTGCACGTGGTGCACCCTGCCGACAAGCGAACGAGGCAATGGCAATCCGCCAACACACACTGGACCAGCATGACGGGTTATGGTCTATACCCCCTCAATGGATAGAAGAGTAAGAAATCGGCCGGCGTGCAGGTACAGCCCTGATGTCAGGGGGAGCTAAGAATCTCCGGGTGAGATCGAACAACCGTCAAACGACCTCGGCAAAACACTTCAAGGGGTGCCGGGAGATGGACGGCGCCGCCGAGGCCGGCCCAGAAAAAGATGACGAGACGAACTAGACGCTCATCATGAGAGCTGGTTCGAAGCGGCCCAGGAAAAGAATTCCTGGAAGGAATTGGGGGAGGCCTTTGCTCAACAGTGGGACAGTATAGGCTAATATAAAAAAAATAGTTTCACATACTATGGGCGTAGCTTGAATTAAATGTTCATAATTAATTAGGTCGTAAACTATTTTTCACAATGCTTCCCAACCTCAAAAATGTTTGTATTTCAGCAATATAGACTGAGGACAGATGTTTTCTTTTAAAAAGAAAATTTTAAAATTCCAAAGTATTGCTTATCTTATCTCTCTGGAAATTGAGTCCATAAAATACATATTTTACTGTCCAATTAACAAGGACGGAAATATCATCGCAATCAATTTAACAAAAAGAGAAATCTTTTTTTTTTAAAAGCCTGATATTTTATCATCTATTCGTCTCCGATACGAATATTAAAAATAAACTTTCAATATCGTGAGTTTTTTAAAACCATGTCTATTTAAATTTTAATGACTATGTCATAAATTAACAATTATGTAATAGGTAAGATTATTAGCAGTCAATAAAAGGATGAGCAGATGTGTAAGATGTCGACACTGCAATATGATACTTACGGCGCGGTTAGCACTCGCTGACAATATCTGCTGAGCCACAACCTACAAGATAAACGACGCGAACGATGCGACACCAACTGAGAGAAAATTCATTAGGGAAATAACATTTACGAGTATAACCGATTTCAAAAAAGAGGAGGTTCTCAATTCGACTGTATTTTTTTTTAAGTTTGTTACCTAAAAACTTTCGTCTTGGTGAACCGATTTTTATCATTATTTTTTTATTCGATGGAGGATTCTTGCTTTTTGGTTCCTTATAATCGGTCAAGTTTAGTAGTTTTTATTGTAAGTGTTTTTCGCTTATTTTGTTCTTGGACGATGTTATTACCGGTACTACGGATTACAAAATTCTAGAGCGCGTGTAAGAAAATTAGGTACCTATTTGCCAAGAATATGAGTTGAATATTATATGAAAAAAAAAAGGAAGGAACTAACGCACTCAAGGATTTTCGCTGTGAGTTAGACAACAAGTTATCGAAAATTAATGAGGATATCATTAACACCATTAAAGCCGAGCTCAATGATCTGAGAAATACTACACTTGAGATCAAACAGGATTTTAATGCATTGCGTCAAGAACACTCCTCTTTTAAATCACAAATAACGCACTTCGAACATTCACTTCAATTTCACACTAGTGAAGTCGATGACCTCAAGAAACAGCTGGCGGAAATTGACACTCGGACGTCTTTGGTTCACAACATGAGCGACAAACTCTGCAGTCTCGAGCAGAAAATTGAATCGCTGGAACAACAGGCCCGTCTTAATAACGTTGAAATCTGCAATTTGCCGGAGAAACGGGATGAAGACCTTTTAGGGCTTATACATAGTATTGGCGCTGCCATTAAGTGTCCAATCCCACGTCAAGATATCCTAGCTATTCACCGTGTACCCCATGCTCGTGCCCAGGAAAGTAACCGGCCCAAAAACGTTATTGTAAAATTGTCTTCGCGAAATCTCCGTAATAATTTAATAAGTGCCTATCGTTTGTGTAAAAATCTGTCATCTGACCAAATTGGCATATCAGGTACTTCCCATAAAGTTTATATCAATGAACACCTCACTTTATATAATAAAAACTTATTTCGCGAATGTCGTGAGATGGCTAGCAAGTGTAACGTCAAATATGTATGGACTAAAAATGCCACTATTCTTGTTAAAGCTACTGATACTTCAAAAACATTCGCCGTACGTTGCCATAGTGACATTAGTAGAATTATGCAAAGTAAACATGAATAATTGTTTTTATCCAATATTTAAATACCCATGTATTTTATTACTTCACATAAGAAATATGTTTTCACTAATAATTATTCGTCATAACTGTTACAGCTGTTACACTATTCGCCGTTTTTATAAGCTTTTATTTAGTTTTTCCTTAATATTTATAACTGTCAACAAAAAGATCATATCCATACCATCATATTTTAAAAGTCAACAACTTTTTTATAATTATTGTAATATTTCAGTTAGACTACAAATTGAATGTGTTTCCAATAAGCTTTCGTCACATATATACGTGTATAATTTGCCCTTTTTGTTAGTTAAACCGCGCATAACTTCTGTTAAATTTAATAAGAAGTACAATGTATTTAATTCTGTTCTTCACCAAAAGTTGTCACGATCTGTGCTCAAGTATTCAAAAACCCCCATAACCTATCATACCCACTTATTTCTTTGTTTACTCTTTTATAACCCAAATAAACGCAATGCATAAAAAAAGTTTATCTATATTTTATCAGAACTGCAGAGGAATCCGCACTAAATTACACACACTTTATACCAACATTCTTTCTTTGTCGTTTGATGTCATTATACTAACAGAGACATGGCTATCACCCGAAATTATGGACAGTGAATTTATTGATGACCGCTACTTGGTGTTTAGAGATGACCGGGACCGGGCCGCTACGAACAAGCGTGCGGGTGGAGGTGTTTTGATAGCCGTCCTGCGCGAGCTTCGGCCCATGCGAATATTTACACAACCTCTCACTGGCATCGAGCACATCATAATTAAACTGCCTGCGACTGCGTCGCGCGCCGGTAAACACCATATTATAAGCGGCGCGTACATACCTCCTCGCACGCAGGACGACATATACCTGTCTCATTTATGCGAATTAGAAAACACTCTTATGGAGCCTTGCACTGAGACGTTTTATATGGCGGGAGATTATAATTTGCCCGATATTGACTGGCCAATCACTGACTTTTCCACTCGACCGCAAAACAATGTTACACGACGGTTATTCGATTTAATATCTATCACGAACGCCTCACAATACAACAATATAAAGAATAACTTGGGCCGTGTCCTAGACTTATTCATTAGTAATACCGAGTGTATAATTCAGACCACCATTACACTGCTCCAGCCTGATAACTACCACCCCCCATTTTCTGTTTTAACTTATCTTGACTCCATTTACACACCAATGAGACGTCATCCTACTAGGAAATATAATTTTTACAAAGCAAATTATGATGAAATTAACGTTCAACTAAAGAACACAAACTGGGATGAACTTTTTAATAATGTCCCCAGCGAACAAGCAGTAGATACTTTTTACGAGTACTTATATAGCATAATTCGCACATACGTCCCACTCAAACGTCCTATAGCATCTGGCTTTCCCGCTTGGTTTACCGCTCCTCTTATCCAGATATTCAAAAAAAAGGAGCGAGCCTGGATAAGGTGGAAAAAACATCAAAATTTGTCCGAGTATGAAAAGTTTTCTGACTATCGTAAACTGTTTAGAAAATTGTCTGATCAGTGTTATTCCAATTACATGAAGTCGGTCGAAGACAGCATTCCCTCTAATGTCAGGCACTTTTGGGCTTACATTTCCAATCGCAAGAAAAGTTCAGGTGTTCCAGCAAACATGTACTACAAAGACACAACATCAAATTGCCCCGATCAGATATGTTTAATGTTTTCTTCGTTCTTTAACTCAGTATATGAGCCATCAACTTTCGATGATAAGAGCTGGATACCTCCCAATTCCTGTGATGAAAGATCTGTTCACATTTCCCACCTTTATCTTAAAAAGAGCGACGTACTTAAATCGTTGTTGTCCTTAGATTTGAATAAAGGGCCTGGACCTGATAGTCTCCCGCCTGCATTTTTTAAACATACAGCACAAAACATCTGTATTCCATTATACATTCTGTTCAACAAATGTTTGAGTGATGGGGTATTTCCTAGCGTATGGAAAAGAGCTTTTATTACTCCCATTCACAAAAGTGGGGACAAATCCAACATTGAAAATTATAGGCCTATCTCCATTCTGTCCACCTTGTCTAAGCTTTTTGAGAGTCTGGTGCACAGCAGCTTGTTTCCACAGTTAAGACATCTCATTATCCCCGAACAGCATGGTTTTGTAAATTCCCGATCCACTAATACAAACTTAATTATTTTTACACAATTTTTATTTGAGAATATGGATAAAGGCACGCAGGTTGATGCTGTGTACACTGACTTTCAGAAGGCCTTCGACAAGGTGGACCATAAACTACTTTTGGACAAAATTGCCTTTAACGGTATAAGAGGAAATCTACTCAGGTGGTTTGTTTCGTACATAATACGTAGAACTCAGAAGGTTGTTGTCAATGGATACGAGTCTGATTATGCAGTTGTTGAGTCCGGTGTGCCCCAGGGTTCCGTTTTGGGTCCGTTATTATTCATTCTGTTCATTAATGACATACAGTCTTGTATAGTTAACTCTAAATTCCTTATGTATGCTGATGACATTAAAATTTTCAAGTCCTGCACAAACATACATGATTGCATGCTACTACAGGATGATCTATGCAGACTTTCACAATACTGTCTTAATAACAAACTTCATCTCAGTTTACCAAAATGTTATTATATCTCCTTCACCAAAAACAAAAGAACTATTAACTTCCCTTACAAATTAAATGACATAAACTTAAACAAAACTGACTGTATACGTGATCTTGGAGTACTGCTGGATTGTAGATTACATCTTGACATCCATATTGACAACATTATTAACAGAGCCTTTCAGATGTACGGATTTGTGATGCGGTCATGTAAGGAATTTAAAAAAGCTTCTACTTTTATTTTTTTGTATAAAACTTTAGTTCGTTCCCAGCTGGAATATGCAGTGCCCATATGGAGTCCTTTTTACGATAAATATAAGCACAGGCTGGAAATGGTACAGAAAAAATTTCTTCGTTCTACTCACTATAAAATTTACCACACCCGGACCTCTTATGCGGATCTGATAAACGAATACAAAATATTGACCTTGGAGCACAGACGTGAACTTTTAATGGTAATGATGTTGTATGGCATATGTAATAATAAGTTTAATTGTACCGAATTATCAAATAGGTTATGTTACATTGTACCCAGGACTATTATTCGGCGGGAGGCTCGCGCTCCTCGACTTTTCTACACAGAGACGTGTAGAACCAACGCTGGGGAGCGGGCTCCTCTCCGCCGCCTATTGGAAACGTACAACTCACATTTTATTAATTTAGATATATTCGCGCTCACTCAGAACAGATTTAAAAAAATGGCCATCGAAATTCTTAATAATCAACCTCAATGATGATGGTTATTTGATACAGCTGTGATTGCATGCCATCCGGATCTGGCCGAGGACTTCCTACCAGATCTGTGTGGTATATTTTATTCGGCACTTTTTTTCATTTAATTTTTGTTACTAGTTACTAAGTACACCATGTTTTATCGTCCGTTACCTTATCTCTTCAAGAATTAATATTATTCCGTGGACAATGGTGTGAGTTATACGTTTTTAACCCTTTTTTGTAATTTACTATAATATTGTAACGTATAACTGTTTTTTGTCCCTTCAAATAAAAATAAAAAAATAAAATTATATGAAAAAAAAAAGGATAAAAAAACGGCTTCAAAAACCACCACAAAAAAGGGTTAATGTTTGTGATGGTTTATGATTCGCTGTTTTTGGTATTGATAGTTGCCAAATGATTATTTCTGCTCTGGGCGCAGAAGGAGGGGACTGTCAGACTTCGACTAATATAAAACCGCTGGCTAATCAAGTCGGAAACTCAGTTTCCACCACAAAAAGGTAATTGACAGGCAGAACGGACTCCTTCTAAACATTTCCCGCAAATGCTCAGACACTGCTCATATTGCACTAGCTGCTGCCCGCGACGTAGTCTGCTTGAATGCGTAGAAGAAATAAAGATTCACTGCTCGTTCCCCGTAGATGATAGCGTGATAATTAGATTAAGATAAACGTGAAAGAATGAAAGAAATAACATTTATTTGGTACAGTCAGGGCATACCTAATAACATACAAAAGAAAGAGAAACAACCAATAAAAAAGGCAAAACTTAAATCTATTTGTACATTATTATTGCTTGCCAAGGCTGCGCCAAATAGGCCCAGTTCGGCAAAACTGCCAGACAACTAGTGCCCGACGCTGATTTTCATCAGGACCTGAAAAAAATTGCATCACCTGAGGTCGTGAGCAGTCATAAGGAGGGCTTAAGCTACTGGAAATATTACGGCAAGCTAACCCAGTGTAATTAGTATGCTAATTAAATTCTTAGTTAACTGATATTTTACGATTTTTCAACAGTGTGTTTTTTTTTCTTTTAAGAATTACTGTTACCTGTTTTACTCTTCTTGCGCAATTTCTGGTATACAGATTATAATTATTTTTATCTGATTGGGGCTATTATGAGAGGTGTGGTTACCCAGTAGTAACGACCCTGACATAAGAGTTTTAGGTCGTGTGTTTAAACCCAGACAGGCGTAGTACTTTGTATAATTTATTTCATTACCACTACTTTCAAAACAGTGAAGTAAAACATCATGAGGATACCATGTCCAGAACCAAAAAATCGAAAACTTGTGGCATCTACCAAATCGAACTGGGCCTGCTGGATGCCCGTCATTGCAGCGCAGTGCAGTGGGAATAGCTGATAATAAGGTTATTACATTTGCAAAATTTAAAGATGACTTTACATTACTCTATGGCCTTTTGTACGGCGACATTTCAATGCTTCACTACACAATACAAAACACTAAAATTAGGCTGATGAAGTACAAAGTCCTACAAGAACCTACCAGGAAATTGCGAAAAAGGCTCTTATTATAAATGATCAATAAGTTACACACGTGGTGGATCAGGGAACACCCACACAATATTTTGTCTTTTTTTGAATTGCTATTCAATTTGGATTATATTTCAATGGGAGTAACAATGCTGACACAGGGGTGGGCCGTACCCCTGTGTCACCATTTTGTTATTTTGTGTGACAAGCCGAAACACGTGTGACATGAAAAACATGGTGTGGGCATTCACAAAATGCCTAATTTTATATAAATCTGCTTTTAACATCTAATAATAATTGGCACGTTTACAAAGTATTAATTTCTTTTGAGTCCTAAAGTCGTTTGCTCACTTCACCGTACAGCTTTGAACGTTATAGCTATTGTCAAACAGACAGGCGTGGCGAACGCGAAGCGAGGCGTCTTTGTTTGTAATATATGGAATTGTTTGAAGCCAGTCACATAGAAAAGCAAAAGCGATCCGATAGTCTATGTGACGGGCTTCAAACAAATGCATTACAAACAAAAATATTAAAAAAAAACAAAAATCCCATAAATAATAAAATTTATGATTTAATGGAAAAACTCCTTAAGACGGTTTTTATATCACGTAGGTAGAAGTAGCTTTGAAAAGAAACAAAATGAAAGGAATGATTGACGTGTTCTTTTTTAGACGTAAGCCAAATCACGTGTATATTTTTTTGGTTAATATCGTTGATTTAGTGGGAGTGGGTTGTAAAAATAAAATTATTATTTAGGTATACCTGAAATCCGTACAGGCGTGAATAGGTTCATAAGTCTACTTACATTATTATTATTTACGAGAGGTAAACAAAAATTCACATGTTTGATATGTGCAGTAAAACAGACCTATCGACTTACTCATTAATTCAACCTGTAAAAGAAGCAATTTTAATGCCTGTTAAGCATTAAAAAAAATTTTAGGTAGTCGACTTATCAACCTATTCACGCCTGGTACGGAAATTATCCATGAAGGTACGGCTAAAGCTATTTGTCAAACAGACAGGCGTGACGAACGCGAAGTGAGGCGTTTTTGTTTGTAATGTATGCAATTGTTTGAATCCGGTCACATAGAAAAGCAAAAGCGATCCGATAGTCTATGTGACGGGCTTCAAACAAATGCATTACAAACAAAAATATTAAAAAAAACAAAAATCCCGACTGCGTAAAAAAACTAAAAAGAAAGAAACAAGCCCAGTAGTTTAGAATTCACTCATTCACACTCACAGTCGGGGCCCATTCAAATTATACCAATCAAATCTTCCCAAGGGGCCCCGACTGTGAGTGTGAATGAGTGAATTCTAAACTACTGGGCTTGTTTCTTTCTTTTTAGTTTTTTTACGCAGTCGGGTTTTTTGATTTTTTAAATATTTATTTTATTTTACTATTTTTAGTTTTTGTTAGCATTTAACAGTCCAAATTAAATTGAAACATATAAGTTATATATATTTTGGTAAACCGTTTTTAAAATCCTTTAATTTGATACCCCACTTGATAGAATGTGAGAGATTAAAAAAAAAAATTTTAGTTCGGAACCCTTTGCACACAAGTTCGACTCGCACCTGGCCAGTTATATGTACCCAGTGACACTCTCACATTTAAGACGAATCTAACGACACCTCTCAAGTTAAAATTTATAAAGCCGTTTAGGCTGCAGAGCAACACACAGAAACATACATACACTCGAAAAACATAACCCTCCTGGCGCAGTCGGGTAAAAACGCCTCGCTTCGCGTTCGTCACGCCTGTTAGTTTGACAATAGGGTTCGCGCCGGAGACCGCAACAGGAGACAGCGACCGGAGACCGCGACAGAAGACAGCGACCGGAGACAGCAACCGCAGACCGCGACAGGAGACAGCGACTGAAGACGCGACAGAAGACAGCGACCGGAGACAGCGACCGCAGACCGCGACAGGAGACAGCGACCGGAGACCGCGACCGCAGACCGCGACCGCAGACCGCGACAGGAGACAGCGACCGGAGACCGCGACAGAAGACAGCGACCGGAGACAGCGACCGCAGACCGCGACAGGAGACAGCGACCGGAGACAGCGACCGCAAACCGCGACAGGAGACAGCGACCGGAGACCGCGACAGAAGACAGCGACCGGAGACAGCGACCGGAGACAGCGACCGCAGACCGCGACAGGAGACAGCGACCGGAGACCGCGACAGAAGACAGCGACCGGAGACAGCGACCGCAGACAGCGACAGGAGACAGCGACCGGAGACAGCGACCGCAGACCGCGACAGGAGACAGCGACCGGAGACCGCGACAGAAGACAGCGACCGGAGACAGCGACCGCAGACCGCGACAGGAGACAGCGACCGGAGACCGCGACAGAAGACAGCGACCGGAGACAGCGACCGCAGACAGCGACAGGAGACAGCGACCGGAGACAGCGACCGCAGACCGCGACAGGAGACAGCGACCGGAGACCGCGACAGAAGACAGCGACCGGAGACCGCGACAGGAGACCGCGATAGCAGTTCGCGAGCGAGACACGGACAGGAGACAGATACGGAAGCAATCTCCGGTCGCGGTCTCCTGCCGCGGTCTCCGGCGCGAACCGCCACCTTCACATAGCACACACACACTTACGGCTTACACAATATTATGTCCTCTCCAACCCAATAGTACTTTCTGCCGGACCCGGGAATCGAACCCGGCACTCCACGCTCAGTAGTCGCGACCACTACCAGCCATAAATATTTATAAGTTCAAGAGAAATTAGTTAATGTCATAATTGATTGGATTCTAGCAAACTTTACTGTAAAAATAGTGCCGGACTTACAGTTAGCAAAGTTTTTTTAGGGCGTGAACCTAGCGCGGCGCGTTGTGTTCCGCGCGCCTCAAAGAGTGTCAGCATTGTGACGGGGCATCCCTTAGAGAGCCAAAGCCTGCCGGGGTCGCGGGACTTATCTCATTACCGTGATCCCGGAACGTAAAGGGCTACTGAAGGACACCGTGGATTTCAATCAGTACAAGTGTGACAGTCCCTCCCGCCCTGCCCTGGGTTCAGGACTCATTTGATGAATAATAATTCACGATGAAAAAAAAGGGCCTGATCTTTTAGGGTCACGCCCTTTATTTTTAATCTTTGCTCGCTAAGTCACGAGATGCTTCTATAGTAATATGCAAGCAATTTACATAATATCAAACACAACATCTTTTGGACAACATACAATTAGTTATACAATAAAAATTAATATAACGCAATAAATACATTTCATTTCAATACGAAGCTTCACGAAATACCCAACTAAATTAAATTGAAAGATTTGGCAAACAGTTTCAACACTTAACTACATATACGTAAACTTCACTTTTCCCTGCCAATAAACAGTTAAAAAAGCTCTTCGATGACTTCAAATCATTTTATAGCTTCTGCATTCAGAAATAAAGTTGATTACGGTTTGATTCGAAATTAAAGTAAATAAATTTATTAACGACACTAAAATTTATTCAGTGATTTTATGACATCGTAAAATTAATCATTATATAATAAAGAAAATAAAGACGAAAAATACTTTTGCTTTTTCTCTTTTTGTCTAAAACTTTAGATGTTCATTTTCGCTATATTTGCCTAGCGATTGTATCTCATTGTCTAGCTAGCGAAACTAATTTTATCAGAATATAACCTGAAATAGTCCCACTACTGGGACGTATCAGCGGCTTAATCCGCGTTGAACTCGACTATCCCACAGGAACGTTGTGAACTTTATACGGGAATAAAGGGTATCTAACCACTGTTTCTGCAACGGAAATGTCCAAACGCCCAAACGCGTATTGTGACCCTGGATCGTAAAGGGCAATAAATTGAAGGAACACTATGGATTTTAGTCAGTACGAGTCAGACAGTCCCCTCCGCTCCACTCAGGGCGGGAGGACTCATTTGATGATTTTACCCCCAAACTAAAATCCTATGATTGCTGTCTATGTGGGTCAAACATCAAAATTCGTTCAGTTGTTCTGATTTGATCTAGATAAAGCCACAAAAAATGTTCACAAACTGGGAATACATAATATTACTGCTAAAGTGTCCTTTTTACACCCCACGTTTGATTGAACCAAACTAATTTGCTAATAGGCGTCATATCACCAGCCACTCATCATAATACCGTAAATTAAAGTCAAAACTCAAGTGGTCGTCGACAAAGCCCGGAACACGGCAGGGTACGGAGCGTAACACGTTCATAAAAAACTGTAGAACACAAGAACAATGCATGTGGCCTTGTCTGAATCACTCGTTAAAGATCGGTGTTGACTTACGCGGGCGTGGTATTAAAAATAAACATTTTTCTTTTTTTTTTCTTTTTTGTACATATTACTAGTAAGTTTTTATTAATAGTTAAATGATTTTAGTACTGTAGTTTAAATTTAGAAACAATAAATAAATAATGAACAAAAAAAAAATTGTTTGTAATTGTATTGTTCCAATAACATTACATAACTCTATTATAAAGAGATGATTTTATTTGTTACTTTCGTAACTTACAAAAATATTTTTAAGCAGTTATATTTCGTCTTAAAGTATTAAATATTTGCAATTACAAAATATGTACCTATAAGCTTATTATTTAAGATTTGCAATAGTTACATAAACTCAAGTTATTAACTAATTAAAACGTAACGATACTCAAAGTTTCTCTCCACTCCATCATATTTCAAGGTTGACCTCACCTATTAGGATTATAAACAAAAAATCTACTTTTAAATGCAATAAATCATAATACTATGACGACATATTTACAGATAGTCGACAGAAACATAAACTTTGACTTAAATTCCAATCGATCATTAATAATTAATTTAAACTTTACAAGTTAATCGTTTATTTAAAAGATTAATAAGCAAAGTGGAAAGGTTGAATATCTAATGCATTCAAATTTATACAAATCTGCATTGGCCCTGGTTAAATTTAATTAAAAATGCACGTCTTTTTTTATAAAATAAACAATTTACGTCAAAATTGGAGATAAAGATAAATGTACAATGAAGTAGCCACTCCTTTTTATATTATCAATTAGGTACTCATCGGATTCCATTGCCAAAAATAATATTTATCAACTATGTTTAGGTATGTCATTTTTTTTTTATAATAAATAAATGCATGTTTTGCCTTCCACGTTCAAAACACAAGGCCAAAATGCAAATGAATTCAAAATATGTAATGATTATAAAAATGATAATTAAATAATGTCGACTTCTCTTAAACTTAAATCACGGAGTTGTGTCTGTACTCAGCTATATGTAAGAGTTGCTCAAAATGTTATGTTGTTCTAAAACGTAACTCGAAGTGTTTCAATTGAATCTTAAAAGATTCATGTAGCTTACCATTCATATTCAATTGAGCATATTAATAATTATTAACATCAAGATAAATAATCATAAAAATATCTTTAGACAAACCTAAATCAATTTTAAATTTTAATAAAAATAATTAACACATTCTACCTATTAAAATTGATTCTTAATGATACCCTATGCCTACTTGCTAAATCTTTATTATATGAAACCGCGTGTCTCTAAATACCTACGTTAATCGCAATTAGTTAGTTATCGAAATTAGTTACCATTGGTAAGTAGAGTACGGTAGGGATTTTGTAATTCAAAAGCTGACCACATTCTACAGATATCAATCCAATCAATTATTGACATTATTTTCATAATTATCGGTCTCTTTGTCTGTTCCCATCATACGACATTTTGTAAGGGTCCTATGAGGCCAACTATAATAAATTGTATAACAGACGCGTAAGTCAAAACGCGGTCTTATAGCAGACAGTTAGCGTGTCGATCGTACGATACATCTGATTCTGTCAGATTAGCGGAAACCATAGAGAATGAAGACATGTAGTGATCTATGAAGGGAGCCTTCCTTAGTACTTACATGAGATTAGCAACAAGACATCATAACAAGATTTATGTACTCGTGCAGGTAGCGGTCATTAAGAATCGAGCTTAATAAAACAAGTCGGAATCAGGTAGAGTCAATGATATTATAAACTATAGTATTTTAGTACAATAATAATAATAACGAGTACGAAACACAATACTGCGCTCCAAAACAAAGAGCTGACGTGGCTCAGAAGGCTGCCCAACTGAAATGGGACTGGGCAGGACATGTCTGCCGCATGCCGGACAAACTGTGGGCCAAAATAGCTCAGAACTGGTGCCCTGAGACAGTGAGACGAGGTCGTGGTAGGCCACGTAGGAGATGGCGGGATGAACTGGACAGGTTCCGTCCGAACTGGAAGGAGGACGCCCAGTATCGTGAAAGGTGGAAGGAGTGGAGGGAGGCCTTTGCCCAGGAATGGGACACAACGTAGGCTCTTAAAAAAAAAAAAAAAAAATAACATGGCAGCTGGATCAAGGGTCTGAGTCAGAAATCAGTTCTTCAGGACACGGCGAGCATTGTTAGGAGGTTCCTTGCTTTGGAGCCCTGACCGCCGCCGCCGGTAGCTTGGACCCTGTTCCCGATACCGGTGGGTCACTATTATTTATATTTTTAAATGTTTTTTATACCTAAGTATGTCTTTTTTTTGTTTTTTTGAAAATAAATATTTTAAAAATGTATGTAAAAAGGTTAAAAAAAAAATGAATAAAGAATAATAACAACTTCAGAGATAGATCAGACAAATAAATTGTGTAAAAGTAAATAACTTTTTTGTTTAATGAATCACGGTATTTTTAAACTCTTTAAATGTAATTCCGGAATTTGGGGCATATCCACTTTATTCTTTCGCTGAATGAAATCAGTGTAAGTACATGAATAACTCTAGGTAATTCCGAACTATGGACACTATGTTTTGCCTGCGGATTCTCTGTTTGACAATCAATTTAGCAGCAAGTGACGACATCAGCTATTATCTATATATATAAAATTCAAAACTGACTGACTGATCTGACAACGCACAGCCCAAACCTCTGGGCCTAGAAACTTGAAATTTGGCACAAGCCCTCCTTATACCACGTAGGTGAGCACTAAGAACGGATTTTGCGAAATTTGGCCCCTAAGGGGTTGTTTTTGGGGTTGATAGTTTGTATGAAACTTCGTCATTACAGGTGCTAGGAATTTCAAGTTTTGCATGAGGTTTCTTTTTAGGACGTAGATGGTCACCATGACGGGATTTTGCGAAATTCGACCCCTAAGGGGTTTATTTTTTGGGTTGATAATTTGTATGAAACTTTTTTAGTACAAGTGCTAGGCGTCTCAAATCTTGCATGGTGGTACTTTTTAAGATTTAAATGCTCACCAAGGTGGAAATTTTGAGAAAATCGACCCCTAAGGGGTTGTTTTTGGGGTTGATAGTTTTGAGATTCAAATTTTTACATAGGGGTTCTTTTTTGGAAGTAGATGGTCACCATGACGGGATTTTGGGAAATTCGACACCTAAGGGGTTGTTTTTGGGGTTGATAGTTTGTATGAAACTCTGTTACTACAAGTGCGAGGAGCTTCAAATTTCGCACCGGGTTCCTATAAAGGACTTAGATGCACACCATGGCAGGATTTTGAGAAATTCGACCCCCAAGGGGTTTGTTTTTGTGTTTGATAATTTGTATGAAACTTTGTTACTACAAGTGCTAGGCGTCTCGAATTTGGCGAGGGGCTTTTTTTAAGACCTAAATGTTCACTAAGATGGTTTTGCGAAATTTGACCCCTAAGGAGTTTTTTCGGGGTCGATAGTTTGGAGACTGAAATTTGGATAGAAATTCTTTTTTGGGCGTAGTTGCGGGTGTTTTGTGAAAATAGACACCAAAGGGTTGATTTAGGGGTTGACATTTCGTATAAAACTTCGTTTCTACAAATGCTAGGAGTATTAAATTTTGCAAGGTTGTTCTTTTATGACGCAAATACACCAAGGCACTGTTTTCTGAAATTCTACCCCTAAGGGGCTGTTTATGGGATTGACAGTTTGTATGAAACTTTGTTGCTACAAATGCTAGGAGTTTCTCAGCATGGGGGTTGTTTTAGGACCTAGGTTCTCACTAAGACGGAATTTTACAAGTTTAAGGAGTTTTTAATTAGAGACAGATTCTCACTAAGAGAGGATAATACGAAATTCAACCCCTAAAAGTTTGTATTGCGGTTGATGGTTAGGATAAATTTTTAGGACCTAGGTGTTACCTAAGACGCAAGATTGCGGGTTGATGGAATTTTTGTTGAATATTGATTTCGTTTTTCCAACAGTATCCCATCCATAATCATATAGAGGGTGGCCGGGACTAGAAATTCACAAAGGCAAGGTTCCGAAATCACGCGGACGAAGTCGCGGGCGTAGTGCTAGTTATTAAATATAAGCTTATTATTGTTTTCTTCAGGAACCTTCTGTACCGTTTGTCCGGACGAAAAGTAGGACCCGCTGCACCTTTTATTAGTAATTTTGAAAGAACGACTGCCTATCTGATTTCCATAACCCAGCAACACAGGATTACAGGTCTCTGACTGACAATGGTTTACAAATCACAGCCGGGACCTACAGCTTTAGGTGCTCTCCAGGGCAAGAAGTAAACTCTCTACGATAGATGACTACCCATCCACATTCCAACCTCAGCAAGCGGCTTAACCTTGTAAAGCGACCTATTCAGCCGTTATTATTATATAGGGTGACTGGTAATTAGTGTACGATACTTAAACACGTGATTTTGCTCATGATAACAAACAACTTTTACTATGGTAAAAAACCTGAAAACGTGAAAAAAAATCAGCTGTTCAGTACATTTATGTTTGTTTATTGTACTGAACAGCTGATATTTTTTTCACGATTTCGACTTTGCTCCCATAATAAAAGTTGTTTGTTATCACGAGCACAATCACGTGTTTAAGTATCGTACACTAATTACCAGTCACCCTATATACTCGAGCAAGTAGAACAAAAAAGACCATGCACGATAACTGCAATGAAAAATCTGCTGTGCTCCGCATATTAAATTTGATATTGCTTCTAAATCGTATTGAGGCGTTGGTGAACCCATGCAGTCACTTGAATATTAAAAACAGCATGCAGTAGGTACCTACTTATAAATGTGCGCTGAACCATACAACATAATTAGGTGATAGCTTTTCCCCGCGACTTCGTATGAATGGAATTTAGACTGCATATCGATATTTTTATTTTTGTAGAGACAATTTTGTTTTAAAAAACTTTAATTTTATTATTAACTAGCTGTGCCCGCGACTTCGTTCGCGTGGATGTCGGAACTTAACAATGTATTTTTAAGTGCGAAGCGCTGTTGGAGGATACCGATACAAATCATTTTCTTTATGCTTTTTTTTTTTTTTTTAGCGTCTAAAAATTGGAGGCGACTGCCCTCCAGCGCGTCTATGAGTGGCGCGTGGAGGCGCAGCGCCGGGGCGTGACCCCGCTGCCTCGAGAAGTCGAGGCGCGGCGGGAAGAGCTCCGGCGCGATCTCAGGGCAGTATGGAAGGAACGACTGTCGCGACCGAAGGCCGGGCACGCCGCAATTGCGGCGGTAAGACCCCTCTTTGAGGAGTGGCTGGAGAGAAGTCATGGCGTCCTGACCTACCGCTTGACGCAGGTCCTCACCGGACACGGAAGTTTCGGGAGGTACCTGTGTCTGATGCGAAAGGAGGAAACGTCTGGGTATCACCACTGCGAAGATCGCCCGGAGGACACGATGGAGCATACGGTGCAGGACTGCCCCGCTTGGGCAGAGCACCGACGTGTCCTCACGGCTGCGATAGGCGGAGACCTCTCGCGCCCGGCATTGGTTGCGGCCATGCTGCGGGGCGAGACGGAGTGGGAAGCGGTCGCCTCCTTCTGCGAAGCAGTAATGCTCGCGAAGGAGGAGGCGGGCCGCGAGCGAGAGAGGACAGTGTCCTCCCTCCGCCCCACCCGCGGTGGTGGACGCCCACGGCGACGGACGTCGCTAGACTATCTCCGGCCACCGTAGGCGCGGGCATGCGGGCAGCGAGTAAAGGGCAACTCGCTGCCCGACCATGGACCATGCCCGGGTCGACGGCGCGTTGTGTCCCACGCGCGCCTCAAAGAGCGTCAGCATAATGACGGGGCCCCCCTCTCAGAGGGCCAAAGAATGCCGGGGTCGCGGGATTATTCCCTTACCGTGACCCCGGAACATAACAGGCTACTGAAGGACACCGTGGATTTTAGTCAGTAGAAGTCTGACAGTCCCTCCCGCCCTGCCCGGGGTGGGAGGACTCATTTGAGGATTTCACCACGCTAAAAAAAAAAAAGCGTCATAAAATCGTCAAATTAGTCTTGTCACCCAGGGCAAGGCAAGAGGGACTGTCAGACTTGTATTGACTAAAATCCACGGCGCCGGCGTCCTTCAATAGCCCTTTACGTTCCGGGGTCACGGTAGCTCGTAAGTCCTACGACCCCGGCTGGCTTTGGCCCTCTAAGGGGTTTGGCCCCCGTCATTGTGCTGACGCTCTTTGAGGCGCGTGTGGAACACAACGTTGACGTCGACCCGGGCATGGTCCATGATCGGACAGCGAGTCGCCCATTACTCGTCGCCCGAATTCCCACGCCTGTTGGTCAGAGATCGTCCTGAGACGTCCGTCACCGTGGGCGTCCACCACGGCGGCGGCTGGGTGTGGGTCGTGAGGTGGACGCTGTCCTCTTCCTCACGCGTCCCGCCTCCTCCTTCGCTGGCATGACTGTTTCGCAGGAGGAGGCGACCGGTTTCCACTCTATTTCACATCAACCAATGCCGAGCGCGAGAGGTCGCCGCCTATCACCGTTGAGAGGACATGTGCGATGCTCTGCCCAAGCGGGGCAATTTTGCACAGTATGCTCTACCGTGTCCTCTGGACGATCCTTGTAGTGGTGATACCCACGCGTTTCTTCCTTCCCCATCCGACACAGGTACCTCCCAAAACTTCCGTGTCCAGTGAGGATCTGCGTCAGATGGTTGGTCAGGACGCCGTGTCACCTTCCAGCCATTCCTCAAAGAGAGGTCTTACCGCCGCGATTTAAGCGTGCCCGAACCTCGGTTTCGATAGTCGCTCCCTCCATACCGCCCCCTTTTTTTTATCGTGGCAAAATCATCAAATGAGTAGACTGTCAGACTTGTACTGACTAAAATCCACGGTGTTCCGTCAATAGCCCTTTATGTACCAGGGTCACGGTTATCGAGTGAGACAGTCCCGCGACCCTGGCAGGCTCTGGCCCTCTTAGGAGGGCCCCGTCAGATTGCTGACAGCTCTTTGAGGCGCGCGTGGAACACAACGCGCGCTCGACCCGGGCATGGTCCATGATCGGACGGTGAGTCACCCATTACTTGCCGCCCGCATACCCGCGCCTACGGTGGCCGGAGATCGTCTTGCGACGTCCGTTGCCGTGGGCGTCTCCCGCGGTGGCTGCGTCGTGAGGTGGACGCTGTCCTCTCCCTCACGCGTTCCGCCTCCTCCTTTGCTAGCATTACTGCTTCGCAGAAGGAGGCGACCGCTTCCCATTCCGTCTCGCCCCGCAGCATGGCCTCGACCAGTGCCTATCGCCACTGTGTGGACACGGCGGTGCTCTGCCCAAGCGGGGCAGTCCTGCACCGTATGTTCTACCGTGTCCTCCGGGCGATCCTCGCAGTGGTGACACCCAGGCGTTTCTTCCTTCCCCATTCGATACAGGATCCATACCGCCCCCCGAGATGGCGCCGGAGCTCTTCCCGCCGCGCCTTGACTTGTCTATGCAGCGGGGATTGGCCAGTGCTTCTTTATAAATACATGCCGTCGGACGGCAAGCTACCCATTACTCCCCGTCCGTAAGCGGCTGGAATATGACCCACTATTTCCGACGCCCTAGGCGCCTTCAGCGGTGGCTCGGGTGAGAGGTATAGAGGGTGCACTTTCCCTCACGCGCAATTATAATATGCTCAGTATTGCCCAGGCAGTAATAATTTTGTTGTGACATTATTTTGAAACTATGATATCTCCTAAGATATTCATTGAAATCAAACGATGTCAAGGTCAATTTTGTTCAAAATTAAATGCTTGTGATGATTAACGTATTTATTTTGATAAGGATTAATATCATATTAATGAAAATACCTCCGCAAATAATGCATTACTTTAAAACAAATTTGATTTCCATAAAAAAGGTTATAGTGACTTAATCTTAAATGATAGATATATGCTCTCGCGGACTTTATTTTAGAACTTTTTATGAGGAATAATTCCGTAGTACATAATTTTTGCATATCTTGAACCGTTTACGCAGCGCACGCAAAGAAAGCTCTCGAAAAGGAATACATTTTCCCGATTTTGAAACATTTCTCATTGCTGCTCCGCTCCTTTTGGTGATAGCGTGATGTTATATAGCCTATAGCCTTCCTCGATAAATGGACTATCCAACACAAAAAGAATTTTTCAATTCCAACCAGTCGTTCCTGAGATTAGCGCGTTCAAACAAACAAACAAACAAACAAACAAACAAACAAACAAACAAACAAACTCTTCAGCTTTATAATATTAAGTATAGATTCAATTTAATTTTCTAGTATAGTTTTGCGTGTTGCGTGTACAAACATACAGATAAAATAAAAATTCTAAAAACTGTCCTTTTGGCCTGCCATATTAGTTTTACTTCAATATCTTAAATTTACAGACATGCACCTGATACAATTTCATTGTCCGTGTAATCGTTATTCAGTTCAATAAACTGAATATTCAGCAAAATTATGGATTAACTTTACTATCATGAATCACTGTACCGTTGTCTCACAAATAATTATTGTTGACAAAATATGTCCCCCACATTGAAGGGAGTGCTTTGGAAATCTCGGATTTTGTATCACTCAAATGGAGTAATTATGGGTGAGATTCCAATTAAATTGGTGGAGTGGAATAACCCACTGAATTTAACATCACCAACTTTCCCTTAATTTACTCTCTTACCTCAGCCCACTCAAGTTTTTATTTACAACCAATTTGCATACATTTTATGGCGAAACAACAAATCATTAAAAAAAAAATTGGCTATTAGCGAGTTCATTTCACACTGAAAGGATTCAGCTAAAGTGAGTATAACAGACGAAATATTTTCTTGATTTGCTTTTTTCTGACTTTTTTTTTTGTTTTTTTTTTTCCCATTAGCTTGATCATTAGTTTAAATACCAGTTAGTTCAAGTCTAAAAAAACCTATAAGATTTTAAAAATATACATATTTTAACTATACATCAAATAACTGGCCCTATTGGGACATTTAAAAAAAAATGTTTATATATTTTTGTTCTATATTCAAATGGTGGGTATAGGATTTAACAAATAGTTTAACTACCGATCAAACAACTCGGCCTTATTGGTCATAGTACGAACTGACAAAACTTCTCTTTTTGTGGAAAATCAATTGTATTTGTGGTGGACGGACGGCAAACAACAAAGCCTTAATTATAAGTAATCTCAGAGGTGTGGCTAAAGGTCAACTTCGTAGCAAGCCAGGGTAAAACAAAGGGCCTATGTGACATAAAAAATACTTGATTTTTAATGCTGTTTGAAGCTTAAAATTATGAAGCAGTACGAGTAAGCTTTAAAATTGTTATAAATTACCACCACTATGTATTTACGTTTTGAGACATAATCATCATATCAACCAGGGATCACCCACTCCTACGTATAGGCCTCCCTCTTTTTTTGCCATATCTCGCGGTTCTGTACGACTCTCATCCAATTTTTTCCCCGCGATCTTGACGATATCGTCAACCCAACGGGCTTTTGGGTGGCCCTGGTTTCTTTGGCTGAACCTTGGCCTCCATTCGGTCAAAACCTTGCTCCATCTGCTATCTCTGTGTCATCTGTGTGTCTAGCCCAACTCCACTTTTTGAGTCATCATCATCATCATCAGCCTATAATGTTCCCACTGCTGGTACACAGGCCTCCTCTCTGTGAGAGGGATTTGGCCATAATCCACCACGCGGGCCCAGTGCGTGTTGGTAGATGTGACATGCCTTCGAATTTTTAGTTCTAGGACATGCCGGTTTCCTCACGATGTTTTACTTCACCGCTTTGAGAGCAGTGCTGATGAAATAGATTACACAAAGTAATGCGCCTAGCGCGGTGTTCGAACCCACGACCTACTCGTAAGTCGGGACCGATACCACTGGGCCACCACTGCGCACTTTTTGAGTACCAAACCTTGTAAAAATATGTCTGACCGTATTTATTTTTAATGAACCGCTTCGTTTTGTAAAATGTTAGATTTGCGAAATCTACTATCTACTTCTTGTTAAATGCTGAGGACATGAGAAAACAGTTATATACAATAATTATAGTCACGATCATTAATATTGATTAATTACGTGCAGTCAAACAGATAAGGAATATCTTTTTTTATTGCAAATCTTTTGTACAAAGCGTGTTTGAGTATAAAAAAATACCTTATTTCTATAAATTTAAGTTACATTACTTGTGTGTAATGGTACATTTTAATTCAAGTAAGGATAGATAGTTATTGCATTCGAGATAGAATTCCCACCCGAGCCTGTAGGTGAGGCTTTTATGGTGCCTAGAACATCCACCGGATAAAGCCGCGGACAATTCTGTGAATTTTAGAAAGTAAAGTCAGTTTTGTGATTAATAGAACATATTCTATTGCTAAATTGTTGACATTTTGATTTTTCTTTTCAACTTCAACCTAAAATTATTTACTCATAAACAGTGTGTTTGGTTTCGAACTACCGATACTTGAAGGGGATATTATTGACTCAATCCGTCAGTTAGAGTATTGAAAAATAATGAACACTTTTTTTTTTTTTTAAATAAGTGAAAATTGACAAAGATGAAAGGCTTTGAAATTCGGGAGCTTGTGACTTGGGGGCTTGGGACGTCTTAACGACTAAAATTATACCGACCGAATGACTTTTGTGATTTTTAGAAGCATTTATCATCGTCAATTTTGGATTACGTAACAAATAGTATAAGGGTGCTCACGCGCATATCCTCCGAAGTAAAGTCTATGATGGCACAGTTTGTTAGCAAACGCCAACAAACATACACAAACAAACGTGTCTGTGAAAAAAAAGACCGACAAGCAGGCAAGTCGATTTCTACTCAATTCAAAACAACTTGCTACCAGAGGCCTAACCACGAGCTCTTAATGCGATACAATTCAGGCTGTGGGAAAGAGACAGAGCTATACAAGTCGTCTAGCGCCATCTCTTTCCCACAGCCTAAACTGAATCGCGTTAAGAATTTGTGGTAGGCCACCTGACAAGACTGGTATTTTAGTGATGAAATATTGGGGAATCCCTCGACGCGGTGTCTGCCACTGTCATCATCACTGACGTTCGACACAAGGACCTATTGTGTATTCCACTTTATGACGTATCCATCAATGTGTACGTCGCAAGAATTGCGCTATTCGAGCAAAACAAGCGGGTATTGTGTTGTATTCGATATTACTTATTGTAAACACGGTCGATATCGGTCTACACTTCTTTAGCGACCGAACCTACTTTATAAAATTCATCGATTCGTAAGTTTTCTACTGTTAATTATAGCATTCATAATTATATTTTTATTTTAAAGATGATGTAAACCTTTTTTTTAATACTTAGCCCCACGCTAGGAATTTCTTCCTGTATCGTAGGTGCGTTAACAAATATAGAAACTCACATACACAAACACCCGTACCCTGAACGACTACATACAGATCTTAAAATTATTTGTTCCGTTTGATCGAACCCGCGACACACAGTAAAGTAGTCGATCGCCTCTGCAACAATCGTGTCGTCAAAATTAAAAAAAATGTAACCGCCTTCAAAAACAACCACAAAAAAAGGGTAAAATAACCTACAAAACTTTTCTTTCGGAAGTCGGTTATTTTTTTTTATTAATTTCATTGGTTTTTTGCCACCGACTTCCGAAAGAAAAGTTTTGTAGGTTATTTTACCCTTTTTTGTGGTTGTTTTTGAAGGCGGTTCCATTTTTTTTAAAAGGTTTTTATTTTACTCTTTTTAGTTTAATTATTCAACCAAAATTCGTGTCAAATACATCATTTTCTTACATGTGCACTAGAATGTTGTAATAAGCCTTTCCGCATTCTTCACGCATTTATTTATAAATGCGTGAAGAGGGGGGCGCTGGAAATCTTCCCATTAAAATTGCAGTAATTAAAACCTCAAATGAAAATTTAATTATTTCAAACTTGTGTACCAGACCGTTATTAAAATCCAAAATATTACATTTTGCTAACAGTAATTGCTATGAGCAAAGACACGCCTCCATTTTTCAATCAGCTTAGTTCATATTTCATTAATTTAATTTAAGCCGAGCGTTTTAAGGGTTTCAAAAAGAATATTTTGAAAAGGTCTTTCATCATATGCCTAACTATTCTAAAATTTATTTGGTGTAGCTTTTCAATTAAAATAAGTCTTCTTGTATTTGTGTGTTTATTCATAAATTAAATTACTTTTCATGGAACAAGTAATTAAATTTATGAATAATAATTAGATGTACTCGTGTAGGAGGCAGTGGTGGCTCAGTGGTATCAGTCCCGACTTACGCGTTGTAGGTCGTGGGTTCGAACCCCGCCAATCGCATTACTTTGTGTAATTTATTTCACAAAAACGGCAAAGGAAATAATCGAGTATGAGTTTCTGAGAATTTTTTACTGCTCCTTCGGTGGGAGGAAGACAAGAGATATCAAGCTTGATGGTGGCTATCGAATTCAAGAATTATTTATACCTGCGGGAATTATAAGAGACCCCTTTAGCTGGAGGCTTATACCAGCTCAACATGCAGGTTTCACTTAGCTGTCTTCATCACAGGTGGGAGGGGAGGGTCTGAAAAGACTGCTGCTGCTTTCTAGATCTTTGGCGATATCAAATAAAACTTTCCAAATGCAAAAGGGAAAAAATGATTTTTCCCAATATTACAGACTTTCAAGAGCAGACATCTCGAAAACTAAACAAGACATGAAAATATTTTTTAAATAATACTTATGCAGCATTTATTTAGCATTTATTTAGTTCATACAAGTTATGCCGCTAGGACGCATGGTTTCCCAGATATAAGTGAAAAACCAAAAAATAGGACCTTCGACCCTCCCCTCCCCCACAGCTCAAGGGCTAGGGACTTTTGATAATTATGTTCACCTCCTAACTAGTCCAAACAAAGTTGCGCAGTCAAAAATTGTGTTCCAAAACTTTCCCTCTATACCTTGTTTTGAGCATTCGTTGACTGGGCTAAATGAGGAAGATCGGACTCAGTAGCGTACTATAGGAAAGGCCTATGTCCAGCAGTGGACAAATGCAGGGTGATGATGATGATATAAATTATAAGTTCGTGTTACGTGCCTAATTTCTCTTCCTATCAATAAAAAATGGCAGTATGATTTTATCCGATGCAAGTTAAGAACGTGGGTAGTAAACATTTCTAGGCATTGCATCACCTCGTATAGGCTATCGACATGACCTATGGAAAGTGTTTGAAACCTACATGGCCATTAAACTTAAGGCCAATTGCGGCTACGTCCCCCATTGCACGTGTTGGACCCATGAAATGACCATAAAATAAACGATATGGTACTACACTGTGTTGAAATGTATTTGTAAGTGTGTTTCAATAGTCTCTGCCCGTCTGTCTGTCTGTTCCTTTGCGTAATGGTACCTATGAGTGTTTTCTTGATAGGATAGATTCCTTGAATGAGGTTTAGAAGATTTTTTTTTTTTAACTTTGCCCCACACTTGGAATTTCTCCTGTGTCGTGGGTGCGTTAAGTTTACAAACATTATAAACTCACAAAAGACCAAATAGGGTCAGATTAAAAAAAAATTGAGATGACTATTTGGGATGTTTGTAATGAACGCTGGGTAGTACAGTACCCCAGTGCAGGGGTAATAATAGTAGAGCGGGAGCCCGTAACAGATGTCCGTGACCAATTTCCTCTCAAGCGATAATTAGCAGACTACATGAGGGAGTCGTATCATAAAGATTCGTGGAAGTCAGCTGCGATTCCGTTGGTGGGATAAGCAGCAATAGCCGTTCAAACACGTAGAAAAAATATTTTTTTTTAGTCATTTCCTCTCAATTGAAACCTGGTTTATATTGAAGATTACCTTGTATCACGAAGAATAAAACCAATCAGCCGACGGTACCATGGTGGAATACACGTCAGCTGGTCACTCGAACATGTAATTTTTTATTTTATTTTCAGTGATTTCCTCTCAACCCAAATTTTGCCTGATGAAAGTTTACATGAAGATATGACTAAAAACAGACGTCAGCTGGCTGTATCTCGGTGGAAAGGTCGTCAGCTGATACTTTGAAAATTATTGTACAAGCAGGACTAAGGGCTAGTACAGACTTGCGGAAACCGCGCGTTCATGAATCGCGCGGTTCGAAACCGCAAAATTGTTATGCAATCAGACTCCGGCGGTTATATGTGATTATCGTACAGGGATAACGTCCGTTTGAAAAAGGAGGTCAGCGAAAAATCGATTTACTGTGGTTGTTGCTCCTTAAAAAAACGATAAGAAAAATGCGGTATGCAATGCAAATGGGTGCATCCAATATTAAGTAACCAACCAAGTTTCCAACGTATTTTCACAATTTCCAAATATCTCCACTAACTCTTGCCAAGCTTGGTTATGATAGTTTTATTTGAGTAATCCTCACACTGAATATCCCATATTGCATTTCTCTTCTCCACTTCATCAATAAACAGTTCAGTGTCGAAATGAACCGTGCCAAACTCACGAGCTGTGATGTGCTAACCGCGCGGTATCCGCCACGCAACTGAACGCAAAGTAAAGACTCCATAGTAATAGAAACGCGCGGGAGCAGCGCGATTCTATTTTCTGGCGGTTGACTAACCGCGCGGTTATGTCTGAACGATTACTTAATAACTCATACATATAAGACTCTCTCCTCTACTCCGCTTCTTTATACGCGCGCTTGTATCATCAATCCAAACGCAATAACAAATCAGCGTCTACGGCGCCGAAGAGGCGCGTTCCTGAAACGCGCGTCTTCTGCGCGTTTAGAATACGCCGTATGCGATGGGCCTAAGGTTCTCTGCCCATTCTTTGCACGAATATGCAAAACGATCATAATGAACTCTTGAAAAAACGTATAAATGGGTCTATTGATTTATTTTCTCAATTAGTGAAAAGTATAAGAAATATATAGCTTTTCTATAAAGAAAACCCCCAATCATTGCTTGATTCATTGTTTGATGTTATTGTCATTTACATTTTTCATTTACATTACATATAAAACAATTAAAAATACAAAATAAACATGTTGTTATAAAACATATATCAATGGATATCTAGTTCGGACCTCAAAGATAGGAATTTCTTCATAATGCAAGCCGGATCGAGAAGCTCTTCACGTAATCTCCAAGCGAGAGCCTTGTCTCATCATTGAAGATCGTGCGGGAATCCTTCTGATTCTGTTGAACCGGTTAACGGACCTTCTTGATCAGGGTGTCAATTACTTATTCACTCCAGTAAGAACAGTTCCATAACTTGAACAAAATAACGAAATACAACAACAAAATCATTTATATATTGACACAGATATTGATTTGAAACCTTATGACAGCAGAATGATTTGACAAGATTAGACATTAAGGATGACACAAGTTTTTTTTCCAAATAATATTTTTTTATGGCTTCTTCTATGTGTCATTATGACAGACACTCGTTTCCCTTATGTCCGTTTTGATATTGCAAATAAATTACGTTTAGTTATTCAGATTTAATAAAATATTTGTTTCTTCATATTTTATTTTACGATCTTTCCACCGAGATACAGCCAGCTGACGTTTGCTTTTATCCATAACTTCATGCAAACTTTCATCAGGTAAAATTTGAGTCGAGAGGAAATCACTGAAAATAATATAAAAAATTACATGTTCGAGTGACCAGCAGACGTGTATTCCACCATGTTACAGACAGCTGATTGGTTTTATTCTTCGTGATATAAGGTAATCTTCAATATAAACCAGGTTTCAGTTGGGAGGAAATGACAAAAAAATATTATTTTTTCTACGTGTTTGAACGGCTATTGCTGCTTATCCCACCAACGGAACAGCAGCTGACTTCCACAAATCTTTATGATCCGACTCCCTTATGTAGTCTACTAATTATGGCTTGAGAAGAAATCACTAACGATATTTTGGTCTGGCTTCCGGTCTATAGATACATATCTATATTTGAAAAATAATGTAACCAACCATTACAATCTAAAAAAACACAAAGATGTGTTTAATAACTTTTCTTTCAAACGTAGGTTACGCGCGTTTATTTTTTGACTCTTTTTTAGTGGGTACATGGGTGGCCTTCCATGACGTCTTAAAGCGTGAGTTTTTAGGCTGTGGGAAAGTGACAGAGCTATACAAGTCGTCTAACGCCATCTCGTTCCCTGAGCGTAACAATGGTAGGTCACCAGGTGTGATATAATGCTGTGTGTTTGATTTGCTGTCATTTATTGAAGAGTTCTCTTGATTTCTCTGAGAGCTCATCGTCAGATCCTGACCTAATTACTATGGCCTAGGAAACATACACTATCAAACAACAGAATTTTTCAAATCAGTTCATGCGTCACCAAGAAATGGGGTAAAAAAATATGACCGGAGAATTAAAAACCTCTTGGACACGACCTTGTGTATTAAATCGTGCAGGAAAACCCAAGTAGCACTTTCTTTTTGAAAATTACGCTGATTATTTTACAGTTTAGTAGAAATGTTATCACAGAGAATGAGGTTTGGTCCACTAGACCAAAAAGACAGTCGACATAACTACAAATCTATACAAGATGCGACGGCATAACCTCAAAACGTTAGAAAAGACGATTGCAAATATTTATGGTCGGCCAAAATATGAATTACCGCATGGGATAATATTTGTTTGATCTACATCTACAAGATGTTGTTCCAGGTCTAGGTGTTCTTTTTTTTATTGGGACAAACCCACCACACTATTCCCAAACCACTGCAACTCCTGAAAGCCAGAATCAACAGTGGCAACCACCAGCAAAGCGCCGAGACAATGAAGCTCGACGTGTCCCGGAGAATGAATTTACCTGTCTTGGATCCTGCAACGAAATTAATCAGAAAAGAATAGTGGAGGAGTAGGAAAAAATTATGTTTCCACTGGGTCTGGGTGTATGTGACTTTAAATGTTTGTACCAACCTGTGGTACCAACCCAAACTTAGCCCGCGTGGTAGATTATGCCCAGTCTCTCTCACAGAAACCTACTACCTACTGGGATGTGTCCCACTACTGGGACACCTCCCAGTAGTGGGAACTATTATAGGCTGATGATGATGATGATGAAATGTTGGTACCAATCTGCAGCACCCACGATATAACCACGTCTGGGGCAAAGTTTAAAAAAAGAAAAAATCTTATTACACGTTTCATAATTTTGCATGTCTACCGTTATTATCGCGTTATATTTCAATTTATAACGATCTCATCCATAAACGGATAGTTTTCAAAATCTTTCGTATTTGTACCTATTTGGCAATGCACATTATTATCTGAGATCTTATATTATAGTCAAGATTATGAAGATGATTTAAGTTATGATAATATTTTTTTTAATGTCATCGTTTTCAAAATAAATGTCAAGAGTACGAAAAAAATTAAATAAATATTATTACGAGTAAGTATCAGTTCTAATCCAAGGCCGAGATAAATTGTCGTAGCTAAGCAACGGCTAAAGCTAGGTTCATATTGCTGTGTCGGGTTGTGTCGGGGCGCGCCAGAACGCAATCGCTTACGTTCATTTACTATGAATAGATTCACATTAGTAGGTTGTGTTGTGTTGTGGCGCGTTCTGCTACTAATGTGAATCTATTCATAACTAGCTGACCCGGCGAACTTCGTACCGCCTAACATCAGTCGATTTTTTAGTTTTTTTTTTCTTAATACTTTATTCTGCTACTTAAGAAACGGCCAAGGGCGAGTTGGACTCGCCCATAAAGGGTTCCGTGTAGCAGCAAGTAACATAATATAAAAGTTCTAGTAGTTGGTTGTAACTTGAAAAGGTAAATTGCGGTTTGCGAATTATGACATATTAAAAAAAAACTAATTAATTGATCTCGTTCAACACTTTTCGCAGGAAGTTCGCATGGTAGTGTACATCATAATTATATGTTTTTTTTTTTCAGTTTTGTCATTCTCTTATTTAGGAAGTTACAGGGGGGGACACATTTTACCACTTTGGAAGTGTCTCTCGCGCAAACTCTTCAGTTTGGAAAAAAAAAGATGTTTGTAAATTCCATAACATTTTTAAAGACCTATCCATAGGTGGGGTACCTATGGATAGGTCTTTAAAAATGTTATGGAATTACAGAACAACACACGTATGGAATTGGAGATTTTTTTTTTGAGTTTCATTTCTAAGTATGGGGAACCCGCGTGCTGTGGCTGCGTGCTGTGGCTGCGTGCTATGGATGCATGCTATTGGTCGTTTTCCGTACAATCGATACATCGCATAGCTCGATGTGCGCAGCTACCTTGTGACAGCGCATCTTTATAGCGCGGCTACCTTGTGACAGCGCATCTTCGTAGCGCAGCTACGCATCTTCGTATCGCATTATGCATCTTCATAGCGCAGCTACCTCGTGGCGGCACATTTTCGTAGCGCTCGATGTGTGCAGCTACCTTGTGTCAGCGCATCTTTATAGCGCGGCTACCTTGTGACAACGCATCTTCGTAGCGCAGCTACGCATCTTTGTAGCGCAGCTACGCATATTCATAGCGCAGCTACGCATCTTCGTATCGCATTATGCATCTTCATAGCGCAGCTACCTCGTGGCGGCACATTTTCGTAGCGCCAGTGCCCCCGTAAGGACTACTGGCGCCTGTGTGCAAAAAAGGATTTTGGCGCCTGTGTGCAAAAAAGGATTTTAGCGCCCCCTAAGGCATTTTGAATTATCTTTTTTTATGTGTGTACAGTAGGTCAGTGGTGTATTCTAAAATTCAGCGCCCTTGGGCTGTAAAGCTTGCCGCCTCGGAAATTAAACACAAAATAAACCATAAAGTGCTACTCAAAGTTCACACCCAGAGTGCCATACCATCTTAGAGAAGACAAACTTTAAATTGTGTAGACCACATAAGAAGCATTTGTAATTGAAAAATGAGCTATGAAAAGAGAGCTCGAGAAAAGCAAATGTCAACCTTATCTGAAGCGCGAGCGAAGCGAGCGCGAAATTTTTTAGGTTTTTGGAATAGGACATGGTAATTCTTCATAGAAGAGCGAACGCAGTCAGCTCTAAAAGTAAACGTTTCCGGACTTTAAGTTTTAATCTAAAAGTGAGATCAAATATTTGAAGTCTTTAGTAGGTACTTAAACCTAATCCTATAAGTTCTCAACTCCTATTTCAAAATTATTTTTGATATATTTTTTTAAATATTTGTTTTGGGCCCTTGGCTTTGGCGCCCTTAGAGGATGGCGCCCGTGTGCATTGCATACTTTGCACATAATTATGGTAGCGGGGGCCCTGCGTAGCGCAGCTACATTGTGACAGCACATCTTACTCGCACAGCTACATAGCGTAGCATCAATGAAAACGGTTACACAGTTTCGTAGCACAACTACATAGCACATCTCTGGTGAAAAGGCACCCTAATGCGGTTCACTTAATACATCTACTTACCAAGTTTCAACAGGATAGCTCTTATACTTTCGAAAAAAAAGTGGTTGTGACATACGGATGGACAGACAGACAAACATGACGAATCTATGAGCCAAACCCTAGAGGAACCTTCTAAAGAAAGTTGATAATAAATACAAAAAAATAAAAAAACTTAAAATTCATTTAAAAGTCACTAAAAATCACACTGAAAATTACAATTAACAATTTCTTATTTTACTTATTCAAAATTAAGTTTTATTTTTATTGTAGAACTTGATGGCTTTTTTTATCGTGGTAAAATTATAAATGAGTCCTCCCGCCCAGGGTAAGGACTAAAATCCACGGCGTCCTGCAATAGCGTGTCCGAGAACTTTATGGTAAACGAAATCTCTTGTTTGATTTCCTGGCGAGTAAGCAAACAGTAAAAATCTGACCCGACAAATGTCGTTCTATCAGAAGTTATTGGTCTGTCCTGTGGTAGTCTTACAATTACATGCTTATATTTTCTGGTCAAGTCTGGTGATCCGACAGTCCTTTCCGCTTCACCCAAGGCGAGAGAATATAATTTGATAATTTAAACATCCCAAAAATAAAACAAAAAATTAGTAGTTTAAGAAAAGTCTGTTTTTTTTTCAATTTCCATTCGCATTGAGCATATTTAGCAAAAAAAAAAAGTATTCACAAAAAATACCATCCTGAGATTCGAACCTGTGCCCTAAATATTTCGGTCCAATTGTATTACCTCTAGACCATCGACGTTGCTGTCAATGATCTTCAAATAGATGTTCTTATGATACCTACTTAAGTTGGAACGAAAAACAGATGACGAATAACATACATTATGCGTTTCATTACAGAAAGTTAAAAAAAAAAGAATATTATAGTCCTTATTAACCTGGTCCTGATGGTTACAAACACAACAATAAAAGAATCATCCGAATCGGTCCAGCCGTTTTCAAGTTTTGCTCTTAGCAACACATTTAGCGATCCATTTTTATATTATAGATAAATGAACGTAAGCGATTGCGTTCTGGCGCGCCCCGACACACCCCGACACAGCAATATGAACCTAGCCTTAGTCAAAGTCAGTGCTAAGCGTTTCTCAAAATGTCTCACCGTTTATGTAGATTTCTTTCGCTATGGAATGGGCAACTGAATTGCTTTACTAGTGTTTTATTTACCTATTTTCTTATTTACATTATTAATTAACAACTTAATTAGTTAAAAAATAGTTATTTATGCAACTGTTGTATAATCAGGGGTTTGGTGATGGTCGAAATAAAACGGCTAGGTACTTGGTACTAGTAACGGTTTTGTATTGGAAAATGAGACTTGATAATTTAGCACTGTACAATGGTGGGTGGATTTATTAGCGCGTACCGGTGGAATACAATGCAAACTCGTTGACGCGTGATTATAGCGCGGTCGCGGTGAGGGAGACGTAGCGTGCAGCTCTGAACGAGTTTCGTAGTGCTCTGTCGCCGGCGCCGGCCGACTGGGCCTCGTCGCCTCCTCTGCCCCCGCGCCGCGGCTGTCGCCCCGCTCGCTTCCTGGGCATGTTAAATTTTTATACACCTGGATCACGTCGGGGTCACCACTTTGGTGATGGTCGAAATAAAACGGCTAGGTACTTGGTACTAGTAACGGTTTTGTATTGGAAAATGAGACTTGATAATTTAGCACTGTACAATGGTGGGTGGATTTATTAGCGCGTACCGGTGGAATACAATGCAAACTCGTTGACGCGTGATTATAGCGCGGTCGCGGTGAGGGAGACGTAGCGTGCAGCTCTGAACGAGTTTCGTAGTGCTCTGTCGCCGGCGCCGGCCGACTGGGCCTCTTCCACCTTCCAAAGGATTCAGATACTGTTTAACAGCAATTGATAGATACACCAGGTGGCCTGAAGTTACACCTCTAGAGAATATGACTGCTGATACTGTCGCGAAAGCTTTCTTCCAAAGGGGTATTAAAACACGAATGTGGGTTTATCACACGAGGCGTAGCCGAGTGTGATAATAATATCACATGAGTGTTTTAATACCTAATTATAACAGTTGCATACAAGACTTTATCTACAATGATCGTGTAGTACAGTGTTGTAAGAACTATGTAAATTCAAGAAAAGTCTAATTGCGAAGCACGTAAAATAAACAAACCTTATTATGTAAAAGAATTATTGATCTTTTTCAAAATTTTTGCGATCTGGTGCTGGTGGTGAAAATGTCATTGCATGAGAATGTTCTTTTTTTGAAATTTATAATAGGTATCACGCGTTTGGATGATGTAATGATCATAATATCATTGAGTGTTTTAATGTTGGCAATAAGCTAATTGTTATAGGTTCTTATATAGAGGATTAATAGCATGATAGTAGATAAAATACCTAATACATGATGTTTTTTTTATTATTGTGAACTAAAAAACATTTAATGCGATTAAATTAGCAGCTTTAACTGAGAAAAATATTTTATCAAGAAATAATTAAAATAAATATTTACAAGGATAAATTCCTTCGAACATAACAAGCTCGCTTCGGATAGAAGCACAATATTTCATACTAGCTGTTGCCTGCGACTTCTCTCGCGTTACTTTAGAATTTGTCTTTCAATTCAGATCGTACCTGTAGCGCCATCTATTGTTAACGTGTGTATGTGAGTTTATGTTTGCAAACGCACCCAAGACACAGAAAAAATCCTAGTGTGGGGCAAAGCTTTAAAAAAAACAAACAAAAACGCGTTTGGTTGTTTTTTCTCAGGTAGGTATAGTAATTTTTTGCGTTCAGGTACCTACCCTATGTCCGTCCGTCTCTCGGTGTCCTTTCTAGTCCCTTTGACGCGTCGCTAGTGTCTTTGACATTTCATCAAATTGCATTAAAAAATGTAGTACCTACCACAAAAATTTCCGCAGGTCCGGCGCGTCGTGTTCCAGGCGCACTGCTCTACAAAAAACTGAAAACAAATTGTTTTGTATTAAATTTATTTTATTAGCGCTCCTCTAAAGCGGTTTTTTGGTTAAACTCATATCAACTTTAATTCAAAAACATTATTATTGCAACATTGCAACAAGACAGACAACCTTGGTGAATAACCACAGAATATAAACATACACAACCTTTTTAGACTTTTATTTGTGTGTGTAAATGCAATAGATTCTTTTGACAAAAAGGTCAGTCAATATTGGATTAAAATGCAAGTTCTGATAACTACGTAAGCACCTTTTTAAGTGTTATCGACTCTATCATCTTATATACTTAAAAATAACTACTTGAAAATCAACTACAAGTGTCGCCAGAGCACTTTATTATGCAAGGAAACCATTTATAAAAATAACATTTTGATATGTTAAAATTCTGCAATATAATCTGTCTTTTACTCGATAAACAATAGAGTTGTTATAAGTTTGGTTAGAGGATATAGGCTTTTTATGTTTTTATTATATACAAAACTAGCTGACCCGGCGAACTTCGTACCGCCTAACATCAGTCGATTTTTTAGTTTTTTTTTTCTTAATACTTTATTCTGCTACTTAAGAAACGGCCAAGGGCGAGTTGGACTCGCCCATAAAGGGTTCCGTGTAGCAGCAAGTAACATAATATAAAAGTTCTAGTAGTTGGTTGTAACTTGAAAAGGTAAATTGCGGTTTGCGAATTATGACATATTAAAAAAAAACTAATTAATTGATCTCGTTCAACACTTTTCGCAGGAAGTTCGCATGGTAGTGTACATCATAATTATATGTTTTTTTTTTTCAGTTTTGTCATTCTCTTATTTAGGAAGTTACAGGGGGGGACACATTTTACCACTTTGGAAGTGTCTCTCGCGCAAACTCTTCAGTTTGGAAAAAAAAAGATGTTTGTAAATTCCATAACATTTTTAAAGACCTATCCATAGGTGGGGTACCTATGGATAGGTCTTTAAAAATGTTATGGAATTACAGAACAACACACGTATGGAATTGGAGATTTTTTTTTTGAGTTTCATTTCTAAGTATGGGGAACCCGCGTGCTGTGGCTGCGTGCTGTGGCTGCGTGCTATGGATGCATGCTATTGGTCGTTTTCCGTACAATCGATACATCGCATAGCTCGATGTGCGCAGCTACCTTGTGACAGCGCATCTTTATAGCGCGGCTACCTTGTGACAGCGCATCTTCGTAGCGCAGCTACGCATCTTCGTATCGCATTATGCATCTTCATAGCGCAGCTACCTCGTGGCGGCACATTTTCGTAGCGCTCGATGTGTGCAGCTACCTTGTGTCAGCGCATCTTTATAGCGCGGCTACCTTGTGACAACGCATCTTCGTAGCGCAGCTACGCATCTTTGTAGCGCAGCTACGCATATTCATAGCGCAGCTACGCATCTTCGTATCGCATTATGCATCTTCATAGCGCAGCTACCTCGTGGCGGCACATTTTCGTAGCGCCAGTGCCCCCGTAAGGACTACTGGCGCCTGTGTGCAAAAAAGGATTTTGGCGCCTGTGTGCAAAAAAGGATTTTAGCGCCCCCTAAGGCATTTTGAATTATCTTTTTTTATGTGTGTACAGTAGGTCAGTGGTGTATTCTAAAATTCAGCGCCCTTGGGCTGTAAAGCTTGCCGCCTCGGAAATTAAACACAAAATAAACCATAAAGTGCTACTCAAAGTTCACACCCAGAGTGCCATACCATCTTAGAGAAGACAAACTTTAAATTGTGTAGACCACATAAGAAGCATTTGTAATTGAAAAATGAGCTATGAAAAGAGAGCTCGAGAAAAGCAAATGTCAACCTTATCTGAAGCGCGAGCGAAGCGAGCGCGAAATTTTTTAGGTTTTTGGAATAGGACATGGTAATTCTTCATAGAAGAGCGAACGCAGTCAGCTCTAAAAGTAAACGTTTCCGGACTTTAAGTTTTAATCTAAAAGTGAGATCAAATATTTGAAGTCTTTAGTAGGTACTTAAACCTAATCCTATAAGTTCTCAACTCCTATTTCAAAATTATTTTTGATATATTTTTTTAAATATTTGTTTTGGGCCCTTGGCTTTGGCGCCCTTAGAGGATGGCGCCCGTGTGCATTGCATACTTTGCACATAATTATGGTAGCGGGGGCCCTGCGTAGCGCAGCTACATTGTGACAGCACATCTTACTCGCACAGCTACATAGCGTAGCATCAATGAAAACGGTTACACAGTTTCGTAGCACAACTACATAGCACATCTCTGGTGAAAAGGCACCCTAATGCGGTTCACTTAATACATCTACTTACCAAGTTTCAACAGGATAGCTCTTATACTTTCGAAAAAAAAGTGGTTGTGACATACGGATGGACAGACAGACAAACATGACGAATCTATGAGCCAAACCCTAGAGGAACCTTCTAAAGAAAGTTGATAATAAATACAAAAAAATAAAAAAACTTAAAATTCATTTAAAAGTCACTAAAAATCACACTGAAAATTACAATTAACAATTTCTTATTTTACTTATTCAAAATTAAGTTTTATTTTTATTGTAGAACTTGATGGCTTTTTTTATCGTGGTAAAATTATAAATGAGTCCTCCCGCCCAGGGTAAGGACTAAAATCCACGGCGTCCTGCAATAGCGTGTCCGAGAACTTTATGGTAAACGAAATCTCTTGTTTGATTTCCTGGCGAGTAAGCAAACAGTAAAAATCTGACCCGACAAATGTCGTTCTATCAGAAGTTATTGGTCTGTCCTGTGGTAGTCTTACAATTACATGCTTATATTTTCTGGTCAAGTCTGGTGATCCGACAGTCCTTTCCGCTTCACCCAAGGCGAGAGAATATAATTTGATAATTTAAACATCCCAAAAATAAAACAAAAAATTAGTAGTTTAAGAAAAGTCTGTTTTTTTTTCAATTTCCATTCGCATTGAGCATATTTAGCAAAAAAAAAAAGTATTCACAAAAAATACCATCCTGAGATTCGAACCTGTGCCCTAAATATTTCGGTCCAATTGTATTACCTCTAGACCATCGACGTTGCTGTCAATGATCTTCAAATAGATGTTCTTATGATACCTACTTAAGTTGGAACGAAAAACAGATGACGAATAACATACATTATGCGTTTCATTACAGAAAGTTAAAAAAAAAAGAATATTATAGTCCTTATTAACCTGGTCCTGATGGTTACAAACACAACAATAAAAGAATCATCCGAATCGGTCCAGCCGTTTTCAAGTTTTGCTCTTAGCAACACATTTAGCGATCCATTTTTATATTATAGATTCCAACAATATTGCGAAAATAGTTATATTTCTTTGAACATCTCATAGAGCATTGCATTGCCCACACTTTGGAAATTGTATTGCCCACTGTAGCGCAGTAGTAGATAATATTTAGTTGCCAGACTTTAGCCACTGATTACCCGATAACTAATTAAAACCTAATGTAACTGCTTCAAAGAGATCAAATAATTAAGTAATAATATTTTTTTACATTATTAATCTCACTAGTTTTTATATCTTATCTAATTTTATTGGTCAATAGAACGTTCTGGCTCTTAAATCACATAATATAAACATGGCAATTATAGCAATCGTTTTTACCGACCAGTTGATTGAAACTCAATCAAAACGTGTTTGTAGATGTAGCAAACACTTTTACTTACCAAATATTTTATTTAATTGGAGTTACTTAATACTTGTGTTATGGATGTATGGAGAGTTTGCTTCATTGCCATCTTTCACGCAATCTTATAAGGCAAGAAAACGGAGATAGTATGTAATATTATGTAAATTACTGGTATTTATCTACATCAGATAGTAATGTAAGCCGACACCTACTAAGAAAAGGCTAGGCGGATGATAATTATGCAAAGCAACTTTTGTTTTTAACCGAATTCTTAGAAAAGGAGATGGTTATCAATTCATATCGCACCTGTAGTAGCATAGCCTATAGAGACAAACCGTTAAAAAAGAAAATATACAATTTTACACAGGAACCAAATAGTCATCATCATCATCATCATCATCATCATATCAGCCGTAAGACGTCCACTGCTGAACATAGGCCTCCCCTTTAGACTTCCAGTAGGACCGGTTGTAAGCGGCCTGCATCCAGCGTGATCCTGTGGCCTTCATAAGATCGTCTGCCCACCTAGTGGGTGGACGTCCTACGCTGCGCTTGCCGGTGCGTGGTCTCCATTCGAGAACCTTACGGCCCCATCGGCCATCAGTTCTGCGTGCTATATGGCCTGCCCACTGCCATTTCAACTTGCTAATTCGTTGGGCTATGTCGGTTACTTTGGTTCGTCTACGAATCTCCTCATTTCTGAGTCGATCGCGCAGAGAGACTCCGAGCATAGCCCTCTCCATAAACCAAATAGTAAATCATATCTATAGATTTATGTAGTTTCAAACAAAATTCAGGATTTGCAATGTTCTGCTTTGTTTGAAAGAGATTTTAGACCCATTTTTCGTAAATATTTGATGATGAGTTTTGGAAACAAACAACAAATCTCTTCAATAAATACCCACTAATCAACTGCGATTGCTGATATCGCATTAATAATATTTACAATCGCACAATATACCTACGTACATTTTCTGGACGTCGCGTCGGTCGGAGGCGGTTCTTTTTTTTTTTGCAAAAAGTTATATTGGAAGAATCGGATTAAATTTTTTTTTTTTATTTTTTTTTTTTATTAGCCTATACTGTCCCACTGTTGAGCAAAGGCCTCCCCCAATTCCTTCCAGGAGTTCTTTTCCTGGGCCGCTTCGAACCAGCTCTCATGGTGAGTGTCTAGTTCGTCTCGCCATCTTTTTCTGGGCCGGCCTCGGCGGCGCCGTCCATCTCCCGGCACCCATTGGGTGGAGATCTTCGCCCAGCGGTCTTCTTGCATCCGGCAGACGTGACCCGCCCAATCCCACTTCAGCCTAGCAGCTTTCCTACCAACATCTATTATGCCAGTTTTGGAACGCAGCGTAGTGTTTCGCACCCTGTCTTCTCTTTTCACACCTAGAATGCTGCGTTCCATTGCCCGTTGGCAAACTCCAAGGCGGGACTTTTGTGATTCGGTGAGTGACCAAGTCTGAGCACCGTAGGTTAGGACGGGCAGAATACACATATCGATGAGTTTACGCTTCAGGGAAATCGGTAGATCACAAATTTTTACTAGTAAAAAAATAGTACAAACCGTCTAAGTTCCACCAAGGACAGTAGAATAGAAGGTATCGTTTCAGAAGGTAGATTTTAACTTTTTCTTTTATTCTTTATGATTCTAAGTGTAAAGGAAGAGCAACTTATTTACGAGCAAAACAAATACTGATATTCAGCTGCATCCGGTTTGACTGGAAGCCGATCCTAACATAGATGGAAAAAGGCAGGCAGATGATGATGATGATGTGCCAACCACCAGGAGACATTATTTAGAATTTCAGACTAATATTGGGAATTTTATTATTGGGGATTCAATTCAGGCTTTGAAACGTAGACTACAAACATATTAAATTCAATGTCCCCATACAAAGAGATCCAATTAATGAACACGTAAATGCACTATGGGTTGGACGTTGGGTTGGACAGTCCACGTGGACTGTGCTCTGTGAACCACGCCATTGGCTGTCCCGACACCCGTCGCCTTCCTCTACCTGTCGACCAATCACAACGCTCCATGCCAAGCCATTGAAGTCATCTTTGTTTTGTACACTGGTTATTGACAAGGGGGTTAAAGGGGGGGGGGAAAGGAGGGGGTTTAGCTGCTACGTTATTCCAGGAGATCGTTATAACAATAGGATGCCAGGAACATAATAATAACGGATTTTCTGCTAAACATCATGAAATGCATCCCCGTTTTACAGCTATTACGACATATAAACAATACCTCCATACAAAATTTTACTGAAGTGTTATTGTATAAAAACATTGATGCTTTTCTAGAAGTCAAACCCAGGACTTCAAGTTTACCAGTCACTTACGAACTCTAAACCAAAGAGGTATTTAAAAATGACTTTAATAAAGACAAAAGAAAAATCGAAAGTGCGTGTCGACTTTTGGAGCTGACTATACTACTTTCGCTATATAGAAGATTCATTGTTTGCGATTCCAAGCATTTTAATAATAATTTGATAAGTGTAGGAATTCGTAACACAAAAGAATCATGTTTTCGGGCAGATAGTTGCGTGAACACTTCGTTTATACAACTTTTGGAGTTAATCTTTCTCGACACCGCCTTGACTGACTGAATGACTTTCAAAAACGATATAAATTAAATTAATATAGTAGAAATTAAAAACTAAACAAATTTTCAAACGGACCTTGTTAGTGTACTAAGTATTGAGGTGAAAAATTATTTGAATTTGAATTCAAATGCCCCAACTTACTAGTAAGATTTTTGATTGCTCAAAACACTGACCGTTGAAATGGCTGTCAATTACATTACATACAACCACATATGGCCAGATTAGCAGGGGTGAGCGGGAAATGAACGGGTTAATTCGACATCGACATTCAATTTGCAACAGTCAGAGGAATTAAATTGGTCGGCATTGTAACGTACGCTGGTAGTTCGGAATAATCAGTGCATATGACGTTTGACGTCAAGGAAAATGACGTCAGTGCATTCGTTGTTTCACTCCCTGAGGCTCAGTCGGCTTTGAATTAATTAAACATTTCTGATTTTCACTTTGGAAAAGCTTGAAGAGCAGCAACAAATTTTGAATTAAAGTGTCAGAATCATGCACTGAAGCCTAGAATGCTTATGTTTTTAAATAATTCCCATATATATTTCCCAAAGAGGTAGAAAACAACAAATTGTTTTATGAACTGCATAAAACAATTTGTTATTTTCTACCCCGTTTACTATTCAACCCTTTAGTACATTTTTTCTACATTTTACAAATAAACCAAATGTTTTTATTTAAAACAACATTAAGTATTATTTATACTGTGCCACCCATCCTTCCATATTCCGGGGTTGATGATGAAATTTTTCCCATGGTGGATGAAAAAAAACATCAGATTAATTTAGTTAATTGTATTTAATTAATCTCAAATACAATCAACTAAATTCATCTGATGCTCGATCACTGTAACAACTGTTAGAGCATGATTTAAGCATGACCAAACCAAACTAATTAACGCTAATGGAATTAACTCCTTTCATGCGAAACGCCTTAAGAGTAAATAGTGGGGAGAGATTATTGGAAATTAGGTATTTGGAAAATCTATCACTGTTGCTCAGCGAGCATTCGGTGGGATACTCTTGCGATAAGGACAAAACAACCGTCTGAATGGCTTGTTGTAAGTTCGCCACAAAAATAATTCCCAACGATAAAAGTATGTTTTTTAAGCTAGCCAAAGGTTTTTTTTTTAATTTTGATTACTGTACATTCGACCCAATTTTTTCAAATTATTAAATCCAGCACAAAACTCAGAACCGAAAACGAGGACACAATGTGGAACAGAAAGTACTAGGAGAACAGGATCAAAACTTTTTTTCTAGGGGAATTATTTTTGTGGCGAACTTACAACAACCCGTCTGAATAGCTTAAGTAAAATGTCATATTTTGTGGTTTTGGCTCTCGCCTATATTTTGTTCCTCTACTATTAGAACAATTTAAAAGATATTATGTTAACTGAATAAGAAGGATATAATTATAATGTGCCCTTTTTTAAATTAATAGTTGTCAAATATGTACAAGAAGCCTCTTTTGACAGCGGATTATACAGGTAAATAAGATAATTTTTTGCTTATGAAAATAACGTATCATCAAAAAGCAATGGACAGAGGTATAGAGAAGAAGTTAATGTTTATTTTTCTGTAAAATAATCATTGCTGTATGGCCACATCTAGAAGAAAACAGGCGATAGCGTTTTAATGGAGAAATGGCCACTCGTGTCCTATTAAGGCTGCGGTTCCAATGAGGCGGAGTGGAGCGGTGCGGAGCGAGCTGTGCCGCGATTAGCTAATCACATGACTTGAATACACATGTGTCTCGTGGTCAGCCATGTGCATTAGCCATGTGATTGGTGAATCGCGGCTCAGCTCGTCTCCGCTCTGCTCCGCTCCGCCTCAGTGGAACCGCAGCCTAACAGTTAAACTTGACTAACTGTCTTATTCATTTTAATGAACATATAACATAAACTTGTATGTTATGAAGCTATAAAATTTGTCAGGTAGTATTAATTAAATAATAACTTATCTTATTCTATTATGTTGCTAAATGGCAATAGCCACTTGCAATCATAAATACTATTTAATAGTGTGTAATAATTGTAGCATACATATTCGACTTTTATGACATGGCTCACACGTATTAAGGCCGCTAACCCATTGGCGCTTTACGAGCGTTGACGTCAACGTCGCGTCTGCTCAGCGTCGACGCCGCGCAGACGCGACGTTAATGTTTCGTCATCGCGTGGCAAGCGTTGACGTCCGCTGAACACGTTGACGAGACATCAACGTCGCGTCTGCGTGGCGTCAACGCTGAGCAGACGCGACGTTTTGACGTCAACGCTCGTAAAGCGCCAGTGGGATAGCGGCCTTAATACATGCATAGCTTTAAGTGAGCCAAGTCATAATATTAAGTCGAATATAATAGTATTTATGATTGCAAGTGGCTATCGCCATTAAATTTAAATCTTTGTAAAGTCTACGACTTGGAGGAATTAGTGGTCATTTTGACTAACACAACTGCCTATATTTTCATTATCGCCAATCTTGCAGTACACGACAGACATTAACACTGTTACAGCACAGTTACGTTCGTTCGACCGCAGGAATTCGGTGGTTGACCACAAAACGCTTGGCACTATACAACTTTGCACTAATTGATCACACTTTCATGCTAATTAGAATCTAAAATGCCATTAACATTTGTGCCAATGCCACTGCTGTGTGTGAAGGCCTTTTAAAATTGTTTCAGATATTAATTTCTTACGTCCATTTCGGTTTTTGCCACTTCATTTTCAAGAAAAATGTGAAAAGGATTTATTTTTCTTCATTTATTATTATTATTATTGTATGTTAATACATTTTTAAATGTTTGAATGTATAAAACCTACCGTTAAAAAAACGGTGTATTTGAGATTCACTGCCCATCGCTCCACGTAACACGTTCGTTTCTAGAACATTGACTGGAGTGAAACTATAGCAGCACAGACTATTTTTCCCACGTTTTTATAAACTCACTTTTCTTGTTTGTTTATTTGTTTGTTTGTTTGTCGTTCCGGTTGGTCTTTTGCAACTCAATTTTGAGGCACTTCCCGATAAGCTAGAAGGCTGACATTTTTTATGACAATACATGACTAGCTAACAACCCAGGTAGCAAGTGACGTCGGCGACTAAAAAATGACGACATTCTTAAGTCAATTTAGGGTCACCACAGTTACGTCATTATTGTACGTCATACTTACGTACTATTATAGTACTGTACTGTACGTACTGTATAGGTCATAAATGATACCTCCTAACAACGTCATTTTACAGTCTGTCCCTTATTAGTCTAAATCTGCCCTCAGGTTGACGACTGTTGTATGACATATACCAGATATGTGATTGTATCCTAAAGTGACCCAAAGAGCTAAAGATTGGTTAAACAACAGTTTATGGAATGCATCTGACTGACATAATTCCACGAGTGAAGTCGACCACCAACATAGCGAATATTATGGGCAAATACTAATCATTATAACAAGGATTTGTATAGCCGGTACATTAGTCCAGTCAACGAGGATTTTTTTGTATGAAGACTTTCGAAAAATTCCTCCGGCGCTGAAATTTGGCATATGATGAGAGTAGGTGATACAGATTACAGATGCACAATAATCCAAAAAAATGTTAGCCTAGAAGTTCCGTTTTTTTATCTTAACATGAAAATTGCTTATAACTCTCTGTGAAAAATTCCTCAGCCTCAAATTCTTTTTGTATTTGTTTAAATGTATTAGTTAGAATAGGAAAGTATAAAAATCCAACAAAATTTCGATTTCAGTGTCACTCCAAATTAACTTTTTACATAACGCGCTCTAACTTCTAGTGAAAAATTGCTCAACCGATTTTTATTTTTTTATGTGATTTCTTATCCTTAAATACGTAGGTTTTGTTACGTAATCCAAAACTTTTTCCTTTTTAAACAACATTATTTGATGTCAAATCAATCAAATAATGACGTTTGAAAATGAAAAAGGTAACAAAACTATGTATTTAAGGATAAGATAACACATAAAAATATAAAAATCGGCAGAGCAATTAGTTACTAGAAGTTACAGCGAGAACGGAATCACAGCGATCAATATTTATTTAAAGTTTCGAAAAATAGTACCGCCTAGCTCGATAGATGGCGTTGTAGTCGAAATAGAAGTCGCTATGGTTTCGTTACCGCCGATAGTATAAGGTCTGAAGAATTAATTTGTTTTGTTGAGAAGTTATTGAGAGCAATGCATCGGTACATTGAATAGAAGTGTCAAGGTTACCAGTGTTAACAGTGTTCCAATAACAACCCACTCCAAAGAGACCTGCGGATTTATACATGGTTTTGCACGTCATTGGCTGCCCTAATATGTACGGCCCAGTAACGTCCCTATGAATTCAGTATATGATGTCACTCCAACGTCAGTGGCTGCCCTAATACGTACGGCCCAGTAACGTCCCTATAAATTCAGTATATGACGTCTCTGTAACGTCTGTAAACTGACGTCTTGAGGCTGCGACAAATTGACGACATCTGATGGGACCCCCCGACGTCAAGACATGACGTCTCTCACGTCGAGCAGTACCGTAAACTGACGACATAATAACGTAAAAATGCTACCTGGGAAACGTCATTTTAACAAATCTAATATGGCGGCCTCCCCAAGAGGGCGGACTGACTGTTTGACACCCACCCCCACGATATGGGTATCAAATGAAAGGGTTTGCTGTCAGGAATACGAAAAAAATAGTCACGTGACTTAAATCCAATATGGCGGACGTCCAAGATGGCAGACTGGCTGTTTGAAATCCACCCCCATGATATGGGTATCAAATGAAAGGGTTTGCTGTCAGGAATACGAAAAAAATAGTCATGAGACTTTAATCCAATATGGCGGACGTCGAAGATGGCGGACAGGCTTTGAGGCACTTCCCGATAAGCTAGCAGGCTAAAATTTTCAGGGTAGCTTCAAACCCGATGAACAAAGATGAAAATAATAAAATAATTAATAGATTTAAAAAAATCTAAAAACCCACGTTTTTAAATATCCTAAAAATAAGAAAATAACCCTACGGGGTTGAGAGAGGGGCCACTCAAAACGTGGGGGCGTATCTTTGCAAGTTGCACCCACGATCTATACACTTCATGTAAATATATCCCATAAATAATCCCTTAAATAATATACGCCCCCACGTTTTGAGTGGCCCCTCTCTCAACCCCGTAGGGTTATTTTCTTATTTTTAGGATATTTCAAAACGTGGGTTTTTAGATTTTTTTAAATCTATTAATTTTTATCTTGAGGTGACGGCTTTAATTCAATCTTAAAATAGCTATTTATAAAACGAAAATAATTAATATAGCACTAAAAATACGAGCAAAACACAACAGCGCTCGTTACAACACAAAAAAAAAACAATCAGTTGAATGAACTTCAATTTTAAAAACCGGTCTCATTCAAAGTGTAATAAAAATAGACTAGTTTAAAATAAAATGGTGACGACTCAACTAAGTGAGTTGGTAATCTAGTGTTCCACATTAGTCGGTGATCACAACGCTTTGTGGTTAACCGCAAAATTCTTGCGGTTTTATCACAATATGACACCGAAATCGTGAGTGTTATACAAATTATTGTCGAATGTAGGGTTGCCATCTCTTTTATTTGGAAACCAGGACAAGACGTGAAAAACCCGGAACCCAAATCCGGGAAAACCCGGACGGATGGCAACCGGATTTTGACATGATTCGGTTCGGTTCGCTATCGCCTGTCTGTTTGACAAAGCCCTTAATCCAACACTCCTGCGACGTTGGAAGGATTTGCTCCGAATAAAGACATAAAGCCAGCAATAAATAATTTCAAAAGAAGTAGGTATCGTTTTTTTTTTGGTGCGAGTAAAGTCGGCCATCTTGTCGATCGGCTACTTACAACCTAAGCGAGCTTGCCCATGATGCTAGATTCGTGAGATTTGCAATTTCTACTAACTAAAAAACAAACAAACAAGAATGCTATTGTCAAACTGACAGATGAACCGAATGCGTGGCGTAGCGTTTTTGTTTGTAACGTACGGAACTGTTTGAAGCCTGTCACATAGAGTATCGGATCGCTTTCGCATTTTTCTATGACATGATTCGGTTCGGTTCGCTATCGCCTGTCTGTTTGACAAAGGCCGAAAAGTGAGTGTATAAAAACGTGGGAAAATGAAAATCGTTATAATGCTAAATGCGTTATAAATATTTTCCTTTGTAGTCAATCAATGTGTAGATAAAACTAAATTAACTATTACAACATAGGGAAAACACAACAGCAGGTACAACAATAAACTTTAGTTGCATATCTATTAAATAAAATTAAACAATGAAACCAAATAAAATTAAACAACAAGACTAAATAAAATAAAACAAACAATAACAACTTTGCCACGTGAAACTTACATTAGGTAACTAATATTTCTATTTAATCAGTAACTAAACTCCTATCATCAAGAAAATCTTTTACTGAATAAAAAGTTTTTTAGAGTAGCCACGACTTTAGTTTGTTTTTGAAGAAGTGCATTGGAGTGGAGTCCTATTCTCTAATACCTTCAGTCTGCGTGGCCCCAGCGTTGAAAGGTTTGTCTGAAATAGATTTTCTACTATATGTTTAATCCTCAGTGCAGTACCCTTAGCACGAGTTTTCAGTATTTGAGACGTAAACTGGAACTTTGACAATTTCAAATTGACAATTTTCAAGGAAAAAAATAGTTCCTTCTTTGCACTCCAGAGGCGCTGTTCCATTTTTTCATACAAAAAACGCTGTAAATACTGGAAAGACGCTGTAAAGTAAAAGAGTGAAAACTCGTGCTAAGGGTACTGTTATCAGAAATAATGTGTTTCACAGTGAAATTACCAATGTCTGCGCAAACCACCTTGTATTATAAGTTCTGCGACATACAAATCGAATAGACGTTTATGTAACACAAACATGATCTATTGCATGAACTGCATCTAATCTTCTTGGTTAGCACTATATCCTTTTAACAGACCAGTATAAGTAAGACTTCCTTGCCTTGTGTTTGGTTTAGGAGACGGCTCTAATTACAATGCTTGGTCACCAACCTAGATCTTTCCTTAGGATCTTGTAGTGTTCATTTTATGGTCGTGAATGCGTCTGAGTCAAATATTAACTTGTCCAATATTAGAAGTAAGTGTTGCTTGCTTGTAACAGCTTGTTACAAACGATATATTTGCTGATTGTCTTTCCTAGTTGACTTTCGTACCAAGTTAATGACACACAAATAAATAAAAGCCTGGAGCCTTACCATGACCTCTTAACGCGATCCAGTTTAGGCTGTGGGAAAGAGACCGAACTATGCAAGTTGTCTAGCGCCAACGACGATATAATACTAGACTACGCATTGCACGATCTAACGAACAAAACTATTCTGCCAACTCGCTGAGGTACTACGTAAGCGAGGGAGGCGGGGTACTGCGTTGTGATTGGCTAACTCAAGGTCTGTTCTGTCTCAACGTATGTTTACGGCTCACAGGATTGGTCGAAATGAGACGGATATAAGACTTTTTTGCCTAATGTGTTGGCAGACATCGGTCGCCTGTTATTACGAGTCTAGTATTATATCGTCGTTGTCTAGCGCCATCTCTTTCCCACAGCCTAAACTGGATCGCGTTGCTCTGGACTCGCTTTGAACTCACAGTCGCCGTAAACGAGGACACAATGTGGAATCTAAACAGAAAGTACTAGGAGAACAGGATCAAAACTTTTTTTCGAGGGGAAAAAATTTTGTGGCGAACTGACAACAACCCGGTTTATTGAGAGTACGAGTATGTTATCTAAAGCACAGTTTTAATAAAACAATATAGTTTTATTTTAGTAAACTAGGTCAAAAGTCGTGGGGTGTTAGCTACCAGGTATCGAGCCATTTTCATTATAGCTTTGAAATAGACTTCTACACACAAGTCTTCGATTTTTTATTACTAGGACATGCCGGTTTCCTCATTGATGTTAAAGAGTGGTGTTGAAGTAAATTACACAAAGAGCCAGTCTGGGTTCGAACCACTAGGCCATTACTGCTGCGATATGGCCACGACTTTATTAATTCATGTGAGAATCTTCATGACCAGATGGCCTTAGGAAAGGCGGAGCGGCAATTCAGACACGACTGACTAAAACAAAAGATGTGTTACTACCTTATGCACCGGCAGGAGATGACCAGCACTGCTCCAAGTCTAGGACTTCACCTAAGATTTTGGGGATTTCCAAAACGACCGCCTTTGGCCAAGTGAATTATAAAAAATAAAATAAGTTAAAAATAACTAAAACCCGACTACGACGGTTTTAGTTATTTTTGACTTATTTTTTATTTACACTTTTTTGGGGTTATATTATTATTTGATATGTATTTAATAATAAATGCAAATTTCAAATGTACCTACTCATTAAGCCTTTTCCTTTGATACCCATGTTGCCACTGTTAGAAACAGGCAAAGTAGCTATAAATGTTTATAAAAGCTATAATTATAATGTATATATATTTCAAATGTGCACACCCCTTAATTTGATACCCATGTCAAACTGTCCGAAATTATTTTTTTTCGGTTACTACTTTACATCGCCTGGAGGGCGCCATATTGGATTTGGTGACACGTCACCTACCCTAAATCCAGCGGACAACTGAGACGCTTCTAATGACACCTCATTTGTAATGTAATGATACGTAGTTTAGAAGATATGAGGGAACAGACAAACATACATAGATACATACATACATACCGGTCAAAATCATAACCCTCCTTTTGGCTTTGCCGTAGTCGGGTAATTAATAGTAAATTGATTTAATGTTTTTTAAGTTTGAGGTTTGAGCTTATTGTCTTCTATATCTAACCAAGCTTCATAAACTTCCACACTTTATGTTCCAAAAGTAAAAAACACTAAAAGCGTAGAGTCGCATTTTCCATGCGATTTGCGTCCGTTACATAAGCAGCACGTGACGCTGCTTACGACGTTTTGTCACGAGCTGCCGCGGTATCATCCTCTACATATAAATGGGAGGTAATTTTGTGTTTGTTTGTGAGTCCACATGTTATGAAGACAAACGGAAAGGGAAAGGAATTCTTGCAGCATGTTATTTTCTCAGTCCATCGAAAGAATCATCCAAGTAAATGCTGATGAAGAATCAATGGACTGTTTGTGAAGGCTGAAGTTTTGCTCCGTTTTTGTACAAGTGTTCTTGAATTTTTCAGAAGCGACCGATAATTATGTGCTCCTGTGTTTAATACTTTCCATAACCACACGCCTTTATCTTGTGAAAGTAGACCGAAACAGAGGAAGGTCCCCCCTGCTAGTATTTCAACATTGGTACTCTTTTTTTCGTATGAATCGATTGTGATCAAACCGTTCTGTATTTCTAGAAAGATGTTAAACAGCCTTGACGAACTCTTGTCTAGTCTCATTCAATCTGGGCGAGCTCACCAAAATTAATAAATAAAAATCTTAGCAATCATCATGGCTTTTTAGCTAGATTGATGTCACGCGGCGAAAAACTGTAAGTTTATAAAATACCTTAGATACATTTCTCAACTCTTTCGCAATCGCTGGTAAAATTTTAATCTTGTCTCTCAAACTATGCGGGCAATCGGGCGACGAGTAATGGGTGACTCGCTGTCCGAGTCCGATCATGGACCATGCCTGGATCGACGCACGACACAATGACGGGGCCCTCTCGTCGCAGGACTTACGAGCTACCGTGACCCCGGAACGAAAAGGGCTATTGAAGGACACCGTGGATTTTAATTAGTACAAGTCTCACAGTCCCTCCTGCCCTGCCCTGGGTGGGAGGACTCATTCGATGATGTTACCACGCTAAAATAAAACGTTCTCAAACGAATACAAAATTATCTTCAAAGGTGGCCCGGAAATATGGTCCAAAGTAGGTACTTACAATTCTTTCGCCACTATTAAAGGCTATTTTAATGCAATGGTGGTAAAAGTATGGCACGATGGCACTTACGCGGAGGTCATGCCCTCAACGCAAGTGCGATCGTCCGTCAGTAGACGTGGTCGACGATAGCGTGTCGTAATAGGCTGGAGCTTATCGCTGACATCAGTGAAGAGCGCGTTAAGTTACTTAAATAAAACTTCAATTATTAATTAACCTTTTAATTTGAAGTTGGTTATCGAGGAATCATAGTCAGAGTCAATGAATTATGTCGTTTCTTTCAATGAGTTACACCACTCAACGGTTCACACGCTACCTGTAACCTGCAGTGATAGCATAGCGATCACTGGTGATAGGCTAGGTTTCACCTGGGTCGCATACGCTTGAGGAATTCCCAGCATGGGCTCCCGAGCGGCGGGTCTTGGTCGCCAAAATTGGGCAAGATCTGTCTCCTCTACCGGCAGTTGTGAAGGCCATGCTAGCAGATACAGAAATATGGAGAGCAGTTACCTCCTTCTGTGGAACAATGATGCTTCAGAAGGAACGTGAGCGGTCGATCCCGTCCGGAGAAGGAGGCGTCCGGGAGGCAACCGCCGTGGCATTAGGCGCCAAACCCCGTCTGTGCAATGTTTAAGAATGGTTGCACCGGAGCTACGAGCCAAAACATCCTGTTGGAGTCTGTGGCCAATCTTACTGCTTTGAGCTTTTACTGTGTTCCGTCGATGTGCAGAAGTTCCAGTTTCTTCCGGGTAAGCTAGTTCCATCATAGGTCTCATCTTTGCTTTTGGACTAGTAAGGCCGAGAGCAAACTCGACCACACGATCGAAATACATTTTTTTTTTAATCTTTTTAATAGGTTCTTGACGTCGCATTCAGACTGAGCCCTGCCTTTAGAAGTACGATTAAGTTTCAGTCAAGAGCCCGTAGAAACCTACCCCTACCATTTCACTTAAAAGACGTGCCAATCATCTAAAACACATCTCAGACAAATCAAAACTCGTCTGGGTTCAAACTTTTCACTGCACTAAAACTTGGTTTGCAAATCTTGTGCAGATATGATTTATGATCATCAGACCGAAGACAAGAAGTATTGCAAGCATTATGATAACAAACGCATTGAGATATTATATGACATTTGTCAACAAAGACATTCACGAGGGGACAACGCAAATAAAATCATAATATTAATTATGTTATTATTATAATAGCTTTACGATAAAACATGCCGAAATTGGCACTTGCATTTTTTACAGTCTATTTTTTAATACTTATTTTGTTGGTTGTCGCTGGGAAGCCTTTCAAAGGCACCTTCGGGCGGCTGCGGTCTTCGGGGAAAGACCGGGGAATGTGAGAATTTTACCTTACCAAAACCACCCCGGAAGTGGTCACCATCAGCACATAAAGAAATACCGCATGTAGCATGCGCGAATACAGCGTGTAAAGTTTCATGAGATTGCCAAAGCCGCGCCGCAGTGAGTCGTCCCGCCATAATACCTATTATATTAATTAACAGAACATCCATATTTTTACACCAAGCCAAATGTTGTAAGAAAGCGTACCCATGTCCATTGCTGAGTAGTTTTTGTAAGAAAGAGGAACAAATATTTAATCCCTTAAAACTCACGACCTTTCGCATTATGCTAAATGCAACTCACTTAGGCACGGAGTATACTAGTTTCTAAAGTATGTTTTTTTTTATTTATTTTTAGACACATAAAGACTCATTCAGCACGATTGAGAGCAAAAATTCACAACTACCGCAAAAATTGTATTAAGTAGGTTAGGTCCAAAAACCCGACAAATCCAGGTTAAGTAAAAGAACAATGGCGAAAAAATGCGACAAAATAAAGGTAATTTGGCCAAACAAACACCAGTTCTCATTGTCCACGCGGTCTATTGCGTCGGTTGCGCAAGAGTGCGTGTAGGAACTCATCTGTTACGAAACTCTTACTACTCTGTATACTAGTCGGATAATTGAGATCGAACTATGTTCTTGTACAACCAATAGAGTCGCTATTGACACAATTCTTTCATTTAAGATTCTGTGAGAATTTTGTTACTTACATAAACTTATTACAGAAGACAACACGTCTTCTGTAATAAGTTTAACAATTAGTTCTTAATCTCTGTTTGAAAAATACCATGGGTTAAAATATGATATCCCAATTTATTTGAATGATTTAAAAGACTAAATTAGTAACTAAGTTTCTTTGTATTTAAAACTATTACCTATTATAATTGTCACAAGAAAGATTTTATTTGACCGACGCAAAATTTTGCGCCAAATTCGGAATCAGTGTTATTTTCTGCAACATAATTATTTAGGTAGCATTTCAATAAAGTGCACTAATCTTTAGTGGAGCTTCAATTTCTCGTTGTAAAGCGGTATTGTAGAACGATTATGGAAGTGATTTCGGTATTTTTAAACGATTAACCTAATTTTGCGGTTATGATCTCATTTTTATCAAATGCATCGTATATAATGTTAAGATTGGCAGCTAGTAGAAGCTCCAAAAATATCCTAGGCGCATTCGTTATCTTAAAAAAAGGTAAGAACGCAATTTATCTAAACTCAAAACGTCAAACTCGTACAAATATGTATACTTACTCCACATACTCAGCTAGCGTTAAGATACAATACGTAATGTAAATAGGGACGACGAGCGCCCCCGTTAACCCGAGAGATCACCTCAATGCACGACCTGGGCAACGAACCCGCGACCTTTGCAAAGAAAGTCGCCTTACGTAACGAGTGCGAAGCGCGGGCGCACATGTCACTTTGACCATTATGTGAAATTTTAACTTGTAATAATATTATAAATGCAAAAGTAAGTTTGTTTAAAATCATAATATTTTATTTCACATAATATTTCATGGGGAATTATGGTAACATTTAACGCACTTTGTATTTATTAAAAATATTTAATACTTAATTCAAGCAATGTGTTATTTAGTGAAAACCATTATTTTTCAAAACAAATTATTCAATATATTAATTATAACTCCGAACGGACTAATATTTGGAAAATAGAGCCATTATAACTTTTATTTAGCTTTTCAATACCTATCTAACGATGTGCAACACATGGCTATACTGGCTGGACCAGTTTTCATACAAAACCTGGCTTCATCCTTTTGATTTCTTAAAGTAATCGCAATTTTTTTGGAATACGTTGCCAAATTGACGGACGACGAGTCACCCATCACTCGTCATCCGGTGGCACCCATCACGGTGGCCGGAAATCCGATGCCGTGGGCTTCCCGAATTGATTGTCAAATTCTAAAATGACACTAGTAAAGACGCGAGCAAAAGAAAGTATAGTTATAATTTATCAAGCTGTATAAATGCCATCGAAATCGGCGAGCAGCGGCGGGGTCGCGATGGTATGCACAGCATTGCGGCGCGGTGGCGGTCGTCTACATGAGCCGTGTGGGTGTGTTTGAAAGGTATTGCACCAGGGGAGGTTGTGTCCATGGCATTAAGTCATCATATATGTAATTGATACAGTCATGTCTGATTGTCTGTCATAATCATTACACGTGTCGGATTTTGTTATTTTTAGGATTCCACAAGGAGTTTTTATGTGAATTATAAAAAAATTATACAAGAAATCAAAAGACACTATATCATAGATTAAAAGTAGCTACAATGATTTATTAGCATTTAAGGAGATATTCGCTTTTTAAGCAGCCAGTTAGTTGTCTGCCATATCATCGTTTCAACTATTTATGGATAAACATTGTGACTGATTCTGCAGTAAACGGAATCCCTACAATGTTAAAGCTGTAAATTAAAAAAAAAACAGACAATCAGTCAAGCAATTTTCGAGTTACGAACACTCATTACATTACACATGCAAATAAACGTCGAAAAAACGACGACAACAAAACAGTACGGAACATTAATCACGCAAGGTCGACGAGGCTTGACCGGTTTATAATAACTTACATGTATTATGCTAAATAGCTTTAACATTATATTTTTTGTCTTCAAAAGAGAGAGGTGCATCTGAAATTTTTTGGAATTGCAAAACATATTTTGATTTATAGTACACAAACTTTTGCGTGTTGGCTTGCATCACTAATATCATATAATGATCTAAGGACCTCCTTCACATTTTGATTCGTGACGCTATTTCGAAAAAAGAGTCCTAGCTTCATAATATTAATGGTTATTTTCAAATATCTAGACTTAGCCGACGAGGTCGTAGACACGTGGGTCAACATTGCGAGTGGCGACGTCTATGATAACATATTTAAACTACACAAATATTACTTTTAGTGTTTCGCAAAATTGCACACTATGCTGGGTTATCAATCTTCCAGACGCCTAGCCTAAGATTCTTCCGTTTTCTCCGGAGAATGAGGCACCTTAAGCTTGGTATACCTGTGTCGAGGGACTGTCTTCTCCACTCAGGACTGGAGGACTCGTTTGATGATTATAAAACGTAAGAAAAGGCCTGATATACCATCTAAGTTCTTTATTACAGCCCAAACAATTATAGCTAAGTGCCACAACAAATAGAACGCTTGATTTGGAGGGTTTCATAAAAAACCGGAGTTCTGGTTATGACTGTAATCGTGAGCTTCCTCTCTCAAGAGCCCTGGCAGATACTGGTGAGCTACTATGCTAACTAGATAAGGCCGATGTTTCGTACCAGACTAAAAAAAAACAGGCGAAATAAACTCAGAGGCATCGTCTCTTTTTAGTTCCAGTTACTGGGTTGTGTGTGGCGGTAAGATAGGCAGTCACTCCATGTAAAATACTGATATTAGGCTGCACCTGGTTCGACTGGAAGCCGACCCCAATATAGTTGGGAATCGGCTAGGTATATGATGATCTTGTACTCGGCTATTGAAAGTTCATTTACTTTTTTAAAGGGTGATAGTAATTGGCCCTTTTCGAGTAAAAAAAGCAAACGTCACTTATGCAATCTTCTTATTGCAGTTGCATACACGTTCCATCGTCCATCGGTGTTGCACAAAGTTAAAAAGCTGTGAAAATAACTGAATAGATCGACATTTGCTTATTAACGTTCACTAACAATATTTAATTTACGAGATACTTCATATATGAGAAGTCAAACGTTAGAAACGTCTGCTTAACAATATTACAGCCTCTGCGAAAGGGGCATGCTGCGTAAGGTAAGCATGTTGCTTAGAAAGGGTGATTTTGCCAAAGGGACATTCAGAAAAAGGGAAATTTTGCCACCTGTAGTCATTTTCCCAAAGAGCCATTCTGAGAAAGGGACGTTTTGCCACCTGCAGTAATTTTGCGAAAGGGACATTTTGTGACAGAGCCATCGTTCAGATGGCTCTGTCACAGAATGTCGTTTCGTAAAGAGACAGAAAATTTGCTTATAATAAAACTCAATAAATCTGTATTTTTTTTCATATGACATCTCAAAAGATGACTCAGCTACCGACACGCAAAATGAATGTTTTCTTGCCAAACTAAAATCTGCCATATCCATCTACCATTTGCAGTGTATTACAAATAAATCGATTACATGTCTGGGGTATACCAAATCTCATTTTTAAATCGATTAGAAATCTGCGCTGGTCTCCCATCATACTTCCTTATCGTTAAGTTCCCACAATTATCTCGGGGTCATAGATTAATAGGTAATTAATGCAGACATGACAGTTGTGTCTAGAAGTTTATTAATTTGTGCCTTTTCTTTTTTGACGGTAGAATATTTTATAATGCCTATATTCGCTTATATTAACTTACTTTTGTTATTTCTCCAATGGAGATGCGCATTGATTATTTTGTGTTTAGAACTTTTAGAATTATTTAAAATACCCTGATATGTTAATTTACAAATACGTTCACTTGGCCCAAAGGTTGCTGAAAGATACCTATAATATGCTAGACCTCCAATATGCTTTGTCTTTGGTTTTCATTAGTTTTGGTGTGAAATATAAATATTATAGTCTCTCTTTTTTTTTTTACTTAACCTGATCTGTCCCACTGCTTAGCGAAGGCCTCCCCCAATTCCTTTCAGAAACTCATTTCATAGCCGCTTCGAACCTGCCCTCATGGTAAGCGCCAAGGTCGTCTTGTCACCTTTTTCTGGGCCGTCCTTCGCCCGGCACCCATTGTGTGGAGATCTTTGTCCATCGGCCTTCTTGCATGCAACAGGCGTGAGCATGATCCACCCAATCCCACTTTAGCCCAGCATGTCCCTATATCTTCTTATAATATAAAAATGGATAGCTAAATGTGTTGCTAAGCCCATAACTTGCAAACGGCTGGACCGCTTCGGATAATTCTTTTTTTTTTTTTGCTGTGTTTGTAACCATCAGGACAAGGTTATGGAGGACGAAAATCATCATGTTCACCCGTGCGAAGCCGGGACGGGCCGCTGGTATCTCATATATCATAAGTTAGATAACTACATTTCAAACTGAGTTATAAGCTAGTTGTCAGCATCAATAAATTGTAAAACTATTTAATCCATCACGAGCAGGGACTCTCGTATCCATTATTTTTCAATACACTAGCTCACGAAGGACGTCATCATCATCAGCCTATAACAGTCCACTGACGGACATTGGTCTCTCGAATCGCACGCCATTTCACTCGATCACCGGCTACTCTCATTGCCTTCATCCGACCACAAATCCTACTCCGTAGTTGTTACTGAGAACAAACTGGTGAAAAACTCAGGAAAATCATTCCTAACCCGAGAATAGAAACCAAAACCAAATGCGCGGCTGTCGCACTTGCGACCGCTGACCCAAAGAGGTGACGTCGTTAAGTTAAATTGCGTTCATCCGGAAATGACTTAGAACACTTCTACTTAGTACCCCTAATCTTTGCCTCACGCGTGGGAACTCGACGTACTTGAACTTACTTTCGATTGACAATCTCCGACAATGCTGGGAAACTGTGTGTGCCATCCTCAGCCTTTGTAGACTAAGTGCAGTGAATCAGTGATTCGTTGAGTAGCAAAGTACCGGTTAATTTGGGAGCAACAACCACACCGGTGGCACTTCAGGTTAAGCTACGTTTACTGAAGTTGGTACGAGGATGGGAGACGCATTCATTAAACAGGGTATTTTTTATGAAGTGCGAATATTTTTTCTTTGGTTGCATTTTCAGCAACAGAACAAATTCTATAAACATTTTTGTTATTGATGATCGTTATTTGAGTATTCCCAAAAATGGAAGAAACTTGATTTGATAAAAATAAACAATCTGTTTTTCAGTTGTACTTTGCATTTCAAGATGTCTTTTTGAGAGAGTATAGAAACCTCGGCTCAATATGTCATATGCGCGTTTGCCTTCGGTGTTCCCAACCACAATCAGTTTTTTTCAACCCGCCATTGCGCTCTATCTAGATAAATATATAACGTACATGGAACCTTAAAAAGGGAGACATTCTGTGCCGATACGAGAATACCTTTCCCCATGAGATAAGGGCTCGTTCACACAATGGATGTATGTATTATTAATTATTTGCATTGACGATTAGTCAAAAAATTATTTCATTCCTCAAAACAGCAGACCGTCTTTTTAGATAAACTTATTATATTCGTTCCTTTTTTTTATTCCTAATTACATACATACAATAATTTATGTATTGTGTCATGTCACGGAAATGGTTGATAGTCAGAATGCGTTTTAATCACAAATTACAAACAATAAGAGGAAACATTTAATGACATTATTTAAAATGATAATTTTATTAAATCCGTGGGATAATATTGTTGGTATTGGTACTTACTACGTATTTAATGACTATTTTTTTGTGTCTTCCTGTATGTAAGTTCGAGACATTTCTAAAATTTATTGGCTTATTTTGTTAAGCTGAGTCCACACTACGAATCGAAACATGTTATAAGACATAGTTACGACTTTTTACAACATGTTTTATTAACATTGTTTATCTTTCTTTATCGAAAATGTTAGGTAATTAAGTTTTGTAAAATAATTATTATGTTATTAGTGTGGTAGTCTAAGGGTGCATCCCATAAGCCTCTTGTACACGGGTAGAGTATTCGGTAGAGTAGCGCGGTAGAGTACTAACTATCCCACTAACTATACTGATGTAGACAGCATTGGTAGAGTAGAGTACTAAAATTTGGTAGAGTAGAGCAGCTAGCACCGGGGGCAAGCTACTCTACCACTTTCCTTCCCCCACCCCGGTGTCCACTCTACTCTACCGTACACTTTACCGCCTAGTCGACCCATGTAAATGGTTAGTAGAGTAGCAAGTTCAGACTTGTTTACAGCACGCACGTGTCATTGTTTATGTTGTTTGCTAAGTTTTTATTTTGGTAGATAATTATGCAAATAAATAACATGAAGTGGACTGATTCAGAAACTATAAAGCTAGTGGAGCTTTACGTCCCCGTAAAGCTCCGTTTCCGAGTATCTGGTATATAGGCCATCGTGATTATAAAGACAAAAATAAAAGAATAGCTAATTTATATTCATTAACATCCTCTTCAGCCAACTCTTTCAAAAGTAGTGAAATCCAATCTCTCGTCCAAATTATCTTTTTCCTATTTTGTTCCTCTTCGAGAGTCTTTGTTACCTCCTTCAATAATAAATCAGTTAAGTTTTCTTGAGTGACGTTCAAGATGTCCTACTTCTATTATACTATCATGTGTATATAAACCAGACACAATAGTTAAAACAATTGACATACAGCTCATTGAGTCGTAGTAACGGTTAAGAGGTCAAAATGTAAATTTACGTGTAGACAGTTACTCTACTAAAACTGGTAGAGTACTTGGAACTGGTAGATTAGTGTGCTAGTTGACTCTACCGCATACTCTACCCGTGTACAAGAGGCTTTAGAGACTAACTTTATTTAAATTGTCGATTATTATTATTTAGGTATAAATGTATGGTATAGTTTCTTTAAGTGTAAAAAAGTATTAATAAATACAGCTAAAGCCAATATCCAATCTCTGGCCATACCCAGGTATACTCCTTGGTATGGCTGGCTGTCAAACTTTCCTACCACTGACTATACAAATAAAAATATAAATATACAATAAATATACAACTGATATAAACAAAGTTCCCTTATTGAGGAGCTCGTGGCTAAAGAATTACAGCCCCACAGGCCGATCTTCCGGGTTAAGCCGCGCTTGCCGAGGTTGGTTTGTGGATGGATGACTATCTGTCATCTGCCATCTGTTTCCTCCTTGCCTCAAAAAGCACGTAGAGCCGTTGGGCCCGACTGTCATTTATAGATCTTTGACAGTCGTTACTATTAGTCAGAAACTCTAAAGTCTGACAACCAGTCTTACCCAGTTACTGGGTTGTGGACGTCCGGTAGGCAGTCGCTCAATATAAAATACTGATATTCAGCTGCATCTGATTTGACTGTAAGCAGACTCCAATATAGTTGGGAAAAAGCTAAGATGATGATAAAGTACAAAGTACCCTATGAAATAAAATATTATACAGCAAGACAAAAAACATCTTTCTAAACAGAAGCAGAACAGACACGGTACTCGTAATAACTCGTCACTCCACTAACAATGGCTCATCAAAGCATTGGCCTTAAAAACAAACATAATCCACAATGTGGAATTGTTTGCTCAGAAGGTTAACACTTAAGAGGATTGTATAGCGGCTGCCTTTTCAAAAAATAGGTATTTAGAAAAACTCGTGCTGTCCCTTTCGCGCGTTGAAAAACCCCCGATCGCGACTGACTGTCTGAGTATTTTTTATATGAAATTTGTCTCTCAGGAGAAAACGTTTTTCACATACTAAATCACGTCCAATCTCTTAGATTCTGGTGTCAATCGTTTCAGGTTCTAGGTTATAGGGTATTCTAGGTTTGTAGGTTTTGTTTTTTTTTCTAAAACTTCTTTGTTTTTAAAATACAAAGGTTTTACTTCAATAAAGATTTTGTCATAAAAATAGTAACTTTTAGGCGCCTGTTACTTTCAAACTATTATAAATTTTGAAAAAAAGAAAACCTATAAACCTAGTTTTTTACAGTGTCAGAAGCATTCTAAAAAATCATTGAGATAGGATAACATTTAGGGGCAGAAAAACGTTTTCTCTTTTAGTATGGACGAGCGCGACGATAGTCTTAAAACAAATGACGACCTACCTCAATTTATACTCCACACTTTTTATAAAACCAAAAACCGTATTTTTAGTAAAAATAATTGAACACTCTCACTGTACAGTATTTTGTATGTACATTCGGATTCCTTTATCGTGGTAAAATCATCAAATGAGTCCTCCCACCCAGGGCAGGATGGGAAGGATTGTCAGACTTATACTGACTAAAATCCACGGTGATCCTTCAATAGCCTTTTACGTTTCAGGGATACGGTTACCGAGTGAGACAGACCCGCGTCCCCGGCAGGCTTTGGCCTTCTAGCGGGCCCCGTCAGATTGCTGACAGTGCTTTAAGAGGATCGTCTACCGAGCGCTCGTCCATACTAAAAGAGAAAACGTTTTCCTACCTCTAAATGTTATCCTATCTCAATGATTTTTTAGAATGCTTCTGACACAGTAAAAAACTAGGTTTATAGGTTTTCTTTTTTTCAAAAGTAACTTTTAGGCGCCTGTAACTTTCAAACTATTATACGCGCGAGTATTTATTGAAAAAAAGAAAACCAATAAATTTAGTTTTTTACTGTATACGAAGCATTCAAAAAAATCATTGAGATAGGATAACATTTAGGGGTACCTAGGAAAACGTTTTCTCTTTTAGTATGGACGAGCGCTCGGTAGACGATCCTCTTAAGGCGCGTGTGGATCACGACGCACCGTGGACCCGGGCATGGTTCATGTGCGGATAGCGAGTCACTCATTACCTACTCACCATCACGCATGTACGATGCGCCTACGGTGACCGGAAATAGCTTTGTGACGTCCATTGCCGAGGAAACTTGAATCAGCATTATTACGAGAATTTTAGTTTTTTTTTTGTTGTCATTCCACCAGTGGTTACAAACGGGGGCGGGGGTTGGATATCGGGAGTCCTTGAACGAAATAATGCATTTCCACTATCTGTTCATTTACCAATACAGAAATATTAAGGTTCTCGAAATATAATTATGCGTCAAAACTTGTACTTATATGTATTATTACAGGCCAGCGAATAATAATATTTTTTTTGAATACTAAACGTTATTATAATTTTATTGAAACATCCCTTGTGTTAGTAAAAACGTTTAATAACGGTCAATGAATATTAACTGAAAACTTGTGTAATTTATGTAGGGTGGTCCGCTTTTGTATAAATAGAGGACATGGTAATCATAATAATCTTAATGTTAATGGTACTTTGACAGATGTATAGAGAATGGGGGTACAACCCTTGTACCCAATAATCCTTTAGGCACTATTAACAGTTGCAGGAGGCGGAGCTTATAAAAATCCAAAATGGCCGCTCGTTAATGCATTTATTTTTTGCACTCTTCATGAGTGCAACATTCTTATCCCTGTGTACTTTTTATCGTTAAATAAGGAGCTCGTGGTTAAATAATAACAGCCGCGCAAGCCGATTTTCTGGCTTGCCGAGGTTGGTTTATGGATGGATGACCATCTATCTGTCATAGCGAGTTTTTTCCATGCCTCGGAAAGCACGTAAAGCAGTTGGTCCTGGCTGTCAGTCTAAAACTCATAAGTCTGAAAACCAGTCTGACCATGGGGCATCGTATTGCCCAGTTATTGGGTTGTGGAGGTCCGGTAGGCAGTCGCTCCATGTAAAATACTGATATTTAGCTGCATGTGGTTCGACTGGAAACCGATCCCAATATAGTTGGGAAAAAGCTAGGCAGATGATTATGTACTTTTATCTTTAATAACTTAACTAAAACTTGCATAAGTGTTTCGTTTACTTGTAAATTGTATCTGTTTTATCCATAATAATCGACGGCCAACCTCTAGCCGCAGAATAAAAGCAGGCAGAAGTAGATAAGTTCGTCAAGAATGAATGAATGAATGGTTTATTTCATTACATTGCCCCACAAAACTGCTTACGCAGTTTAACTGTGAGATCGTTGAATCTCTATTACAATAATAATATCAAAATTTCAGCTACATCCATAAAGTAGGTTGTCAACGTTTCGTTCTGTTATACGGCCTTGAAGAAATGTCTTTTTAAAAAAAGGCGTTTTGATTTAAAGGAAAGGGTTTATTGATTAACCACTTTACAAACACTTGAAGATTAAAAGATCTTTAGGCAACCGCTTATGACCGAGGTCGGGAGTAGACTGAGGTGCGCAACATAGGGACGCGTAGAGCAAATTGCATAATGATGACCTAAGCATGATGCTTAGGTAGGGGTGCTGATCTAGCCTTAAGGGCCTAACATAGCAGGGGTATAACACCTCCCCCTTTAAGAAGAGACTTGGGGTTGAATTTATACAAGTCTCGTTAAACTCTAGTTCTAAGTGGAGCAATGGGGATAGATATATCCTGTTCTGGATCCGGTCTGTCAGTCATGGTCATAATTTCTGAAGCAGGAGGGTCCGGTGTCTTATTGACATTGAACTTAAATTGGAAATGTAGGTTGCTGCCAGATTTACAAATTTTCTTAAAGAATAAGTAAGTTACATATAATATGACTATAACTACGACAATGATTATGAGGATAGAATAATGTGTTCCATATTTAATAATATGATGGTCTTGAGAGTGCTCGAGGACTTTAACGTCGTTGAGAAGAGATTGCAGTTATTTTTATTTTCTTTATTAAGATCATCCAGATCTATGTCATTTAAATAAACAGGGGACACATTATCTAATACATAACTTAAATTTACGATATTACAACAAGTGTCATTGATTAGATTAAAATCTGGTACATGGTTATTTGGTGAGGTAATATTTAAAACACTGAACTTAGGTATAAGTGTGGAACTTTTATAGTAACCAATACAGCCTTTAGGAATGTTAAGTATTCCTGTTCTTAGTACAGTCGTTTCATACATGTTAATTTGAATTTATACAGTCAATTGAGATTTTGTTTGGTTCTGATTGTATATAGATCCATCTATTGTTTACATTAGTAAGAGTAGGTTTCTAAATAATAATCTAATTTGCCAAATATGTTTTTCATTTCACATTGTAATGGTTTCTGGCTAATCGCTTTTGTTAAAAGTTCACTTTCACAGGTAAGAGTTTTGCTTCAGTAGAATAAACATTTTCTACGTCACATATAATTACCGGGTCCGATTATTTTACACTGTTCTAGATCATTTTAAACGCAGTATTGAGATTTGTCTTTGGTCATTGCTAATGTATTTAGTACTAGGTATAATTAAACTAAACGAATTCGATGCCTTGGTACTGTGCGGAGTTGGGAGAGCAATGTTGTGAAACAATAATGTATTCTTTGATGTTGACCAGTGGCACTTGTAGTACAAATATTAACTTATTAATAATATAATGACATGACAACTTAGAAATACTTAAGATTAAAATGTACTGACTTAATCTCTAGGGTTATAGGCAGCTCAAGGTCGCTTGGCAAATGTCTGTAGTTATCGGCAAGCTCTCTATGTAATTGTGTGGGCGTCATAATAGACGGGTGTAATATGTTTTGGCTACTTAAATAAATGGCATTAATTATATCTTCCAATTGGAATGACAAGGTAGGTATTGATAATTCCGATACATTCAGAATCCTGTTGACTTTAGTTAAATTTATGAAGTCCATTGGTAATTGCAGAAATATTTTTTTTGTATTTACAGAGAGGTTGTCGATAGCTTCATTTAAATTTACTTAATTAGTTTTTTATTTTATTCAAAGTATTGTTGAAACATTTTATTACAGAAGTGGTAATTAAAATATTTTCTTTCATCAGTGAAGTCATCCGTTTCTCATCGGACTGTAAATAATACTCGTAGCTAGTGTTATCAACTAAGGTAAGTTATCCTATGTATGTAGTATCCTAGTGTATATCTAAACTAACTAAAACTTATTTTATTCCTTTTTACAGGTTTGTTTCGACATCAGCTGGTTTCACTTCATCAAAGTGATGGGTGACGTGACGTCGGTTAATAAGTAAGGTAAGTGTGTTTCTACCATTGATTTTAACTATCTTATAGGGCCCCTTCCAGATAGGAGAGAGAGCCTTGCGTAGTCTCAAATGGTTTTTGAGGTATACATAGTCGCCAACCTTATACTGGATAGGGCGAGTATGAGTGTCATAATAAGTTTTAGAGGTCTCTTTAGATCTTTTTATAAAGTCTAATGCTTTCTCTCGTGAACATTTCAGTCGACCTTGGAGCATACGGACATAATCCGGGTAAGTTGCACCAAGGTTTCCGTCGTAAACAGAGTTGGGAATGAATGGTTTAGTTCCGAACATGAGTTCATAAGGTGAGTAATGCGTAGTAGTGTGGATGCTGGTATTATAGGCGAGCATAGCTGTATAGATGTAACGGGGCCAGTTTGTTTGTTCGGCATTAATATAGGATTTTAAATACTCTTTAAGAGTAGAGTGACTTCTTTCCAGGGCGCCCTGTGTTTGAGGATGGTATGGCGACGACCAAAGATTTTTTATCTTTAGGAATTCACAGGTCTTTTTAAACAGGTCTGATGTAAAGTTGGTGCCCTGGTCGGTAAGAATTATTTTAGGGATACCAAAAATAGGGGCGCGCCAAAGTTCACCTAAAATTTAAACTCCGATCATCGGAAACCCGAAAATTGTATTCCTAACATTTTTAATCCTAATGATCACAACTCCTAATTGCACTGTCACTAATATTCGTAATTCCGAATCATTCGACTTCATAATATCGGTAGCAATAAACATCTAATATACTATTATTTGTTTTCCTATATTTTCTCAACATAACCTTCTTTTACACTATTATTCAAAGTCATATCTTTTTTGTTTAGATTTATTTTTATTTTGTTGGCATATTAGCACGTATACTTGAGGAAGTGCTTGCTTCGCACTCACTAAATATATGAATTGTTTTTTTTTATTAGTTAAAGCGTCTTCTTAATTTTATTTAAAGCGGTGTGTACCTGAAAAGAAATCTATACGTTAGGTTAGGTTAGAACTGTGACCAGCTACTCGCGAGTCGAGCGAGCGGTGCCGCGGCAGCGGCCGACGAGCGCAACCTGGAAATTTGTCGCCAGTATTTTTTTCATAGTGACCCCAACACGACACTCTGACCAAAAACGACTGGGGGCACCCCGACTCGGACAGGTTAGGTTAGAAGGGGGTGGCGGGGTCTGAAAGACCCCGCCATCCCCTTCGTGGTTATTTTTTTTTAAACCACCCAGAAGTAGGAGCACCGCGAAGCGGTGCTCCGTCGAATTTTCTCGACATTTTACTTTATTTAGTTTGACTAAATTGTCGACATTTTACTGGATTTAGTTTCACTAAATCCAGTAAAATGACTAAATAAAAATATCACCGTAATAATGTTTAGGGATAAAAACGTTATGATAAAAAACAGTAGGAGTTTCAATATATTTACAATAACGATATTATTGATAACAATTTTCGGAAAAATGAGTGTTATGAACATCGCCGGTAGCACTACAAAAAGTATGAATAAAAACTTTAGGATGAAAAATTTTAGGAAGAGTGATCATTCGGATTACAAATCGTTAGGAAGAACAATTTCGGGTAAACAACTTTAGGTGAGCCAATATGGACCCCAAAAATAGATATATAATGGAGTAAGCATTCTGAAGTTTCTTCAGCTGTAGTACTACGGATAGGATAGGCGGAAGAGAATTTAGTTAAATCATCTTGTATTGTAAGTATATATTTTAGTTTAGCAGGTCCTGCTTCAGGCAGTGGGCCTACGATGTCTAACGAGATTCGTTCAAATGGTTTAGTAGAAGAACTAGTAATTTGCATAGGGCTGCGGTTTATTTTTCTCAGAGCCTTATTTTCTTGACACGATTTACATTGTTTGACGTAAGATTCTATGTCACTGCGCATGCCTTTCCAGTAGTAGGATTCTTTGATCCTATTATACATGCGAGTGGATCCCAAGTGACCCGCTATTGGGATATCATGATTATCGTGTAGGATTTTCTTAATTTCAGTGGGAGTCGGATACATAATACTGTTATGGTATATATGAATTTTGATATTAGTATCATGGAAAAGGTAAGTAAGGATATTATAAATTTTAATGAAAGAGTGTTTTTCAAATGGATTTTTCAAATCGGATATAGCAATTTCATTTATATCTCCACTTGTAATTATCTCGTTTTTAACATGTTTCAGCGTTTCGAAAATTTCAGTATATGATGATTCATCAAAATGATGAACCTTTATGAACAGGAAATAAAATGTTTTATTGTTTAGCGTGATTTTTTGGTAATAATATAACTCCTTTTCAGTGTTAATTATATCTTCGCTATTTTCAAAATTGTCTAATATTTCTTGTACATAAGGGTTTGATTCGTCTAAATCGATAGCGGTAGGTATGAGTATGACCTTAGACGAAGATTTTAGGAGGCTTTCATTGTGCTCTATGATTTCTGTGTTGTATGATTTATTTTTATCTACCATTGCTTTCAGGAATGTGTTATAATTATCAGCAGGTAAGTTTGGACATGCACTCGTCGATGGTTGTGGAGAGGTTTCAGGTTGATCATCGAGAGTTGGTATTTCGTCGGTTGCAAGTTCTTGCAGCTCAGGTAAGTCGGATAGGTCATTTCCGACGTTATCTAGACCGAACTCGTCAGAGTTAAAGGACGGTGGGGATATTAGTAAGTCCATTAGATCACTATCTATATTATGAGAGGGATCCAATTCTGGATTAGGATCTGATTCTTGGGCATTTTCAGGATTGACAGGATTGACAGGGAATCGAGACAAGGCGTCGGCATTAGCATTGATTTTACCCTTTTTATATTGAATTTTGTACTCAAATTCCTCTAGCTGTAAACGCCAGCGGATGAGTCTAGATCCCGGATCTTTGCAATTAAACAGCCATTGTAATGGCTTGTGATCTGTTAAAATTGTGAATTGATGGCCGTATAAGTAGGGTCTGAATATTTTAGTGCCAAATATTATGGCTAGGCATTCTTTATCTATGACGCTGTAATTGCACTCTGCCTTATTAAGAGTGCGTGAAGCATACGCAACAGGACGGTCTTGTCCGATAATTCCCTGGGATAAAATGGCAGAGATAGCGTAATTAGAGGCGTCACAGGTTAGGAGGAAAGGTTGGGTGAAATCGGGATATGCAAGGATTGGAGCAGAGATTAGTTTATTTTTTAAGGATTCAAAGGCAAGTTGTTGTTCATTTTGCCACTTGAATGGAGTATCCTTTTTTAATAAGGATGTAAGGGGTTTTGCTAGTTTAGCAAGGTTGGGTATAAATCTTCTATAGTATGATACTAACCCTAAGAAAGATTTAATATCCTTAGGTGATTTTGGAATTGGAAAATCTTTTACGGCTTTAATTTTCTCGGGATTTGGTCTAACACCATCTTCACTTATGATGTGACCTAAATAAGTGACTTCCTTCCGGAGAAATTCACACTTGTCTGGCTGTAATTTTAAATTGAATTGGCGGAGCCTTTCAAATACAGCTTTTAGGTTATTAATATGGGACTGTAAGTCATACGAATAGATAACAATGTCATCTAAGTAAACGAAACATCTTGTTCCTTGAAGGCCAGCGAGGCAATTATTCATTAATTTTTGAAACGTTGATGGGGCATTTTTAAGTCCGAATGGCATTCGGTTAAATTGGTAATGTCCCTGGGGCACGGAAAAGGCTGTTTTAGGTGCATCTTCAGAGGAAATAGGAATTTGGTGAAACCCGGATGTAAGATCTAGAGTAGAGAAATATTTACTATGCCCTAGTTGGTCAAGAATTTCCGCTATTTGCGGGATAGGGTAGGTTTCACCGATGGTCACGTCGTTGAGTTTGCGGTAATCGATTACGACGCGCCATTTTCTTTGGCCGGATGCATCAAGTTTTTTTGGTACTACCCAAATTGGTGAGGACCAAGGGGACATAGAAGATTTTATTATGCCTTGTTTTAGCATTTTTTCGATTTGAGTGTCGACTTCCTTTTTGTGACACTCGGGGAATCTGTACGTTTTCACGTGAATAGGGCTATCTGATGTGGTTTTAATTTTGTGTTCAATTGCATCAGTATGCGTTAGCTGATCATCAGGTAAATGGAAGATGTCGGAGTATTGAGCGCAGAGTTCGAGGAGAGTTTCGGATTCCTCTTGGTTGAGATGATCAGTTCTTAATGATTTGATAACCTCATTGGTTCTTGAGGTTGTAGTTTTTTGGGAGTTGTCAAAGGTTTGGAATGCAATAGAGGGTAGAGGCATGATATCGAGACTTAGATTCGATTTGACAGTTATGGGTACTTCAGAGATATTGGCAACGGTCAAATTGACGCGGTTGTTGCCTTTGACTTTGACAATGCAATTGGCTATCAACAAGTCTTCAGAGAGACGCTGATCGATTATGATACCTTCCGTCAGGTTGGTATTCCGAACTGAACATTCGATGACTGTTTCCGTTCGGGGGGGAATTAAATAGCAGGGATAAATAAAAATGTAGTTTGAGGTTCAGGTTCCCTATTTTGAGGGTATCCTGGATATAATCGATTTTGCAGCCAAAGGCCGTTAGAAAATCGGTACCTATTATACCGTCATAAGGTAAGTTGATATTTTTTACAACATGAAATTTGAACGTGGCTGAATGTTTTCCGCCTAGTTTTAGTTTGAGTTGGAAGTGACCTTCGGTTGGTGTTGGTTCATCACCAGGGTCAATGCCTTTTAGTTTAATTGGTTCTTTGACGAGTCTCTGGGTTTTATTGATACTGGACTCTTTTAACAGGCATATAGCAGAACCTGAGTCTACTAGGAGAGACAGTGGGATATGGGATATCTGGGATTCGACCAGAATATGAGGTAATAACCTTTTAGTAGTGTCAAGATTAATTTCATAAATCTTGTTGGATTTAGTAGATATAGTATTAGATTGAGAGTTAGAATAAGAATTATTTGATCGACCGTCGGTTTGGGGCTGATTACCCTGTTGGTTGGTCTTAGAATTAGTAGAATTAGATGATTGACTGTCGGTTTGGGGCTGGTTACCCTGTCGATTAGTCGTGGAAGTAGAAGATTGACTGTCAGTTTGGGGCTGGTTACCCTGTCGATTAGTCAAGGAAATAGAAGATTGACTGTCAGTTTGGGGCTGGTTACCCTGTCGATTAGTCATGGAAATAGAAGATTGACTGTCAGTTTGGAGCTGGTTACCCTGTCGATTAGTCATGGAAATAGAAGATTGACTGTCAGTTTGGGGCTGGTTACCCTGTCGATTAGTCATGGAAATAGAAGATTGACTGTCAGTTTGGGGCTGGTTACCCTGTCGGTTAGTCATGGAAATAGAAGATTGACTGTCAGTTTGGGGCTGGTTACCCTGTCGATTAGTCATGGAAATAGAAGATTGAGCGCTTATTTGGGGCTGGTTACCCGTGTGGTCCCTGGATTTTGAAGATTTAGGAGGATGACAGGTATCGGCTTCTGGATACTGTCTCGCGCGATACCGATTCGAGACTTTTACTCGTTTAAAGGATCGGAATCATCGTCTTCTATGAGATCTGATTCGTCAGTTTGTTCAACTGAATTCACCTGAGTAGGTGGTTTGGTTGCGTTTTGGGTTTTTCGATTGTTGAATTCCCGTTTCTTGCAATTGGATATATCGTGGCCTGGAATTTTACAGTAGCGGCACACGACATTAGAAGAAGTTTGAGAAACACTTTGTGGTTTCTGAGAATTGTTTGGATTTGGTTTGGCATTAGCTGACTTACTGGTTTTTTGTTCCAGTTGTGGACGTTTATATAACGTTTGTTGTATCCGTTCTTCAGATACGGCTAAATTAATAGCTTCATTTAGGGTTTTAGGTCCCCTACATCTCACGATGTTTGAAATTCTGGGATGTAATCCCATGAGGAAATGATGGAGGGCGAGGTCCTCCATGGCGGCTGTGCGGCCAGGTAGCTCTTTGGCTTTGGTGTTAGAAAAGGATATTTCAGTAAGAAGTTGTGAGAGGTAGGTTTCAACGCGTAATGCGTATTGGCTTACGTTTTCTGACTGATCTTGTTTACTTTCTTGAAGGTCAGTCAGGAGATGGGAATAGTGTTTGCGTTCACTAAATTGCGTTTTTAGGAAGTCTTTAAGTTGCTCCCATGAAGAAAAATCTTTAATTGAGCAGGCAGTTTCTGCTTTGCCATTTAATTGGCTGAGAATGAATTTAAAAAGGATTAGCTTTTGAGATTCTGAAGCAAGGTCATAGGCATTGTCGCAGTTCACTAGGAATGAATTTAGGGTTTCCCGTTTACCGTCATAAGGTTTTATGAATTTGAATAAGATATTTAAGTCGATTTCTGACATTGTGAGGAAAGCTTTGGTTTGCCTAGTTACACGAGGAGAAGTGATGGGTGACTTCACGATTTCGCTATCACTTACTAGTTTTTCCGGTTCTGGAATATTTAAAGTAAGTGGTGTTTTACTGTCTTCTGACTTAGGTGCTTTTTTCATAATAAAATGTTCCAGAACTATTTATAAAACGAGTGAAGACACAGTATATCATAAGTTTTCATTAACAAACTGTCAGCATCCACCTAGATACAAAATAACAGTTTAAGATTAAGAGGTTGAGAATCACTAGTATTTAAAACTTAGACTAAACAATGACCAAAGACTCACAGGAATGACGCGTAGGCGGCGACGATAAAGGCGAACAGGAACATTCCGATTGATAAGGTGGTGCGACTGCGCACCGGGAGGCGACGAAATGAGATTCAATTTAAATCTCGGATGACCTTGAATCGAAGAAAGTCTGTGGGAGTCTTCCCACAGGTATCGGCACTTTTCGTGACGACGACGATGACGGAGAAAAGGGTAAGTACTCGCGATGAAGGATGCGACACTTCCCTTTCAGAAGATCGATTGTAGCACTTCACTTGAGCACTGGATTTTGAATTATGCACTTTTAGCACTGGATTTTGAATTATGCACTTTTAGCACTGGATTTTGACATGCATTTTTAGCACTGGATTTCGATATGCACATAAAAGTTAGGTTTTCTGGTTAGGGATCCGGAGTCTACGTAGCGGTTGCCGAGCACTGGAGATTTTCGGATCCCACCGCTGCCACCAAAATGTTATACGGCCTTGAAGAAATGTCTTTTTAAAAAAAGGCGTTTTGATTTAAAGGAAAGGGTTTATTGATTAACCACTTTACAAACACTTGAAGATTAAAAGATCTTTAGGCAACCGCTTATGACCGAGGTCGGGAGTAGACTGAGGTGCGCAACATAGGGACGCGTAGAGCAAATTGCATAATGATGACCTAAGCATGATGCTTAGGTAGGGGTGCTGATCTAGCCTTAAGGGCCTAACATAGCAGGGGTATAACAGTTCGAAATGCGGACGAGTCAGTTCTTCTTGCAGGACCATTTGCCCAGTTAGTTGTGAAACCTGTAATTGCCTTTATAATATAATTAAAATAAAAGGCGACAATTATATAATATAATTGTCGCCTTTATACTTTTGAATAATTCAAATAAATTAACAACTTAAACTTCTGCTTATTTTCTTTGCCTTGTTATAATCCATTGTTACAAAAAGGTTTTTATGTCTTAGAACATCGGATGATCCGATTTCTTGTGTTTTGATTTATTTGTTAAGCTATTTCCAGGTTGGGCTTAGATATAACAGATGTTAACTAAAAACTACCTGCTCATATAACATTTATTTTTAGGGCACCCTATACCCTGCGAAGTCGCGGTCGCCTTAAATCGCTTGTAGCACGCGAAATGGCAGAGATGTGTACTTACTGGGTATACACGCGGAGTGACGTATGTGTCAAGTTTAATATGCACCACGACCTTTTCAATGACTTATAAGGTTTGTATGTCAAAATGAAAAAAAAAAAACGAAAAATGTATCAAAATATCTAGGGGCCAAGTACTGGAAAATTTTATGTTCCCCAAATAATGTAGTCACCAGAGGAACTGTCTTCAAGCACACTCCACAAATTCTTTTTTTACGTCGTAATATCATCAAATGAGTCCTCCCGCCCTGGGTGGGGTAAAAGGGGCTGTCAGACTCGTAACTGATTAAAATCAAAGTGTTCCTATAGCTTTTTATGTTCCAGGATCATGGTCAAATGTTGAGAGAGTCCTGCGAACCCCTATACCCCCAGATCCTTAAAGGAAAATTAATCGTATTTCTACAAACAGGATTTATTACCCGGACGCATAGGAAATGAACCAGACAACGACGTTTATGATCAATTCCACTTCAAAATCAGACGTCTTTGAGAGCAAATTTCGCAGATGGCACACTAAAAATGTTTACTTACACGTTTTCAGGGTTTTCTTGTGAACTAACGAACTATTTAATAATATTTAGATGTAGTTTGGCCTAAGAATGAGCATAGTGTTTCAACGTGGCAACGTTGTCAGTCTTGTTTATATTTAACTGCGGCCGAGGCCGGCCCAGAAAAAGCTGGAGAGACGACCTGGACACTTACCATGTGGGCTGGTTCGAAGCGGTCCAGGAAAAGAGTTCCTGGAAGGAATTATTATAATATTAATAATAATAATTTTTATTTGCAACAGTAAGTGACAAATACATTATAAGCTCTGCCTCCCGAACTAGGTGGTTAGCCTGTATCTCAGGAGACAGTTCCCTTCCATATTACAATGAGCCAGTTCGATTACATGCTACAAATCTACTTGTAAAATTAAATTAAATAAATAAACAGGAGAAAATTTTAAATACATGCAACATTACAATGAGTGAGAAGCTAAAAAAAAAGAAATATTTAAGAATTACCATAAAATAATATGCTATATTATGATTGCTCACGTGTTTTGCTTATTTTGCATATTACAAAGAATTACAATGTGTGTGTGTGTGTGTGTGTGTGTGTGTGTGTGTGTGTGTGTGTGTGTGTGTGTGTGGGTGAGTGCCTGTGGGTGTGTGTGTGTTAGAGCGTGTGTGGGTGTTAGTGTGCGCTTGTGGGCGTGTGCAACCGTGTATTTGTATGTATGTATGCGTATTGTTAGTTCAGTCGTTATATTCGTTTGTGTTGACAAGCTTTTCTGTTTGATCGTAGTCCAGTTCACCTAGCCAGTCAAATAGGCCTTTTGCAAAATCGTGATTATTTAAGTTCTGCACGTTTTTTATTTTAATTTTGTTGTAAGTACGCGTTGCGGTAGAGTTGAACTGTCTTTTCGCAAAAATCGATTTTACCGCGGGTGTCGGACATTTGAAGCGTCTCTTGGTACACGGTAGCAGCGGAGGGATTATGATGCGGTGGATTCTCCGAAGTATCCGATAAACGTAAAGCTTTCGGACCGATAGCACACCAGTGCGCCTGTATAAATCCGTTGTGGGGTGCCGGTACGGTAGGGTCATGAGAACCTTAAGGAGCGCACGTTGAGCACGTTCCAGTTCGATCATTACTGATTTCATCGCGCCCCCCCAAGTGCAAATACAGTAATTAAGTACGCATTCGCCTAGGGCTTAGGGAATTGGGGGTGGCCTTTGCTCAGCAGTGGGACAGAACAGGCTAGAGAAAAAAAAAGCAGTTTAGTGGGGCAATGTACACACAGCATACAGCACATCACTACCTATATCTGTATTTCTTTAATAGATTTTTAACCTAATCACAATAGTGGAAGCGGGGATGTCAGACGGCCACTCAGAAATCCTTGTACCGAGCTGACTAAAAGCTGGTACTGAAAACGAAAAACTGGTCCATCGGTAAATTGTGTCGGAAATCAAATAGAAAAGAATTTTTTTTTTCTTTTTTAATTTCTTTTACAGTATTAGAGGGCAGTAAATATTAAACAAGCAGTTTTACCAACCGTACAGTGGACTTATCTACTAACAACTGACTGCGATTTTTGTCCGTGTTATATCTGAATTCATGTTCAGAAAAAGAGAAGATTTTTTTTAGTTAGTAATACTCGATTATACCATAAAATTTGTCGTTTATTCTGTACTAGCTGTGCCCGCGACTTCGTTCGCGTGGATGTCGGATTTTACAATGTATTTTTTAGTGCGAAGCGCTTAATTCTCGCCACGTTTTTTATGAATCATATCGTTTTCATATAATCCCTGTATTTAGAATTTATTTTTCAAGAATGTTTGAGGTAATTATAATAAACGCCCTCTGTCGTTCAGATTCAGAAGAATTGCTACTGGATTAGAGCAACCATTCTATCTCATTCCATCCCACTCCATCCCCCTCCATCCCACTCCATCCTACTCCATCCCACTCCATCCCACTCCATCGCACTCCATCCCACTCCATCCGACTCCATCCCATTCCATCCCACTCAGTCCCACTCCATCCCACTCAATCCCACTCCATCCCACTCCAGCCCATTTCATCCTACTCCATCCCACTACATCCCACTCCATCCTAATCCATCCCACTCCATCCCACTCCATCCCACTGCATCCCAGTCCATCCCACTCAGTCCCACTCCATCCTAATCCATCCCACTCCATCCCACTCAGTCCCACTCCATCCCACTCCATCCCACTACAACCCACTCCAACCCACTCCATCCCACTCCAACCCACTCCATCCTACTACATCCCACTCAATCCCACTCAATCCCACTCCATCCCACTCCATCTTCCTCCAGCCCATTTCATCCTACTCCATCCCACTCCATCCTAATCCATCCCACTCCATCCCACTGCATCCCACTCCATCTCACTCCATCCCACTCAGTCCCACTCCATCCTAATCCATCCCACTTCATCCCACTCAGTCCCACTCCATCCCACTACATCCCACTCCAACCCATTCCATCCCACTTCAACCCACTCCATCCCACTCCATCCCACTACATCCCACTCCATCCCACTCCATCCCACTCCATCCCACTCCATCCCTCTCCATCCCACTCCATCCCACTGCATCCCACTCCATCCCACTCCATCCCACTCCATCCCACGTCAACCCACTCCATCCCACTCCAACCCACTCCATCCCACTACATCCCACTCTATCCTAATCCATCCCACTCCATCCCACTCCATCCGATTCCATCCCACTCCATCCTACTCCATCCCACTCCATCCCACTCCATCCCACTCCATCTCACTACATCGCACTCCATTCTAATTCATCCCACTCCATCCGATTCTATCCCACTCCATCCCACTCCCTCCCACTCCATCCCACTCCATCCTACTCCATCCCACTCATTCCCATTCTAGTGTGAGTCTAATAAAAACCTTTTCTTTCTTTCCATTCCATCCCAAACCATCCCATTCTATTCCATTACACTCTACTCTACTCTACTCTACTCCACTCCAAACCACTCCACTCCAGTCCACACCAGTGAATAGGTATGTAGTTTTTCTATTCCAAGCTAGATCGCGCTACTGAACTGCGCGTCTCGGTGTAAACTGACCGTAATTTTACTTCTGGGTCTGGAACACTTTAAATTCAAATATCTTTTGATAGACTTAACCGATTGCAATGAAACAAAAACTAAATTAGTCCTCAAGTTACGCTCGATCGTTGTGTATAAAGGTTATCTACATTGCCTTCGTACATTTTACGTGATGGAGCCACAAATAAACAGACAAACCGACAAACCGACAAACCGACAAACAGACAAAAATTCTAAAAATGCTGGAAATGTGTTCTGTTGGTTGTCCTTCAACACCCTAGCTATTTTTTTTGGATTTTATTTTGATGTACAAAAACGATTTTTCTACAGTTTTATTATATGTATAGATTGTCGGTCAACGGCCAATCTTGGTATTTTTGCATACAAGGACCGAGTAGTCTTGGTACATGGTACGAGACACTGAAATCTGGCATGTATAACAAGAAATTGGTACGTCTGACATCACTGACAACAATTCATTTATTTTTGTTTTTTAATTGATCATGTTTACAGGGCAAGCAAGGCTGGAAATTGCATTCAACAGAGAAGTTTGAAAGTGAAAAGGGGAGGCACTTACTCGGCAGTGGGATAGTTAGCAGGCTACAAAGAAAAAAATACTAAGGTAAATAGTCCCTGTGCTTTGCAAACTGTATGTAACAAGTTACTTTTTGTGCCGTACACTACCCCATTTTGTTTACAGATGTGTAAGTACTAAGTTAACGTTTACCTGCAAATGTAAGGCGCGGGCCACATAGAAAAGACGTAAGACGCAGACGGGGCAGAGACATAATTATGTCTCTTCGGCGTTTCTTTCATACAAAATGTATAGAAGCGTCGCAACGTAGAACATACAAAAGAGACGGGGCGCGGACGCGACTCCCATACATTTTCGTCCTCGTCTTACGTCTTTTCTATGTGGCCCGCGCCTAAGACCGCCAAATGCGTTCAATTCATTTATCTGTCAGACACAGACTTGTTGCCTGTATTGCCTAGGAAATGAAACGTCTATTGGCGGAACATCTCGTGGAACACAACGAGCCGTCGACTCGGGCATTGTCAATGGTCGGACAGCGAGTCGCCCATTAGATTATTTTCTACATTTTTTATTTTATTTCACGTGATTGTCTCTATGCGCAGTCAGGTTGGGTACTCTAGTTTTAAATATGCATTCAAAAATAACAATAATTTCAACAATAGTAAAATGTTATTTCATTTTATGTGGCCATTCGTGAACACAGCAGTCTGTCAATAAAATATTATGTGGAGGTGAATTTAATTAAATTATGACTAATTGATCTTCAAATTAAACTGTCCATAAGCTAGCTACTTTATTTAATATTTCGCTATAAATTATTGAATACTTCCCGTTTCAAACTTAATTCATTACGAAAATAAATTTGGGCAAAAATTTTCAGCACAGAGGGTTGGTCAGATAATGCGCTTAAACAGTAAATAAAATCTTAATTGAGTAAAAGCAGTGACGATGGGAGATATTAATTTTGTATTTACGATTAACATTTTGTGTTATTTTTGGAACCAGCTTTAGTCGTGCATCGGGCTAAAACCCTATCACCCAGCTTTTACCATCAATATGGCTCAGCCACTCCTCTCAGATCTAGCTAAGTACAATAAGATGAAGAATCGGCACGGCAGGCTACATTAATATAATTATGTTTTTGCTACAATTTATACTTTTTCTAAAGAGACGTTTGTTTATGTAAGTGATCAATCAATATAAAACACACTGGGTGGACAATCACCAATATAATACTTATAGTACACAATTACACATGTAACTGTAGTAGTGCGAGAGCCGGCTGCAAAAATACCTACCTTATCGGCTACCCCAATAGGCTATGTATAGATCGTTAACCGACACCTAAACACGTAAAAAAAATCAGGTCTGCCAGAGCCGATCCTGCCGGGTCATAGAAATAATCGAGATTTTTTGACGTAATTTTTTAGTAAAAATTACGTCATAAGATACCCGAATGAAAGTGCTGGCAGCAATTAACCATTGATTAGTTATGTAAAAAAAAGTGGGTCTGCCATTGCGCACCTTGCCGGAAGTACTTGGCAGACCCCTAAAATATGCCCTTCTGAAACACTAAACCTACCTCATTGAGTACCCGGATGGGACCAACGCTAAATAATAACCAAGATGCCTCTGATAATGGATCAAAAGGTCTGCCAGGTCTAAGCTTGCCGGAACTTAGTGTTCAAAGCATTTGAAGTTGATAGGAAGCATAATTTCACCTGAAGTCAAAATAACATTTAACATTTAAAATAGCATTTTTTAAACATTATTTTGTTTCTAATTTTATACAAATTTATGAATATTAAATATTTTTATCAAAACATTAAATAAAACAACAAGTGTAGAGATAAAAGATGTACATTCAAAATTTAGCAACAATCACTACGACTTCAATATCATGCTTACAATTTATATACTTACAACTATCAAAACTTAGTTTAAGTTGGCATTAAAATTACCTGAATTCTGTATATAAGTAGGTTTAGGGAACTAAGTAGGCTTCCGAGTGTAGAACCTGTTATTGCGTAAATCATCGTAGGAACGCCGAAAGGTAGTCAACGCCTAATCAACCTGACCACCACCAGGATCTTTCTAGTCCACCGAAATCAGGTCAAAGTTTAAACATTAATGGTTAGGTTGACTAGCCATTTACTGTCAATACCTGAGTAGGTACGCTAACTGTATAAATTAAAAAAAGACGAGTGTTTGTGTGTAGTTTCAGTGAACGAGATCAACGACGGGCTAGCGGAAACTGTCCTCACGGTAGGGTCTATGTCAGAAATTGACCGAGCAAACCTTAAACCTCATGGCTGAACGACGCTTGCTACAGTTGCAGTCTTCCGATGACGTTAAGTCAAATAGGCGGCTCAATAGACCTATATCTAAGTCCTTGCGACACGATCTGCGTCTCTTTAATACGAATCGTGTTAAAGAGACCATACAGCGAAACCAAGGCTCTAAAGTGAAGTGCTTGTATAATAACGACACCATGTCGGTCCGAGTACAGGAGCAGAGCACGAAGGCGATTCCAGTGAGAAGAGGCGTAAGACAGGACGTTATCTCCCCGAAACTGTTTACTGCCGCAATGGAAGACGCCTTCAAGCTCCTGGAATGGCAAGGACTTAGCAGCAACAGCAACGGCAAATACGAGTACATCACTCACCTTCGGTTTGCCGACTACATCGTAGTCATGGCAAAGTCGATGGAGGAACTCAGCATGATGCTCGATAGCGTCGACCGAGTTTCACAACGGTTGGGCTTGAAAATGAACATGAACAAGACGAAAATTATGTCAAATGCCATGCCCACCCCAGTCTTTGTTGGAAACTCGGTACTCGAAGTTGTTGAACATTATTATCTACTTAGGACAAGACAGTAGTCCAATTAGGTAGGTCCAACTTCAAGAAAGAGGTCAACCGCCGAATCCAACTCGGTTGGGCAGTGTTCGGGAAACTACGCAATGTCTTTTCGTCCGACATATCTCAGTGCCTCAAGACAAAAGTCTTCAACCAGTGTGTATTACCAGTGATGACTTACGGCACCGGAACGTGGTCTTTCAGTATCGGCCTCATCTCAAAGCTCAAAGTCGCTCAACGAACTATGGAGAGGGCTATGCTCGGTATTTCTCTGCGTGATCGAATCCGAAATGAGGAGATCCGTACACGAACTAAAGTCACCGATATAGCCCGCCGGATTAACAAGCTGAAGTGGCAATGGGCAGGCCATATTGCTCGCAGAGCAGATGGCCGATGGGGTCGAAAGGCACTAGAGCAGGAGACCACGGACTAGCAAGCGCAGCGTAGGACGTTCACCAACAAGATAGAAAGACGACCTTATAAAGTAATGAGAAAGATCCTGGTGGTGGTCAGGTTGATTAGGCGTTGACTACCTTTCGGCGGTCCTACGATGATTTACGCAATAACAGGTTCTACACTCGGAAGCCTACTTAGTTCCCTAAACCTACATATATACAGAATTCGTAGTGATTGTTGCTAAATTTTGAATGTACATCTTTTATCTCTCCACTTGTTGTTTTATTTAATGTTTTGATAAAAATATTTAATATTCATAAATTTGTATAAAATTAGAAACAAAATAATGTTTAAAAAATGTTATTTTAAATATTAAATGTTATTTTGACTTCAGGTGAAATTATGCTTCCTATCAACTTCAAATGCTTTGAACACTAAGTTCCGGCAAGCTTAGACCTGGCAGACCTTTTGATCCATTATCAGAGGCATCTTGGTTATTATTTAGCGTTGGTCCCATCCGGGTACTCGATGAGGTAGGTTTAGTGTTTCAGAAGGGCATATTTTAGGGGTCTACCAAGTACTTCCGGCAAGGTGCGCAATGGCAGACCCACTTTTTTTTACATAACTAATCAATGGTTAACTGCTGCCAGCACTTTCATTCGGGTATCTTATGACGTAATTTTTACTAAAAAATTACGTCAAAAAATCTCGATTATTTCTATGACCCGGCAGGATCGGCTCTGGCAGACCTGATTTTTTTTACGTGTTTAGGTGTCGGTTAACGATCTATACATAGCCTATTGGGGTAGCCGATAAGGTAGGTATTTTTGCAGCCGGCTCTCGCACTATAGGGACATAAACATAAAATTGTCATATGCTAGAATGCTCACTTAAATTCGTAAGTCCTAATCTAATTTTGGAGCTTAAAAACAAATACAAGGCTATTAAATACACTTAAATATTTCTGTATGTCACATATGGTTTTACTTTTGGCCATGCAGGGCCAAACTTGTATGAGATCGATATCCATCTCCTTTATAATAAAATTGTGAAAATTCCAGATAGTACGTATTTTGCATTGAATTGATTTGAATAACCAACCGGTATTCGTTGAAGGTCATACAGGTATATGCGCCGACCTCGACACATTCTGATGATGAAGTAGAGGCATTGTATGAGGAGATATCCGAGGCCATACATACCTCCGAAACATACTTCACCGTTGTTATGGGGGACTTCAACGCGAAGGTGGGCGCACGGAATGGCGATGAGTTGAGAGTGGGGCCATTTGGGTATGGGCAGCGAAACCATAGGGGCCAGCGACTGGTCGACTTCATGGAAAAGGAAGAACTTCATTTAATGAACTCCTATTTCCAGAAGCGGCCATCCAGGAAGTGGACGTGGATGAGCCCCGATGGTACTACCAGAAATGAGATCGATTTCATCATGACGACCAAGAAGCGAATATTCAGTGATGTCTCTGTGATCGCTAAGGTAAAAACCGGTAGCGATCACCGAATTGTCAGAGGCACACTGAATATCAATGTCAAGCTTGAAAGGTCTCGTCTGGTGAAGTCCACGCTCCGACCTGGTCCTGCCCACATCCGGAACCCCGAAGACTTTCAACTCGAACTACACAATCGCTTCCAGTGCCTAACCGAATGCGAAACTGTGGACGAGATTAACAATGGGTTAGTGGAAACTGTCCAAGCTGTGGGGTCCAAGTTCTTTAAGACCCCGCGCCGCAATAAACCTCAAAAGCTCTCGAACGGAACCATCAAGTTGATGCAAGACCGGACCGAGATGAGGCTGCAATCTTCAGCTGATATGTCGGAATATGGCAAACTCAATAGACGAATCTCTAAATCAATGCGACGTGACCTGCGGGCCTTTAGTGCGGCACGGATCAAAGAGGCAATCGAGCGGAACCAGGGCTCAAAAGTCTTCGCAAAGAATTCGTCTATTGGGCAGAGCCAAATGACAAAGCTGAAGATTAACGACGGCAGCATCATTTCGACGAAACCGGAGATCCTAAGAGAGCTTGAGAGGTTTTACGGACAGTTATACACATCAACACGACAACCCAGTGTCGGTACAGCTCGAGACGCAAGAGCTAAACTGACTCGACACTACACTGAGGATATCCCGGACATCAGCCTGTACGAGATTAGAATGGCTCTTAAACAGCTCAAGAATAACAAGGCGCCTGGTGAGGACGGAATCACAACAGAACTTCTGAGAGCGGGTGGAAAACCGGTACTTCTAGTCCTCCAGAAGTTATTTAATTCTGTCATACTCGAAGGTTCTACGCCAGAAGCATGGCACAGGAGTGTGGTTGTTCTTTTCTTCAAAAAGGGTGATAACACCTTGTTGAAGAACTACAGGCCAATCTCACTTCTGAGCCATGTATACAAGCTGTTCTCAAGAGTCATTACGAACCGTCTCGAACGCAGGTTTGATGACTTCCAGCCTCCCGAACAAGCCGGTTTCCGAAAAGGTTTTAGTACTATAGACCACATACACACGCTCCGCCAGATTATACAGAAGACAGAGGAGTATAATCGGCCATTGTGTTTAGCGTTTGTGGACTATGAAAAAGCCTTCGATTCAATCGAAACCTGGGCAGTATTGCAGTCCCTCCAACGATGTCATATCGACTATAGGTATATCGAAGTGTTGAAGTGTTTGTATAGAAACGCCACCATGTCCATCCGACTTCAGGAAGAGAGCACGAAACCAATCCAATTGCAGAAAGGCGTGAGACAGGGAGACGTTATTTCTCCGAAACTGTTCACGAACGCGTTGGAGGACGTTTTCAAGCTCTTGGAATGGAACGGACTCGGCATCAATATCAATGGCGAATACATCACTCACCTTCGTTTTGCCGATGATATAGTCATCATGGCAGAATCGTTGGAGCACCTCAATGCTATGCTCAGCGACCTTAGTATCGTTTCCCAACGGGTCGGCCTTAAAATGAACATGGACAAGACGAAAGTCATGTCGAATGTCCATGTGGCACCCGTACCGGTTGTTGTTGGGAATGATACTCTCGAAGTTGTAGACCATTATACTTACCTTGGACAGATTGTTCAGTTAGGTAGGTCCAACTTCGAGAAAGAGGTCGCCCGAAGAATCCAACTCGGATGGGCAGCGTTCGGGAAGTTACGTGATATCTTCTCATCGAGAATCCCACAGTGTCTCAAGACAAGGGTGTTTAACCAGTGTGTGTTGCCAGTGATGACATATGGCTCTGAAACGTGGTCTTTGACTGCTGGCCTTTTAGAGAGACTAAAAGTCACTCAACGAGCAATGGAAAGAGCTATGCTTGGAGTTTCTTTGCGGGATAAAATCCGGAACATGGATATTCGGCGAAGAACCAGAGTCACCGACATAGCTCATAAAATTTGCAAGTTGAAGTGGCAATGGGCAGGCCACATCGCTCGTAGAACTGACAACCGATGGGGAAGAAAAGTTCTCGAGTGGCGACCACGGACCGGAAAACGCAGCGTAGGCAGGCCTCCCACTAGGTGGACCGACGACATCGTGAGGGTCGCGGGCAGCCGATGGATGCAAGTGGCGAATTGTCGTTCGGCGTGGCGGTCTAAGGGGGAGGCCTATGTTCAGCAGTGGACGTCTTCCGGCTGATGATGATGATGACGTATTTTGCAGTTACTTTGTTTTTTTGTGGAGCGGACCCAGAAGTTTCTGGAACTCCTGCGCACCAAGAGAGTACAGTAAAAACTGCTTGGCGCGAGCTTGGTTACGAGCAAGTGAGCCAGCCCAGCGTGGCTATTGCGTTTCTCTGTTGACAGTTCAAATGTCACTTGAACAAAAATCACTTGCTCTGGTAACCATCAAATAGCTGTAAAAAGGAAAATTTCGTATTGGCTTTTGCATTTGCAATGAAACTGATAAATGGAAATGTTCCCAAATGAACTATTCTAACGCTGTTGAGGGACTCTTCAACATAGCCTCATAACAGTCTATTAAATATAGAGGTGTCAAGCCATCAAGTTCAGTTGACAACTGCTGGTCAGTGACAGTGACTATCGACTTAGCCAATAGCCCTGCCAATAGCCCTGGTGGGGACTACCACCGCCATAGGGAGCACTCAGCTGTCACCGCAGGTTACTGGTAGCTTGTGGTGTGGTTGCCTAGGGTGGACCGCTAGGATGTGGATGATACCACCCACACCAAAAGTGTTTAGTTCTCCTAAAGTCAACTGAAAGAAAATGCCTAAGTTACATAAATTCATAACTTTTTCCTTTTATGTGACACGATTATGGGTTTTTTTAATTTATAAATTGAAGTAGATATTTACTTTACATTTACGTCGCATACGCATCTAATTTATTATTAATAGTAATATAATCGCAGTCTTTTTTTATCGTGATAAGATCATCAAATGAGTCCTCCCGCCCTAAAGGGATCGGAAGAAACTGTAAAGTACAAACTGCTTCAATTGCCTTTTATGTTCCAGGGTTAGCAGTTACTTGTTTAGACAGTCCTGAGTCCCAACTAACAAAAATACACACGTCTTGGATGCGAGTAAGTATTAGGAGTAAAATAGTACCTACTTACCTATTTAACAATTTCTCTCACCAATAGTAGACGCAATAATTATAATTTTACGTTTTCTTAAACTTTTTATTCCCTTTACTAGAGAAATCAGCTAATCGTGTTTATTGTTGAGACAAATTATCTTTCTCCGCAAATGCAGTGTATCTTCCCACCATTCGGAAACAGTGAGAGTTACAGGAAATAAGTTATTAAGATTATATCGGCGTTAATTATACAAGGTATATTCACAGCACACATTTGAACTGGGAAACGGATCGTAACCGTATAAACTCGAGCCATTTAGTATTATGTCTATGAAACTCCCTACTGAAAAGCACACTTAGGGCTCATTTATACGGTGCCGCCGCTGCGCCGCCACCACGCCGCTTTTACGCGTATACCTTCGGGACCGCATCGCCACCGCACCGCCATCGCCATTTGCTCATGTTTGATTTTCGGCGGCGTTGTAGCGGTGCGGTGGCGCCGCAGTCACGAAGATACTCGTATATCTACACAGCAAAGCGGGTTGTAGCGGAGCGGTGGCGGAGCGGTGGCGGCATCGTGTACAGGAGCCCTAATCCTAATCTTAAAGTCATCGGAACGGAACAAACATGACCCGCGGTGTGGTGCGTGGTCATCCAGCACCGGTTCCTGCGCTTACGGCTCGTCGTCCCGGCTCTTACGGCACATCGTCCCTGCGCTTACGGCTCGTCATTCCCGCACCGGGTGTTCGTCGCACCACCAGGCTTGCGTCTCTTCTGAAGCTGCTAATTGTAAATGTGCCCTTTTAACTGTCACGTTGCAGTCACGTTGTTCTCCCCCGTCACGTTGAACAAGGGAAGTTGAAATAGTATAAAAATGGGAACATTGTATCAGGAAACCATACAAAGTAATTTTCAAAACTGTTTTGTCAACATTTTAAAAGGCGTTTAATTTTCCCTCAGTTACAAACGTCTGTTGTGTTTCAGTAAATAATATTCTATTCTTCCAAGTTTCCAACAAACAGTTGTTCAAGTACGTCATGGAGGGCTGTGAAATTTCTTAAGAAGCAGTTAATAATAGGTAAGAACCATTACGTACAAAGAATTAAAACGCGTAAACTATGATTTAGACAGTTTACAACGAAACGTGATTGTAATGTGTCGCAACAACTGTGTTGTAAAAGCGTTAGAAACCAACAAATTAATCACGATTTTAAATTTCCCATTGTTTCTAATTGATTTTCTAAAAATAACTTGGCATCCAAGTTTTATGCCACATTAGATTCATTGCTTTTGAAGGTTCCGTAGCAAGCAAGAACGGAGGTTTAAGATGGTGATGCAGTGCTTACTCGGAAGAAACTCCTGCGCACCAACGCGGACGCGGCGACGGAACACAGTCAGTCCGATACTTTACGACTTTGACATCCATTGATGCGTTGCTGAATTGTATTGCGAAAGTCACCTGGATACTATAGTCGTAAAGTATCGGAGACTTGCGTCGCCTTGTGTAGTAAGGGGCTAAAAATTGTTTGGCGCCGGATTCAGACAAAATCGTGGTCGCGAGACAAGCGGCCCTGGTCAGACCAACCATCGCCATTTGTCAAGATACTGCTATTCAGAAGAGAGAGGAGATGAGAGAGGACCAACCACAGGACCAACATTGCGATGTCCCAATGTTGGTCCTTTGGTTGGTCCTCTCTCATTACTTCCAGTTTCATCGATACAGATCTAAAATAAAATGATTTAAACTAACTGTTGACAGTGGTTTAACCCGCTAAAACTGGAAAATTATACCGTGGAAATAATTATTAAATCAGGATAAAATCTATCCTATGTGTACCAAATTTCATCCAAATCCGTTCACTGGTTTTTGCGGGAAAGAGGAACAAAAATCCATCCATACAAAAAACAGTTTATAATAATTTAATAGGAAGGATAATAAAATTTAGCAGTTAAAATACGTCGTCATCATCATCATCAGCCGGAAGACGTCCACTGCTGAACATAGGCCTCCCCCTTAGACCGCCACGCCGAACGAAAATTCGCCACTTGCATCCATCGGTTGCCCGCGACTCTCACGATGTCGCCGGTCCACCTAGTGGGAGGCCTGCCTACGCTGCGTCTTCCGGTCCGTGGTCGCCACTCGAGAACTTTTCTTCCCCATCGGTTATCAGTTCTACGAGGGATGTGGCCTGCCCATTGCCACTTCAACTTGCAAATGTTATGAGCTATGTCGGTGACTCTGGTTCTTAGCCGAATATCCATGTTCCGGATTATATCCCGCAAAGAAACTCCGAGCATAGCTCTTTCCATTGCTCTTTCCATTGCATTGCATAGTTAAAATACCTATTTCTAGTTAAATGTGCACCCACTACAGAACTCTTCACAGTTCGTCTGAGTCGTGCTTGGCTAGTTTTTTTTGTATTTGATTAAAATAATATTACGTGACTTTTGTAATACATTGAGTCACACTAGCAAAAAACAATCTGTATGGTCATCTAGTAAGTTGAATGACCTTTGTTCTTTGTTTGTTCTAATTTTATACACGACTACAATTCTAAAATGGTGTCCAAAAGAAAATATTTAGTTCTTCATTTTTAAGATATTGCACAGCTTTTATTGCGGGCTCTGAGTTCGGCGACCGAATCAAGAAATTCCGTAACGAAAATAAACCTAACACCCCGTATCGTCTAACGTCGTTTCAGTTCGGCAGACTTCGGCACGGTGTTTGTTTTTCTTCAAGTTTCACTTGATTGACGTGGCTGACCCTAGACTAAAAAAAAAAGAAAAACAGTTGCATAAGTTGATAAAAAAAGCTATGCAATAGCTTTACCGCGGCAGTCCCCGAGTGCCACACGTATTTTTTAGGTATTTTTATCAGTAATTAAATCTTATTGCAAGGGTTCGGATGGATGGATCGATGGATATTTGTTACTCAATCACATTAAGACGATTGAACGCATCTAGATAAAATTAATCTGGGTTAAAGTATAGGACACCGCTTACCTGTACCAGTTTTGGTAATTTTTGACGTCCTCCCGGGCAAAACCAATGACATCAGCGTGTTGAAAAATAACTACCAAATTATTATAAATGCAAATAATTATGCAAAAGCAGTCAAATCTACAAATTTAACCGTTTCGCCAATACTGTATTCAAAATGACGTATAACTTCGGAATGCAAGCAACATGCTAAAAATATCTAATGGTTCTCTACAGTCAAACATGACCATTACTGGCTTTTGTTTTAGTATAATTGATTAACCCGAATGTATGACAACTATTCTTGACAATGGTTATCGTGTTAACCAGCTACTGGGTTCTGGAGTTGAATCATCATCATTATCATCGATTACTCGATTTTTTTTTGCCTTCCGGTGAGATCTAACCGGGCTTGTGGATTGCAGCTACCTACAAATCCGTAATTTTTCGGCGGCAAAATCATCAAATGAGTCCTCCCGGAAGCGACTGTTAGACTTGTACTATCATGTTCCTCAATTGCACTTCACGTTCCAGGGTCACTATTACCGGCAGGAGGCTTATCTCCCAAGAGTGCGAAAATTATAGGCTCGCTACGCTTGTGCTTCCCGATAGTACTTTTATATTGGTTTTATTCGTTATAGGTAGTTATTCCATATGAAATACTGGTATTGAGCTGCATTAACATGAAATGGTGGATGACCCCAATTTTCTGAAAAAGACTAGGCCATATTGGTAAAGAAGGCATTGTCCATCAATCATTGTGGCCAACATTTGCCTGAGAGGTGTCTACATATTTGTGTAATATAGAAATAATACCGCCAGTGAAAGTGATGTGTTCAATCGATTTGAATTATTTTATGGTACATTGATCGATTGTGGGAACTTTACCGATGTTTTTGTTAAAAGCTGTTTTGATTGCAAACATTTTATGATTCAACGTTTTTGTGTTTCTAGGTTTTTGTTTAGACCATTCTCAATATACATAATATTATTATGTAAAGTAGTCGGCCATTCTTAAGCTTTTTAGCCCCTTTTCTCGTTTCTTGTTGGTGGTTACTTTTAACGTAACTATAAGTTAAATCACAAAAAATCATAAAAATGTACAGATTAACCCCAACTATTGTTTTATGTCGATAAGCCATGATAACAAATTCCTACCACAAACTTACTCAATATGCGATGCGTATCTCCAACCTGAAATAAATTTAATGTCTTGTGCTGGAACATCTATCCGTACCAGCTGTTTAAAAAGATCGAACGTACACATATTTTGGTCGATGGCCGATGCCACTATTACACGACTGTCAGACTTGCACTGACTAAAATCCGCGGTAATCCTTCAATAGCACTTTATGTTCGAGGTTCATGGTTGCATGATGAGGCAGTCCAGCGATCCTTGTACCTGGTAAAATGCATTTTGAAACAAAATTAAATATAATCTACTACCAAAATTCAGTTACATGAAACTTATTGATCGAGAGGTCATCAATTACGCAGGTTGTAGAGCATATGGCGCAAATTGGAAGGCGGGCTATTGTCGGATGGGTCACGCCTCTTCGTAATGATGTACTTGCAATATTTTTAGGGTTCCTTAACTCAAAAGGAAAAAACCGCAACCTTATGGTATCGGATCAGTTTGTTATCCGGCTACTTCTCTCAGGACCCTTTTTCTCACGATGCGTGACCTTGACCCTTGGAGTTCTAAAAAAATCAAGGTTCTAAATGAAGTCAGTCAACTCAGTCTATCAGTTAAGAATGATGGCAAGCGGTCATTACCGCCAAACCTGCTACAAACTTTTACAAATAATAATCCGGTGCATTTTCCGCAGGCTGTTTCGCAGTGTATATTGTCGCAACATATCTGACATTTTTTACTGACTTCATGTTTTTCAATTGCCCTGACAAGTTTGATTTTAGGATAGGTAAATTTCATCTACGAAACCTTTCATTGTGCAATACGCACTTGGCCAATTTTTTTACTAGTAATTTAGAATGTCCTAGACTTGTAACAAGCATGACTACTTGACTAGGTAGGTAGGTAACAATAGTGGTTTCACTTTCACGCTGCTCGTGGAGAATAGCGAATTCACGATACTGATATAATCGCGATTTGAATCCCGGGTCAGGTGGTAAAGCTGTAAAGGGCTTGCGGGTGTCGATTAACGGGTAGCTCGCGATCCGATCAAGCATCACCCGGGTCGACAGCGCGTAGTGTTCCACGCCTCTTGGAGTCAGCAAACTGATGGGGCCCCCCATAGGGCTAAACGCCTGCTAGGATTGTGGGACTGTCTTTCATCACCGGGCCATCAGTGGAACACAAAGGGCAACCGAAGGAACAGGTCAGACTTTTAGTCGGAAGAGTCTGATAGTCCTTTTCGCTCCAGGCCTGGAGGACTCATTTGACGGTTTAATCACCCAAAAAAAATGTATAAAAGATGAGCCAATAGCCATCAGATGGGCGCACAACTACTCGTATACTTTGTGGAAGATAGGCGCCTGTCTCATACAGGATAGGTACCAAAAATCGTTGTACCATACTATGTTATGGGCCTATCACACGCACAAGCTTCACCACAATTTTGCCTGCGCAAGCCCGGCCTGCGCATACTTGCCTGTGTGTGTGGTTAGGCGTTCAGTGTTGCCGACCTTATATTGTTTTTTCATGCGAGAAGCTTGCGCAGGCAGAACTGCGGTTGTGCGTGTGGTAGGCCTATTACATTTGTGGTTTGCGGCTCTGACACATGATCTCGTAGGATATAGGGAGTTCAATTCCGGATGTGTATCGTAACTAACTCAAGAATTATTAAGTAACGGAATGGAAAAGATAAAGCTTTATGTTCCACAATTGTAAGTAAGAGTGTAAATAAACAAATAAAGGAAAAATGTAATGTACCTACTACTTCCATACGTTTCCAGGCGCATTCAGTTCCTGAAACAAGTCTACATGTGTCTACATGAGTCTACACGTAAACGACATTTTTTTAAGTAGACCAGACGTCGTAGATTCTGAATGAGACAATTCTTTAAACAACACGTTCAAAATAGGGACGGTTTATCGTTGAGAACTCGCGGTGTTACCCAGCCTAGTAATACTTGTTAGCTTGTAATTGCCTCTGGTAACAAATGGGAATATTATATCCCTTTGTCGCCAGTGGGGACAATCGGGAGTTTTTCTTCCCATTAAAACCAGTGGTGACAAAGTCAGACATAAACGGCGAGGCGAGGCCTATGTGCAGCAGTGGACGTCTTCCGGCTGATGATGATGACGACCCTGTGTAGACATTCCCATCCCGCGAAGGGGTTTAAAAGGTAAAGGAAAAGGTAAAGATGGCCAGTATTCTATTAATAAATAAAACCTGGCTTTTACGTCACAATGGTACAAATCAAGTATGCTGATCTACCGGTGTGTACCAAAGTCCGTACTCATGGCGTACTTATAATAAGAGTCGTGGGTTGCGTAAACTCGACTTAGAATCTTGAATGCATTGCGTAAGGTACGCATCAAGGAATATATTTTTTATGTACAAGATGTAAGATGTAGCGGGGTTTTGTTTAAAGAGATTTTGATGGGTTGATCTAATGTCTGCACTCGAAGGGTCTCTTGAGGCCTTTGTTTAACTGTGGGAAGATACAAACTAGTTAATTACAGGTCATGTTTTGACGGCATGGTTGGTACAGTGTTTTTTTAGCGTTGTAAAATCATCGAATGAGTCCTCACACCCAGGGCAGGGCGAGAGGGACTGTCAGTACTTGTACTGACTAAAATCCACGGTGTCCTTCAATAGCCCTTTATGTTCCGGGGTCACGGTGAGGAAATTAATACCGCGACCCCGGCAGGCTTTGGCCCTCTGAAAGGGGGCCTCGTCATTTTTGCTGACGCTCTTTGAGGCGCGCGTGTTCCACGACGCGCCGTCGACCCGGGCATGGTCCATGGTCAGACAGCGAGTTGCCCTTTACTCGCTGACCGCATGCCCTGGTGCAGTGGCTGAGCAATCTGCTGTGAAACGTGTTGCGGGTTTGATATCCACACGGTTCAAATATTTGTACCTATGAAATACAAATGAAGGGTCTGGGTGTTGGTGAATGTAAGGTACAATGTTTGTAAACGCACCGACGATGGAGAAGAAGCCTCCTAGAGTGGACAAATATTGACACAAATATCTTTATAGTTAGTATAATTGAAATGTCATAAAAATGAATACCTACATTTCAGGTTTGAAATTTTTTTCCAAAATCTGCATCACCTTCGACCGCTTGATCTCTCCGCTTGGTACACTCACTTACAACTGCATGTAATGTTGATTCCATTCACGACATTCGCACAATTTCTCCTCATTGACGGTGTTGAGATTACAGATGTACAGTTATTAACACAAGTGTAAGGCCGAGGTCTATAGACAGAACTTAAACATTGCTCAAAGCATTTTAAATAGGGGTTTGATGCTCATATGAAAACTTGTCATCGAGTCATAATAATTATGTCGAGTCATAATCATGTCAGTCATAATATTCTGATACAACATTAATCAGTTATAGAAAAACATAAAAGTCGTGATCTTATAAAAAAACAACAAAATTGAGATTAAAAAAATATTCTTCTCTGTAAAAAAAGAATTTGCTATGTAAAAAATCTTTGACCAAAGAAACTAAAATCTTAAGCGCCGCAAACTGAATAGAAATAGAATAAACTAGGTCTGTTATTGATAAATCTAATCTTGTCTTATTGGAGACGCCCGCTAGAAGTTTTGCTACACAGACGGTGGTTTATACTTGTTAGCTAAACACAAATTTATAAAAAAATAATAAAATATAGGAGCTTTTCACTTATCCAGCCAGTCAGGAACGAAGATAATAATGAAAATCGTGATAATCTTCGCCAATTGTCGTGATACATTATTAAGTATTTTTGTTTTTTTTTTTAATAAATTGAGATTGGTTTGCTCTTGGCTTTGGTTTACGTCGGGGGTAAGAGAGACAAAGTCAACAATGGAGCGAGCTTGCCCAGACGAAGCCTGTTCACTCTAACTTTGCAAAAATTAGGGTTGCATGCGTTCGGAAATACAGAGGCAGGCAAAGACCTCTCTGCTGAGTGCATTATAAAAGACGAGACGTTTGGAAACGCTTAGCGCCAATTCCATCATTATTGCCATCCTTGAAGTGCCTGCGTTGTCCCATTTTAACCAACAGTGGAAAAAAGGGGCCTATAAAATAATTGAAGCGGTCACCGTTCTAGCAGTTGTCTGATCAACTGTACTGGCGATACGATTATAGTTGCGCTTGCGTCACGCGACCTCTTGCTTCCGACAAGTGTTGGTCTTCCCTAATTTGTCGATGCAATGCTGACCTGCGAATAAAGGTTACAAGAATGTGCGTGGAACTCATCATTATCCATCATTTCCTTGGAGTGGAAGTGCAAAATCATTAGAATATACGTATATTTACGTTTTATTTTTGTTGTGGTAAAATCATCGAACGAGTCCTCTCGCCCAGGGAAGAACGGGAGGGACTATCAGACTAAAAAAAAATCACGGTGTCCTTCAATTGCCCTTTACTTTGATCTATCAGTGACGTCACCGGTCAGGCACGTCAAATAATAATTATTTCAATACAAGTTTCATACTTTTATCCCCCACCACACACCTGGCATCGTTAGGTACGTCTGTCTCAGTTCAGTCAGCGTCGTGCTGATGTTATTGTTCAATGATTCAGTCATTCGTTAGTGACTGGTGTTTGTGAATACGAACACAAACCGTCACCGATCCGTTGTCGGTGACGTGACGGTGACGTAACTTGACTGATCTGTGTGAATGCACTTACTCGTATGTATTTTCAACTACGAATAACAAAGGCAAGTAACTATAATTTTAAACTGTCTGACAAAACACCTGAATAACAGAATACGAAAAACACTGTTTTCTTCTAATAAAATACTTCAAGTTTTCAATAAAGACTACACAAACTACATATAAACCAGCGTTTGCCTATTGTGAACTATTGTGAAGGACTTAGCACTTTACTGAAAAGCTGTAGACGTCCAAATCGTCTTGTCTGCAAAACACTTTTGAAAACTTTTATTTTGATAAAAAAATTTTCAACCTACCCAAATCTGTCAAAATTTACCAGTCGAACATTAACCTTCCTCTATAGTAATAAAGTTGAAAATCTATTTGAGGTAGGTTGATGTGTTGGCGTCTGTACTTAGACACCCGGGTCTTATGAAGTAATAACAATCTAAAAATATTTTCTTACAAAAATTTAATATCTGACTTTTGACTTGCTCTTTACTAACGATGGTAAATACGATAAATACCTTAGTTACAGCCAATAATAATTTGAACGCTTTTCTTCTTCATTTTTATCGAGAATAAAATTCTTTTGGCAGTGGGTGTTTGGGAATCGATCTTCATTATATAATGAAAAAAGTTCTTCATTATATAATGAAAATATATATATTATGGGAATTATTGAGCATGTTTGTGATGGCTAAATAATTACAGCCGACCGATTTTACAGGTTAAGCCCTGCTTGTCGCCGTAGTTGATCTGTCGATGGGTGACTTTAATAGCGAATTTCCTCTATGCCTCGGAAAACAAGTAAAGCCATTGGTCCCGGCTGTCATTTGTAGATCTTTGTGTGAGTCGTTACTATTAGTCAAAAGGTCTAAAAGTCTGACAACCAGTCTTACCATAGGGTATCGTTTTACCCAGTTACTGGGTTGTGAAGGTCCGATAGGCAGTCGCTTCATGTGAATTAGGTACTGATATTCAGCTGCATCTTGTTCCACTGGAAGCCCACCCAAACGTGGACCAAGGATGTGGGTGGATGGCGAAGAAGAAGAATACTAAAGAAAAGGTGTTAGATTGGTGAAAGAAACCTGACATCTGAACCCCAGTAAAGAAGAAAACTTGTTTTTTTAGGGCTGTGTATAATAATATTTTTGTTTTAGGTACCTATGATTTATAGTTTGGAAAAAACCAAAGTAATTTTACTTTTTAAGTCGCATTTATATTAAACACTAGCTGTGCCCGCGACTTCGTTCGCGTGGATGTCGGAATTTAACAATTTATTTTTTAGTGCGAAGCGCTTAATTCTCGCCACGTTTTTTTATAAATCATATCGTCTTCATATAATCCCTGTATTTAGAATTTATTTTTCAAGAATATTTGAGGTGATTATAATAAACGCCCTCTGTCGTTCAGATTCAGAAGAATTGCTACTGGATTAGAGCACCCATTCTATCTCATTCCATCCCACTCCATCCCCTTCCATCCCACTCCATCCTACTCCATCCCACTCCATCCCACTCCATCCCATTCCATCCCATTCAGTCCCACTCCATCCCACTCAATCCTACTCCATCCCACTCCAGCCCATTTCATCCTACTCCATCCCACTACATCCCACTCCATCCTAATCCATCCCACTCCATCCCACTCCATCCCACTGCATCCCACTCCATCCCACTACAACCCACTCCAACCCACTCCATCCCACTCCAACCCACTCCAACCCACTCCATCCCACTCCATCCCACTACATCCCACTCCATCCCACTCCATCCCACTCAATCCCACTCCATCCCCCTCCAGCCCATTTCATCCTGCTCCATCCCACTCCATCCTAATCCATCCCACTCCATCTCACTCCATCCCACTCAGTCCCACTCCATCCTAATCCATCCCACTCCATCCCACTCCATCCCACTCCAACCCACTCCATCCCACTACATCCCACTCCATCCCACTCCATCCCACTCCATCCCACTCCATCCCACTCCATCCCACTCCATCCCACTCCATCCCACTCCATCCCACTCCATCCCACTCCATCCCACTCCATCCCACTCCATTCCACTCCATCCCACTCCATCTCACTACATCGCACTCCATTCTAATCCATCCCACTCCATCCCACTCCATCTGATTCTATCCCACTCCATCCCACTCCTTCCCACTCCATCCCACTCCATCCTACTCCATCCCACTCCATCCCACTCATTCCCATTCTAGTGTGAGTCTAATAAAAACCTTTTCTTTCTTTCCATTCCATCCCAAACCATCCCATTCTATTCCATTACACTCTACTTAACTCTACTCTACTCCACTCCAAACCACTCCACTCCAGTCCACAACATTATTTGAATAGGTATGTAGTTTTTCTATTCCAAGCTAGATCGCGCTACTGAACTGCGCGTCTCGGTGTAAACTGACCGTAATTTTACTTCTGGGTCTGGAACACTTTAAATTCAAATATCTTTTGATAGACTTAACCGATTGCAATGAAACAAAAACTAAATTAGTCCTCAAGTTACGCTCGATCGTTGTGTATAAAGGTTATCTACATTGCCTTCGTACATTTTACGTGATGGAGCCACAAATAAACAGACAAACCGACAAACCGACAAACAGACAAACAGACAAACAGACAAACAGACAAACAGACAAAAATTCTAAAAATGCTGGAAATGGGTTCTGTTGGTTGTCCTTCAACACCCTAGCTATTTTATTTGGATTTTATTTTGATGTACAAAAACGATTTTTCTACAGTTTTATTATATGTATAGATTCGATGTACAAATAAATCTTTTCTATTCTATTCTATAGATTTCTATCAACTACAAGTCAAATAACTGTCTAAGATTATAAAACAGACTTTCAAATAATATAATTCAACAGGAACCTTACTAATAATGCAGTTGGTATGATAACGTGACAAAAATGCCTCATCGACGCACTTATTTGAACGATTCCTTGATTCTTTTAACTGACGATTATGGCAGAAATTGTTGAAGTGGCCACAATTTGTCGCAAATATGGTGGTGATAGTGGTGACCAACGACATTGCGATTGCGGTGACAAACATCTAACTATCAAATCTTACGAGATACGTAATGTCAACAAATGAGATATCTTTGCAAGTTTCAATTTCATGGATTTTTTAGGGTTCCGTAGTCAACAAGGAACCCTTATAGTTTCGCCATGTCCGTCCGTCCGTCTGTCCGCAGCTTAGCTCAGAGACGCCCAGTACTAGAAAGCTGTAATTTTGTGTGAATATACGGATTTATTGCGCCGAAAGAGTGTTAAAATAAAATCTCGTAAAATATTTTTTTTTGGGGTACCTCCTGTACACGTAAAGTGGGGATGTTTTTTTTATTTCTCGCGTACCCCTTAGTGTGGGGTATCATTAAATAGGTCTTTAAAAAATATTGTATATAAAATAGTTTTAATAAACAATTTTTTGATAAAAAGATTTGTTTGTGAAATATTAAGCTTTAAAGTGCTAATTTTTGCTCGACTCGAGTGTCCCCCCCTCTACCAACTAAACGGTTATGTTTGGGGGTGTGAAAAAATTCACAAAAGTAGTATATATAACGAAGTTTTAAGGAAAATTATCATGACTAAGTAGGCTTTACAAGTTTACGAGTAATAGTCGACCAACTTATAAAACGTACTTGGACAACATATTTTCCTAAACAAAATGTATCGCAGAACATGTTCTTCAACTGCAAATGTAAGTTTGTCAACTTTATTTTTACAGCTATAATAGGTGGGTATGTTTTGGGGATAGGTAGGTTTTTATTGTCAACTATTTTTAACTAACTTCAAAAAAAGGAGGAGGTTCTCAATTCGTCCTAATCTTTTTTTTTAATGTATTTTCCCCGATTTCTCAAAGACGCCTGGACCGATTTTGAAAATTCTTTTTTTAAAAATTAAATTCACCGAATCAGTTTAATTAGTTCGCATAGGTATTTTGATGGGCAACTACGGAACCCTACACTGTGCGTGGCCCGACACGCACTTGGCCGGTTTTTTTTATTAAAGATTGTTTTTGAAAATTAGTGATCATCTGTCCTAGCGAGTTTCCTCCGTGTCTCGGAAAGCACGTAAATCCGTTGGTCCCGACTGTCATTTGTAGATCTTTGATAGTCTTTACTGTTAGAAGCTCATAAGTCTGAAACCAGTCTTAACATGGGGTATCGTATTTCCCAGTTACTGGGTTGTGGAGGTGTGATAGGCAGTCTACATGTAAAATACTGATTGATTCAGCTGAAACTGGTTCGACTGGAAGCCGACCACGATATACAGGAAAAGGGCTAGGCAGATGTTTTTGAAAATTAGTTCTGCTATTTTACTTGTGTCGCGAAACAAAAAAAAAATTGAATAAAGTAATATCTGTATAGATATTTCTTTTGTTGACAGTACCTAAACTGATGAGAAAAACATTTCCTGATTACAATATTCCCATTACTTCGCCCACATGTAGTTCGGTAACTATCCCATACTACCAGAATAAAAATATATCCTACGCGTAAATCTAGGTAATTAAGTACCTATGCGCCAAAAGCCATTCAAATTCGATCTTTTTAATCAAGATTCAGAGTACAATAATTATCAAGATAATATCACTGCAATTTTAATCAACACTTCGAACTCTGTATTTATTTATTTATACAATGATGGCAAACGATTCGATGAAAGGTATTATCGGTTTTCATAAAACACATAATGGGAAATCATCTATCTATATAAATAAAAATGAATTGTTGTTCGTTAGTCTGATTAAAACTCGAGAACGGCTGGGCCGATTTGGCTGATTTTGGTTTTGAATTATTTTGGAAAGTCCAGGGAAGGTTTAAAAGGTTTTTTTTTTAAAAGGTTTCTCAGGCGGTACGGAGTTCGCCGGGTCAGCTAGTAAAGATTATTTATAAATAGCTGTAAGTGCAAACGCAATAAAAGTAAAACAGAGTTCGAAAATATGCGTTATATAAAAGAAGAACCTGTCTGACTGTTTGATCGATGTACGTACAGCTGAAACTGTTGGGTCTAGAAACATGAATTTCTGCACAAATTGTGCCCTAACAACAGGTTTTACATGATTCATCCCATGAGGGGGTTTAAATTGGGGTACTATTACGTATTCTGTGAATTGGGATGAAAGTTTTTATGAAAAATAATCGAATTGAAAATGTCATCGAATTCACTGCATGTAGACAATGTCTAAAGTTTAAAGTGTAAATATGTAAATAAGATTATTTAGATTGGAAATTCCAACCTCAAAGAGGAAAATTCTTGCGGATGAAAACGCTAAAAAATACATAACAAATACTAGTGCTAGTAAAAATACAAAACTAAACAAATCCAATTCATTGTAATATTTACCTAGCCGACCATTTGGATGTAATATCCCGCAAATAATAAACTATTAAGCAAATATTTAATGTTGACAGCAGTTCACATTTCCCTTTGATATCGAGTCAACAGTGATATTCGCCTTGTTTGATCATCCAACCGTATGCAAATAAATACACACATCAAAAGTGTCTAGGGATCAAGCATTTTTATGCGGATTTCTTGAGATTGAGATGTGGCTTTGTAATAAATTTATGATTTTATAAATTTATATGGATCCTTTGTGGTGCATTTCATAATTTGAATCAGGAACTGTAAATCAAATTCGAGTAAAAGATGAAAATCAGCTGTCAATATTTTCCCTATAAAAACATACAACGCATTGAAGACATTATTAGTGCTACTGTTTCCCTACTACTGATTAAAACCAACGTTATTATGGAGCGGCGATGTCATTTAAGCAGGGAAGAAATGCTCAGAGCCGTGGGAATGATAGAAGCTGGTTCCCGGCAACGTACTGTGGCTTTAGCTCTGAATACAAGTCAGAGTGTTATCAGTCGACTTTGGACACGTTACCGAAGCACTGGTACCGTGGCTGAGCGCCATGGAGGACGGTATCGCTGCACCACACGGAGACAAGACCGATACATTCAAATCTTAGCTCGAAGAGCTCCAACAATAACCGCCATGATGTTAGCCGTGAGGCTTCATCACTCTTCAGGGAACTTAATTAGCGACCAAACAGTCAGAAACCGCTTGCATGAAGTGAACCTTCATTCCCGAAGACCGCTACGGGTACCACCTATAGCAATGCACAATCGTAGGATTCGATATCAATGGGCTCTTGAACACAGAAATTGGGCAGAAGAACAATGGCGTTTCGTGTGCTTTTCTGATGAGTCTCGTTTTGGTATGAGACCGGATACAAGACGTATACGACACTGGAGAACCCCTGGACGCCAACAGCGATTAAAATCCTGCCAGGAAGTCCATCCTTATAGTGGTGGAACCATCATGGTATGGGCGGGTATTTGGATCGACGGAAGAACTGAGTTGATTTGGATCAGAGGCAACCTCAACGCTCAAATTTATGCTGAGACGATTGTATCAGACGTCATCGTTCCTCTACAAGTGCAAATCGGTCCCTTATTTCAGTTAATGCATGATAATGCACGACCGCACACCGCAAGAGTTGTAAGACAGACTCTCGCCGCAGCTAACATCAATGTCCTGCCCTGGCCTGCTCAGTCGCCAGACTTGAACCCGATTGAGCATGCATGGGATATGCTACAGAGAAGAGCTCTGCCGAATATGGAGGGTATCCAGTCGCAAGAAGACCTTTTTTTGTTGTTGCAACGAACATGGGCGGCCATTCCACAGCGTGATTTGGATGAACTCGTTTTGAGCATGCCAAACCGATGTTCTTGTGTTGTTAGTGTTCGCGGTAGAAACACGGATTATTAATTGTTTAAGTTACCCAATAAAATTTTAAAGAAAACTGTTATTTCAGTCTTTTTTTCGAACTTTAATGTTAGTGGTTCAAATGTCAAAAATCCCTTTATTAGGAAAATGGCAAATTTCTTTATGAATGCAAAGGTGACTTGGTTTATCGTTACTGTGACAAACGATAACACTTTATTTGATGAATCCTTAAAGAACATTTTAATTAATATCAATCAGGAGAAAAGTTATTGCAAAAATATATGTTGATCCCTAGACACTTTTGATGTGTGTATTACTGTTTGCGGCCACGATTTTAAATCAAAGGGATGAATTCAGAGTTCGAAACAATATTTTTGCTTGGCCAAGACCTACCCACTCAAACGATAATGTGAACTGCCATGTTGTGGTAGCAGATTGCGTGGAAAAAAAAAACACATTAAAGGCGAGAGCTTAAAAACACCATTATTTATCTATCATTTTTCAGCTATCGCACCTTTAAGGCGCTTGAAACAAGAATCAGTCGCAGTCATGTGTAGCCAACATAATAGTAGCCATACACCATCCTGCCTAATATCGACGATCGATTTGACGCTTGCAATTGTTTCAAATTGCAATTGTTTAAAAATGCCAATTTGATGGCATGACATGCCAATTTGATAGGTCATCAAATCGATTTGACACAACGTCAAATCGGCAGCAGTGATGCATTTGGCTATTATTCGGTGACGACAGCTACAATTTTATAAATTTGTAGCTATCGGTCACCGAATAATAGCTAGATCTAGCTATAAAGTTGCTAAGTTGGCATCGCTGCTGCAGATTTGAAGTTGTGTCAAATCGATCGTACGATAGGCAGTATGGTGTATGGTGTATATGGACGAACTGCCAATTTGAAACAATTGCAAGCGTCAAATCGATCGTTCGATAGGCAGGATGGTGTATGGCTACCATTAGCATATTAGAGACAGAGCTATACGTACATTTATACAAGACGTCGTCTAGCGCCATCTCGTTTCCTCACTGGAACTTCTTTGGTTTTAAGACGTCATCGTAGACCACCTGGCCACAATAGAGGGTTGCTCGCATCGAAAAAATCTACGACTAAAATCTTTGCGTCGCCCATATTCAGAGAACTGACGCCATGAACGCGCAGAAGTGACACTGATCGCGCTTTCATAAAACACCCGTTCGAGTTCAGGAACAACGCACGCTATCGCTCATAGCTTGAGGTTGTGCACAAGGCATTAAACGTTATAAAGTAACGCATTGGACTGTTGGACAGTCTATGTTTACAGTCAAACACGTTATTTGCACTGATATTTTCATTTCAATAACGTTTTAATGAGCACGGACAATAGGGTAGTTTCCAGGGTCAAAATAATTACATTCTATTTAGTCCGTATTTTAGATTATAAAAAAATATTGGACACGTATTTTTTCTTTTTTCGATTAAACAAAAAAGAACAAAGATAATAGCCTATTTAAGATACCTGTGACGTCACTCTGCGCGAAAAATGCCACGCATCGTGACGTCACACGTAACTTTAATAGACTATATCTTTGTCATTTTTGGTCTAATTTACAAGTAAAAAATACGTGTCCCTTATTTTTGAATAATCTAAAAGACGGACTAATTAAATTTTTTTAGGCAACTAGCCTATTAAGCCGTTGTCGCAGCTATATTATTTACATTGATTGGTTAGGTGGCAAATGGTAGACAAGCCTGTTTTTAAGAGACTCTTGCATAAAAAAAAATAGTTCTGTGTGCGTTTTTCATGCTTTGAAGAGATCACAGCTCCGGGGGAAGGTGTAACTCCAACACCGTCAAATGGGGCTTTCTCATTGGAACGCCAGTCAGCAAGTCTGACAGGTAGTTATATTTGATATATAAAAGATTTAAAAATAAATAACATTGTTTGGGGCACAAACGGAGTGGAAAATTGTTTTTAATAATATACATAGTATACCCACCTGAGTTCCCACGTAATTTTACTAAATAATTATTAAAAAAATATATATATAAAACTTTGTCTTGCCGATATTAAAGTGATTTTTACGCGAATTTATACTTATTTCAACAATAAATCTTTTTACTTGTACAATTATAACCTTTAAACAAGCTATACAAATAAAATGTTCTTAAAAAAATAAAATCCTCAGGCACGCCGCAATCGCGGCGGTAAGACCCCTCTTTGAAGAGTGGCTGGATAGGTGTCACGGCGTCCTGACCTACCGCATGACGCAGGTCCTCACCGGACACGGAAACCCGGTGAACCCGGAACATAAAGGGCTATTGAAGGACACCGTGGATTTTAGTCAGTACAAGTCTTACAGTCCCTCCCGCCTTGCCCGGGGTGGGAGGACTCATTTGATGATTTTTAGAAGACAAAAAAAAAACGTAACAAAATCCTAGATGTTATTATGAACCTGCAAGGAAAAGTGGTATGTTTTAGCTTGGTAGCAAATTAAAATGGATGGTATTCAAACTTTCCTCTGAGCAAACCATAGCAACACAGAACTAAACGGAGATAATACAAACTTTGCAAAGGTTTCTGGATACGGGTCATTTTACAAGAAAAAAAAAAAACATGTCTCGTGCACAACTCTGGCCAAGAAATAATGAAAATGCTCTCTCGGAATAAGACGCGTATTTTTTGAGGCTTCACAAGACAGTTTTCATGCGATGATATTTCTCTAGTTGTTGAAATACTACCTACAGTTTTCATTAGAATAATTTCTTTTTTGTTATTTTTTTTCTTGTCTCGTTTTCTTTACCGATGCCAGTATGGTGTTATATTATGTATAATTCTTATTGGAACAAATAATAAGAATGTCACATAATTAAGGAATGTTAACGCGACATTTAGAAATTGTCTAAATTAAATAATGTTAAACGGAAATGTCAAAAAAAAAGGTACCTACCTTACCTTTTTTTTAGCGTGGTAAAATCTTCAAATGAGTCCTCCCACCCCGACGTCAATTAGAATTATTTTGGGATTAGGTGATTTAATTTAAATTATTTTGGAATAAGGTTTCAATTATTTTGGAATAATTATAAAGCTGAAGAGTTTGTTTGTTTGTTCTCCTCTACTGGATTGCCAAAAAATTAAAAAAAAAATCGTATCGGATAATCCATTTATCAAGGAAGGCTATAAGCTATATAACATCATTATATGACCGATAGGACCCGCTGGCAACATAACAAACAGCGGGTGAAACAGCGGGGAACATCTAGTATCCCTATAAAGGTCATCTCTTTGCTTCAAAGTTCCATCTCAATTTATAAAACCAAAATAACAATAATTAATATAATTTCATACAATCACTATTACATAAACTTGCAACAAAGGAAACTGACATCCTGCGAGATAATTACATTTAGATTTTTATCAATTTGATTTCTATTATCCGTGTTTCAAAATTGCTGGTACTATAAAATTAACTGATGATTTGAAAAGATTGGCATAACACTTCCGTCTTAGTAATTTGAGTTACACAAATCATTCGTCTGCCTTAGACTTGTTTTTACCATAGCCTAAAAATGTTTTTCCGAAAAATTCCTCCGGCACTGAAATTTGGCAAATGATGAGAGTTGGTGAGAAGTTAAGTTTTTTTTACCAAAACATGAAAATTGCTTAACAGCTTAAAAAAATACTCAGCCTCAAATTATTTTTGTATTTGTTTTAATGTACAAGAATAAGTATATAAATCCAACAAATTTTAGATTTTAGCGTCACTCCAAATTAACTTTTTAGCTGTAACTTCTAGTGAAAAATTGCTTTGCCAATTTTATTTTTTTAATTTTAATTCTTATCCTTATATACATAGGTTTGTTACGTAATCCAAAACTTTTTCCTTTTTAGACATCATTATTTAATGTCAAATCAATCAAATAAAGACATTTAAAAATGATAAAGGTAACAAACCTATGTATTTAAGGATAAGATATCACATAAAAAAATTAAAATCGGCAGAGCAATTTTTGAGTGTCAGCACAATGACGGGGGGCCTCTAGAGAGCCAAAGCCTCCCGGGGTCGCGGGAGTAATGAATTACCGTAATTCCGGAACGTAAAGGGCTATTGAAGGACACCGTAGATTTTAGTCAGTACAAGTCTGACAGTCCCTCCCTGACAAATTCATTAACGTTGTTAGGAGACTGCCCCTTAACCATCAGGTGAAGATAAGATATGTAATCGTATGATAAAAGAAGCGTGTAAAACAGCGGCTGACGCGTTATTAACTGTTTACAACCGGTGTATTGCTGAAGGCGTTTTTTCTCGTATATGGAAACATGGCTTCGGCGACAAGCCACCAGATGACCCTAAGTCTTACCGGCCATGTAATCGTGTAACAAACACACAAAAAAAGCATACCGTCGAATTGATAACCTTCTTCTTTTTGAAGTCGGTTAAAAACCTATCAACTCATTTTACAGGGTGGCCTTAAATCGTGGCCTAGTATTAAATTCAATAATGTTCCCGTTAAGAGAAAGCAATCGGTGTGCTATCTTGGTTTAGTCTTAGAGAGGAATTAAAATAAAATATCTAAATCTACTTGGGGTTTGTCATTTTTAACCTTAAAAGCTATTTATGGGGCTACTTACTTGGGCTGTGTGTGCTACGGAGCACCTGTTCGGGCCGATAGAACCACCATAGGGGCGGCACGACGTAAACTGCTTCAAAGTCAGCGCTTGGCTTTGTTAGTCAGTACTGAAGCTTTACCGGTACTTGCTGGTGTTTTTCCAGTAGATCTTGAAGTGCAGCGACGTGCTGCAATGTACTTTTCACGGGAGACCACTGACGCTGATTTGCCGACCGTGATAAGATATCTACATTATTCAAACCCCAGAGCGACGTCTGGGAGGATCTTTTATCCGAATGGCAAAATAGGTGGGATAATTCTATCAAAAGGCGGCACCTCCACCAGTTCTTTCCATCCGTTCATGAGCGACTGGCTAGGATGTGGCTGGAGGTGGATCACTGTGTTGCCCAATTTCTCACGCAACATGGTAACTATAAAAGTAAATTGTTTTCCTTTAAGCTTGTTCCCTCGCCTTTTTGTCAATGTTCGACACCTGACTGAATATGAACAATCAGCACATCATATTCTTTGGGAGTGTATTCTTTGGCAAAACGAACGCAATATTATGTTAGATACTATACAGACTACATCTGGAGTCATTTATTATTCGGACCTTGTGAAAAATCGAGCGTTTTTGCCATACCTATTATTGGAATCAAATATAGCAGCTCACAATAGGATCCATTAATGTTAGTAGTCATTTTTACCCGTGGTGCTAGGCAACTGGGCTTCTCCCATTTGTAATGTCCCTTTGTGCCTATTGATCTTGTTTTGTTCTGTCTCCTGCTTGCATGGAGGGTCCCAGTGGAAACATATTTTTCCTACTCCTCCACTATTCTATTCTGATTAATTTCGTTGCAGAATCCAAGACAGGTAAATTCATTCTCCGGGACACGTCGAGCTTCATTGTCTCGGCGCTTTTCTGGTGGTTGCCACTGTTGATTCTGGCTCTCAGGAGTTGCAGTGGTTTGGGAATAGTGTGGTGGGTTTTCCCAAAAAAAAAGTCCCTCCCGCTCTGCTCTTGGTGGGAGGACTCATTTTAATGATATTACCACTATAAAAAAAGGTACAACATTTTTAAATTGCCAGTTTTTTTACATTGACGTCTTGTCACCCCACTCTCGAAATTTGATGCGTTATATTTTTGTAAATATACATTGATTTAACAACAGAAAAGATTACGTGTCTAATATTTTTCAAACGTATAGCTGACGGATAAATTTGCAATTTATTGATGGTGTCAATGGCTATTCCTTCCAGGAACTCTTTTCTCATCCTGTTTCGAACCAGTCCTCGTGGTATACGTCTAGGTCGTCACGCCGCCTTTTTCTAGGCTAGACTTGTAAACTCGGGTAGCGAGTAAAGGGCAACTCGCTGCCCGACCATGGACCATGCCCGGGTCGACGGCGCGTTGTGTCCCACGCGCGCCTCAAAGAGCGTCAGCATAATGACGGGGCCCCCTCTCAGAGGGCCAAAGCCTGCCGGGGTCGTGGGACTTATTCCATCACCGTGACCCCGGAACATAAAGGGCTATTGAAGGACACCGTGGATTTTAGTCAGTACGAGTCTGACAGTTCCTCCCGCCCTGCCCGGGGTGGGAGGACTCATTTGATGATTTTACCACGTTAAAAAAAAAAAAAGACTTGTAAACTGAAAAAAATATAAAATATCCTATTATTATACTAAGTAAATTAAGTGTATATTCTCGAATTGCACAGCAAGTGGATACGGAGTTTTCATTTGAAAATGCGTCATATATTATTGGAATTGATTTCATTGTTCTACAAATAAAGCCGATGGGAAAGCGCGGACCTGGCTAAGTGTAGATATTACCTGTACCTAACATAATATTTACAAGATTGCACTCCCGTCGACATGACTTTGCTCCCTTGCAATAAAGCAATAACGTTCTACTCTATGAAATTGCTTTTTGAAATGTCGTATTGATGGAATATTATTAAATTTTCCTTCTGTAAGTCCCACTTATGGATTTCATTATGTTATTGACAATTTATATTAACTCTCAGAGAACCTGAGAACCTAAGAAGGCCTGAACGCTTCAACGATTTCAGCAGGTATTGTCACTTTTTGCGAGATCCTGATATGACTGAACTTTAAGACTTGTCAAACCACTTGTTCTGTTTGTCGAGGCCATGCTGCGGGGCGGAAGCGGTCGCCTCCTTCTGTGAAGCAGTCATGCTATCGAAATGATGATGAAGAAAAAGAATGGTGCCCCATTTTCCGTCGTACTACAAAAAGTTAAACATCTGTTGAACACTTGTCTACGATCCTTACATCAACGTCAACGGCGCAGTCAGTGGCTGAGCGATCGGATGCCGCGCAACGTGTCGCGGGTTCGATTCACGCACAGAACACATATTTGTGTGACCCACAATTAATTGTTCGGTGTTTGTGCATCTGTCTTTCTATGTTTGTAAACGCAACCACGACACAGGAGAAATTCATAGAGTGTAACACAAAAAGCATTATAACAAACGAATATTAAACTTATGTAGAGCCTAAGATCCTTATAGAGTCGTATATAAGTTCACCGAGCGTCTTGTCGCTTTATATTGGCATTTTAAAATTATTATAATGCTTTACTCTGTATAATGGTTGTATAATGGCATATCAAAATACTGTTATAAAACCTGAGGTTTTAGTGTCCACAACGAAGCTGTACAGCTTTCAGCTGTTGTTAGTGCTTTTAGTTGTACAATAGCATTTTAAGAAGCAAATTAATGCCGAATGCTGTTTAATAGCATTAACGTGAACCATTATAATGCTAGTCAAATCCACTATACAGCTTTTGGCTGTTTTTAGTGCCTTAGGGTCTACAATGGCATTTCGTGAAGTACATAAAGGCCTTATGCTTTTTTATAGCATAAAACGTGAACAATTATAATGCCACTCAAATCCGGTATACAGCTTTTGGCTATTTAAAGTGCCTTAGGGTCTACAATGGCATTTTTAAATGCTATGTAAAAGCCTACGGCCAAAGAAGGGTGCCAACCTGAATCAATGTAATGCCTGCATTTTTAAAGATCAACTGAGTTCTGTTGTATGGCTAGCAGCTTTTACGTGAGTTATTGTAACGCGTAAAGCTGTATAAACATTCATATTAATGTTTTCGTAAAACCATTTATCGGCCATATTGGGGAAAAGCACATTTTAATAACACAATAACATCTGAACATTTTGTCTTCAACCTTCTACATGCAAGCAAAAACCGGCCAAGTGCGAGTCGGACTTGCCCATGAAGGGTTCCGTAGCAGCAAGTAACATTATATAAACGTTCTTGTAGTTGGTTGTAACTTTGAAAGGTAAATTGCGGATTACGGTTTATGACGTATTAAAAAAAAACTAATTACCTACTTGATCTTGTTCAAACCAATTTTCAATTGAAGTTTGCACATGTACATCATAATATTTTTTTAGTTTATCATTCTCTTATTTTAGAAGTTACAGAGGGGGGGGAGACCAACATTTTACCACTTGGGAAGAGTCAGACTGTGTGTGAAACTAATCAGTTTAGAAAAAAACGATGTCAGTAACCTCAATATCATCTTTAAAGACCTATCCATAGATACCCCACACGTATAGATTCGGTGAAAAAAAATTTTTTTGAGTTTCAATTGTAAGTATGGGGGCAACCCCCAAAATTAGTTTTATTTTTATTTTTGTGTAAAAATCCTAATGCGGTTCACTCAATACATCTACTTACCAAGTGTCAACAGGATAGCTCTTATACTTTCGAAGAAAAGTGGCTGTGACGTACGGACGGACAGACAGACAGACATGACGAATCTACGAGTATAAGGGTTCCGTTTTTTGCCATTTGGTTACGGAACCCTAAAAAGTAGGTACCTAGATCCATCTGTGATAACCCATATGAACTATGTACGTACACCGTCGTTGCTTATTTCATCGATGTAACATTCTACATGCGTACATGATTTTTTTTATAACATATTATTGGAAATACGTAAGTTGGAAAGAAATTGTAAGAAAAATGAATTAATTTCAATAACTTTTTGTTTTCCTAATAATGCGACTCCAAATCTCTATGCTTTGTGTCATTTGGATGATGGGTTTTATTGCTTTGCTTAAGGATCTCCAAAATTGCGTTCAAGTTATGGTACTATTACAGTCCACATCAAGTCTACTAGTATACCGGTGAATCCTTAAAAAACTACTTTATAGACAATGGCATTACAATGGTTGAGCTTAAGTCTTCTTTCTGGCCTCTGGGTTGATGATTGTTCACATGTGAGTATTAATACTGCTGGCGGCATTAATTCGCTTTTTTAAAGCTTCACCGGGCTGCTATAGACCGACACCATTTTGGAAATATTTTCTAACCTAAAAATATTATTATTCAGACCTATTTATAAAAGAAATAAGCCTTTATAATAGTAATACAACTTAATTTAATACTGCCCAAACTATACTATTATGTGAATTATGCAAAATTTGTTCTTTAATAGAAATACATCATTGTTTTGGTTATTTCACACATATCTTTAAATAATATTTTTTATCTAAATCACAAAATATCGAAGGCGCGTGAAAAATATCCATAAAACTTATATAGATATTAACAGTAAACCACACTGCGCAGTAATATTTGAAGGCAGAAAGCAATTTCAGAGAGTCTAAACTTAAAATTTTGTTTTAATGCAAATAAATATGGTGTCATCATTTACGGTTTGTCAATGTTTGTCCATAATAAAAAAAGCAAAGTAGTCAAGTTACAACGATAATTCTATTATAAAATTTATACCGTGGTAATAGAGACGTTTTTGCAATGATGTGGGATTTATTCAAGTTCTAACTGTGAACACTTCAATGGCTACAATCATGCTTTTACTTCACTTTTATGCTCCTCTAATGCATTAGTAATGCTATTAACATCTTCACTATTAATAATAATACTAGTATAATGCTTTTATAATGCGATTGGCACCTTCATTGACCGTAATAATGCTTTTATAATGCGATTGGCATCTTCATTGACCGTAATAATGCTTTTATAATGCGATTGGCATCTACATTGACCACAATAATGCTAATATAATGCGCTTATGATGCAATTAAACAACTATGTGAACCCATTTAGGATCTAAAGCCGTAAAATTTGTGCCCAAATAAGAGTTATATCAGCCGCATAAACGTTTGTAGGGCTAATATAGGGCTACCTTCAAAATGCTTTAACGCTACAGAAATGCTGTAAGACTGCCGATATAATGCTTTGATGTGTTACTTGGGGGGCGACGTTTTAAAAAAAAAACAAACTATGAAATGCCGATTTGAAGTTCACAGGTTTTTGCAAAAATTGCAAGAATGTCACTTTTTCAACGCAAAAGAAAGCTCTATCACTCAAACATGAGTCAAGCACCGCACACACAATACAGGAGCTGAAAAGCCGGCAACATAACATGCACAACGGACCTAATCCGCCTTGTTCTAATTTGCATCCGATTTTATGCTACAAACAACACGACGAGGTAACATTTCAATTAGGCGCTGTCCTAACCTCGTCAATGCCGACAGGGTGGATTCCGTTCGGTCAATGTAACAAAAGACTAACCAACCGGCGAACGATTCTGTCTATCATGCATGTTGCAAGTAACATTTTGAAAGGGGAGATGAACGTTGTGATTTTGAAATAGGAATATCTGTTGGACGCAGACATTAAAGGTAAGCGTCCACAGGTCGGCATCGTACGTATCGGACGCATCGCATCAAACGGATTTCTGTATCGGCAGCGATCGGATTGCCAACGCGAGTATCAGCAATCGGATTGCCGATGCCACCTTCATCGCGTCCACTGATCGGCATTCCGTATGACGTCATCGGTACGCATCGCATGTAGGCATTGCCGATGAGCCGTCCGTACGATGCGGATCAGTGGACGCAGTTGTATGAGTTTTAATACAAGGCAAACTAAAATCCATTACGTACGATACGTCCGATACGTGTGATGTGGACCTGTGGACGCTTACCATAAGACTGCGGTTCGACTGAGGCGGAGCGGAGCAGAGTGGAGACGAGCTGTGCCGCGGTTCACCAATCACATGGCTTGAATACACATGTGTCACGTGGCCAGCCACGTGCATCAGACTTGTGATTGGTGAATCGCGGCACAGCTCGTCTCCGCTCTGCTCCGCTCTGCCTCAGTCGATCCGCAGCCTAACGCGCAAGCTTTTATAATCGACTACGAGGGAGTAGTGCGGACGATTGAAGGCTGCAATGTGGTTTGTGGTGCAATTTAGTTGGTTTCAAGTAGAATGGGAAAATATACAAATCCGTGATTAGACCTGTTGTACTGTATGGATCGGAATGTTGGGCTGTGAAAGAAATGGATGAGAAACGATTGCATGTAGCGGAGATGAGGATGTTGAGATGGATGTGTGGAGTGATAAGAATGAATAAAGTAAGGAATGAGTATATAAAAGGAAGTTTTAAAGACGCGTCTGTTACAGAAAAAACTTAAAGGGAACGGCCGTTCTTGGTATGGATATGTCATGAGGAGGGATAGCACTCATGTGGCTAAGAGAGTGATGGGTATGAATGGTGATGGATGGAGAGGAAGAGGAAGCCATAAGAAAATATGGATGGATTCTAAGTATTGATATGAAAGAAGAAGGAGTAAATGATAATGTGACGTCTGATAGAGGATAATGGAAGGAGACAACGTGTTGCGGTGACTTCAAGTAAAATGGTATAAGGGCAGGAAGATAAATAAGACATTGTGTTAATTAGTCAATTAATACATTAATCAGCACAATGACGTGGCCCCACCTAGGGGGCCAAAGCTTAATTTAAAAAATCAGTACCTAGTCGACCGAGCTGAGCTCGGGAAAAACAAATACCTACTATAGAAAATTAAAAGTGATTAATATAAGAAAAATAAAATGAGACTGTAAACATCACTGATAACAAATTAAAAAACATTTTTTGTTTTGACATCCAATTCTTTTTTTTTTAACATTTTAAACAAAACGAATAAAAAAATGAGGGAATTTAAGAATTAGATAGAAGTTTATTAAAAGAAATATGACATGAATAAATTACACTTAATACTTGTTAATATTATGATATTTGAAAATACTAATTTCTATTCTAAACTTGAAAAACCGTGATTATACAGAATTAAAGAAATCAAAATACTTGAATACACTTATGTTACTACTTTAACCCAGCTTCGTCATGTACCTAAACACAATGATAAAGAAGTGAACGAAAACATTAAAATAAACTTGTTCAAATCTAGAGTTTCAATCCACGGTCATCAGCATAGCAGTAAGCGCGTCAGCATTCGGGTGCAAATAAAAGAAAACTATAAAAAGAAACCTAGAAAAAACTTTTTCAAAAAAAAATGTAACCGCCTTCAAAAACAACCACAAAAAATGGTAAAATAACCTACAAAACTTTTCTTTCGGAAGTCGGTGACTTTTTTTTAATAGTTTCATTGTGTTTTTTGCCACCGACTTCCGAAAGAAAAGTTTTGTAGGTTATTTTACAATTTTTTGTGGTTGTTTTTGAAGGCGGTTACATTTTTTTTGAAAATATTTTTTATTTTACTCTTTTTAGTTTAAATATTTAACCACAATTCTTGTCAAATATATCATTTTCTTACAATTATGTAAGAAATCCGTAGCACCGGTAATAACATCGTTAACATCTGTTTCATTCCTTCCCTATCTCAAAAACTACTGAACCGATTTTGATGAAACTTGCAGTATTCCTTAAGTTGAACGATACCTAGTACAACATAAAAAGAATTAATTAAATCGGACTTGTAGTTCCGGAGATATGCGAACACGAACATAATTTACTAAATCAGTCGATGCCGACTCCTTACTAGAGAAGTTGTACCTTCCATCATCAGCTCATCCACCTGAGATAATGATTATCAGATGCGAATACTTGAACAGCTGTAGAAAATATATGAAAATGGTACTATGTGCCTATAAAATTTGAAGGTTGCCCTCGATTTCCCTGGGATTCCATCATCAGATCCTGACCTGATGATCATGGGACCAATTGGAAAGTATACCCTTTCAAACAAAAGAATAATTTTCCAAATCGGTTCAGGCGTCTTCGAGAAATCGGGGAACATAAATAAAAAAATAAAAAGATTCCGACGAATTGAGAACCTCCTCCTTTTTTTGAAGTCGGTTAAAAAAAATGAATAAACCCCGATAAACCAACTGACAAAACGATAACGACACAACAAATTGACAGGCCTGTAAAAAAAACAAATTGACAGGCCTGTTGGTCTAGTGGTTAGTGACCCTGACTGCTATGCCGGAGGTCGTGGGTTCGATTCCCACCCAGGACAAATGTTTGTGTGATGAGCACGATCATTTGTTCTGATATATGATAAATATTTAAGTATGTTTATCAGTTGTCTAGAACCCATAACACAAGCTCTGCTTAGCTTGGCAATAGATGGCGATTATTATTATCAAAACAAAAAAAACCCTATGTTTACCTGGGGTTTGAATCCATGGTCACCATCATGGAAGTCAACGCTTAAACACATCGGGCTACCTTGAGGTTCGCGCGACGAAATTATGAACCATATTCTTCCTCTAAATCTTTATGCGTGAAAATACAGAGAAAACGAATTTTCCCAGCCATGGGATCTATTTATATTGATTTTTCGCCCCTTTAAACCCCTATATTCCAAATTTCATCGAAATCGGTAGAGCCGTTTTCGAGAACCGGAAGCTATACATATACAAATATAGTCGTTTAATATAAAAGTAGGATAATAACAAGGGTCCGGCATTCCACATCGTGATGACCACAAATAAGTCCCAAGAATAGACCCTGAAGGAAGCTGATGTCGACCTTAGGTCGACATCAGCTTCCAACTATTTTACCCACGGTCAACTATTTATTATGTCACATGCTCACGTGTCAGTTACGCTGACCATCTTTTTATATTAGCACCAGAAGGAAAAACTAACAATGTCGTACATAAATAGATATAGTATTTTTTTACGAAATAGGTATACATTCTACTGTCTGACGTGAATCTCATTCGTGAAATATCTCTAATTTACACCCCTGATAACTAACTTTAAAGTGGGACATCAGGTACCCTCACTTTCTCAAAAAAATTAAAAAGAGAATATTGATATAGGTGCCATAAAACCAAATATTACGCGGATGAACTTGCGGGCAACAGCTAGTACCAAATAAGTAAGGTTTTATGCATTTCGAACAATCTTAAAGTATCGAACAGTTCCGAATATAAAAGCAGGTTTAATTGCCATATAAATGATTAAAGAAACTAAAACACGCCATAAAAAAAGCACGCAGTTTTTTTCTACCTCCTGAAAAGTTACTTCTTTTACACTTACGAGGTTTTCACTCTAAGGCATCGATATGTGCAGTTGTGCACCCCTTTTGCGGCACTCCTGAGTAATCTCGTATCAATTTTAATTAAGCCCTTTGAAGTTACAATTTTTGTTACTTTGGCGTCCATTTCGTTTGGAAAAGTTGATTGATGAGATTTGGCTTTGATGTTTTCTTTAATGGTTGTTTTTGTTTCTGGCTTCCGATGAAAGAGTTGATAGATACTGTACTACAGTACTTACTATATGGATAGGTGTGTACTGTATAGGTTGCTAAAAGATACCCAATAATATCTTATAATTAATTTATTATGAGAACTTAGGTCTGGTAAACGTTTATAACGTCTGACAACGTCTTTTACAAAATTCCCTTCGTACACAAGGCGACGCAAGTCTCCGTAAGGTATCTATCGGAGACTATCGCAATTCAAATCCAGGTTCGTACACAGGCACTAGGGCATGCAGAACCGGGTCCAGTTCTCAATTTTATTGTGCATGCTGTTTATTGTTCTGAAGGGAAACGGAACCGGGTTACCCGGTTCTACCCGGTTCCAAGCGACCAAATCTTTTTTTTTTATTAATAGTAATTTAAAATTTGTTGAGGAGTCGACTGTATACCTACTGTGAATACAGTATACAGTGCTAGGGGGCAATCCAAGTACTGATTCAATTAATTTTATAAATATGTATTTAACAATTTAATTTTTGTTTTATTTCCTAAATAACCACCACACATTTTTCTAAGTTCCCATTTTCCCTAAACTTTCACTCAGATAGCATTAATTATAAAGTACTTAATAAATGGTGACAGTAATGATACCAACTAAAAAATGGTATAAAGCTCTCAAACGCCGTGGGTAATATTTTGTTAACTTCATTCTTTGGCATCTAAGTCGAGCCAAAACGCAACTTTTGTATTTTCGCGCATTTTATTGAAAATATTATTGTAATCACCACTTTATATAAAATTTATTATAATATTATTATACAGAACAGAAGCAAGGCACAGGAGTGTGGTTTTCTCAACGAGCAAAATGGCAAGAGATAGCTCGGAGTTTCTTTGCGGGATAAAATCCGGAACAAGGATATTCGGCGAAGAACCAGAGTCACCCACAAAGCTCGTAAGATTTGCGAGTTGAAGTGGCAATGGGCAGGCCACATCGCTCGTAGAACTGATAACCGATGAGAAAAAAAATACTCGGACCGGAAGACGCAGCGTAGGCAGGCCTCCCACTAGGTGGACCGACGACATCGTGAGGGTCGCGGGCAACCGATGGATGCAAGTGGCGAATTGTCGTTCGGCGTGGCTGTCTAAGGGGGAGGCCTATGTTCAGCAGTGGACGTCTTCCGGCTGATGATGATGATGAAATTGAGCATTGCCATATGACAACTGACACTTATGATGTTCCCAATGCTTCATTCTTTGGCAGTAAAGGTTATTTTATTATCTATTTTTTTACGACGCTGACTCACTACAAACCTCCCCTCTTCATTCAGTTGCCTTCTCGTTCCAGAATACTTTAAGACAGTTTTTGAGCCCGGCAGGCATGTGGCCCTGCTGAGCCCAGCTACGCTATTCCCTATGAGAAATCTCATCCCTGGACTCATTATTCTTTGACGAGGCGACTTTGAGATCGTCCGAACATGCAGCGCAAATAGTGAGCGCTATTAGTGTCGCTGTCAGTAGCTTAGTGAATAGGTGCGATTATACTCGTATTCCTAGTAAAAGTAATTACAATAGCAGTCATCTCCTCAGTAAAGGAGTTTTTATTGTAAATAATGATCTTTCACTTGGACAGTACTTAATTAACACTCGTATCGTTACGTCATTGAAATCCATATTGTTGTTCATTAATATCTGACCTCGGGCGGTGCCGGGTTGGATAACTACATAGTTTATATTGTACAAACTTTCGCTGCTTTTTCGCCTGACATTCGTGGAATGCGACTATAGGTTTTTTAATGTATTATGGTAATCATTTCCTTGTTTATTTATTATTATTTTTTTAATGAAATATGACTAGAGATGTAAATATATATTATGTTACGGTAGTTTAAATTAGGTCCTGAGCCCGTATGTTCGACTATTTTATATTTATAAAAGTAATCCTTATCCTTACTCATACTATAATGCGAAAGTAAGTGTTTTTGTTACCATTTTACGCTTTAACCACTGAATCGATCATGCTGAAATGAATATACGTTATCAGGTATACAAAGACGGACATAGGGTTCTAATAGACCTTACCACAAGACTTCTGTATTATATTTAGCGTACTTGAAGTATTTACTGCGTTTATTGTATGGAAAAATGAAAAAAAAAACACCTCTAAGGTACGAACGATGAACTAAATGTTTTTCTATTATATTCTAATTCTATCTTTCAAATAAATTAACGTCAAAGTTTCAGTTTACTTTAAGTAACAAAAACGTAAAGTTCTAGTTCGTGACTTTATTTCACAAACTGGAACTTTCTTTCCATACAAAAAAAAAAACGCTGTGTAGGTACATAATTCAAGTACGCTGTAAATAAATTACAGAATTGTTTCCGAGTAAAAAACATTATAATTCATGTGATGGCTGCATGGCTAGACATGAGCGTTCCAAACTGATCGTTTAATTATAAAAACTTCAGGCATCAGGTAGTTCAAGTTTAATACATATTTCTACCCACATAATTTTGGACCCCCGGTTACCCGGTCGTTTCTATCTTTAGAGTTGTGCTTTTCCACCAGAGATGTGCTACACTACGTTGCTGCAGATGCGTTTGATATCCACCAATCATTCATTGGTTTACATAGCACAGCACTGGTGGAAACGGATTCAACTAAGATGTATTTTTTACATAGAAGGATGCGTGCTATAGCTGCCTGCTTTGGCTGCGTGCTTGTGTGCTATTTTGCGTGATATGGAGGCGTGCTATGGATGCGTGCTATGGGTCGTTTTCCTTACTATCGATGCATCGCATAGCTCGAGCTGCGCATCTTCCTAGCGCAGCTACATTGCGGCGGAGCATCTTTAAAGCACATCTTACTCGCACCGCTACATAGCGTAGCATCAGTGGAAACAGCTTTTAAATTCTCGCAGCACATCTACATAGCACATCCCTGGTAGAAAGGCACCCTTAAAACTGAAACGTGCAGAGATGGTATCGCGGCAGAAATGTCATGAACATAGTCTAACAAGGCGGGCTACCGACACTTCAAAGTTCTAGTTTGAACTGTGGTCGAACCCTCACAATTTACTAACTGCAGAGTTAAAAGCTGTTATTTCAGGAGGTTATTTAAAATGTAGCAATGACTGAGAATTTTCAATAATTCAACCGCGAATAATGCGAACCCATTTACGGCTTTTTTTATATTGCAAGAGAAATTGCATATAATTACATAAATATATTATGTTTCCACCACAACACATTATTTATTTATAATTCATGATATCAAATATTGTAAAACATTATTTACAGAGTAAGTTTGGACTGTCTTGTCCATTTTTTCCCATCATTCTCCAACCTTTGCCAATGGGTGTAGAATCATTTCTTTTAATATTAGACGTTCAAAAGTGCCTCTTCGATTGTCTAATTGAACTAAATGATTTGATTTTGACTTTGAACAATTAGTCGACTTGGTGGGCGAAAAAGAATAAAAATGATCTCGCTCTGGAAATCACACGACTGAGTAAATCTTCAGAAAAAGGAAAAAACATAGATACGAATGGTTTGGTAAAAAAGCCAATACTCCAAATAAGAATTAATATAAAGACACAAGTCTTGCACAAAAAATCAAGCCAAACCTTAAAAAACCATTACCAAAAACTTTTTAGTCCAAAAGTACTCAACATAAGAACAACAGAAATTACAAATACTGTGACCATAAATTGTGGTCTATGCCCTTATCTGTGTCGATAAGAGGCGGCCATCTTGTCCAGCACACACAATGGATTACGTAAGGCGTTCCGAAAGGGCAGTGGGTTCGAAACTCGAGCGAGACAATGCCTTGGATGAACTTAATTATGGGTCTTGTGTTACATGTGAAGTTATTGTTTTTTATGTAGCATTACAGCGATAAACAAGCATACAGCCCACCTGATGGAAAGCGGTCGTCTATGGACGCCTTCATCACTAGAAGTATCGCCTGCGCGTTGCCTTCCTTGCAGAAAATTTACACGCCATTTTTGAAAAGCCCCATGTTGTAGCTTATTGAGAAACCGGAAGGACTCATTTGATATACTTAAATAAGGCCCCTCTTTGTCCGCTGATGCGTTTAATTTTACTTCACCCCTCGCCCCCATTTATACTGCCTGTGTACAGTTATGTTATGATTAAGTACATCACTTGTCAGACAGACGGGAGGTTGCGGGTAACCCCACCGATCGATCGTCTATCAAATTAAGGTAGAGGTACCTATGTTTGGAAACTGGGGCCTAGACCGCGGCTTCCTATAAACGGATTTAATTTTATTTGAGTGGACGCGTGGGGTGATTCGAAAAAGAACTTAAACAGAAAATTGTTTGATATGATGTTAATGTTGTAAAGTTAGTGTTAGAGTCGCCAAGCAGAGCAGCTAAGATTCAGGGGGAAACCGCGGATGTTATTATAAAAATAAAAGCATGTGACACAAGAATTTTAAAAGAGAAAGAATAAAATGAATTGACCACCTCAAAAAAATACAAACTGTCTAAAATCAACGTTATCTTTTTTGTAGGCAAACCACTACAAATATAAGTGCGTTACATAATTATATCCAGATCAGTTTAAACTTATTGCAACAAAATAATTTATTTTTCTTAAGAAACACCACTTTCAACACAATTTTAGTGTCTGTTACTTCGAAGTCAGTGACAGCAGCTAGCTATTTGTAAATTCTATTCCGATGAACCATTAGCTTAGCTCTATTTCTAACTAAGGCTGACTTAAAATGTATCGCTCTGAATAGGAAAGGGTAATTACATTTGAGTGACTAAACACGGACGTGTAGGTCAGGTATTGTTACTAAGTGACATTTCGGAAAGTGTAGGTAGTGTTGTCAGAAATGAATGATGTAATTTTTATTTTAGAGTGTTTTAAAGGGCGTGATTTGATATTTTTTTGGGTTCACCCTTGTTTGGTAGAACAACTTTTGATATAATTTTACTAATTCGAACAACTTTTGAGAAAATAATCAGTTTGTATAATATCGGTTAACTTAATTTTCACTTCATCGAATATTTAATTGCGATAACAAAATTTGCGCTATTGATCAAAAGGTATAATGTTCATTTGATGTAATGTTCAGTTGGTTTAACATTTAGTTTATCGAATATTCGATTATTGTAATGAAATGCAGAAAAGAAAACATTGTAAATATTTTTTCCGTCGATCTACCTTGGTAGGTGGTAATCAGTATTTTAACTAAGGATGCAAGAGCGAGCGAAGCGAGCTCGGGACTCGGGGCACCCCGACTCGGACAGGTTAGGTTCGAAGGGGATGGCGGGGTCTGAAAGACCCCGCCATCCCCTTCGTGCTAGGTTACTTTAAACCTTGCAAACAGAAATAGGAGCTCCGCGAAGCGGGCCTCCGTCGAGCTACCTTGGTAGCTACCTTGAACCTTGGTACCTTGGTTGCCGATTACTATCTAACCTTCGAACCTAACCTGTCCGAATCGGGGTGCCCCAAGTCCCGAGCTCGCTTCGCTCGCTCTTGCATCCTTAGTAAAATTGCTGATACCACTTACCAAGGTATCTCGACCGAGCCCGATTTTTTAATAGACAATGAAAGGAAACCAATTATTAATTAACTGAATATTCGGCACGATATTTCGACTAAATCATTATTAGTCTAGTGGAACATTAGTTAAAATAAAATTAGTGCATTTGAAAATTCGGTCAAATGAAATTATTTCAAAGAAATAAATATGCTAAATAAAAATTTACCAATTAATTATTCGGTGCAATGAATAATTCTACGAAACGGCTATAGTGTAACCAAAATTAGCCGGAGTGATTTTCGACGAAATGTTGTTCTACCAAACAAGGGTGAACCATTTTTTTGACTGACTTTGCCGCAATGTTTGTGTAATGACCTCTTTTTCAAAATTTTTAAAAATCATAAATGAGTCCTCCTCCTCCCACCCCGGGCAGGGCGGGAGGTACTGTCAGACTTGTACTGACTAAAATCCACGGTGTCCTTCAATAGCCCTTTATGTTCCGGGGTCACGGTAAGGAAATAGGTCCCGCGACCCCAGGCTTTGGCCCTCTAGAGGGGCCCCGTCATCATGCTGACGCTCTTTGAGGCGCGCGTGGAACACGACGCGCCGTCGACCCGGGCATGGTCCATGGTCGGACAGCGAGTTGCCCTTTACTCGCTATCCGCATGCCCGCGCCTACGGTGGCCGGAGATCGTCTGCCGACGTCCGACGCCGTAGGCATCTACCACTGCGGTTGGGGCGGAGGGAGGACGCTGTCCTCTCCCGCTCGCGGCCCGCCTCCTCCTTCGCGAACATTACTGCTTCGCAGAAGGAGGCGACCGCTTCCCACTCCGTCTCGTCCCGCGGCATGGCCTCTCCTCTGAGTTCTCCGCCTATCGCCTCCGTGAGGACACGGTGGTGCTCTGCCCAAGCGGGGCAGTCCTGCACCGTATGCTCCTCCGTATGACTTGATCTCTTAAAAAAAATAGGTATTCAAAGTAAGATGATAAAGATTGTTAACATCATTAAAAAAGGGATTGGGTGGTAGCCGGTCCAAAACCTTCAAACCCCATTATCTAGCCATGCAAACACGAACTACATGACACACAACAAAATTAGCACGTTGGTAAGTGCCCTAGGTTGCCAGATGTTTCATGCGATGATACTCAAACCGTGTTATGATTTAGTTACTGGTCGGGGTTCGGTAGGATTTAGTTTCCAAAATGCTTTTCGCGCATGGTTAATAATGTTAGTTGTTTTGCGGTTTTTCGGCACGGGCTTGCATACGGCGAGTAATTATTTCTTACTGTTCCCAAAGCTGGGCAAAACTCTCCCACATGACTTCTACTCTTTGAAAAGGTTGTATAATAAATATAAAATATCAAACTGTGTGCCAGACAGTTTTCCCTAACTCTGTTAGCGAAAACTGTCTCATCAACAAATATACTCGTAAGTCGAGAATGTCGAGATGGAACTCAAAGGGATTCAGTAGACTGGACTAAATACAACTTCAATAACTCCAACTCGTGACGAGTCCTTTAAACGGAATGCTTCAAAATCAGCAAACGGACATAATACAGGTTGAGTCAAATTCCCCTCAATAGCGAACAACAGCAGACGTGTGTGCGATGTTCTGTTTGTCAAACTGCTTTATTTTAAGATCCATCTAAATTATGAGACGGTTTTTGTAAATATGACGCCGCATCAGATGTATTGGGCGTACGCGGTGCGACGCAAACATTAGCGGTGAACCGCGCAAGCGATAAACGCCAGTAATCCAGCAGTCGCCGTCGCGTCGTCGAAGCGATTTCTAACGTTAATTCCATATACACACATCAAAAGTGTCTAGGGATCAAGCATTTTTATGCGGATTTCTTGAGATTGAGATGTGGCTTTGTAATAAATTTATGATTTTATAAATTTATATGGATCCTTTTTGGTGCATTTCATAATTTGAATCAGGAACTGTAAATCAAATTCGAGTAAAAGATGAAAATCAGCTGTCAATATTTTCCCTATAAAAACATACAACGCATTGAAGACATTATTAGTGCTACTGTTTCCCTACTACTGATTAAAACCAACGTTATTATGGAGCGGCGGCGTCATTTAAGCAGGGAAGAAATGCTCAGAGCCGTGGGAATGATAGAAGCTGGTTCCCGGCAACGTACTGTGGCTTTAGCTCTGAATACAAGTCAGAGTGTTATCAGTCGACTTTGGACACGTTACCGAAGCACTGGTACCGTGGCTGAGCGCCATGGAGGACGGTATCGCTGCACCACACGGAGACAAGACCGATACATTCAAATCTTAACTCGAAGAGCTCCAACAATAACCGCCATGATGTTAGCCGTGAGGCTTCATCACTCTTCAGGGAACTTAATTAGCGACCAAACAGTCAGAAACCGCTTGCATGAAGTGAACCTTCATTCCCGAAGACCGCTACGGGTACCACCTATAGCAATGCATAATCGTAGGATTCGATATCAATGGGCTCTTGAACACAGAAATTGGGCAGAAGAACAATGGCGTTTCGTGTGCTTTTCTGATGAGTCTCGTTTTGGTATGAGACCGGATACAAGACGTATACGACACTGGAGAACCCCTGGACGCCAACAGCGATTAAAATCCTGCCAGGAAGTCCATCCTTATAGTGGTGGAACCATCATGGTATGGGCGGGTATTTGGATCGGCGGAAGAACTGAGTTGATTTGGATCAGAGGCAACCTCAACGCTCAAATTTATGCTGAGACGATTGTATCAGACGTCATCGTTCCTCTACAAGTGCAAATCGGTCCCTTATTTCAGTTAATGATTGATAATGCACGACCGCACACCGCAAGAGTTGTAAGACAGACTCTCGCCGCAGCTAACATCAATGTCCTGCCCTGGCCTGCTCAGTCGCCAGACTTGAACCCGATTGAGCATGCATGGGATATGCTACAGAGAAGAGCTCTGCCGAATATGGAGGGTATCCAGTCGCAAGAAGACCTTTTTTTGTTATTGCAACGAACATGGGCGGCCATTCCACAGCGTGATTTGGATGAACTCATTTTGAGTATGCCAAACCGATGTTCTTGTGTTGTTAGTGTTCGCGGTAGAAACACGGATTATTAATTGTTTAAGTTACCCAATAAAATTTTAAAGAAAACTGTTATTTCAGTCGTTTTTTCGAACTTTAATGTTAGTGGTTCAAATGTCAAAAATCCCTTTATTAGGAAAATGGCAAATTTCTTTATGAATGCAAAGGTGACTTGGTTTATCGTTACTGTGACAAACGATAACACTTTATTTGATGAATCCTTAAAGAACATTTTAATTAATATCAATCAGGAGAAAAGTTATTGCAAAAATATATGTTGATCCCTAGACACTTTTGATGTGTGTAATTGTTTTGTTGAAACGTGTGGCAGTTCGCCTCAGGGAGTCCATCACGAATTTTGCTCTGGGCAATTTTCACCCCGGTTAATACGGTCCGGGCAGTAGCGAGTGACACCCTGTTGCCGATCGGCTGCAATTCGATTATTTCCGCAGTCTGATGAAATGGCACATCGAGTAGGAAATGGAGGCACACTGAAATAGACAATTTGTTAATAGAATCTGATCTGTTACATGGCTTAGGGCTCAAAAACATTTCAGCCGGTGTATGAGCCTTTTTTTAGCGTGTTAAAATCATCAAATGAGTCCTCCCACCCAGGGCAGGGCAGGAGGGACTGTCAGACTTGTACTGACTAAAATCCACGGTGTCCTTCAATAGCCCTTTATGTTCCAGGGTCAAGGTACTCGTTAGTCCAAAGATCGTTTAGTCATTGCGGAGTTGTATGAGCCTGCGGCTGAAATGTTTGTTTCGGTCTTGTTTTGATTTACCAAATGTGAGGGTAGGTCCTTGTAACTCTAGATCACTAGTAACTAATATTGTTTAGTATTGGGGAAAACTACAAGCATCACAGATCCCAAAGATACAAGTAAGAGGAAGAATGCAGGTAAATGATGAAGATAGACTCGTACTACTTCTGTCTAAGTGTTAATAAAAACAAATCCTTAGTGTATATAGCCCACTGCTGGACCTCTTTCAATTTCTCCCCTGAACTCTTTCCCCACTGCTCCACACCAGCTCTCGTAGCATCGAATCAAAGTAATTTCGCCATATTTTAATTTGTTAATTTTATTTTTTGTCTCATACGAGTAGACAGTACTGTCAACAATTAATTAACGACATGCTCTCCAAATTCAATTCCACCATCGTCCCATTAGTTTAACTCTCCATGCGGTAAATTCCAGGTGATTGACAGTTTGTTCAACGCTTCCCTCATCACAAGTCATCGGACCGTCGCAAATTACGTTTTGCTGTCGTGTTTAATTTGTTCGTTAAATTAAAACATGGTGTTAACAGCGTTCGGAGAAATATTGATAAATAAAAAGTGCCGTTTTGAAACAAAACTGAGGCCAAAGCACGACTCTTCAAGTTTTTGTGACGAGTTTTTGATAAGTTGTGTCATCTTTAGCTTTACCTTGAGAATCCCATTTTTCCACTCATGTACTAGACAGCAGCCCTATGTAAGGATTTATGCCCCATTGATAAAGGCTTGCCCTCTGAACTTATACGAAACAAGTGTAACATCGATAGATCCATATCAGTCTATAAACCATATTATTTTTAAACTGTGCATCTACCATCTACTATGATGGTGGTACCAGATGCACCACTAGGGGTCTAAGGGCGAATTGACTGATCAGTACTGAAACTATTTATTAAATCCTCTATATTATTAAACCATTTGTTTAAAAAAATCTGGGATTTTAACCTACCCTTACCTAAAAGCCACTTCATCAGAATCGTATTATGAATTGCGTTGTCAAAAATGTAATGTTCTATTCTATTGCTTGAGCATTAATAGTCAAAGAATAATTTAATGTTAATTTGTATAATGATTCTGCTAACATGTCTCAGTAGCTCTTTTCCTTGCATATTTAATAAACAAAACGTGCACATAACACAACCACACTATCACTAGTTAGTATTTAATTCTTTATTATAAACGTCAGCCATGTTTTCCCGGGATTTCCAGGTGGCTCGATTGATGTTGCACCGGCCGCCCGGGCTGCGCCACCCACCGCCCACCCCCACCCCCACGAGAATCAGAAACCTGCCCTGTTCACGGTACCGGCTCAAAAGCTTTGATAATATGTTTCTTATTTGTAACATATTAAATATGGGTTTTAATTTCCGATTAAAGTTCTGTCTGTGACAGTTCTCCGCTTTGAAACGTTGGTTTGTTTGAGTTTTATTTACTTTATTTATGAACATTATTAAACTGCAATCAGAGCCTTCATGACATTTGTGAACGTTTTTAGAAAAGTAAGGAAAGAAATAAGTTTATATTACCTACCTAATTGTTAAATCGTCAGCGATAAGAACACCGCTTTTATAGGTACCCGCAGAAAATTTAATGTGATAAAAGAGCTGTGTAGTATTTTGAAACACATTATTTTTGAAACATTGAAGCAATTATGTAACTAATTCAAATTTAGTAGGTATTAGCAATTTTTTTTATAATTTTAACATTATTATTGATCTAAAAAATTAAACTGAATCCATAAACCGATCTGGATCCTTAAAATCTCATTTCATCCACGTTAAAACATTTATGGTACCATAAATCTACCCAGCATATCTTTCACTTACTTCAGCTTTTAACTGGAGTTTAAATTATTCACTAATCACCAAATTATCCTTGCCATTTACCCTGTTCTTGGGTGCACCAGTCGGCTTCCCCGATGTTAGTGAGGCCGCCAGGTCCGGGGGAATCGGTCGCATTCACCCTGATCGCAGTGCGTTTTGTGAACATCAAGGTACTAAGAAAGTTTTAATGGCAGATGCGGGGTGGCCATATAAGTTTGATTAACGACCGTATGACGATGACATAAGGTTGCGAAAGGAACGCAAAGTTGGAGCCGTACACTGACTTGAACAGAAGACGCAAAAGGTATTTCTGATTGATGTCAAGTTAGTTATATTTTAAGCTACATGCTATAGTATACGTCTGGCAATAGATGGGGAGGTTTGCGGTGCTCATATGAATTGTACAATTAATTAGTCTCTGAAATCTCCTAACCAAAACACAATAGGCATTCCTCTTTAATTAAATATTTCTCTCAAATTCATCGGGAGAATATATATCAAAATACGGTTATTGAGACATAAATGTGGTGAATATTCTGTAGACTGTAGTCTAGAGAACTATCGAGGAATATACAATCCAAACCTAATTAATATCTATTCTAAAATAAATGTATAAGTTTTTTTGTTACGCCTAATCCGTTGAACTGATTTTGTTGAATTTTGATAGAGATGTAATGAGACCTTGAAGACGGTATTACCGACCAAAGTTATTTAAAGGTGGGGTTATTTTAAGGATGGTATTATCAAACTTGCAGGGAGAGACAAACTCTGTAGTAAGTACTGTAATGAAGCGCCTGGTAAATTAAGAGCCGTTATACACAACAGTGCGAATTGCTCGTAGAAGATTAGTAAATTCTCGATGAATAGCAATTTCAAAGGTTTCATGTCCAATAATGGACTGATAAAGACTGACGATGGTAGAATACATTATTATAGTCAACAGGTACAGTTTAGAGACGTTGTAAAAGAGTCCGTATACTTTTGTTTTTTTTTTTTGTCTTTATTCTCACGTTTTTTCTTTATTTAAAATCAGCCATTCTTCATCATCGATCCACCAACTGCTGAGGACTACTGAGGTTTAACTAAAATACTGGAGAGGCTTTCTGCCTTTCTAGTGCTTATGAAAACACCATAAATATAAAACTTTATCGGGTTTTCGATTTACAAGCGCTTTTTACACAATAAAATGAAAACATCATTGCTTAAGAAACCTTCTCAAATAATCTGAAATAATGAAGGTTTTAATGAGGCACTTTAGGCACTTTGATGATTTTTCTGTTAATTCAGTTTCAGTTTTCCGAAAATTCTATAATAGACCAACGAATCCTGTGCATTTTCTGCATATTTTTGGAGCCATAATTGCTGAAATCTGCTTACTTCTTATGTAGTATTAAATGGAATTTATGTGGTATTAAATGGAATATTTGTTACTGAAAGTGGAACCATCCGCAGATAAATTAATTCCAAAATAACAGCCACCCAGGTCGATCTGCGAGGGTAAACCGCGCTTCCTGAGGTTGGTGGATGGATGGGGGATCATTTATCAAAGTTTCCTTCGTGTCTCGGAAAGATTTTAAAGCCGTTGGTTCCGTTGGTTCCGTCTATTATTGGCTTGCCAGTCAGTTGCATGTGCAGTAGCCATCAATTTATGCAACGTCAACTAAACCAGATACCAAAGTGTTAGGAACAGGACTAAATAACTCCGAAAACTAATATTTTATTTAATTTTCAGTTAAACGCTTTCAACCTGCTCGCCCACGCGTTGCATTGTGTTCTAACGACAATTGTTGCGATAACATTTTTATTAGGCGCTCTGGTTACCGCTATGTTTCTACCATAAAGCACGTAAAAATAAATTCACGGGGCAGGAAAAGTGACAAATATTAATGCAAACCTGTCTCAGGCTTGCAATAATTATTACAGATCTGAACAATGGAAATCACAATTAACAATGCTTTTAGCATTAAAGTATTCGTTTTAGGATCTAGTTCGTAAGAACGCTTTTAGCGATAAGACCGGCCATTGTGTCACGCATTTAGGCTATTTATAAGATTTTTTTTCGCTACGCATGCGTTAATGCGTTTAATATTTAAAAATAATATTTATAAGATATTGTTAATTGGATGTATCCTGTAATTTGTATGGTGTACATAATAAAGAGTATTCTATTCTATTCTATTCGTTCCAGGTTTCACGAAATGATTTTCGACAAATAATTGACGGTTTTGCAATGGCTCTTTGACGATAATCCCGGTGAATTTCACAGAGGTATCACATTGCTCTCTCAAATCATTTCAATAAACCTGTGAATGTTTAAATTGGTTTATACCGGAAATATGCCGTCACTGGAATCATTTTGTGTCTTGTTGATACATTTTCATTTGAAAAGGATAGTTTGGATATCTGAAAGTATCGGTAGTGATCGTCTGTGAAAAATCAGATATGTTAGGGATCTATTTGTGGACTTGAACATCGATAGTATGATATTTACCTTATTTCGAAAGTCTTGGACGATGCTGACACGAAATTAGTATAAAAACCTTTGTTTTCTGTATTTCTTCATGCAATACATAAGGTTAGGTTAGAAAACTAGCCAATACAAGCTCCTACCCACTGAGTGGTAAGTCACCAGTAGGTAACTGGGTTTTGGAATTCAATTAAACAGTTTCTTCATGCCATAAACTGGGCATTTCTGGGCATTTCAAACACTTCAGGCGGGCTCTGTTTGAACTACATAGTTTCTTGTAAAAATAGGCCCGTGTCAGAGGAACTGGAATGTATCTGAATTATAAAGCAAGATGGCGCTGTTTCCATAAGCTGCTGAAAACTTAAAAAACCACAAGCAACAGTTTGCGGTCCTCCGCTTTCAGCTCGCTTCGGCGCTTATTATTTCCTTATCTTGCGACTTCGAAAGGATCAGTAGTTGTAACTTGATCATAATATGATTCGCGACAATAGCAAAAGTTAACGTATAAGAATGATCAAAACATTTAGTTTTGATCATTCTTATATTAAAAAGTACCTACACTAATTTTTATTGCATGTCGCGAATCATATTTTGATGAAGTTTTAACTTGTCACTGATAAGCAAATTGCAAAAAACACATGAAAATTTGAATTTCTCGGGCTGTGTGTTCGAAGTGTGTTCTTCTGTACATTGGAGCCGAGGCAAAGGAATATTGGTGCAGCCGAGAGACACACAGCTTAACCACGTCCCAAATTAATATTCAATCTCAATCCAAATCCCATTCCTTTGTTTTTGACGGCTGCTTCTGGTTGTATATTTTAAAGACTCGGATAAGCGGTTGTTGATTGGTTATAAACAAAGATCCAACCGAAGATATCATAATTATAATATATTTTTACTAGTAAGGGCTTAATTCGGGATCTTTTTAAGATGTAAAAACCTAGTTTAATGAAATATGGTAATAATTACTGTTACTTATCAACTATGGGGTGTACTGAGTTAGTCAGGGAAAACAACAATTTATTCTAAATTGTGCCGTTGAAAAATCTTGAAAATACATTAATAAAGAGATTAAGAGTTTTACTGCATTATGGTACACATCTGTTAAACTCTTATCTAAAAGTGTAAGTGTAAAACATATATTATGTCAACGACAAATGCCGTTTTGCAGCAGCCACTTTTTTGACAGAATATGATTGTATTTAATGTTGTTCAAAAATAGAGCATTATCATCGTAATATCAGCCTGAGCCGTAGGCTGTCCATATCTGAACATAGGCCTCCCCAATAGATTTCCAATAGGACCGGTTAGAATCGGCTAGTACCCAGCGTGATCCTGTGGTCTTGATCAGATTCTCTACAACCTTATTACACCTTGAGCCATTCAAAATCCGTAGCTTTTTTTTCTTTTACATCTACCATGTAAAACAATCATCAAGTGAATGTCCTCCCGCCCAGGGTGCGACGGGATCTGTCAGACTCGCACTGACTAAAATCCACGGTGATCCTACAATAGCCCTATACGTTCCAGGGCCACGGTTACCTGTTTAGATAGTCCCGCAAAAGTGAGTCTTCAATTAAGTATTTAGTTTGAAACCTACAACTTAATGATGATTAATCACTGGCAAACATTGTCAGTTCTACCTTAGTACTTACCTTTTCATTACCAGTCGTAATTCCAACTGTACTGGCACCGGAAGTGGATACAGTGCAGCGTGACTAATATATGTAATTAATGAGTCCTTCTTTTGATAGTTTTGCGTTGAACGAAGACGAGTTGTCCAGTAATGCATGGTTCTGACCACAAACTTGTAATTCATTGTATTACATTGTTAGCTGGTAATGAGGTTATTGTGCTCTGTACCTAAAGGCTCTACAATATTGCATTCTCTTCATTGCAAATCTAATCTATTTTTTCAATTTTTATATTTGAAAAAGGGTCAATTCGAATCCGAATGGGAAATTGCTTGTTAAAAACGTTGCGATCAATAACGAAACCTTTGATCCTACCCTTCATGCCCCTCTGCTCAAGCTGCATGCACTGCTGGCGGACAAATAAGCCCCTTCGTGCACAAAGCGACACAAGTCTCCGATACCTTACGACTTTTGTATTCAGGCGACTATCACAATACAAATCCATAGAGGTTCATACACAGGCACGCGTCAATGGATATCAAAGTCGTAAGATATAGGAGACTTGCGTCGCCTTGTGTACGAAGGGACTAAAAGTGAAGCCGAGAATCCGCACTGAATGACTTCAAAGAAGTCTGTAACAGCGAGAGGCATCAATAATATACAAACCAATATACTGTATAGATCTGGTTTTACAGCATAATAATTCTTATTCGACCGCACAGCTGCGAATTGAAAATGGATCATTTAGGGTTATAGAGTACAGTGTCCAGTATTGTGAGTCTGGATCATTTAGGGTTAAATACAATAGGGTACAATGACCAGTATATTCGCATCCTTTTCATTTGCGAGATAATGAACATAAGGAGGGTTAACTTCAAGTTGTACAAAGCAACGGTGTAGCTTTTTAAATAATTTATATGAGCATCAGTGTGAGTAGGTACTTACTTTATTTGAGGAAATCCTGTTCTGAAAAGACGTTGATATTTCAAGGGTGTTTGGACCGATCGCCTCAGTCAATTATGTTTCTTTTGCGGAGTTTTATCATCATCATCATCAGCCTACAAATGTTCCCCAGCCCAGTGCGGATTGGTAGATGTCACATGTCTTCGAATTTTTGGTTCTAGGACATGCCGGTTTCCTCACGATGTTTTCCTTCACCGTTTTGAGAGCAGTTGTGTTGAAATAAATTACACAAAGTAATGCGCCTGACGGGGTTCGAACCCACGACCTACAACTCGTAAGTCGAGGCCGATACCACCTAGGCAACCACTGCTCTAGTTTTATATTATAAGTGAATTAAAATGTAGACTTATCTGCCATAGCCACAATTATAACACTATATGATCTCAAACATTAAAATAATAACAACGACTATTTGGAAAGAGTTCAGAGAAAAACTACCGGTAGTTTGTAAGTCCAGGCTTTAGATTCAAGGCAAATCCGCAGGAGCGACACACGACGTCCTCTAGATTGACCTGCGAGAAGCGATTTAAAAAAAAACTGTTTCCTAAAATAAACGAACCGCCTTTAAAAACCATTGGAAAAAAGTGTGAAATAACTTTCTTTTCCGGAAGTCGGTGTTTTTGAATTTTAATTCATTTTGCCACCCACCGACTTCCGACCATTTTAGTTCATTTATTTAACCTCTTCAAAATCCCTAATTTTGTCAAATTATCTCTTGTCAAATACCTAATTCTCTTACACGTGCACCAGAATTTTGTAAGATTTGTCTACTTAAACTATGTTACAACCAGCCGTAGTAACATCGTTCACGTACAATAAGCAAAAAATGCTCATTCATATCAAGTACTGAATCAAAGTGAATTTAATTTAATTTTTTGTTGATTTTTAAAAACCGTTTGTACGATTTCGATAAAATTTTCAAAAATATTGTTTCGGTTGGCAAGCGACGGAGTTATGCGCTAACAAACATAAAAAAAATAATAATAACATCCAAATTGAGAACTTCCTCCTTTCTTTGAAGTCGGTTAAAAAAACCACAGTACTAAAATTCGTGCATTTTACAAAGCCGCATCTATTACTTCGTAAGTATATAGGTATATACACATCACGAGTATATACATCCATCACGATTCTGATACTAATTGAGAGCACAAGCAACCGTCCAATATTCGCAAACCATTAATTTAATACTCCCTACTTCCCCCTGTCTGGTCTGTTTTTAATCCGACGCATCCATTAGTGTTGTCCGACCGTAACTTCAAAAACCGCCTTTGTTGCTTCGAAGTCAATAATTCGGATCGTAATTGAATGTACAATACTAGGTAACAGTAGCGTAGCTAGGCAGGGGCGAAGCGGACCTTAGCCTAGCACCAAAGCAGGGAAGGGGCCTCGTACTTTTTTTTTTTTTTTTAATAGCCTGTTCTGTCCCACTCCTGGGCAAAGGCCTCCCTCCACGCCTCGTACTATAATAAAAAAAAAAGAAAAAACTATTTACTACTAAGAAATTAACATGAACTGCAATTACGAGTATAAACAGTATACTTGTAGTGTCCGATGAGTGGGAACGGAAAGAACCTAAGAAGCCTCGCAATGCTAATGTCGCCCACAATCACGTTCACATCTAGCGCCTCCGCTGCTTGCGCGAGGGGATATTGCAGGATGACTTGGTTACGATTTATTAGTATCTAGGAACTGAAGGAGTCAAAGAGGCCTCGCAAAGCTGATGTTGCTGACAATCGCATTAAGAGGCCTTACAACCTCAAATGGCTTAGCAGAATCCTCTGATACGCCGAAAATAATGCAGCATTAATTTTGAAATAAATATATGGTAAAGTTGAGGATTCATGTTAGGTGTTAAGTTTGGCGAAAACATGATTCCATAAAATTTTCTCTATAGAAAAAAAAAAACCAAAGTTACCTCTAAACTGAACAATAAACCGCTGGCAATCTTGGGGGAACCAAATCATCTTACAACAAGGGGTCTCGCGCGAGCAGCGGAGGCAAGTCATATTTTTCGCCCTGAATGAATAGGGCCTCGCGAATGCGTCTTGCGCTCTCCTAGATCGGTCTCACTACGCCACTGCTACATAGGTAACGTCCAGTATTCAGTTCACAACAGAATCCACCTAATTTGATAGGACTAAGCCTATTGCACTGGGACGTTTTAATCCGAACATCCATGAGCCATATCCATTCGAACGCAGAGGTGCTGTCGAGCAATTGCGGGATTAACAGAAGAAAATACTCTATCTGGCTTTATTTGATGAGCTGTGTGTGACTGTTTGTGTTGCGCATATGTAAGGAAGAGAAGGAGATAAGAAATCGGTAGCCATGAATCATTTAATTTTATCACGCAGGTAAAGCTTGGCATTCACGATTTATTGACCGATAAATTGTAGTTTCCTTTCAGAGATTTCTTGATTTACCTACTCGTCTCAAAATGTTTCATATTTATTACTTTTAGGCGTTCTAAAATATCTAGCTTCTAATGGTATGCTTTAAAACCCGAATGATAAGCAATATCTTCAAAGGCATTTCTTTTTAGCGTGGCAAAATCATCAAATGAGTCCTCCCACCCAGGGCAGAGCGGGAGGGACTGTCAGACTCGTTCTTACTAAAACCCACGCTATCCTTCAATAGCCCTTTTCGTTTCGGTGTCACGGTAATTCGTGAGTCCCGCGACCTCGGCAGGCTTTGGCCCTCTAAAGGGGGCCCCGTCATTATGCTGACACTCCTTGAGGTGCGCGTGGAACACATCACGCCGAAGTTCATCTTTACTCGCTGAAATTATTATTTATAATATATCCACACACATACTAATTCATTCTATAATCAAGAAACCACCTTCACTGAAGTAGTATTAATAAAAACATGTGCAGGTTTCCCGAGAAAGTTTAAGTAAAAGCATAATGCAAGAAAAATAAGTCATCATTAGAAGCAGCGCAAAAACCTTTATCGCTAATTGAACTTTATCGCAGGCTTTGAGAAAATTATACCTACATATGGGCGTTATTATAAAGAAATGTTGTCGGTACGGACGGGTCTACAGATTCTTACTGATCGTTTTGGGAAGAACCTGCCTGAACGGAAAATCTGCCTAGAGTAACCATCATGACTTCCAATTCGTCAGACAACGATATTTTACTTCTCAAGAAAGGTATATTTTTTTTCACTAAGACGATACTGATGCCGAACTATATTTAAAACTGTAAAATTCTTAACCCGCATTAATCGGTACAGGTAGTTAAGTACCGACCTGTGTCTTTATTCTATAACATTGATTTATATCACCTGCACATATCCATACCAGCTTGTCTGCACCGACAACCTGCTTCTAAAAAGCACCCTATTACAGTTGAAATATAACCTCTTAGATGCGAGAAATAAATAGAAAATTATCCTTGAAACGGAGTGAATCCCCACTTGAGACAGGCAGCTATTCCAGTTATCCCAATTAAATTATTACTGCAGGAAGAAAACAAGTTTGAAGAGGTTGTGCTTTTATTTCCACTACCCTCCGTTAATTGAGCCCCGTTTTCTGAAAAATGCTGTTATATCTTTGCTTTAGAACTAATTGACTGATACGTAGGTACTTTTTTTTTTGAAACAAACCCACCACGCTTTTCCCAAACCACTGCAACTCCTGAAAGCCAGAATCAACAGTGGCAACCACCAGAAAAGCGCCGAGACAATGAAGCTCGACGTGTCCCGGAGAATGAATTTACCTGTCTTGGATCCTGCAACGAAATTAATCAGAAAAGAATAGTGGAGGAGTAGGAAAAATATGTTTCCACTTCCCTCCATGTCAAGCAGGAGACAGAACAAAACAAGGCCAATAGGCACAAAGGGACGTTACAACTGGGAGAAGCCCAGTTGCCTAGCACCATGGGTAAAAATGACTACTAATATTAATGGATCCTACGTAGGTACTTATTTATTACTAGCTGTTGCCCGCGACTTCGTCCGCATTGTATTTGGTTTTATGGCACCTATACCAATATTCTCTTTTTTAATTCGTTGAGAAAGTGAGAGTACCTGATGTTCCACTTGAAAGTTTGTTATAGAATCTATAACAAACTTTAAAGCAAATGAAATGAAAACTTCCAGACACACAACACTTTATATACGACATTGGTAGTTTTTCCCTCTGGTGCTAAAATAAAAAGCTGGTCAGCATTACTGACAGGCGAGCATGTGTTATATATAGTTGGCCGTGGGAAAAAGAGTTGGACCTTAGGTCGACATCAGCTTCCTTCAGGGTCTGTCCTTGGGACTTATTTATGGTGATCGCGAAGTAAGCGGCTACCGGGAATTGTGTGAGTTTGAACTGGAAAAAGAAATTGTTGGAGATGAGTGGTATTCACGGTATCAACGCAGTTTCCCCTGAGCCACATCCGGTGAGAATTTCAGCTTCGCTTAAATTTCTGTGTAATGCAGTAACTATTAGTCGCGTTCCATTGCACAATTTTGGTGGAGTTAGATTTCTTAGAAGCATTATTATTACTTTTAGGTTATTTTATGGGCTCGAGGACCACAGGCAGTTAATGAATTTAAAATCTCGAGTGGGTAGTTGCTGGCATCATCCTGATTGACGACGTTATTGTATGACGTGTGAACCACATCATTCCCAACAATTTCGGCTAATATGTTTTCATTTATTGCAGCGGTTCGGTCATTTTTTTAGTATCGCACGATCAAATAGCCAAGAATTTTCCTGAAGTGTTATACTTGACGGGACTCCGAATACGTAACTTATCAATTCTTCTTACAACGGGCAGTGTCTGCCGGAATTTTCCGGAGAACAGTACCTACCGTGATATTGTCCATGGGTCTATCATCATGGCGTATGTCTCAAAGCGTTCTGTCCACGGCCTCGACGGCTTTTTTGTTCGACATGGTACATTCAGACGATTACATTTTTTTTAGCGTGGTAATACATCACGTGGAACACAACGTGCACTCTTACTCGCCGCCCGCATGGCCGCGCCTACAGTGGCTGGAGATCGTGTAGCGACGTCTGTCGCCATCGGCGTCTACCGCTGCGGCTGGGCTGGAGGTGGACATTGTCCTCTCCCTCATGCGTCCCGCCTCCTCCTTCGCTAGCATGACTGCTTCGCAGAAGGAGGCGACTGCTTCCCATTCTGTCTCGCCCCGCAGCATCATGGTCTCGACCAATACTAAGCACGAGAGGTCACCGATTATCGTCGTAGTGAGGACACGGCGGTTCTCTGCCCAAGTGGGTAGTCCTGCACCGTATGCTCCACCGTGTCCTCCAGGCGATCCACGCAGTGGTGACACCCAGGCGATTCTTCCTTCCCTATCCGACACTGCTACCTCCCGAAACTTTCGTGTTCGTTGAGGACCTACGTCATGTCGTAGGTCAGGCGGGACGCCGTGACGCCTATCCAGCCACTCCGCGCCGCCACCGCGGTTGGGGCTAGGGTTGCCAACCGTACTATAATATACATATAGTACCTATTGTACTATATTTAGGGTCTCCGTACTATATACTTTTGAAGAAATATACAGGGTGCAATCTTAGTCGTGGGCAATACTTTAATCTAAGACTCTAGTCACGATACTGATTTTATTAGGGCTAATAATTCGCAAATCAAAAATGTTTTTAATGCAAGTTTGGAAAACCTTAAAAATGTTTTAAGTCACATTGCATAGGCATAATGTTGCAAATAAACACTAAAAGTAATAAAAAAAATCTTAATCCCCAATAAGTCTTGAAGTATCCAAATTTTAAAGCGCAGTATAACGCGTGTACGCGCCGCGTTGATACTTTGAGACACTTATGAATTTTTTTAAGGTTTTACATACTTGCATTAATAATGCTTTTGAGTTGCGTTAAATACATTCAGTATCGTTAGTAGAGCATTAGATTAAAATATTGCCCACGACCAAGATTGCACCCTGTATAGTACGCGAAAATACTATAATTATTTCCGTACAATAGCTAAATGTTTATATTTTGCGTTTCTATTTCATTACTAAAAAATAAAAAAAAACTTCCTGCAATTTACGAACACTAAAAAATATGGAAGAAGTGCAAAAAAATATAGTTTAAAAAAATAAATAAGTAAAAATATAACTTTAGTCTATTTTTTAAATGCTTCCCTACTAAAATACTATATTTTTTTGAAGCGCACTATATTTTTAATGACTTTTTCAAAAAAAAATACTATATTCTGTCAAAAAAATGTTGGCAACCCTAGTTGGGGCGTGCCCGGAACTCGGTTGCGACAGTCGCTCTCTCCATATTGCCCTGTGATCGCGCCGGAGTTCTTTCCTGGGATTCATCCTGGCGATTGTATTGTATTGTATAGCGGGCTGGTATCCGCAACTCCACGTCATATGCGTGTATTTTGCGTGCGGATGAGATGATCATTCTCCTGGCGATGCGCCTCGATAAACGCGGTGGAGGGCCGTCGCCTCCAGGGAAAGACTACATTACAATCCTGAGACACCTTTGCTTTGTCACAGTTTCATGACTACGAACACGTTGAGTGTTGCAGTGTTGTCTTAGTCAAATAAGATTTTAAACAACAAAAAAACAAAAAAAAAATATGCATCTTACTTTGTTAGTGACGTACAACAGAGACTGCTCATCAGGCTGAACAACTTTGCTAAGACGTCATTCCTTTGTAGCTGGGCTCTTGGAATTCCACAACAGGTGTTCCAGATCTTCAATTTTTATACGTCAACAGAGAGTGCTCATCAGGCTGACCAACTCTTGCTAAGACGTCATTCCTATATATGTTATAGTGTAGCTGGGCTCTTAGTGTTCCACATCAGGTGTTCAAGATTTTCAATTTTTATACGTCAACAGAGACTGCTCATCAGGCTGAACAACTTTGCTAAAACGTCATTTCTTTAATGTTATAGTGTAGCTGGGCTTTTGGTGTTCCACATCAGGTGTTCCAGATCTTCAGTTTTTATATGTCAACAGAGAGTGATCGTCAGGCTGAACAACTTTGCAAAGACGTCATTCCTGTATATGTAATAGTGTAGCTGGGCTCTTGGTGTTCCACATCAGGTGTTCCAGATCTTCAAATTTATTCCCTCAGCAGAAAATGCTCATCACGCGTAACAATTTTTGCTATCGCACCATTTTTGTATCTCTTATAGTTTAGCTGGTCCGTTGCGGTTCTGCACCAGGTGTTCAAGTTTCCAAGATAAATTATAGCCTATGTGTTGGCCAGACTTAATACCTATACAACAAAAAAAAAAATCATTCAAATCCGTCCAGTACTTTTTGAGTTTATCCCGGACATACATACAGACAAACAGACAAACAGACAAAAATTCTAAATACTATATTTTTGGCTTCGGTATCGATTGTAGATCACACCCCAAGTATTCTTTTCAAAAAATATTCAATGTACAGTTTTGACTTTCCTACTATTTTATTATATGTATAGATTGTTAAATTTTGACGGCACGGTTAGCGAAGTGGCTGAGTGATTGGACTGCTGCTGTGCGTGTCGAGGGTTCAATTCCCGCACGGAACAAATATTTATATGACCTGCAAGTAGTTGTTCCGGGTCTGGGTGTTCGTGTATGTAAGTTTCTATGATTGTAAATGCACCCACGAAACAGGAGAAATTCCTAATGTCGGGCAAAGTTAAAAGAAAAAAAACTTTTGTACACGGGTTCGCTCGCGTTAGTTTAGAATTTGATTATTAATGTGGCAATCTTTTCTTTGGAACAGTACTTTCTTTTCGGGATGAAAAGTACATGTATACGCATCAGTTCAGTGGTTTAGGCGCAAAACAGCAAAAAGTAAATACACACATCAAAAGTGTCTAGGGATCAACATATATTTTTGCAATAACTTTTCTCCTGATTGATATTAATTAAAATGTTCTTTAAGGATTCATCAAATAAAGTGTTATCGTTTGTCACAGTAACGATAAACCAAGTCACCTTTGCATTCATAAAGAAATTTGCCATTTTCCTAATAAAGGGATTTTTGACATTTGAACCACTAACATTAAAGTTCGAAAAAAAGACTGAAATAACAGTTTTCTTTAAAATTTTATTGGGTAACTTAAACAATGGGGAAGGCAAGTGTCAAAGTGACAAGTGACAGTTTGGTCCCAAAAGAACTGTCAAATCAAAGGAATTTTCTGAAAAAAGACGATTTATTGATGTAAAATGACTAGATGTTGTGTAATAAGCTGTAAAAATGATGGAACATACAAATTTCCGACAATTCACACTATCAAGAAATAATGGGAAGCTGCTGTGACTGCCTTGAGAACAAAAATTGAATTATAACTAAGGAAAAGCTATATAATAAACGAATATCCAGCCTTGCGAAGCCGAGACAGGCCGTTAGTTGAGTTTATTAATGAAATTCTATGATTATACCATAACTAAACAATCGAATACACTTTTCAAAATAATATCTACTTTTCTATTGAAGGTTAAGTACCAGTATTGCATCGCTCCATAAATCATGAAATGGTTCGTCTGGCAAAAGAATTATCACCTGGAACGAGTTTTGTGATAGTTGTGGTGTTAGGAAATTAAATATATTGTGATATTTCTCGAATCTAAATAGAAAAACTTTTTCAAAAAAAAATGTAACCGACTTCAACACAACCACAAAAAAAGTTCAAAATAACCTACAAAAAAACTTTTCTTTCGAAAGTCGGTGACTTTATTTTTTATTTCATTGACTTTTTGTCACCGACTTTCGAAAGAAAAGTTTTTTTGTAGGTTATTTTGAACTTTTTTTGTGGTTGTGTTGAAGTCGGTTACATTTTTTTTTGAAAAAGTTTTTTATTTTATCCTTTTTAGTTTCACTATTCAACCCAAATTATTGTCAAATACATAATATTTTCTTACATGTGCACTAAAATGTTGTAATCCATAGCACCGGTAATAACAACGCCGATTATGTATGTACACAATGAGAACTACCAAAAATAAAAACTACTGCACCAAACTAAATGAAAATTTTATGGGACCAAATGGCAGATATACTGTATCGAACAAAAAAAGAATAATCGAAATCGGACCAGAAACCTCGGAGTAATCGGTGTAGACAAAGTTAAAAACTTTTTAGGTTTTTGTTGATTTTTGTTGATATTTCAAAAAGTGCTAGTCCGATTTTGATAAAATTTTAATGGGACCATTCCAGAAGTATACCCTATCCAACAAAAAAAGAATTTTTCAAATCGGTTGTTAAACGAGGGAGTTATGCCCGAACAAACATAAAAAAAAAAAAAAAAAAAATACAAACATCCGAATTGAGAACCTCCTTCTTTTTTAGAAGTCGGTTAAAAAAGGGGTAAAATTACTGACTTAAAACATTATGATATTTTATCAAAACAGAAAGTCAGAAGCAGCATTATATTCTTGTTAAAGAAGAGGACAGGTAAAACATACCTAAACTCAAAAATTGAAACTTCAACTACAAGTAATTGTGGATTTATTACGGTAAAATCAAATGTATTACCACTCAATTAAATCACTTTTTTTCCTCTTGTAGATGCACCGCGGCGACTTAATTCTTCTTTTAGTATTTGCACTTGCATTGACGAATAATTTTCCATATTTGTTTTGTATTTAAACTCAATTTTTATAACAATAAATCTTGTTTGTTTTTTGTACAAGGTAGACAGTAATCTGACGTAGGGACCAACTCTCGCAGCGCCATCTACGATTAGCTTTGAGTTGCCATCCCCATTAATAATCCGTGTTTCTACCGCGAACACTAACAACACAAGAACATCGGTTTGGCATACTCAAAATGAGTTCATCCAAATCACGCTGTGGAATGGCCGCCCATGTTCGTTGCAACAACAAAAAAAGGTCTTCTTGCGACTGGATACCCTCCATATTCGGCAGAGCTCTTCTCTGTAGCATATCCCATGCATGCTCAATCGGGTTCAAGTCTGGCGACTGAGCAGGCCAGGGCAGGACATTGATGTTAGTGTAAGATTCACCTTTGCAGTAGCGCAGTTGAAGATAAATAACGTAAACTTTTATTAAAATAGCGATGTTTTATTGCAGAAACATATTGACAAGACATTGACAAATCATACTAGTGAAAAGTTTTTGATGTTGTCATAGCAACTTAAAAAGAATAATATTAGCCTGCCAGTGCTTGTATGTCAGGGTGCTATGCAACCTCTACACTTTCCCTCAATGGTGGAAAATATTATGCAGCCCCAATCCACAGCACATTTTGACGAGTGTTGGTTTTGGGACAGCTTTTGTCATCATGTCTGCAAGCTGATTCGCAGTGTCGATTCTCTTCACAATCAGTCTTCCTTCTGTCACCATTTCCCTGACAAAGAAATGTCTTACACTTATGTGTTTCGTTCTTTTATGGAATTCTGGATTGTGTGCAAGTTTGACTGCGGCTTCGTTGTCAACATGCAGAGTTGGTATATCATCCAACTTGGTTAGATAGCCATAAATTCTCTGCAGCCATACCAGTTCTTTAGCAGCCTCACTTGCCGCGACGATTTCAGCTTCTGTGGTGGAGATAGCAACTGAAGGTTGCCTCTGACTTAACCACGAGACGATCCCTCCGGCAAACAGGCACGTGACACCCGTGGTGGACCGTCCGGTCATTTTGTCGCCTGCATGATCCGCGTCGCTATAACCTTCGATGCTGCACATCCTGTTAGCCTGATATCGAATGCCGAGGCTCAAAGTACCTTTGAGGTACCGAAAGATACGCTTTACTTTCAGCCAATCTGCCTGTGTCGGGTTCTCCAGCTTTCTTGAGACTACACCAACCGCATAGGCAATATCTGGTCGAGTCCCCGTCATAAGATACATCAGCGCCCCTACAGCTTCTCTGTATGGGAAGCTTACTTTCCCTGATTCAGTGCTCTCCTCTGATGTAGTAGCATCTCCATTGTTTCTATCCATAGGCGTTGCTACTGGATTGCAATCGCCCATATGGAACCTTTCTAGCAACTTTTTGGTGTAAGCGGTTTGGTTGATTGAGACCAAATCCTTTTCTTGATGGATCTCCAAACCCAAGTAGTAAGAAGCTGGCTTGCTGGTGATCTTCAGCCTCTTCTTTAAGTCGTCTAGAAAGCTTTCTGCTTTTTTTTTGATCCGATGCAGCGACTAATCCATCATCAACATACAGGGTGAGCAAGATCTTTTTGTCTCCGACTTGTTTTGTATAGAGACAGCAATCCGCATCGCACTGCTTGAAGTTGAGATCAAGAAGTATCTGTTCAAAGCAAGAGTTCCAGCAGCGAGGAGCTTGCTTTAAGCCATATAGGCTCTTATTTAATTTCCATACTCTTGGTGTTTTATCATCAAGCCCTTCTGGTTGCTTTATGTAGATATCTTCTTCTAATTTTCCATTCAGGAAAGCAGTCGTGACGTCAAATTGGACCATGTATAAGTTTTCTTTAGCGCAAACGCTTAGAAGCGATCTGATTGTCGACATCCTCGCGACTGGACTGAAGGTTTGGTCGTAGTCCAGACCTTTTCGTTGCCGGAAGCCTTTTACCACAAGTCGTGCCTTGTACTTTTCGATGGATCCATCCGGATTACGCTTGATTCGGAAAATCCATTTGTACGGCAATGCTTTTCGATATGGTGGTAATTCACATAAGGTCCAAACATTGTTATCCTTCAGTGAATTCATTTCATTCTTCATAGCTTCTAGCCATTTTATACAGTCCTTTCTTTCCATGGCCTCCTTGTAGGTTCTTGGAAAAAGTTCTGTTTCTACTGAGCAGATGTAGTCATCGTACTTCTTAGGACGACTCAGAGTGCTCCTATCCCTTAAGTAGTATCTCGGCTGAGAGTGATTGTCTTCGTCATCATCGCTAACATCAGCGATGGGTTCGCGAATTTCTTCCCCATTTTCAGCATCGACAAATTCTTCGATTGGATCCTCTGGTGTCCTGGCTCGAATTTGATCTCCAGTGTCTTCAACAGTAATAGGAGCTGGACTTGTTGCTCCTTTGTCAAAAGTGCTTGGCTCCGGTCTTGTTGAACTTTCTCCCTCTAGATCATTTTCGGGCATTAAATCCCCTTCAATGACTTCTTGTTCTGCTTCAGGTTCTATCCTGATGTGGTTGTATCCTCTATCTCCCTCTACTTCGGAACTCCTATCTGCTATTACAGTATCAGGATTTTCCGGAGCTGACGTTGTGATTCTGAATTCAACATCCGTCTCAAAGGTGATATCTCTGGACCTGATGGTTTGAATACCTGTCCAGACTCGATAGCCATCATCGTTCTCATAACCGATCAGTATTCCCTTGATCGCCTTTCTCTCCATCTTCCTTCGCTTCTGCTTGGGAATGTGAGCGTAGCAGGTGCTGCCTATTACTCTCAGATGAGATATTTTCGGCTTCTTCCCTGTCCATAACTCGAAGGGTGATTTACCCGCTACATGTGTACGTGCAGTTCGGTTAAGTACGTATGCGGCGGTATTAATCAACTCTGCCCATAATGCTTGCGGCAATGTCCCTCTCGTGTACATCATGGCTCTTGCAGCCTCGACGAGTGTACGATTTTCTCGTTCGCTACAGCCATTTTGCTCCGGGGTATATGGCATCGTAAGCCTTTGTTGTATTCCGTGCTTGTTCAGGATCTTTCGAACATCTTCATTGTCAAATTCTCCTCCATTGTCGCTGAGAATGCACTTGACTGTATGTCCAATTGTTTTCACTTCATTCAGCATTTGTGTTAACTTTATCTTTACTTCGGACTTGTTCTTCATGAAATAGACCATGCGATATTTTGTGAAATCATCCTTGAATAATACGTAATACCTGTATTTTGAGAAACTTGGCTCAAATGGTCCGCAAACATCAGTATGTATCAACTCTCCAGGAAATTTAGCTCTTTCCCTTGTTCCGAACTTGAGTCTATGCGACTTGCCATAGATGCAGCCTTCACACTTTTTATCATCTTGACGCAACTTTATGCCTAGTTCCCTTTTGACTAAATCGCATACATGTCTCTTGTCTTGATGTGCGAAGCGTTCGTGGTATAGTTGAAGCAGGTTAGATCCAGTCACAGCATTCACTTCAATATGCCGTTTGTGAAGTACTGTCTTTACTGCCAACCTGTAAAGTCCGCCATTCGGTACTCTCTTTCCAACTATCCAGTCGCGTTTTCCAACAGCTAGCTTGCAATTATGGATTGTCGACGAAAAAACGCTGTTCTCAAGTTTGTCTTGTGCCGCTAATACAGAGAAAAGATTCTTCATCAGTGATGGTACCAACCAAACATCCGCTAAGTTGATTTTGTTTGTAACGCCGTTCACTGTCGACTCTATTTTCACAGTTCCTTTTCCCAAGGCTGGAATTTTTGTTCCGTCAGCTGTCATTATCGTTTGACTTGAGTTAAATTCTTCAAAATCATAGAAGAAGTCACGCCTCACAGCGATATGTACGGTAGCTCCGTTGTCAACGTACCAATTGTTACGGTCAGTTGCATCATTTAAGGTATTTACCACCAATGTCATTATATTTGTGCTGTGAGCTTGATTGGAACTGCTTGTGCCTGGCTTTGGGGGTCGCCCATCCTTTATCCACTTCTGGCAGTTTCGAACCCTGTGCCCTTTTTCCGAACAATAATTGCACTTTAATGGAATCTTTTTCTTCTGCTTTTGGCTGTGCACAGAATCTCTTGTGACTAGGGCCTCTTGACTAGTCTGTTCCGCTTTGCCTTGCAATTGTCTCTCAAATGCGCAAAGTTGACTTGTCAAATTTTCAATTGTTCGCTCTTTCTTGCATAGAAGTGCCCAACTTGATTTGAACGCAAAAAATCGATCATCCAGACAGTCCATGATCTTACATATTAGGAACAGCTCAGGGAGTTTCGTCGTGGCATCATTTTTTGTAACTTCATTATTGAGATCGTTCCAGATGTTTTTCAATTTTGACATCATAGTCGAAACATCGTCCTCTTTATTACGAGAAAAACTGAAGAACTCTGTGCATAATGAGTAGGCTTTGTCCTCAGTCTGTCCGTCGAACAGCCTGTGCAGTTCCAGCCAGACTTCCCGTGCGCTATCAAACCTCATGACTTTCCGTAGTGTGTCCTCCGACATGTTGGTCGTTATGACTAAGAGTGCATTTGTGTCGGCTTTCTTAAATTTGGATAGTGCCAAATTGAAAACAGCGACATCTGCGTCTCCTGCTCCTGCCAGAGATGGCTTAGTTAGGGTACCTTCGACAACTTCTCTCGCGCCGTCTATGCCTTGAAGCATTAATAGAATTTTATATTTCCATGTGGCCCAGTTCGCCGTACCCACTAAGTTACCAATCTGCACTTTGGTCGAAATAGCATCCATTTTCGAAGTTATTTTTGTTATTCCGATCTTCTAACGTGTAAACAACGGCCCATGACCTGTAAGATTCACCTTTGCAGTAGCGCAGTTGAAGATAAATAACGTAAACTTTTATTAAAATAGCGATGTTTTATTGCAGAAACATATTGACAAGACATTGACAAATCATACTAGTGAAAAGTTTTTGATGTTGTCATAGCAACTTAAAAAGAATAATATTAGCCTGCCAGTGCTTGTATGTCAGGGTGCTATGCAACCTCTACAGTTAGCTGCGGCGAGAGTCTGTCTTACAACTCTTGCGGTGTGCGGTCGTGCATTATCATGCATTAACTGAAATAAGGGACCGATTTGCACTTGTAGAGGAACGATGACGTCTGATACAATCGTCTCAGCATAAATTTGAGCGTTGAGGTTGCCTCTGATCCAAATCAACTCAGTTCTTCCGCCGATCCAAATACCCGCCCATACCATGATGGTTCCACCACTATAAGGATGGACTTCCTGGCAGGATTTTAATCGCTGTTGGCGTCCAGGGGTTCTCCAGTGTCGTATACGTCTTGTATCCGGTCTCATACCAAAACGAGACTCATCAGAAAAGCACACGAAACGCCATTGTTCTTCTGCCCAATTTCTGTGTTCAAGAGCCCATTGATATCGAATCCTACGATTGTGCATTGCTATAGGTGGTACCCGTAGCGGTCTTCGGGAATGAAGGTTCACTTCATGCAAGCGGTTTCTGACTGTTTGGTCGCTAATTAAGTTCCCTGAAGAGTGATGAAGCCTCACGGCTAACATCATGGCGGTTATTGTTGGAGCTCTTCGAGTTAAGATTTGAATGTATCGGTCTTGTCTCCGTGTGGTGCAGCGATACCGTCCTCCATGGCGCTCAGCCACGGTACCAGTGCTTCGGTAACGTGTCCAAAGTCGACTGATAACACTCTGACTTGTATTCAGAGCTAAAGCCACAGTACGTTGCCGGGAACCAGCTTCTATCATTCCCACGGCTCTGAGCATTTCTTCCCTGCTTAAATGACGTCGCCGCTCCATAATAACGTTGGTTTTAATCAGTAGTAGGGAAACAGTAGCACTAATAATGTCTTCAATGCGTTGTATGTTTTTATAGGGAAAATATTGACAGCTGATTTTCATCTTTTACTCGAATTTGATTTACAGTTCCTGATTCAAATTATGAAATGCACCAAAAAGGATCCATATAAATTTATAAAATCATAAATTTATTACAAAGCCACATCTCAATCTCAAGAAATCCGCATAAAAATGCTTGATCCCTAGACACTTTTGATGTGTGTATTTAATAGTTTATTTAAGATAGACCTTAGAAATCGGAAACAATTGGAAAAGAACTTTCAAATAAACGCGATGAAAAGTAATTTATTGTCTTTGAATCTATATAATTATTTATTCATATGATTTATAAAAGCCACTGAAGCAGAATCATGAAATTAATAAAATAAACTAATAAAATAAAATAATTTGATGCGCCTTTCGCAAAACACGTGAAAATACGCTGGGCAGAAATTCGTCTAACCGCCATTTAACTTATTTGCAACTTGATTAACACTTTACCCTTGTATTCTAATGCAACTAATTATATACTAAAACAATGTCCGATAGCCCTGTGAAGGTGATAGGAAATTATGTAAAAAGAGAAAATGATTATTAAGATATGCGAGTAACAGTTGTAAGGAACAGGCACCACCCTTTTTAAACAGAACCAAAATGAAATTTGGTCTACCTTGTATAATTTTATTACCCGACTACGGCAAAGCCAAAAGGAGGGTTATGATTTTGACCGGTTTGTATCTATGTATGTTTGTCTGTTCTCTCATATCTTCTAAACTACTTATCATTACATGACAAATGAGGTGTCGTTAGAAGCGTCTCAGTTGTCCGTGGTCGTGTGCCACCTGCGGTTGTTTCACACAATCTTCATTAGGTAGGTGGCACACGACCACGGCTAGCACAATATCGGTCAAATTAATATTGTTCTTGTTTTATACTTTTCAGTGCACGTTTTTGTCGTAGTCGGGTTTTAGTTATTTTTAACTTATTTTTGGCGGTCACAAAATTTGAAAATGATTTTTTCGGATTTTTAAGTTAAACCTACTACTCATTTTAGATAAGTCCTGTCATATTTTGGTCAATACGAATCATGGACCATGCCTGGGTCGTAGGCGAAGCTGCCAGCAATCTGACGGACTCCCCTTAGAAGGCCAAAGCCTGCCGGGTCGCGGGACTGCCTCATCAGGTAACAGTGACCCTGGAACATAAAGCGGAATTGAAGGAACACGGTGAATTTTAGTCAGTACGAGTCTAACAGCCAGTTTGGTCCTATAGGGCCGTATGTACGAGTACCTACTCGTAACTATGCCTTGTAAACTTGCATTTGCCTGTATATTTTAGGATGGCAAACTTTGCTTTAGCGTATGGATTACAAAGTAAAGTAAAATTTAAGCATAGCATACCATTACAAAGCCTACCTCGGAGTTTAAAGCATAGAAATTAAGTACGGAAGTTTGAGTTTTGTTAAATAAACACAAATCCTAAACGAAAAAACTTTCTTTTCATTTTGTCGTTTCTAATCTACACTTACGCTCTCTGTTTACTTTATACTATTAAATCTTATTCCAAAAGCTACAATACATTATCAACATTAAATCAATATTATATTATTAATACATCGACTGCTAACATTTACAATATTGTAAGTAACACAATAAAAGGGCGATTAAAACGAAAAGTGTATTACAATAATATATAATGTGAAAGGACTTGTCTGTTGTATGGCCCGATGACAGCGCTTCCCAGCAACCATAATTATTATCTCGAGACTTATAAAACCAGTAAACTTTTGAAAATCTCTGACTTAGATTTACTTTTTCAGCTTGTTTTTAATAAAAAATCCAAAATGTTGTGGCGCATATAAAGTCGCGATTGAAAAACCAAATAAAAACCGCATCCAAAAAAAAAAACATCTTGTGGAAATAAAGCCCCAATGACGTTTGAGTCCGAGTAAACGAGTGTTTGCCTGTAAATGGAAACATTAAGAACGAGTTCGTTCAGAGATTTCGGCTGAACTCAGTGAACGAATGCTCGCTCGCTCAATCATTCAAAGAAAATGAAGCGACAGCGAACGAAAACTTGCTTTGAGTAATGTGGTCGTGGGACTAACGAATTACCGTGACCCCGAAACGTAAAGGGCTACTGAAGGACACCGTGGGTTTTAGTCAGTACAAGTCTGACAGTCCCTCCCGCCCTACTCTGGGTGGGAGGACTCATTTGATGCTCTTACCACGTTAAATTTAAAAACAAAAACCTCTTTAACTCTTGAAGGTCAGAATCAACAGAGGCGACAACCATAAAAGCTCTGGTTATGAAGTTCAACGAAGTCCCAGATAATTAATTTAATTGTCATCGACCCCGTTACGGAATTTTACTGATCTATATAAATAACCAGTATTCATATTTTTTGTTCTTGACCTTAAACCTGAGTGAATCACAACAAATGTGTGTTTCAAACAAGTTCTTGTCAACTTCCCGAGGGGTGGTGTTGAAAGAAAACAATTTTTTAATTGTTCTTGCTTGTTATCAAAGAAAAACATTAGAAAACAGAAGCCATGCAAGAGTGTCAAAACAAAGAAACCATTAAAACTTTCACGCGTAGGTAGGAAGGGTTGATTTTCCCTATCTTTTATATTTTGAAAACAATACTTGGCGAAATTGTTAAGAAACTTGATAAGACTTCATTTTATTAAATAACAACCAGCAAAAAGTAACGTACCTTTCAGGAAAAGGTCAAAATATGAGTACAAAACCATAATTACGAAAGGTTTTATGTAAAATACGACCCTTTTTCCTCGTTTTGAAGGTTTCTGACAAGCTGGACCGTGAGCAGCAGTTGCAGATGGTGTTATTCGTAATAGTTTCGTGAGCTCGCGACGAAGAGACGTACGTCCTCTCTCTTTGAGCTCTAGAGCGTTACTGACGTTTTCCGTTCAATTCGCCCTGCTTGTCGTGTCAGCACTTGCTGCCACTTTCCCAGCCTGTTGATTTCAGTTCATCGCTGTATTCACTTTCAGCAGATCCTCGACGCTTAGTCTCGTTGAATTTCAAATTCATGTGTGCAAGATTATCTCCATTCGGGTAATTCTCACTCTACCGACATCACTTTGCGTTACTGTGCTACATTTTCAATCATAATGCGATTGAATTTTGATTCTTTTGTCATTGAATTTATTTGTTATGTTCAATTTGTTGAATTTTATTCGGTTTACGAAGCGTTTAGTGGTATATTTACCGCCTGTTTTCAAAATAAAAACTACCAGATTATTTAACCGCTTTGTTATTATCATATTTTGATAATACCTATAAATAATGTTATATTAAAAAAAAATTGTTAAAACAAGGGATAGAGTGAACTAGGTATATTCATATCCGTTGAACTTGCAAGAGCGCCAGTAGACTTGTTACAGATTCCTTAAGCCCTAGTACTCAACATTCGTTACTTAGGTGTCATAGATGCTACAAATTATCTTTGAAGGTTTTTAAACCAATTATGTTGTTTTGACTACGAAAATTTGTTCGTTGATCCTTATTTAAAGCCTTGTTGATCAAATTGAGGTTATTTTCTCACACCACTGAGTTCCTAATTCCAACCCTTTCCCAAAAATACTGGTATTAAGCGAATCCTATGCAAACTCTAACTTGCACTGGGAATTATGTGGGGATTCTTAGAAATAGGAACACTTTGTTACAAAACTACTATTGTAGTTGCTAAGTATTGACAAAATACTGGCTGGATAAAACTGGCTGCCTTAGTTTAATAGCTAGACTGAAATGAAGCCTAAAAAACCTAACATTATAAAGGTGATGTTTAGGCGGGTAGATGAATGTTAGTCACTCAATCACGTCAAAACAACTCAAAGGATCTAGATGATAATTGATAGTTGGACTACATAGGAATACATAAATGTCAGTTACTAGATTGATAACATAGGTAATATTTTTATCGCGACAAAAGATCATGATGACGAGATCAGGGATGGATTCAATTTGAGATCGATTCAATTTTAGACCATCAGAAAGATCATGGTGCAAAATACAGTATATTGACATTATTATAAAATACTAGCGGCCCGTCCCGGCTTCGCACGGGTGGTCTTGATGATTTTCGTCCTCTATAACTTGGTCCTGATGGTTACAAACACAACAAAAAAAGAATTATCCGAATCGGTCCAATCGTTTGCAAGTTATGGGCTTAGCAACACATTTAGCGATCCATTTTTATATTATAGAAGAAGATATTCTCGCTCACATAATGTAAATTAATCTAAATAAATATACCTTTTTTATTAAATTCTTACTTCTAAATATCTCCCTAGTTACTGATTTCAAATTATTTAGTCGTAAAAAAATTTCATGAAATTAAGATACGGACGGTTTTGTTTTGCAGAAAATCCTCTTGTTAAAATGTTCTTGCAATAAAAATGGATGTAATACACGTATTATTAGGACACGTCCTAAGGTATTTACTTAATTAAAAAAACTTATTTGTAGCCTTAAGTTCCGTCGCAAGGCGCCATTTTCTGTATCTAGATGCGGTAAATACTTTTTTATTATTAGGTCAAAACTATTAATTGTAGTACCTAATTTAATACTAAAGAATGAAGGAATTTGTTTTGATTCATAATTTGAAATATCATTTTGCGTGTTCAAGGCGGATCTGAAACAATTTCATTACATTTTGAGGCTTTTCTTCTCTTAAAAATTAGGAATACCATGTCCATGTCCAGGTGTCATTTTAAATTAAATTAGATAAGAAAATTTCATTAAAATAACTCATGAAAAATCAAAACAATCAAAGTATTCTTGTTTAATCAATTTATTCAGTTCGTATTTTCTATTTTAATAATTTCTTATTCCAACTCGTGGAAGTTAAGGAAAAATAGTGCGGGAAAATATTATTAAGACTTAGGAACTATTTTTCGTACTGAAAATAATTTGCCGACGGCAAATGAAGTTCCGCATGAAACAGAATTACGCGGTTATTATTTTTTTTAAATTGAATTGAGTTATGAGAGCATTGTTGACAATAATAACTATTACCTAAATTACGCGAAAATTATCCCCTGAAAACAAGGAATTAAAAAAAAATAGTTTTACAATATGGAAATCGTTTGCTATGTTTTTTATTTCTTTTTTTATTTTTCATGTGACATTATATGATATTATTTTCATTTTGTTTTTTAATTAAACATTAAAAATGTCCATAATTAATAGAAACTGATAAAAGGCTTGTCAATTTTACTAAAATATGCTTAGATATATTTATTACAAAGCTTGTCATATATTTTCGAAGTATTTATTTGCATATTTAATAGGAAAACCGAAGTTTTACATAATTTTGTAAGTCGGATGCCGTTTTTTTAATTATTTTAGGGTTTTTGTTGCCCAAAACGTATATCGACGTTTTGTTTATATTATTCTTAACGTATCTTAATAAAATTTGTTGCATTATCTTTTTCAGTTATTTATTTATGAAAAATTTTCAGCGTAAGTTGTAATAAGTAAAACTTTTGGATCAGGTTTTATAATAAAACTTTATAAAATTATGATAAAGTGTCAAATACATAAGTGCGGTATAATAATTATATATTAATTTTACATGATTTTCTCTAATTTTCTCGGAACGGTGCGCGTAGGTTCAAAGTTTGATGTGACAAAATCTTCATGTAAACCTATTAGTTACATTTCTATCGAAGTGAATTAACATAAGATCAATTTAAAGACAGTTTTTCAGATTTATTTTTTCGTAGAAATTCTAAACAAAGGAAAATTTATATTGTTCTTAAGGTTCATTTTATCCCGCTTGTACATGGGCAGCGTTAAAGACGCGAGGGGAGAGTGCAGCCCTCCCCGCACTCCCCTATAGTGGTGGGCGTTAGATTGTAAATTACAAAATCAGAGAAACCAAGAACTGACTAGAAAATTAAAAAACGAATTAATTTGTGTGAACTGAATTGTTATCTGAATACTGGTTTATTTGCATTATGTAGGGTTTAATGTCATCATCTGATTGTGTAGGACCAGATATTTATTCGATAAACTAGAAATCTGTTTAAATTTTAATTTAATTGATTTAATAACTGATAATTCCATTATATAATAATAGGATAAAGCTAGACGAATTCATATAAATTTTATTTTTATTTACAATTCAGCTCATGTTACGACAGCGAACAAAATAACTCGTCTCGTCAAAAGGAAAAAAGGAGCGTAATCCACCTTGTGCCGTGACATGGGATTCTTCCCATTCCAAAGCCTTGCCAGTGTAACGCGCATGTGCGAGGTTCACCCCAACCACCCCCAGGGTATAAAAACCCTAGCGGGCGATTCGGGAGCACACAGGATCTGAAGAACTCGAACTTGCAACTGTAACTGGAACTGGTACCACGGTCGGCAAAGCAGTATCGCTTGCCCCTCGCGGTGTGAAGCCGCGCCGCGTCGCTCGCGCTCTCATTGTTCATTTGCCAAAATAATAATATTAATATAATCCAAATTTAAATTCAGTGTCTTCATTCAAAAACCCGCGTTTAATTTCGCGTAAATATGTTCGTGATTGCTGGCTACTGGTGACATAGGATCTTGGTAAGCGATTTTAATTATTATTTTGCTTATTTCTCGCTTTTCTGTTTATTTTTATTATTTTATTCGGGCTTTTAGTCTTATATTTTTTTGCGTTTTTCGAGTCAGCTTTTTAATTTTTGTGTTTAATATAATTTTTCTCTCTTTTGTTTAATTTTGGGGTGGGGTTTTTATTTTATTTCATCTTTTTACTGTTTTTCTATGTTTTAAATTTATTTGCGACCGTTCTTATGATTTTTTTTGTGTGGATAATGCGGAAACAGTAAAATTATTTTTCCCGTTTAAATCCGGGTTTTATCTTGGAAAATATGGCCGTAAATCTGAAGTTTAGTAAGGTAACCATTAAAATATCGCGAATAATCCTCATAAAAAACTTAGGTCCTGTAAAAAGTAATTTTAAACCAGGTCTTCAAAAGAAATTAATTGCCTTTAGCAATAGAAACAATTAATTATTCGACATAACGTTTACTTTTACACTTTCCGCATTTCCACTCAAATATTTTCTCCGATGGCGCAGCGTGGCGGCGATTTTTTAACCTGTTTACGGCAAATTTTTACGAGGCGTTTCCTATGTTACGGCGTGCGTATAAGATGGGAATTTTAGATTTTTTCTTCACAGCATTTATTGTACACGAAACATCACTTTTTTGATAAATGGGTTTAAATCTGATCAAGAAAATTGCAGTAATTCATGAATAGTCAAAATCCGAATAGGATAGCAGTACTGGGTACATAATTAAGCGTTGCAACCACGATGCATAATATTTTTTGCAAGAGACATCTCATTTTTCGTTAAATGAGTTTAAATCGGAATTAAATAAAAAGGAAAATAAAAGAAATACAGTGGATAATTCTTAAAGCAGTAAAATTCTGACAGATAAGAGAAGAGAAGAAATAGGATTTTACCGCAGGGTGCGATCGACTTTTCATCAAGCACCATCTCATATTTCGATAAAAAACTTCTACATCGACATGTAACTTAAATAAAAATATTTGAGTTGCATCAAGGACTTTTTTTACGCGGTAAATTCGTTTCCTCCCCAGCGCAGGGCGGGAGGAACTGTCAGACTCGTACTGACTACAATCCACGGAGTTCTTCAATAGCCCTTCACGTTCCAGGGTCACGGTAATTTGAAAAGTCCCGCGACCATACATCATGGACTTAATAGAAGGTTTAAATTCTTTAATTATCAGAGTCGGAAGGTGTTTAAGACTGTTTCTTTGAGGTAGGTACTTCATGATTTAAAATATTATGGGAATAGGTATATAATTTTTCGAAAAAATAAGTTTTAATGTCAAGTTTTAATAAATTATCCTAACAGGTTATATTCTAATAAAATAGCAGTGTTATTCGTTTTTGTAGGCGACAATTTATCATACTATGGAGAACTTTAGGCGTCTGAAAATTAATTATTAATCATAGAACTACAGTTACTTTGATGAGGGAATTAGATAAAAAAAGAGATCAAAGATTATTAAAAAATGTACTGAACTTCAAGGGACTACTCTTTTTCAATTAAGAATTTAAAAAAAATCGGGACGTCGCGTCGTTGTCTGGATCAAAATGTATAAAACAAAAGATAGGTACTTTTAATCCGAAATAAATCGGCTAAAGTGAGGTAAAACTTATCACAAATTGATAAAAACAATGTAAACGAATGTGTTTTAGTACTGCAAAGTATTTTAAAATAAATAACGGCCTATAACAGAAAAAAAGAGAGATGTAATCTGAAATTATAATAAAATTAATAAAAAATTCGGATGAATATGAACCACTAAAAATGCTACATTTACAAAGAAGTAGATAAAATATTAAAAAGGGACAAAAACGGTAAAATGAGATATTCCAAGTTGCTTTTTAATACGATGTGATATAATAAAAAGTTCTTGATTGATAAATAAGAATAGACTTATTTCTGGGTGCACAAAAACAACACAAATCATAAAAACCTAGACGTAAAAATATCAAAATCTTGACAAAAATATTTAACTAATTTTAAAAAATAATAAAGTGTTGAATCTGAATTAAATAAGAAATGAGGCTACCGGAAAAGTCCTGAAAATTAAATAGAATGCGGGACAGTTCTGTCAGGATCATTATTTTAAAAAAAGCTGATTTAATTCAATGCAAAAAAAAAACAATAAAAGTATGCCCGTAAAAATAAAACGACATCGAGTTTTTTTTTATAGATCAGTCTGTAGTATTAAACCAAATTTTGCGCAAATTATTTTAGTTAAATTATAATTTAATTACAACAATCTAAGATTTTCTGTAAAAATTCAGAAAACTATTTAAAATAAATCACGATTAATCAGTAATCAGCATCCCACTGCTGGGACACAGGCCTCCTCTCTTGTAAGAGGGAGTGGGCCATAATCCACCACGCGGGCTCAGTGCGGGTTGGCAGATGTCAGATGTCTTCGAATTTTTGGTTCTAGGACATGCCGGTTTCCCCACGATGTTTTCTTTCACCGTTTTGAGAGCAGTGGTGATGAAATAAATTACACAAAGTAATGCGCCTGGCGGGGTTCGAACCCGCGACCTACAACTCGTAAGTCAGGACCGATACCACTGGGCTACCATTGCTCCTGTGATTGATTAGTCAATATTTAATTTAATCCGCGACAAATTAGCTGCGGCCATTTGCTAATGTTCAATTTTTCCATGCTTAATTTGCGAAATTTTTGCACTGCATATTTTAAAGATTTATTTTGGCGAATTTTCTTGCATTGCAATTTTTACTCTTTGTTCTTGGGAACATTGTCTAATCAGATGACGCAGTAAGCGATCAACATTTCTATGTACCTACTGTCATGAGAATCCGTGGTTCGATTCCCGGCTTTAAAAAGTTAAATTAGGTGATACTAAAAAATCTTAGTAACTATTAACAGTAGGAATGAATTAGCGCCCAGCAAAATGTAACGGGTCAACTTCTATTACAAAGAATTTGTGACAAAATTTAAAAAATATGACCACAGACTAGCTTTATTTCGAAATGATTTTTAAATATTGTTGTGTGAAATAATTATCTCATTATGATTGAAATTAACTGAATCTTTAATCTGGGTTCGAATCCCAGCTTGCGTTTAGTTGCTATAATTATATAGCTAGACTCTATCTAAATTAGGTAAAGTCTAGCTATTTTGAGCGTATCGTAATTCAATTTCTAACTGCGAAAACATATTTATTACATTTGCAATCGCATTCGCAATTGTAACATCTATTGTTAACCTAACTACATAATTATGTAGAATTGGCGCTTAAACTTAAAGTCAAACTCAATATCACAATAAAATAAAATTTTAATTAATTAATCTACTAGCCTCATTGACGCCTTGTTTTTTCTCATTAACTTTGTAAAATTGGCCCTTATCTTGAGATAAAGCTTTATTTCGTACATTTTATTTTTATTAGAATTTATATCATTAACAATTACTATTCCCATGTGCTTTATATAATTATCATCTTGATTGATTTATTGTAAAAATAAAAGCGAAAGATCGTGCGCGGTGGCGCTCGCTGGGAGAGTCCTAAGTCCAGCAGTGGGCTGCAATAGGCCGAAATGATGATGATGAATAACAAAAATAAATGGAGATAGTGCAATTACACAAAAATATCTTGCACATACATGCATACATTCTCTCACTTTAATTTTATCGTCATACGATTTTAATAGAACTTAGAGCTTCATCTAACAAATAATAAACTTTATAATTATATAATACTACTAGCTGAACCCGCAAACGTTGTTTTGCCATATAAATTAAAAAAAAAAGATAGTAGCCGATTCTCAGACCTACTGAATATGCATACCAAATTTCATAAAAATAGGTCAAGCCGTTTCAGAGGAGTACGGTAACTAACATTGTGACACGGAAATTTTATATATAAGATAAAACTTAAAAAATACTTCATTTTATTTTATCCCTTACGACAAACGCGAAAAATTTAATACTAATAAAAATTATAATTGATGAAAAATATTTGTTTCCTTAATACTTATTAACAACTAATTGGTACTTGTAAAACTTAGTTTTACAATTACTTTACATTTTTTCCCCTTATGAATTAATTGGCCTAACATCATACCATTACCATAACAACGTAGTTTCTGCTTCCCAGTACCGATTTAGATATTTGATTAGGTACACGTGTATGCGAATATTAACAACTAGCTGTGCCCGCGACTTCGTTCGCGTGGATGTCGGAATTTAACAATGTATTTTTTAGTGCGAAGCGTTTAATTCTCGCCACGTTTTTCATTTATAAACCCTGTATTTCGAATTCAAGAATATTTAACGTGTTTGTAATAAATGCCCTCTGTTGTTCAAAGGCAGTACCATTCAATTGCTATTGGATTAGAGTAGTTTGTATATCGATTTGAATTCGATATTGTTTAATGAATTAAATTAATGTTGGTATGGAAGAAAAAATGATGGAACCTACTCTAAATCTTATTTCAGCGCGCGTGAACGTAAAGCGACAAAAAGAGTTAAAACTCCAAAACAAATAAAATTCTTAGATTTTTTGTCAAAGAAACATGTACTACTTACCTACAACGGACATACAAAAAGATTAACAAAAAATAAGGATTTGGGCTCAGCTTATATTATTATGTACTTAGGTAAGATTTAGATTTTGAAAAGGTTGCTGGAACAATTTTATAAACTTGTCCACTCCACTCCACCCGCTCCACTCCACTCCACCCGCTCCCCACCACTCCACCCGCTCCACTCCACTCCTCCCACTCCACTCCACTCCAACCGCTCCACTCCACTCCACCCGCTCCACTCCACTCCACCCGCTCCACTCCACTCCACCCGCTCCACTCCACTCCACCCGCTCCATTCCACTCCACCCGCTCCACTCCACTCCACCCGCTCCACTCCACTCCACCCGCTCCACTCCACTCGCTCCACTCCACTCCACCCGCTCCACTCCACTCCACCCGCTCCACTCCACTCCACCCGCTCCACTCCACTCCACCCGCTCCACTCCACTCCACCCGCTCCACTCCACTCTACCCTCTCCACTCCACTCCTCCCAATCCACTCCACTCCTCCCACTCCACTCCACTCATCCCACTCCACTCCACTCTTCTCACTCCACTCCACTCCTCCCACTCCACTCCACCCCACTCCAACCGCTCCACTCCACTCCACTCGCTCCCCTCCACTCCACCCGCTCCCCTCCACTCCACCCGCTCCACTCCACTCCACCCGCTCCACTCCACTCCACCCGCTCCACTCCACTCCACCCGCTTCTCTCTACTCCACCCGCTCCATTCCACTCCACCCGCTCCACTCCCCTCCACCCGCTCCACTCCACTCTACCCGCTCCACACCACTCCACCCGCTCCACTCCACTCCACCCGCTCTACACCACTTCACCCTCTCCACTCAACTCCACCCGCTCCACTCCACTCCACTCCATTCCAGTCCAGTCCAGTCCAGTCCATTCCATTCCAGTCCAGTCCAGTGCATTCCATTCCATTATGTTCGATTCCTTTAAATCGCTTTAATTAATTTCGGGTGAAATGATTCATCATCATCATCAGCCTATAATGTTCCCACTGCTGGGACACAGGCCTCCTCTCTGTGAGAGGGAGTGGGCCATAATCCACCACGCGGGCCCAGTGCGGGTTGGCAGATATCACATGAGGACATGCCGGTTTCCTCACGATGTTTTCCTTCACCGTTTTGAGAGCAGTGGTGATGAAATAAATTACGCAAAGTAATGCGCCTGGCGGGGTTCGAACCCACGACCTACAACTCGTAAGTCGGGACCGATACCACTGGGCCACCACTGCTCTCAATTGAATTGATTACGATGAAACAAAATACCGTACATAAATGTTACTTCAATAACACCTCGTTTCCAGGTTTTCTTAAAACGCCATCTGCCGTGCGTTGAAATAATTATGTTTAAGTTTATTAATTGAATAAGTAGTTTTTCCATTCGAAGCTAGATCGCGCTACTGACCTACGCGTCTCGGTGAGAACTGACCGTAATTTTACTTCTGGAACACTTTAAATTCAAATATCTTTTGATAGACTGAACCGATTCCGATGAAACAAAAACTAAACGTTACTTCAAGGTACGGTCAGTCGTTGTGTATTAAAGTTATCTACAGAGCTTTCGTACATTTTAAGTGATGCCCGAACAAATAAACATACAAACAGACATACAGACAAACAGACAAAAATTCTAAAAATGCTAGAAATGGTTTCTATTGGTTGTCCTTTAATAACCTGGCTTTATTTTTTGAGTTTTTTTTTAATGTACAAAAATTACTTTTCTACAGTTTTATTATAAGTATAGATATAGATATAGATAATATGAAATATTGGGCAGTCTTATTAATGTGATATTGTAGAAGCAATTAGTTAAATAATAAATTAGCGAACACGCGTATACCAATTACACAACCACACCACACCACAGGTTACCTATTTATTTATTTATATTCCATAGCCACCACAGGTTACCTATTTATTTATTTACATTCCATAGCCACCACAGGTTACCTATTTATTTATTTATTTACATTCCATAGCCACCACAGGTTACCTATTCATTTATTTACATTCCATAGCCACCACAGGTTACCTATTTATTTATTTACATTCCATAGCCACCACAGGTTACCTATTTATTTATTTATATTCCATAGCCACCGCAGGTTACCTATTTATTTATTTATATACCTATCCCAGTGTCCCACTGCTGGACAAAAACCTCCCTCCACTCTTTCCACTTCTCACGGTAATCTACGATATTATATAATATATTTTTTTATTTACATAAATTATATTATTATTCTATCCGCACGCAAAATACGCGCATATGACGTGGAGTTGCGGATACCAGCCCGTTATACAATACAATACAATATTCAATAAAAAAGAACAATTCAAATGAAAGTAGTAAAAGTAAAACACTAGGGTTTTTTTGTAAAACTTTATTGTCCCACCGTTAGCCAAAGGCCACTCATGAAAAAAAAATGTAGTTGAAGTCACAGTCCAAATTAAAGTAAAAGCAATGATTATCGTAAGTGACTACACAAGTGTCTTAAGTCGCTGACACCGAGTTTGATGGCACTTGACTCAATTTTATAAACACGGTTCAAGTAGCATTACTTAACTAAGTAAACACTAAACAATTGCTGCGTTACTATATCACAAGTGACCGCACAAGTGTCTTAAGTCGCTGACACCGATTTTTTTTATTCTTTATTGATTTTTTTTATTTATAGAAATAAAATATAAATAAGATGCAGACACCTTGTTCGATGGCACTTGAATCAATTTTATAAACACGGTCCAAGTAACAGTAATAGACCCTTTTATTTGGCTGTCATCTATCGCAAGTGACCGCACAAGAGTCTTAAGATGCAGACACCTTGTTTGATGGCGCTTGAATCAATTTTATAAACACGATCCAAGTAGCATTACTTACCTCACTCAGTAATAGACCCTTTTACCTTGTCGAGCACTAAACAATAGCTGCGTTGCTAAGCGACCGTGTTGTGAATGCGAACATGATGTACCTACTAAGTACTTAAGCATTTTTTTTAGTAAATTGAGATAGAAGGCTCTTGAAATCCGCGTAAAATAACGTTTATTATATGGAAAAGACTTAGTTCAGTATTTAGGTACCTAGGCAAAATGTGTGTAATCAAAATGGGTCATGTGATCCACAAATTTCAATCGACAATGTGGATCACATGACCCATTTTGACGATAAATCAAATTGACAAAGATCAAAGTCGTTACCATGGAAATATATGTTTACGCGAATGTGGACCTAAATGTATTCGAATGTCTATAGGAAAATAAGCTTAATAATATGGTGGGTCATAATTCCACTTTGTCGATTGTACATGAAAACGTAAGGCTGAATTTTCTGTCCCGAAAATTGATATAGTAACCTTTTGCTACAGTATCTTTTAGTGATAATGAAAACTAGTATTAGAAGCTGGAAAACATTTTTAATGCTTGATATTTGTCGTACAAGGTTAAAAATAGTAAGGCAGCATCCTAAGGAAAATCAAACATATAAATAAACTCGACAGGCTAACTGCGGGATATTGAAGTAACGTAATTTCTAATTTCCTAGTAATTTCACAGTTTTACCTACAAATTAGACATAAAATTATGTCTGACTGATATTATTATTAAAAAAAAAATTAAACATCAAAAGAAAAATTGCAAATAAAATTTGAATAATTTGTAGATAAACACTTCTGTCTTTATCGTTGGTTTTATGGTCATAACGAAGTTAGTTCGGTATCTAGAATCAACTTAATTAACAAAGTAACATGAGTAATACAACAAAATAAACACTTGCCCAACACAATTCCCTCGGGAAATCATTAAAAAGTATAACCTGGCAATAATGTCACCACTAACAGTCGACAAAGAATTATCGTGGAAACAAAAGGTAACGTTAGGCAAAACTTTATGATGGTGAACTTTTTGATGGTTGATGGTGATCACCGGGGTGGTTTTAGTGAGTTACAAATCCCACACTCCCCGGTCTTATTCCCAAAGACCGGGCGCCTCTTGAAGGTTTCCCTCCGATAACAAAAAAAAGAAAACTTTTTAAATTATTACAGTGTATTTAATTCAAGAATCTGTAAAAATAATAACTGGAATATTACCTGAATGTTAGATATCTCTTCAAGTTAAACAGTTGATAGATGGCATGAAATTAGTCATACAAGTAGACCCATGACCTAAATCAGGACATACATTAATATTTTCGTCTCTTGGGAGTGAATTTCTGCCTTGATATAGGCGATCCCATCTAGCAATAATTAGTTTCACACATAATTCTTGCGCATTTCATTACACAAACTATAGAATCAGGCGTTACTTTGTTGAAATCCATGACGTTAAAATGTTAGGAAAAAATATCCAGTTTTGGATAAAGATCTTGATAGAGAGATATCATAAATTTATCATTAATTTCCACACTTTTAACACCACAAAAATGATTTCAAAAAGGTTCTTTTACAATCACTTCCAAATCATTTTCATTTTAAACACAGGCCATGTGCATGACATGCAAATAAATGATTAAAACAGAAATGAAGTTCAAACGGCCAGTAAAAATTAGATACTGTAGTAATTAACGGTCTTGACATGTAAATTAAAGCTGTGGGTAAACCACAGTTGGAATGAAAAGCAAGTTATTAAAAGACTTTGCGTTTCTAGTAATAAAAGACTTTGAACAAGAAAGCATTAAAAGTCTTTCACTTACAAAGTATTGGTAGCGGAATGTTATAAACCGCAGTGAAAGGTTGCAACAGGATTAAAAAAAAATGTGGCACTCGGGGACTGCCGCGGTAAAGCTAAAGCTAAAGAAAAACTTTTCGCCTACCGGGAATATTCAACGAGAATAGCATTTATTTAAAATGTTTGTGGTGCACTACTGTAATAAAGAAAAATGAAGATATATGTGGGTATTTTATCTACAGGATTCCCAGGTCTCATTTCCAAACTGGGTCAAAATTTTCAACAGGTTATGGGCCAAGCACGCCCCCACTGCGCCACTCTGCTTTGTTGTAGGAGAATTTTATAAGTAGTTTTCATTGTGAAAACCTCCTTTTGTAGCTGGCCGTTTAGAATCAGTAAGAAAAAGTAAATTGTCTCTACAAAAACGACGTTAGACGATGCGGGGTGCTAGGTTATTTTCGTTAGGTTTTTTCGTTACGGAATTTCTTGAAACGGTCGCCGCGCTCAGAGCCCGCGATTAAAGCTATGCAATAGCTTAAAAATGGAGTCATCTCTTTGGTTCGGAGAAGTAGTTGGATTTCGAGTTCTGTTTGATTTACTCTTTAAAAGAGTTTAATTGAAGTTCGTATTAAAACAAAGGAAGGATAGTACTACATAGTTTCAATTGTTTTTATAGCCATAACCTGTCTTACCTGTCTTTTGTTGAAAGACAATGCTTGTTATTAAATTATTATAATCACTGAGAGTTACGAGTGTAGGTGAACCTGTGTATTGTTCATATGAGAATAAATTCTTCAAACCTAGTAGTACTTAGAGCAAAGGTTCAACCGAATCGTTCACCTAAACATTCACCTGTAATGTAACGTTACAGATTCGAACATTCGAAGACAATAGAGCATCAAATAGCGCATTATGTTACACGGTGAATGCTGGTGAATGCTCACGGTGAGGGAGCGCCTTAACAAGATTTTCCGAGAACCAAATATTCGAAGATGACCAACAAACCGCACTGAGGCTGCGAGGTGGATTGCGGCCCACATCCTTTAAGAGACGTGTGTCCCAACAGCGGGAACAATACTACTGATCAGTTTCTATCTAATCTTATTAATAACTAGTAAACCCGGCGAACTCCGTTTCGCCACCAGATGGCTTCGTTTTTATTTCCTGAATAATTTTCTTTGCTATAAACCTCACGGAGCCCGAGACCTTTCCAACGAATGCAAAACCGTAGAAATAGGTTCGTGCGTTTTGGAGTTATAGCGTCAGGAAGGAAAACCCGACTTATTTTTATATAGTAGATTATTCTAAATGCGGAAGTTTTGTGGGGATGGATGGATGTTTTTTACAGAAACTACCCAACGGATTTGAATGAAATTCGCTATATAGATAGTCCATAACCCCTGGATTAACACATAGGGCACTTGTTATCCCGGAATTACGTTAACATGGGATCATTTTCGGGATAAACTGCTGTACACTAACAGTAGAACGAAAATTTCGTTGTAATTATTTTGGCGGTTTATATGACACTACTTCCTTCTTTGTTTATGAATAGAAATGAAAAATGCAGCGTGTGTTTGTTTACCGAACAACATCAATTAGTAAACAGATCGATAGAAAAACGTCCAATTTAGCCACATTTACTGCTAGTAATTGCTGAACATTTGTCATATACCAGCCGTAATAACTGCCTTTAAAAAGGTCACAAGTTCCATGTAAATGGACTAACTTTTAGTTATAATTTAAACCGTGTGGAGTTTTACAGTTGTGAGAATAAAAATGTGCACACAATCATGACCTCCAAACAAACAAAAAAACTCTTCAACTTTTTAGTACTTATAGATTTAACTACCCGATCTCGATACTACCTTTTACCAAGAAATCAAGTACATGATTCATGCAATAATGAACACTGTCTAATTAGTCAATATTATGTTACATCAATGATTTTAAAGACATTGTTAAAGTCTATTTTCATTTGATTTCCTTTCAAACTGTCTTGTATACAATGGTGGCTGTTTCCGGTGACTGGAAGTCAACGATTAGTCCATGCTCACTGGTGACTTTATCTCGTTGTGCCTTCTTGTTTTCCCGTAGAGTGCTATGACGATATAATTATGGGAGTGCGCTGATTATGGCGACAATATAAGAGTATCAAATGTACATTCAACTGGATAACAAAAAGTTACCTCGAAAAAAAGTTTCTATTACATAATTCCAATGAGCTTTTTCTATTTACTTACGCAAGATTTTATAGTACAGATCTGACAAACTTACGAGTACTTGCTATGACTAACTAATGAAAAAAAAATTAATGTTGGTAAGGATGGATGTATGTTTGATATGCTCAGTTCAGTTCAGTTTTACAGTGCATTTAGCTACCAATTGGTATACAGGCAGTTTATAGTCTGTCTGTTTGTAATATTGAAATAACCGTTTTTAGGGTTCCGTAGTCAACAAGGAACCCTTATAGTTTCGCCATGTCCGTCCGTCCGTCCGTCCGTCTGTCCGCAGCTTAGCTCAGAGACGCCCAGTACTAGAAAGCTGTAATTTGGTTTAAATATACGGATTTGTTGTGCCGAAAAAGTGGTAAAATAAAATCTCGTAAAATATTTTTTTTTAGGGTACCTCCTCTACACGTAAAGTGGGGATGTTTTTTTTTTCTCGCGTACCCCTTTGTGTGGGGTATCATTAAATAGGTCTTTAAAAAATATTGATAGTTTCCATTAACAATTTTTTGATAAAAAGATTCCTTTGTGAAATATTAAGCTTTAAAGTGCTATTTTTTGCTCGACTCGAGTGTCCCCCCCCTCTACCAGCTAAACGGTTATGTTCGGGGGTGTGAAAAAATTCACAATAGTAGTATATATAACGTAGTTTAAAAGAAAATTATCATGACTAAGTAGGCTTTACAAGTTTACGAGTAATAGTCGACCAACTTATAAAACGTACTTGGATAACACATTTTCCTAACTAAAATGTATCGGAGAACATGATCTTCAACTGCAAATGTAAGTTTGTCAACTTTATTTTTACAGCTATAATAGGTGGATATGTTTTGGGAATAGGTAGGTTTTTATTGTCAACTATTTTTAACTAAATTCAAAAAAGGAGGAGGTTCTCAATTCGTCGTAATCTTTTTTTTAATGTATTTTCCCCGATTTCTCAAAGACGCCTGGACCGATTTTGAAAATTCTTCTTTTTAAAATTAAATTCAGCGAATCAGTTTAGTTAGTTCGCAAAAGTATTTTGATGGGCAACTACGGAACCCTACACTGTGCGTGGTCCGACACGCACTTGGCCGGTTTTTTACTACATCATGCACACGAATATAATTTACGGTAGGCATACACCAAAATATTTTTTTTTACAATTTCTGTCTGTCCTCCTGTCTGTCTGTTTGCAATGGCTTATCTCTGAAATGGCTGGGCTGATTTTAACTGGACTTCTATTGGCGGGTAGCTGATATAATAAGGAGTAACTTAGGCTAACTTACTTTTATTTTAGAAAAAATCCTTTATTTTAACAAAAAATATCCACGCGAACGAAGTCGCGGGCGCAGCTTGTATTATTATAAGCCTATAATATAATTATGTCTTTGTGTCAGTATTACAAACATTCAAGCTCAATCTATACATATAATAAAACTGTAGAAAAGTAATTTTTGTACATTAAAAAAAAACTCAAAAAATATAGCCAGGGTGTTAAAAGACAACCAATAGAACCCATTTCTAGCATTTTTAGAATTTTTGTCTGTTTGTCTGTTTGTCTGTTTGTATGTTTATTTGTTCGGGCATCACGTAAAATGTACGAAAGCTTTGTAGATAACTTTAATACACAACGACTGACCGTAACTTGAAGTAACATTTAGTTTTTGTTTCATTGGAATCGGTTCAGTCTATCAAAAGATATTTGAATTTAAAGTGTTCCAGTAGTAAAATTACGATCAGTTCACACCGAGACGCGCAGGTCAGTAGCGCGATCTAGCTTCGAATGGAAAAACTAGGTACTTATTCAAATAATAAATGTAAACATAATTATTTCAACGCACGGCAGATGGCGTTTAAAGAAAACCTGGAATAGAGGTGTTATTGAAGTAACATTTATGTACGGTATTTTGTTTTATCGTAATCAGTTCATACCCCAAATTAATTAAAACGATTTAAAGGAATCGAACAGAATGGAATGGAATGCACTGGACTGGACTGGACTGGACTGGACTGGACTGGAATGGACTGGACTGGACTGGACTGGAATGGAATGGAGTGGAGTGGAGTGGAGGAATGGAATGGAATGGAGGAATGGAATAGAGTGGGGTGGAGTGGACTGGACTGGACTGGACTGGAGTGGAGCGGGTGGAGTGGAGTGGACCGGGTGGAGTGGAGTGGACCGGGTGGAGTGGAGTAGTACGAGTGGAGTGGAGTGGAGCGGGTGGAGTGGAGTAGAGCGGGTGGAGTGGGGTGGAGTGGAGCGGCTGGAGTGGAGTGGAGCGGGTGGAGTAGAGTGGAGCGGGTGGAGTGGAGTGGAGCTGGTGGAGAGGAATGGAGCGGGTGGAGTGGAGTGGAGCGGGTGGAGTGGAGTGGAGCGGGTGGAGTGGAGTGGAGTGGAGCGGGTGGAGTGGAGTGGAGAGGGTGGAGTGGAGTGCAGCGGGTGGAGTGGAGTGGAGCGGGTGGAGTGGAGTGGAGCGGGTCTTTTTGTCGCTTTACGTTCACGCGCGCTGAAATAGGATTTAGAGTAGGTTCCATCAATTTTTTTTCCATACCAACATTCATTAATTTAATTAATTAAACAATATCGAATTCAAATCGATATACAAACTACTCTCCAATAGCAATTAAATGGTACTCAAAATCAAAATCAAATATTTTTATTTCACATAGGCCCATGAAGAAGATTCCATGGAGAAGAACCGGCAAGAAACTCCATGGTTACTCTTTTAAAATGTGGTATAGTTTTACAAACTTATTGATACAATTTTTAATAGGTAATTGGATTAGGTACTGCCTTTGAACAACAGAGGGCCTTTATTACAAACACGTCAAATAGTCTTGAATTCGAAATACAAGGTTTATAAATGAAAAACGTGGCGGGAATTAAACGCTTCGCACTAAAAAATACATTGTTAAATTCCGACATCCACGCGAACGAAGTCGCGGGCACAGCTAGTTCATAATATACACGTCACTCTATTGTCATACAAAGTTATATCTACGTATTGTTTCAATCGGCTACCGGTTTCATCACATAATAATTAGTGTGAATCGACCTAGCTAATAGATAGTATATACCAGGGGCTCCCAAACCTTTTTAGCTCGCGACGCACGTTTAGAATTTTTTCGCGACGCCCTAGTAACTACACACATCAAAAGTGTCTAGGGATCAAGCATTTTTATGCGGATTTCTTGAGATTGAGATGTGGCTTTGTAATAAATTTATGATTTTATAAATTTATATGGATCCTTTTTGGTGCATTTCATAATTTGAATCAGGAACTGTAAATCAAATTCGAGTAAAAGATGAAAATCAGCTGTCAATATTTTCCCTATAAAAACATACAACGCATTGAAGACATTATTAGTGCTACTGTTTCCCTACTACTGATTAAAACCAACGTTATTATGGAGCGGCGACGTCATTTAAGCAGGGAAGAAATGCTCAGAGCCGTGGGAATGATACAAGCTGGTTCCCGGCAACGTACTGTGGCTTTAGCTCTGAATACAAGTCAGAGTGTTATCAGTCGACTTTGGACACGTTACCGTAGCACTGGTACCGTGGCTGAGCGCCATGGAGGACGGTATCGCTGCACCACACGGAGACAAGACCGATACATTCAAATCTTAACTCGAAGAGCTCCAACAATAACCGCCATGATGTTAGCCGTGAGGCTTCATCACTCTTCAGGGAACTTAATTAGCGACCAAACAGTCAGAAACCGCTTGCATGAAGTGAACCTTCATTCCCGAAGACCGCTACGGGTACCACCTATAGCAATGCACAATCGTAGGATTCGATATCAATGGGCTCTTGAACACAGAAATTGGGCAGAAGAACAATGGCGTTTCGTGTGCTTTTCTGATGAGTCTCGTTTTGGTATGAGACCGGATACAAGACGTATACGACACTGGAGAACCCCTGGACGCCAACAGCGATTAAAATCCTGCCAGGAAGTCCATCCTTATAGTGGTGGAACCATCATGGTATGGGCGGGTATTTGGATCGGCGGAAGAACTGAGTTGATTTGGATCAGAGGCAACCTCAACGCTCAAATTTATGCTGAGACGATTGTATCAGACGTCATCGTTCCTCTACAAGTGCAAATCGGTCCCTTATTTCAGTTAATGCATGATAATGCACGACCGCACACCGCAAGAGTTGTAAGACAGACTCTCGCCGCAGCTAACATCAATGTCCTGCCCTGGCCTGCTCAGTCGCCAGACTTGAACCCGATTGAGCATGCATGGGATATGCTACAGAGAAGAGCTCTGCCGAATATGGAGGGTATCCAGTCGCAAGAAGACCTTTTTTTGTTGTTGCAACGAACATGGGCGGCCATTCCACAGCGTGATTTGGATGAACTCATTTTGAGTATGCCAAACCGATGTTCTTGTGTTGTTAGTGTTCGCGGTAGAAACACGGATTATTAATTGTTTAAGTTACCCAATAAAATTTTAAAGAAAACTGTTATTTCAGTCTTTTTTTCGAACTTTAATGTTAGTGGTTCAAATGTCAAAAATCCCTTTATTAGGAAAATGGCAAATTTCTTTATGAATGCAAAGGTGACTTGGTTTATCGTTACTGTGACAAACGATAACACTTTATTTGATGAATCCTTAAAGAACATTTTAATTAATATCAATCAGGAGAAAAGTTATTGCAAAAATATATGTTGATCCCTAGACACTTTTGATGTGTGTAGTTGATACCAGGTGAATACCAAAACAATAATACCTGGTTCCGAACTCCACGAAATCAGAGCACGTGAATCTGGGTTTGTTGCTGCAAAAGAGATCAATGAGACTATCCTCTTCTTTCTGGTGGATATTTTATAGCAGGGACCGTACACCGTACAACATATAGAATCTTGGTTCCACGCAGTATTAATCCAGAGAATGGTCGACCCTCACGTCTAACGGCGCAATATCCATGTTCCGGATTTTATCCCGCAAAGAAACTCCGAGCATAGCTCTTTCCATGACCACGTTTCAGAGCCATAAATCATCACTGGCAACACACATTGGTTAAACACCCTTGTCTTGAGACACTGTTGGATTCTCGATGAGAAGATATCACGTAGCTTCCCAAACGCTGCCCATCCGAGTTGGATTCTGCGCGCGACCTCTTTCTCGAAGTTGGACCTACCTTACTGAACAATCTGTCCAAGGTAAGTATAATGGTCTACAACTTCGAGAGTATCGTTCCCAACAACAACCGGTACGGGTGCCACATGGACATTCGACATGACTTTCGTCTTGTCCATGTTCATTTTAAGGCCGACCCGTTGGGAAAAGATACTGAGGTCGGAAATTTTTGGCGTCGGACTATTATTTAAAAAGTACTAATGATACCGAACAATACTGCCGCTTTTTAGTCACATTCAATCACATTTTTATTGTGATTTCATGAAATGTAACGGAAGAAAAACAGATCAAATCGGTCAAATCAAATGATGCGCGCACTGTAGAGTTTTGAGAGTTTCCGAGATTATAGCAACTCTTACTGACGTCTGTCTTTTGATGGATGACCAAAGTAAAGCAACCGTCGTCTAGGCCTGTCTGAACGTAACACCAAAGTAAAGCAACTTTTGTGGAGGTGTCTGTGGATAAATCTATTTGTGCGGAAGTCGAAGTCGTGTTACTAATTACCAAGTTGAAGTGTCAAATGTTACATAATGTTATCTATGTTCATTTGTTTATTTATAAATGTTCACACAGATGACATAATTATGAATTTAGCAAATTATTATTAATTATTATCACAATACTTTAAATTAAAAAAAAATAACATCATTTCTTACTTCCTTTCCCTGAGTTCCGTATCGTTTCTATGAATACTTAATAGCATTTATCCTTGATACAAAACCATTGAAAAAGTAAACAAACTTAGTAAACATTTTAAACAAACGTCAAAATATAATAAATTCAAACCCTCTATAAATACCACAAGTACGTGACACATTATGTCATTATTCTGTCGAACTAGACATTATGATTGAGTCAACGTATTATTATGCACTGGGCATGAAGACGTAGACATAAGGGTAGTTGTCAAAACGCCCCATCATTATTTTTAGCACTCAAACTTATTGCTTGAAACCACACGCGATTGCGACCACTGTTGGCGTATAACATGGTCGAGGCTGAGGGCCATGTTGTACGCCAACAGCGGATCCCCGCGTCTGGTTTCGAGCAATACGTTTGAGTGCTAGAACGGAGAGGCGTCTTGTCAACTCTAGGGCATATTACCTAGTTTTCCTCTAAGGGTCAAATCACACCAAGACGCGACGCTGCGCGCACATTTCAATAGAGCTACTCAAAATCTGACTTTATTTACTACACAAAAAGATACACATTTGCAGTATCGTTGCGCTCGGTCGCGTTGCATTGCGTCTCGGTGTGAACTAGCCGCATTACAGTCATTAAAATTTCATACGTTAAATGAACAAAGGGGGCAATTAAATGTGATATTCAGAAATGGTTTGTGGCATAAGATACCTTAATTGCAGTAAAATGATGATAGTATTTTACAGTCTTTAAACGGAAGTCGCGTCGCCGTCGGGAGGTAATTGCAGGGATACCAAACTGAACATTTTATCATCAATTGATTTTATATTTCTAGTCGTTTTAAAATATCTAAAATAATTTACACAAAAAGTATGAAAGTATATTAACAGCATTTTTTGCATATAATAATTATGACAAAAATAGTTATAATAATAATATTCCACAACTATCACACAACGCCATCTAGTCCCAAGCTAAGCAGAGCTTGTGTTATGGGTACTAGACAACTGATAAACATACTTATATATTTCTAAATACATAAATATTGCTATTCTCGGCTCTATCAAAAAATATTCCGCCATGAATGCAGTAAAAACTTTACCCACTTACATCGATTAGATTTTGATTCGAACCAGTAGTTCCTGAATTTAGCGTTCAACCAAATGAACAAACAATTATAATATTAGTATAGTGAGTATTTAAAGTACCTATTTTCATTACGTCTAGCATGCAATGAGATGTATCATAAACGGGCCTTAGTATTTCTGTATATTTACAATTCGAATGTTTATAAAACTGCTTTAGCTAGATAACGCTTTTATTAGTAACCGGTTGCTATTTTTAAAAGGTTACAGAATTAGGACGCCTTGAATACGGGTGCAATCTGTCTATTGGAAATAGCAAAGGACGGGTCTAAAAAGGCCACATTAGCAACATCATAATTTGCACTGCGATAAAATTCGTAAAATGAAATATTCTATCTATTGCAAAAGCTATAGAGTACAAGAATTGATAAAAGAAAAATTTATCGCATTTCTTTTAGCATGTGGTGTTATTATTAGTAGATCCCCTGTCTATTTTTGGTCTGTAGATTCTTCATAGACTTCCACGGTCGTCTTGAGCCGGATTTTATGAAATACTAGATTTTGTCAGCAGATTTACTTGTAATACAAGCAAGCTGCTTGTATTACAAGTAAATCATGATTGAAAAAAATACGTGATAGCATCTTATTATGATTAAAATGTTATTGCTGCTTCCCACCATTACCATTTCAAGAAATTTTAACTACTAAAGTGGATATTTTTTTTTGTTTAACAATGAAAAGCTGACAAGTTGAAAATACTTTTTATGAAACTTTTTTATTCTTTCAACATTCAACTGTTAAACAAACTTGAAACTTTAACTTTTTTGACAGCTTTGACACCTATCGTTTATATCCAGATTTTGTTATTGCTGTCGAATTATATTTTCTCGATGCAATGCAGAACATAACTAGCAGAACTTTTAGACACCGCATTTAATGTTGTATTGGATGATTCGCAAGAACTATAGTTCTATACTCGTACTTGAGTATAATTGAAACAGAATTTGTGTACCTACTGTAGGCGTATGTGCAAAGTCCACACTTTTGAAATTCTCGATTTGCACACCGAATCTTATTGCGAATCGCGTACAGAAAAAATGGTATTGTTAATAGTAGTTTATGAAACTGGTACATAATGAGGGGTATTATACACGAGTGTGAGTTTAAAAAACCAGCTAAGCAAGTTTTTTAAAAGTATCACACAAGTGTATAATACCTAGTTATGTGCAGTTTCATACACTACTTTATCTACTCTTATTGAACACGAACATATCAAATAAATTTTATTTAAATAGATAAAGATCGACACAGTTTATTTATTGGTTATTGTAAGTGTTTATTTTTCAAAATTTCAATGAAGCGTTCTTTTCAAAGCGCGCGCAGCCACAGATAAAAAAATTAAATAGATGTATCAATGATCTGTAATCTGTATCGTAATGAAAAAAAAAATATTATAACAGTATTTTGTTAGAAAAATAGTGTTTTAATATATTTTTTTTTAATTTCATTTCGATATAGGTATTTGTAAAGTACTTCATATAAACTCGTTTTGAGTTTTGTATTTCGAATTTAACGATATAAATAGTTGAATACGTGCGTAACCCCCTATAGGTATTTATTTGAAAGATACAATTGGTACCGTATTACATTACTTCATTCCCAGCTCGGGCACCAGTGTTTTTTTCCATCAGAAATTTCTCAGTAGCAGTCATGACTCATGAAGGCTGGATTTGTGCCCCATTGATTGCAATAGGCTTGCTCCTATCAAAGAAACTGAGCAAAACTGGTGAAACGTGGGTGTACTATAGGTACCTCTTGGGGGCTCACAAACCCGTTAGTGTTATGTTATTGTTTGCTAACATATATTTTTCCTTTCTCAGCTCAAAATGGTGCATCCCAATTCGAACTTGGGTCGTGTGTTCAGTGGCCGGGTGCTCGCCCCGAGGAAGAAGATTACTGGGTGTCTCCTCCTGCTCCTGTTCATCGTGTTCTCCGTCATCATCTTCCAGTCAACTAATAGTAAGTCCAAAATTTCGTCTAATAGACCTAAGAGTCTGATCAACTGGACCCACTCAAAACGGCCCCATGGGACTACTCGACCCAATCACATTTTGAATGAGGCGACATGACTCTGCCCAAATTCAGAACATTCAGAGTCGAATATTTTATTTTTGTGATAACATTTCACATTATTTGAGTAAACCTGATTGAATTCAGAAATCAATTTTACGCTCGACTGCATCCACTGGTACTTTTAAAGAACAGTTTTTTTTTTAAGTTGAATGGTCCAGATAAACAATAGAAATACTCGCTGTGGTCAAGTAAACCCGCGGGACTAGAAGGAAGTGGGTCCAGTTGCTCAAGCTGCTCTATGAAGTTTCGATACTTTTCCGATGTTTATCTGTTGTCAATTATTGTGAATGAGCAGTAGGTATAGAACGATAGTAAGCAATGTAAGCATTCTTCCACAAATCTTAAAGACTAGCAAAGGCAAACGTCTGCGATTCTTGTGTTATCTGTATGTTACAGCTTTAATTTTTATGACACCGCTAGGATATAAATTATCTTTTGACTTGTCACGTCAAATAATTTTCTACTAATCCGTTACAATTTTACTAACCCTTATTGTAAGATATACTGAGTGATTACCGGTAAGTGATAAATGTTTCAAAACATGTTAAGTTTGTGTAGCAGCGTATCAATTTAGTATTTCTATTTTAATGTTTTAGATAATCGATGTTTTTCTTTGATCTATGTACGATTTACGTTAGTTTATTATTATGATAAATTACCTTCACGAGCGAATCTTTTTATACCTAAACCGATATTTGGTGCATAGGTAACTTCTATAACCTTTTATTTAATACTACGACTTTTATGAACAGAAACGATAAATAATAAATCAAAAATGTTTCGTATTCAGCTATTTTTATTAATACCGCATTAAAACCTTTCGATCCCCTCTTAAAATCACGTGACTCGTGTATTTTCGTTCTGTAGACCACACAACTGCCGTTGCACATAAAGGCGCTCCCTGTAAGGGTGCTTGTACACGGGGCATGTAACCCGCGCAAGTGCCTCAACATGCTCAAGCTACATGCGCCGTGTACACGCACCCCGCGGGTAGCTTGATCAAGTAGCTTGCGCATGTTACTCGCGCGGGTAACCCGCATCTTTACTTATTGCGCGGGTTACATGCGCCGTGTACAAGCACCCTAACGTTACAGATTCAAACATTTCATCAGTGACGGAAGACAATCGAGCATCACAATGCGCACCTTGTATCAAAAATCTATACTAATAAATGTACTGTACACGAATGCTCGTCAGTCAGGGAAGCAGTATTGTAATTTAGTTTTTTCAAAGCCGAATCTATAATGTTACATTACACAGGAATGCTGAGGGTGCGCCTTGAAGTTTCAACGTCCATAGGAAAGGAATCGTTGGTAAATTCGAGTTATTTGGTTTGAAAAGGGTTGTTAAATACTAGCTTTCTGTAATGTCCCCTTTTTATATATAATATTATAAGCCTAGTAAGTTGGTCTGCGCGTTTATAATAACATCAGAACCAGTTTTCTTTAAAAATTATTGAATAATGGTTTCAATGTAGAGATGAATGGAGATGGAACGGTTTTATATGACTGGTCTCACAAAAGCTTAAATAAAGTATCTTTTATGGGACAGACTTAAAACGCGATACCTATTTAATTTTTCAATAGAATCTATGACCTATATGAACAGTCAATGAGAGATTTTATTTTTATTTTTTTAAACTCTTCCTCAGTCGATGGATAGATGGCGCTGAACTTGGTATGTTACTGCAATGAACGGAACGTCACTTCATTTTTTGATTTTTTTCACTTGGATGTAATTTTGAGATCGTAAAACGAAACGTACATGTCATGTCATTGTCAGTTACATTACATCACATCACACCAATGACATTTTGAAAATAAATAACAACAAGGAAAAAGAAAAAAAAATCATTTATCAGTCTTTTTAATTTATGAGTTTTCCACGCCAGAAAGAAAATGTCCCAAGAGAAAAAGAAGAGAAGTCTGTACCTCGTGGATTTGTGCAAAAATGAAGGCATACATCTTTTTCCTAGAGTAACGTGGTCAGTTCAACGCCATCTACAGAGTTCTTGGAAACTACTTTTTTTTTAATACTCAAAAAAGAAACTTCTCATTGTTTGGGCCATCATTTCAATAATTTTTTGTCGGCACGTCACCAGTGACTGAGGTGTTGGACTGCTGCGCCGTGTGTCGCGGGTTCGATTCCCGCACGGAACAAATATTTGTATGATCTGCTAGTATGTAGTTGGTCTGGGTGTATGTGAGTTTTTATGTTTGTAAACGCACCCATGACACAGTACAGGAGGAATTCCAATTGTGGGGCAAAGTTTTCTTTTAAAACAAATGAGTTGCCTGAGTTGCTTGGCCAATATTTAATATCAAAGGGTAATTCAATTGTTTAGTTTATTTATTCAGCAAATATCTATTACTAACCCATATAAATATTTTTTAATAATATCTTGAATAATGTTTGAAACTGAAATCTAGTATGCAAGAGACAACTATTACTATCAGTACAAGAGAAATAAATTAATCAAACTTGGCAATCAATTCATATTACTTTATAGTATTGTAGAAACTTTATATATCAGACATTTTTTTTCCAATTACTTCTCTATTTTTCTACAGTACCTTAAATTGATTCATGAGAGTTTATTAAGAGGCAAAAATTATAACCACATATTTTTTTACAATTCTATATCATATTTCCTTAAACAGCGTAAGGAAAAAACATACATTATATACAATGAAAAAATCCCTTTACTGTGCTATCCTTTATTACCTGTTTATTACTAAGTACAGGCACAAAACACGCTTATAATAAAATCATTTTTAGGGTTCCGTAGTCAACAAGGAACCCTTATAGTTTCGCTATGTCCGTCCGTCCGTCCGTCCGTCCGTCCGTCCGTCCGTCCGTCCGTCCGTCCGTCCGTCTGTCCGCAGTTTAGCTCAGAGACGCACAGTACTAGAGAGCTGTAATTTAGTGTAAATATACGGATTTGTTGTGCCGAAAAAGTGGTAAAATAAAATCTCGAAAAATATTTTTTTTAGGGTACCTCCTGTACACGTAAAGTGGGGATGTTTTTTTTCTTTCTCGCGTATCCCTTAGTGTGGGGTATCAATAAATAGGTCTTTAAAAAATAATGTGAGTTTCTATTAACAATTTTTTGATAAAAAAATTCGTTTGTGAAATATTAAGCTTTAAAGTGCTAAATTTTGCTCGACTCGAGTGTCCCCCCCCCCCCCTACCAGCTAAACGGTTATGTTTGGGGGTGTGAAAAAATTCACAATAGTAGTATATATAACGAAATTTAAAAGAAAGTTATCATGACTGAGTAGGCTTTACAACTTTACGAGTAATAGTCCACCAACTTATAAAATGTACTTGGATATCATATTTTCTTAAACAAAATGTATCGGAGAACATGCTTTTCAACTGCAAATGTAAGTTTGTCAACTTTATTTTTACAGCTTTTATAGGGATATACTTTTTGGGGATAGGTAGGTTTTTATCGTCAACTATTTTTAAATAACTTCAAAAAAAGGAGGAGGTTCTAAATTCGTCGTAATCTTTTTTTTATGTATTGTCCCCGATTTCTCAGACTCCTGGACCGATTTTGAAAATTCTTCTTTTTAAAATTAAATTCAGCGAATCAGTTTAGTTAGTTCGCATAAGTATTTTGTTGGGCAACTACGGAACCCTACACTGTGCGTGGCCCGACATGCACTTGGCCGGTTTTTATCCATTTAGGTACTCCCTGCGCAATGTCTCCAGCGCATAGATTTTCACACAATATGTGCAACAGTAATTAAATATGAGCTTAACCACGTTACTAATTAGGTTAGTTTTAATAGAGAATTAAATTATTATGTAGGATGTGATATAAATGGATGCAGATGTAATTTTGTCTTTTTATTTAAGCTATTAATCTATAAATTATTTATTTATCTATACCCTACATTTAATTGATTTTGAGAGATTTTTAAGAGTTGAAAAAACAATGAGAATATCTTTAAGTCAAAATTTAATGCAAGAGTTACTTCAGTCACTTTAACCATCTGGGCAAATCCGTATTAATAATAATGTAAAGATCGTTTTACCGCCGACAATATAAACTGCCTTGCAGTTTAGCTGAAGACAACTGTTAAAATAATTATTTTACACGTTTCTTTTTGATTAATTAAAAACTCAAAAGGTAGGTACTTAAAACTTTTGTTTAAACATTTCCAAACATAATGAAACTGAACTACAGTGCATCAAAAACCCCTTCCCAGATGGTAATGTGCCCTAGAGACTGGCGGGCGGCGGCGGGCGGCGGCGGGCGGCGGCGGGCGGCGCGGCGGGCGGCGCGGCGGCGGGCGTTACCTCTGGCCAAGTTATTATTTCCAGAATGCTTCACTCTTTTCTTATTAATTCATCATCATCAGCCTATTAATGTTCCCACTGCTGGGACGCAGGCCTCCTCTCTGTGAGAGGGAGTGGGCCATAATTGGTCTGTCCCTAATGCTTAAATCTTTAAAACTACCCAACGGATTTTGATGCGGTTTTTCATACAACATAATTATAAGTACCTATGTGCTAAAGAGATGGCACCCGTGCGGAGCCGGGGCAGGTCGCTAGTGAAAAAAATACATTTAATAATAAAATAGTCAAGACCAGAGGAATATTTCCCACGCCAATTTTCTACGAACAATAACAATGAGCTGTCATTCGATTGTAATAAGGTGGTCATTAGAACGGATTCAAGCAGTTGGTCTGGATTACTATGCAATTACATAGCGCGATTGCAGTTCAGACCTAATTAGAAAATAAAAATCGTTATTGCGTAAATTAAAACACAGATTATAAAAAGCGTAGATGACTGAAACAAACACATTTTCTTGTGAAATTTCAATTTTCTGTGACATCAGTGAAAATCAAATTCAATAAACAAAGATGTTTTCACGTAACATTGCAGATTTTATCTGGCGGTTAGCCCATTTAATTTTGTGACCGACCAATGCCACTGCAGTAACTTGGGAGTCTTTCGGAATCTAAGGCCCGTATTACAGAACGTCGCTAAATACTCAAGTATTACTTAAAACTAGATTCAAGGCATTTGATTGGTTGAAATCTAGATTTAAATAGAGATCAGTGCTTGAGTTTCGTTCTGTAATACGGGCCTAAGAAATGCGTGAAAATTTGAAAAATTGCCAGATCTATTTAACATTAAACATTAAACTTGCGCATATTCAAACACTCGTCAAAGTGAAGTTAGCACGTTGTGACTGCTTGACGTCTCGTTAATCGCTGACGTCAGAGACTGTACGTGACAATACCTGACGTGCCACGACGTATCTATTGGGACACAGTAGAACCTGTGATGAAAATGTAATATGATGAAGTTTATTAAAATTGTACTGATTAGATCTGGGCGGGATTTCCAGTCGAGACTAAAAATCAATAGGCGAGCTTCTTCCATAGAGCTCGGACATAGCCGGAGTTTGGGTGGTGCACCTCTGAGTAACCCTTTACATCGATTTTAAATGTCGCAGGTTTTTTATAAAATTAGGTTTTTGATAAAAACCAGAAGATGACACATTTTAAACTCAATTTCATCATAAACCTGTAACAATCCAGATTTTTGATAAAATAACTGAACTAATTTGGGTTTATGATAAAGTTCTTGTCAAAATAATGAATTTGCTGTTTTATGACAAATAAATCAATTTAAATGAAAAAAAAAATAAAAACAATCTATCATCATTTGAAACTTAGTAGAAAGAAAATAATTATGCCAGAATGTCTATACCCTGTTTCCTTCTTTCTCTGTCATTTTAATATTCTTCCATTATACGAGCCAGAGCCTGTAGTCAAATGGCAAGCGATATTCGCTAACGTTCAGCAGTCGCTAATACATTTTCAACTTTATACCCCGTCGCATAAAGTTGAAAATCTAGTAAAGACTGCTGAGCGATAGCGATCGAAACAAACGAAAACGATCTGTTATCTTTGATAGATTTTCAACTTTATGCAATGGGGTATAAAGTTGAAAATGTATTAGCGACTGCTGAACGTTAACGATTGTCGCTTGCCGTTTGGCTACAGGCTCAGTGCAGCCTCAGTCTTAATATTACGCCTTTCTCTCAGCTTTACAGTAGACTGATTCTACCTAAAAATATATACTTTGTAAACAGTTGTAATAACTAAAGTCAAACATTTCAATGGTATAGATGAATTTGGTCACCTTACCTGTTCATTTTATTGCATAGTATTCCGTTATTGCGATAACCAAGACAGTAAAATTCTTTATCCTAGACTTCATCGTGCTTCAAATACAAAGGTTAACGACATTCAAGAATTCTGTAGTTATAGAAGCGCTAAGTATAGCGTAGGTTGTTGAAAAGCTTCCAAGGAACTAGCAGTAGGTATGCTTCTACTCGTATGTGCCGCAAGCCTTTGTGGCACCGACATGACACAACAAAAATTCATTAAAGACATTATATAGACATAAAAAACTTCACCATTTTAGGGTTAAACATTGAATGGTTAAGTTTTATAACTTAACTTTTTTAACTTACTCTTTTATTAAAAATTCATAACTATTAAATTGCCTGAGGTTTCAACTGCTGCTCGGTTCCTATTTATAGTAGCGTGATAATATTATAATATAGTCTTCCTCGATAAAATAGACTATCCAACACGAAAACAAACTAAAAAATGAAAATTCACCTTGCTACTACGATATAATGATGCCATTCGATTGACTTGACGTCGTTGTGGCGATCGTGTTTTGTTTTCATCATCTACTCGTTGACAACCGCGCATTTTATGTCTTTTGCCGTAGTTGTAAGGTTGATTTTCACTTGTAGTTGGAATCGGTCGATACGCGTCGCATCGCGCCATGGTCTAGCTCCCTTAGGGTTGAACCACATCTGGCAGCACGGAATCGCCTTTTTCCGTCGCCCTTTCTCTTTCTGTCGCTTAGAACTGCCATTTGCTAGACCGAGACAGAAAGCATAATGCGATAGCACGTGGCGGAATCCTTGAGGCGGCCGCGTGCTATCGCATTGTCTCGGTCTAGCAAATGGCAGTTCTAAGCGACAGAAAGAGAAAGGGCGACGGAAAAAGGCGATTCCGTGCTGCCAGATGTAGTTCAACCCTTAGACTAGCGCGTTCAACCAAACCACCTTTTCTGCTTTATAATATTAAGTATAAATAAATGTAATTATTTCTTACACTTGAAACATGCAATATTATAAATGTAATGATCTAACATGATTGTGTGTTTAGCAAAGGTTTTGTCAAATCTGTTATGACTATTTGTGGACACAGTCCGAAAACTAGATAATGACAACGACCGGACTGTTATTCGTTCATACAAGTTTGACAGATCCTTAATTTGGGGAAAAACTGTGTGATTTTGAATTTTGGCAATTTTTCATTTGTCAGGTTTTGTGTATATTTGATTACTTTTTACTGGAGTTAATTGAAAGAGGTTTCGAAACATAAAACTCTTAGTTTTATTGTTAAATTACCTGACAGTGAAACATTGTCGCAAGCAACCAACTGTGTTTTGTATGGTTATTGTAAACAACATTGTACTACGCGACCACGTTAATGGTGAATATTATGTCAACGACCTCTTCTTGAAAACACTTCGACTCGCGACTTGAAAATTTCGTTCAGAAAAAAAAAATTGAGCACAAATTAATTTTCACTAATATTTACTATTGATTATTTAAGAGCAAGTGCAAGTGTTCAAAAAGCGTACATGACGTCACAATATGGCGCCATTACACCTTCACTCTTTTCGTGGTAGCATAGTAGATTTATGGCTTGGTTTTTGACTTAAATTTTTAATAGAATGAGCTTTCAGAGGCCCTAGCACGACTTTTCACGTTTTTTGACACATATAGTGAACGGGAACTTTGCGTTAAATTGATGAGTTATGTTTGTACATCCAAGCGCCTCCGCTTTTCATTTTCCATACACTAAACCCCGTAAATACTAAAAAAAAACTTGCGATAAGGCCCCTGAAATTAATACAATGTGCTGTGTATATTGTCCAAAAAGTATCTGAAATTAAAGTAAATATAACTAACTGACTCTGAATAAGTGCTTTAATTTGATTTTATGAGCACTTCAACAGACAATTTTATTTAACACAGTTGAAATTATTTACGACTAACACCTCAATTTTCATCGATGTCTTACATGTTTTTTTTACCTAATTTGGCTCACTAGACTGTTACAATTCAATATTCCAGTATTATTTCTTGAAAAAAGGGATAAGGAATGAAGTTTCTAAGCTAAATACGGAGGAAAATACTTTTTGAAAGACAACCGTGTTTAACCTGTAATGTATATGTAGAATTTAAAATTGCATGCTAGTGCGTTGCGCTCATCTTAACTAACATAGAATTAAGTGCATTATGTACCATGTTAATCCTTAATAATCTCAATAACAGTACCATAAAAAGCATATTTTAATCCAATGCCTAGTCGATGTTTAATTAAGAAATATGAAACAAATAAATAATTATTTTATTATAATATATTTTTTTAAATTATTAGGTGAAATTTTAATTTAATAAAATTTAATAATTATTTTATGATTTAATAAATTGTATAAAAAAACTAGGATTAGTTACCCTATTATTAAAATTTAAATTTAAAACTGTTTCCCATGGTTTCGGCCACTGCTCGGCTTCTATTTGTCGTAGCGTGATGATATTAGCCTATAGCCTTCCTCGATAAATTAACTATACAACACAAAAATATTTTTTCAATCGAACTAGTAGTTTCTGAGATTAGCGTGTTCAACTTGACTAAACTTCAGCTTTATAATATACGGCTCTTGGCATAAAAATTGAAGGCATAAATTATTATGTTTGTTTTATTATTAGTTTAGATTAAGCCTGATCTGCACATGAAGTTCGAATACCGCATCGTTTCCCAAGGAAAGTAGCATGAGGCTTAAGTACGGATCTTGGAGATTGTAGAATCAAAGTGAGGCCTCTCGTTGGTTGCAATTGAAATCAGGCGTTGATGGAGTGCAATACATCATGTGACCGTATTCAATCTGTAAAAACTTCGAATCAAGATAGCTTGCTCAATTCTGTCACTAAAAGAATTGTACATGTAGGGTCGGAACCCAACCTCCCCAGCCATTTTAGTATAACACTAGCTGTGCCCGCGACTTCGTTCGCGTGGATGTCGGAACTTAACAATGTATTTTTATCAAATTGACAAATTTCATGCAAACTTTCATCGCCTATTTTATCCCCTTGGGGGTAGAATCAAAATCCTTTCTTAGCGGATGCCTACGTCTTAACATCTACCTGCATGCCAAATTTCAGCCCGATTTGTCTAATCCGTCCAGTGGTTTGGGCTGTGCGTTGATAGATCACTATGTCAGTCAGTCACCTTTGAGTTTTATATATTTAAGATTACAGAATTGAACAAGCTATCTCCCTCTTAAGTTAGTACAGACCGAAATTGTTAAGTTAAAAATGGAAATGAAATGAAATACAGTCTCTCGGGTTTGATTCCGGGGTTTGACTGCCAAGTCAGTGTTATTAGATTCTTTTATCAGAAATTGCTTAGTAGCAGATAGATGACAATAAGTTCGCACCATGAGACTTGTTTATACCGGAATACCTTATCCAGGAACCAAATCAGACCGTCTTGAGGTAGATCTGTCTAGGCCTGGTATTCTTATAAACTTCGGATAGAATTGAGTAGGTAAAAGATTGAATTAAGGCGTTTGTCAACACGGGCTAATCATAAAAGCGTCTTCCGAACAATCTAGGAACAAAGAACTCGTATTTCGTTCGGAAATCAGAAAAATAATATAGTGCATGAGTGTGTGCGTGTGTTTATAGTAATATTCTGGTTTTGGGTATTGAGTAAATTAATTGGTCAGTAAGTTATTCATAAATGTAATCTAAAAGTGTGAAAATCTTTTCAAATGCTCCTTTGAATAAAGTAATACCATTTAGTACAGAGAGACCTCTTTATTAATCTTAAAATTCATTGGAATTACAAACTTAACATACAGATTAATTACATAATTACTCTTATTCAGTGGAATGAGCATTGATTTGTTTGAACCACAGCTTGGAAGACTTTTGAGGTACTATAATTGTAATCGTGAAAGCACGCGAAAGAATTTAGCTATAGAAGTGTGGTGTGGTAGATTACAATAACCCTCAGAAAAAGGTGACGTTTTCCTTGAATCCATGGACAACGCAGATAATGGAGGGCTTACTTTCAGTACAACTTATAGAAATACTCGGCTAATACAACACACATAATATACAACTATCCTGCAGAGTACCTAAGTCTCTCTTAAATCTATGAGTAACAGAAACAATCTATTGCTAAAGTAATATTCTTTATGGTCTTGTGTTGTCATATTTAAGGCCAGGTATTTCTGTAATTGCGGCTTAGAAACCTGCTCAGTCGCTTGCAGTTCGGATCTATTGGGACCATGTTGAATGGTATTCATCGCCCTGTAGATCCGAATATTAGCAAGCAATGACATGTTTGCAGCATTAGTTGGCTTGTTTTTACAGAAACATTTAATTATATTACTACTGCGGGGTACTGTCTGGTCCCGGTGCTATCTAGGTACTCAGTTGCTTAAGGGTCGGACACTACAGGGCGTATGTTTTAAAATATTCATACCCTGTACATCCGGGCTTTGTAGCAATGGTAGATTCGCAGCATGCAAGATGTCGGCTCTTCAAATCAACTTTTATTCCACAATCAACATTTCCACGAAGTTTAGAAGACAAAGTAGTACCTATTGAAAAATTGTACATCTACTAATTTGCTTAGGGTTCTGATTTACAGGAAGTATGTGTTACAATATTAATATCCTGTAATTCAGAAATCATCTAGCAGTGGTAGACTCGCAACATGCAAAACGTCGTGACATCAGATCGGATTTTACTCTACAATTATTGTTAAGTTATTAATATACATAATATTTATAAATATACAAAATATTATAGATCTGTGAAGTTTTGGTAAACTTAAAAAAATATGTCTATTTTAAGAAGCGAGAGGATTTATTTTTAATGACGCCAACAAAGAATGTTATTTCATCCAGGGGAGAACATGTAATCATGCGGTTGTTCATAGATTAATAAAAGTATTCAATAAATTATTTCAAGACTTGGCTTGTTACCCAAGGTGCAGTTTGTTGCCAATGTTACCATTGTTTAGGGTGTGATACCACTGAGGCGGAGCGGAGAGCGATTCACCAATCACATGGCTTGAGTGGAGAAGAGATGTGGATTTCAAGCCAAGTGATTTGGTGAATCGCCCTCCGCTCTGCTCCGCTCCCCCTCAGTGGAACTGCAGCCTTAGTCTTCCAAATGCTTCCATGATCCATCTTTTCCTTTAATTAAATATTACATAAATTAGAAAAGACTTTCTCAAATTAATATTAAACGGCGACCATAAAATGTCGTCACTAATTTGGTTGTCACTTATGCTAATTATTTATTTTCCAAATATTTTCATAATTGATCCATCATTTTAAATACAACAAAAAGAAAATCCTATTACTTAAAAATACACACAGCAATTACCCAACAATGCGAAACATTATTAACAAGTAGTAGTAGAGCTCCTATAGCTCGCCCGGGGAAGTACTACCACCATACCTATTTCTGCCGCCAACCAGCTCTGCTGTGTTCCGGTCTGAAGGGTATGGGTGCCGGAGTAGGAAAAGTAATAATTACTACTTTAACTTGACACTGCAATAATAAAAATAACTCCTTGCCACATATTATGTCACACTGTTAGACAAAATTTTGCCTGTAAAAAAAAAACCTTAAGGCCCTAGTCTGAAAATTAATCGCACTTTGATTAACCGGGTTTAGTGATGTCATAAGAATCTATTAAAAAGCTAACTTTACGTTTTATGTAAAGTTAGCTTTTTAATAGTTTAAGTCCTACACGGTTTCAAACATTATTCACTCTGTATAACCTTAACTAATTACGAACTTTTTTTACTATCCACGATTTTATAATAGTAGATGCTTAGTAAAATGTACGAGTAGGTACTACTAAAGGACAGTCAGACGGTCTTGAGACGCTCTTGAAGGTAATTTTCATTAACGTCTTATAGGTATGTAATAATGGTCCATATCGGATCGGACAAACCGATATGGACTACATGCGGACACGGCTCCGGACACGGACACTGCTAGACAAATACGTAGTTAAAGTACATAGTTCGGTTGATCCTTAATGGTGTCGGTAGGTAAGATATTTGAAATAGCTGTCAATATATTTTTTAAATAAATCTACATTTTTTTTTTGTTTTGTGATAAAAGTATAAAGGCCACATTAGAAAAATCATAATTTATGAATAGAATAAATAATAATTATTATTTTATATGAACATTGGTTCAAACAATAGAATAGAATATTCCATTGTACGAATCTATATTCATATTATGCTACTACTAAAGGGGCCTATTTAGACCCTCTAAAATAAAGCACTGAATTCTCGGTTAAAGATTGTGTTCACGATGTTTCCACCATGTTTAATATGGATTAAAAAGTAGTTCCTTGTTGATGTTAAATATATCAATAGTGATAAATAGATAATGAGGCGTCCGAATGACATTGTTTGGAGATCACTGTAGCTACTCAACCTTATGCTGATTAAGTAACGACGTCGACTATATACAGAAATTTCTGCTGAAGAGAAAGAAGACAGAATAGAAAATGTATTTAAATAAATAAAAAAATAAACAAATCTGTAAAGAAACATTGTATTTGCTGATTACGTTGCTAACAAGAAACTTATACTCAGAGAGTGATGGTACACTGACAAATGCACTTCTAGACGACATTCAACAAGGACATACAACTCCAGTCCAGCAGAATGAAGTGAAGACGTTGACTGCGTTGGTAGGTCTCTCCGTTATGGTCCCTTTCTTAACAGCTTCTAACGTAAGAAAGAAGTTGATTTGCAAAAGGGACCAAAACGAGGAAACTTGAAACTCCGCCCTGCCGCAAGAAATAAGAATGTATTGCAGGGAAGATTTACGTCTTTTTGTGGCATGGCTTTATAGGCTATACAGCGTGTAACGTTAATAGCGCAAAACCTCTCGTGGGGTAACTCAGCCCATGTTACTGAACAATGTTTGTTCCAAGACTTTTGGAAAATTGCAAAAAAAAATTTGCTTTTTCATACAAAATGAGAAATTGATCGGGCCCATCAGTACCTATGAAAAATCTCTTTTTTTTGCGAATTTTCAAAAGTCTTAGAACAAAAATTGTTCAGTAACATGGGCTGAGTTACCTCACGAGAGGTTTTGCGTTATTAACGTTACACGTTGTATACCTCGAATTTAATATTAGTCCCAGAGACAGATTATGAAAAATAATGTGACTGTATTATTCCGTTTGTCACGCTAACAAATATTGAAAAAAATACAACGCTTTTAAAAGTCACAAAACTGCACTCGGTTGGTATAATTTTACAGGCCTTATGACGTCACAAGCCCACTCCCGAATTACGAAGCGCTTTATCTTTGTCAATATTCATTGATTTAAAAAAAAAAGAACAAAAAATACGTGTTCGTTATTTTCCAATATTTTTATACATTATTTATGTTTTTTTTTTTTCAATTTATTTATGCCATAAACTACCCCCTATTCTGTAGATATAGGGTCAAAATTACGTGTTTTAATAAGTTTACTAACAATAGTAACTTACTAACATACAACTGCGTGTTATCGCTGCAAGCTAAAGACATTTTATTATAATTACGATACTCGAGTATTGCGAGCCAATCGTGGCATACAACTTTAACACTTATCATGGCAATTCATTAATGTGTATACAAGCCTTTTTTTTCTTAGATCAAAGGCGTCGAATTATAACTTGTGTTTATTTGTAGCGTTTAGTAGCAGAAGTGGTCAAATTCTTAACCATCAATAGATTGGATAGTCTTAAGTTCGATAACAACGAACGCGTTGGTTTGGCCGTATCTTTTGTGCTATTTATAAGAACATTTAACAGTTTTTGTCCTTACAGCTCGGCTAAACCGCGAGGATCATATCGAGGAGATGCTAGCAAATATGCAATCCCATCTGCAGTTTTTAGAGACTTTGACGCGGGTTTTATGACTATTTGAAACATTTACCACAGACAAGTTTCAAATATGAAAATTTTGTTAATATTTAACTTATCAAATGGCACATAAATTAGAAAAGACTTTCTCAAATTAATATTAAACGGCGACCTTAAAATGTCGTCAAGAGTTTGGTTGTCACTTATGCTAATTATTTATTTTCCAAATACTTTCATAATTGATCTATCATTTCAAATACAACAAAAAAAATCCTTTTACTTAAAAATACACACAGCGATTACCCAACAATGCGAAACATTATTAACAAGTAGTAGTAGAGCTCCTATAGCTCGCCCGGGGAAGTACTACCACTATACCTATTTCTGCCGCCAACCAGCTCTGCTGTGTTCCGGTCTGAAGGGTATGGGTGCCGGAGTAGGAAAAGTAATAATTACTACTTTAACTTGACACTGCAATAATAAAAATAACTCCTTGCCACATATTATGTCACACTGTTAGGCAAAATTTTGCCTGTAAAAAAAAAACCTTAAGGCCCTAGTCTGAAAATTAATCGCACTTTGATTAATCGAGTTTAGTGATGTCATAAGAATCTATAAAATATTATTATATAATATATTAAAAAGCTAACTTTACGTTTTAAGTAAAGTTATCTATTTAATATATATTTAAATCATCATCATCATCATCAGCCTATTAATGTTCCCACTGCTGGGACACAGGCCTCCTCTCTGTGAGAGAGGGGGTGGGCCATAATCCACCACGCGGGCCCAGTGCGGATTGGTGGATGTCACATGTCTTCGAATTTTTGGTTCTAGGACATGCCGGTTTCCTCACGATGTTTTCCTTCACCGTTTTGAGAGCAGTGGTGATGAAATAAATTACACAAAGTAATGCGTCTGCCTGGATTCGAACCCACGACCTACAACTCGTAAGTCGGGGCCGATACCACTGGGCCACCACTGCTCTCTTATATTTAAATATTTAATTATAATTATTATTATTATATCTATTTAATAGTTCAAGTCCTACACGGTTTCAAACATTATTCACTCTGCATAACCTAAACTAATTACGAATTATTTTTATTTTTATTCCGCGATTTTATAATAGTAGATACTTAGTAAAACGTACGAGTAGGTACTACTAAAGGACAGTCAGACGGTCTTGAGACGCTCTTGAAGGTAATTTTCATTATAGTTTTATAGGTATGTAATTATGGTCCATATCGGATCGGACAAACCGATATGGACTACATGCGGACACGGCTCCGGACACGGACACTGCTAGACAAATACGTAGTTAAAGTACAGAGTTCGGTTGATCTATAAGGGTGATCGTCTCAAACGTATAATTTTCCAGAGAATTTGGTACACAAAATATTTGAAATAGCGGTCAATATATTCTTTAGATAAATCTACATTTTTTTTTGTTTTGGAATAAAACTATAAAGGCCACATTAGAAAAATCATAATTTATGAATAGAATAAATAATAATTATTATTTTATATGAATATTGGTTCAAACAATAGAATAGAATATTCCATTGTACGAATCTAAATTCATATTATGCTACTAGTAAAGGGGCCTATTTAGACCCCCTAAAATAAAGCACTGAATTCTCGGTTAAAGATTGTGTTCACGATGTTTCCACCATGTTTAATATGGATTAAAAAGTAGTTCCTTGTTGATGTTAAATATATCAATAGTGATAAATAGTTATTGAGGCGTCCGAATGACATTGTTTGGAGATCGCTGTAGCTACTCAACCTTATGCTGACTAAGTAACGACGTCGACTAGATACAGAAATTTCTGCTGAAGAGAAAGGAGACATAGAGAATAGAAAATTTATTTAAATAAAAAAAATAAACAAATCTGTAAAGAAACATTGTATTTGCTGATTACGTTGCTGACAAGAAACTTATACTCAGAGAGTGATGGTACACTGACAAATGCACTTCTAGACGACATTCATACACAAGGACATACAACTCCAGTCCAGCAGAATGAAGTGAAGACGTTGACTGCGTCGGTAGTTCTCTCCGTTATGGTCCCTTTCCAATCAGCTTCTAACGTAAGATAGAAGTTGATGTGCAAAAGGGACCAAAACGGCGAAACTTGAAACTCCGCCCTGTCGCAAGAAAGAAGAATGTATTGGAGGGAAGATTTACGTCTTTTTGTGGCATGGCTTTATAGGCTATACAACTAGACATTTGGAAATTCGCAAAAAAAAAATTTGCTCTTTTCATACAAAACGGGAAATGATCTGGCCCATCAGTATGAAAAATCTTTTTTTTTTTTGCGAAGTTCCAAAAGTCTTAGAACAAAAATTGTTCAGTAACATGGGCTGAGTTACCTCACGAGAGGTTTTGCGTTATTAACGTTACACGTTGTATACCTCGAATTTAATATTAGTCCCAGAGACAGATTATGAAAAATAATGTGACTGTATTATTCCGTTTGTCACGCTAACAAATATTGAAAAAAATACAACGCTTTTAAAAGTCACAAAACTGCACTCGGTTGGTATAATTTTACAGGCCTTATGACGTCACAAGCCCACTCCCGAATTACGAAGCGTTTTATATTTGTCAATATTCATTGATTTAAAAAAAAAAGAACAAAAAATTCGTGTTCGTTATTTTCCAGTATTTTCATACATTATTTATGTTTTTTTTCCAATTTATTTATGCATTAAACTACCCCCTATTCTGTAGATTTAGGGTCAAAATTACGCGTTTTAATAAGTTTACTAACATTATTAACTTACTAACATACAACCTCTCTCGCTCTTTCTTTCTCTTTTTTAAACCTTTCGGATTCTATTCACACATCGATGTTATCTGACGGTTCAATGTGTCCCCTACTATGAGCATCACTATTCGCATTACGCTTACAAACCAATTCAGTATGAAACTGTCAATTGTTCAATACAGTAAACATCGCTGTGTGAACGGCCATTACTATTGTCTGATATACGAGTAGCATTGCACCAGCTTTACATGTTACTTTAATAACAAGCACATTACAACATGGACGGTCTCGATCGCAAACTGTGAAATACAACAAAAAGAAAATCCTATTACTTAAAAATACACACAGCGAATACCCAACAATAGAAAACATTATTAACAAGAAGTAGTAGAGATAGCTCGCACGGGGAAGTACTACCACCATACCTATTTCTGCCGCCAACCAGCTCTGCTGTGTTCCGGTCTGAAGGGTATGGGTGCCGGAGTAGGAAAAGTAATAGTTACTACTTTAACTTGACACTGCAACAATAAAAATAACTCCTTGCCACATATTATGTCACACTGTTAGACAAAATTTTGCCTGTAAAAAAAAAAACCTTAAGGCCCTAGTCTGAAAATTAATCGCACTTTGATTAACCGGGTTTAGTGATGTCATAAGAATCTATTAAAAAGCTAACTTTACGTTTTATGTAAAGTTAGCTTTTTAATAGTTTAAGTCCTACACGGTTTCAAACATTATTCACTCTGCATAACCTAAACTAATTACGAATTATTTTTACTATCCACGATTTTATAATAGTAGATACTTAGTAAAATGTACGAGTAGGTACTACTAAAGGGCAGTCAGACGGTCTTGAGACGCTCTTGAAGGTAATTTTCATTAACGTTTTATAGGTATGTAATAATGGTCCATATCGGATCGGACAAACCGATATGGACTACATGCGGACACGGCTCCGGACACGGACACTGCTAGACAAATACGTAGTTAAAGTACATAGTTCGGTTGATCCTTAAGGGTGTCGTCTGTCGTTTGGTGGTCGTCTCAAACGTTTACTTTTCCAGAGAATTTGGTACACAAAATATTTGAAATAGCTGTCAATATATTTAATAGATAAATCTACAATTTTTTATTTTTGTTTTGGGATAAAACTAAAAAGGCCACATTAGAAAAATCATTATTTTTGAATTTATTAATAGAATAAATAATAGTAATTATTTTATATGAATTTTAGTTCAAACAATAGAATAGAATATTCCATTGTACGAATCTAAATTCATATTATGCTACTAGTAAAGGGGCCTATTTAGACCCCCTAAAATAAAGCACTGAATTCTCGGTTTAAGATTGTGTTCACGATGTTTCCACCATGTTTAATATGGATTAAAAAGTAGTTCCTTGTTGATGTTAAATATATCAATAGTGATAAATAGTTATTGAGTCGTCCGAATGACATTGTTTGGAGATCACTGTAGCTACTCAACCTTATGCTGACTAAGAAACGACGTCGACTAGATACAGAAATTCCTGCTGAAGAAAAAGAAGACATAGAGAATAGAAAATTTATTTATAAAAAATAAACAAATCTGTAAAGAAACATTGTATCTGCTGATTACGTTGCTGACAAGAAACTTATACTCAGAGAGTGATGGTACACTGACAAATGCACTTCTAGACGACATTCATACACAAGGACATACAACTCCAGTCCAGCAGAATGAAGTGAAGACGTTGACTGCGTCGTAAGTTGTCTCCGTTATGGTCCCTTTCTTAACAGCTTCTACGTAACAAAGAAGTTGATGTGCAAAAGGGACCAAAACGGCGCAACTTGAAACTCCGCCCTGTCGCAAGAAAGAAGAATATGTATTGGAGGGAAGATTTAAGTCTTTTTCTGGCATGGCTTTATAGGCTATACAAAGAGACTTTTGGAAATTCGCAAAAAAAAAAATTTGCTTTTTCATACAAAATGAGAAATTGATCTGGCCCATCAGTATGAAAAATCTTTTTTTTTTTGCGAATTTCCAAAAGTCTTAGAACAAACATTTTTCAGTAACATGGGCTGAGTTACCTCACGAGAGGTTTTGCGTTATTAACGTTACACGTTGTATACCTCGAATTTAATATTAGTCACAGAGACAGATTATGAAAAATAATGTGACCGTATTTTTCCGTTTGTCACGCTAACAAATATTGAAAAAAATACAATGCTTTTAAAAGTCACAAAACTGCACTCGGTTGGTATAATTTTACAGGCCTTATGACGTCACAAGCCCACTCCCGAATTACGAATCGTTTTATATTTGTCAATATTCATTGATTTAAAAAAAAAGTGAACAAAAAATTCGTGTTCGTTATTTTCCAGTATTTTCATACATTATTTATGTTTTTTTTCCAATTTATTTATGCATTAAACTACCCCCTATTCTGTAGATTTAGGGTCAAAATTACGCGTTTTAATAAGTTTACTAACATTATTAACTTACTAACATACAACCTCTCTCGCTCTTTCTTTCTCTTTTTTAAACCTTTCGGATTCTATTCACACATCGATGTTATCTGACGGTTCAATGTGTCCCCTACTATGAGCATCACTATTCGCATTACGCTTACAAACCAAATCAGTATGAAACTGTCAATTGTTCAATACAGTAAACATCGCTGTGTGAACGGCCATTACTATTGTCTGATATACGAGTAGCATTGCACCAGCTTTACGTGTTACTTTAATAACAAGCACATTACAACATGGACGGTCTCGATCGCAAACTGTGGTCGAATTCACCATTGAATCAACAAACCAATCTCAAAAGTACCGGTGACCGCGATCAAGATTGACCTGTGTGAAGATATACGGCCACGACAATGCGTTCAACTGACGTCGTTTGCATTTCTTGTATGGTACAGGCGACAGTCAGTTGTTTATTATGGTCTACATAGCTTCTCCCAGCCGCGTGTTATCGCTGCAAGCCAAAGACATTTTATTATGTTTACGATACTCGAGTATTGCGAGCCAATCGTGGCATACAACTTTAAGTTGTCTTGGCAATTCATTAATGTGTATACAAGCCTTTTTTTTTAGATTAAAGGCGTCGAATTATAACTTGTGTATATTTGTAGCGTTTAGTAGCAAAAGTGGTCAAATTCTTAATAGAGCGGGAGCCAGGCCAAAATATCGTTAGTGATTTCTTCTCAAGCCATAATTAGTAGACTACATAAGGGAGTCATATCATAAAGATTCGTGGAAGTCAGCTGCTGTTCCGTTGGTGGGATAAGCAGCAATCGCCGTTCAAACACGTAGAAAAAATATTTTTTTTTAGTCATTTCCTCCCAACTGAAACCTGGTTTATATTGAAGATTACCTTGTATCACGAAGAATAAAACCAATCAGCCGTCGGTATCATGGTGGAATACACGTCAGCTGGTCACTCGAACATGTAATTTTTTATTTTATTTTCAGTGATTTCCTCTCAACCCAAATTTAACCTGATGAAAGTTTACATGTAGTTATGGCTAAAAACAGACGTCAGCCGGCTGTATCTCGGTGGAAAGATCGTCAGCTGATACTTTGAAAATTACAAACAGGACTAAGGCTCTCAGCCTAAATGTGCATTTAGTTCAAAGTTTTCAATTCCTCCCAACAGAAAACTTGTTTATATTGAAGCTTACTCAATATCACGATGAAAAAAAAAACAGCTAATGTTTACAGGCCGTTAAGGATCAAAATATAAAATTATTCTTAATAAGCTGGGCATCAGGAACATAAGGGATTCCGTAAGAGATACGAAAAAACTTAGTTAGCCTACCTTAGCTCTTTTTTTAGAATAAAAATTTTGGTATTTTTATTTTTTTGGTCAAGTGTGAATTGTCCAATAAAATGAATTCGCTAGGAACAATATTTGGATTATACAAAATATGCAATACCTTAAAAACTACTTAACCGATTCTCATGAAACAAACTGTACAATAGTTTTTAAAACAAGATCAACACATTAAAATTAGTTCCATTGCAATAACCCTATAAACAAAAAAATACATTTTCAAGTTACGTAATTATGATCAACATAATTATCAAACTTTAGTACGTTTCGTTAAGAAATATATTTTAATTAACTCTAATAAGAAAAATACAGTATTCTAATAAGAATTTAGCACAAACAAATAACATAAACAAATAGAATCTCCTTACAAACAATATTTACATCTTGTCGCACTACGTGCACCTCTCTCTCGTAGCGGTGGTCTTATCGCCGAACTTTTAGTTTTCATACTTTGGCCGGCACTTTCAGAAAAGCCCAATAAAAAATGTATGGAGCGTGATGAATGTTAAATGATGTCCTTTGACCAATTTCCGCCGTCCTGATTTTTGACTTCCGATACAACAAAATGATCTTTACATGAAACAGAGTCGAAAGGCATTAAAAAAAAACTTATATGAGATAATTATGTTGATCATTAACTACGTAACTTGAAAATGTAATTTTTTGTTTATGGGGTTATTGCAATGGACTTTATTTTAATGTGTTGGTCTTGTTGTAAAAACTATTTTACAGTTTGTTTCATGAAAATCGGTTTAGTGGTTTTTAAGGTATTGCATATTTTGTATAATCCAAATATTGTTCCTAGCGAATTCATTTTAGTGGAAAATTCACACTTGACCAAAAAAATAAAAATACCAAAATTTTTATTCTAAAAAAAGAGCTAAGGTCTTCTAACTAAGTTTTTTCGTATCTCTTACGGAATCCCTTATGTTCCTGATGCCCAGCTTATTAAGAATAATTTCGGATTTTGATCCATAGCGGCCTGTAAACATTAGCTGAATGTATTTTTTCATCGTGATATTGAGTAAGCGTCATTAGAAACAAGTTTTCTGTAAGGAGGAATTGAAAACATTGAACTAAATGCACATTTAGGCTTAGTCCTGTTTGTAATTTTCAAAGTATCAGCTGACGATCTTTCCACCGAGATACAGCCGGCTGACGTCTGTTTTTAGCCATAACTACATGTAAACTTTCATCAGGTTAAATTTGGGTTGAGAGGAAATCACTGAAAACAAAATAAAAAATTACATGTTCGAGTGACCAGCTGACGTGTATTCCACCATGATACAGGCGGCTGATTGGTTTTATTCTTCGTGATACAAGGTAATCTTCAATATAAACCAGGTTTCAGTTGGGAGGAAATGACTAAAAAAAAATATTTTTTCTACGTGTTTGAACGGCGATTGCTGCTTATCCCACCAACGGAATCGCAGCTGACTTCCACGAATCTTTATGATACGACTCCCTCATGTAGTCTGCTAATTATCGCTTGAGAGGAAATTGGTCACGGACATCTGTTACGGGCTCCCGCTCTATAACCATCAATAGATTGGATAGTCTTAAGTTCGATAACAACGAACGCGTTGGTTTGGCCGTATGTTTTGTGCCATTTACAAGAACCGCTCTTAACAGTCTTTGTCCTTACAGCTCGACTAAACCGCGAGGACCATATGGAGGAGATGCTAGCAGATATGCAATCCCATCTGCAGTTTTTAGAAGCGCAATATCGTGGTAGGCAAGAGGATGTCATCAACATGCAGGTAAACATTTGGAATTTATATGAAGCTATTAACATTTAGAGCAGTGCGGTGGCCCAGTGGTATCGGTCGTGGGTTCGAACCCAGCCAGGCGTATTACTTTGTGTAATTTATTCCATCACAACTGCTCTCAAAACGATGAAGGAAAACATCGTGAGGAAACCGGCATCTCCTAGCACAAATTGGAAGACATGTGACATTTGCCAACATGCGCAAGGCTCGCTGGGTGTGACCTACTGCCTCTCACAGAGAGGAGGCCTGTGCCTGAGCAATGGGAACATTTATAGGCTGATGATAATAATATAATATTCCACAACTATCACACAACGCCATCTAGTCCCAAGCTAAGCAGAGCTTGTGTTATGGGTACTAGACAACTGATAAACATACTTATGAATTTCTAAATACATACATATTATAGATAAATTACACCCAGACACAGAACAAATGATCGTGCTCATCACACAAACATTTGTCCTGGGTGGGAATCGAACCCACGACCTCCGGTATAGCAGTGAGGGTCACTAACCACTAGACCAACAGGCCAGTCAAAATGATGATGATTAACATTCACCCCTTTTGACCTCTCGTTTCTCCTTAACTTAGGTTTAATGAAGAAGAAAAAAGGGATATTAAAGTGAACTACTGTTACACCTGGTATAAATATTTTATATATTGTTTATATCATGAATAAGTGGATCACAGTTATTTATTACTTCTCATATTCAAAGATAGACAGATGAAGAATGATGTTTTCTTTAGAAGTTAATCAATGATTTTTTCACAGGCTCGCATGCCGCCCGACCGTGGTAACAGTTCAAATCGTGTGACAGGATCTGACGCGTCGCCGTCGACGGTCATTCCTCCTGCAGTCTTCAACCTTCTGAAAAATATGACCGGTGAGTCATTGAATATCTTATAAACTAAAGTTTCCAGGCCAGGTTTCAAAGCGGTTAAAATTTCGGGATACCCGATAGATTTTTCGAAAATTTTCTTACATACAAATCTTTTCCTGATAATAACGAACACTACCAACAAAAATTATTGAATTTGGAATAGTTCGGAAGATATGGGCGTACAGAGACATATAAGTAATTTGTTTCGTACTATGATAAGATAGGTATTAATTTTTTTAACACCCTTTAAAACTTTTCGTTAAGTCAATATTCATTTGTCATTCTCGAAAATAAATATATACATTTCTATTTGTTGACAGCTACAGCTACATTTTTACAACACATTTATGTGCTTATTTATGTAGTTTCAGTATGAAAATGATTTCATTGCCACGCGCTTCGCCCATTAGCACATACCATGTACTAACTTAATTGTCGTGCCATTGCAAACGTTTCATAACAGCATTAAATCGTTCAAAAATAAATATTGTTTGACCTACTCTCGTTTTACTACTTACAGTTTATATATTATGGCTTATAATTAGGTTCGATTCCCGGTTATTAAGTTTTAAATATTCACTGTATTTAATCCTAAATCAACTTTAAAGCTAGACTTGAAACCGGATCTACAGACACTTTCACATTTTTATTGGTAAATATGTAAGGAACTATTGTTAATAATTAATTAGTAACTTATCTGCCAGCTACGACGAACCCCAGATCGTTTACCTACTAAAAGTGTCAAGAATTGAAAAAAAATGTACACACGTAAGAAGCCGCTGACTGCCATTAATTAATCCAATACTATCAGAATATGCAACATGTCTAAAGAGCCACCTTGATGATGATGAGAACCTCTATAGTATATTTGAATCAAGAGTGAATCTTCAACATTCAAAAATGTGCCCTACTGGCCTAGCTTTAGAACTCAAGATCTTCCTACCACCAGGAACCAAAACGGCTGCTGGGATCTTCACCAAGCATATACAGCAGCTGAGGACTCCATTCGTCTACCAGCTGTTGCCGCACCTGATGAACGACCCTAACAGCTTGAAGCCAGCATATCACATGAGGGGGGGACGTCATTTCTCTGAAATAGTTGTAGGTGTACCAACTGTTAAAAGAGACAAGGAGAGCTATCTGATGTTTACCTTGACTGTGAGTATTGATTTTTGGCTTTATTTTCTGGAGATAGGGCTCAATTTTCAGATAAAGTGATCAGATCCTTTTAAAATTCCAGGTTTGAGAAATAAATTAAGTATTGTATAGATAAGATAAATACAGTGAAATTGTGAAAAACTTGACACTACGAGTACTTCGTTTACAAAAAACTTACTGAAAAAAATCCATTAAGTTTTAGATTAGGAAACGAGTACATTCATCAAGGACTGAACCACGGTTTTGGAAATCCGCGTGGATTGGAAGGTGTAAAGGAAGGCTTTTACCCAGCGGTGGTAATAATATTGATATTTTTTTTTTAATATTTACACTATTATTACAATATTTCCTATGAAATGAGTTTACACCGTAGGTCCTTCAGCTGTTGACAAAGACCATTGAATTAGCGTCAAGCCCAATGTCACGAAATTTTCAACCGATATATCAATAGCAATGATACTAGTATACTTAATCCATTTCCACAGCATCTCGTCAGCGGTTTGACCCCAGCTGATGTTAACAACACTGTCATCGTGGTCATGATTGGTGAAACGGACCTCGAGTACGTCATCAAAACTGCCCGGCAGATAGAAGCCATGTAAGTCTTATTATTACAGAGTGAAATCTGAGACCTGAGCACAAGATTTCTGAGGACTTAACATAAAGTAAATAAAAAAGAGGCCTTAAGAGAGATTTCTGTATTTTATTTACAGCGTCCTTCAAATACATATTTAGGTATTGCGTTTATTGTAGGTACGGAAAATTGAAAAAGTGGCACAAATGAGGAACTAATTTTTTTCCATCAAACTAACGTCAAAAATTCACTAATCTTGAAAAGCCATGTTGGACTTGGACCTCGGCTTTGCGAACACAATACGAATGATGTGATAACGTCATACTGTAACTTTATGCACGCTTTGAAATATATAATAATCATAATTAGTAAAATTACAATAACAAAAAATCATTATTGATTTAAACGTAATAGCGACATTTTACAGATGGCAAGTCATTGACGTGTTCACCCATATCGTCGTTGCATAGTAGGTACAGTAGGCATACCAACCTTCCCCAATCTGTAAAATTTTCCCAAACGAACATAAACTTATATTATGATAAAGTTAGAGATCTATCAAAGTTTGACAGATTGAGGTAGCTTGACGTGGCTGGCGTCCATAAATAAACATTTTCCGCCACAATAAGATAAACATCTGTTGAACGTTTGTTTAAAAAAAACTGTAGCGGCAAAATGACCCTTGTATTGTATAACGGGCTGGTATCCGCAACTCCACGTCATATGCGCGTATTTTGCGTGCGGTGACCTTGACAAAATGACCCTTATATCACCGCGAAATGCCGCTTTGACGTTGACAGTTTTTTAGACAAGTGTTCAACAGATGTTTAAATCTTGCTGCTACAGATATCTATGGAAGCTCAGCTAAAAAAAACAAAAAACACTCGGTTGTTTTCAAACTAATCACGTTCAAACAGTCCAGTTTTCAAACAATACCGTGTCCTCAATACGGCTGCTGCAGTCAGAAGTTCGATTTCCGCCCAGACACAGATCTATACAATCTCAGGTGTATTGGCCTGAAGTTTAGACAATTGTGATTGCCTTTTATATCTCCACGGGCATGGAAAATACTGGAAATATTGTTCAGATTTACCTTGCTGCACTGGATGGCATTCAGAAGTTTGCTTTGAAATTGAATGATAAACCAGCTTTGGACAAAAGTTATTTGAACTTTTGAGAGTTGTTGACGCTTCCCGTGACCCAAGAGCTGACATTTACCTTGGCCAGAGACTAATGCGGGTTGCAGACCATAATCTAAGCTAACTTAGCCCCTTCGTTCATAACGCAACGCAAGTCTCCGGTGTCTTACAACTTTAGTATTAAATTGACGCGTGCCTGTGCAACAACCTCTATGGATTTGTATTGCGATAGTCGCCTGGAAACAAAAGTCGTTCGGTATAGAAGACTTGCGTCGCGATACGTACGAAGGGGCTAAGTTTGGCTAAGTTCTTCTGTTTTTCGTACTTGTATGAAAACTGATAGGCTGGACACAAGTATTACATACTGTATTAGCTATGCGAGCAAAACTAAACTAACTCCGCTTAGCTCTTGGTCTACAACTAAGCATTGCAATTCAACGAGGCCTCACCGCCATGCCAGTCTCTTGGGCAAATTACCAGCTGACAGCGTTGAGGAGCAGTTTTTCGATGCTTAAAATAGTTTTATTATTTTAGTTTACAATATTTTTATGATGTACCTAAACTATACCTAGTTAGTTTAACAAGATATTTTGGGCGTCTTTTTCAACGAATACATCATGGATTTACCTTTATAATTTAAAAATAGTCTTCTTAATTCTCAAATCTTTCGAACAGGTTCCCAAAGCAAGTGGGTAGTGGCCTTATCGAGGTCATATCGCCGTCAGCAGCATACTACCCAAACTTTGATACTTTGCCGGTGACCCTCGGTGACTCCCACAAGAGGGTCAAATGGAGGACTAAGCAGAATCTTGACAATGTTTATTTGATGGCGTATGCGCAGTCCAAAGGCACCTTCTATCTTATGCTAGAAGATGATGTCATCGCCAAGAAAAATTACATTCAGGTGAGTTGTTTTGACTTCAATAAAAGATAATGGTATATATGGATAATGGTGATGTAAAGTTACTTTAACACATAATTTGGTATTTATATTTCATTTTAGAAACGTTTTTCTTTTTACTTTTTGGAGTTTTGTGTTCCATTTATTTTGTCTTCTGTTAGCAAACGTAGCTAGAAAAAATAACTTCTATTTGTTTGTACCTACGATGAACATTTCCAAAGCAACAGGTGCCAATGTGACCAACTACGGAAGTGCAGCCTTCACCGAGCTGAAAAGAACACCAGACATGTTATCTGTCGCCTTTGAAATTTCACCTTCGTTCTGTGAAGTTTAGGTTATCTTCGCTAGTATCTACATTATTTAAATAATATAGTGAAGAAAATTGAATGAAGTAAACATGTAATTTTATTTTGTAATGTGAGAAGTATATCTCTTCTCAACCAGATTAAAAAAAAAAGAGAAAGTATCTCGAACTTGTCGAAGCGTTTCTGACTTAGCGTTTTCATGATAGAATCTTTATAAGAACACTAGCTTTTGCACATGGATTCTCACCCGCTGACTATATAGCGTTCCTCGATAAGTTGACCATCTAACACAAAATGAATTATGCAATTCGAACCAGTACCTACTCCTTGAGATTAGAGCGTTTTATTTTATTAGTATAAATTATGCGAAATTCTGACGCCTATTGTAAAGAAGCCTGGTCAAAGCCTGCATCTTTTATAGACCACATTATTTTTTGTCTTAAAAAAAAATAATTGAAAAAAATAATTGATTGACTTTCATTGCAGGAAATCAAGCAGTTTACAGCTGCAGTCACTGTCTCCCAACCAGGCTGGTTCTTCATCGAGTATTGCCATGTCGGAGGCATTGGCAAGCTGTTCCGTTCGGCGGATCTAATACACTTCATCACCTACGTGCAGCTGTTCTACAGCAACATGCCTATCGACTGGCTACTAGAGAGCTACCTCGCCGACCGGACTTGCACCATCATGAAGACATCTGTAAGTTTCTTTTTATTAACTAATTTTTTAATCGTTTCCGCATGCACAACTTGGGTGCCTGAGAATGGACGACGCCGCCGAGGCCGGCCCAAAAAGATGTGGCAGGACGATCTAGACGCGTACCATGATGGCTGGTCTGAAGTGGCACTAGAAAAGAGCACTTGGAAGGACATGGGGGAGGCCTTTGCCCAGCTTGTGGGACATAAACGGCTAACTAATCAGAGGCAATAGCGAGAATACAAAGTAAATGTAAAAGCGCCACTACGAACGAGGACCTAATTTTATCCAACAAATTAACGTCAAAGTTCAAGTTGGAAAATGTGAAATCGTGCTAAGGCCTTATCCTCTTTGACTTGGGGAAATGGGAATCATCGATAAAGGCATTTGACCAGAAGTGGGATTACACAGGCTTAACTATAGCCCTTCAATAATAAAGATGATGGAACTTCATTACATTATTCTGGACATTGGCGTATTGTTAGAAGGTTCCTCTCTCAGGAGCCCTGACCACCGGGGCGGCCCGAACCCGCTTCAGCTATTTCTCATATTTTTATATCTTCTTTTGTAAAAATATTTAAAAATGTAAGGAATAAGTAAAAAAAATGAATAAAGAGAATGATGATGTTTTTTTTTTATTCGAGATACTAGATACAAACATTTTCAATTACATTGAAAGTCAGATTACCATCATCACTTGTCTGTCTTTATGTTCTAAGTGTGTTTGATAGATTTCCGTCTATAATCCGTACGCTATCTAAGAACACTATAACCGGACCCTTTAGTTATAGTGATTTGAGTGTACGCAGAGTAAAACCCGTCTGTGGCCAACTTCAACACGTATATATACGTTGTGTTGGGAACGCGACAGGGGACATAATTATTGTTTAGATTAAATTGTGATGTTCACACAGATAATCTGCCCTACTAAGCGCAAAGGCAGCAATATTATGAATGATTTAAGGTAAAACTGAAATAAGGATTTTTTCGTTAAGGATATTTTTATAGGTTTTGAACAAGATAGCGTTAAAAAGGCTTAGTTCAAGAGTTGCGTATTTTTTAAAGCTATCCGATGGCTTTTGTACATTTTGAGATACCGCTTTTGGGCTTAGTAGGGCAGTCTGTGTATGACACGTAGTAGACGAAGCTGAGGGAAATGGTGTTAAACACAATATAATGAGAGTATTACACTCTCTTTTGTTCGTGGTTTTACAGATAATCGATTCACCAATAAATCTCTGTTGCTTGTTGCAGAAAAAATGCGCCATAGCGAAGGTGATGATTCGGCCTAAATACAAGTCATCTTTATTCCAACATATTGGCCTTTACTCGTCTTTGAAGGGAAAGATCCAAAAGATTAAGGTAAGATTAATAACAATTACGAGATCACGGGGCCTCCTGAGAGGACCCAAGCCTGCCGGGTCGCGGGACTGTCTTGTCAGGTAACGTGACCCCGGAACGAAGAGCTATTGAAGGACACCGTGGATTTTAGTCAGTACAAGTCTGATAGTCCCTCCCTGCCGTCCTGCCCGGGTGGGTGGACTAATTGAATGTTTTTTCTAAAATATCATTTTATTTCTTGTACTAAAACCTCCCATCTACCGTACATATAGCAGGATATCTACCATCGCTGATATTGATGGTAGAAACTTCAAAATGTACGCAGATTATTATATTCCTGTCGACTTTACATTGCCATAACCACATTATGACAATGTCTTCCTAAGGAATACATTTGCAAAAAGCACCAATGTTGCCTCTTCTGTGTAGTGCTCGCAAGAACTAGTACTGGGGTAAGAAAGAGACAGAGCTATACAAGTCGTTTAGCGCCATCTCGTTCATACAGTGGAAATACTCTCGCTTCAAGACAAAATGGTAGGCCACATGCTGCTTAGTTAAAGGTCTTGGGGATCCTTTCAAAGTTTAAGGGACTTTATTCATGCCGCGATGCGACGCAATGCGACGCAATTCAAACGAATTTCAACTACAAGGTGAAAATCAACCGTGCCACTAAGAAATAAAGATGCAATTCGATTGACTTGACGTTGTCATGGACATCGTGTTTTGTTTTTCATCTACCCATAGATAACAACGTGTTTTATGTCTTATGTCATAGTGGTAAGGTTGATTTTCACTTGTAGTTGGAATTCGTTCGAATCGCGTCGCATTGCGCAAAATTGCTATTCTGTAACGCTCATGAGCTCACTTCAATGAGCGCATAATCGACCAAAAGGAATTCTCTAAAACTATGATCGAAATTCAAACGGTGTCTCATTGAAAACAAAGCGACAAAGGGGTATGACAAGAATCAGCCCGGTTCATTTTGTGTCCAACAGAATTTTTAATTAAAAGATAATTCATAACATAAAACCACAAAACATATAATAATGTGAGAATAATATGCAAAAAATAAGAAATTAATAAATAGTTTAATAGTTTCAATAAGTGGTCAACTCCATACAAACATATTTTTTTTGAAGTACTTCTTATGGAAAACTAATTATATCATTAAATTTACCTTTTTATTGATTTAAAGCTCATCTTTGTTGGGTTTATGGGCCGAGGCTTCAAGGGAAATTTGGCAAAATCTTTAAAAAAAAATGACTTCGACTATGCGCTCACTTAGGTGAAATGAGTTCGTGAATGTGACAGTATAGCACTACAGGTGTACTCGTAGTACACTTATTCTTTGTGTGTTTTATTGTTTTTGCTTTTGTAAATATATTTTTCTTAATACTGTTATAAACACATTTAATCATAACTATGTACAATTTTGTTTTCAGGACTCTCAATTTGGGGCTGTCCCCACATTCTACCCGCACAAGAACAACCCACCGCTTCAGTCCTGTGTGACCGACATAAAAGTCCATCCTGGTCATGGCTTGAAGGGAGCTTACAATGGACGCGACTTCTTCTGGGGCGAAAAGCCAAAGAACGGCAATATCGTGGAGTTTTGGTTCGAGAAGCCTATAGTTCTTGCTCAGTGAGTATCTTTACAAACACTGTTTATTTAAATAATTTCTTGAAAGTCTTTTCTAATTGTCTGTAGAAAGTGAAATGACAAAAAGTATGAGAACAGGTGACCATCAAATGGCGGAAACACAAAAGGTTAAGGTGAACGCAGACCTAGCCGCACCGCAGTCTCCGCAGTCCCCGCAGTCATCGTTTTCTTACCGCTTCTGCGGCTTAGAGTTTTTAGAGTCTTACCGCAACTAAAGTCCTTTTGTTGCGGGCGGCGCTAGTGTTATTTGTAGCACTTACATCGAAATGTTGATATTGATATTAACCTCTCAGGTACCGCGCTCGCGTATCGTAAACTCCGTCCCGTCCTTGACATTTACGAGCGCTTACGTCATCGCGCGCGTCAAGTGGCGGCCGCTTACATTAACCGTTATCGCTCCAGTTAGAATTACTCAAATGGCCAACTGTAAACAGTTTCGTATTCGTTGATAAAGAGTCTTTGTATTACAACATAAACAATTCTTGTATGACTACTTTGGTATTATAAATATCCCATAGATAGGAGAGATCTCGCCGTAACTAGACCCGTTGACGTATCTTATTTATTTTTGATAAAACTACTGAATCAATTTACACGAAACTTTAGAACTAATATAACGAATATATAAGTAATCTAATAAGAAAATTCCAACATATAATGTTATAAGATTCCAACTCAAAATTCAACTTACATGGAGCTATTATTTGTTAATATTGCGCGACTGTCAACACTGGCCGACGCTCACAATAATTGTAATCACTCGAGATACAATGACTCTTATCTCAAACGGTAAAAAGTTTCGTGTTCCTTAGTAACGAGACTTTGTATTTCAATATAAACACCTCTTGTATAAGTACTTCGGAATTAAAATATCCTGTAGATAAGAGATCTCGCCGTAACCACAGCCGTAACTAGACCTGTTGACGTACCTTATTTATTTTTGATAAAACTACTGAATCAATTTACACGAAACTTTAGAACTAATATAACGAATACATAAGTATTCTAATAAAAAAATTCTCACATACACTATTCCTATAAGATTCCAACTCTAAAATTCATTTATTTATATGGAGCTGTAATTTTTCCATGCGCAGTTCAATGCACGACTTTGTAAACGATCATCCGTGTTATTATGAACAGGTATCACTATAAAATGTTTTTTAGGATACTACATAAACCTTCTTCAACTGATTACTAACCTTGAATCGAAAAAATAAACAACGGAAATTCCATGGTATTAGAAATACATTGTTGACAACCGAATTGGCCTATACGAGGGACAAAAACCTATTTCTACTCGATAATTTACGTTTTCCAATTAAAATTTTAGTTGAAATCTAACATAAACACGACACTTTATCAATTTCAGTACACTTATAGTCCTATCATGGAAAAAATTAGACATAAACAACATTTCAAGTGGTTGATCACTTGACATTTTGACATCGACAAAGAGCGATTCTTTTTTTTTTTTTATAATGACACCCAGTTGATTTCAGTAACTATTCGGTACAATAATAATCGACTAAAATCGAGCTCTATGGATGAATTTTTTCAAGCAATTCTGAGCCATAGTGTTTAATATAAATAAGGTTGAAGTAGGCTTGTACGCGCGTGCCGCGCGCGAACCACATATGGTTCCTCAGGACTCAACGGTGGTGACCGTTTAGGAACCACATTTGGTATCTCAGGACGATAGAGGTTAATATGGATCTTCCCGGGATTTCTAATAGACAATCTCGTGTGGTCAACAGTATTACAAATAACTAATAATCAAACCTCAGAGATAGATTAGACAAATAAAACAAAAATAATTGATTTACATGCAATTTTTATTAGTATTAAAATAATTCACAATACAATTCGGACATCAAATGTCGTAGATGTAAATTTGACAACGTGGCGGGTCAATTGTGTAAAAGTTAATAACTTTTTTATTTAATAAATCACGGGATTTTTCTGCTCTTTAAAAGTAATCCCGGGATTTGGGGCATATCCACTTTATTCTTTCGCTGCATGAAATCAGTGCAAGTACATGAATAACTCCGAGCTCTGGCCATTACTTACATCAAATTACCTACATTACAAAAAAATGTAGTACCACGAATTTTCCACAGGATTTCAATCGTGTCGCAGACTACATGAATTTTTGGCAGTTGAATCTCAGTGGCAGAATGACAATGTATGTTGAATTTTTTTATAAAAAAAATGGCTGCTTTAATTTAGATAATAAATATGAGCCAAAAATATATTCAAAGAATTAGCATTGCCATCAGAGACAGGAACCTCCTCACAATACGAGCCGTACCAAGGAGTACTGCCTTCTGCCTTATTTTAATTATTATTGAGTGTTTAAATAAATGTGACAAGTTAAATTAAATAAATATATTCAAAACCGTTATAAACAAAAAAAGAAAGACAATTAGCCAAAAAGACTTTCAAGAAAAAAAAACAATGATGAATATAAGTAGTGAACAAAGTGCACAATACAGGTAACCGCTAAAAGCCTAGTATTGAGCCGATGATGACAAAAGCACAGATCTGAAATTAACATTTTTAACCAAAACCCTTTCGTCTAACAATCTTTGCTAATCTTTTTTTTTTGTTTTAGCTACGTTTTTCGCAGTGGAAATGTGAAGAACATCGAAGATAAGTTTTATGAAACTACAGTGGAAGTGTTACCGACAAGGGGCAATGTTTCTTTTACCCCAGTAGGGTCTTTCGATGAGTTTGGTCTAGCTGAAGGCGAGTTGGCCATGGGATATGTTACGGCGATCCGTCTTAAAGTCAACAAAAACAGCAATCACTGCGTGATTCTTAGTGAGGTAGGTTTTTTGGTTTATGGTAATATTCGTCCAAGTGTTAAAATGTCCACATGTCAGAATAACCTAATGTTATAATTCTATTTGGTTAGAATGAAGTTTTGCAAAAGTCAACAAGTGTTATAATGTCCAAAAGTCATATTGTACATGGCTTAAACTCCTAGGTTTTGTGATAAAACGATGCCTGGATTTTTTTTTAGATAGGTAATAGAACAAATTTAATTTTTTTTTTTTATTTCAAAAGCCCTTTACGTTCCAATTTCGTTAAATAATTTTATTTGTAGATATAAAATCATTTTCACTTTTTGTCGTATGGACATTTTGTCACTTGATCTATATAACAAAACTTTTGACTTTTTTACGTAATGACATGTGGACAATTTAACACTTGGACGAATGTTACCATAATTCGTTTTTTTAAATAACTTACTATTGTACAGACGCCAGCAAGTCAACCTAGCCCGATCTGTCGAATTTTACCAATCGAACATAAGCCTTCCGCTTGCAGACTAAGGTAGGTTGATTTTCTGTCGTCTGTACACACGATCACAGACACTAGGGATTTTGCAGAAAAGATTTAAACAACAAACGTAATTAATGACAATAATATCTCCTAAATCGCCTTGTATTTTTGTTAAATTATGAAATATCTGACATAGTCAGCAACTGACATAGTTCTTTACACACACAAAACAATAAAAAACTATTACTACAATTTTCCTAGACTGTTTTTTACGCTACGTTGTTGTGACGCGCGTCAACTCAAAACATGCGAATATAATAGATTATCATCTGACCCAAATATTTGTGGGCGTACTCCCAAAATATCCGTGATTCATCATTCAATATATTCTTTCGTACAGTGATAAAATTTTAGGAAAAAATGGCGTAGCCACCGCAATCTGCTAGCATTCATGCTAACTTGATCTTAGATTTCACCGTGTTTAGAAGTCAGAGCCCTCAGCACAAGATTTCCGTATTTAATCTATAGCGTGCTTCAAGTATTTGTAGTATACGAACAAGGAATGAGTTATACAAGTACGTGAAAATGATATTACTAACACCCCTATCCTTTTAATGATAGCACACACATTTAAACTCAAAAAACACTAAAATATACACTATTCATTAAAAATTGTTTCCACTATTACAGATTGAGTTGAAGGAGTACGAGCTTCCTGAGAAACGGAGGTGACAGGTCACCAAAACACCGTGGGACAGAATTCTCCGGAACCTGATACGAACTCCGATCATGTGAGCGGCAAGGTAGGAGCGGCCCCAAGATTTTTCCAAGAATATTTACGAATATAGCTTAAGACATAGGCGTAGTAACGTGGGGCAGGTGGGGGTGCTCGCCCCACACTGACTCGAACCTGTAAGGTACCTAACCAAAATCTAAAAATCTATAATATTATCTAGGTACTTACTACAGTACTTAATATCCGTAATATATTTCACACTCAGTCGTTAATAGACACAAAAAAAAATGGATGGCTGCCCCACCCTGAGCCATGGCTTGCCACGCCCGTGATTAAGACATAATTATGTATCTAGGACGTAATTCCAATATTGTTACTAAACACAGTACTTATTAATCGATACTCAAACAAAATTTAACAGTAATTCTATAAGTTTATATAATAAAACAATAATGTTAACCGATGTACAGTCACGAGCCAAAAAATGTATACATTTAACAAAATACAAACGCGATTTTCTCGAGAAATACTGGTTTCTACTTTGAAATAAGACCTGCTATTTCGTAATAACATGGCTTCCAAAAAGAAGGGTTCATGAAAACCCAAAAGATTATATCAATACGGTTGGAGGACATCGCTTTTGATTTCTGCTAAGTGTATACGTTTTATTGCTCGTGACTGTACACGTATATGCTGTAATAAACCAAAAAAAAATTGTACAATATCTCATTTTGAATCAAGAAAAAAGGTCAAAAGTCTTCCAATACCGAAAGTGTGGCAAACGGTGCCACACAATCGGAGAGTAGAAGTTAGAATAGAAACCCATTCGACGATAAAAATAATCCTTGAACTTCATGAGGTGCTATATTCTTAGCTAGGCATTCATTGAGGCTCCATTATATACGGACTCGAAATTATCCAAATTAAGCGTGCGACACACTTGTGTAAGTCGACAAGAATCAATGTATTGAGGCGGCCGAGGTATTCCGCATTGGGCAACTGACACAGGACCCGTAGGTATGTGGAATACTTAAGGTGCCATTAGCTCAGGTGCCATTACACCAAATGCTCAATGTCGAATACCTCACAAACTTACAGTCAATTAATTGCGACACGAACATTGATGTGTAGCACCCACACTTTCTGTACATTATCAAAATCAATTTCTTCAACACTTTTATAAAAATCGATTTCATACTGTTCGCTTTTATAAGCACCGTTTATAGATAGGACAAAAATCTTCTCGTTTCTATACTTATACGTACTCTCTTCACATTCTTTCACAAAATTGATATTGCACTTTCATTATAATAAATATTAACCGCATAATCAGAGCTATTTAACTAAATTTTTATGTGTACATTTAATCCCAGTAAGCCTCTATAGAAATAAAAAAATGCGCCGACATTGCGCTTTTTACTAACAACTTGATCAATGAGAGATGGTATTTAAGTTCCTGGCTTGAAAGGGTTTCGCGTAAGCGCGTTGAATGGGTCTCATGCCCTGTTTTACTAACTCTCTATACGTTTAGGTAACTATTGCGACTTCGATACATAGTCCTTTGTTGTTATACGATTATGTAGATATATCTTCGTTTTGGTATCCATCGTCATTTATTACGTTTAACTCACAACAAAGATGATTTTTGAGGAAAGAAAAATTCAGTTGCAAGTGGGATTCGAAGCCGCGTCTTCTGGATAAGATAGAACACTTGCAAGCTGAATTTATTATTTCCTCGTTTGAACATTTTTCGGTAACGTAGCGAACGTTTTTCTTTCCTCATCTCATCTTTACGATGCGCGTCGCATGCGTTATTGCGTTTAAAAAATAATTAATTAACTCATTACTTTTTCCTTAGTTACTTAATGGTTTGACTATTTCTAAAATAAATTTTGTCTATACGCATCCTTTCCTTATCATAGTGCGCAGTTGCAGTTGATCCACACACAGTGGTGCAACCACCTTGCCCGATAGGCTGGCAGTCCAAACCAAAGATGGAGTGAGATAATAATAATAATAAACCCGCAGGGCAGCTTGTGGCGAGCTACCCGCAGGGCAGCTTGTGGCGAGCTACTCGCAGGGCAGCTTGTGGCGAGCTACTCGCAGGGCAGCTTGTGGCGAGCTGTTGGGCAGTTGCGACCCCACGGACCTGATCTTCCGGGAGATGTCTTGTTCCTCATCTCTGGCTTGCCTTTATTGGCCGGTCAGAGTGAACACTGACGAGGAACAGATCTCCCACCTCTTTCTTGCCTTAATCGGCTGGCTAGAGTGGAGATTCGCAAGAGCAAACGTGCTCGGAGGAAGGAAGTATTTCAGTAAGTGTTTGAGGGATCGACCATACTTCCGGGTTCCTGGTCGATTCTGAGAACCGTGGAATACCTCTCCACTCCTCAAGCACCTCAGGATATGTTACCCCCTTGTCGCTACGTCACCTAGTGCTAGCAATATGTTTGGCGGTCCATTTGTTGAGTGTGCAAGTCACCCCCTGCCAACGTATCTATGTATATAAAACATTGATTAGGCAGGGGCCATAGTTTTTCCATAGATATTATATAACCAGTCCACCAAACCTACCAAACGCCATAACCCTGTCTTTTGTTTCCATATTTCGCAATAGTCCAACTCCAACCGGGGGTTGTCCTTGGGTATTACTGGCGTGAATATGAATACATGGGATAACCGCCGGTTAGCCCCATTTCATTTAATAATGCGTAATGGGCCTCTGCAAGATGGCCTCGGCTCCTGGCACGACCTTCAAAAGTCCGGGATCGCATGATCCCGAGATGTTTAAAAACGTATAAAAATAATAATAATAATTTATTTATCTCAAAAACAACAGATAAATCGCAAATTGGACAATATGGCACTTTTTGAGCCTGTTTTGTATTAAGGACGCGTGATAGGATTGTTTTTTTTTGTCGTATAATTCTTTTTGTCTACTCTAAGGTTATTTGATGTCATCCATTTTCATTTATTAAGTGTAATAAATAGTATGAGAGGAGATTTAGAATGGATGCAATGAATACATCTGTACATAATTTAAGCAAATTATATTACCATGGTGTTCACCAAAATAAATATTTTCTTATGAAATATGGCTCTAGTGAGAGATATAAAGCAAGTGTTTACTGACTTTATTAGGTACCTATGTACATAGTAATGTTATATAAATTTTATTTCATCCATATTTCTGGTCACAAAATTAAACGGTTCTATAATCGTATTTTTTTCTCAGTCTTTCACGTTGTACAGTTAACGTAAGTCAGCACATTCATAAAATTTTAGTATAAATTCATTAGACCTATTGTTATACCAAACATTTAACCAAAGCTCTAGTTATTATTCTTTCACATTAATACTTAACAGACTAATAAAAAAAAACCATTAATGTTATTAAAAATAATTATGTAAATATAATTCTGTACTTAAAAATATTTGAGCCCAAAGATAGAAAAATCAATAGAATAAATAATTAAAAGAAACCAAAATCTGTGTTTAAAAGATAAACTATCAATCGAGGACTCTAAGGGTAAACAATATTACAAATAAAACAATTTATTGATTTACACAACATCGATCCATCTATCATTTAGAACAAGAACACTAGTCTTATATCATATTTTATTATAATTATTTTTTAACTCAAATCAGTTGGAATCATATTTATTTATAATCGTTTATGTTCACTTTATTGTTATACTGCGTGGCTTAAATGTATACACATCAACTCTGTATGGCAATTAAATAACAGTTTTACATAATTATTATAACTATAAGCTTTCAAAAAAGAAGTTAAAAAAGAAGTATATTTTTACATCATAAATTGTTAGCAATATATTTTTTTTTTTTATTATCATTAAAAAACAACCTAATAATGTCATTAATTTGAATTCCTTTTTTTTATCCCGTAGGTAATTTTGATACCTAGTAATAAAATATATTAGTCAAAAAACTCAAAAGCTGCTACTCCGTGTACCTTCAGAAGCAATCCGGATTACCTCGCTTTGGGCCGAATTTGATCAGTCAGATTCGCCCTTGAGTATACTAGAGATTTTGAGGAAATTTTTGTAAATTTTGGTGTAATAAAATTATAAATTAGTAGAATTCGAATTAAAATTACAGTACTTGCTTTTTTGCACAATAAACTGGTTTTCGCATCAATTGATTCTTGAATAGACTGCTGAAATTATTAAAAACACGCTTGCCAATTTTATGTCTTATCTTTGGCATAATCCCCACGTATTAGTTTGACATTCAATAATTATCATCAGTGCTTTACAAAATCTTTATTTTTTTCCAAATTCTTATGTGCTTATAAAAAAAACAGTTGTACATACACAATTTAACATAAACGGAGTAATCATAAATCATAAAATAAACAACGATTATTAGCTTTTTTATTCTTCTCTTAGTCTTTTATATAAAAAAAGATCAAAGCCTCAAAAAAATAAGTTGGTGTTCTTCTTTAATAAAGGTAGTGTGAAATCAGATAAATCGATGAAATAGTAGGATTAAAAAATAAAAATAAGTATAATTATGTTAATAATTATTGTAATTATTAAAACCAGCACGTATAAATTATTATAAAGTACAGAAAGTTTCGATTTACGAGTATTTGATTTTAGAATAAGATTATTAATTTAGTCCAATGTGGCCAAATAAATTAAAACATCTTGTTAGGTTATTTACATTTTATTTTATTGAATCGCTATTTTTATTTTAAATGATATTTTTGCGTAATCGGCTACGTCAATAAAATCACTAAAAATAATTTGAATCTGTCAGGGCCAACGAAGACTGTGTCCATTTTCGATTCGTCGATGATAAAATGTAAATGAATGAACAGACGTATAATTTCATTTAGGTATGTAGCAATTTTAAAAACTGGTATTAAATTCGTATAAACTGCTTTTGAATGTCTATATCTATATTGGCGTGACGAATAGACACATCTTCTGCCCTTATCGAAGTCGAACCATCATCATAATTGGTGTTTTCTGGCTAAGCAAAATGTCTTTGAAATCCATGTACAGTAAATGTTAGGAAGGGTACAATATCGACGCTTGAAAGGCAAAAATTACCAAGCGACATGTAGCCAACTTTACAGGAGAGCATTTTAAAGTTTTTATTTTTGGAAAAAAAATCGTATAAAATCACATATTTGTCATAATTACGTAATTCCAACGAATTTTAAATACATTTTTCAGGCTTAATAAACTGGCATTTAAAGATTATAGATTTTCTCATTAGTTTATGAAATAGTGTCGGTTGGTAATAATTTTATAAAAAATCACAAACAGGCAAAAGTTACTTACCGACATCAAAATTTAATGATAAAATAACTAAAATTAACTAAACCCGATTATTTTATTATTGTGTTTGAAGCAAGATGACGTATCCTGGATTGGCGCATGTTTGACTTTCAGGTAAAATAATCTATATACAAAACAAATATATTTTTCTAACAGCCAATTTTAACCATGGTACAAATTAAATAAAGTTAGTGTAGGTTTTTTTTGAATAAGCAACAATAAATTTAAGTTTTAATACACAAAATTAAAAACTTTCGGTTAAAGCTTTTCGTCACCATCATCACAGTTTTCAATGTTTCACTGGATTTGACACGTGTCAACTATCGCACTGTATTCAGCTACTCGATATTACTGAGTTGAAAAAAAAACCATTATTTCAAAGAAGAAACGGTTAAGTTGTTTCGAATACAGTCATTGCCTTGAAGATTTATCACTTAAAAAAAATTAGATGTTGTCCATCAGTTTGCCGTATATGATTACTTCCCAGAATTTAATCCTTATTAGCAACACTATCGAATGGTGTAATAGTACAGGATGTAATTTTTTTCCAAAACCAGCGGGTTCGATTTCTTTCCAGAATTATTGAATTTTCTAAAAGCCAATCATGCAGTTTTAGTTTTAGTCAAAATCGGCCTCGAGACTCCTTTCAACGTTTTTCGATATTCGTCATAGTTTCGTATATTGCAATCAACGCCCAGTTCAAAAATTCATCCTGTATATCGTAATGAAATTCATCATCATCAAATAAGCCGTAGGACGTCCACTGCTGTACATAGGCCTGCCCCATAGATTTCCAATAGGTCCGGTTGGAAGCTGCTTGCAGTCAGCGCGATTCTGTGATTTTCATCAGATCGTCTGTCCACCTAGCAGCGTTGCCTAAGGGCATGGTCTCCATTCGGGAACCTTGCGGCCTCATCGGCCATCGTTCTGCGTGCTATGTGGTCTTCCTACTGCCACTTGAACTTGCTGGTTTTCTAGGCTATGTCTGCAACTTTAATTCGTCTACGAAATCTTTTCATTTCTGATTCGATCGCGCAGAGGGACTCCGAGCATAGCCCTCGCCATAGCTCGTTGGGCTACCTTGAGCTTACTAATGAGGCCCGTAGTAAGAGACCACGTTTCATTCATTTTCCATAAGTCGTCATACATTTGCTGAAAACTATGAGGCACTGAGGTATTCTGGACGAGGAAACGTTACGCAGTTTCCCGAACGCTGCCCGGCCGTGTTGGATTCGGCTGTTGACCTCTTTTTTGAAGTTCAACCTGCCTAGTCAGACGGTTTGTTCCAAGTAGATATACTCGTACAAGTCAACAACTTATCACGTCTGTATGATATCATGTTTCCCTGTCATACGCTTTTTTCAAAGGAATCGCCTTCCAACTCTGCACCTGTACTCGGGCCGACATAGTGGTATTATTGTTTAAGCACCTAAACACTTCGATATACCAATAGTCAATACGACATCGTTGGAGAGATTCAAGAACTGCCCAGTTGCCCACATCTCCACCGATTTAAAGTCTTTCTCATAGTCCACAAACGCCAAACATAAGGGCAAGTTATACTCTCCGGTGTTCTGTATAACTTTCCGCAGCGGGTGTGTGTGGTCTATGGTAACCTTTTCGGAAACCGGCTTGTTTGGAAGGCTGAAAGTCATCAAACCTGCGGTCGAGACGGTTCGTGATGATGTTCCCTCGAAAACAACTTATAAACGTGTCTCAAGAGCGAGTAATTTCTTAATAACGTGTTGTCATCCTTCTTAAAGAAAAGAACCACCAATTTCCACTCACTTTCAAAAGCTCTGAAATGACTCCATCTTCACTCGGCGCCTTATTATTTTCAGCTGATTAGGGGCCATCCTAATTTCGTAAAGGCTGATGCCCAGGATGTCTTCAATGTAGTGTCGGGTTATCTTTGCCCTTGGATCTGTGGCCACGCTGCTAACAGGTTTGGCAACCGAAGCTTATAGCTGTGCATAAAGGTTTTCGACCTCCTTCAATACCTCTGCTTTCTTTGCATCTTCTCGTTTCAGCTTTGTCAGCTGGCTTTGCCCAATAGATACATCTCTTGCAAACACTTTCGTCGTCGTCGTTCGTTGACTCTTTAATGTGGTTAGTATTAAAGAGATCAGAGAGAGTAGGAGGGCAGTGGTGACCGAGTGGTATCGGCCCCGACTTACGAGTTGTAGGTCGTGGGTTCGAACCCCGCCAGGCGCATTACTTTGTGTAATTTATTTCATCACCACTGCTCTCAAAACGGTGAAGGAAAACATCTTGAGGAAACCGGCATGTCCTAGAACCAAAAATTCGAAGACATGTGACATCCACCAACTCGCACTGGGCCCGCGTGGTGGATTATGGCCCACTCCCTCTCACAGAGAGGAGGCCTGTGTCCCAGCAGTGGGAACATTTATAGGCTGATGATGATGATTAAAGAGATCACCGTGCCGCAAGGATTTTGAATTTGTCTATTGATCTGCCTATATGACTCGGCGTCACTGAAAGTCTACAGTCTTAATAAGCGTCGTTCAGTCATGAGGTTGAGATTGATGTCGGAAAGTTTCTGAGGTCTATTTGCACGGCGGGATCTAAAAGACTTAGAGAAAGAAAGAAGAAATAAAAGAAAAAACGTTTATTTGGGTAACTACTGGGATAAAAAAACCAGTAGTTCCATAATGGAACTGCTGGGATACGGCGAAAGGTTTGAGGTGAAATGAAATTCGGTTAAATATTTTTCGAACTTATGATAGGCAGGACGAGTAGGTGATACATCAATATTCCGAGCTACGCGACGTACTACGTGCGATGTGCGCGATCACGCGGTTAGCCTAAGCGACAGTTGAGTGAAGAATAATCGAAATTATTTGACCAACAGCCATTCATGTTCTGATTTGCAACGCGTTCATGCGACAAAACAAAATAGGTGGAACGGGAATAAACTGATTTTTGTACAAATTTCATATCGGAAATAGTTATCTAAATGACAAAAACAGTAAAAAAAACGGCAGGTAAAATTTTACCAATCGACAAAATTTATTTTTTTTAGGCAGGAAAAATAGTACTATATTACGTTTTAAAGTACACTGTATTTAGGAAGAAAATACTAAATGAAAATGAATACATAATTAAGGTGTGTCAAAAAGTCTTAAATGAAGAAAAATATAAAATAATAATCAGGTAAAATTTCTTAAGCAATGCTCATACAACAGATACCGTAAAGCAAAAAATACTTAATGTTAAAACGCATTAATTCAAGTCAAGGCAAAAGTTACTAAGTGTTAAAACTTGAAATAAAATATCTACCAAGTGAAGTTTGTTCATAAATCGGTAAAATTTCGGTCGCTTAGTCGCCGAAATTAATGAAAATGTGTACTTTTTTAAGTTACCAAGCGACAGCAAAAGTCTTCCTAGCGGTACGAGAGTAGGATCAATCGACGCAGAATTTTTTTCTGATTTCAATGATATATATAACTCAATATCGCCCAAAATGTCGCTTGGTAACTTTTGCCTTTCAAGCGTCGATATGAAGATGATTGGAAGTACTAACAGCCGAGATGGAGCCACCGTATTGTCTTTGTTTCATCACTGCAGCGCGCGTAGCATGGCACAGTAGAAACGGTCATTTTTGTCGATGAAAAAAAGACAAAATGTTATTACTTACTCTGAAAGTTTTATACCGTTTTATGCATGGCTATGTTTAAAATATAGGAAAGAAATGTTGCTATTCTTCAATGGTCTACAGATTGTGCCATAATCGTGCAAAGAAACAGTCCAATTGTTTAGAAATTACCATAAAATAAGTTTGTCGATTCTTGGTAGAATAGAGATAGAATTGTATTGAGTTATCTTGGGATTTCTATTTTACTTAATTATGTTTGGAGCTTTATCAATTCTACATTTATTAGGCGCATTAAGTCCCACCATTCGAGTCAAAATAATTGTTTTAATGTTGTTGCTTCGAGCACGAAAGTTAGGTAGGTTAAGTTTAATGTGGAAGTTTCTGAAGTTTCTGATCTATACTTCAATTCGACCTGATGCGTTACCTTTAGTGTTTTTTATCTAAATTAGGTACATTTAGTAATAAAACTTCACTTCTAACTTGCTTGCACTAGTGTAAATAATATTGATATTCATAGTTTCAAATAAAAACTAGACTTCAGTTACAATTTTTATTAGTTTTTCGTAACTTTATTTTCATGATTGTTCAATTATTTCCCTGTAGGAAAGGAAATCTTTTGTAATTTTGTTTTTGTAGGTTCATAGGATCTCTTTCGTTATTGTGAAATTGAGTTAGACTCTTTTTTTTGTAAAAAGCATTTATCGTGATACCTGAGTAAAAATGGGGCGTAAAATAAACGGTGCAGAAGCTGCCTCGAAAAATGTAAATAATCTCCTGCGTTATAACGAGGAGTGTGTGGTGCCAAAGGTCTATATACTAGTTATTATCAGTCCAGGGCTGTCTCTATGTGATACAATGACAGAGGGCCTGGATAGTACTTTGTAATTGTAGGTAATGTACCTCGATTTAATTATTAGAGAGAATAACGCCGTACTTGGAGATTTCGGGAATTAATTTTTGTGTTATAATGCCGTCATTTAGGAGTTTGTTAAGCTTTTCAAATCCACCGAATACTTGTAGCGCTCATGCACACGAGACGGTTTTGCGCCGGAGCTAAGCCCGGCGTCAAACTCGGTCTACGGGCGGTCGTCAGTCGTGTATGAAACTCTATGAAGCTAACCACACGACGCCAGCGCTAGAGCCGGCTCAAAAAACCGTGCCGTGTTAAAACCGTCTCGTGTGCATGAGCGCTTAAGCAAACCAATGTATAAATACTTGAGCAGCCTTTTCAAGAACATGGTGAATTAAAGAAACCTCTCTCCAATTTAATTATAAGTAAAGTATTGAAAGAGAGTATACGTGTGCATTTGACAGAGCTTTACTTAATTACTGCAGTAAATGTAGAACTAACTTAGAACGCTATGCAATCGCATAATGGCATTAAGTTATTTCATAATATTACATCAAATCGATGGTAAAAAAAACGCCAAAAGTTAGATATAAAGTAGGCATTTAATTTTTTTTTTTTTGCATTTAAGTCATTCTAATATTTTAAAGTTTACATTTAAGTTTGTTTTTTTTTAAGTTTTTACGATTACTTTTTATATTTTATAAAATTATGATGCAGCGAGACTACATCTTATCATTACATTAATCTTGAGGCATAAGCTATTGTAGCATACTTACCAACATTTCACAAAAAAAAAAAATTCAATCTATGAGATTTCGCAATGTTGCAATTTATTTTTAAAGTCATCGATCGATAAAGCTCTGGTTTCCTCCAAAAGCGGTGCCATCATGTAGCGGCCGTAATACAGCGGTGAATGACGTCACTAGAACATTGTCTATGTAAACAATATGGCGCGGTTTCCTAGATAACGTTAATGGGGATGGCAACTCAAAGCTAATCGTAGATGGCGCTGCGATAGTTGGTCCCTACGTCAGATTACTGTCTACCTTGTACAAAAAACAAACAAGATTTATTGTTATAAAAATTGAGTATAAATACAAAACAAATATGGAAAATTATTCGTCAATGCAAGTGCATATACTAAAAAAAGAATTAAGACGCCGCGGTGCATCTACAACAGGAAAAAAAGTGATTTAATTGAGTGGTTACACATTTGATTTTACCGTAATAAATCCACAATTACTTGTAGTTGAGGTTTCAATTTTTGAGTTTAGGTATGTTTTACCTGTCCTCTCCTATAACAAGAATATAATGCTGCTTCTGACTTTCTGTTTTGATAAAATATCATAATGTTTTAAGTCAGTAATTTTACCCATTTTTCTATTTAGATTTGAGAAATATCACAATATATTTAATTTCTTAACACCACAACTATCACAAAACTCGTTCCAGGTGATAATTCTTCCGCCAGACGAACCATTTCATGATTTATAGAGCGATGCAATACTGGTACTTAACCTCCAATTGAAAAGTATATATTATTTTGAAAAGTGTATTCGATTGTTTAGTTATGGTATAATCATAGAATTTCATTAATAAACTCAACTAACGGCCTGTCCCGGCTTCGCAAGCCTGGATATTTGTTTATTATATAGCTTTTCCTTAGTTATAATTCAATTTTTGTTCTCAAGGCAGTCACAGCAGCTACTCATTATTTCTTGATAGTGTGAATTGACGGAAATTTGTATGTTCCATCATTTTTACAGCTTATTACACATCATCTAGTCATTTTACATCAATAAATCGTTTTTTTGCAGAAAATTCCTTTGATTTGACAGTTCTTTTGGGACCAAACTGGCACTTGTCACTTTGACACTTGCCTTCCCCATTGACACCGTAACGTCAAAAAGCGGTGCCGCCATTTGCATGACGTCCGTCTTGTCGGTGTCAAAGGGTCTGTCAACGTTTTTTTCATAGCGGTGAAGGTATTTTCAAGCGTAATATTAATATGCGTGCCATTTAAAAATATTTATTGTTTAAAATGAGTTTCATCAACTGGACCAGCGAGGATGATGAAATTTTAATTGATTTTGTGCGGGTTCATGATGTGCTTTATAATGTAAAACATAAAGACTACAGACAGTCGCAGATGAAGCAAAAACTGATGATTGTTCATCTTCCAAATATACAACTAACGCCAAATCAAGTTCGTCCATTTTCAACCATTGACACGTACTTTATTGTCTGTTCACCGTAAAAAACGTTCAATGCAGTCTCGAACATTCCACATGTTTACGGCCGTCTTTTTGCGGCCATCATAATATTACGTGCGCCCGGCATTGGTTGCGGCCATGCTGCGGGGCGAGACGGAGTGGGAAGCGGTCAGCTCCTTCTGCGAGGCAGTAATGCTCGTAAAGGAGGAGGCAGGCCGCGAGCGAGAGAGGACAGCGTCCTCCCTCCGCCCCAGCCGCAGTGGTAGGCGCCCACGGCGACGGACGTCGCTAGATGATCTCCGGCCACCGTAGGCGCGGGCATGCGGGCAGCGAGTAAAGGGCAACTCGCTGCCCGACCAAGGACCATGCCCGGGTCGACGGCGCGTTGTGTCCCACGCGCGCCTCAAAGAGCGTCAGCATAATGACGGGGCCCCCCTCTCAGAGGGCCAAAGCCTGCCGGGGTCGCGAGATTATTCCCTTACCGTAACCCCGGAACCTAACAGGCTATGAGGACACCGTGGATTTTAGTCAGTAGAAGTCTGACAGTCCCTCCCGCCCTGCCCGGGGTTGGAGGACTCATTTGATGATTTTACCACGCTAAAAAAAAAAAAAAAAAAAAAAACATAATATTACGTGCGTTTAAAAATGGCACCGCTTTTGGAGGAAACCAGAGCTTAAGAGATAACACTTGATTTTAATGACAGCTCACACTACGGTGCTTTCACAGTTATTATGTCTTGTGACTGGGACTTAGCACCATAATTATTTTTAAATTGCTTTTTATATTTTAGATTATTGTTTTAATTTTAGTCTTTATAAATATATTAAATAATATATTAAAGTACCTGTAATGACCTACTTGAAATAAATGCTTTGATTTTAAATTTCATTTTTGCCGAAAAATTCTTTTCTTTTTTCTAGTCTTGTACAATTCATTTTAAATAAATTAATAAATCACTGAATCTTTAAAATCCATTTATATTTACTTAAATTCACCCTAAATAAAATTTGCTTGCGAGTCTTAATTATCACAATAAATAAAATAAATAAATTATTTTCTCATTATCAATAAAAAAAACCGATTTATTTTTTTAAACTGCCGAAACTTAGAACCACTAACTAAACCATCGCGGAGTTCATTGTAAAGATTGACAAAATATGTTATGTACTTTTCGCCTAAATTCTTTCATTGTTTTAAATCAGGGTTGGCATGATTAAAACAAGTTGTTTTAAAACACATGTTTAAAACAGCGTTTAAAACAATTTTAAATTAAACAGTGTTTTTTATTACATGTTTAAAAACAAAGATTAAAACACGTTTAAAACATTGTATAAAACAATAAGAAAAAAAACATGTTTTAAAACTACTTTTCATGGCGCATAACTGGATGTAAAATGAAAATAAAGTAATATTAGAGTCTGAATAGTTCAACATAAAACCAGTGGAGTCTATACTATTGCTATGTAATATTTTTTAACTTTAATTGGCGTTGTAATTAACTAAAACGTTATTTTTTTGTTTGTATTTTATTCAATCAAACAAATATTATTATATATCTATTTTTTAAACTTTAGCACAAAATAATTTAAAAGTAATTAATATTGTAACAACTTTCATTAATAATAACAATAGTTATTAAAAAAATCATATCTAATTGTGATCCCTAATGTCGGCTGTCGAAAGAAAGTACCTAATTCAAAGGATTAATGGTAATTCCCCTATATTTTTATCTATTAGTAGAATATAATTCCCCGCCGCCGCCGCCGGGGAATTACCTTTGAACAATGCGCCGCAGTCGCCCGCCGCCGCCGCCGCGCCGCGCCCCGGTCCCGCTAAGAAAGTCGCCCAATTTAAAAATCAACAATAGAACATACGGGGTGAATGTGAAGCATTCAGTATGAATGTTTACCTTTTGATAGTTTTTTTGTAAATATTTAATTTATTATGGCGAATTTATAAAGATGTAGTCTAGAAATGAAACATAGTCGAATTAATTTAAAATGATGCCCTAAACTAAAAAGAACAAAAAAAACACTTGTTTAAAACATTTTGAACTGTTTGTTTTATAAAATTTAAAAAAAACTGTTTTTTTTCCAACCCTGTTTTAAATAAATTATTAAGACATGTTAATTTTAGAAGGCTTTATTTTAAATTCTCTTCATTTTCACGGTTTTTTTAACCTTTAATTAGTCGCGTGGGGTCTATTGGACCCCAAGCGAGATTGTTTTTGTCATATTTCAGCAAATATTACACTTACGCGGCCTTACGTCTTGGTACCTTCCTAGCTTTTCTGCCCCTCCCGTCTCAGTGTTCCGCGAGCCGCAGCGTCAAAAACTCTTGCTGTACGGAGGTGCCTGGGGTCCAACAGACCCCGCGCGACTAATAGTGTAGTACAATTTTGGTAAGTGTAATGATGAAAATTATGATTTTTTTTTCACAATTTTATGTAAACTTGCGTTTCATGGTTATTTGTTATTTTTTTCAGGCTAAAGAACACATTGGAACTTGTAAAAAAAAAAAAACAAACAGCGTTGTAGTTACTACTCTGCCACGGGCCTTGAAAAAACGACTTCAAAGTGATACCGAATCTTCTACTTCTGGAACCAGTTCAAGTGGTTCCAAAGGCCTTTGTCACGTATGTCCGAGGTCTAACGACAGAAAAACAAAAACGAAGCCTTATAAATGCAACAAGTTTATGTGTAATGAACACATTACAAAAGTTTGTGATTCATGTGCTTAAAAATTTAAGATAATTTTGATTACTATTTTAGAAGTTTATAATTTTGTTATTTTCTTAAAGACTTACATTATTTTGATAATTTAGATGTTGTTCTTTAAGTTTATATATAAAATAAATATTTTCACTTATTCAATCTATTCTATTGTCAAAAGTAAATCCTGGGGTCCGTACGGACCCCACGCGACTAATAACGTAAGTATTTAAGCGCGACTAACTAAAGGTTAAATGCAATAAAGCACATTTTAACTTTTTACACGTATAAATTGAAAAGATTATTTTCATTAATAATGGAATCAGACCTATTAACAGGAGGTTGTGACAAATCTTACGACATCTCACTAAGGGGTTAACGGGTTGAAAATTCACTCAAATCGTCTCACGTAAATGCGGAAGTCCCTCTATTACTGATGCGCTAAGTTCGATAGAAACTTTAGTGCCGAAATCAGAAGAACATTTGTTTTTATAAGTATTTATTTAATCCACCAACCAAGCATTAATATGCATGATTGGTTCACGTCCCTAGTATTACCACTACAATAGAAATGTACTATGAGACAAAAACGAGAAAGGTTTATTGACACAATATTGTGACGTCATACACGCTTTTCTAACATTTCATCGTGCCAAAATAACATTTGCAAAATGGTACCTTTTATAAAAAATATTTGCACAAAATATTACCTATTTTGTTAAGTACCTATTCTTCCCGGGGTGGGAGGACTCATTTGATGATTTTACCACGCTAAAAAAAAAAAAAAAAAAGTACCTATTCTTAATTAAAGTCATAATATGGCGTCACGTAGGTATTTTTTTTGCGTGGTATAACCATGAAATGAGTCCTTGCGCCCTAGGTGGACGTGACGTCATCTTCCCCTTATATTCTGTCCCCTTTTGTATATTTTGTGACCCTCTTTGTAGTGGTAGCACCAGGGTGGGGTGCAAGGAGTGAACGCATTCCAACTAGTTCACTCAAGTCAGCCTCACCTGCACGTGGTGCACCCTGCCTTCGTCTAGCGAGGCTCTGGCGACCGACTACAGGCGATATACTCAATACTCAAATCCTTATTGCATTTGTATCCATCAATGAAGACGCAATCGGTCCATCACTCTGGTATTTCTAATAAGGGAGCTTACTCATCTCCAACTACAAGTGAAAATCAACCATACCACTACGACAAATGACATAAAACACGTTGTTATCTACGGGTAGATGAGAAACAAAACACGATCGCCACGACGACGTCAAGTCAATCGAATTGCATCATTATATCGTAGTAGCAAGGTCGATTTTCATTTTTAGTTAGTAGAAATTGCAAATCGCACGAATCGCGTCATGGGTAAAGTCCCTAACTGAGACAAAATCTTTGCAAGCCACTATTTAACTTGGTCTTAGTAGTCCCTTAGTCGGAATGTATCTACTTTAGAAGTTAGGTTTTGTTTTGCAAAAAAAAAAAAAAAACAAAAAAAAACTGTATCTTTGCTCACTCTTTTTTTTAATATAAGTATTCGTTTTTTGTACTTTTATTATAATTATTAAAAAAAAAAACCTTTTGTTTGTTAGACCTATTTTTTTTAATTGCTCTCATTTTCATTTGCGTTTAATTTGAAAAAAAATAAACTTGTTTAAAATCTAGGTTGAGACCATCTACTAAAAAAAAAACAATTTTAAAATAATATCTTCAATGGATATTTATGATATTATTCTAAATTATATCATCCGCGGTATTCTGTCATCAAATAATGAAAATCATGAGTCATTCATGCGGAACACATTACTGTCATTTAGTAGCTTTAACCTATCATGGAGATGCTGGACTTTTACTTGAATTTTATAAAAACCCAATACCACAAAAAAAAATACAGGTAATAAATAAATACAGAAATAAATAAAAACAACAAAATACAGTTGAAATAACTAAATTACAGACATAATAAAAAAAAAGTAAGTATGCACCTTAGCTTACTCTTATATATAAAACAATTTGCATCTTTTGTTTATTAATTTATTAAAATACCATTAATTAGAAAAGTCAAAAAAACAGTTTTTGTTTTGTCTCATATAAATCAATAATAAAAAAGGCCTCAGTTTCATTTGTTATTCTAAAAGCCCGCCATTACTCCATTTTACAAAATTCAAGTAGGTACCAACATTATAATGTCTAGAACATTCCAACTTCAACAGGGACGGTATGGTATCCCAATTTTTTTAAACTACATTAATGTCTCATCAAAATTTAACACATAATTAGTTTGCTCTTAATTACTTTATTTTAGTTCTGTTATTTTTATTTCGGGGTGTAAGGAGGAGACGTTTCTCAGCATAGTTTCTTCAAGCCATCCTCACCTGCACGCGGTGCACCCTGCAGTCACTAACGAGGCAATGGCGACCGATAATGGTCATCATAAGGTGTCCTACGTGTGAGTGGTTCCGTTCAGGGAACGAGATGGCGCTAGACGACTTGTATAACTTTGTCTCTTTCCCACAGCTCTTAAAGCTTGAGTCTTTACTCACGCTTTAAGACGTCATGGTACGCCACCTGACTTACTGACTACCCAAACTAGGGTAACAGATTGGAGTAATTATGTACTCATTATTTGGGATGATTCCAGCACCAGCTGAACAAACCACTGCCATTTAGTATAAGCTGTTGTTTCCTATGGTTCACCCTTGTTTGGTAGAACAACGTTTCGTCGAAAATCACTCCGGCTAATTTTGGTTACACCATAGCCGTTTCGTAGAATTATTCATTTCACCGAATAATTAATTGGTAAATTTTTATTTAGCATATTATTTCTACGAAATAATTTCATTTGACCGAATTTTCAAATGCACTTATTTTATTTTAACTAATGTTCCATTAGACTAATAATGATTTAGTCGAAATATCGTACCGAATATTCAGTTAATTAATAATTCGTTTCCTTTCATTGTCTATTAAAAAATCGGGCTCCGTCGAGATAGCTTGGTAGATGGTATCAGCAATTTTACTAAGCATGCAAGAGCGAGCGAAGCGAGCTCGGGACTTGTGGCACCCCGACTCGGACAGGTTAGGCGAAGCGGGGCTCCGTCAAGCTACCTTGGTAGGAGGTAATCAATAATATACGCTCGCCCTTGCATTCTTAGTCAGATTTCCGATTACTATCTACCAAGGTAGCTCGACGGAGCCCTGCTTCGCGGGGCTCCTATTTCTGTTTGCAAGGTTTAAAGTAACCTAACACGAAGGGGATGGCGGGGTCTTTCAGACCCCGCCATCCCCTTCGAACCTAACCTGTCCGAGTCGGGGTGCCCCAAGTCCCGAGCTCGCTTCGCTCGCTCTTGCATCCTTAGTTAAATTGCTGATTACCACCTACGAACGACGATATATTACTAGACTCCTAATAACAGGCGACCGATGTCTGTCAACACATTAGGCAAAAAAGTCTTATATCCGTCTCATTTCGACCACTCCTGTGAGCCGTAAACATACGTTGAGACAGAACAGACCTTGAGTTAGCCAATCACAACGCAGTACCCCGTCCCCCTCGCTTACGTAGTACCTCAGCGAGTTGACAGAATAGTTTTTGTTCCTTAGATCGTGCATGCGGAGTCTATTATTATATCGTCGTTGCCACCTACCAAGTTAGATCGACGGAAAAAATATTTACAATGTTTTCTTTTCTGCATTTCATTACACCAATCGAATATTCGATAAACTAAATGTTATACCACCTGAACATTACATCAAATGAACATTATACCTTTTGATCAATAGCGCAAATGTTGTTATCGCATATAAATATTCGATGAAAAGAAAATTAAGTTAACCGATATTATACAAACTGATTATTTTCTCAAACGTTGTTCGAATTAGTAAAATTAATATCTGGTTGACCGAGCTTCGCTCGGTTTTTAAAATGTCTATATCTTGGGAACCGAGCTTTTCTCGAACCTGGGACCTTGATAAATCGATTCCTTGAGCCGAACTGTAACTTTCATGAAAATCCTTGGAGCCGTTTCCGAGATCCTTATTATATATAAATGAATATACAAGAATTGCTCGTTTAAAGATATTAGATACTTAGATATCAAAAGTTGTTCTACCAAACAAGGGTGAACCGTTTCCTATTATAATTTTGGAAGGATTCTTTTTTTGAGTTGTTGTGTTTAATTATGACTTTAAATTATTTTTTTCAATTAATAAAATAATACAATGTAGAACATTCGTTGAATAAATAACGCCCTGTGATGACGGGTGTATTCATGTAAAAAAATCGATGTTAATTTCGTTTTAGAATTTTTGCATTAATTAATTATAAATGGATGTTTTTTTTAATTTATTTTAGATTACTATTTCATAGATTTTTTATGAAATTATTATTTTTTCATCAATGAAAAAAAATGCAACGCTGATATTTGCAAGGAGCAACTAAGTCAAAAAAAAGTCAAAAGTCAATAAAGTCGATAAAGATATTACGGAGAAAAAACAGCAAAAAAGTTCATCATCTCTTCTTGCTGACTGTTAGGTATCGGAATATGTTATTAAAGCTGCTTTTCGTATCCAATACCGCATCAAATTACGCAACACATTTTGATAAAAATTCACTCACATTTAGAGAATTTATTCTAGGCAATTTTTGAGTCAGACTTTGACAAAAATACTTGCGTTAAGAATGTATTAAAAGCTTCTGACAATTGATTCCTGAGGAAGCATTTTGTGTGGCAGATTCCTTTCAGACACTTATTTTAGATATATTTTCCACAGCATTTTGATTAGCTACTAACTGTCACCTACAGTGGCTGAAACTTACTGTTATTAACTTCCCCATCCAGAGGTTACTCAGATCTTACAAATCTATACATATAATAAAAATATAAAACTGTAGAAAAATCGTTTTTGTACATCAAAATAAAATCCAAAAAAAAATAGCTAGGGTGTTAAAGGACAACCAACAGAACCCATTTCCAGCATTTTTAGATTTTTTGTCTGTTTGTCGGTTTGTCTGTTTATTTGTTCCACTATCACGTAAAATGTACGATGGCAATGTAGGTAACTCTTACACGCAACGATCGAGCGGACTTATTTAGTTTTTGTTTCATTGCAATCGGTTTAGTGTATCAAAAGTTATTCGAATTTAAAGTGTTCCATAAGTAAAATTACGGTCAGTTCATACCGAGATGCGCAGTTCAGTAGCGCGATCTAGCTTGGAATTGAAAAACTACATTTTCAAATAATAAATCTAAACATAATATTCCAACGCACGGCAGATGGCGTTAAAAGAAAACCTGGAATAGAGGTGTTTTAAATTGAAGTAACAATGTATTTTGTATCATCGTAATCAATTAATTAAAGCGATATAAAGGAATCATAGAATAGAACAAAATGGAATGGAGTGGAGTGGAGTGGAGTGGAGTGGAGTGGAGTGGAGTGGAGTGGAGTGGAGTGGAGTGGAGTGGAGTGGAGTGGAGTGGAGTGGAGTGGAGTGGAGTGGAGTGGAGTGGAGTGGAGTGGAGTGGAGTGGAGTGGAGTGGAGTGGAGTGGAGTGGAGTGGAGTGGAGTGGAGTGGAGTGGAGTGGAGTGGAGTGGAGTGGAGTGGAGTGGAGTGGAGTGGAGTGGAGTGGAGTGGAATGGATGGGAGGGGAGTGGAGTGGAGGGGAGGGGAGGGGAGAGGAGTGGAGGGGACGGGAATGGAGGGGAGTGGCGTGGAGTGGAGGGGAGGGGAGGGGAGGGGAGTGGATTGGAGGGGAGTAGTGTGGAGTGGAGGGGAGGGGAGGGGAGGGGATGGGAGTGGACGGGAGGGGAGGGGAGGGGCGGGGAGGGGGGGGAGTGGAGTGGAGGGGAGGGGAGGGTAGGGGAGTGGAGTGGAGGGAAGGGGAGTGGAGTGGTGGGGAGTAGAGTAGAGTGGAGTGGAGGGGAGGGGAGTGCGAGTGGAGGGGAGGGAAGTGCGAGTGGAGGGGGGGGGAGGGGAGGGGGTGGAGTGGAGGGGTGCGGTGTGGAGTGGAGTGGAGTGGAATGGAATGGAATGGAACAGAATAGAACAGGGGCCTAACTCTTGAAATCAATTCCAATCTCGATCGTATTCCAATTCGATTCAGTTTCAATTTCCAATATTCAGAAAATTGGCACTCTTGAACGAAGTCGAGTTTGAGATTTGAATCGACTGCATGTTTGACTACACCTACACTGATTGTCATGGGGTGGCCATACAAATGAAAACGTTAGTTACTAAATTTAAAAATATTGAATTACTCATTAAATCAATAAATAAATGTGTGCTGATATTTATTTTCGTTCGAGTGTGTCGATTTCATTTAGTTCTAATAAAATCCGCCCAATACTGTTCCAATCGTGAGCTAGTCTAACATTCAAGAGTGCCAAATCTGCCGTCCTTTAACAAGAATGCCGTTATGTGACATTTAGGTATTTTTGACTTTCTGAGGCCATTTTTATCAGAAAAAAAAGCTCTATCGATCTGTCTAATTACGGTTTCAATAGCTTTTATAGTTTTCGAGATATGAAAAAAAGAAATGCCGTTAAATGCAGAAATCATATAGTAAACCTACGCTAAAACGTAGTTATGTGACATTGCAAAGCTAAAACGCAGCTAAGGCTTCATAACTACAGATTTTAACAATAAATTTGAGATTTGTTACCTAGCTAAATTGCCGTTATTTAAGATTCCTATTCATAAATGCCGCTAAAAGCCCTTTGCTGCATTTTTAGCATTGTATAGTACAGTTAGAATTCATAATAGCGGCAGTTATTTAAACATCTAGCAAAATATTTGAATTATTGTAAAATACTAAATTGCCGCTATCCAACATAACTAATCTAAAATGCCGCTAAGTATACTTGCGTCGTTGCACATGAGGGTTTTGGAGTTGGTCTTTTAAGAGGTCCAGGCTCCTTCCTCCTTGTGCTGATGGTGATCACCGGGGTTTTAGTGAGGTACAAATTCCACACTTCCCGGTCTTATCCCCAAGAACCGGGCGCCTTTTGAAGATTTCCCCCCAAAACAAAAAAAAAGTGTTCTTGCGAGAGTAAAAGTTTGGGTGCTTCTGCTCCCACGGCAGCGGAGCGGGGACCGGGGTCCGGTGTGGGATTGACGCGCGGCACTCTGCACTCCATTCCCATGTCGTTGGAAGACGGAGAAACCGGTCCTCATCAAAAAGCACGGGCGCCCTGCTTAATCTCGGCCCATAGTGCTGCTCGAATAGGTGGCTAAGCTCTTTGAAAGAGTGATTGCGGATAGCCTTGTTGGGTTCTAATGCATGAGAGCCAGTTTGATTTCAGGAGCGCTCGACTATGGACGCCATCATGCGCGTAAGAACCCTCACGACGGGGACAGTATCCCAGAGCAGAGTCGTCTTGGCGGTGTCACTAAACATCACCAACGCCTTCAACACCTTGCCATGGAGTTACACCAGGTCCGTCAATAGGGTATTTTTTTTCTTTAATGGGACAAACCCACCACACTATTCCCAAACCACTGCAACTCCTGAAAGCCAGAATCAACAGTGGCAACCACCAGAAAAGCGCCGAGACAATGAAGCTCGACGTGTCCCGGAGAATGAATTTACCTGCCTTGGATCCTGCACGAAATTAATCAGAAAAGAATAGTGGAGGAGTAGGAAAAATATGTTTCCACTTCCCTCCATGCAAGCAGGAGACAGAACAAAACAAGGCCAATAGGCACAAAGGGACATTACAACTGGGAGAAGCCCAGTTGCCTAGCACCACGGGTAAAAATGACTACTAATATTAATGGGTCCTAAATTGTCAATAGGGTATGCCAATCTAGGTAGCTCAATCGCGTTAGCAAGGCTTACCTGACGGCCAGAGCCGTCAGCTACTCCAGTCATCGAGGAGAGTGGAACTGGCGAGAAATATCGTGTGGTGTCTAACAGAGATCGGCCCTGGGCCGCTCTTGTGGAACATCGGGTACGACTGGGTGCTGCAAGTGACCTATCTAGTGACCTCAGCGTGTGCTACGTTGACCAGACGCTTGTCCTAGCGCCGGGATAATCACATCAGGTGACCGACGACCTGGCAATGCAGGATCCAACAGTTGGGGCTTGAGCTGGCGCTGCACAAGACAGAGAAAGTGTTCTTTTATGGCCGTCTGAACGTGCCACTTTACGGTGTCTTGGTGGTGCTTTACGGAGTCCCAAATACGGTAGAAAGGGTTGACATCGGCGTTGAATTGACGATGAAGTACCTAGGACTCGTCCTCGACAGCCGATGGAACTTCAAGGAGCATTTCGTTTAGCTCCAAAACGGAATCAGGATGAGGCCGCCTCCAAGTGACTCCTGCCCAATCTCGGTGAGCCAAATGCCTCCTGCCGTAAATTGTACGCCGGTATCGTGCGGTTCATGGCCCTCCACGGGGCTCCTGTCGACCGGCACGGCTGGTCTGAGGGTCATTGCCATCCGGACGATCTGGGGATACCGCACGATCGCCGCTGAATCAGTCAACCTCATGAAATGAAATGGGAAGCAGTTGCCTTCTGCGAAGCAGTCATGCTAGCGAAGAAAGAGGCGGCACGCGGGATGGAGAGAACCGTCTCCACTTTATGAACCAACCAAGGCGGAAACGCCCATGGCAACTGACGTCGTGACTGATTTCCGTCCACCACAGACGCGTACGATAATTAATGGGTATCTCGCAGACGGCGAGTGTCTTATGGACCAATGTCCGGGTCGATGGCGCGTCGTGTTTCACGGGGGCGCTTCAAAGAGCTGTCAGCAATCTGACGGGGCCCTTAGAGGGCCAAGGCCTGCCACCTGTCGCAGGACTCTCTCTCCAGGTAAACGCGACCTTGGAACGTAAATTGCTATTGAAAAATCACCGTGGATTTCAGTCAGTACAAGTCTGACAGTCCCTTTCGTCCCGTTTGACTTCAATTTTGTTGATTATCTATCAATTTATGAAACGTAATCCAAATCTAAAATGCCGTTATCATGAAATGTTTTGTATTTAGCGACACTTAAGTTATGTAATAAACAAAAAAATATCTACGGCAAAAAATAGATTAAATAATTATTGAAATTTACTTCTCTTGATTGTCGTTAAGGTGTCTTAGCGGCAATATAGCATGGTAGGAGTCTACTTGTTTAGGCAATTAATGCTAACCTACATTGACATTAAGCGTATTTAGCGGCTTTTAAAGTTAGTATTATTATAACTTTTTTAAGTGTGGTAAATAACTAAATTATCAGTTCAAAACCATTAGCAAAAATGCCGTTAAGGTATGCATTACGGCATTATAGTTATGATTCTAGGGCTAGATATTTTATAGATTACTTTAACAAAATGATAAATGTTTATTTTCTCTAATTTACGGAAACGTTTTTGACTGTCAGTTGCATTGTCTAAAAGAGCCTTTTAAAATATATTTTTTGGTATTTAAAAGTTTCGAATATGACTCCTGGTTAGGAAGTAGCATCAATTTAAATTTTTTCTACAGTTTTCCCCCCGTATCTCAAAATGTGTTTTTTGTACTTAACGGCACTCTAGTTAAAGGACGGCAGAAATGACAAGATCTCGATCCCAATTTCCAATTTCAATTGAGATCTAGTGTCGAGAGTAAGGCTGCATAATCATTTATTTGCATAGAGCGAGCATTAGGAAAATAGTCATACAAAAACCTGGATTATAGATGTTAGGTATATATTTTTTTTTAGCGTGGTAAAATCATCAAATGAGTCCTCCAGCCCCGGGCAGGGCGGGAGGGACTGTCAGACTTCTACTTACTAAAATCCACGGTGTCCTTCAATAGCCCTTTCTGTTCCGGGGTCACGGTAAGGAAGAAACCCCAGCAGGCTTTGGCCCTCTGAGAGGGGGGCCCCGTCATTATGCTGACGCTCTATGAGGCGCGCGTGGGACACAACGCGCCGTCGACCCGGGCATGGTCCTTGGTCGGGCAGCGAGTTGCCCTTTACTCGCTGCCCGCATGCCCGCATAGATGTTAGGTATAGGATAAAATAAATCATATCCGACAACTTTATAAAATTGTTCCAGCAACCTTTTCAAAATCTAAATCTTACCTAACCTACATAAGTACATAGTATAAGCTGAGCCCAAACTTTTTTTTTTTGTTAATATTTTTGTATGTCCATTGTAAGTACTTACATGTTTCTTTGACAATTGGATCTATTTTATTTGCTTTGGAGTTTTAACACTTTTTTTCGCTTTACGTTCACGCGCGCTGGAATAGGATTTAGAGTAGGTTCCATCATATTTTTTCCATACCAACATTTATTTAATTCATATAACAATATCGAAAATTCAAATCGATAAACAAACTACTATAATCCAGTAGCAATTCAATGGTACTGCCTTTGAACTACAGAGGGCGTTTATTACACACACGTCAAATATTCTTGAAAAATCTAAGAAAATTCTAAATATAGGGTTTATAAGAAAAACGTGGCGAGAATTAAGCGCTTCGCACTAAAAAATACATTGTTTAATTCCGACATCCACGCGAACGAAGTCGCGGGCACAGCTGCTGCTAGTACTTACTAATTTAACGTAAAGTATTTGTTTTTAGATTTTACGATAAAATACATCACCTGTTGATATTGAACAGTCTGTGTTTAACAACAGATGTCAACGATGATACTTTTGAACATTTATTTCCCATGCCATTTACTATGGCATGTTCTTTATAATTTTCAGAAATATTTAGAGCGTGTAGATATTGTGATCAGGTCTTCGTTCATCAAGGACGATTATGGCGTTAGTGGTGTCACTTTTTCAACATAATTATGACCCGTACCATAATGAGCACAAATAATTATGGTATGTTATTGACATTCGCTTTCTAAAGCTGCTCAGATTTAGAAGTAAAGAATATAACTTTCAAATTAAAGTTACATAGAGATAACCAACTTTCATCAATATAATTATGTCTTTGACGTTTGCGGCATCATGCCTTTACACTTTTTCACCATATTTCCCATAAATCATAATGATTGAACAATGGTATGTTATTGACATTCACTTTCTGAGGCTTGTGTCTTTGACGTTTGCGGCATCATGCCTTTAGTATATTTCCCATGCCATAACTAATCTCATAAATATGGTTTGTTATTGACATTCGCTTTCTGAGACTGCTCAGATGTCAAAGTAAAGAAAATAACATTCAAATTAATGTTACATAGAGAAAATCAACTTTCATCATTATAATGTCTTTGACGTTTGCGGCGTCATGTCTTTAGACTTTTTCAGTATAATTCCCATGCCGTAACTAATTTCATAAATATGGTATATTATTGACATTCGCTTTCTGAGGCTGCTCAGATGTCAAAGTAAAGAAAATATCTTTCAAATTAAGGTTACATTGAGAAAATCAACTTTCATCAATATATGTCTTCGACGTTTGCGGTGTTATGCCTTTAGACTTTTTCAGTATATTTCCCATACCATAACTAATTTCATAAATATGGTATGTTATTGACATTCACTTTCTGAGGCTGTTCGGATTACAAAGTAAAGAATATAACTTTCAAATTAATGTTACGTAGAGAAAATCACCTTTCATCAATGTCTTTGACGTTTGCGGCATCATGCCTTTACACTTTTTCAGTATATTCCCCATAATGTTATGGGGAATATACTGAAAAAGTGTAAATAGTAGTAGTAGTAATAGTGTCATTATGTAATAATTACACATAATTATGGTATGTTATTGACATTCGCTTTCTGAGGCTGCTCAGATTTCGTAGCAAAGAATATAACTTTCAAATTAATGTTACATAGAGAAAATCAACTTTCATCAATTCATGACTCTTTGACGTTTGCGGCGTCATGCCTTTAGTATATTTCCCATGCCATAACTAATTTCATAAATATGGTATGTTATTGACATTCGCTTTCTGAGGCTGCTCAGATATCAAAGTAAAGAAAATAACTTTCAAATTAATGTTACATAGAGAAAATCAACTTTCATCATTGTATGTCTTTGACGTTGACGTTTGCGGCATCATGCCTTTAGACTTTTTCAGTATATTTCCCATGCCATAACTGATTTCATAAATATGGTCTATTATTGACATTCACTTTCTGAGGCTGTTCGGATTTCGAAGTAAAGAATATAACTTTTAAATAAGTGTTACATAGAGATAGCTAACTTTCATCAATGACGTTTGCGGCATCATGCCGCAAACATGTCATGCCTTTAGACTTTTTCAGTATATTTCCCATGCCACAATTAATTTCATAAATATGGTATGTTATTGACATTCACTTTTTAAGATTGCTCAGATTTCGAAGCAAAGAATTGAACTTTCAAATAACTCATGGAAATTTCTATAAAATTCTCCCACAGTGGGTGTTAAATACCTCTTCTGCGACTCAGCAGAGAGCACAGTTCATATTCTTCACACACAATCACACATTTACCGTAACATAAATAATATATGGTATATTATTTGGGAGTTCCAATTGATATTTCAATGACTTTGCAGGATTTTCAAGAGCTGTTTGTCTTCTGCATTTATTTGATTCAATTTAAAGTTCTGAACTGTGGTACTTTTCTGTACTCACTTATTTCAGTGCTGTCATTACAGTCTGGCTGTGACACGCCATTTTTGACTGTGATCCGCACGTGTTCTTGCATTGTTCACAATACATTCGTTCACCAAGGACGCTTGTGCCGTTGGCGGTGTTATTTACACTTTTTCACCGTATTTCCCATACCATAATGATCACACATAATTATGGTATGTTATTGAAACTCGTTTTCTGAGGCTGCTCAGATTTCGAAGTAAAGAATAAAACTTTCAAATTAATGTTACATAGACATAGCTAACTTTCGTCAATCTATGTCTTTGGCGTTTGATGCATCATGCCTTTACACTTTTTCACCATATTCCCCATACCATAATGATTACACATAATTATGGTATGTTATCTAGACACGCGGCTGAGCGTGGCCAGCCAAGCTCCGCGCTCACAGTGTGTAATATTACACGAACCATTTGGAGGCACTTTTTAGCCCCTCATAACTCAAAAACTATTTAACCTAGACTTGTTCAATTTGGCATATATATTGAGACTGGCGAGATATATATATGTTCCAAATTTTATAAACATATCTCAAACGGTTATTTAGATATTGACGTCCAAAAATCGTCATTTTTATGACTGACCTATAGATCAAAACTATATCCTAGTTCCAGATGACCTAGAAAGTTCAAATTTGGCATGCAGATAGGTAATTAGGTGAATAGAAAGGAAAAAATCAGAAACTAGTAGTTTTTTATCATTTTATTATAATTTTCACTTAACTTATAATTAGTGCCTGTAAATCTCTATAAGTGTATTTTAAGATCTTTACGTGAATATATAACGAGTTAAACACCACCCTTATTTTTTTTTTATCCAAACATTCCCGTTTTTGTACTTATAAATATGAATATAGTCGATTTTCGTGTTTATTACGCGTAACTATAACCGTATTCTACAACCAGTGGCGCCATCTATTATCATTTTCAGAAACTCACTGCTCGATGCACATCATGAATGTTTGATTTATTTGAGTGGCCTGTTGGTCTAGTGGTTTGACTCTAGATGGCGTTGTGCAATCACATCGCGATCCTGAATCGCCGTGTGACGATTTTCTGTGATACAACACCGTTAATTCTTTTTAATCCAAATACCTATTCCCGTTTTTAAGAATATAGTAGTTAAGAATATAGTAGATTTTCGTATTTATTACGCGTGACTAACCGTATTTTACAAACGCTAGCGACACCTATTATCATTCTCAGAAACTCACTCACGATATCTCATCCGCCTCCATTAATTTATTTAAAAAATGGAACTAGATGGCGTTGTGCATTTACGTCACAATTTTGAATCGCGGTGTTAAGATTCTCTGTGATTGAATCACCTCCGCTACTCTACTTATCTGACGTCTTGTTACAAAGTTGGTCAGATGGTTCTATTCTGACCGATGACCGATAAGGCTACGATTTTTACTAAAAAATTCATGAGATCGAGTTATAAATAAAATATACTTATTTTATGTTTGTGGGTATAACGTCATTACAATTTTTTATTATGGCAATTAAATACTCTTAGATTCAATAAAAAATATTTTATTATAGGTACTTTAACTCTGAATGAGTTCGAGAATTAGAACTTCATGGTAACCAATTGTTTTTCTTGAGAATTCAATAGACTGGTAATTTGTTACGAAATCATTTTCAATAATTATTGTCTCTTTATTGCACGTATTGTACAATGAGTCGTACAATAGAATTACGGGTGGGTGACACACTTAGGTACCTTACACCGAATTGTTCCAATGACTCCCGATGGAAGCTGCCTTTTCCATTCGATTGCATTTATTCTTTGTTTGAGTATATTAATATACAACAAACAAATAGGTTGCGTGAGGCTATAGTAAATCAAATCAAATCAAATCAAATAATTTATTTCAACTAAGCCAATTACAGGCACTTTTGAATTGTCAAGAGACATAAAATAAAACTAGTACTAGAAAATAGTTATGGTGCTACAGTCCCAGTCACAAGACATAAAAACTGTGAAAGTACCGTAGGTGCTCATTCCAAAGCGTAGATCTCTATGGAGAAGAATGAGCAAGAAACTCCATGGACACTCTTTTTCAATCGCCAAAATTATTACAGATCTTTTGTTACATCATTCATCATCAGATGGTACATTATGTGAGAACGATGTGGCAAGTTATTAGTGTCCATAGTAAATTAAAAAGACAATTCAAAAATAAAGTTATTAATAATTAAAATAGACCGTGGCAGCTAAGAGATGACCAGTCCCAACTGACAGCGCCCGTTCACGAACATGACACATATATCAGCACCATTCAGCTCAACCATTTTGAAGGGAACTAAATGATCCGACACACATGCCACCATCAGCGAGACATTTGAGTGAGCATGACATGCTCTCAACCGCCAGAGTCATTCAAGTCAATAAAGACGTAGGTATCTAGTCAATGATAGCTCTCACACAATGCTGGCTATGAAGTTATATAATACTAGGCAGATTGACTCTATACAATGCAAGGACAGTTATACAGTTTTCATCCGCTTCGAAAATATTAATAAAAAGATAACCTACATAACAAATGTCCCAGACATTAAAAAAAATGCACAAAGAAAATAAAAACTAAAATAAAATAGGACAATAATGTCCGTTAATCAATATAAAATAAAACAAATACAAACACATAAAAATAAAATAAAAATAAAATAAAAAACGAAATGACTTAATAAAGTCAGATAAAAATATAAAATAAATAAACAGTTATATGGACTCATATAACTCGTCCGGAAGTTAAAGCTAATAAATCACATGTATACAATGCAAAAATAGTCTAACGATCTTCTGCAGCTCCTAGAATAATTTCACATACTAATCCACCAGTTTCCCCTGTGTTTGTGGAGCAGGACCAGCATTAAGCCAAGCATTTTTATCAGAGATTATGTTTGTCGTAACTGGGATGATTTAAGTATGTTCACTAGCGCTCCAAACGGGGATCCTTACTGCTCTGAAGAAGAGTATCGAAGAAGCATGCTTTGTTCGACAACTTATGGAGCCGTTTCTGAATTAAAGGCTGCAGTAAATTTGCACAATCCCATCAAAAACATAAATGTGAAATGAGAGCCAAGCTCAATATTATTACGAAAATTTGGCTTGCATATTATGAGAATTAGCCAGGTCAGACCTTAGGCTGTTGTGTATATATTTATAAGAACCCACTACTCATTTATGTACAGACGCCAGCACATCGAGCTACCACAATCTGTCAGATTTCTGTAATAGAATTTCAACCTTATCACAAGAGTAGAAGGTTAATGTTAGATTGATAAAAAATGACAGATTCGGGTAGGTTGACCTGCTGGCGTCTGTACAAAAAGTAATGATATCCCATCAAAAACATAAATGTGAAATGACAGCCAAGCTCAATATTACGTATGATATATGCCTTGGTTGTTAACTTCAAAGAAAAAAGAAGTGAAATCTAAATGGGTGCCAAGTTCAATGGTCAGCCCTGAAATTTATTTATATCAAAATAAAATATATTTCTTCTTATAACTAAGGACCATACATTGTAGCCTAATTTCTGGCTTGGCTATTTCTCATATACGAATTATATATTCTTCTTAAGTTCTAAACCTTTTACTTGTCAGTTTTTATTTTATTAAACCAAAAATTTGGTTTGCTGGTAGTACTAACCATCGAACATAATAATTCGTATATGAGAACTAGCCAAGCCAGAAATTAGGCTACAATGTATGGTCCTTAGTTATAAGAAGAAATATATTTTATTTTGATATAAATAAATTTCAGGGCTGACCATTGAACTTGGCACCCATTTAGATTTCACTTCTTTTTTCTTTGAAGTTAACAACCAAGGCATATATCATACGTAATATTGAGCTTGGCTGTCATTTCACATTTATGTTTTTGATGGGATTGACATTCACTTTCTGAGCCTGCTCAGATTTAGAAGTAAAGAATATAACTTTCAAATTAGTGTTACATAGAGATAGCTAACATTCATCAATATATGTCTTTGACGTTTTGCGGAATCATGCCTTTACACTTTTTCAGTATATTTCCCATGCCATAACTAATTTCATAAATATGGTATGTAATTGACATTCACTTTATAAGATTGCTCAGATTTCGAAGCAAGGAATTGAACTTTCAAATAACTCATGGCAATTTCTATAATAGCATACAGCGTGTGTTAATCAACACCCGCTCTTCTGTGACTCAGCAGAGAGCACAGTTTATATTCTTCACACACATTTACCATATCATAAATGTGGTATATTATTTGCAGTTCCAATAGAAATTTCAATGATTCTGCAGGGTTTTCAAGAGCTGTTTGAGCGCTCTTGTCTTCTGCATTTAAATTATTTAATTGAATTAAAAGTTTTGAACTGTGGTACTTTTCTGTATTCACTTATTTCAGTGATCATACGATATAAAAATATTGATGAAGGGTTTGCTCATGCAATTTAGCATTCAATCATCACTAGTTTAATTGAATGTTGCAAATTTTAAAAACATTCTTTATAGATTACCTTATTACTGACACCAGTCCGTCTACCACTATTGTGACCTAAGCAGTAAAGAGTGGTAGCTAATTTCAAACTTTTCCTATTTCTTTCACTCATTTTGACCCAAACGAAATCTGGTGGCCACCATGACGTCTTAAAGCATGAGTCTTTAGGCTGTGGGAAAGAGACAGAGCTATACAAGTCGTCGAGCGCCATCTCGCTCCCTGAGCTTATATCTGCTTGTTTTTCTGATGTTTTGACTATCATCATCATCAGTCGGAAGACGTCGACTGCTGAACATATGCCTTCCCCTTAGACCACCACGCTAAACGACCCTTCGTCACTTGTTTCCATCGGTTGGTTGCCCGCGACTCTCACGGGCCTTTGTCGTCGGTCCACCGAGTGGGAGTCATCCCCACGCCGAATTTTTCGCTGGACCCGGGTACGTCCTTAAACTACGACCAAACAATCCCCAAGCCTGCTGCCAAGCGTGGGGTTTATGGCAAAATTATTAACTTTGTCACTAACAAAATCAAAGTTTTTTATTCAAAAAGGCTAATTTAAACCGGATTATATCGGTACCTCATGTGTTTGACCTTCTCCTCCTCGCGTCGTATTCTTCATTGCTGAGGGTTGTGATTCCCCCGACGTGAAGTCACTTTGAGCTTGACGATGCTCCGCAATCTACTGTTTCTGTTCTTGGCAGAATGAAGAGCATCGTGAAGTTTCGTGCCCAGGGAAGAGCGAATTTGGTCCGAATCTAAGTGGACTGCGAGCCCTGTTTCTATACTATCATAATAATTCTGTTATCGTTAACATTTGCTAGATTCATATAGCGTATGCTGATGATTCAGTATGATCGTAGAATCTCGATCAATTGCTTTATTATTCTTACTTTTCCATTTCCGCGATTATAGCGAGAATACAGCAATTTATTTACTCAACTTGTACATTCAAGTGTTCTTTCCGGATTTCTCTTAATGCCATAACAATTTTAAGTCGGCAAAATTTATCGGTTTCCGACTTATCTACACACATCAAAAGTGTCTAGGGATCAAGCATTTTTATGCGGATTTCTTGAGATTGAGATGTGGCTTTGTAATAAATTTATGATTTTATAAATTTATATGGATCCTTTTTGGTGCATTTCATAATTTGAATCAGGAACTGTAAATCAAATTCGAGTAAAAGATGAAAATCAGCTGTCAATATTTTCCCTATAAAAACATACAACGCATTGAAGACATTATTAGTGCTACTGTTTCCCTACTACTGACTAAAACCAACGTTATTATGGAGCGGCGACGTCATTTAAGCAGGGAAGAAATGCTCAGAGCCGTGGGAATGATAGAAGCTGGTTCCCGGCAACGTACTGTGGCTTTAGCTCTGAATACAAGTCAGAGTGTTATCAGTCGACTTTGGACACGTTACCGAAGCACTGGTACCGTGGCTGAGCGCCATGGAGGACGGTATCGCTGCACCACACGGAGACAAGACCGATACATTCAAATCTTAACTCGAAGAGCTCCAACAATAACCGCCATGATGTTAGCCGTGAGGCTTCATCACTCTTCAGGGAACTTAATTAGCGACCAAACAGTCAGAAACCGCTTGCATGAAGTGAACCTTCATTCCCGAAGACCGCTACGGGTACCACCTATAGCAATGCACAATCGTAGGATTCGATATCAATGGGCTCTTGAACACAGAAATTGGGCAGAAGAACAATGGCGTTTCGTGTGCTTTTCTGATGAGTCTCGTTTTGGTATGAGACCGGATACAAGACGTATACGACACTGGAGAACCCCTGGACGCCAACAGCGATTAAAATCCTGCCAGGAAGTCCATCCTTATAGTGGTGGAACCATCATGGTATGGGCGGGTATTTGGATCGGCGGAAGAACTGAGTTGATTTGGATCAGAGGCAACCTCAACGCTCAAATTTATGCTGAGACGATTGTATCAGACGTCATCGTTCCTCTACAAGTGCAAATCGGTCCCTTATTTCAGTTAATGCATGATAATGCACGACCGCACACCGCAAGAGTTGTAAGACAGACTCTCGCCGCAGCTAACATCAATGTCCTGCCCTGGCCTGCTCAGTCGCCAAACTTGAACCCGATTGAGCATGCATGGGATATGCTACAGAGAAGAGCTCTGCCGAATATGGAGGGTATCCAGTCGCAAGAAGACCTTTTTTTGTTGTTGCAACGAACATGGGCGGCCATTCCACAGCGTGATTTGGATGAACTCATTTTGAGTATGCCAAACCGATGTTCTTGTGTTGTTAGTGTTCGCGGTAGAAACACGGATTATTAATTGTTTAAGTTACCCGATAAAATTTTAAAGAAAACTGTTATTTCAGTCTTTTTTTCGAACTTTAATGTTAGTGGTTCAAATGTCAAAAATCCCTTTATTAGGAAAATGGCAAATTTCTTTATGAATGCAAAGGTGACTTGGTTTATCGTTACTGTGACAAACGATAACACTTTATTTGATGAATCCTTAAAGAACATTTTAATTAATATCAATCAGGAGAAAAGTTATTGCAAAAATATATGTTGATCCCTAGACACTTTTGATGTGTGTAGTTGGTTTTTAGATACATCAACTATTTAATTGACGTTTTCATCAGTACGTGATAAAACATTCTTCCCATTTAAATGTACCGTGATTTTATGACAATATTGCACGGTGTTGAATATATTTTGTTTGGCGTTCACAGGCGCTTGTGCCGAGGTCAACAGGGAATGTTTCCTAACCATTTACTATTTTATCGTGGTTATTGTTCTCTTGCTGCCCGTGTTCGGGCATTTAAACGTTTTTCCCTCCTTTAAAATGCAAGGGTATTTCTTCAGGAATTGTGAGACTACAATGATTCACAATTTTTCCATTTCACGTTTGCAGTTCAGTGTTAGCTTTCAGGTTGTAGTCGTTCACGATCGTTGTCTTCACACGCATCGTATTCAGTAACGACTGATTGCTATTGTCTACATTTGCTGGGCCCAGGTGTAGACTACAGAATAGCCATCGATTTGATTCTCATGTATTTTCTTAAACTAACTGAACACATGTACAACAAAGGTGCTTAGGCATCAAAGTACTCATCTACATTACCGTCATCTGGAATTTGTGTGTACATCTAGTGCTTTCATTAGTTTGCATTTTCATCGTAATTCCTCTTCTGATTAAATGTAATTGTTAAACTTTTTCAGGAATTGTAATACTACATTTCGTTCTCGTAGTTTACATTAAAATGACAAAAGTCATTTCAAAATCAACTACAAAGGTGCTTAGGCATAACATTCACTTTCTGAGGCTGTTCAGATTTCGAAGTGAAGAATATAACTTTCAAATTAATGTTACATAGCGATAGCTAACTTTCATCAATATATGTCTTTGATATTTGCGGCATCATGCCTTTACACTTTTTCACCATATTCCCCATACCATAATGATTACACATAATTGTGGTATGTTATTGACATTCACTTTCTGAGGCTGCTCAGATTTAGAAGTAAAGAATGTAACTTTCAAATAAGTGTTACATAGAGATACCTAACTTTCATCAATATAATTATGTCTTTGACGTTTGCGGCATCATGCCTTTTCACTTTTTCAGTATATTCCCCATACCATAATGATTACACATAATTGTGGTATGTTATTGACATTCACTTTCTGAGGCTGCTCAGATTTAGAAGTAAAGAATGTAACTTTCAAATAAGTGTTACATAGAGATACCTAACTTTCATCAATATAATTATGTCTTTGACGTTTGCGGCATCATGCCTTTTCACTTTTTCAGTATATTCCCCATACCATAATGATTACACATAATTATGGTATGTTATTGACATTCACTCTCTGAGGCTGCTCAGATTTAGAAGTAAAGAACATAACTTTCAAATTAGTGTTACATAGAGATAGCTAACTTTCATCAATATAATATACGTCTTTGACGTTTGCGGCATCATGCCTTTTCACTTTTTCAGTATATTTCCCATACCATAATGATTACACATAATAATGGTATGTTATAGACATTCACTTTCTAAGGCTGCTCAGTTTTAGAAGAAAAGAATGTAACTTTCAAATTAATGTTACATAGAGATAGCTAACTTTTATCAACATAATTATGTCTTTGACGTTTGCGGCATCATGCCTTTACACTTTTTCAGTAAAATGCCATGACTAATTTCATAAATGTGGTATGTTATTGACATTCACTTTTTAAGATTTCGAATCAACGAATTTAACTTTCAAATAACTTATGGAAATTTCTCGAAATATTCTTCACACACATTTACCATAATCATAAAATATGTGGAATATTATTTGCAATTCCTATTGAAATTTCATTGATTCTACAGGGTTTTCAAGAGCTGTTTGAAGAGCTCTTGTCTTTTGCATTTATTTCATTCAATTTAAAGTTCTGAATCGTGGTACTTTTCTGTACTCACTTATTTCAGTGCTGGCATTACAGTCTGGCTGTGACACGCCATTTATGACTGTGATCCGCACGTGTTCTTGCATTATTCGAAATACAGACGTTCATCAGAGACGAGTGTAGCTTTAGGTGAAAACGTTCACCATAAATATGTCCTATACCATAATGATTGGTCGCGGGACTTATCTCATTACCTTGGCCCCGGAACATAAGGGGCTATTGAAGAACACCGTGGATTTTAGTCAGTACGAGTCCGACAGTCCCTCCCGCCCTGCCCAGGGTGGGAGGACTCATTTGATGACTTTACCACGCTAAAAAAAGAGATTGTGATTTATAAACACACCTTTTAGTTCAGTGTATTTCTGTTACATAGAGATAGCTAACTTTCATCAATGCATTTATATCTTTGGCGTTTGCGGCATCATGCCTTAATTAAAATATAATCTTGGTATTTACATCTAGTTTCCAGTAAATCAGTGTTTTATATTAACTCCACATAATTATCGATACTTTACTTGATGATCCTCCTTTATTCTTATGTCAAACGTAATTAACTAAGATCCTGATAAAGTGGATAGTTTCGTCGGTGTTAGTACATCAATATCTAAAAAAAATTTGGAACACATTTATTATAGGACATTTTATGTTAGGTAACGCAAATTATAATTTGAACAAGGAAAAATATGTTTTCAATCGTACTACTGCTAAAAATATTGATGAAGGGTTTGCTCATACAATTTAGCATTCAAAAATATCAAATTAGATCATCACTAGTTTGATTGAATGTTGCCAATAAAAACATTCTTCATAGATTACCTTATTACTGACACCAGTCCGTCTACCACTATTGTGACCTAAGCAGTAAAGAGTGGTAGCCAATTTCAAACTTTTCCTATTTCTTTCACTCATTTTGACCCAAACGAAATCTGGTGGCCACCATGACGTCTTAAAGCATGAGTCTTTAGGCTGTGGGAAAGAGACAGAGCTATACAAGTCGTCTAGCGCCATCTCGTTCCCTGAGCTTATATCTGCTTGTTTTTCTGATGTTTTGACTATCATCATCATCAGTCGGAAGACGTCGACTGCTGAACATTATAATATTATGCCTTCCCCTTAGACCACCACGCTAAACGACCCTTCGCCACTTGTTTCCATCGGTTGCCCGCGACTCTCACGGGCCTTTGTCGTCGGTCCACCGAGTGGGAGGCGTCCCCACGCCGAATCTTTCGCTGGATCCGGGTACGTCCTTAAACTACGACCAACCACCGTAGGATAGGTAGCAGCGTCTTTTATAACTTTCGGTGACCTCACTGCGATCCCCAAGCCGCCTGCCAAGCGTGGGGTTTATGGCAAAATTATTAACTTTGTCACTAACAAAATCAAAGTTTTTTATTTAAAAAGGCTAATTTAAACCGGATTATATCGGTACCTCATGTGTTTGACCTTCTCCTCCTCGCGTCGTATTCTTCATTGCTGAGGGTCGTGATTCCCCCGACGTGAAGTCACTTTGAGGTTGACGATGCTCCGCCATCTACTGTTTCTGTTCTTGGCAGAATGAAGAGCATCGTGAAGTTTCGTGCCCAGGGAAGAGCGAATTTGGTCCGAATCTAAGTGGACTGCGAGCCCTGTTTCTATACTATCATAATAATTCTGATATCGTTAACATTTGCTAGATTCATATAGCGTATGCTGATGATTCAGTATGATCGTAGAATCTCGATCGATTGCTTTATTATTCTTACTTTTTCCATTTCCGCAATTATAGCGAGAATACAGCAATTTATTCACTCAACTTGTACATTCAAGTGTTCTTTCCGGATTTCTCTTAATGACATGACAATTTTAAGTCGGCAATATTTATCGATTTCCGGCTAATCCAGTTGGTTTTTAGATACATCAACTATTTAATTGACGTTTTTATCAGTGCGTGATAAAACATTCTTCCCATTTAAATGTACCCTGATTTTATGACAATATTGCACGGTGTTGAATATATTTTGTTTGGCGTTCACAGGCGCTTGTGCCGAGGTCAACAGGGAATGTTTCCTAACCATTTACTATTTTATCGTGGTTATTATTCTCTTGCTGCCCGTGTCGAGCATTTAAAGGTTTTTCCCTCCTTGAAAATGCAAGGGTATTTCTTCAGGATTTGTGAGACTACAATGATTCACAATTTTTCCATTTCACGTTTGCAGTTCAGTGTTAGCTTTCAGGTTGTAGTCGTTCACGATCGTTGTCTTCACACGCATCGTATTCAGTAACGACTGATTGCTATTGTCTACATTTGCTGGGCCCAAGTGTAGACTACAGAATAGCCATCGAATATATTCTCATGTATTTTCTTAAACTAACTGAACACATGTACAACAAAGGTGCTTAGGCATCAAAGTACTCATCTACATTACCGTCCTCTGGAATTTGTGTGTACATCTAGTGCTTTCATTAGTTTGCATTTTCATCGTAATTCCTCTTCTAATTAAATGTAATTGTTAAACTTTTTCAGGAATTGTAATACTACATTTCGTTCTCGTAGTTTACATTAAAATGACAAAAGTCATTTCAAAATCAACTACAAAGGTGCTTAGGCATAACATTCACTTTCTGAGGCTGTTCAGATTTCGAAGTGAAGAATATAACTTTCAAATTAATGTTACATAGCGATAGCTAACTTTCATCAATATATGTCTTTGATATTTGCGGCATCATGCCTTTACACTTTTTCACCATATTCCCCATACCATAATGATTACACATAATTATGGTATGTTATTGACATTCACTTTCTGAGGCTGCTCAGATTTAGAAGTAAAGAATGTAACTTTCAAATAAGTGTTACATAGAGATACCTAACTTTCATCAATATATGTCTTTGACGTTTGCGGCATCATGCCTTTTCACTTTTTCAGTATATTTCCCACTAGCTTCCGCCCGCGGCTTCGCCCGCGTGGTGTTTTGATAAAAAGTAGCTTATGTTGTTTTTCAGATTTCAGACTATCCATATCCAATTTTGTAACAAACGGCTCAGCAAATTAGCCGTGAAACAAACATTTACACAGTTATAGTAAATTAATTTGAACATTAGGGATCATATTAATGGAACGGTATAGATTTGGGTATAGCATTTGGTTAAAAGAGAGTAGGTACGTTTAAAAAAAATATAAAATATCTGTTTACAGTAGGTTTATGGTACCTATGTATTCCATTAAGTGGCAGAAAGTACCCAAGAAAATTTATTGGTCCCTTATGTCCAAGAGACACTTCCAGGGGCCAGCATCACGTTGTGTACAAAAATATTTTAAAATGACCTAATTTAAAACATTTTTGTACACAACGTTTGCTGTTTTGTTATTATTTGTTAAAATGTAGTGATTGTTTGGACTCGACACTCGCGAGCAGGCCACGTACAGTTGGCCATGCGAAAAACAGTTTTTCTCTACGCACATAAAGTTTCATGGTTTTATCCCCAGAAATGACAAAATCCCATACAAACTTTCAACCCTTATTTCACCCCCTCACAGGTCGAAATTTCAAAAACGCTAGAACAAATGTTTAAATATATCTTATCAAGTGCTTAAATATAAAGTTTCATGGTTTTATCTTTTAAAATTAAGAAATCCCATACAAACTTTCAACCCCTATTTCAACCTCTTCATCCCCTTTTTCGCAATAAAAGGTAGCCTATGTTCTTTCTCAGGGTCTAAAGATTGTCTGTGCCAAATTTCATCAAAATCGGTTGAGAGGTTTAAGACTATTGTCTACCGAGCGCTCGTCCATACTAAAAGAGAAAACGTTTTTCTGCCCCTAAATGTTATCCCATCTCAATGATTTTTTAGAATGCTTCTGAGACTGTAAAAAACTAGGTTTATAGGTTTTCTTTTTTTCAAAATTTATAATAGTTTGAAAGTAACAGGCGCCTAAAAGTTACTATTTTTATGACAAAATCTTCATTGAAGTAAAACCTTTGTATTTTAAAAACAAAGAAGTTTTAGAAAAAAAACAAAACCTACAAACCTAGAATATAATATGCTGAAACGATTGACACCAGAATCTAAGAGATTGGACGTGATTTAGTATGTGAAAAACGTTTTCTCCCGAGAGACAATTTTCATATAAAAAATACTCACAGTCAGTCACGAGCTGCAACGCTCTCTATCGCACGATCGGGGGTTTTTCAACGCGCGAGAGGGACAGCACGAGTTTTTCTAAATACCTATTTTTTGAAAAGGCAGCCGCTATACAATCCTCTTAAGCGGGAAAGCGTAACAGACAGACAGACAGACAGACAGACAGACAGACAGACAGAGTTACTTTCGCATTTATAATATTAGTTTGGATACCATATTAATTACACATAATTATGGTATGTTATTGACATTCACTTTCTGAGGCTGCTCAGATTTAGAAGTAAAGAATATAACTTTCAAATTAGTGTTACATAGAGATACCTAACTTTCATCAATATAATTATGTCTTTGACGTTTGCGGCATCATGCCTTTTCACTTTTTCAGTATATTTCCCATACCATAATGATTACATATAATTATTATGGTATGTTATTGACATTCACTTTATGAGGCTGCTCAGATTTAGAAATAAAGAATGTAACTTTCAAATAAGTGTTACATAGAGATAGCTAACTTTCATCAATATATGTCTTTGACGTTTGCGGCATCATGCCTTTTCACTTTTTCAGTATATTTCCCATACCATAATGATTACACATAATTATGGTATGTTATTGACATTCACTCTCTGAGGCTGCTCAGATTTAGAAGTAAAGAACATAACTTTCAAAATTTCTGCATAAGATTTATATTTGGCCTGCGCAAATATGATCACATTTCTGAATTTCGTGTAAAACTCAAGTGGCTTCCTAAACGTCTCCGCCGGAATTCTCATATCTTGTTTCAACTCTACAGTATTCTGTTCAATCCTAAAACCCCCTCTTATCTTAAAGAACGTTTCAAGTTCCTTCATGACACACATAATAGATATCTTAGGTCCTCGGAAAACTTGAGACTGGAGATGCCAATGCACTCTACGTGCTTTTACGACAAATCTTTTACAGTTGAAGCAGTGCGACTATGGAATACGTTGCCCATGTCAGTAAGGAGCGCACAAAACTTGACAATTTTTAAAAATCTGCTCAAGAAGCACTACCTCTCTCCTTAACCATGTGACTATAATGCTTCTTTTCTTTGTTTTCGTGATTATTACATGTGTATATGTATATATACTTATATATGTTTGTATGTGTATGTATGTATTTATTTATTTATACCTATATATATTTTATCTTGTTTAATTGTACACCACAGTACTACCAACAGTAAGTCTCTCTTTCTTCCTAATCCAGCCAAAGGTTGTCTTGAAAAAATCGCTTTTAGTGATAAGACCGCCTATTGTGTCACCCTATGTTTAAGTTATAATTTGTAATGTTATGTACCTTTAAGTTGTATGGTGTGCATATAATAAAGAGTATTCTATCTATCTATCTATCTATCTATTAGTGTTAAACAGAGATAGCTAACTTTCATCAATATAATTATGTCTTTGACGTTTGCGGCATCATGCCTTTTCACTTTTTCAGTATATTTCCCATACCATAATGATAACACATAATAATGGTATGTTATAGACATTCACTTTCTAAGGCTGCTCAGTTTTAGAAGAAAAGAATGTAACTTTCAAATCAATGTTACATAGAGATAGCTAACTTTTATCAACATAATTATGTCTTTGACGTTTGCGGCATCATGCCTTTACACTTTTTCAGTAAAATGCCATAACTAATTTCATAAATATGGTATGTTATTGACATTCACTTTTTAAGATTTCGAATCAACGAATTTAACTTTCAAATAACTTACGGAAATTTCTCGAAATATTCTTCACACACATTTACCATAATCATAAAATATGTGGAATATTATTTGCAATCCAATTGAAATTTCATTGATTCTGCAGGGTTTTCAAGAGCTGTTTGAAGAGCTCTTGTCTTTTGCATTTATATAATTCAATTTAAAGTTCTGAATCGTGGTACTTTTCTGTACTCACTTATTTCAGTGCTGGCATTACAGTCTGGCTGTGACACGCCATTTATGACTGTGATCCGCACGTGTTCTTGCATTATTCGAAATACAGACGTTCATCAGAGACGAGTGTAGCTTTAGGTGAAAACGTTCACCATAAATATGTCCTATACCATAATGATTGGTCGCGGGACTTATCTCATTATCTTGGCCCCGGAACATAAGGGGCTATTGAAGAACACCGTGGATTTTAGTCAGTGCGAGTCCGACAGTCCCTCCCGCCCTGCCCAGGGTGGGAGGACTCATTTGATGACTTTACCACGCTAAAAAAAGAGATTGTGATTTATAAACACACCTTTTAGTTCAGTGTATTTATATTACATAGAGATAGCTAACTTTCATCAATGCATTTATATCTTTGGCGTTTGCGGCATCATGCCTTAATTAAAATATAATCTTGGTATTTACATCTAGTTTCCAGTAAATCAGTGTTTTATATTAACTCCACATAATTATCGATACTTTACTTGATGATCCTCCTTTATTCTTATGTCGAACGTAATTAACTAAGATCCTGATAAAGTGGATAGTTTCGTCGGTGTTAGTACATCAATATCTAAAAAAAATTTGGAACACATTTATTATAGGACATTTTATGTTAGGTAACGCAAATTATAATTTGAACAAGGAAAAATATGTTTTCAATCGTACTACTGCTAAAAATATTGATGAAGGGTTTGCTCATACAATTTAGCATTCAAAAATATCAAATTAGATCATCACTAGTTTGATTGAATGTTGCCAATAAAAACATTCTTCATAGATTACCTTATTACTGACACCAGTCCGTCTACCACTATTGTGACCTAAGCAGTAAAGAGTGGTAGCCAATTTCAAACTTTTCCTATTTCTTTCACTCATTTTGACCCAAACGAAATCTGGTGGCCACCATGACGTCTTAAAGCATGAGTCTTTAGGCTGTGGGAAAGAGACAGAGCTATACAATTCGTCTAGCGCCATCTCGTTCCCTGAGCTTATATCTGCTTGTTTTTCTGATGTTTTGACTATCATCATCATCAGTCGGAAGACGTCGACTGCTGAACATATTATGCCTTCCCCTTAGACCACCACGCTAAACGACCCTTCGCCACTTGTTTCCATCGGTTGCCCGCGACTCTCACGGGCCTTTGTCGTCGGTCCACCGATTGGGAGGCGTCCCCACGCCGAATCTTTCGCTGGACCCGGGTACGTCCTTAAACTACGACCAACCACCGTAGGATAGGTAGCAGCGTCTTTTATAACTTTCAGTGACCTCACTGCGATCCCCAAGCCGCCTGCCAAGCGTGGGGTTTATGGCAAAATTATTAACTTTGTCACTAACAAAATCAAAGTTTTTTATTCAAAAAGGCTAATTTAAACCGGATTATATCGGTACCTCATGTGTTTGACCTTCTCCTCCTCGCGTCGTATTCTTCATTGCTGAGGGTCGTGATTCCCCCGACGTGAAGTCACTTTGAGCTTGACGATGCTCCGCCATCTACTGTTTCTGTTCTTGGCAGAATGAAGAGCATCGTGAAGTTTCGTGCCCAGGGAAGAGCGAATTTGGTCCGAATCTAAGTGGACTGCGAGCCCGGTTTCTATACTATCATAATTCTGATATTGTTAACACTTGCTAGATTCATGTAACGTATGCTGATGATTCAGTATGATCGTAGAATCTCGATCGATTGCTTTATTATTCTTACTTTTCCATTTCCGCGATTATAGCGAGAATACAGCAATTTATTCACTCAACTGTTCTTTCCGGATTTCTCTTAATGACATGACAATTTTAAGTCGGCAATATTTATCGATTTCCGGCTAATCCAGTTGGTTTTTAGATACATCAACTATTTAATTGACGTTTTTATCAGTGCGTGATAAAACATTCTTCCCATTTAAATGTACCCTGATTTTATGACAATATTGCACGGTGTTGAATATATTTTGTTTGGCGTTCACAGGCGCTTGTGCCGAGGTCAACAGGGAATGTTTCCTAACCATTTACTATTTTATCGTGGTTATTATTCTCTTGCTGACCGTGTCGAGCATTTAAAGGTTTTTCCCTCCTTGAAAATGCAAGGGTATTTCTTCAGGATTTGTGAGACTACAATGATTCACAATTTTTCCATTTAACGTTTGCAGTTCAGTGTTAGCTTTCAGGTCGTAGTCGTTCACGATCGTTGTCTTCACACGCATCGTATTCAGTAACGACTGATTGCTATTGTCTACATTTGCTGGGCCCAAGTGTAGACTACAGAATAGCCATCGATTAGATTCTCATGTATTTTCTTAAACTAACTGAACACATGTACAACAAAGGTGCTTAGGCATCAAAGTACTCATCTACATTACCGTCCTCTGGAATTTGTGTGAACATCTAGTGCTTTCATTAGTTTGCATTTTCATCGTAATTCCTCTTCTGATTAAATGTAATTGTTAAACTTTTTCAGGAATTGTAATACTACATTTCGTTCTCGTAGTTTACATTAAAATGACAAAAGTCATTTCAAAATCAACTACAAAGGTGCTTAGGCATAACATTCACTTTCTGAGGCTGTTCAGATTTCGAAGTGAAGAATATAACTTTCAAATTAATGTTACATAGCGATAGCTAACTTTCATCAATATATGTCTTTGATATTTGCGGCATCATGCCTTTACACTTTTTCACCATATTCCCCATACCATAATGATTACACATAATTGTGGTATGTTATTGACATTCACTTTCTGAGGCTGCTCAGATTTAGAAGTAAAGAATGTAACTTTCAAATTAATGTTACATAGCGATAGCTAACTTTTATCAATATATGTCTTTGATATTTGCGGCATCATGCCTTACACTTTTTCACTATATTCCCCATACCATAATCATTATTCATAATTATGGTATGTTATTGACATTCACTCTCTGAGGCTGCTCAGATTTAGAAGTAAAGAATGTAACTTTCAAATAAGTGTTACATAGAGATACCTAACTTTCATCAATATATGTCTTTGACGTTTGCGGCATCATGCCTTTTCACTTTTTCAGTATATTTCCCATACCATATTAATTACACATAATTATGGTATGTTATTGACATTCACTTTCTGAGGCTGCTCAGATTTAGAAGTAAAGAATATAACTTTCAAGTAAGTGTTACACAGAGATAGCTAACTTTCATCAATATATGTCTTTGACGTTTGCGGCATCGTGCCTTTTCACTTTTTCAGTATATTTCCCATACCATAAATATTACATGTAATTATTATGGTATGTTATTGACATTCACTTTCTGAGGCTGCTCAGATTTAGAAATAAAGAATGTAACTTTCAAGTAAGTGTTACATAGAGATAGCTAACTTTCATCAATATATGTCTTTGACGTTTGCGGCATCATGCCTTACACTTTTTCAGTATATTTCCCATACCATAATGATTACACATAATTACGGTATGTTATTGACATTCACTCTCTGAGGCTGCTCAGATTTAGAAGTAATGAACATAACTTTCAAATTAGTGTTACACAGAGATAGCTAACTTTCATCAATATAATTATGTCTTTGACGTTTGCGGCATCATGCCTTTTCACTTTTTCAGTATATTTCCCATACCATAATGATTACATATAATTATTATGGTATGTTATTGACATTCACTTTCTGAGACTGCTCAGATTTAGAAGTAAAGAATGTAACTTTCAAGTAAGTGTTACATAGAGATAGCTAACTTTCATCAATATAATATATGTCTTTGTCGTTTGTTGCATCATGCCTTTTCACTTTTTCAGTATATTTCCCATACCATAATGATTACACATAATTATGGTATGTTATTGACATTCACTCTCTGAGGCTGCTCAGATTTAGAAGTAAAGAATGTAACTTTCAAGTAAGTGTTACATAGAGATAGCTAACTTTCATCAATATATGTCTTTGACGTTTGCGGCATCATGCCTTTTTACTTTTTCAGTATATTTCCCATACCATAATGATTACACATAATTATGGTATGTTATTGACATTCACTCTCTGAGGCTGCTCAGATTTAGAAGTAAAGAATATAACTTTCAAATTAGTGTTACATAGAGATAGCTAACTTTCATCAATATATGTCTTTGACGTTTGCGGCATCATGCCTTTTCATTTTTTCGGTATTTTTAACATACCATAATGATTACACATAATTATGGTGTGTTATTGACATTCACTCTCTGAGGCTGCTCAGATTTAGAAGTAAAGAATATAACTTTCAAATTAGTGTTACATAGAGATAGCTAACTTTCATCAATATAATATATGTCTTTGACGTTTGCGGCATCATGCCTTTTCATTTTTTCGGTATTTTTAACATACCATAATGATTACAGATAATTATGGTGTGTTATTGACATTCACTCTCTTAGGCTGCTCAGATTTAGAAGTAAAGAATGTAACTTTCAAGTACCTAAGTGTTACATAGAGATAGCTGACTTTCATCAATATAATTATGTCTTTGACGTTTGCGGCATCATGCCTTTTCACTTTTTCAGTATATTTCCCATACCATAATGATAACACATAATAATGGTATGTTATAGACATTCACTTTCTAAGGCTGCTCAGTTTTAGAAGAAAAGAATGTAACTTTCAAATTAATGTTACATAGAGATAGCTAACTTTTATCAACATAATTATGTCTTTGACGTTTGCGGCATCATGCCTTTACACTTTTTCAGTAAAATGCCATAACTAATTTCATAAATATGGTATGTTATTGACATTCACTTTTTAAGATTTCGAATCAACGAAATTAACTTTCAAATAACTTACGGAAATTTCTCGAAATATTCTTCACACACATTTACCATAATCATAAAATATGTGGAATATTATTTGCAATCCAATTGAAATTTCATTGATTCTGCAGGGTTTTCAAGAGCTGTTTGAAGAGCTCTTGTCTTTTGCATTTATATAATTTATTCAATTTAAAGTTCTGAATCGTGGTACTTTTCTGTACTCACTTATTTCAGTGCTGGCATTACAGTCTGGCTGTGACACGCCATTTATGACTGTGATCCGCACGTGTTCTTGCATTATTCGAAATACAGACGTTCATCAGAGACGAGTGTAGCTTTAGGTGAAAACGTTCACCATAAATATGTCCTATACCATAATGATTGGTCGCGGGACTTATCTCATTACCTTGGCCCCGGAACATAAGGGGCTATTGAAGAACACCGTGGATTTTAGTCAGTACGAGTCCGACAGTCCCTCCCGCCCTGCCCAGGGTGGGAGGACTCATTTCATGATTTTACCACGCTAAAAAAAGAGATTGTGATTTATAAACACACCTTTTAGTTCAGAGAACTTTCTTCACTGCATTTATATCTATCTTTGGTGTTGCGGCATCATGCCTTAATTAAAATATAATTTTGGTATTTACATCTAGTGTTCAGTAAATCAGTGTTTTACATTAACTCCAAATATCGATCGGGCACGCCGCAATCGCGGCGGTAAGACCCCTCTTTGAGGAGTGACTGGAGAGACGTCACGGCGTCCTGACCTATCGGATGACGCAGGTCCTCACCGGACACGGAAGTTTCGGGAGGTTCCTGTGTCTGATAGGGAAGGAGGAAACGCCCGGGTGCCACCACTTCGAAGATCGCCCGTAGGACACAGTAGAGCATACGGTGCAAGACTGCCCAGCTTGGGCAGTGCACCGACGTGTCCTCACGGCGGCGATAGGCGGAGACCTCTCGCGCCCGGCATTGGTTGCGGCCATGCTGCGGGGCGAGAGGGAGTGGGAAGCGGTCGCCTCCTTCTGCGAAGCAGTAATGCTCGTGAAGGAGGAGGCGAGCCGCGAGAGAGAGAGGACAGCGTCCTCCCTCCGCCCCAACCGCAGTGGTAGGCGCCCGCGGCGTCGGACGTCAGCAGACGATCTCCGGCCACCGTAGGCGCGGGTATGCGGGCAGCGAGTAAAGGGCAACTCGCTGCCCGACCATGGACCATGCCCGGGTCGACGGCGCGTTGTGTCCCACGCGCGCCTCAAAGAGCGTCAGCATAATGACGGGGCCCCCTCTCAGAGGGCCAAAGCCTGCCGGGGTCGCGGGATTATTTCCTTACCGTGACCCCGGAACATAAAGGGCTATTGAAGGACACCGTGGATTTTAGTCAGTGGGGTGGGAGGACTCATTTGATGATTTTACCACGCTAAAAAATAAAAAAAATAAAAAACTCCAAATATCGATACTTTACTTGATGATCCTCCTTTATTCTTATGTCAAACGTAATTAACTAACATCCTGATAAAGTGGATAGTTTCTTCCGTGTTTGTACAGTAATATCTAAAAAAAATTGGAACACATTTATTATAGGACACTTTATGTAAGGTAAGGCAAATTATAAATTGAAAAAGGGAAAAATATGTTTTTATTTGTAATTTCTTTTTTTAATAATTTCGGTCGCCAGCATTGTTACATCTTCCGGTGACGGCAGCAGCGTCACCGGCGCGGGAGTGCTGGATCTGCTGATCACGAAGTTATCATACCATATTATCAGTTTTTTACTACAAATCAACCTGCAAATACAGAACCTTCGTGAGTAAACCTCTCTTTAATATCTGAGAGAACAGGCTAAAGAACAAAAAATACTTAGGACATCTTTTAGGTTTACGTCGAATTAGTCTGAGCAAAATGACGAACAGGATTACACAGCATCCGGGTTCATTTAATTAATTATTAAGGTAGTTAGACGTAAGAGTCTACAGTGAATCATAATCCACGGTTATAGAGATTTGTTACCTCTAGGTGTGTAGCTACAATATCTCTTGTTACTGCAAATAATCCCATTTGGAGAATTTGTGAATAAAGACGTGCCACACATGTCTGGGGTAAAAAAGCTGTGAGATTTCGCAGCCTGATCATCAAGTCTCTTGTGAAAAAACTTGGTGATGGCACTGAATAGGGTCTGTCAGATACCAGCAGTCAACTGCTGTCAGGCGACATACTAAAATCGAACCCCACACAGCTGCTGATTGCCTTGTTTGCATTCCAAGCAACTTGTAGATTGTCCTTTAATGCTTGAAGCTTGTAATTTAATTTGCTTTTAATTTGCATACCAGACTCACTTATGTAGTGAGTCGGATTATAATTACGAGTAAAGACGAACGACGATTTGTTGGAAGTCATTTTACTATAACCAGCGGGTAGTGCGCGAAGTCTCCCTGGTTTCCAGAACACCTGAAGATTGTTATGATTTTCCTTGTTTTTTCATTAATTAGCGCAAAATGGCACAATGGAACGTAGCATCCAGAGTCTGTGGCAGCAGATCCTTGTTATTACAACAACGAGGATAATTTGCTATAGCAGATGTCTGGAGCTAACAATTTTGCTTCCCGAAGGACTTTCATGATTCTTCATCCACCTGAAAAGCCAGGTTCATGACTTGAACTCTGACATGTTCGGGCCTCTGTTCAGAAATGATCACTTGTGGTATCCTGAACGGTCGTTCAACAAGCCATATCATGTTCATCAAACTTGTTGCAGTGATAGTTGTCGTGACGATCAAAGACAACATGCTTGTTATACGACTAGAGTCCTCGGAGTGGTAGGGTCGATTACTTCCAGCATGTCGTCCACTACCACGCTGTGTGGTCTGGCCATCCGAGGCTGCACAGCCCCCACGAACTTACTAGTCCCGCCGTGGGCGTCGATTGACTAAGGGAAATAACATGGTTATAATATGTTCACTGATAACATCTCAGTTCGATTTCGAAACAGTTAGTCTAATAACTACTTCTCGTACTTAACAGCTTCGAACTGTCCATGTTCAATGGACGACTAGCACTTTTTCAAATTTAACAAAAAATCGATCACACTTTCTCGTCTGAATCTATCATGAGTCAAATAAACTGAAATAGGAAAACAATTACTATAATCATAATCATCACTGGACTCAGAAAATCAATCCTGGTCCATAGTCTCCGTAGTAACCACCTTAACCTTACACCGAGTACCCGCTACCGAAACATCTCAAATATGAACCCGTATTATCTCTTTTAAATATACATCTTAAATCAAGCAGAAAAGTGAAAAACGAACAGCTATGAGAGACCATTTACTTAATCATCTATACCTACATTTATCTACAACAGCCCGAGACAAAATCGTCACTCTGAACGTGTTACTACTCAAAATATTGTAGAAAGGTGATCTATGACCATAATCTTTTTTATCTTGATTGTGACAGTAGTAATAAACTTGAAAAAGCCTCGAGCGCTTTGCTTCAGATATTGATAAAAGTATCTGCCTTTTAGTATGAAGCGATGGCATTTCCTTGTCTAATTTTAAACATTTCAAATTAGACAAGGAAATGCCATCGCTTCATACTTGGTTGTGACTGTATTATCGTGAGTTTTTTAACTCGAAGTATGACGAAGGGTGATTAATGTGATTATTGCCCATACATTTTTTCACTCAAAATCTATATTTCCGTATAAGCGATGAAGAAGGACATGCTCAAGTCTGACTCGTCGAAGACTGTCAGACTCGTAGGTACTGACTAAAATCCACGGTGTCCTTCAATAGCCCTTTTTGTTCCGGGGTTCACGGTAATGAGATAAGTCCCGCGACCCCGGCAGGCTTTGGCCCTCTAGAGGGGGCCCCGTCATCATGCTGACGCTCTTTGAGGCGCGCGTGGAACACAACGCGCCGTCGCGTCGACCCGGGCATGGTCCATGGTCGGACAGCGAGTCGCCCATTACTCGCCGCCCGCATGCCTGCGCCTAAGGTAGCCGGAGATCGTCTACTGACGTCCGACGCCGTACGTAAATACGTCTACCACTGCGGCTGGGGTGGAGGGAGGACGCTATCCTCTCAATCACGCGGCCGGCCTCGAATGTGCTTCTAACAAAAATATTGATGAAGGGTATTCTTTACCCATACATTTTTTCACTCAAATTCCATATTTTTAAACAAAACATTAAGGATAATTATGCTCAAAGTCCGTAGAAAAACCAAAACACGTAGTATAGCTATACAAGTAGTCTAGCACTATCTCGTTCATACTGTGGAATTACTCTCGTCTCGGTTTACGACATGATGGTAGAACACCTGACAGTCACTTATCGATTGTACGAGAGATGTGTCATCCATCCGATTGAATCGAAGTCTGGGTTAAGTAATGCAATTTGGAAGAAATTCCGGTTGGACTTTTTGTCAACCCTAGTGTGCTTAGCACATTCCTCATCCGAGGTGCTAGGGAACACCGTAGTGAAATCTGACCATCACACACCAGGTTTCACGAGCCCACGACCACACTTATCCCGCCGTGGGGGCCGATGAACGAAGGGAACGTACAAGTGTATATATAGCATTATACATTAATTTGTAACTAACAACATCTTGGGTCCATGACCATCTTTGGATCTCATTTTTCTTCATCAATCATTTAGCTTCGTCGTTAAAATTATCGGTGTTAATTACGAGGCTAGTGTATTAGCCATTTCATCTTTATACTGTCTAACGCTGTAAAATCATAGTTTTGTTTTGACAATACTATGTATAAAAAGTGGTTCCATTTGAAAAATACGCAAAATGATCTTTAACTTTATACCATCTTACGTTGCCTTTAGCTCTTTTCTCATAAATAATATCAAAGTTTTGATTTGAGGAATAGTATATTATATAAACCGGTTTTATTTCTGGAATATACAAAACAACGCAAATATGGTCTTTAAGTTCCAGTTATTTCGTTCTGACATAATATTTTTATCTGCCATTTTAACTTTACACAATCTTTTGTTGACTTAATCTCTTGTCTTATAGAAATATCTAATAACAGCGTTTTAATTTAAACAATATTATAAAAACCAGTTTCATTTGAGGAACACGCAAAACAACTGAAACTTTAAGATCAAGTTTCAGTTGTCAACATATTTTTATCGACCTCGTAACTCTTGTCTTTTTTTTATATCAGATTCTTAAATTAAGTTTTAAACAAAAGTATAAAAAACCGGTTCCTGTTCATAATTCGCCTCTGTGAAAGAGGTAACACTGTCAATGATGAATTCGTCATCGCGAATAGATACTAAAGTTTGGCTGCTCATCAACTTGGCTGAACTACTGACAAACGCCAGGAGTCGTGAATAAATAACCGTCTTCTAATTAAGTCGTTCGTTTTGCTAATTCCATCTCTGCAAAATTTACCACTCAGAGGCGTTAGTTCGCGAGTCAACATCACACCATATTACCCCTCTGTTTAAAATATTTTATCCATAAACCGCAACTGTGCGAAAATCTCATCACATTATCGTTTACTGAACCAGTCCTGAATATCCTGGGCCGGTGGCGACAGCAGCGTCATCGGCGGAGTAGGACTGGACTTCTGCTGATCACCAGACATGTTTTGCGTCCCTGGTGATTCCTTGGTTCCCTTAGTTGTTTCTTCTTCTATCTTTCAGTGCCATGTTACTTTATTTCATCTCTTTACTACTTCTTCTGTCTTCATTTATTTCTGTTCCATTTTTCAGTAGTTTTAATTATTTCTGTTGTATTTTCCGAGTAGGGGAACAGTGTCTATGACGGGGAGGCGAAGTATAATGAGGACATAAACCTATTCAGCACTAACGTAGCCATCAGGACGTCATTTGCAAGTGGTCATAAACAAATGGTGTCCTGTTGGCGCTTGCGCTACGTTAATACTGTGTTAAGTGTGTGATTTCCCATTATACCTCGCGTCCCCATCTAAACACTGTTCCCCTATATAATTTTATTCAGTTGTTTTCCTTGTTATTTCCTTACATTTACGTTCATTATCTTACTGCATCGCCATCTCATTCATGCGCTGCATCATAATAGTAGTTTTAAGTGTAATCGTATAGAGATCTTGATATGTTATAGTCTTTGACGCTATCGTAAAACGTAACGTATAGTCAATAACGTTGAACAATTTAATGTTTGAAAAGAGAACAGGCAGGATTTCTATTGGACATTATTGGAAAGTAGACAGTAGGGTAGTTGGTAGAATAGGTCCTACTGATAAGAAATATTACTTTTCTATTCACACATAGTAATAAACCGGATTTAGTTTTAATAATTTCGTAAACACAACAACTTTTTGGCCTTAACTATTACGTTAATTTTAAGTTCTTTACCCACGTTAAATAAAAATACCGCATGATGTTCGTTAGGATAGGGAACTATTAGTGTGACTGCTTTGTTGTTGGTTACTCGTCTACAACAACACCTGGTAGACGTGGTTTGTTGTGTTGTTTGGAACTTTGGAGGCAGCCACACTAAGTGTTCAGTACGCAGAGAACGATAACAATTGGTAGTCATTGCAATAAAAAGCGACGATCTTGTTGCTCATTGTGTGGCAAGAGAATTATCATAATTACTATCAATGGAGTAAAATTGGATGTTAATTTTGTACCGCAAGCTTCAGAGAAAACTGACTTCCTTTGGTAGTGATGTCACTGACAAATGGGGGTTAATTTTGTCTGAAACTAACCGTACTGACCATCAAAAGATAGCTGTTGTTGGGAACCCACTAGTTGTTTTTTGTTGCCGGGTTCAAGATGAAGGGTTAGGTTGGAGATCGATTCCTAAGGGATGATAGTGTGAAATGAGGGTTAGAGTGGTGTGTTGATAACACTATTGTCCCTCTGCATCAAGCTCACCATGCTAAGAACACTCTGTATAGCACTCAACATTACCAGTCAATCTTTTTAACTAAATATAGTCAAAAATATTTAAACCATGTAATCGCATTTAAGCATAGTTTTGTAAACCTTGTTAACTATATTCATAAATATTTTAACCATGTAATCACATTTGCATTTAACCATAGTCGTATAAGCCGCTAATACCCAATAATTGTCAGTAGTTAACTATAATATAATTAGTTTGTATTTGGTGTAATGTTTGAAATTATCATACTTGTGTTCACTTTCTGTCAGCTGCGAAGCTACCTTTTTTAAAATAAAAACAATAAATTTTCTTACTTCCTAAACAGAAAAGAATTACAAGTTTATTACGATAAAGAAAATGCAATAGTATTAATAAAATTCAAAACAATAAAAACATAAATGAAAACTTATTTATTATAGTCATAGAAATTAACCACGTAATCGTATTAAACCATAGTTGCATAAATCGCAAATAACTAACATGTCAGTTTTTTTATGTATGAACCTAACCTAATCTTATAGCCTTGTTAACTACATTCATAAATATTTCCATGTAATCGCATTTAACGATAGCTGTTTAAACGCAAAAAATACACAATATGTCAGCTTTTTAAACTGTATTCACACGTCATAATCAAACCATTTGTAAGTAATCACATTTAACAATAGTTGCGTAAGCCGCAAATAAATATCAGTCTTTTTAACTATAAAATATGTAATATTCAAACCTTGTAAGTAATCAAATTTAACCATAGTTATAGCATTTTCCTATTTATGTTTCCATTTAACCATAGTTGTGTAATCTTACCGTAACTTATAGCCTTGTTAACTATATTCATAAATAGTTGAACCATAAAATTGCATTTAACCCTAGCTTTATATATTCCGCAAATACCTAATACCTAATGTCACACAGTGAGCTTTTAAACCTCAACATACGAGTAGATATTTATACCATGCAGACGCCAGCAGGTCAACTTACCCGAATCTGTCAAATTTAACCAATCGGACATTAGCCTTCTCGTATAGTGATAAGGTTGAAAATCTATTAAATTTGAAAGATTGAGGTAGATTGGTGTGCTGACGTGTGTACGATGCGATAAAGTTTACGAGGTAGGTTTTAAGACACCATTATAATATTGTTTTCTAACAACTGTAAGCTTTTAAAGTAACAAGTCAAAAATAAAACATTGACAAGATACTTAATTAAGGTGATAATTATTATTAAAAAATAATTTTGCACAAAGTATGCTTTTTTTTGTTAAACTTAATAACTGTCACCACAATATGGCGTCATCTTCTCTGTTAATTTTGCGCATATTACATTTAACCATTAGCTGTATAAGCCGAAAATATCTAAGATAATTATATACGAGTCTTTTTAACTTTGATTTTTTATATGTATTTTTTGTACTATCTATGTAAACGTTAGAAGCATCGGGTCTAAAACGGCCACTTTACAATATTTCTAAAAGTGATTTACTTCGTGGACTGGCACTTTACCACTTACACGCACAAGCAGTATTTATTGTCATAAATCTGAACATAGACTTATAGAATTGACTGAGCACTCGCTGGTTAAAATTGCGATACTCTCTAGAAAGAGCGAATAGCACGTATATATGTGTGCGAAATAGATAATATCTTTGCTAATGTAAAGAATTAAACAATTTTATTTGACATTTTGCTAGAAAAGGTTAAGTCCATGCTATAAGTCTATATTCAGATAATTATGACATGCAATTCTGCTTATGATAAGGTATTTTATGAATATGAGAAGAATGACTTATGACGTTCCTGGAAATTCACGAAGTGAAGTATTAGGAATATTGTTTAAAGTGGCCGTTTTAGACCCACAGTGCTACTGAAGCAAATTTACCAACCACCTTGTTGTCAAAATACATTCCGTTTATTGAATTTTCTCTAATTCTTGAATCTCTATTACAGTCTGTCTATAAAAAATCACGAAAATAAATGAGGGCGCTGCGGTCGTGCACGTAGCAACCCTGTATAGTTTCACTAAACTGATCTTGATACTAGTACTTTATTTTAAACTAGAATAACAAACCTGTTTAATGAAATCATAATTTTTACTAGTGGATGTTTTTGTTTACTGAAAGCATGTAGAAAAGGTAGTCGTAAAACTGATCTTAAAATTTGGCTAAATCGATCACAATGCATAAATCTATGGTCTTAGTTATTTCTTTTATTTCTTAATAAAAATATCAGAGTTGTCAAATTAATATTGGGAGAGTATAATAATTGAAATTAGATGATGTGAGTAATAACTATTGAATAAATTAATCAATTTTAGTTCCTCAAACTTACTTTTCATCACCTGATATGTCTATTCTTGAATAATATCAGTCTGTCGCCTGTAACCCCCTTTTGATAACACAAATCTTTGGTCTCTGTCGTTCAAATAAAATGAGTAAATAAAAGAAAAATGTTGATAATTTTTTTACTAATAAATTATTATTAAATAATTGAATCATTTCAGTCATCCATTTCATAAGACGGCATGATCTGAGTTTGACAGGAGTTCGTTTTCCATATTTTTTTAACCTTCGCAGTCTACGAGTATAATACGCCTGACTATACTCTGTGGAATCCCTGAAAATAATTTAAAAAAAATCTAATGGTAATAAAATAACACTTTCTAATTTCATACATGAAATAACTTATTCAGATTTGAAATCAGTGGTAAAGACCACATAAAAATATCAAAAGTTTTGGACGCACTACAATGTGACTATTTACATTTCAAACTATTCTTATTTTTGCCTTAAAATCGTATAGTAAAGTAACTTCGCGTAGATAAAAACAAACAGTAACGATTATGTACCTGTCATAGCTGCTGTTCGAGCATAAACTTAGTGTTTTACCAAACATCGTTGTAATTCTTAAACTAATTTCCCGAAAGCCACTCTGATTTGTTTTCCTGATACTTAACACGTTTCCTCGAAGTTTTAACCACCGTAAACTAGAAAAGCAATAGATAACGAGTCGCAAAACAAGTCGATGACGTCCGATGACATACGATGTACTTTGATTTAGTGTTGCAATACTTTGACTAATTTTAGTTTCCTCAAACATCGTTTTCATGAGTTTATAGACAGACTGTATGTATGTAAGGCTGACAGCAAAATAGTATTTAAGACTAATACGAGGAACAGGTGGCCTACCGTGACGTCCTAAAGCATGAGTCTTTAGGCTGTGGAAAAGAGACAGAGCTATACAAGTCGTCTAGAGCCATCTCGTTCCCTGAGCGAAACCACACACGCATTATGAGCGCGTATTCTGAAACTTGGCAACAACGCTAAATAGTTGTCAAATATTATCAAGTTTTTATTAATTTGGCAATGTTTCTGTATGGTAATAAGAAATATGGCTCTGTAGTGCACTTTAAAATTTATAAGGCAATGCAATAATTAATATCGTGACACCGAACTTATAGTTTTAGATGTAAAAAAAAGTATTTGGAAATCTTCAAAACGCTTTTTTTTTGCACCTGAAACGGTTTGAGATCAAATTCAGTGTTTTAATTGCATTCCTATCAATCATATCAATTATTTAGTGCACTACAGAGCCATATTTCTTATTTTCATACAGTAAATTTATCAAATTAAGTAAAACTTGTAAATATTTGACAGCTATTTGCGACGTTGCCAACTTTCTGGTTTTGCGCCCTTAAGACGTCGTAGTAGGCCACCTGAAGAAATGTATTTGTAACGAATAGACTGTATTGTATGACGCAGGCGTAAGGGAACGGGAACGAAAATAGGAGAGGAGTACGACAGATGTTGGTGATTGAAGTGTGAGACGTCGAAAGGCCCACTTAGTTGAATTTACAAAGTTCCCCAATACCAAGGCTGAGGCTACACTAGGCTGCGACGCGATGTGCCATACATGAGCACAGTTAAATGTATGCTCACGTTTATGGCTACACCGTGTGTCGCGTCGCATATTGCTGCCTAATGTAGCCTCTGCCAAATGGCCCCAGCGACATTTCAAATCTCCACCATTGACAATTTGACATGCAGTTCACTACTATCGGTTTGATGAGGAGGTTGTAAACACTGGTGTGCAGGAAATTATAGCCGCGATCAAATAATGCACAAATTATCACTAGTTCTTCCAATATTATTTACATAACCGTTTTAAAACATAAAACCAAGCGAGCCTTACAGCAGTGGCACAAATGATCTACATCTGATATTTCACATTTGACTTCGACTTCGACTTCAACTTTGACTTCGATTTCAACTCCGACTTTGACTACGTCTTCGGTTAAGCCGATCATGGCTCGTGCTGTTCCATTTCCCTCTACACACTTCCTTTACATTTGACGAAATCGCTCCCAAAGAAGCTATAGTTAAGAATACATAAAAACTCGTCTTACCACAAGAAAGATCAACATCTTTGAACACTTGTCTAAAAAACTGTCAACGTCAGAACGACATTCCACGTTGGTTTATGTGTCGTTTTGCAGTTACACTTTTTTCAGACAAGCTTTCAACACATGTTTATCTTTTTCTGGGAAGGCGGATGCTGTTTTAAAACGATTATGTTAAATTATACTTTAGATTATAAGTTGAAAGTTGGGTGAGGTTAAATTGTAGAAAGGACACATCTTAGTAGTGACTGCATGATAGTTGGAGCATTCACAGCAATTCGAAATTTACGTTTGCGCTCCCTTGCGTCTGGTAATAGAAAATGATTGCATTTAAACGAGAAGAAAAGTATTTTGTGTTGATGGTATTAGTTTTAAGTATTTTTTTGTCGTCTCGTTCGTTATATAAGTTTCATTATACATATTTCATTACTAGCACCAAATGTTTTTTTATTGTATACCCTCTTCACCTTTTTAGCTCTCCTGCGTGCTGAATAAAATCATCGAGAAATAATTCGGAAATATAACGTAAGAGTTACGTAAGTATGTAAGTATTATTTTAAAAGGCTGCCTCGTCAGTTTTCTAGTAGTAAGCACGACAGCTCTTCATCAACTCCTGGGTTCAAGTCCCAGGTGTTGATTGAATTATGATCAGAAAATCTCTCAAAAGCAGGCTAAAGTGAGGGTTTGTAACGAGTGTGTGCAACGAGTCATCATCATCTGCCTGCCTTTTCCCAACTATATTTGGGTCGGCTTCCAGTCGAACCAAATTCAGCTGAATATCAGTATTTTACATGAAGCGACTGCCTATCGGACCTCCACAACCCAGTAACTGGGTAATACGATACCCTATGGTAAGACTGGGTGTCAGACTTATAGAGTAACGTCTGTCAAAGATCTACAAATTTTAATGACAGCCGGGACGAACGGCTTTACGTGCTTTCGAAGGCACGGAGGAAACTCGTTATGACAGATGGTCACCCATCCACAGACCAACCTCGGAAAGCGCAGCTAAACCCGGTTGATCGGCCTGTGAGGCTATAATTATTAGCCAGGAGCTCCTCGAGTGTGTGCAACGAGTATAACTTAGAAAAACGGGATTTACCGATGATGCTAAAACGCAAACCACTACAATAGGCACCTGATACAATCTAGTACCAACTCTAGGGCCCAGGCTTGGCCAAAATGGACTCTTCCAAAAAAGATCCATCACGTAACGAGCTTACTTCATTTCTACTTCTGAGAATCAAGCATCGTTTCTATAGCCAAAGCCGAGTCAATTCAAATAAGGCCTGCACCTGGTCTACTTGAGGTAAACTATTTCACTTCGATTTTAATGGGATTCATCATCATCATCATCATCAGCCTATAATGTTCCCACTGCTGGGACACAGGCCTCCTCTCTTTGAGAGGGAGTGGGCCATAATCCACTACGCGGGCCCAGTTGGTAGATGTCACATGTCTTCGATTTTTTGGTTCTAGGACATGCATGTTTTCTCACAATGTTTTCCTTCACCGTTTTGAGAGCAGTGGTGATAAAATAAATTACACAAAGTAACGCCTGGCGGGGTTCGAACCCACGACCTGCAATTTGTAAGTCGGGACCGATACCTACCACTGGGCCACCACTGCTCACATGGGATTAAATGGTAGTAAATCAAACAACTTTTGGAATGTACAATCTGTTTTCAACATTAAATTAATTTTGACACTGTGTTTTCTAAACATCTGATTTGGATCATGAATTGCTGTAACATCAAGTCAGCATTTTTAAATACATGGAAACCCAAAGCCTTGCATTCATAGTTTTGTTGAAAGTCAACAATGTGGGAATACTATCGATAAAAATGGAATAGAAACACATGTTGCTATCTTCTAGCGCCAAATGATAGCTTAAAATTTGATATCGAAGAGCGTTAGTATAAACTTCTCGTATGTGAACGATGATTTTAGATCTTTCTAAATCTTAAATTAGTGTGTTAGCTATAAGTTTAATTTTTTTTCACAAACTGTCGATGTGGCCTGAGAATGTTGCATTTTATGTGTTAAACTTTTTTTTACGAATACAAGGCTTATTTCATAAATATACCTACCAAGTGTGGACAACATTTACAAATTGGAAAATTCTTATAATCTAGAGAACAGAACTTGACTTAATAAACCAGTTCAGGATAGCATAAAGCTAGATAAATGCTGGGACTGTTTGAGTAGATGGTCAACTTTAATCTTTTCTTATAAATGAAAACGTAGCATAATTGATTGTTACTCCACAATTAAATTAAAAACTACGTCTAACATGTTCGTTTTCATACTCTTAGAAGCTCAAGAATTTGGACGAGGTAGCCACGGTACCATTATAGACAACAGTCAATTTAAGAAAATATGGTACGCTTGACATCAATAGAAGTTTAACGTGCCATTTCGTTGTTTTCAAGTAAATAAATATCTAAATTATTGTCTTATAGTTATGAAATATACCCGGCTTGTGACTTATTGTTTTTGTTATAAATCTTTGCCATAAAAATTGCCATGAATCGCTTCTAGAAAGGATAATAAGTGTGCCTGTGGTTAACTTTGGTGGGGCTACTGTCGTGCTCCCAGTTCATATTAAAATGGCAAACCTTACTACAAAAACTTAAACATTTGTTGAACACTTGTCTAAAAAAAGTGTGACTGCAAAATGGACCTTATGTCAACGTCATAATCTGACATTTTTTTAGACAAATGTTCAACCGACGTTTAAAAGTTCTTGTGGTACGACGGTTTGTGTTGAGACCTGAGGTCCTCTTAGCCCCTTCGTACCCAGCGCGATGCAAGTCTCCTTACGAGTTTGGCATCCATTGACGCGTGCCTGTGTACACATCTCTATGAATAACTACCGGCCTGTTACGTGGCTACTTTGACAGTAAAATCCCCATTAACAAAATGATCCGCCATTTATTGAATTCATTTGTTACAAAAAATGTGATAAATGAAGAACCGCTTGACCGATTGTGTGCAAACTTCACATAAACCATCTACTAAATATGCCGAACAAACCCTAAACATTTGGTTTGGATATGTGAGCCAGATCTTGAGTTATAAAATTACAACGAAAAGTGGCATTGATTTTTATATATTTCCTGGATACCAAAGTAGTTAAGTATTTGACGCTTGTATCGCGTTGTGTTCGAAGGGGCTTATACGGCTCGATCGCGTACGTCAACGTTGTCGTTGACGTCAGCACCACAGTATGATGAATTTATAGAACACTGAATAAAATTACCGTACGCGTGACGACGACGTATATCAACGTAATAAAAATGATTCAGGCCTTTGTTACAAAGACAACGTTTCTGTTATATTCGACTTTTCGTCCTGTCCTTTTTTATCAAATATCGAAATGCCTTCAGCAGCCGGGTATTGAAATTCTTCTAACCAGACATTGTTTCAAAATTGTAGATGAACATTGAAAGTTGAAATGAAAACTTCGTTTTATTTGAATTTTGACAAAAATAAAAATAAATTACAGACTAATTCTAGATCAGTCAACGTTCTCTCAATTTTTTTTTTTAAAGTCTTTTTGATAGTATTTACGAAGATAGTCTAAAGTCATAATGTAGGAATTACAATAACAGTATCAATTAAATAAAAATGTAACCGTGTGCTTAGGCTCCAGGAGAATAATCAAAGCATATACTTACCTCTCAAGACGTAAAATAACTATCCCTAAATACATAAAGGTAACTCTAAAACAGATTAATATCAGCAAATGATCATAGTCACTTGGTCATAAATCATAAATTTTTATTTACAAGATATACAATGTGCTGATCTGCAACCTAGTCAAATTCAAGGACGTGATTATACTCATGATTCTCGACCCAAATCAACAATAAAATAGGTAAGTATTTTTTTATTTTATTTTTCCTTTTTACTGAAATACGTAAGTGTGAACGAGTTTCTTCAAGAGTAGTAGATTCAATTCACGCACACCAGCTGCTCGTCGCTGTGTGCCTACGCGCGGACTGCGTAGTCGGGTGATTCTCTTTCATTTGTATTGAATTAAGGGTTTAATTCTGAAATACTGTAAAATTTTAACAACAAAAAAAAAGCAGCCCTTATTAGTTTTGCCCGGTACTGTACTTTCAATTGATTATTTATGACTTTTGTGACAACCACCTGAAGTTTGACGAAAATGCAAAAAAATAGCGTGTATAATAATACTATCAGGTTAAGACGGCACTAACACAGAGGCGGAGGTTGATGAAGGGACGAAATAGAAAGATTCCATCACGACAGACTGAAAAGGAAGGAGAAAGAGTAAATAAAGAATAGGCTTCATAAGAATGGACTGCGCCTTCTCTAGCTAACTGACAGATAAAATTATCCCCTCTAGGAAGAAAAAAAAAACATTACAGAAACTTATAAGCGAATAAATTGTTTTTCTCTCTTTCTAGAGAGAGTAAGATCTATTTACGCAGCTATTGCTCAGTCCATCCTTTAAGTCTATGGAATAAAGATCATGCTCGGCAGAGTGGGACAGGTCAGGCTAGGAAAAAACAATTACAAAGTACAATCATTGCAAAGAGAGTCTTTGATTCTCCTACTACGTAATACTACAATGAAATATTAATAATCATTGTCAAGTACATTGGTGCTCTACAAAGGCATACACACAAACTTTATAAAATCTATGTGGAAACTATGACAGTCAATCGACGATACACATCGACCATTAGTAAATTGGATTACAATTCGACAAATTAACGTAATCATTATACACCACTACAACATCTAGAAATATATCATGTAGAATAACATTCCCTTCGAACTTCACTTACATTGGCCACATTAATTATCACTAAACATAATTATATGTATAACATCGAAGGTATTAAACTATGATAATAATCATGAAACTTCCTTTGGAACTACATACTTATTCAGTAGACGAATCCAAGGCAACTAAACAGTCATATAAAAATGTATATGTATGTATACATCGTATAGATCTAGACATAGGTGTCTGATCAGGACCACTGTACAGTCACATGGATAGACAATATTCGTTCGGACATCCTGCCCTAGGAACTGGGCTGTGTTTCCTTTTACGTTCAGAGTATCAATTAGTAAAGTTGAGTTAATAACAAACTCTGTAATAATAACTGTGCATAAGTCAAAGGAGCTATTTCTCTCATTTACACCTGCCTCTGGACCCACTACATAACGCCAAGTAAAAGCGCTTGTGTTTAATTTTAAGGGCATATACCTACATACTCAACGAATATCCGACATAAATAATTATAATTTTCACAATATATTCATAGTACGAGTATTCTTAAAGGGTCTATATAATTTTCACAGTATAAAATTGCCAAAATTAGTAAATATTTGGTCATAATTACCCCAAAAGTTAAGTAAGATTTCTAAAATTTATATACTAGTAAACTACAAATATATATAAGTGCAACTACATAAATTACGGTCGATTCCAGACTACTAAAACTCAAACTCAAATTCTTTCTTGTGTCATCGACATCGAAACGTCAAAGTCACAGACCGGCCGCAATCAAGTTGTACCTTTACAATATTAATACGACATTAAGATTACTATTCTCGTGGAACTACAAGAGCTTTGAAGGGAGCCGCGGAAGGCGTCGCTCCATCCACATGGTCAAGAGAAGGCAAAGGTTCCCCCGGGGCCGGTAAAAAAGAGAACTTCTGCAACATAGTGGTTGTGAATACGAAAATGTTGCACTTGGCTAACACATCCCCCATGCATCTGTGTTTGGCTAGTCCAAACGGAAAGTAGTGGTCGGGTAAAGAGAGTTTTCCCTCGGATAGGAATCGCTCCGGCTTGAAGGAGTACGGGTCAGGAAACATGTCTTCGTCCATCAGTATGTTCGTGAAGTTGCTGAGCACCATCGTATCCTGAAGCAGAGAGATAATCATCATCATTAGTTGGAAGTCGTCAACTGCTGAAGATAGACCTTCGACGGAGCAAGAATTCACGAACAGTCGTGATGGCCCATAGGTAAACACGAGAGGCGTAGCTACCGCCGTATCAGCCGTATCAATTATACGGGGCCTCGAAGTCTCGAGGGCCCCCGACGATTGGAATAAAAATAAAAACATAAAATGTTGCTTATCGCGGCCATAAAGCTCCAATTATATTATTGAACTCCTGACATAGCTCAATTTTCAAAAAGGCTATACCTATGTGGGTGTTATAAATGAGCTACGATCAGTCGATCAGCATTCTCAATTTTCTAGGTCCCGTCAAAATTCTCATAATGTCATCAGTAATAGCATTAGTTACACGAGTCAGGATGCTATTGACTTTATTCAGCAAAACAAGTTTTGATACGGGGCCCCATCTGGGTCTAGCTACGCCACTGGTAAACACATCGCCTTTCATGCACGAGGATATGAGTTCTAACTAGATATTGTATATACTAGACATTAGGTATTGACATAAGTTATGGAAAACATCGTGAATGAAACCGGGTTTACCACAATACATGTGTAGGCCTAAAGCCATACTAGAAGAGGCCTATGATTTATGCACACTGTTTAAGCAGGATACCGTGGCCATGAAACGTAAAGGTCAACCGAAGGAACAGTGTGGACTTTTATTCAGTGAGTCGCCAGACTCCCTGAACAAAAGTCCACAGTCCCTTTCTCGCCCCCCAAGGAGCCGGACTTATTGGACGATTAAACCATCCCTAAACTAATTAGAGACCTGTGAATACATCTCAGTACCCAAATAAAAGAAAGAACAAGTATAAAGTAATTATCAAAGTTATCGTACCTCTGGTATGAAGTAGCCAGCCAACCAGGTGTCCCTCAGAGCGCGATGCGGCACTCCAAACGTGCGCCCCATGAAGTGGCGTACACATTCGTGCACTATTGCCTCGTTGTACGGCATGCTGAAATTAAATCAAATTATTTGCTTTAGAAGATATTTCATCAGCCTATAAATATTCCCACTGTTGTGACAGAAGCCTCCTTTCTGTGAGGGGGAGTGGGCCATAATCCTCAACGCCGCCGCCGGCCCAGTGAGCGTTGGTAGACGTCACATGTTTTCGGTTTTCGGTTCTAGGTCATGCCGGTTTCCTCAATAGTATCCTTCACCCTTTCTGAGAGCGGTGGAGATAAAATAAATTACACTAAGTAATGCGCCTAACTGGATTTGATCCCATGACTCACAACTCGTAAGTTAGGACCGATGCTACTGGGCCACCACTGCTCTTTTAGAAAATATTTACATATTATTTACTTTTATGTACAAGTGAAATACATTAAGGGCGGATTCAATACCTTGGGCATTTCCTGGCAGTGTACCTTTTTGGTGTCGCAGAGACATAACCAGAAAATTCCAAGGAAGTATACTGAGACGACTATATTTATTTAAATATTCATACTCACTTGGGACGGTCATCCAAGTTGGGCGGCCTATCTTTGCCGACAATTCTATCGATTTCCTCCTGAGCCTTCTTCTGTACTTCCTGCTCCCTCACAAGATAACTGAAGCAGAAGCTCATGCTCTTGCTGGTCGTCTCCGTGCCAGCCATGAACATGTCCATGCACATGGCCACGAGCTGACCTTCAGAATACGTGTCCACTTCGCCTCTCTCTTTCAACACTCTTATGTACACATCCATAAAGTCTCTATCCTCTTGAGACGAATCAAATCGATCCTTATGTCTCGCCAATTCCTCCCGAAGAAACTTCCATATCCTTTTGTGTGTTCTAATAAAGTCTCTGTAGCCCGAGAGAGTAGGAGCTACAATGCTGAGGATAGGGAAGTGGCTGAAGAGAGTGCCGACCATATCTACTGCAGCAAATAAGTCAAATAGAAGGCTTTGTAGTACCTTCATCTGGGGATCACTAGGTTTATACCTGATTCCTGCCATCATTGTCCACAAAGTGTTTAAAATGTAAACGTTGAAGAAGTTGTGCATCTGAATAACTGCAGTTTTTCCGTCACTGTCACCAACAATCTCGAAGACGTCACGCACCATGTGCGACGCTTCTAGCCGGGCGATGTCATCCATTCCTCGTCTTCCAAAACCAAACTCTTTCAAATGCCGTAAAAGGAACCTCCTCTGTTCTTTCCATAGTTCTCCATCAGTGAGTAACACTCCACGTCTTTCTCCCCAAGTCCTTGTTTGATAGAAGATTCCTTTCGGCCTGCCGTCGATGTCCTCGTTGTAAAGCATCTCCTTGTTGGCTTCCAAACTGTTTACCATCACAATTCTATCCTTTCCGATTCTGAGACCAAGTAGAGATCCATCTTTGGAGTAAGTTAGCGAGAGTTCCTTCACAGCCTTGTACAGATAACCAGTTTTTTCTCGAAGCTTGTATACTTCGCTGGCACAACCAAGAATCGGCACCCATTTCGGGCCTGGAGGGAACTTCTTAGGCTTCCGAATGTCAAAATAGAGGTATAAGCAGGCCGCTACTACTAAAGTTAGCGCTGCTAACCACATCTGAAACAATAAGAAACAAATATTAAATTAAATAAATTATTACTACAACTTTGACTTTGAAAGAAGACAATAATTTACTCCTCGCCTATATTTATATATTAAAATAAATTTTAAATTAATTTAATGCATAAATTTGACAATGCGCATTGCATAAAATTTCTGTTGGAACACAACCCGAGGTTGCAAGAAAGAGTATTTACATTATGGAACATAATTCGCTTATCGCTAGCAAGGTAAAGTTTTAATGAGGTTCTAACAATTTTTTTTTTATTCATTTTCGCTTGCAAGTGTGTATTTTTGTGATTATGTAAAAGAATATTACCACTCTGTAAAGAAAAGCTCTGATATCTGAATTCTTCTTGAATAGAAAGTTTAATGATTATGTGTTCATAATCATTAAACTTTCTTTTTTTTCCTTATTTTTTTTTTTTCATTTTATACAAAAAGTACACCACATTATTCGACGATGGGGTCCAGCGCCCGGACGGAGCACGGCCCGGACACGGCACGTTGCAGCGGGAATCATCCTTTTTGCAAACTTTTCAAGACAACTTTTAGTGGATTAAAAGAAGAGAGAAAAAACAGGTAGCTAAGTTCGGGTTTTCCTCAACGACGACCGACAGATCGGTTTTCGGAACTAAATCGCACAGCGCAATGCACTACGTTACGTTAGCAACGAGGCGTGGCCATCAACTAGTGCGTGTCTCGTTACGTGTGTGTTACGTGTGTTCGCGTGTCCAGACATTAATAACACAGTGTTTTGGTGCACTGTTGATACTGAGAAAGGGAACAGTCACGTGTTTCTAACCAACGCAGTGTAATTTGCACGTGAGTGTTCTGCACATCTGATTGGGAAATAGGTTAGTAGGTAGTTTTTGTAAGAAAATTGTTAATGTAGATTCGCCAATATTTAGAAATTCAGGGATATTTCCTAAAGGTTTGAAGTTTTATTACGTTACCTTACTATCTATGGCTGATTATTAATTCTTAATTTATTTGTGCATGCTTCATGCTTCGCCGTCGAGGTCGACCGCAGCGGAGGTGGTGTGAATATCTGGTCCTGTTCGCGGGGCAGACATGGCCAAAAATTGCCCAAAACAGAGAGGTTTGGAAGGAAAAAGGGGAAGCCTTTGCCCAGCAGTGGGACACAAAATAGGCTATAAAAAAAATGCTTCACATTGCGGACATATCAGACAATGAATTCGGTTGATCAACGAAAACCGCAATGTTGTCAAAGCATACAACGCACATGCATCTTGCATCGTCTAAATTAGGATTTGGAGTCATTTTGTGCTATCTTGCGACGCAATGTTGTCTAATGTTTTGATACTTACCTACCTATTTTCCTATAAATAAATATTGGTGCCAATATAAATTGCGAGTTTTTTTTTCGTTTATTAAACTTTCCTGAATAACCCACTCCTCTTATACCCTGTCTGTCCACTTTTATCAATACAGCTAGCAATAGCATTTAATATAAACCTTGCAACAAACAAATATACAAGGTAAAAAAAGGAAACAAAAATATTTCAAAATAAAAAAACAGTGCTGCCTCCATCCCGACTATTCCCGACACATACTCTAAACGGTGTACATAGTAGTTAGTCCAGTCATTAAAGCCCAAACCCGAAAATAATTAGTAACTTGCTGAAATTTTAGGGGGGTCGATCTCCAGAGGCATTTTTTTTCGTGTCGGGCTGAATAAACCCATTTTAAAATTGAAAAACGTTTTCAAAATATTTTTTTATATGCAGTTCAGTGTCTAATCTACCTGGTACAAGGCTAATATTATGAATAAGTTTATTTAAAATATTTAAAAAAAATTCTTAAACCCTAAAATCCTGATCGCTCTGGGTTGTCCTCACTCCCGATTGAATGAAAAAAATATTCTTTATTTTTTTAATGAGAAGCTACATATGAAACAACTTATTTAGATTACATAAGAAATAGTTAATCTTCATTGTTATAAAATACTTGTAGTTTTATTATGAATACTTTTGCCACAATTTGAATTTAAATTCGTGTCCGGGCATTTTATCTCATCGCTCTGCGCTGAGGTAAAACATCGCGCTCATGCCTAGTTACGCGTTATAGACACTCTATTCCACTCTCGCTGGGTAGCACCAGCAGTGGTCTAACCGTTGAGGAGGATACCTTTGTGCCACGTATCCGCGAAGGTAAGTTCACGAAGGCAAGTTTATGATTACTCTGGATTTGGTTCTCGAATTTTATGATTGATATGGCACGTTATTCAAATTAAATATTAAGCTTGTAAATTTGTTTTTTATGTGAATTTGGTGATCTTTATGATGGTTTTTATGACACGTAATTATAAATTTCTACTGCTTTTAAATTCGGCTATATTCATGATTTTGTGACTTTTTCTGATCGATATGGCTGTGATTGCTCTGTCCAAAAAGACCAGAGCAATGATATTTTGAATTAATTGTGAGTTATAAAACTATTTAACCATCTTAAAAAAAAAAGGAGATTCGCAGTTCGGCCTGTATGTGTGTATGAATGTTTGTCCGCGATTATCTCGCGTTTGGCTGAACCGATTTTGATGCGGTTTTCAGAAAAGTGTTAGTTTTATTCTGGGAACGGTTTTAATATAATTATAATTACACGAACCGTCTCGAACACAGACTTGATGACTTCCAGCCTCCCGAACAAGCCGGTTTCCGCAGAAGCTATAGTACCATAGACCACATCCATACGCTGCGGCAAGTTATACAGAAGACCGAAGAGTATAACTTGCCATTATGCTTAGCGTTTGTGGACTATGAGAAAGCCTTCGATTCGGTGGAAACATGGGCGGTACTTGAGTCACTCCAGCGATGCCGTATTGACCATCGGTACATCGAGGTATTGAAGTGCTTGTATAATAACGCCACCATGTCGGTCCGAGTACAGGAGCAGAGCACGAAGGCGATTCCATTGAGAAGAGGCGTAAGACAGGGGGACGTTATCTCCCCGAAACTGTTTACTGCCGCAATGGAAGACGCCTTCAAGCTCCTGGAATGGCAAGGACTTGGCATCAACATCAACGGCGAATACATCACTCACCTTCGGTTTGCCGACGACATCGTAGTCATGGCAAAGTCGATGGAGGAACTCAGCATGATGCTCGATGGCCTCGACCGAGTTTCACAACGGGTGGGCTTGAAAATGAACATGGACAAGACGAAAATTATGTCAAATGCCAATGTTGTGCCCACCCCAGTCTCTGTTGGAAACTCGGTACTCGAAGTTGTTGACCCTTAGTTGTCTCATATATCTAGGTACTTAGGACAAGCAGTCCAGTTAGGTAGGTCCAACTTCGAGAAAGAGGTCAACCCTCCGAATCCAACTCGGTTGGGCAGCGTTCGGGAAACTACGCAATGTCTTTTCGTCCGACATACCTCAGTGCCTCAAGACGAAAGTCTTCAACCAATGTGTGTTACCAGTGATGAGTTACGGCACCGAAACGTGGTCTTTCACTATCGGCCTCATCTCAAAGCTAAAAGTCGCTCAACGAGCTATGAGAGGGCTATGCTAGGTGTTTCTCTATGTGATCGAATCCGAAATGAGGAGATCCGTAGACGAACTAAAGTCACCGATATAGCCCACCGGATTAGCAAGCTGAAGTGGCAATGGGCAGGCCATATTGCTCGCAGAGCAGATGGCCGATGGGGTCGAAAAGTATTAGAGTGGAGACCACGGACTAGCAAGCGCAGCGTAGGACGTCCACCAGCAAGGTGGACAGACGACCTTATAAAGGTCGCCGGAAGACGCTGGATGCAGGTCGCTTCCAACCGGTATCTGTGGAGATCAAAAGGGGAGGCCTATGTTTAGCAGTGGACGTCCTATGGCTGAGATGATGATGATGAACGGTTTTAATATATAAAACTAATGGATATCTTGTGACATTACCCACATACATACTTTTTTTTGATGACTTGTATTGTAGATTTTCAAAGACACCGATTTAGTCGAATATCTAAACTAAAAGTGAAAAATAAAAAAAAGCTTTTTGAAAAAAAAAAGGAACCGACTTGAAAACCAAACACAAAAAATATAAAATAACTTTTCTTTCGGAAGTCGGATGGCCATAGTCAGTGAAATAAAAAACAAAGCCACCGACTTCCGGAAGAAAAGGTATCACTAACATGTTATCTTGTTACACGTATACCAACTGAATATGACTAAAAACGCCAAAACTAATAATTTTTTATCAATATTCTTTTCTTTTTAAATTGGTTTGACCATTTATGATCGCTCTGGCACCAATTATGATTGCTCTGGTCGCGAAATTTTTTGAACTTAAATATTTCCATAACTGTTAGTGTAAATTGAAGGCCAAAAGTAAAAATATACTATTTGAATATCATACTTTTTAATGAGATACATAATTACCGTTAAATATCAATATCTGAAAAGCACCAGAGCGATCACACGAATACGCCCGTTTTGGAGATCCACCCAGGGGGTTCTTAAGGAAGGTAAAATAACATACCGGGTGATTTTGCAGCGTTCTGGGGTGTACGGAAAGGGTTGAAAAGGGGTGAAAAGGTGTTTTTTGCTAATAACATTGCCAAAAAAATTAGTAACACGCTGCAAATTTGGAATAAGGTTGTTCTTACGGTTTTGTAATGTGTATTAAATTTGCAGCGTTTTGCAACATACGGAACATTGTTTTTTTTTAAAAACAGTGCAATTAGTTAAAAACAGGGGTAAGAAAATTAGTAACACGCTGCAAATTTGGAATTAGGTTGTTCTTACCGGTTTGTAACGTGTATCAAATTTGCAGCGTTTTGCAACATACGGAACATTGTCTATTATTGAAAAAACAATGAAGTTATTTAATCACACGGGTGAAAAAAATTTGTAACTCGCTGTAAATTTGTAATTAAGTTGTTTTTACCGTTTCGTAACGTATATCGCACTGTTTTTTTAATAATAAACAATGTTCAATTTGTTGTAAAACGCTGCAAATGTGATATACCTTACGAAACGGTAAAAACAACTTAATTACAAAATTTACAGTGAGTTACAATTTTTTTTAACCCGTGTGATTAAATAATTTGATTGTTTTTTTAATAATAGACAATGTTCCGTATGTTGCAAAACGCTGCAAATTTCATACACGTTACAAAACGGTAAAAACAACCTAATTCCAAATTTGCAGCGTGTTACTAATTTTCTTACCCCTGTTTTTAACTAATTGCACTGTTTTGAAAAAAAACAATGTTCCGTATGTTGCAAAACGCTGCAAATTTAATACACGTTACAAAACCGTAAGAACAACCTTATTCCAAATTTGCAGCGTGTTACTAATTTTTTTGGCAATGTTATTAGCAAAAAACCCCTTTTCACCCCTTTTCAACCCTTTCCGTACACCCCAGAACGCTGCAAAATCACCCGGTATCTTATTTTACCTTCCTTAAGAACCCCTTAAAATTTCAGCAAGTTACTAATTATTTTCGGGTTTAGGCTTTAATGACTGGACTAAGTATACTATGTACACCGCCTTTTGGATTCTGGAGATAGCGCCATCTATAAAGAACTCAATGAACTTCTTTCTCAAGGACACAACATTGCTCAGCTTTGAAAGCTTTCATTTTACGCTAAAAATAAGTAGATGGCGTAACCAAAAGTGTTCATCAAACATTTAGGGTCAGTACACACCTAGACGCGATGCAGCGCGAAGTGACACAACGATACTGAAAATGTGTATCTTTTCGTGTAGTAAATAGAGTTTGATTTTGAATCGTTTTCGAGCCGCATCGCGTCTCGGTGTAAGCTGACCATTACTTTTGCGAAGTGTCTTTTCAAAATGAATGGCTTGTGGGTTTTGTTTATTGGGACAAACACACTATTCCCAAACCACTGCAACATCTGAAAGCCAAAATCAACAGTGGCAACCACCAAAAAAGCGCCGAGACAATGAAGCTCGACGTGTCCCAGAGAATGAATTTAGTTGTCTTGGATCCTACAACGAAATTAATCAGAAAAGAATAGTGGATGAGTAGGAAAAATAATTAAGTTTCCACTTCCCTCCATGTCAAGCAGGAGACAGAACAAAACAAGGCCAATAGGCACAAAGGGCCTTTAAAACTGGGAGAAGCCCAGTTGCCTAGCACCATTTTGATTGTTCACGCGACAGTACCATTCAAAAGGTTTAACGTTTAAATTAACACCAAATTCATTCAATTCACGCCATTCGCGGATCGGAACGCACGGATTCACGGATCAATTCCAAATTCCAAGTAAGTGATTCCATACTTTTGCTCGCTAATGTGGTACAAAGGAAAGGTAAGGGCAAATGTTCTATTAAATATTTTGATAAAACTGAATTATTTTACTTTACTTAGGGTCAAGACACACCGACCCTTGACGTGCACATTTTAATAGATCTACTCAAAATCTAACTCTTTTTACAACCCGAAAAGATACACATTGCAGTACCGTTGCGTCACATCGCACCGCGTCGCGTCTCGGTGTGTGCTGACCCTTAAGCATGGACTGTGTTTTGAAAATGAAAACAGCGCCATCTAACAATCGCCTTCTGAACTTTGGACGAGACCTCATGGAAACCACCGATTTCAGGTAGTAACAAATAGATGGCGCTGGCTCTACATTGTTTGCAAAAACATTGATTTTAATAAACATGTCGGTATTGCACAGCAATTGTATTAAAATAACTATCACAATTTATTTCTAAGACGTACTTCACGGATTTTACCATTCATGCGAACTCCTTGTCTTATCTTTTTTTTTTTTTTTTTTTCAACTATCACATAACGCCATCTAGTCCCAAGCTAAGCAGAGCTTGTGTTATGGGTACTAGACAACTGATAAACATACTTATATATTTCTAAATACATACATATTATAGATAAATGACACCCAGACACAGAACAAATGATCGTGCTCATCACACAAACATTTTTCCGGGGTGGGAATCGAACCCACGACCTCCGGCATAGCAGTCAGGGTCACTAACCACTAGACCAACAGGCCAGTCCTCTGAAAAAAAAATAGAAAACTAAACCAGCTTACGACCCATGCGTACTACCAAAGAGATAGAACTTGCGTACTACCAAAATCAAATACCGCAATAGTCTGGATGGATGCCGATAATAAATTATTACATCAATGTGGTTTTGATCCCTGTACAAAAAATGATTGAAGATTTCAACTAACATTAATCGATTGATGAAAAATAAGAAGTTGTTTCATACATTCTATTTTTTTCTTTCATTCTATTATAAAATAATGCACATTATTAAATGCTGCACGTCATTTTTCCTTTTATTTTAGTGTTCCGTCAAAAATTTCGCTATTCAAAAGGGTCACGCACGCCGCTCGCGCTGGTCTGGGCAACTCTAGGGCAACGACTATATATTACTAGACTACGCATTGCACGATCTAACGAACAAAACTATTCTGCCAACTCGCTGAGGTACTACGTAAGCGAGGGGGACGGGGTACTGCGTTGTGATTGGCTAACTCAAGGTCTGTTCTGTCTCAACGTATGTTTACGGCTCACAGGATTGGTCGAAATGAGACGGATATAAGACTTTTTTGCCTAATGTGTTGGCAGACATCTGTTGCCTGTTATTAGGAGTCTCGTATTATAGACTACGCATTGCACGATCTAACGAACAAAACTATTCTGCCAACTCGCTGAGGTACTACGTAAGCGAGGGGGACGGGGTACTGCGTTGTGATTGGCTAACTCAAGGTCTGTTCTGTCTCAACGTATGTTTACGGCTCACAGGATTGGTCGAAATGAGACGGATATAAGACTTTTTTGGCTAATGTGTTGGCAGACATCTGTTGCCTGTTATTAGGAGTCTCGTATTATATCGTCGTTGCTCTAGGGTAACCTGTTAGAAAGTCGTAAGTCGTAACCTTTTGTTAACTTATAATTATGATCATGAGCACCATTGACTCGTGAATAGGGGAACTGGCTTGTCGTGAGACTGGGTAAACAGGGTACCGCGGCCCTTGAACTCAAAGGGCAACCGAAGAAACATGGTGGTTTTTCGTTAGAAAGAGACCGATAAGTAATTCCGCTTAAAAAACAAAAAATACCTACAGAGGCTTAACCACAAGATTTCCGTATTTTACTTACTGCGTTCGGCGTAAGTCTTTACGGCCTTTATTGTAAGGAAAATGAAAAAACGCCAGGACCTCTGTATGTTGGTAAAAAAAGTAATATTGCAGTGGTGTGTCTGAGAAATCCGCCACAGCACCTTCTCTACGAGAGAGCAACGCTTGCCTATGTCTATCTTTTGAAGGGTCCGCCAAAGTTTGTCTGTGTCATGTCTGTGTAATGTCTCAAAGTCGAAGTCCGTCGAAGTCGAAGTCGAAGTCGTATTGCTTTTTACCAGTGGCGTAGCTAGGCTATAATGGGCCCCGTATCAAAACTTGTTTGGGGCCATTCTAATCTAAGTGCATAGGTTTCAGAATAAAGACAATACTTAGCATCCTGACTCGTGTAGATAACTTATATGCTATTATTGATGTCATTATGAGAATTTTGAAGGGAGCTAGAAAATTGAGAATGCTGATCGACTGATCGTAGCTCGTTGACGACAACCACCGAAAGCTTTTTTGAAAATTGAGCTTTGTTAGGAGTTCGATAATTGGAAGTTTTTGATTTTTGTCGCAATAAGTTTTCATTTAAGAGCAACATTTTTTTTCCAATCGTCGGGAGGCCTTGACACTTGGGGGCCCCGTATAATTTATAAAAATAAAGAAATGGAATTTAGATTAGCATCGAATATTATATTTCGGGCATTACGGTCCACGGTTACACGATGCGAGAAAATGAATGCGATTTGCATGCAAATTGATTACATTGCTGCATTATTAGACAATGAATTCTTACTGATTTAGAACCAACGGTCCACTTTGCCCAGCATTATGATAACGTTGGCTAATAGCGTCATATTTTATGCGTCTTAAGTAGGTATATACTTTTTTTTTTTTGTAAAATCCTCCCACCCGGGGCAGAAACTGGACTGTCAGACCTGTACTGATTAAAATCCACGGTGTCCTTCAATAGCGCTTTACGTTCCGGAGCCACGGTTACCTGATAACGTCCCGCGAACCCAGAAGGCTTTGGCCCTCTAAGGGGGCCTCATATTGCTAACAGCTGACGCGCCGGCGACTGTCGACCCGGGCATGGTCCAAGATCGGACGGTGAGTCGCCCCGACTCACCGTCCGATCTTCACCACATTCAACCCCTTTGAATGTGGAAACGTTTAGGGGTCGAACGCGGAAGAGGGTAGAAATTATTGGGGGTTGAACGCGGAATAAACCATTTCTTAATTAAGATAAAACATGTACTTACTACAATTATTTATCCTAAACACAACAAAAAACAGATCAAAAAGACCACATAGCCAAAACTGCAGCACAAATAAACGACTTTCTTAAATCTAAAACTCGGAAAATGCATTTCGCGGTGCATCAAAGTGTTACGTAAATGTTATTTACCTTGTGCGTCTATCGGTGTGGAAGCTTTCACTGTACCGTGTCCGGAACGGCGCGCGGTATAAGCGCACCCCTCCATGTGCATCGATGCACAGGACGTACTTTACACCGAAGCGTTATAAAATGCATTTAGATTCGGTGCTCATTTTTAAGGCTCTAGGCGGAAACATACTTCGACGTCTTCAAATGGGTTGTTGTAAGTTCGCCACAAAAATTATTCCCCACGAAAAAAAGTAGGTATGTATAAATAAGCTAAAGGTTTTTCTTTTCTTTTTCTTCGGTAGTTCGATTAGGTTTCTGCATTCTTCAAATGCAGTGGTGGCATCAAGAAACTATTGAAAAGCTAACTTTTTTATATTTAGAACCCGTATGCATGACACAAGTTCAATACTCTTATTCTTCTTAGACGTTACGTGCGTTTTAAAACATTTAAACTCAAATAATAAATAATAATTACAATCATTGTGAGTCGGAACAAATACCTGTAGGTTATGCAAATTGTTATGTCCGGTAATGGAACCTGTAACACGCAGTCAATGGCACAGCTGCTGTACAGTGCCGTCATGACTGAATTGAGTACGAATTAAATAATTAACCATATAAACATTCAGTAATTATAAAATCGATTTTAAATCCATCACATTGCAATGCACAATACTTCATCATTAAAAATAAATAAATAATCTTATTACAAATAATTGTACGCTTTTGTGATTATATAACTATCTATTGTTTGTTTTTCTACTAAATAATGAAAAGTATTTGACCCATACGATTAAATAACATAACTTTTTTGCCTGTTCTGTCCCACTCCTGGGTAAAGGCATCCCTTCACTCTTTCCATTTTTCGCGATACTGAGCGTCCTCCTTCCAGTTCGTCCTGCCATCTCCTTCGTGGCCTGCTACGACCTCGACCCACTATTAGTTGATAAAGTGATAACAAATAATAAATCCAATGTCATAGCTGCCAACAAATAGAGAGAGTCTCGTCAGGCAGTTGGATCAAGAGCCTGATTCAGAAAGCAGTACCTACGAAGTGCACTTAATCTGGAATCCTGACTGCATAACTAGGACCCTGTTCCCTATACCCGTGTACTTTTTCTTGTAATTTTTATACATGCCTGCCGTTTTTCGGTTTAAAAATGTTAAAACGTTAATTAAAACAAATAAACGGAATCCATTGCAAAAAGATGCAGCTAATGTAGCAATATTGGCTGAAGCTTTGGATGATATTCCAACCTAAAAAATGGATGTTTCAAGTACCAAACTATATTATTTAGTATTAAGAAAGAGGGGTTATAAAATATGTTTTTTTTAACGTTATCGTTAGAAATCACGTTATGCACTCGAAAAAGGAAAAAAAGCCTAAAGGCAACGAACATCGATCGAATTGTATTTACGAAGCACAATTCACATTCTTGTTACATTTCGGTGTAAACGTAGGCCAGTACTTACTCGTACTTACTAGTACCTAACTTTTATACACCAAATGTTGCAGACTACGCGACGTGTACTTAACTGTCCAAAGTTCGATTTCCGGACGAAGTTGGTGACATGCAAGTGTGAAAATTGAGAATTTATTTCTCGCGTCTTTGAATGCAGATTCATAATATAATATGTATTTACAGTTATCGAATGATATTTTCGTGGGTAAGTAACCATGGCCCTCGAAGGTAAAAATCACTTGAAGGAATACGGTGGATTTTAGTCAGTTACTTTGAGTCAGATAGTTCCTTCGGCGCAACGCAGGGCGGAAGAAAAAAATTAAAATAATCTACTGATATTTTTCTACATGCGCTAGTAAGCTGTGTCTACAGTTTTTTTTTTTTTTTTTTTTGCCCCGCCCTTGGAATTTCTTCCTGTATCGTGGGTGCATTTACAAACACCTAGACCCGGAACAACTACTTACAGATCATTCAAATAAATATTTGTTCCGTGCGGGATCGAACCCGCGACAGGCGGCGCAGCAGTCGATCGCACAGCGACTGCACCAACTGTGTCGTCAAATACAAATTGTGACATGTCTTTGGTAATGTCCAGTAGTGGTTCCTAACTTTTTATTTGTTAACTAGCTGTACAAAGGAATTTTTCTAAAATAAAAATAGCCTAAGTTACTCCTTATTAGGTACATCAGCTACCTGCCAATAGAAGTCCCGTCGAAATCGGCCCAGCCATTTCAGAGATTGGCCAAATGAGTCCTCCCACCCAGAGTACGGCAGGAGGGTCTGTCAGACTTCTGCTGACTAAAATCCACGGTGACCAATAGCCCTTTATGTTTAGGGGTCACGGCATTCGTTAGTCCCGCGACCCCGGCAGACCCTGGCCCTCAAAGGGGGGGCCCGTCATCGTGCTGAGAACACAACGCGCCCGATGATGATGATGATTCTGAATGGTACATAACCTCACTCCCTTTTCCCATAGGAATAGGAGTAGGTAGAAACCACAGAAAGCGCTATATACCTGTTATACGATCCTTACATACTCCTTTTGACCCATCCACAATTTCACCCTTTTAAAATGTTTATACGACGAAAATGGTAAACCGCTTCACTGAAATATTGTGCATGGTTGTACATAATAATAAAGAGATTGTCGGTGCTCAGCCTGCGACAAAGTTGAAAGGTATCATGGTGTCCATTTCATTACACTCTACCAACCGGAACACATTGATGACGACACAATGAAGCGATATGTATCAACAAATGCATCTATGCAGGCATCGATTTCTAAGCTAGAAAAAGAAGAATCTTTGATACACTTTTCATCACTTGCCTAGCCTTTCCTCAATTATATTGGGGCAGCTGAATATCAGTATTTTACTTGGAGCGACTCCCTATCGAACCTCCACAACCTAGTAACTGGGTAATACGCTACGATACCTCGATGACTGGTTGTCAAACTGTCGAGCTTCAGACTGTTATTAACGACTGTCAAAGATCTACAAATGACAGCCGGGACCAACGGCTTTACGTGCTTTCTTATGCATGGAGGAAACTCGCTATAACAGCATATTTACTCCATGATAATCTAGATTTTTATTGATGTCAGAATGTGAGGACATGTCCTCATAAATTAAATAAGTCATGTGGTACTCTTTTCTTTATTCAGCCTCCGAATGCATGGAAATAACTCAACCAAAAACTAAATAAACGATATGATTGTTGGCCCAGCTAGCTAGCCAGAAGCGCTCTGTGATGAAGTTGAAAACATATTATAGAGTACACAATTATTAAAGGCCCTCAGAACACTTTCTGTGGAATTTTGACAACTACACATTCATCATCATCATCAGCCTATAAATATTCCCACTGTTGGGACACAGGCCTCCTCTCTGTGACAAGGACTACATAATTATTACTCGTTCCATTATACACGTCACTAAGCAGGTGGTCTTACAAACGTTTATGAATGATCAAAGGTTACAATCAATAGACTCCGGAAGCATTTTCCAGGTACGACAAAGAACTACTGAGGTTTTCCATTAAGAAAATCTCAGTAGCAGACGATGGCTTTCAACCCGGTCTATAGATACCTACTGTTTTTGTAGGTACTAGAAAATTCTCAATAGAAGCCGGATATTGGATTTCTGCACGTACTCTTACATTATTATTTTATTTGCAAGTATATAGTATAGGCTGAGTAAAATAAAATATGAAGGTTGAAATACTTATTTTATTATAACTCTAGCATTTTATTTATCATCCAATATTTGGTGGCAGAAATACTTGAAGTATAAAGTATGTGTACGGCGCTTATCGTATGGAAAATGATAAAGCGCCTCTAGTGTATGAAAGAGGAACTAATGTAAATAACACACACTTTATTGTAATGTTATAAAAGAACATTACACGATTAATGTAAACGTAACTAGATGGCGCTATAAGTCTGACTTGAAACAAAATTACGTGTTTAGACTTTAGTACCTACTAAGTTCGTTGGCAAGTCGACACAGTACTTTTATTACTCCTAACTCATTTTATGGCTTCTACACGATGTGGAGGCAAGTTGGAATCGTCGTGAGAGTATCTAACAGACTTACCTACCTATCTTTTTCTGAGCAGTCTTGTGTTAAAATCTTCGTCTCTTGTTTTACGTGCTAGGTAGATAAATAACTAAATGGATTTTTCACCTCACACGCTCGGAAAGATTCTATTTCTCATTCAAAATCTGAGCGCAAAACTCCATTTTGTGCTCTAGAGCACAAAGTGTTGTTTAAAATTCGAACACGTCTTGTATTCAATTGTTTTCTACACTGTCAGGCGAGCCGCCCCCTGTATAGGTCAATGCCCCCACTACATTTCCTCGCTGTGTGACGTGAAAAGTTGTGTGTTGCACTCGGCAGCAAAGTTTTTCTGCGTCTCGTACCTTTGAAAACTTCGCATCGCTCAGGATTCTATATTTGAACCGCTCGTTTCTCTCGCGGTTCAATCTTAGAATCCTTCGCTCGCTCAGTTTTCAATTCAAGTACTCGCGCCAAAAATCAACTTTGCAGCCTTGCATAACAAATAACTATTGTTACTTACTGTTCCCACGTGGTTTTTAAATGTTTTCTCAGATAATACACTATTGTATAAAATTTTCTTAACTATTTATTAAACTTTTATTAGTAAAAGTTTTCTAATAAGATAAGCAACTAATCAGTTGCTTACTATAACTATATCCAATCAGATATAGTTGAATAGGTTGATACCACTATTTTATATGGACCGTGTGAAGTGCTTATCTGACACCCTTAACTCACATAGTACTAGATAGGAAGGAATGCTGGAAGCTCGTATCTATGTGGAATCACAGGAGGACTTCTCAAAAAAAAATCTGGCAACGCTTTACATAGGGAGAAAAACGGGCAAGAAACTTAAGAGACACAATATGTTTTAGAACCATTATCTTAGCACGATAGACAAAAATAAGTAGGTTGGTAAGTTTTGCCACATACCGACAGGTTATTAGCACAAAAATTAGGATATGTTCTCATTCTTAAATCCGGTGCTTATATCAACAATACGTGAGGAAACAGAAAAAAAAACTTGTTGAAATACATAACAGCTTTTAGAACAATCACGATATAATGGGTGCCTATTCAAAGTGCGACTATTTAAATCTTATTTCTGTAACTAGCTATGGCCGAGAGTTCTCTCTCAGTCCAGTCACAGCTTTTGTTTTTTTTTTTAAATCATTGAATTAAAGTGAAACTACTAATTGTAGATAGTACAAATATTTGATCCGTGCGGGAATCAAAACCGCGAATGTGCCAACCACCCACCGTCAAAATCATTGTCAATCGTACATGTTAAAGAAATGAATCATTTGTAGATTTATCTGCGTTCAAATGAAGTAACTATCCTCATACTCAAACAATAAAACTAAATTATTTAACAACTAGCTGTTTCCAGTGGCTTCGCCCGCTACAACACGAAAATTATCCCACTGGAACATAAAATGGCAAACCTTCGCATTTATAATAATACTAGATGAAAACCCGGCTTCGCTCGGGTGAAACATGACTCATAACTACAGATCTGGTACAAAATGTAGGTAGATATTTCTGTAGTCATCGGTTCTCAAGGAATGGGTAATAAAGGTATGCAAGGCATAGATTCGTATAGCTTCATTCATTGTGTTTAATAAATATAGTACCTAAATAAAAACTGCAGTTTTTCGCCCATTGTTCGCGCCTATTGGCCGGAGATCGTTTGCGACAGTCGCTCCCTTCATACCGCCCTGAGATCGCTCCGGAGCTCTTCCCGCCACACTAAACTTGTCGAGTCAGCGGGGATTCGCCGTACCAACACAGTTCATGCATGTACCACCATACCAACACTTTTCAGACTCCTAATATCTATTATGAAGAGGAAAGATTTGTATTTTTGTATGTTTTTTTTAGTGTGTAACATCATCAAATAAGTCCTCCCACCCAGGGCTGTCAGACTCGTACTGACTAAAATCCACGGTGTCCTTCAATAGCCCTTTACATTCAGGGGTCACAGTAATTCGTTGGTCCCGCGACCCTGGCAGGCTTTGGCCCTCTACAGAGGGCCCCGTCATAATGCTGACTGCACTCTTTGAGGCGCGCGTGGAATACAACGCGCCGTCGAAAAATATTCAAGTGGGATTCAACGGGAATAATTCGTTGGTCCATGGTCGGACAGAGATAGGGCGCAAGAGGTCTCCGCCTATTGCCGTCGTGAGGACACGGCGGTGCTCTGTTGCGCGCGGGGCAGTCCTGCACCGTATGCTCCACCGTGTCTTCCGGCCGATCCTCGCATTGGTGACACCCAGACCTTGCCTCCTTCGTCATCAGACACGGGTACCTCCCGAAAAATCCGTGTCCGGTGAAGACCTGCGTCAAGCAGAAGGTCAGGACGCCGTGACGCCTATCCAGCCACTCATCAAAGAGGGGTCTTACCACCGCGATTGCGGCATGCCCGGAGCTCGGTTGCGACAGTCGCTCCCTCCATACTGCGCGCCGCAGCGAGTAACATAGGCTATAATATTATATCATGTCCACCCGTGCGAAGCCGGGACTGGAAGCCAGTAAATAATATTTTCATAGGTCCTTTCCTCTCTGAAGCAAGTCGGCCCTTTGACGTGAAGAAGCCGGAGGTAATATCGTTTTCGATCAGAAAGGCATTCGTGGTTGCCACTGTCATCATTGTTTACGGCTACACGTTTGTTTGACACTGACATAAGTTAGGCCAGGTTCACACGGTGACCATTCGATTCGATTTTTTCACGTATAAGGTTTTACCGTATACGATGCAGTCGTTCACACGGCAACCATTCGATTCGATTTTTTCGGGCCACGCATGCGAGTGCGTACGATTCTCGAATGGGCGAGTCGTGTGAACGACTCAACATGAACATAAGCGCCACTGCGAGTCGTATTCGATAAAATCGTTTCGAGACGCGGCGTTCCGGTGACAACTTCGCACGGTATACGGTAAAATATATTTCTCGAACACGGGATTTTCCCGTATGAACGCCGTGTAAACAATTTTTAAGTTTTCACATATATTCTGTTGTCACTCCTCTATTCGATAAAATCGTTTATACGGTATACGGGAAAATAATCGCCGTGAGAACCTGGCCTTACAGTTCATAGTTTTTTTTCTAAATAATATCGCAACGTGTCGAGGAGGTTTAGTACTTAATACACCACATGACACTGGCATGCTAACAGTGCTATCGACTCGGTTGCCAAAAACAAAGAAAATTAAAAAAGCTTCTCAACATGTTACCCGATGTCAAAAATGGCGGCTGCAATCTGTCTGGTCAGAAAATCATTAGAAATGTACAAAATACTCGACAATCCGAATTTTGCGGATATATGTTGTCGACTCGAAATCTTTATTTTTTAATGTTTTATTAATCAGGCAAGCTTTCGATCGAGTCTACCGTAGCCCTGCACGAAATTATTAATATAGACTAGATGAAAACCCGGCTTCGCTCGGGTGAAACATGACTCATAACTACAGATCTGGTACAAAATGTAGGTAGATATTTCTGTAGTCATCGGTTCTCAAGGAATGGGTAATAAAGGTATGCAAGGCATAGATTCGTATAGCTTCATTCATTGTGTTTAATAAATATAGTACCTAAATAAAAACTGCAGTTTTTCGCCCATTGTTCGCGCCTATTGGCCGGAGATCGTTTGCGACAGTCGCTCCCTTCATACCGCCCTGAGATCGCTCCGGAGCTCTTCCCGCCACACTAAACTTGTCGAGTCAGCGGGGATTCGCCGTACCAACACAGTTCATGCATGTACCACCATACCAACACTTTTCAGACTCCTAATATCTATTATGAAGAGGAAAGATTTGTATTTTTGTATGTTTTTTTTAGTGTGTAACATCATCAAATAAGTCCTCCCACCCAGGGCTGTCAGACTCGTACTGACTAAAATCCACGGTGTCCTTCAATAGCCCTTTACATTCAGGGGTCACAGTAATTCGTTGGTCCCGCGACCCTGGCAGGCTTTGGCCCTCTACAGAGGGCCCCGTCATAATGCTGACTGCACTCTTTGAGGCGCGCGTGGAATACAACGCGCCGTCGAAAAATATTCAAGTGGGATTCAACGGGAATAATTCGTTGGTCCATGGTCGGACAGAGATAGGGCGCAAGAGGTCTCCGCCTATTGCCGTCGTGAGGACACGGCGGTGCTCTGTTGCGCGCGGGGCAGTCCTGCACCGTATGCTCCACCGTGTCTTCCGGCCGATCCTCGCATTGGTGACACCCAGACCTTGCCTCCTTCGTCATCAGACACGGGTACCTCCCGAAAAATCCGTGTCCGGTGAAGACCTGCGTCAAGCAGAAGGTCAGGACGCCGTGACGCCTATCCAGCCACTCATCAAAGAGGGGTCTTACCACCGCGATTGCGGCATGCCCGGAGCTCGGTTGCGACAGTCGCTCCCTCCATACTGCGCGCCGCAGCGAGTAACATAGGCTATAATATTATATCATGTCCACCCGTGCGAAGCCGGGACTGGAAGCCAGTAAATAATATTTTCATAGGTCCTTTCCTCTCTGAAGCAAGTCGGCCCTTTGACGTGAAGAAGCCGGAGGTAATATCGTTTTCGATCAGAAAGGCATTCGTGGTTGCCACTGTCATCATTGTTTACGGCTACACGTTTGTTTGACACTGACATAAGTTAGGCCAGGTTCACACGGTGACCATTCGATTCGATTTTTTCACGTATAAGGTTTTACCGTATACGATGCAGTCGTTCACACGGCAACCATTCGATTCGATTTTTTCGGGCCACGCATGCGAGTGCGTACGATTCTCGAATGGGCGAGTCGTGTGAACGACTCAACATGAACATAAGCGCCACTGCGAGTCGTATTCGATAAAATCGTTTCGAGACGCGGCGTTCCGGTGACAACTTCGCACGGTATACGGTAAAATATATTTCTCGAACACGGGATTTTCCCGTATGAACGCCGTGTAAACAATTTTTAAGTTTTCACATATATTCTGTTGTCACTCCTCTATTCGATAAAATCGTTTATACGGTATACGGGAAAATAATCGCCGTGAGAACCTGGCCTTACAGTTCATAGTTTTTTTTCTAAATAATATCGCAACGTGTCGAGGAGGTTTAGTACTTAATACACCACATGACACTGGCATGCTAACAGTGCTATCGACTCGGTTGCCAAAAACAAAGAAAATTAAAAAAGCTTCTCAACATGTTACCCGATGTCAAAAATGGCGGCTGCAATCTGTCTGGTCAGAAAATCATTAGAAATGTACAAAATACTCGACAATCCGAATTTTGCGGATATATGTTGTCGACTCGAAATCTTTATTTTTTAATGTTTTATTAATCAGGCAAGCTTTCGATCGAGTCTACCGTAGCCCTGCACGAAATTATTAATATAGACTAGATGAAAACCCGGCTTCGCTCGGGTGAAACATGACTCATAACTACAGATCTGGTACAAAATGTAGGTAGATATTTCTGTAGTCATCGGTTCTCAAGGAATGGGTATTAAAGGTATGCAAGGCATAGATTCGTATAGCTTCATTCATTGTGTTTAATAAATATAGTACTTAAATAAAAACTGCAGTTTTTCGCCCATTGTTCGCGCCTATTGGCCGGAGATCGTTTGCGACAGTCGCTCCCTTCATACCGCCCTGAGATCGCTCCGGAGCTCTTCCCGCCGCACTAAACTCGTCGAGGCAGCGGGGATTCGCCGTACCAACACAGTTCATGCATGTACCACCATACCAACACTTTTCAGACTCCTAATATCTATTATGAAGAGGAAAGATTTGTATTTTTGTATGTTTTTTTTAGTGTGTAACATCATCAAATAAGTCCTCCCACCCAGGGCTGTCAGACTCGTACTGACTAAAATCCACGGTGTCCTTCAATAGCCCTTTACATTCAGGGGTCACAGTAATTCGTTGGTGCCGCGACCCTGGCAGGCTTTGGCCCTCTACAGAGGGGCCCCGTCATAATGCTGACTGCACTCTTTGAGGCGCGCGTGGAATACAACGCGCCGTCGAAAAATATTCAAGTGGGATTCAAAAGTGGGATCCAACGGGAATAATTCGTTGGTCCATGGTCGGACAGAGATAGGGCGCAAGAGGTCTCCGCCTATTGCCGTCGTGAGGACACGGCGGTGCTCTGTTGCGCGCGGGGCAGTCCTGCACCGTATGCTCCACCGTGTCTTCCGGCCGATCCTCGCATTGGTGACACCCAGACCTTGCCTCCTTCGTCATCAGACACGGGTACCTCCCGAAAAATCCGTGTCCGGTGAAGACCTGCGTCAAGCAGAAGGTCAGGACGCCGTGACGCCTATCCAGCCACTCATCAAAGAGGGGTCTTACCACCGCGATTGCGGCATGCCCGGAGCTCGGTTGCGACAGTCGCTCCCTCCATAATGCACGCCGCAGCGAGTAACATAGGCTATAATTATTATATCATGTCCACCCGTGCGAAGCCGGGACTGGAAGCCAGTAAATAATATTTTCATAGGTCCTTTCCTCTCTGAAGCAAGTCGGCCCTTTGACGTGAAGAAGCCGGAGGTAATATCGTTCTCGATCAGAAAGGCATTCGTGGTTGCCACTGTCATCATTGTTTACGGCTACACGTTTGTTTGACACTGACATAAGTTAGGCCAGGTTCACACGGTGACCATTCGATTCGATTTTTTCACGTATACGATTTTACCGTATACGATGCAGTCGTTCACACGGCAACCATTCGATTCGATTTTTTCGGGCCACGTATGCGAGTGCGTACGATTCTCGAATGGGCGAGTCGTGTGAACGACACAACATGAACATAAGCGCCACTGCGAGTAGTATTCGATAAAATCGTTTCGAGACGCATCGTTCCGGTGACAACTTCGCACGGTATACGGTAAAATATATTTCTCGAACACGGGATTTTCCCGTATGAACGCCGTGTAAACAATTTTTAAGTTTTCACATATATTCTGTTGTCACTCCTCTATTCGTTAAAATCGTTTATACGGTATACGGGAAAATAATCGCCGTGAGAACCTGGCCTTACAGTTCATAGTTTTTTTTCTAAATAATATCGCAACGTGTCGAGGAGGTTTAGTACTTAATACACCACATGACACTGGCATGCTAACAGTGCTATCGACTCGGTTGCCAAAAACAAAGAAAATTAAAAAAGCTTCTCAACATGTTACCCGATGTCAAAAATGGCGGCTGCGATCTGTCTGGTCAGAAAATCATTAGAAATGTACAAAATACTCGACAATCCGAATTTTGCGGATATATGTTGTCGACTCGAAATCTTTATTTTTTAATGTTTTATTAATCAGGCAAGCTTTCGATCGAGTCTACCGTAGCCCTGCACGAAATTATTAATATAGATTAGGTACCTAGTAAGAAGAGATTGACAGAAAATAAAAAATTGTGAGAAGTTGTCGACCGTTCATGTGTGACCGTGTGTCTGGCCAAGTGTGGCCAATGGCCAATGGTTAGTGATAAAGGAGGATCAAAGAGACATCTGTGGTCTAAAGGCGCTCCCTCACCGCGAACATTTACCTGGAATGTAACGTTACAGATCGAGCATTTCATCAGTGAGGGAGGAAAATCGAGCATCACAATGCGCAGCTTGTAATGTTACACTGTTATAAAATGTCAACATGTTCAGATCATGATAATTTATTATACATATAAAGCAAAATCTGTAATGAATTATTATGATCTCATTTAACATTTTTTTTTTCATTAAGTCCAGGCTGAGAAGAACTAATTACGCTAAGTAATGAACTGCACTCTGTGTTTTGTAATGAAGTGCACTGTTCAGTGTTCATTATTATTATTTGAACGACCCAACGAAACACTAAATCCTACTATAACCTTAATAGGTTATAGTAGGATTCAGTGTCAGTGTCAGTGTCAGTAGGATAGGATTCAGTGTCAGTGTCAGTGTCAGTAGGATAGGATAATTCCTATCCTACTTCCTACTAATCCTACTAATAATATAAATGCGAAAGTTTGTGAGGATGTATGTGTATGTAGGTATGTTTGTTACTCTTTCACGCAAAAACCACTGAACGGATTTGGCTAAAATTTGGTATACAGATAGTTTATAACCTGGATTAACACATAGAATAGTTTTTATCCCGATTTTATGTTCCTGTGGGATAATTTTCGAGTTGTGACAGGCGAAGCTGCTGACCACAGTTAATATTAAGACAATGTCATTATTTTAATGAAAGTATTGTTATTTAAATATTCGTCACACCTTTCGAATTTCACAAGTGTTTGCACCAGGGTTGGAAAAAAAACAGTTTTTTTTTTAATTATTTATAACAAACAGTTCAAAATGTTTTAAACAAGTGTTTTTTTTTTGTTATTTTTTTTGTTAAGGGCATTATTTCAAATTAATTCGACTATGTTTCTTTTCTAGGCTAAATCTTTATAAACTCGCCATATGTATATTAAATATTTACAAAAAACGATCAAAAGATAACATTTATTTGTGTGTTGCGTAATCAAACGCTTCACATTCACCCGGTAGGTATGTTCTAATGTTGATTTTATATTGGGCGACACGTAGGGACTTTCCTAGTGGGACAAGCGGCGCGCCTCCTATTCGTAGAATAGTTCATTGTTCATAAGGTATATCCCCGCGCCGCGGCGCGGGGCTTTACCTTATGAACAATGAACTGAGAAACACCGACCTACAATGTCTAAAAAATAGGGGAATTACCAAATTTCTTTCGACAGCCGACATTAGGGATCGAAGTTTACGTTTTTATATGACTAATGTTGTGTATTAATTAAAATTGTTACAATTTTAATTGTTTTGATATTATTATGATAATGTTTAAAAAATACGAGTAGGTGCTATCTTGGTCCCATACAAATCCTGGTACTTAGATATTTGTTTGATTGAATGAAATACCTACATAACACAAAAATAATGTTGGCTTCATGTTTGAGTTTATACGTTTGTAAACGCACCCACGACACAGTAGAAATTCCTAGTGTGGGGCAACGTTTTATAAAAAAAAATGATTAAGTCAATTACAATGCCAATGGTTCAAAATTAAAACAGCAATAGAGACTCGATTACTCGATTGGTTTTATGTTGAACTATTCAGACTCAAATTTTTTTTTTTCATTTTATATTCAGTTAATAAGCGACATGAAAAGTAGTTTTAAAACATGTTTTTTTTCGTATTGTTTTATTATATTTTTTTTGTATTATTGTTTTATACAATGTTTTAAACTTGTTTTAATCTTTGTTTTTAAACATGTAATAAAAAACACTGTTTAATTTCAAACTGTTTTAGACACCGTTTTAAACATGTGTTTTAAAACAACTTGTTTTAATCATGCCAACCCTGGTTTGCACTTCTATTGCATACATAATTCCTAATTCCATGTTGTACCATATATCTGGGGTCCCTCATCTGGGGTCACCCAAAAGAAAAGTCGAGCGAAGGTAACGATAGAGTGACCTTGAACGCTATTGAAGTGTGAATGTGAATAGACACACATGAATTATTAATAAGCATCCATGTGTAACCGGTTTTATGGGAAACAGTGACGCAAGATGTCAAAGACCCAATAACCTTGAGACTATTTGGTTGTGATCTCAACTTGCAACTTTCTACAAAATAATCTTTATTTGACTTAGATTTGAGCTTAAATGCTTAGGTCTTACTGCGCATAATGGACTGCTTTTTCAAAAATACACTAAACGATTTTTGCGCTATGTTAATATTAATGAACTTCAAACTTATAAGCTTATGTTTTTTTTATGTATTGCTTTTAACAATATATTTTTTTCAAACAATAATTTAATAATGCTGTCAGACTTTCATCAGTTACTTTATTTTTTGTAGGTAGGTAGTTGTTGTTACCTGTGGTAGAGACATGCACCCAGCAATGCAATTCACATCATACAGCTTGACATAAAAATGTAGAAAACCGGAAGTCGCCACTGTCTTCGCGCTACCAGCACTTTGAATGACTTTATTTTATTTTTTTTCACTTATTACTTTTGTTTTATGGCACAATAATAAATCTAACAAACCTGCGGTCTTTGTTTACATCAAATATCGAAGATTTAAAACGCTGTCAGAAATAAAAAATTTAGTTCCGTTTCAATCCGTTCTGGCCAAGCTGTACATAAGTATTTTGTTTGTGGTTCTTGCAGCTAACTTCGGTATCTCTACTGTTTCTCTGTCTACGTAGTTTTGAAAGTGTTAACATAAACAGTACAAAGTAAACGCAATTTAAGTCAGACATTATTAAGGGTGTCACGAATAATTTCAGAAAAATCGTAGCGCACTATTCCATCCTTAAATTCAGTTAAAGTACCTAATGTAATAAGTACTCGTTTTAGAATAAGAAGAAAGAATACAGTTTTTTTTTTAAAATACAGTCACTAATGGTAACTTTTCAATATAAAACGTACTTGTAAACGTAATATAAAAGCCGATTTACCTACTCAATACAAATAGTAGAAAAAAATGTAAGTAAAGATTTAGGAAGAATGTTAATTAGGTATTTTGTTTAGCTCACTCACAAAGCTTTGTAAATTCTTAAGCAAATCGTACATTGAATAGCGAGCTTTATTAAGTTAGGTATATGCTAGACGCTTAACTGGTTGACCTTGACGAGGTTTTTGTCAAAATAACGAACTTCGAGTTCAAATTCTATTACCGATTTGTTTGATCACTATTGTGTGTTTCTGTTGATTTTAGAACATTTTTCATTTCAACGTTTTTTTATAAATACTTAGTATTAGAGGAGAAAGGTGCAGTTTATTAGACAGTGAGGTGCTTCAGAAAGGTCAGGTGCGCAGGCGCAAAGAGCGTAGGGGAGGTAAACCTTAGACGGGTACCCCGCCTAAAAAGCGGCTCCTCTTATGGAGAGACGACGCGTCCTGCACGCACACATTCTCAATTGCAAGAACGACGCGTAATTTAAAATGTGTACTTACCCGTTTTAGGCGGGCTACCCGTCTTAGAGCCTATGCACCACGACAAACGCGCTGCACCAAACGCGCCGGTGCAGCGCGTTTGACGCGATCCAACAGGACATCATTTGCAAGCGGCCAATAGATTGCGTCTTGTTGGCGCTTGCGGCTCGACTTTCAAGACAGGTAAATTCATTCTCCGGGACACGTCGAGCTGTTGTCTCGGCGGTTTTCTGATGGTTGCCACTGCTTATTCTGGGTTTATCCCAAAATAAAAGAATACAGCTGTTGGCTGAATATCAGTATTTCACATAGAGCGACAGCCTAACAGAACAACCCAATAAGTAATACGATACCTCATAGTAAGACTAGTTGTCAGATTTTTAGAGCTTCTGACTAATAGTAACGACTGTCAAAGAAATGACAGCCGGGACCAACAGCTTTACGTGCTTTCCGAGGCACGGAGGAAACTTGCTATGACAGATAAGGGCAATGCCCCTAAAGTTTAGATCATATTTTTTGTCTTAAATATTGTGTGCACAATTGCACATCGTTGGTGTTTCCTTACTAGACCTGTAGGACATTTTAGTGATAGTTCATCCTTAACAAAGGTTGTCTGGAAAACATGGCTATAGGCAATAGGCCTATTGTAAGACCGCCGCAGTATCAATAGATTTATTAATTCTGGATTGCATTAAAACTTTTATAGATACGTGCTTTTTCGAGATATTTTTAGATGATTTGATCATCAATATTGTGAGATCACTTTGAAGATTATAGACATTCTATTGAGACCAAACAATAATGACAATAGGAAACATTAAAATGTTTAGCTTTTATAGCTTGACATAAAAATGTAGAAAACCGGAAGTCGCCACTTTCTTCGTGATACCAGCACTTTGAATGATTTTATTTTATTATTTTTCACTTATTACGTTAGTTTTATGGCACAATAATAAATCTAACAAACCTGCGGTCTTTGTTTACATCAAATATCAAAGATTTTGAAACGCTGTCAGAAATAAAAATTTTAGTTCCGTTTCAATCCGTTCTGGCCAAGCTGTAAATTAAGCGAATTCTCAATACATTAAAATATACCTTATATAATTTATACCTTCAATCCTGTACATTACTGTACTGTTACTTTATGAAAAAAAAAAAAGAGTTTTCCACTGGTCTATGTATTAATTACAAAGTTCTTTTTGAACGAATCTAACTCACCTTTGTTCTAACATAATGTATTTTGTTGTATGAAATCGCGAACATGCCGCGAGCTGTGTATCGATCGGAATTTATTCCTTCTCTAGATATGAGATGAGGTCATTGACCGCCAGGGAGGTTGTTACTGACCAATATTTTCCTCATCGAATACCCTATCTCCAGGAAGCAACAGAATTCATAGAAAAATAATACTAATAATATATATCTATCATTTATACTAATAACTAATAGCTGTGTCCGCAACTTCGTTCGCGTGGATGTCGGAACTCAACAATGTATTTTTTAATTAAAATTAATTTTTTAATGATTTTTTCTAAAATAAAAGTAGCCTAAGTTACTCCTTATTACATCAGCTACCTGCCAATATAAGTCCCTTCAAAATCAGCCAAGCTATTTCAGAGATTAGCCATTACAAACAGACAGAAAGACAGACAAAAATTGTAAAAAACGTTACTTTGGTGTAATTACCGTATATATTTATATATGTATATGCAAGTAGGAAAAAAAGGTTATTTCAATATTACAGACACTCCAATTTTATTTAAATGTATGTATAGAAGATGTATAGAAGTATAGTTGAAAAAAAAATGATTTTTCATACTGATGGGCTCGATCAATTTCTCATTTTGTATGAAAAATCATTTTTTTTTCCAAAATTTTTAGAACAAACATTGTTCAGTAACATGGGCTGAGTTACCCCACGAGAGGTTTTGCGCTATTAACGTTACACGTTGTATATTGCAATCAACCTTACATAAATAAAAAAACTTTTAATATTATGCTGAAAATAAACACATTTCCTTAATTTGTGTACTTAGGACGAAGAGTTCTTATTATTATTCAATTCAGTCATAAAACATTTTGTAAAGCTCAAACAAAACTTGTAAAACTAGAATCGCACCGAAACTTTCAACTAGTGCAATAGACACCAACATACCAAAACTTAGATGGAAACGTTCAGAAATAATTGAAAACGCTACTAACAGAACCAGAGCATGAACGGTTTATCTCCCAACAGCGCTACTACACAGATTACACAAACACACGTCATGTCAGAGTGAACTACTAACTGGGTTCAATCTCTTTGACTGGTTTAGTTCAGGAGCAGCCCGGATGATCCGTTCACTCTCAAAAGATGCACTGTAATGGCGTTTTGGAGCCAATCCTTAGAGAAAAGCCTGCGATTCCTTTGAAACACGTTTGTTTATGCTAGCTTGATTGGCCAGAGAGCCATGCCATATTAGTATGACCGCAAAAGGAATATGTTACGTTTTAATGGCGTGGAGATTTTATAAATAAAAGTAATATTAAAAGATTCACAAGAAATATATTAATTTATACTTTGCTCAAGTATAAATTAATATATTTCTTGTGAATCTTCTTACATAGGGCACGACGACATATTTGTAACAAGTCATAGACTACTACCATAGACTAAACATACTCAATACAGAATATACATAATTATGTCATTTCATTCGTTCTAAAAGCGCTCGTAAACAGCGCTTTTGTAGCGATGTCTCAGTGCAACACAAACGCAACTGTCGCGGGACCATTTAAACAGCTAACCTTGACCAAGGGCTATTGATGGAACACCGTGGATTTTAGTCAGTACTAGTCAGACATTCCCTTTCACCACCCCGATCGGGAGGACTTATTTGATGAGGATCGTATACAAAGGTGACGTGACTTCTTCCGTTCCGTTTCCGCTAGTCTTACGTTTTCTGAGCGTCCTCATTGCGTTCAACACACGTTGTCGCATAAAAAAACGTCTAGTAAAACATAACTGCTGAGATACTGATACTGCTAGCCCACTTCATCCCACTGCTGGGCAAATACCTCTCCCTATGACATACAAAATGGGCCTGGGCGGCCGGCTAATTCTGCCACATGCCCAATGAGTTGTGGGCCAAAATAACTTTGTGGAGCCTAGACACAGCCAAAGAGTCACGGCAGACTCCGTAGAAGATGTGTGAGGATCGTGAAATACTGAGAGCTTATCTAATTCATCAGGAGTTAACAAAAATGGATACCATAACCCTTTTCTTAAGTCTTCCATAAATTGTTTTGACTGTTACACTTGCCTTCTTGACCACGGCCATCAAATATTATAATTTTGACACAACTTTGCCGTCACTGTTTGACCTAGTTGGTTGACATCACTGCTTAGCCCAAATAGTGTTACGTTATTAGTTTAGACGTGCGGTTTTGCCTGCATAACTTGTGGTCAAAATTGTACAACACCGTAGTACTACTCGTATTATGTATTCTGTGACAACACTTCAATATTAATATCTATAGCTATACCTATAATATTACAACTTGAAGTAAAAACTTTGTAGGTACCTACCTATTACCATTTTTATAAAAATTACGCTGTCGGAGAAGGGGTACAGAAAGATAAAAATAATTTATGTTAAGAAATAAGAATCTGCAGTACTCTTATGTAAATATTCATTACAATCTTTTATGTTAGGCATTTCATATTTTTAAAACCATCGCAAACTTATGCAATAAAAATATAATGTATATTTACTTAGTTTTCATTTATTATTGATTCTATTGATACGAATAAGGGAAAGAATATTCACAGGAAAAATTCACACATTTCGCAGCATTGGCGTGTTGGATGGCAAATAGGCCAGGCCTCTGTTAACGTAAAGAGTCAAATTATATTATTACTTTCTCATTATTATTTTTTAATTTGTTTATTTAAGGTCGCTTTTTAACAGCCAAGGTCATTAGCGACCACATTTTTTTCACGATTTTGTTTAAAATCATCTAGGTATTTCTATGAACCTATCTGAAGTGATGAATGTCGACTAAAGGAAATGAAAAACAATCGTGATAATCTTCACGTCAGATGAAGTTCCGATTTGCTAAACTATTATAATTATACAGAAAAACTATGATATACAGTGCTAAAGTAAATATTTTGAATTTCCTTTGCAAATAGACTCTCCGCCTAAACTACTTCTGATGAACAGCATTTAGGTAAAATCCGTTCAGAAACGTCAAACCTAGATTGGAAAGCCTCAACAATTGAATTGCACTTTTGTGGTAAATCAGCTGCAAATCTTCACAAAGCTGAAAATAAAAATATTTTTATTTTTTCACGAAGGTAGAAGCTAAGAAAGTTAATCGAAATAAGGCTGCTCTTTGAAAGCGGAGAATAGAAATATTATTGTGTATAACCCGGGCCATTGAAGAAAGGATTCTTAAATGGCGGCGCTTATCGTGTTTTCTCGCTCGAACACTAGTGCCGTCTATACTCACTCCCACGCGAAGCGTAAGCAGATAAAAAAATAGTCTTGATATCTTGACGCGCTCAGTAATCTTTTTTAGGAATATTTACTAAAGTTTTCTGTTATTTTTCCGTTGTTACATGTTGATTATTGTTGTTTTAATTTTGTTTTATTGTTAGGCTACGTTTGAGAAATTATTGTGATCCAGTCTTGCTGTTATTATTTTTAATTTGAAAACATCTTTAGTTTGTAATCTTATATGCTGACTGTACTATCTGTCAACGCAAGTACAAGCCGCCATTTTAGAATCCGTTCTTCAATGCTCCGGCTTATACTTATTGAACAACAATATTAAGGCCAGGTTCCAGTACAGTCCGCAGCTATGAGCGCACTACCTCAGCCCCCGCAAAGGGGCGGGGCAAGTCGACAGCGGTGCGGGCGGGAGGGACCGTGTGTGTATATGCCACAGCGTAGCGTAATGCAGTAAGTCAATTACGTACGAGTGTGTCTGGATTAGATTTTCGTAAAATGATATTCGAGATAGTTTTGATTTTACAAAGTGCATACAATGGAGTACTTTCTTTGGCAGCAGTATATTTAATATGTGCCGAGTTTGGGCTCGTTTTGTTATGATGACATCTTACCTGCGGACTTGATGGAGTGACCTGAAGGTCTACATCGGTGACTGCCACTGGAACTCGGCGACGGATCGAACTAGATGTGCCGAGTTTGGGCTCATTTTGTTAGTTATGATGAGATCTTACCTCCGGACTTGATGGAGTGACCTGAAGGTCTACATCGGTGACTGCCACTGGAACTCGGCGACGGATCGAACTAGATGTGCCGAGTTTGGGCTCGTTTTGTTAGTTATGATGAGATCTTACCTCCGGACTTGATGGAGTGACCTGAAGGTCTACATCGGTGACTGCCACTGGAACTCGGCGACGGATCGAACTAGATGTGCCGAGTTTGGGCTTGTTTTGTTAGTTATGATGAGATCTTACCTCCGGACTTGATGGAGTGACCTGAAGGTCTACATCAGTGGCTGTCACTGGAACTCGGCGACGGATCGAACTAGATGTGCCGAGTTTGGGCTCGTTTTGTAAGTTATGATGAGATCTTACCACCGGACTTGATGGAGTGACCTGAAGGTCTACATCGGTGACTGCCACTGGAACTCGGCGACGGATCGAACTAGATGTGCCGAGTTTGGGCTTATTTTGTTAGTTATGATGAGATCTTACGTAAGGACTTGATGGAGTGACCTGAAGGTCTACATCGGTGACTGCCACTGGAACTCGGCGACGGATCGAACTAGATGTGCCGAGTTTGGGCTCGTTTTGTTAGTTGTGATGAGATCTTACCTCCGAACTTGATAGAGTGACCTGAAGGTCTACATCGGTGACTGCCACTGGAACTCGGCGACGGATCGAACTAGATGAGCCGAGTTTGGGCTCGTTTTGTTAGTTGTGATGAGATATTACCTCCGAACTTGATGGAGTGACCTGAAGGTCTACATCGGTGGCTGCCACTGGAACTCGGCGACGGATCAAACTAGATGTGCCGAGTTTGGGCTCGTTTTGTTAGTTGTGATGAGATATTACCTCCGGACTTGATGGAGTGACCTGAAGGTCTACATCGGTGACTGCCACTGGAACTCGGCGACGGATCGAACTAGATGTGCCGAGTTTGGGCTCGTTTTGTTAGTTATGATGAGATCTTACCTCCAGACTTGATGGATTGACCTGAAGGTCTACATCGGTGGCTGTCACTGGAACTCAGCGACGGATCGAACTAGATGTGCCGAGTTTGGGCTCGTTTTGTAAGTTATGATGAGATCTTACCACCGGACTTGATGGAGTGACCTGAAGGTCTACATCGGTGACTGCCACTGGAACTCGGCGACGGATCGAACTAGATGTGCCGAGTTGGGGCTCGTTTTGTTAGTTATGATGAGATCTTACCTCCAGACTTGATGGATTGACCTGAAGGTCTACATCGGTGGCTGTCACTGGAACTCAGCGACGGATCGAACTAGATGTGCCGAGTTTGGGCTCGTTTTGTAAGTTATGATGAGATCTTACCACCGGACTTGATGGAGTGACCTGAAGGTCTACATCGGTGACTGCCACTGGAACTCGGCGACGGCTCGAACTAGATGTGCCGAGTTTGGGCTCGTTTTGTTAGTTGTGATGAGATATTACCTCCGAACTTGATGGAGTGACCTGAAGGTCTACATCGGTGGCTGCCACTGGAACTCGGCGACGGACCAAACTAGATGTGCAGAGTTTGGGCTCGTTTTGTTAGTTGTGATGAGATATTACCTCCGAACTTGATGGAGTGACCTGAAGGTCTACATCGGTGACTGTCACTGTAACTCGGCGACTGATCGAACTAGATGTGCCGAGTTTGGGCTCGTTTTGTTACTTATGATGAGATCTTACCACCGGACTTGATGGAGTGACCTGAATGTCTACATCGGTGACTGCCACTGGAACTCAGCGACGGATCGAACTAGATGTGCCGAGTTTGGGCTCGTTTTGTTAGTTATGATGAGATCTTACCTCCAGACTTGATGGATTGACCTGAAGGTCTACATCGGTGGCTGCCACTGGAACTCGGCGACGGACCAAACTAGATGTGCCGAGTTTGGGCTCGTTTTGTTACTTATGATGAGATCTTACCACCGGACTTGATGGAGTGACCTGAATGTCTACATCGGTGACTGCCACTGGAACTCAGCGACGGATCGAACTAGATGTGCCGAGTTTGGGCTCGTTTTGTTAGTTGTGATGAGATATTACCTCCGAACTTGATGGAGTGACCTGAAGGTCTACATCGGTGACTGTGACTGTAACTCGGCGACTGATCGAACTAGATGTGCCGAGTTTGGGCTCGTTTTGTTACTTATGATGAGATCTTACCACCGGACTTGATGGAGTGACCTGAATGTCTACATCGGTGACTGCCACTGGAACTCAGCGACGGATCGAACTAGATGTGCCGAGTTTGGGCTCGTTTTGTTAGTTATGATGAGATCTTACCTCCAGACTTGATGGATTGACCTGAAGGTCTACATCGGTGGCTGTCACTGGAACTCAGCGACGGATCGAACTAGATGTGCCAAGTTTGGGCTCGTTTTGTTAGTTGTGATGAGATCTTACCTCCGGACTTGATGGAGTGACCTGAAGGTCTACATCGGTGGCTGTCACTGGAACTCGGCGAGGGATCGAACTAGATGTGCCGAGTTTGGGCTCGTTTTGTAAGTTATGATGAGATCTTACCACCGGACTTGATGGAGTGACCTGAAGGTCTACATCTCCGGACGTAAGATCTCATCATAACTAACAAAATGAGCCCAAACTCGGCACATCTAGTTCGATCCGTCGCCGAGTTCCAGTGGCAGTCACCGATGTAGACCTTCAGGTCACTCCATCAAGTCTGGTGGTAAGATCTCATCATAACTAACAAAACGAGCCCAAACTCGGCACATCTAGTTCGATCCGTCGCCGAGTTCCAGTGACAGGTCACTCCATCAAGTCCGGAGGTAAGATCTCATCATAACTTATAAAACGAGCCCAAACTCGGCATATCCAGTTCGATCCGTCGCCGAGTTCCAGTGGCAGTCACCGATGTAGACCTTAAGGTCACTCCATCAAGTCCGGTGGTAAGATCTCATCAGAAGTAACAAAACGAGCCCAAACTCGGCACATCTAGTTCGATCCGTCGCCGAGTTCCAGTGGCGGTCACCGATGTAGACCTTCAGGTCACTCCATCAAGTCCGGAGGTAAGATCTCATCATAACTAACAAAACGAGCCCAAACTCGGCACGTCTAGTTCGATCCGTCACCGAGTTCCAGTGGCAGTCACCGATGTAGACCTTCAGGTCACTCCATCAAGTCCGGTGGTAAGATCTCATCGTAACTAACAAAACGAGCCCAAACTCGGCACATCTAGTTCGATCCGTCGCCGAGGTCCAGTGGCAGTCACCAATGTAGACCTTCAGGTCTCTCCATCAAGTCCGGAGGTAAGATCTCATCGTAACTGACAAAACGAGCCCAAACTCGGCACATCTAGTTCAATCCGTCTTCGAGTTCCAGTGACAGTCACCGATGTAGACCTTCAGGTCACTCCATCAAGTCCGGAGGTAAGGTCTCATCATAACTAACAAAAAGAGCCCAAACTCGGCACATCTAGTTCGATCCGTCGCCGAGTTCCAGTGGCAGTGACCGATGTAGACCTTCAGGTCACTCCATTAAGTTCGCATCCTAGCTAAAAAATAAGTGGTCCATAAAAAAAAATTACATCGTTTCAAAATTAGATCACTTGACTATTTTATTCTATTCCCGCAACTAACACGTAATCGCTTGTGTGTGTGACTTTGTTTCCATGTAGTAGTTCAGTTCTATGCCTGCTTACGTAACCGCGCGGGGGGAATTTTTGCGCAGCAACGACGTACGTCCATTCTCTATCACGCCTCGGCGGGTAGGTACTGGGGTACTGGCGAGCGCCCGGTGAGCGAAATAATGCCAATATTTTGGGTATTTTATTTCTTGGAGAAAAATTATTTAACGAAATTTTAAAATATGCTTTTACCATACACTTCTAAATAATGAGCTGTTTTTATTTTTATAAGTTTCATATAAATTCATTGTGAAATCTCTAAGCAGTGGATGTTTGAAAATTGTGATTTAGTGTCATGTTTGAGATTTTTTTCTATCGAGCCAATTATTCCAATTCGTGTTTCTATCTTTACCATTCACTCGAGGATATGTTCAACTTTAATATTATGATTTTTTTTATTAAAAATATCATTTTTAATGAGACTTTCAGACGTTTGAAAATCTTAAAAATTACTGAAAGCCCGCCTTAATTGGTTTGTGCTTTGATTTTTCACTTTTGGAATGGAATGGTCCAGGCGTCTGTCGTGATTTCTAATTGAAAACTAAGAACTCTACAAATGGAAACTAACTTTCTTTGGTGCGTTTTTTCTCCCTCTTGACACCTTTATGATTAACTTTTTGACAATGCAATTTAACGGCTAAAATTGGTTTAACAGGGTTTAGATTTTTATTTATTCAATGTTTTCTGATTTTAATGCTTTCAAAGGATGAAACGAAACAAATCGCGTAAGGGTGAAGCAATCTTCTCCTCATGCTCCCATGATGCGGGGGAGACGTCCAAGGCATCGAGGATCATGAGGCGATTTCCAGCAACGCGAACGCGAGCTCTTCTGTAAAAACTATTCGGACTATTCTGTCAAAAGTTGCGCGATAGATATGTACATAAAAAAAGATAATTATGCTTCTAATTCTTTTCGTCCATTTAGAGATAACGTATAGTTTAAAACGATGAGCCTGAAGGCGAAAATCACGAAAAAGTCCAATGTTTGATGTGTCATTTGTGCAAATTGTCACTGCGCAAGAGTGTCGCCTTTATCACTCAGAAACTGAATAATAATAATTGATGATTAAACGAACTTACCTGTAAGTGAAGTTCGATCATAATTATGTGAGGTGTTTCGTTCGAAGAGATTAGATTTTACACTTGTAGTTTCACGTACAATGTCGCCTCTATGCACTCAGTTCAAAGACAACTAAAAAAAATAAAAAGTATGACAGGTTATACTGACCATAGTTTGCATTCAAATCTTCATTTAGTTTAGAGATTAATAATAAATAAATAGTATTCATTTCACAACTTTGGGTGTTCAATTCGGGAGGGAGGGATTCTAATCTCTTCGAACGAAACACCTCACATAATTATGATCGAACTTCACTTACAGGTAAGTTCGTTTAATCATCAATTATGTTTCTGTGTTTCGTTCTCTAGATTAGATTTTACACTTGTAGATATTGAGAGTGATTTGTGAAATGAATGCATTTAGATGTTGGATAAATCAATAAAATATTGAAACAAAACCACAACAAAAGAAAATACTCCCATAACTAAAATCGATACTGTATATAACTAAATCATTTGTTGATTGTACAAGTACAAGCACTAAATGAAATAACTACAGAACACAATTTGGTATAATTAAACCTAATAAAAATTAGGTATTATACAATCATGATTCGAAATGAATGATTTTTTAAATTACCATCTAATAAAATGCTTCTAACAAATAGGTCACTAGGATCACTTAAAATAAACCTGTTATAAGACTTGGCGAAAGTTGTAGATCTATGTGCCAGACCAGCCGGCAGTTTTTCGAACCAAATCTAAATTGACACCCATCTTATGACCACAAGAAGTACTGGCATGACTAATACTGTGAGCAGAAAATTCTGTAACATTGATTCCACTGACTTGTAAGGTACTCTTTATCCACCTGCTTAGTGTTGGAGTACAAACATTACTATGTGGCTTTTTGATGCTAACAAACAGAAAACTCCGCGATAACTACGTAACGACTCGGTTAGACTCGGTTACGCGTAAATAACCTACCAATAATTTAGCTGGGCATATTTCGGGTCTTTCCTGAATATATGATAAAATAGGTTTAGCTGTTTTGATTTTATACTAGACGTTTTTATCAAATCAGGAATCTTAATGGATATATTAAATTTCTATTAGATGAGGTACTAATATTCTCAACTTTAATTTTGGATAGGGTATGAACTAGTGACCGACCGAAATTTCGGTTTCGGTTTCGGTTTCGGCCGGTTTCGGCCAAAAAATATAGTTTCGGCCTTAGTTTCGGTTTCGGCCAAAATATAGCCGAAACTTTGCCGAAACCGAAACCTGCCGAAACTCAAGTGTTCGTTCATTTTCGTGCGTCGTTCGGTAAAATTCGTAGCCAACACGTGCTTGCTCGACGGCGCGGCGGGGCCCGGCGCTGATCGCCACCGTTCATTTAATCGTGAGTTGAGGTTATGTTTTTGAGTTTACTGCCAAGAGTAAGTCTTGTATATTCATGTAATAATAAAATATATTTGTTACGTACGTTAATGATTAAAAAACTTATCAATCGTCAAGGCCGTGACTGTATTTGAAATATAAGTTAACGGTTTCTTCTTTGAAATAATGTTTTTTTTTTAACTCAGTAATTTCGTATTTCTGAATAAAGTGCGATTGTTGAGACTACAAATCCAGTGAAAAATTGAAAACTATGAATTTTTATAATTTTAAATAGATTATGGCTCAGTAGAAGTCAAATAACATAGAAAAATAGCAACTTCTTAAAAATCTCCTATTTCCCTAAGTTTGCCGTATAACCTTAATTTCCATAATTTGATCCTTATTAGCAACACTATCGAATGGTGTAATGATGTGTGTGTTTTTTTTTTCAATTCTGCGGTTTCGATTCCTGGCCAGGATTATTGATTTTTCTAAAATCCAATGATGCAGTTTTAGTTTTCGTCAAAATCGGTCTTCAGTCATCCTGTAATTCCTGTATAATTATACACTTTTTCTTGTGTTAACAAAGGTTAAAAAAAAAAACATAAAATTTTAGAAAATTATCGAACTTTTAAATGTGTTACTAAGTTTCGGTTTCGGTTTCGGTTTCGGCCGAAACTGAGAGCTAGGCTGAAAGTTCGGTTTCGGTTTCGGTTTCGGCTGAAAAATCAGTTTCGGTCGGACACTAGTATGAACCCTGTGGGTAGTAACAAACATGCAAGTAAAGTAACCAAACTTGAATTTTTATCTAAGTTTTTCTGATCGTGGGGTACTTAGTTCGATAGAGTGTCTGTAACTAATGAGGTATCCTACGTGGAGTCGCATTTCAGTAAAGATGAGCGAAGTCTAAATAGCCCTTTAAATAATCTTTGTACCCGATCGTCTTTACTTCTGTGGTTACCTAAAATCAAAATCAATCCGACCTGCAACTGTTCAAAGTGTCAGTACCGAGCACCTGATTTATATAACTCAGTAAAAAATAAAATAATTGTTGGAACAGAAGCTTCATAAAGAAATGTTTTCAAATAACTATCGTATTGTTTGATACAATTTTCCGATAGAGATACCAACATTATGTTAATCGATGCCGGAGGAATACTTCATCTTAGTGAAGATTCCCACACAATACTCCGGCAACCAGGGTAATCCGGTTACACATCCGGATGTCAGATACACATCTGACAGTTGCTGGAATGAGATAAATTATTAATTCTTTAGAATAAAGACAATCACAAGGTGTACTTACTAAAAGCTTAGTAAACAAGGAATACCAGGGTTGTGACAGCCGGAACAAGAAACAAGTATTCCTCTCCAACAAAGACAAAGCTTTATCTTTGATGATCTTTCTCAATGTTTTGAGAATTAATTTGCAATAGCAAATGGAGGAAACCCATAGAAATACATATTGAAAAAACGTTCAAATATTATATGCGTCTGGGTCTTTGTGCCATGATACATATCTAGCATATTTTTTATTGAATACGATTAGCGAACATATCGATATCAGCTTGGCCGCACAGTTCCCATGTTCAGCAGTGGATGTCTTACGGCTAATATGATAAACATTTTCACTAATTCTTGAAAGGCAAATTATATAGTGATAGTTCCCATTAAATGTCGGGCTGAACTCGTCTCGATTCAGCATCGGTGATACTGTTCTCGATTGATGGAATGTATACAGAGCAAAAAACTAAAAAATTGCGAGCCTCACACCATTGCCACATACTTTCAGTAAGTTTCGTTAAATGGGGAAACTGCACATCTGCCATGCGATTTACATAAATATAAATCGCAGTCGAATGTCTATTCTCAAAATTATTTGACAACTAAATTTTTTTTTTAGAAAAGATTTAAAGTCCAATAAAAGCAGCCACTGATTGCAAATAATAATTAATAAATTGTTTTCTTTCCTCCTGACTCCAAGTACCACTAGCTGTTTTTCCATCATAAGCTACACCCCATCCCTTAGTTGAGGCGTCAGACTGAATTTCTAAATTATACTAATTAATTTTATTTTGCAATTATCAGAATTCAAACACCAATCAAAATCGGAATCTAAAGAAGACGTTAGACGTATAGTAATGAATTTTTCATAATTAACATGAGAATTAGGATATTCAATCTCAATCTCTCAAACTCTTTAGTTTGAGCCAGCCATATTCAATGGCAGGGCAAACAGATATTAAAAGTCCTACTAAGCGAGCAAAATACACCAACAATTTTACACCATAGCAAGTTTTTTTTTTTAATTATTGTAACTCATTAAAAAAAAAAATTATACGCTTTTCGAGAGACAAGCTAATTTCCCTTGGTTTCGGATTAATATGAGAAAACCGAAATATTTACATGAATTACTTGGAATCATACAACTTTTATCTTCATTTATGATGAAGCCAAGGATGAAAGCAATTTCAATATTAGCAACACAATCGTTATAGCAATTATGTGATACGAGGCAAAGATCATCATATCAGATAGATGGTTGACAGATTATCAGACGAATGATTTTAGAATCTTTGTGAATCGTCATTGAAAAATATGCATCCATAAGATCAATCGTGGACATAGAACAGTATTTTGAAATAAGTTATGAATGTCCGAAAGCATTCTAATTTGAAATATTTATTTAAAATAAGTTTAATTAATATCCAAAAGCATTCTAATTTGAAATGTTTTAAGTGTTTATAAAAATATTAAGACTTTTAAATTTAAAATTAATCGAGATTGTCCGTCTGATGAAGACATAGGCAAAAAACAAAAAAAAAATGAACGACACAAGGTTGAAATTCATGTTCTTCAGAACGAGAATCTGACATGGAGTAGGTGAATAAGGAATTTCATAACCCTTAATCCATGATAGTACAGTTTGATTTGATAATAATTATGACCATTGCACATAAAAATGACAAAGTCTACCGACATCTACCGTGGTGTCTATAGGCGGTTGCGGCCGTAGCGTAATTCGGACGTAACGCTTTGAATGACTGCGCTTGCTGCTGTCGAGGGTACAAACTGCTTCGTTCTCTGAGGCGCCGTCGATTTGCAATACGGCGCTGGCTTCCAGTTTCTTTTAGATAGTGGAGGCTTTGGCTTGTTTGATATTACCTTGGGCTGTGGACCACATTTCAACAGAGCTCCTGACGTATTAACGGCTTAACTGTTCGTAGCTTCTCAGAGAGCTCTTGTCCGAAGAGTAAGCTATCCATTTTAGTCAGCTGTACCTGATCCTTTAAGTCCTTTTTCAATACAGCCACAGGATAAAATTACGCCTGGTGACAGAGTCATTATATTGACATTCGCACCAAATACACCCGGTGTCCACAAGTAATTTCAATATGTTCAGATCTTTAATCTCTTGAGACGAAAGAATAGAAATAGCTTCACATAAACATGTAGCGTAGTGCAAGCAACCTGTTTCAGTTTGGCCTGGATAGCGTTATCACGCTTAACTAAAAGGTCAGTGACTGTAGCCCTTATTTCAGGATTTAGAGATGGTGCGTGACACAGCTTACAGTATTCCGGAGGTAAATGAGACTCTAAAAGCTCCTTTCAGATCTCTTTTGTCAAACCAGATGTGGTTATGAATTAATAACGTTGTATGTTTTTACCAAAAGATTGTAGCGGTTGGATCCGATCCTAATATTTGCATCACGGATTCGTCTGATTCCTGAATCCCCCTTTCAATAGCAGCTACATCAGCTGAAAATTAAGAAAGAAGCTCTTGTGTCGCTTCATACTTCCGGTATTTGCAGCAACTCCAAATAAGAAGCGCTATTTGATGGAACCAGCTCATTATGGTTCATCGGTAGGAATTTATTATTCCCCGATTCAAAAAACTTTACAATGCTGTACATTCTCCACTAATATGGACCATGAATATGGACCGTATTTATAATGCAGGTAATATCAATAGAATGTTTTGTAACAAAAGCCGTCTATTTATTTTTCATTCAACAAATAGTTTAAGGAATTGCGGGTAAGATGAACTCATAGACGTTGCATCGTGAACCCCGATTAATAAAAACACAATTGTTTCATGGTTATAATTACCTAAACAGGTAACAAGATTTATGTAGTACTTAATAAAGCGTAGCTATTACGTATGTACACATATTACAGCGGGTAAGATGAACTCAAGGCGTTACATCGTGAACCCGAGTTTTAAGTAAGAATGGATAAGTTGCAACTCGTGCGTAGCATCGTTAATCCATTTTCCTCCAATAAAAAATTAAAAATACCTGATGGTATCCAATATGGTATCTGGCTCAGATAATAATGTAAAACTACGGCGTCGTCCTTTATGCATTTTTCTTTCCAACTATTTAATATTTTTCTTCATGTAATTAATATCATTATATTTCCTCTTGTACATAACTAAAAAACAATAAAATTGCCAAAAAAATCTAAAAAGCAAATTGACAGTACAATATGGCGGAGCACTGGAACGTGAATGAAGATTTGAATGCAAACTATGGTCAGTATAACCTGTCATACTTTTTATTTTTTTTAGTTGTCTTTGAACTGAGTGCATAGAGGCGACATTGTACGTGAAACTACAAGTGTAAAATCTAATCTCTTCGAACGAAACACAGAAACATAATAATATGTCTGAGACTATTCGTAATCGAAGAGCGCTTTCAAACACATCAAAGGAAAAACCAACTAGTTAGAGCTTAGTCTTTTCAAGAGGAACTTGCTGATTGGCTCCTGAAAGATATCTTACTGATAAAATTAATAGACGCCATTTCCACTATGCACAGTACGATACTTATTATATTAAGTTCGTTCAGCACCCTTACTAGTAATTTAGGAAGACTTGTTAGACATTTACGTTAGTTCCGAACTTGGGCATGCATCCTGAGCTTTTAAACTTTCAAGCTGTCGACTCAGTGTCATCTTAGTAAGTAGCGGAACTTCCTGATAAGGAGCTTATTAGCATTAAAGGTTTGTTGTGAACCGCCAACTTAAAGAGTTCTTTAATTCACTGACTCAAGGGTTTTCTATCATAATATATAATGTGCCATATTGGTACATAATTAGAGAGTTAATAAATAATCTTTGTCGAGCTCAAGACGCATTGTCACTTGTATTTCAAGAAGAATAATGGCAGTTTTTTTTACGTTACTACACTGCACACTAGGAATTTCTCCTGTATCGTGGGTGCGTTTACAAACATAGAAATTCACATACACAAACACCCAGACCTGGAACAACTACTTGTAGATCATACAAATATTTGTTCCGTGCGGGAATCGAACCCGCGACACACGGCCCAGCAGTCCAATTGCTTAGCCACTGCGCCAAACGTGACGTCAAAGTTTATGTGGAGGTTCATCATTTTTTCAGATGGATGTCCCATCGCCCACACTGTTAGTAAGGGTTCATACACATGAGCCCTGGCCCTGTAGCATGTAACATAACAAACGATAAACGCAAACGCTGAGTAGGCTTTATTAGATATTCAACTTTATGTGCTAAGATATAACGTTGAAGATCTAGTGAGGATTGCTTATCGTTTTCGATCTTTCCTGTCGCTAACGCTAAGAAATCTTAAATAGATTTTCAATTTTAGGCTTTAGGCTATAAAGTTGAAAATATACTGGGGAGACTTGTTGTAACTTGGCTAGGGGGCCTGTTATTGTCAAAACACGATACTAACTTACGACAGACAGCCCGTAAGGCATAGCACAGTAATCGTGGGTTCGTTTAACCTACCCAAATACCCACCTGGAACTACTTGTGGAACATAATAAATATGTGGTTGATGCGGGAGTCGAACCTTCGACATGCAGAAAAGAAGTCAATTGCCACACCATTACCACTATGTCAGTCGTCCTATCAACTACATATACGGAATAATTATTTTCATGTACATTAATGTATGCGATAGTATTGTTGGTATACCTTTGTCTTCCATTCATGGTGCATAGTTACGCGCGCTACGCTTCCGGGGTGAGCAGTGAGGCAGCTCACCTATTGTTTTATACACTTGCTTTACTACAGCGTAGTAATTTTGTCATTGTTGTTGTTTTCTGGCCTGTGCTTCTGTATGTAGGGCGATTCGGTCGAGTAATCGTGAATTAATGTTTTTGATAAAAACATAAACGAACGGGAAATTAATCGGCACAGCCGAGCGGCAATTCCGAATATACCTGTGTTTATTTAGCAAGGCTCGCGTTTGACTATATTCATTCATAATAATATTCATAATATCTTTATTTGCATTCCATAATTTCAATTTTACAAATCTTATACTTAAGGCGGGCTTTCAGTAATTTTTAAGATTTTCAAACGTCTGAAAGTCTCATTAACAATGATATTTTTAATAAAAAAAAATCATAATATTAAAGTTGAACATATCCTCGAGTGAATGGTAAAGATAGAAACACGAATTGGAATAATTGGCTCGATAGAAAAAAATCTCAAACATGACACTAAATCACAATTTTCAAACATCCACTGCTTAGAGATTTCACAATGAATTTATATGAAACTTATAAAAATAAAAACAGCTCATTATTTAGAAGTGCATGGTAAAAGCAAATTTTAAAATTTCGTTATAATTTTTCTCCAAGAAATAAAATACCCAAAATATTGGCATTATTTCGCTCACCGGCAGTGTTGCCGTTTTAGCCACTTTGTGGCTACATCTAGCGGATTTTCAACGGTTCTAGCCAAACAGAAAACCATTTTAGCCACCAAAATAAATCTAGCCACTTCTGGCTGATTTTTCGATTGTTAAACTTTTACTAAATTACTATTAAAAGTCTACCGATTGATTAAACCAAACTACAAAAAAAAAACAATAAAAAATATTAAAAAAAGCTTGCCACAATTATGTTTTGCCTGCTGAAGTTTTAAACAAAGTCACAATCACAAAAACGGTCAAATCGGTCAAACAATTGAAAAAATACCACCCACATCATCACCCATTGACGAAGAGATTAATGAATCTCCAGATGTCACTGTAGACTTTGGAATTGATTTTAAATTTTAAACCAAATAATTGAGAATATTTTTCACTAGCTGAACGTTTATTAGCTTTTAATATTGTTAAATACTAATTAGTATTAAAATTGTTTTATTTAACCCATTTATCACCATGCCGAAATTGTAATACTTAACAATAGTAATTGGATACCTAACAGTATCTGGCCAAAAGCACTTTAGCCACTTCTAGCCGAATTTTGAAAGAGATTTTTTTGCAAAACTGGCTACTTTTTACTTACATGTGGCCACAAACTAGATTGTCCTAACGGCAACACTGCTCACCGGGCGCTCGCCAGTACCCGCCGAGGCGTGATAGAGGATGGACGTACGTCGTTGCTGCGAAAAAATCCCCCCCGCGCGGTTACGTAAGCAGGCATAGAACTGAACTAATACATGGAAACAAAGTCACACACACAAGCGATTACGTGTTAGCTGCGGGAATAGAATAAAATAGTCAAGTGATCTAATTTTGAAACGATGTAATTTTTTTTTATGGACCACTTATTTTTTAGCTAGGATGCGAACTTGATGGAGTGACCTGAAGGTCTACATCGGTCACTGCCACTGGAACTCGGCGACGGATCGAACTAGATGTGCCGAGTTTGGGCTCATTTTGTTAGTTATGATGAGATCTTACGTACGGACTTGATGGAGTGACCTGAAGGTCTACATCGGTGACTGTCACTGGAACTCGGCGACGGATCGAACTACACACATCAAAAGTGTCTAGGGATCAAGCATTTTTATGCGGATTTCTTGAGATTGAGATGTGGCTTTGTAATAAATTTATGATTTTATAAATTTATATGGATCCTTTTTGGTGCATTTCATAATTTGAATCAGGAACTGTAAATCAAATTCGAGTAAAAGATGAAAATCAGCTGTCAATATTTTCCCTATAAAAACATACAACGCATTGAAGACATTATTAGTGCTACTGTTTCCCTACTACTGATTAAAACCAACGTTATTATGGAGCGGCGACGTCATTTAAGCAGGGAAGAAATGCTCAGAGCCGTGGGAATGATAGAAGCTGGTTCCCGGCAACGTACTGTGGCTTTAGCTCTGAATACAAGTCAGAGTGTTATCAGTCGACTTTGGACACGTTACCGAAGCACTGGTACCGTGGCTGAGCGCCATGCAGAGGACGGTATCGCTGCACCACACGGAGACAAGACCGATACATTCAAATCTTAACTCGAAGAGCTCCAACAATAACCGCCATGATGTTAGCCGTGAGGCTTCATCACTCTTCAGGGAACTTAATTAGCGACCAAACAGTCAGAAACCGCTTGCATGAAGTGAACCTTCATTCCCGAAGACCGCTACGGGTACCACCTATAGCAATGCACAATCGTAGGATTCGATATCAATGGGCTCTTGAACACAGAAATTGGGCAGAAGAACAATGGCGTTTCGTGTGCTTTTCTGATGAGTCTCGTTTTGGTATGAGACCGGATACAAGACGTATACGACACTGGAGAACCCCTGGACGCCAACAGCGATTAAAATCCTGCCAGGAAGTCCATCCTTATAGTGGTGGAACCATCATGGTATGGGCGGGAATTTGGATCGGCGGAAGAACTGAGTTGATTTGGATCAGAGGCAACCTCAACGCTCAAATTTATGCTGAGACGATTGTATCAGACGTCATCGTTCCTCTACAAGTGCAAATCGGTCCCTTATTTCAGTTAATGCATGATAATGCACGACCGCACACCGCAAGAGTTGTAAGACAGACTCTCGCCGCAGCTAACATCAATGTCCTGCCCTGGCCTGCTCAGTCGCCAGACTTGAACCCGATTGAGCATGCATGGGATATGCTACAGAGAAGAGCTCTGCCGAATATGGAGGGTATCCAGTCGCAAGAAGACCTTTTTTTGTTGTTGCAACGAACATGGGCGGCCATTCCACAGCGTGATTTGGATGAACTCATTTTGAGTATGCCAAACCGATGTTCTTGTGTTGTTAGTGTTCGCGGTAGAAACACGGATTATTAATTGTTTAAGTTACCCAATAAAATTTTAAAGAAAACTGTTATTTCAGTCTTTTTTTCGAACTTTAATGTTAGTGGTTCAAATGTCAAAAATCCCTTTATTAGGAAAATGGCAAATTTCTTTATGAATGCAAAGGTGACTTGGTTTATCGTTACTGTGACAAACGATAACACTTTATTTGATGAATCCTTAAAGAACATTTTAATTAATATCAATCAGGAGAAAAGTTATTGCAAAAATATATGTTGATCCCTAGACACTTTTGATGTGTGTAGATGTGCCGAGTTTGGGCTCATTTTGTTAGTTATGATGAGATCTTACGTACGGACTTGATGAAGTGACCTGAAGGTCTACATCGGTGGCTGTCACTGGAACTCGGCGACGGATCGAACTAGATGTGCCGAGTTTGGGCTCGTTTTGTAAGTTATGATGAGATCTTACCACCGGACTTGATGGAGTGACCTGAAGGTCTACATCGGTGACTGCTACTGGAACTCGGTGACGGATCGAACTAGATGTGCCGAGTTTGGGCTCGTTTTGTTAGTTATGATGAGATCTTACCTCCGGACTTGATGGAGTGACCTGAAGGTCTACATCGGTGACTGTCACTGGAACTCGGCGACGGATCGAACTAGATGTGCCGAGTTTGGGCTCATTTTGTTAGTTATGATGAGATCTTACCACCGGACTGATGGAGTGACCTGAAGGTCTACATCGGTGACTGCCAGTGGAACTCGGCGACGGATCGAACTAGATGTGCCGAGTTTGAGCTCGTTTTAGGTCACTCCATCAAGTCCGTACGTAAGATCTCATCATAACTAACAAAATGAGCCCAAACTCGGCACATCTAGTTCGATCCGTCGCCGAGTTCCAGTAGCAGTCACCGATGTAGACCTTCAGGTCACTCCATCAAGTCCGGTGGTAAGATCTCATCATAACTTACAAAACGAGCCCAAACTCGGCACATCTAGTTCGATCCGTCGCCGAGTTCCAGTGGCAGTCACCGATGTAGACCTTCAGGTCACTCCATCAAGTCCGGTGGTAAGAGCTCATCATAACTAACAAAACGAGCCCAAACTCGGCACATCTAGTTCGATCCGTCGCCGAGTTCCACTGGCAGTCACCGATGTAGACCTTCAGGTCACTCCATCAGTCCGGTGGTAAGATCTCATCATAACTAACAAAATGAGCCCAAACTCGGCACATCTAGTTCGATCCGTCGCCGAGTTCCAGTGGCAGTCACCGATGTAGACCTTCAGGTCACTCCATCAAGTCCGGAGGTAAGATGTCATCATAACAAAACGAGCCCAAACTCGGCACATATTAAATATACTGCTGCCTAATAAAGTACTCCATTGTATGCACTTTGTAAAATCAAAACTATCTCGAATATCATTTTACGAAAATCTAATCCAGACACACTCGAACGTAATCGACTAACTGCATTACGCTACGCTGTGGCATACACACACACGGTCCCTCCCGCCCGCACCGCTGTCGACTTGCCCCGCCCCTTTGCGGGGGCTGAGGTAGTGCGCTCATAGCTGCGGACTGTACTGGAACCTGGCCTTAAGAGCCCAGTGGAGGGAGCTCGCAATTGCAATTCGAGGCGAGCACAAAAATCGGACGAAACATTGCTATCTCTGTCTGACTTTTTGCAGCGCAGCGCGCAGCTGTATGCGTGCGTGTGTGTGTTTGTAACGAATCTATACTAATATTATAAAGCTGAAGAGTTTGTTTGTTTGTTTGTTTGTTTGTTTGTTTGTTTGTTTGTTTGTTTGTTTGTTTGTTTGAACGCGCTAATCTCAGGAACTACTGGTTGGAATTGAAAAAATCTTTTTGTGTTGGATAGTCCATTTATCGAGGAAGGCTATAGGCTATATAACATCACGCTGTCACCAATAGGAGCGGAGCAGCAATGAGAAATGTTTCAAAATCGGGAAAATGTATTCCTTTTCGAGAGCTTTCGTTGCGTGCGCTGCGTAAACGGTTAAAGATACGCAAAAATTATGTACTACGGAATTATTCCCCATAAAAAGTTCTAAAATAAAGTCCGCAAGAGCATATATCTATCTTTTAAGATTAAGTCACTATAACCTTTTTTATGGAAATCAAATTTGTTTTAAAGTAATGCATTATTTGCGAAGGTATTTTCATTAATATGATATTAATCCTTATGCAAATAAATACGTAAATCATCACAAGCATTTAATTTTGAACAAAATTGTCCTTGACATCGTTTGATTTCAATGAATATCTTAGTAGATATCATAGTTTCAAAATAATACCACAACAAAATTAATACCTAATGACTCTGGGACAGTGGTGGCCCAGGGTATCGGTCCCGACTTACGAGTTGTAGGTCGTGGGTTCAAACCCCGCCAGGCGCATTACATTGTGTAATTTGTTTCATCACCACTGCTCTTAAAACGGTGAAGGAAAACATCGTGAGGAAACCGGCATGTCCTAGAACCAAAAATTCGAAGACATGTGACATCTGCCAACCCGCACTGGGCCCGCGTGGTGGTCTATGGCCCACTCCCTCTCACAGAGAGGAGGCCTGTGTCCCAGATGATGATGATGATGACTCTGGGACATGTCATAATTGCGGCGAGATCCCTCTTTGAGAAGTGGTTGAAGATGCGCTGCGGCGTCCTCACCTTCAACCTGACGCAAGTCCTCACGGGCACGGTTATTGCGGGAGGTACATCAGGGATACGCTGGCAAGCGAGGGGAATGGGGAGCAGTTGAAACGCGTTATTTTTGATAAACTCAAAAAGTACTGGACGGATTTGAAAGATTTTTTTTCGCTGTATAGATATTAAGTCTGGCTAACATATAGGCTATAATTTATCTTGGAAACTTGAACAACTGGTGCAAAACTGCAACAGACCAGCTAAACTATAAGAGATACAAAAATGGTGCCATGGCAAAAATTGTTCCACGTGATGAGCATTTTCTGCTGGCAGAATAATTTTAAAGATCTGGAAAACTTGACGTGGAACTCCAAGAGCCCAGCTATACTATAACATTATTATAGGAATGACGTCTTAGCTAGATTTGTTCAGCCTAAAGAGCACTCTCTGTTGATGTATAAAAATTTAAGATCTAGAACACCTGATGTGAAACTCCAAGAGCCCAGCTACACTATAACATAATTACCTAAGTATATAGATTTTATTTTAAAGTAATGCATTATTTGCGAAGGTATTTTCATTAACACGATATTAATCCTTATCCAAATAAATACGTTAATCATCACAAGCAATTCATTTTGAACAAAATTGCCCTTGACATCGTTTGATTTCAGTGAATATCTTAGGAGATATCATAGTTTCAAAATAATGCCACAGCAAAATAATTACTGCCTGGGCAATACGGGGCATGTCATAATTGCGCGTGAGGGAAAGGGCACCCTCTACCTACCTCTCACCCCAGCCACCGCTGAAGACGCCCAGGGCGTCGGAAATAGCGGGTTATATTCCAGCCGCCTACGGACGGGGAGTAATGGGTAGCTTGCCGTCCGACAGCACGTATTTATAAAGAAGCACTGCCGGCCAATCCCCGCTGCATCGACAAGTCGAGGCGCGGCGGGAAGAGCTCCGGCGCCATCTCAGGACGGTATGGAGGGCGCGACTATCGAAACCGATGTTCGGGCACGCGGCACGCCTCAACCGCGGCGGTAAGACTTCTTTGAGGAGTGGCTGGATAGGTGTCACGGCGTCCTGACGAACCACCTGACGCAGGTCCTCACTGGACACTGAAGTTTTGGGAGGTACCTGTGTCGGATGAGGAAGGAAAAAACGCTTGGGTATCACCACTGCGAGGATCGTCCAGAGGACGCGTTAGAGCATACGGTGCAGAATTGCCCCGCTTGGGCAGAGCATCGCACATGTCCTCACAACGGTGATAGGCGGCGACCTCTCACGCTCGGCATTGGTTGACATCATGCTGCGGGGTGAAATAGAGTGGGAACCGGTAGCCTCCTTCTGCGAAACAGTCATCGGGGAGGAGGAGGAGGCGGGACGCGTGAGGAAGAGGACAGCGTCCACTTCACGACCCAGCCGCAGTGGTGGACGCCCACGGTGAAGGACGTCGCAGGACGATCTGTGGCCAACAGGCGTGGGCATTCGGGTGGCGAGTAATGGGCGACTCCCTGTCCGATCATGGACCATGCCCGGGTGGACCAACGTCCCGTTGTGTTCCACGCGCACTTCAAAGAGTGTCATCACAATGACGGGGGGTTTAGAGGGCCAAAGCCACCGGGGTCGTGGGACTTACGAGTTACCGTGACCCCGGAACGTAAAGGGCTATTGAAGGATGACGCCGTGGATTTTAGTTAGTACAAGTCTGACAATACAAGTATCGGGATCCTCCAACAGCACTTCGCACTAAAAAATACATTCTTAAGTTCCGACATGCCACGCGAACGAAGTCGCGGGCACAGCTAGTCATTCATATTGACAGAAAACCATTTCATTGTACTAATTTTGTTCAACATTTGCTTTATTTTTGTTAACTAATTTAGGGAATCGTTAGTGAACGCACAAACCAACAATGCGTTTTTTGGAAATAACTCTACAATGGCTACATTAGAAGATTTTAGGACATTATCTAAAATCTAATAAAATAAACGTCGAGTAGGTATAACGTAGGTAGGTATTTATCTTGAGATTTATCTGTTGTAATCTAACTATTAGTAGGAATGAAAAAATATATATTTGGATAATCCATATTGAGGAAGGCTTTAGGCTATGTAACATCACGCTATCACCAATAAGAGCAGAGCAGCAATGAGAATTTTTTCAAAATCGAGATTATTGTATTCAGGGTTGGAAAAAAAACAGTTTTTTTTTAATTATATAAAACAAACAGTTCAAAATGTTTTAAACAAGTGTTTTTTTTGTTTTTTTAGTTTAGGGCATTATTTCAAATTAATTCGACTATGTTTCTTTTCTAGGCTAGATCTTTATAAACTCGCCATAATAAATTAAATATTTACAAAAAAAACGATCAATAGATAACATTTATTTGTATGTTGCGTAATCAAACGCTTCACATTCACCCGGTAGGTATGTTCTAATGTTGATTTTATATTGGGCGACACGTAGGGACTTTCCTAGCGGGACAGGCGGCGCGCCTCCTATTCGTTCGTAGAATAGTTCATTGTTCATAAGGTATATCCCCGCGCCGCGGTGCGGGGCTTTACCTTATTATGAACATGGACTGAGAAACACCGATCTACTTATACATATGTCTAAAAAATAGGGGAATTACCAAATTTCTTTCGACAGCCGACATTAGGGATCGAAGTTTACGTTTTTTATTTATGACTAATGTTGTTTATTAATTAAAATTGTTACAATTTTAATTGTTTTGAAATTATTATGATTATGTTTCAAAAATAGGTGCTATCTTGTCCCATACAAATCCTGGTACTTAGATATTTGTTTGATTGAATGAAATACCTACATAACATAAAAATAATGTTTAAGTTTATATGTTTGTAAACGCACCCACGACACAGTAGAAATTCCTAGTGTGGGGCAACGTTTTATAAAAAAAAAAATGATTAAGTCAATTACAATGCCATTGAAAGTTCAAAAATATAACAGCAATAGAGACTCGATTGGTTTTATGTTGAACTATTCAGACTCAAATACTTATTATTTTATTTTCATTTTATATTCAGTTATTATGCGACATGAAAAGTAGTTTTAAAACATGTTTTTTTTCGTACTGTTCTTATCTTTGTTTTTAAACATGTAATAAAAAACACTGTTTAATTTCAAACTGTTTTAAACACTGTTTTAAACATGTGTTTTAAAACAACTTGTTTTAATCATGCCAACCCTGATTGTATTCCTTTTCGAAAGCTTCCGTTGCGTAAACCGTTAGAGCACAGGTTAGAGTTACGTAAAAATTATGTAGGTACTTACTTACTACGGAATTCTAAAATAAAGTCTGCGTGACCATAATGTTAGTTGATTTTCAGTCGTTGTTGACATTTGTATAAGAACCGCTATTTGATTAACACTGTTAGCGAACCAGCTAGTCTGGTGAATAAGCTGCTTGCCTCTCGTTCAACGGGTTTCAGGATCAAATCTTGGTAATTTGTTTCCCACTTTTTGTGATTTTTTATTTTGTTTTTATTATATCCTGTGAGAGTTTTCAATAATTCAAAATAATTTTATGCATATACTTTTATTTCAATATAATTTGCAATTTTATTTTTTTCTAAAATTTTTCAGTAGTTTTCTAGGATAATTCTGCACTGATTTAAATTGTAGGTAAGTACCTAGGTAAGTTGGATATTGGATATTATTATTATTACTGCGATTTTTGCTTATGCTTATGCAAACAACTGAAACTTACTGACTAAAATCCACGGTGTCCTTTAATAGCCCTTTACCTTCCGGGGTCACGGTGATGAGATAAGTCCCGCGACCAAATACAGAAAACCTACCTTGAATTCTACGTACCTCTATTTGATCGTACAGGCCGTACAGCGTAGGTAGCTTTTACTTCGTAATAAACAAGTAAATACAGGTACCTGTATTTACTTGTTTATTACGAAGTAAAAGCCTATGACCAAAAATGTATGGAAACTGGTGGCTTTTGTATCAGACTTAAAAAAAAGTAAAGTAGGTTCTCAGTTCGACCTGTATTATGTGTTTGTTTGTACAATTACGAGTATGTATGACTATGTATTTGTTTGTTCGCGATTATCTCACATTTGGCTGAAGCGATTTTGATGTGGTTGTGGCCACCAGTTTCCATACATTTTTGGTCATAGGCTTTTATTTCGTAATAAACAAGTAAATACAGGTACCTGTATTTACTTGTTTATTACGAAGTAAAAGCTACCTAGACCTACGCTGTACGGTCTGGACGATCAAATAGGTAGGTACGTAGAATTCAAGGTAGGTTTTCTGTATTTGGTCGCGGGACTTATCTCATCACCGTGACCCCGGAAGGTAAAGGGCTATTAAAGGACACCGTGGATTTTTGTCAGTAAGTTTCAGTTGTTTGCATAAGCAATAGCAAAAATCGCAGTAATAATAATAATATCCAATATCCAACTTACCTAGGTACCTACAATTTAAATCAGTGCAGAATTATCCTAGAAAACTACTGAAAAATTTTAGAAAAAAATAAAATTGCAAATTATATTGAAATAAAAGTATATGCATAAAATTATTTTGAATTATTATTGAAAACTCTCACAGGATTTAATAAAAACAAAATAAAGAATTGTCAAAAAGTGAGAAACAAATTACCAAGATTTGATCCTGAAACCCATTGCACGAGAGGCAAGCAGCTTATTCACCAGACTAGCTGGTTCGCTAACAGTGATAATCAAATAGGGGTTCTTATACAAATGTCAACAATGACTGAAAATCATATATATATAACATTCATTGCTAATCCCCCAAGGGGAATAGCGTTATTATGGATACCGTTTTTTTTTTTTTAGCGTGGTGAAATCATCAAATGAGTCCTCCCACCCCGGGCAGGGCGGGAGGGACTGTCAGACTTCTACTGACTAAAATCCACGGTGTCCTTCAATAGCCCTTTCTGTTCCGGGGTCACGGTAAGGAAATAATCCCGCGACCCCGGCAGGCTTTGGCCCTCTGAGAGGGGGGCCCTGTCATTATGCTGGCGCTCTTTGAGGCGCGCGTGAGACACAACGCGCCGTCGACCCGGGCATGGTCCATGGTCGGGCAGCGAGTTGCCCTTTACTCGCTGCCCGCATGCCCGGATTATAGATACCCTATTAATTGAAGCGCAGTAAGGAATATTTAAGGAAAAATTGAATGAATAATATCCAACTCAAAACATTATATGTATAAAAAAAACTACAAAATTCAAAATTGCTTATCTCCCAGGGACAATAGCGTAATAATACATAGCCTATTAACAGAAGCATATTATTAGGAACATTATAGGAAAATTTGATCGACAACTTTACAGTAGTTTCGGAGATAGATCAAAACTGGAAAACATTACAAAAATCGAAAAAAAAAGTTGATCTGGCATCAGAATTCAGAATCGATCCCGTATCTCGAAAAAAATACAAAAAGAAAAAAATATTCAATGTACAGGAATGACAGCTCTACGATTTTATTACAATGTTGTGAAAAGACAATTTCGCAAACAATAACGCACGCGTAGCGGTAGCACAGTCAAATACATAACTATGTAACATTGAAAACCCAAGACCAGTGCGCGCCACGAGCCACGAGTCTACGACACAACCTTACGAAAGTGTGAGTTTCTGCGATCACCAACTACAAGCGTACACGCACACAAACACAGTTATGATTGATGCGACAGAGCGTCTGTCGTTCAAGATTTGCGATAAATTTGTTTGTGTTCCGTAATACCAAAAATTATGAATGAAAAGTTGATGTTTTTCCATTTAAGTTTTGATAATCTACAACTAGACAATATAAGCTATGTTCCTATTAAAATAATATTAGGAACATTAATGTTTTTAATACAGAATAATTAAGCTGAAAACATGCCGTTAGCGGTGTTAAAATGTACGAAATGCAATTCGCTCGCATTTCGTAAATAGTAATTTTTTTTTTTTTTAAAGTTTAATAGGAACCTAGATAAATACCGTCTGTATCCGAATAACATAACTTTAAGTCGGTAAAATGTTCGTATCGCGAATGATTTTGGTATTACGTTTGTATGGAGAAATTTCCCTTCACTGAACCCTTAATACCAATGACAATAAAGCCTCTTGACTGCTCATACGGGCGACTCAGGCTCACGACACATCAATGAAATTGCACTTATATTAGATGAAAATTTGACTGACCATTTTAGTTTTGACCAGTTAATAATAATAATAATAATATACCACAACTATCACACTACGCCATCTAGTCCCAAGCTAAGCAGAGCTTGTGTTATGGGTACTAGACAACGGATAAACATACTTATATATTTTCTAAATACATACATAATATAGATGAATTACACCCAGATCTCTCCACACGCGATTATTTTGAAAACATTTTTAAATATTTCTGCTTACTATCAAATTAATTATGAGTTCTTGTTCAATTAAATGATGTGGGAAATCGTCTAGAACATCCAGCTATAAAAAGGATGGCATAACTTTTCATCGGTAAGTAAAATATATTTATAATTTGATCATATTATGAATAATTGCAGGGCTCAAGCTAAACTGGTTGTTTACGTTTAAGGCACACAAAATGTACACCGCGTTGATGTCTTTTTGAAAAGTCCCTTACTCTCACTAGGTATTTTCAATAAGTGTGTCCCTTTCTATCTGTAGGCATAAATAGAAAGAGACAGATGCATTGATGTAGTGTTGTGACAACTTCGAAACTAAGTCTTTGAAATATTGTCGATAAAAATAACGATGTTCCCTAACTGTAAAAAGTAACGTTACTTAATGTTTACATTTTAGATTTCCAAATATTCCAGAAGTCAACAAGGAAAATTGGTTTCCAAAAAAATATAGCGTTGTTTGTTCAAGGCATTTCACGGAAGATTGCTTTGAAACCTTTTAAGAACCGACGCCGTTTATTTAATTCAGCAACACCGACTCTGTTTTTGCCTGTTTTGGTATGTTTTACTTTACATATATGTATTTCAGTTAAATTTTGTATGTTTTTAGAAAAAGAAAAGAAGTACCTACATGTAAAATAAAAACTTTATAATTTACAGGCTTTACCAAATAAGACGGCTGATCTATGTATACATGGTTCTAATTTATCCGGGCCTTCCCATCAAAATATCTCACAAGTAAGTTAATTTATTCTAACGACGTGATTCGTGATCTTAGGCCGCATTGTTGCAATATTTAATGCCTGATGTATAATTACAGGATTTAGTATCAATAAATAGGACAAACTTACGATCAAATACCCTCCCAGAAATGCAAATTTGATGATCATAACGTACCTGGAACTTCCTATGATAACGTCCTCGTTGTAAGTTAATTTTAAAATAATTGTCTCGTACAGGAGGATCGTCCAACCTAGGCGCAAAATTTTTTCTTTTGATTTTTTTTACGATTTTATTAACCTTGATTTAATTTTAGCATTAATTTAAATAAAGTTAAAACAGAGAACTTACGTAAGTTTTTTATTTGCACCCAGTTAACGCCCAATCACTATAGTTAATAAAACAAAGAATAAGCAGACATCGTTATGTTCGATTTTATCGATATTAGGTATTGTAGCAAAACTGACTTGTGCATCACTATGTTTGGAACATTCGTCCTGACATTGTTGCATCGGCCAATCACAACCGCTGTTTTTTCTTCGTCCCCCGACCCGCAGTGGTGAGTCGTGTGCCTAGGCGAAATCGGTCTATGAGCTCTCAAGTGGGTTAATTCTCTTTGCTTAATACGCTTATAGCTAGGTACAATTGTGGACCCTGTAGAAGAAAAAGTTTAAAAACTAAGGTATCTCGCCTGATGATAAATAATTGAAAGCTGATTAAATTGAACGAGCGCAGTAACTGCTTCAGGTCGGCTTTCTCGTTCGGCAAGACAATGCCGAACCGACAATGCCGACACGAATGTGTGAATCCTGTTGGTACCTGTTTTCTATGAAGCTTCGAAGCTTTAAATTCCTCAGTGAAACTCCACAGATGTGTCAGTAAACTTTGCAGTCTGATTCTCAAAACTAATTACGTATATTCTGGTAGGTAATAATCAAACTACTGAAACCAATTTCAAGTTGAACTAATTGAAAACCGACGATCATTTTAATTAAATTCAAATGACTGAAAAATAAAGTATAGGTTTCGTTTAGATTCACAGGGCAGCAGCGAAATTGAGAGTAATCCTTGCTCTCAGTAGAGTTACTGTCCAAAGATAAAATAATCTGTAAACATAAAGAAATTACCATTAAATTAACCAATTTTTCTAGTGTAAAAGACTTGTAACTAAAATAGTACAGCGAAGATGCTGGCTGAGTGGTGGTGGCCCTTGCTTGTGAATTGTAGTTCAGTTAATTTATATAGTGTGACAGATTCGGACAAAAGTGCACACCATATAGGTACGTTTTTAATCTACCAGTACCTATAAAGGGGTAGAAATGGGTCGTGAGACTGTCTTCACCAATAAACGTAATCAAATGGTTGATAACATATGAATGAATGAAGCGATGGTTTTGCATTTGATAGCTGTTGATGTATATCATCACATCCTGCATAAACTTATGGTAGTAGTAGGTGTGGTTAATAATCTTTGGTTATTCTTACCTTAATTTCCAAGCTGATAACTGTAGTAGTTTGCTTTTTAGCATACATAAAGTTGGTCGTTTTCTGTTAGTAGAAATCCTGTTTTAAATTCGGTTTTGCACAGATTCAACACATTGAAAGTACTTGGTTGCGTTTATATGGCCCTGCGCTTGCTTATTCTGTAAGTAAGATAAGGATTTTAATAATAAAAAATAGGAAAAACTAGAATACAAAATGCAACAACAACTTTTACGAACATTGTACAAATATAACTTACCAGACGTCCCGTATATGTTTTGACTCATTGCTTGCTGGATAAAATTGACAAAGACGCGAAATATATCCATTATAACGGATTTATTTTTATTTTAACAGTATTTTCATGTTTATTATCTCGAATAACATCTGTCACAATAAATACGTGACAGATAGCATTGACATTTTACAGAATTTTTGCAGTAACGTACTCCACAGTAAATTGCTGCATGCTCGTGCTAGCATTTTTTGCTGTAAACAGCTGTAAACTTGCATATTGTATGGGATCACTGTAAAATTTACGTCCCAAACACAGCGTTCTCATAATTTACTGTGATTTACTGAAAAAATTGTTCCTGCTCTGCACACCAGAAGCGCTGTTTCATTTTTCATACAAAAAACGCTGTAAATGCTGGAGCCGTTCTGTAAAGTAAAATTACTGAAAATTCGTGCTAAGGGTACAGTACCCTTAGCACGAATTTTCAGTAATTTTACTTTACAGCGTGGTTCCAGTATTTACAGCGTTTTTTGTATGAAAAATGAAACAGCGCCTCTGGTGTGCAGAGCAGGAACAATTTTTTCAGTAAATTATGAGAACGCTGTGTTTGGGACGTAAATTTTACAGTGATCCCATACAATATGCAAGTTTACAGCTGTTTACAGCAAAAAATGCTAGCACGAGCATGCAGCAATTTACTGTGGTGTACGTTACTGCAAAAATTCTGTAAAATGTCAATGCTATCTGTCACGTATTTATTGTGACAGATGTTATTCGAGATAATAAACATGAAAATACTGTTAAAATAAAAATAAATCCGTTATAATGGATATATTTCGCGTCTTTGTCAATTTTATCCAGCAAGCAATGAGTCAAAACATATACGGGACGTCTGGTAAGTTATATTTGTACCATGTTTGTAAAAGTTGTTGTTGCATTTTGTATTCTAGTTTTTCCTATTTTTTATTATTAAAATCCCTATCTTACTTACAGAATAAGCAAGCGCAGGGCCATATAAACGCAACCAAGTACTTTCAATGTGTTGAATCTGTGCAAAACCGAATTGAAAACAGGATTTCTACTAACAGAAAACGACCAACTTTATGTATGCTAAAAAGCAAACTACTACAGTTATCAGCTTGGAAATTAAGGTAAGAATAACCAAAGATTATTAACCACACCTACTACTACCATAAGTTAATGCAGGATGTGATGATATACATCAACTATCAAATGCAAAACCATCGCTTCATTCATTCATATGTTATCAACCATTTGATTACGTTTATTGGTGAAGACAGTCTCACGACCCATTTGTACCCCTTTATAGGTACTGGTAGATTAAAAACATACCTTTATGGTGTGCACTTTTGTCCGAATCTATCATACTATATAAATTAACTGAACTACAATTCACAAGCAAGGGCCACCACCACTCAGCCAGCATCTTCGCTGTACTATTTTAGTTACAAGTCTTTTACACTAGAAAAATTGGTTAATTTAATGGTAATTTCTTTATGTTTACAGATTATTTTATCTTTGGACAGTAACTCTACTGAGAGCAAGGATTACTCTCAATTTCGCTGCTGCCCTGTGAATCATGCAAGAAAAATACACTGAATTATATGACAAAATATGTAGTAGTTTACCTAATATTAGGTACATTTTGTGTTTTAACCAATTTTTTAAATAAATACAGAAATATGAATAGTTATATTTTATTTGCAAATCTTAGGCCGTGCGCTGCGTTAGGCGGGCGCCCGCGTGGCCTCGCTGTTTCATGTAATCTCATAGACCAGCGCTGCGTGCAGCGGGTCGCCCGTCGATGAGATTACATGAAAACAGCACGCCACGCGGGCGCCCGCGCCGGGTGTCCGCCTAACGCAGCGCACGGCCTAAATAACCCGTCGTCTCATCGTTCTCCTGCCCTTATTCTAATTCAACCGTCTATTTTTCTCTACTCATTATGTCAGTAGTCACCTTTTTACCAATATTATCATGCAAAAATAATTATATTTATTTTGCTCTGACAGAGCTGCTTAGCTTTTACAATTAAAATCATATCAAAATGAAAGTCGTTGGTATTTAATACTTTAATTATTTACATTCTGTAAGTTATAACAGTTTGTCACTAAATAACTATTACTAACAACAATAAGGAATATGATATTAGAATAATTTCACTTCACTGAGATATAACATTGCACATTTTTTGTTAATCAAAGTACCTAAATCCATGATGAAGAATTACACATTGATCCAATGGCTCTCAACTTTCTGTATCAAATTGTTTGCATGAAGTAATTAGGAAACATTTTAATCGTACAGTAGTGGTTTCACACTAGGTATATCACTGTGTCATCTGGTTTTATCTTCCACGTTATTCATGTCTGAAGAATGGCAGGTTCTACGATTATTTTGTGCTGATCCTCTTCTGCATGTCGATGGCAATCTAAATTAAGTCGGGCCAGAATTGGACCACGAGTTTTCCAGATAATAATATTTTTCCAGAGCTGAGTCGTCGATGATTTTCTCCCTTATGTAGGTATCTACGCTTCTCGATTTTAGTGAAACGAACCACACAACTTTATTTGTTGAATTTCATAGCGTATTTTAAACATTTTTTTAATGTTTGTTTATTTACGTACACATTGATTGATTTAATTGAATATTCGTTGTCATAGTTACCGTATTGTCAGCCTCTGATTTTAGATTTCCGCGTATCCTTGTGAAAAATGTAACTGATTGTTTTCTCGCTTTTATATAAAAATTAAATTTCTCCTTAAAATCAACTTTGTTTTCGTGTATATTTTTTAAATTCTATCAGCCTGTCTGATAGAATTCAAAAATGGTACACGGCAGCCCCCCAGCCAGCAATAGGATTGCAGTGATTTGAAAATTGGTTTTTGGGTAGTTAATTTCATAAAGACCTCCTTAGATTTATTATTTTCTTTTACAATTTTTTCGCTAAAATAATGAGTTGTCATTATTTGAAAGGACCCCTTAACCCTAAATAAAGGGAAAATTTTATAAAGTGGGAACACTGTCTTATATTGCATGTACGCATGTTAGACATGGTGCGTTTGAAAACGTTTGTCTACTACTTTAAATGTGAAATGAAATGCGGAAATTTTTTGTTTAGTTTTTTAATTCAAATCTATTAAATAATTAACACTTTTTGTACAAATATTTTCTTATTTAGTCACTGAATTTGGATTAGAACTGGGTATTTTAAAATTAAAATAATTATTAGTCAAAAAGTCGAGTTTCAGAACGATCCTATGGAGCAGCCATGCCACCACTCATGACCTTTAGACGTGGCGCTAGTGTCTATTTCATTACATCAAATTGCATTAAAAAATTAGTACCTCGAAATTTCCGAAAGTCATGAGTGGTGGGTCGGATTTTAGTGACTTCTCAGTGACGTCAGTTCGGCTGACAATAATTCCGAGATCAGACCAAGAGGGACACACCGGGGAAAGGCGCGCCGCCTGGAGGATCGAGCAGTTAGCTCGAGCTTTCAGGCGGCGCGGGCCCAGTCGTCTGAGACTGGGTCAGGGGGGGAAATGTTCACTTCCGGTACGCGTCTAGTCTATAGACGTAACCGTGAAGTGAACCGGGGAGGGAAATTCGGGGATAGGGTTTAGAGGAACTCACCTCTATAAAAAAGTGAACAAATATGGACAAAAAGTTGCTGCAACAATTATTACCCCAGGCGGGTACCAGCTGCTCCGCAGCTGGAGAATCCCGCTCCGGACACGTCCGGGCTGCCCCACCGTATTCTGGGGGGGGCAACAACCACTTTTATCCGTTCTCTCCGGCAGTCGCCGCAAAGAGCCAGGGAGGCTCACGTGCCCGTGAGGAGGAGTCACTGGACTTGTCCAGTACGTCCGACTCACCGGCACCGAACACTGAGCGGGCACAGAGTGCCGCTCCAAAAAAGAAGGGGGCGATGGTGCTCGAGTCGGATTCCGACTCGGCATCAGACGCCGTGAGCTTCCAGAGCTTAGGCTCTGGAAGCACGACAAAGAGGGACGAAGGGAGCGCCGACAACAGGAGGAAGGAGTTCCTCAAGCGCTCCCGGGACAACGTCTCATCATCCGAGGAGGAGGCCGCCTCAAGCCGTAAAATCCCCACCAGTGTGCGGGGTAACGGCCGAGGCGGGACGTGCGGTAGAGGGCGGGAAGCTGAGCCCTCCCTAAAAAAATTGGTGGAGAACGCCATCCGCACCATTAAGGCCAAGCCTGGCAGGCCCGGTAAGAAGGCCACAAAGGACTTGGCCATAAGTAAGGCCACGGCCACTATAATGGCGGCGGTGTCGGGCGGCATCGGACGGCCTCCGCCCGCATCAAGCCCATCGGACGAAGTGTCCCAAATGCGGGAGGAGCTCGCCAAGCTCACGGCGGCAATGGAGGCTCTCCGTAAGGAGAACCTCCAGCTGAAAGCGGAGCTGGCCGGACTGAGGAGAGGGCGAAGCCGAGAGGAGGTCCCGCAGGCGCGGACACCGGCGCAGGCGCAAACGCGGCAGAAAGAGCCGCCGGCGAAGCCCGCACCGATAGACGACAGCAGTAACGCTGTCCTAAATCTGGTGCGGCAGGAGCTAGCGGCCTTCAACCAGCGCTTTACAGCGCTGGAGAACCGCGTCTTGCGCCCCCCGCTCGCTTCCTCCTACGCGGCCGTAGCGGCTTCCGCGCCGCCCAGGCCAGCCCCGGAGAGGCGGGCCACGGCGAATGCGGCGAATGCGAAGCCGACACCGCCCAAACAGGCCACGGCGAGAGCGGCTCCGGCGGCGGCGGCACCGGCTGGAGCGAAGGCGGCCCCGCAGAAGTCGGGGAAGAAAAAGGGTGTTCCGGCGGCGGCGGCGAGTCAGCCGTCCCAACATGTCCCGCCTACGCAGCCCTCGCGTCCTCCCCCAACCGATGCCGAATGGCAGGTGGCGGGAGAGAGCAGGGCCGCGAAAAAACAAAGGCGGCGACAGCGAAGACGGCAGCGCAAGCGAACCGTCGCGGCGAAACTCCGCGCCCCCAAGACCGCGGCTGTAGTAATAACTCTGCAGCCGGACGCGGTGAAAAGGGGCGTGACGTACCGCGATGTGTTCGCGAAGGCGAAGGAGGCGGTGAACCTCCGGGAGTTGGGAATCGACGGGGGCCTCCGGGTGCAAGTCACCGCGACGGGGGCCAGGCTGCTGTCGATTCCCGGCGCCTCCAGTGGTCCGACCGCTGACGCTCTGGCCGAACGGCTAAGAGCGTCCTTAGATGCGGAGGAGGCTCGGGTGTCCAGGCCCGTAAAGCGCGCAGATCTGCGCATAATGGGCCTGGACGACTCGATCACGGAGGGGGACGTGGTGGCCGCCGTCGCCAGGGTTGGGGAATGCCCTGGCGACCAGATCAAGGCTGGCACCCTTCGCCCGGACTTCGCGGGGCTGCTGTCGGTGACGGTGAGCTGCCCCGTGTCCGCGGCGAAAAAGAAGATTGGGGAGGGCCGAAGGCTCTTGGTCGGCTGGGTGTCCGCGCAGGTGAAACTGCTGGAACCCAGGCCTCTGAGGTGCTTCCGCTGCCAAGTGGGTAACCACACGGCATGCAAGTGCACCTCGGAGGTGGACCGCAGCGGCGATTGCTTCCGCTGCGGTCGGCCCGGTCATAAGGCCGGCTCATGCAACGCCCCGCCGCACTGCTTCCTATGTGCGGCGGCTGGCAAGCCGGCCGATCACCGGGCAGGGGGCAAGTCCTGCGCCCCGCCCGCCAAGACCAAGAGCAGAGGTAGGCCCTCTGCCGTACACGAGGGCTACAGGGCAGCGAAGACCGCCCTCCGCGACGCGATCTGGCGGGCCAAGGAATTGGCCCGCGAGGAGATGCTGGGGACTCTGGACGGGGACCCATGGGGCCGCCCCTACAAGTGGGTGAGAGAAAAGCTCCGCCCCTGGGCTCCCCCGTTGACGCAGAGTCTCCGGCCTCAGTTCGTGGAGGACGTGGTGAGCGCCCTGTTCCCTTCGCGAGGGGACCATGCTCCCCCGCCCATGGCTCCGTCTCCGACGGAATCTGAGGAGGAAGCTGACGCAAACGCGGACCACAGCGACGACGATGTCTACGACGCTCCAGAGGTGACCGAGGTAGACCTGAGAGTGGCGGTACAACGGCTCAAAGCCAAAAATACTGCCCCAGGACCCGACGGCCTGCCAGGAAAAGCCTGGGTCCTGGCCTTCGGGACTCTCGGGCCTCGACTAGGGGGGCTCTTAAGCGCGTGCCTGGAGAGGGGCCGGTTCCCGCTTCCTTGGAAGACGGGGAAACTGGTCCTGATCCAGAAGTCCGGGCGCCCTGCGGACTCTCCGTCCGCATTCCGGCCCATCGTGCTGCTCGACGAGGTGGGCAAGCTCTTTGAGAGAGTAATTGCAGACCGCCTCGCCGGGCACCTGAATCGAGTGGGCCCGAACCTGTCGGAGAGCCAGTTTGGCTTCCGCAGGGGGCGCTCGACGGTGGACGCAATCATGCGCGTGAGAGCCCTCACGACGGGGGATGCAGTGGCCCGGGGCAGGGTCGTCTTGGCGGTGTCTCTGGACATCACCAATGCCTTCAACACCCTGCCCTGGAGTTGCATCAGGGAGGCACTCCGGTATCACCGGGTGCCGACCTACCTCCGCCGAATAGTCGAGGACTACCTGACGGACAGAGCCGTCATCTACCCCGGTCACCGGGGAGAGTGGAACCGGCGAGAAATGTCGTGCGGTGTTCCACAGGGTTCGGTCCTGGGACCGCCCTTGTGGAACATCGGATACGACTGGGTGCTGCGCAGCGACCTCCCTGACGGCGTCAGCGTAATTTGTTACGCTGACGACACGCTCGTCCTTGCACAGGGAGAGTCGCACCAGGCGGCGGCCGACGCGGCGACGGAAGCGGTCGCGACAGTCGTCCATAGGATCCGGCGGTTGGGACTCGACGTGGCGCTGCACAAGACGGAGGCCATGTGTTTTCATGGCAGCCGTAACGCGCCACAGTCGAGTTACAGCATTACGGTGGAAGGAGTTCCAATCGGCGTCAAGGGGACGATGAAGTACCTGGGACTCGTCCTCGACAGCCGGTGGAACTTCAGGGAGCATTTCCTGAGTTTGGCCCCAAAGCTGAACCGTACAGCAGCCGCCCTCAGGCGACTGCTGCCCAATCTCAGCGGGCCAAACGCTTCCTGCCGTAGGCTGTACGCTGGCGTCGTGCGGTCCATGGCCCTCTACGGGGCCCCTGTGTGGGCCCTGAGCATCCGGACGCGACCACAGAAGCTGGTCGCATGCCAGAGGGTCATGGCTATCCGAATGATCCGGGGATACCGCACGATTGCCGGCGAATCGGCCAACCTCCTTGCCGGACTACTGCCTTGGGATCTGGAGGCGACTGCCCTCCAGCGCGTCTATGAGTGGCGCGTGGAGGCGCAGCGCCGGGGCGTGACCCCGCTGCCTCGAGAAGTCGAGGCGCGGCGCGAAGACCTCCGGCGCGATCTCAGGGCGGTATGGAAGGAACGACTGTCGCGACCGAAGGCCGGGCACGCCGCAATTGCGGCGGTAAGACCCCTCTTTGAGGAGTGGCTGGAGAGAAGTCATGGCGTCCTGACCTACCGCTTGACGCAGGTCCTCACCGGACACGGAAGTTTCGGGAGGTACCTGTGTCTGATGCGAAAGGAGGAGACGCCTGGGTGTCACCACTGCGAAGATCGCCCGGAGGACACGGTGGAGCATACGGTGCAAGACTGCCCAGCTTGGGCGGAGCACCGACGTGTCCTCACGGCTGCGATAGGCGGAGACCTCTCGCGCCCGGCATTGGTTGCGGCCATGCTGCGGGGCGAGACGGAGTGGGAAGCGGTCAGCTCCTTCTGCGAGGCAGTAATGCTCGTAAAGGAGGAGGCAGGCCGCGAGCGAGAGAGGACAGCGTCCTCCCTCCGCCCCAGCCGCAGTGGTAGGCGCCCACGGCGACGGACGTCGCTTGATGATCTCCGGCCACCGTAGGCGCGGGCATGCGGGCAGCGAGTAAAGGGCAACTCGCTGCCCGACCAAGGACCATGCCCGGGTCGACGGCGCGTTGTGTCCCACGCGCGCCTCAAAGAGCGTCAGCATAATGACGGGGCCCCCTCTCAGAGGGCCAAAGCCTGCCGGGGTCGCGGGATTATTCCCTTACCGTAACCCCGGAACTTAACAGGCTATGAAGGACACCGTGGATTTTAGTCAGTAGAAGTCTGACAGTCCCTCCCGCCCTGCCCGGGGTTGGAGGACTCATTTGATGATTTTACCACGCTAAAAAAAAAAAAAAAAAAAAGTATTTTTTACAGAAACTTTGCAGTATTTTACTTTACAGAGTCTGAGGTAGCACGAGTTATACAGAGAAATCGCAGTATTCCATCAAATTTACAGCAAAGTTCCAGTTTACTTTACGTCAAAAAGAGTGAATATTCGTGCTAGGGGTACTGAACTGCGAATGTTTCAGTTAGATTGTCTAATTATGTAACTTAGTACAGATATTTTTTGTTAATCAAATCGACGAACTAATCACGTTATTTTCATTTTGTCATACAGAGCGTAGCTAAGCATAGTTTTGCTAAGCATAGCTGGCCATGGAGCGACGCCTTTATTTCATTCATGTCGCATCGTTACGCTTTTTGCGTTTCCGGGGTAGCCAGTGTGTGGGAACACTTTTGTTTTACTTATGTTATGTACTTGAATATTTGTTGTTATGATGATAAGATAGTGTTAGTTATGGCCTATTTCTTTGCAATACTTTAACTGACCGATAGAAACTGATTTAGAACATCACGTTTAATTTTTATCGTGGTTGTTTTGTCGAGTTGCGTCGGACTATGCAGAAATTTTGGACGTACTGGTTATCTTGACCGCAAGGTGAAATAAGGTTGAATCAAAAATTATCTTCCTAAAAATGTAAAACACAAAAATTTTGAGTAAAGAAAAATTCATCTACGAGTGAGGCGTTATTGCGTAAGTATGGCCTGTTGGTCTAGTGGTTAGTGACCCTGACTGCTATACCGGAGGTCGTGGGTTCGATTCCCACCCAGGACAAATGTTTGTGTGATGAGCACGATCATTTGTTCTGTGTCTGGGTGTAATTTATCGATAATATGTATGTATTTAGAAATATATAAGTGTGTTTATCAGTTGTCTAGTACCCATAACACAAGCTCTGCTTAGCTTGGGACTAGATGGCGTTGTGTGATAGTTGTGGAATATTATTATTATAGTATATCAAAAAAAACTTTACGTACAACTGGTTTATAACACAGTTGACACAATTAGTTTTTTATTTTAGCTTCATGCTGCATTTGATCACTTCTTGCCTGACGGTGACGGTGAAGCACGCTTACCAAGTATCTAATTTATTAATTGAAGCTTGCTGGTTGTAGCTATCCGGAAATACGGAATCCGGGAACGAATCCCACTCCGTGGTTTGATTGACTAATCGGCAACTCGACTAGTCGTCCTAGCTGATTTCAAGTTATTGTTGTTCAATCATGTACTTATGGAACCTTTCTGATAGTGGCTGTGCGAGTAGCAGGTTGAAAAACTCTATAGGTACAATACGTAACCGATGGCAAGCTGATAAAAACTCGTATAAATGTTGAATGTGGATCGTCACGGCTGTGACGTTGTGGTATGTAGAGTAATGGAGTTACTATGTGCGTACGAGTCCATTGAAGTATACAAACAACATTTTAAAATATGAATACAGTAGGCACTAACCGTTCTATTCCCCTGATTCCATATTCATTGCATAAAGCAGAAGAGTATGTTTGTTTGGCCAAACGCGCTAATCGCAGGAACTACTGGTTTAAATTGAAAAAAAATCCATTTGTGTTGGATAGTCCACTTATCGAGGAAGACAGGCTATATAGGGTGACTGGTAATTAGTGAACGATTCTTAAACACGTGATTGTGCTCATGATAACCAACAACTTTTACTATGGGAACAAACCTGAAAACGCGAAAAAAAAATCAGCTGTTCAGTACATTTATGTTTGCACTGAACAGCTGATATTTTTTTCTCGATTTCGGCTTTGCTCCCATAGTAAAAATTGTTTGTTATCATGAGCACAATCACGTGTTTAAGTATCGTTCACTAATTACCAGTCACCCTATATAGTATCAAGCTACAACCAAAAGAAGTGAAACCAAGGGAAATCTTACAACCACTCTTACCAAGATTTATCGTATTACCCAGTTACTGGGCTTTGTAGGTCAGATAGGCAGTCGCGGCATGTAAAATACAGTATTCAGCTGCTGCATCCGTTGATGGAAACCAACCCAACATGGTTGGAAACAAGGCTAGGCAGATGATGACTAGGTATTCATTTTTTTGAACTTTTTTTAGCGTTGTTAAATCATCAAAATCAAATGAGTCTTCGCACCCAGGGCAGGGCAGGAGGAACTGTCAGACTTGTACTGACTAAAATCCACGGTGTCACGGTAGTTCCGGGGTCACGGTAGCTCGTTAGTCCCACGACCCCAGGCTTGTCAATTTTATACACAAGTTAATATTTATGACATTTTTTATTCATATTTTTGCTATCGTGTAAACACAAACTTAATTCGGCCAATCAAAAGTTATTTTGTTTAAAATGTCCTTGGACTGCTTTCGTTTTTTCTGGTAGACTGCACACCCTTATTGCTATCACAATAATACATAGTCGTGCAAAAGTATAGGTACTTCCCATTCGATCTCAGTGTCTAGTGTTTTTTAAAAGGGGACATTCAGTATTGAGAAAACCTTACTAACTTACCTACATTCTACTAAGGAGGTATGTACCGGTTTTTAAAAGGGAAGACTTTATCTGTTATCTGTAGCAAGCAGCCCGATTCCCTGTTTATTTTCGTAATAAACCACTATAGTAACATTATTTCCATTCACAAGAGCACACATGTCAATCCTGAAGGGGTTGGTAGAGGATCTGTTGGCCGCTACCATGATGACGTCATAAAGCGTGAGTGGTTCCTCAGGGAACGAGATGGCGCTAGACGACTTGTATCTCTGTCTCTTTCCCACAGCCTAAAATTCTTTATACTCACGCTTTAGGCCACCTGATCTAATACTAATATTATAAAATGTGGGCTATAGAACATTATGCTACCCAAAAGGAGCCGAGCAGCGGGAGTGAAGCGTGAGTGCTCCCTCACCGCGATCATTCAACTGTAATGAAACATTCGAAGACAATAGCGCATCAAATTGCGCATTTTTTGTTACATTACAGGTGAATGCTTGCCGTGAGGGAAGCTCTTAGATAATGAATAGTTAGTACCTACCTAGGTAATTAATTTTATTAATATTATTAATTTATATATTTTTAAATTAATATTAGTAATACTCGCAAGCTTAGATAGCATTAATGGGACTCGCAAAATCAAGACATTATGATTATTATGCCGCAATTTTTCTCAAATCAATTGGAACCGCTACAATGGTTAGCAGAAACGCTTGCAGCCACTAGGGCAGAGTCCATTCGCAAATGCACAGTAAATACAAGAAAGAAGAAACTAAAAAACATAATGACAATTTTTGAATTAAAATAGCCTACATTTTGTGGTTAGACGAATAATTATTATTACGAAAATATTATAAAGTATCTCGTAGTCGCGGCTATTGAGAGCGCTAGCGATGGCAGGCCACAAACTATGCCAATGAAAATACTGCGAATGCTTTCTAAAATTACTTGTGAAAACCGATCCCTAGAGCTCAAGCTACTTTATTAAAATCCTTTCAGTTTTCATTTATCGAATTTAAGTAACAGATTACCCCTATGTACTATATCGTTGTGTGCGCGATGACAGCGCCCCTAGTGGCCGCAACTATTCAGGACTTGTCATCTGTCAAATCATGTCAACTAGATGATAAGATATCTTTGTGATATTAAATTTCGACTAGTTTTTCAACGAAATTGAAAAAATAGTGTAAAAAGTGAGTGTGTATATTATACCTAGCGATTTTCTTCCTCGTGGAAAATATGGATATTATAATACGCACGGGATTTGAATCGGTTAAGCATAAAATACATTTCCAACCTCAAACTGAGCAAAAAGGGAAAAAATTAGTATTAGCACAGCATGCGAGAGAAGTGGAAGAGCTTAGAACGAACGGGAAAAGTTAAAGTTAAAGTTTTCGTATTAAATTATAAAGAAAGTTATGAAAATAAAGCAACTTGACACATGACAGCCCAGAATTAATTCACATTTCTGCCACGTCGTGCGCTACGATCGATTTGCCGTTCCCCACCACCCACTTCGCACATAGTGGTACCTATATGTGATGCAACATGCCCCAACAATTAACAAAAATAAAAGGGAGGAAGAAGTTAAAGTTGCATCAATATCCTTCTCCACTAGAATGATGAGTGAGTTAGGGCACAATAAAATTGCTTTGTGGGAAGAAACTTGCTTACAAAGAAAACAAAGTACTCGTATTAGTTGGAAACTCAAAGAAAATGTCAAGTGTCAACAAGAAATGTTCCTAGCGAAGTTTGCTCTCGAATGAAGGCAACAACAAGCGAAGAGCAACTTAAAACAAACAGAATAAACTTGATTTTAGTGCAATTAAATCTACTTTAAACACCGAGAAACGTCGCGTTTGCTTTGAAAGCTGAAACTTTTCATTAGTTAGTTCGCTGGCAATGTGAATAGAGAAAAGCTGTTGTAAGTCGGAGGCTCATTGTTGGGACAATGCCTCCTCAGCTACACTTAACCCGCCACTGGTGACGTGTATGTCTGTGAGACCGGGTGGTTAGTAAAACGTTAGTAACTTTAACACCCGCCATCGAATTGTGCCGTGATTTTGAGTAGCTGCCTTATTGCACGCCCCCTGCCGCCCGTCACCCCGCGAAGTTGTACCGGGCACACGTCCCGAGTTTTCACACTTAGGTACGATTTAGACCAACCGACCGGGCCGGGCAGCATTTTACACTGCGGTAAAGAACATTGAAATGTTTCAACAGTAAATACAGTTCATATTTAATAATAATACATATAATGCACGCAACTTACGGGACACGTCGCTACGTGTCGCGGGATGCCGACGGACATAACTAGATATGCGTGCAAATATGAACTGTATTTACTGTTGATACATTTCAATGTTCTTTACCGCATTGTAAAATGCCGCCCGGCCCGGCCGGTTGGTCTGAATCGTACCTAACCCGGTGCGTGAGACCGGGCGTCACCGAACACGTAGATACCTAAGTTAAAACGTCTTATTTTAATATTTATTTTTACACATTTTGATGAGGTTTTGTGCTTACTTTCACTGTATATATTTTGATGAATGTGTAGTACCATTTTCTACTGTTATAGTACCTATGATCAGTAAGTATTTATCACGGTTTTATTTTTTGTACCAAAAACACATATGCATGTGTGTGTTTATCAAATGACAATTTAGTTTCAGAATGAATTATGAACGCGAATAGAGACGTTTCGAGGTTCTTTTACAAGATTTTTTTTTACGTGAAGATGATGGGTCACCACCGTCATCAGACAGCGAAGCTGAATGGCGATTTTGATGGAATTGGGTTATAAGTCCCAACTGGGGTAATTAAATCGATTAAATTACCTACCTCGTTTTTTCAAATAACCAAGATTTTTATAAAATTCGCTCCTCAGATCTCCCTTTTTTATTTACTCATCTGATAGGATAGAATGTTGAGTTTACCTACCTACCTAAATAATCATACCAAAAACTCGTTTCTATGATACTTGGTTTAGGAGATAGCATTGTTAGAACATAGGCTTGCACAAGGCTTGCACAATAAATTAATCTTTGGGGTTGATGCAGCAAAATGTTTATTTTGAGCCAGCACCAGGAAAGAGTTGCTGAAGTGTTTTTACATTTTCTGCGATCGTTGTCATATAGATCCGAAAGTTGCAGTATTTTTAGTTTGCGTATTTCACGAGAAGGGATCTAAAAACAAAAATGACTAGGTACCATTCAGTGGGGGTTGGGTTCCGGCCCCACATGTACCAAAATTTTATTGACAGAATTGAGTAGGTAAGCTACCTTTTCCCTTTCCTCTAAGTTTGTATAGACCGACACCGGACACCACAGACTAGATTGTATTAGGAAAAAGTCAGTCATAGTGAATTATTTATTTTTACCAACCAACATTGGCCGTAAAAGGCTAGATTCCAAACATTTAACTAAAAAAGCGACGTGTCAAATTGACACTTGACAGTTCCGTACGCGAAAAATTCTCTCGGTCTCGACTTCGACTGCAGGGTGGCGAAGAGTTGTATTTGTTTATAAACCGGCAAATCAAAGTTTCCAAGCTGTCGGCCAAAACGGGAAAAGAAGGTGATATGAGCTGCCATGACTTTGGCCCCGACTCAGGGGGCAGAGTGAAGGTAAGTCACTTAGCACCTGCTCTGCCTTCAAAATTCCTTTGTTGTTTCGCCAAATAACTTGAAGATATTGCCGGTAATGATTTATTTTATCACTATTATAAGATTGTAAGGCTTGATTTGCACGTATTGTGAATGAAATACGCAATCATTTCACAATACAATGCCATCGCCATCTTAATGCAGAATTTATCGATTGGTTGTTGATTATGTTCGAGAAGTTAAAAGGGTATGACATCTTGATAGTGGCATGTGATACGCCAAGAAGAATTAAACATAGTATCTTTCTTATTGTGCACTCTGGGCATGAGTTCTGGTCTCGCACTTTCCGGTGCCTCAAGTTCACATTTATAACCGCCTGATTACTATTGGCACGGCTTTTGTTTCTTAGCCTTATAGTTCTAGATAACATATGGCATCCACAGGTTAAGCCAACGACGATATAATAATAGACTCCGCATGCACGATCTAAGGAACAAAAATTATTCTGTCAACTCGCTGAGGTACTACGTAAGCGAGGGGGACGGGGTACTGCGTTGTGATTGGCTAACTCAAGGTCTGTTCTGTCTCAACGTATGTTTACGGCTCACAGGATTGGTCGAAATGAGACGAATATAAGACTTTTTTGCCTAATGTGTTGACAGACATCGGTCGCCTGTTATTAGGAGTCTAGTATTATATCGTAGTTGGGTTAAGCCCTGCCATCTCACACATGATTAATATTTCCATAATAATAGACAAGTTCAGATATCTGCAAATGTCTCTTTTTTATTTCAGGGCCTTGTGGTAGTAAAGCCCATAGTATTTGGCAATATAGCCAGATACTTTGGTAAGAAACGAGAAGAAGATGGCCACACTCATCAGTGGACGGTCTATCTGAAGCCATATGCCAATGAGGACATGTCTGCTTATGTCAAGAAGGTCCACTTCAAACTTCATGAGAGCTACTCGAACACCAACAGGATCTTCACTAAGATGCCATATGAGATTACCGAGACCGGCTGGGGCGAGTTTGAGATTGTCATCAAGATATTCTTCCTGGATCCTAATGAGAGACCTGTAAGTATTGTGTATGCAAAATCTTAGTATATTTTATGTTTCTTGTTTTCAGTTTTTACCATACAAAACCAATTAACTTCCTTTTTTATCCAACTGCCAAGGAATGTTTATACTCTTCATAGCAATAATACTTCTCTTTTTCATCAACATGTTACATACTTAATATAATACAGTATCAGCTTGAGTTACTGCTATGTATACTACACACACATTGTGCCAGTTGTATTAATTATTAATTCCAACATAAAATGGCTGCTATGGAAAACATTGCTATGAAAAATACCTACAAATACTTGTATATCATTACTAACAACAAAATGAAATTTCAGGTAACCCTATACCATATCCTGAAGCTTTTCCAATCACCTCTGACTGTGGGAGGCCCACCCCAAGTGGGACGGACCTTGGTCAGTGAGTCATACGATGAGATTGTATTCCATGAGCCTACACAGCTGATGCAGCATCTGCTGAACAGCGTCAAACCTATTACGAATGGACCCTGGGTTCACAATACCAATTGTAAGTTTGAATTCTTTAATTGATTTTCTTCATCACCTCTGGCGCTATTACTGCAAGGCCAAATGGTCTTGGTGCACTGTATTTTATATTAATTGCCTTAGCCTATGCAAGTGCATTGCAATGCGACTTTTGATTTACAATAATAATAATCCACGAAATTATGTTAATGTTGTTGAACTAAATACATTTTTGCTAACGCTATGGTATAATTTAAGAACTCTGGGTCTCAATTATTATTGTCATAACTAGATTGGAATGTTGTTGTTCATGGTTTGATCGTATGACTAGATTCTATGTAGCTGTCTTATTTGGGAACAAGATTGAAATTCAGATTAGTCCACATTTTTTTAATTTCAAGCATAAGTAAGTAAAACACTCTAAGCATTTTCTTAGCTAGATAAAGCTGCTATTCACTCATTATAGACTTAGTACATTATATTTGTCAGGGGTAGAAAAAAAAAACTCAGTGTAAGTTGAATAGAGCAGCATTTAGTTAGTCTGCTGTAAGTCATATCATAACTGGAACTGATAAAAAGAGTAACTAAGAAGTCATGCCATAGCCATAGTCATCTATAGAAGTATGGCACCGAAATTGTAATATCTTTCACCAGTAGAAAGCTACATTATTCTTGAGTGTCATAGGCTGTATTTTATTTACAAATTGCACCTGTGCGAAGCTAGGATGGGCAGCAAGTCTAATATAATTCTCATCTTTGTTGAGGGTTGGCAGTTGTTCCAATTTCTTTCCATATTCATACATCTTGTCACGTCTGATTTTAAAAGCCAAAGACATAGGTATTTTGCGATTGATTATTTTTTGTTACAGTCGAAGAAAAGAAGGAGAAAACGCTACAAAAGATAGTGACAGCTCAACCGAAGATTCGGAGTGAAATTAATGAACTTAAGGAGAAATTGCAGCTTGCTAAGGAAACTGTGGCCAAGTTTAAAGAAGAAATCGCTAAAATACAGAACAGTGGTGGGAGCATGAGCAGTCTCCTGAGTGGCCTATAAGCCTAGTAATGATTGGAAAGTTTTTCAGTACCTAATTCTTTTAAATTTAAGTTTGTTTCCCTCCGAAAATGCTGGATTCTCCTAGCAAATGAGACTATTTATATATTTTTTCGCGTCGCTCTCTAGCTTAGAATGATAAGTTCATTGGCACTTACAGCCAGATTTACAAGCTATTGTGATCGTTCTTTATATTGTGTACTCAAAAATTGTTTGCACATTCAATTGCATACCTTTGTATTTACGTTTTGCGGTTTTAGTTATTCTTAGAGGGGTAGGTATGTAACCGCCAAGACAAGATTCTGACGGGTGATGTGACCTAAAAAAATTATTGGTGTTTTTCGGGCAATATAGCCTGAACATGTTTTGATTGGTATTTTTTCGGGCTCTATAGCCCAAAAATGTATTGATTACATTATGATATTGATGTTAGACTGTAGTATCAATGTTTACGAATTTACTGGTGTATTTATTATATCGGGTATTCCCGACTGATCTTAAAGATGTATTGGACTGATGCGACTGCGAAATTCCGAGTGATAAAAAACGTATATTTCGGAACTAAAATTGTACTTGAATTAAATATCCCATAGAAATACGTTAATATTTAATGAATTAAAAAAATATGCGTTATCTAGCAATGTTTTTATTTGCGAAACGTATTTTTTTTTTGCTGTATGAACACAAAACGTTTTATACGACAATGTTATTATTTTGTACTAATATAATTTTGAATAGCCAGTACTAAGATTTATTCTCAACGCATTATTTTTAGTGCTGCAGCCTTTTATACATTTTATGAAATAAGTTAGATGTAGGAAGAACATTCCTAAAATTGGATACTCTTAAGTATAAGATTTTTTTCTGTGTCATTAAATAAAGCATTTAATGAAATTTCCTGTATTATTAATAGGTATAACATATTAAATTCTTCATCATGCATGTGTCAGGCGGTCACATTTATTCCCCCCCCACACTAGTATTTTTTTCTTTTCTGTCTACCTATACAGTCTGTCACGGGAAAATTTCCTCGGAACTCCTTTCAGAGTTTTTCACTATTCCTCATAATTTCAGATAAGCGACACACGCCTTGTTGGAAAATAACAAGGTATCATTTTTAGGGTTCCGTAGTCAACAAGGAACCCTTATAGTTTCGCCATGTCCGTCCGTCCGTCCGTCCGTCCGTCTGTCCGTCCGTCTGTCCGCAGTTTAGCTCAGAGACGCACAGTCCTAGAGAGCTGTAATTTGGTGTAAATATACGGATTTGTTGTGCCGAAAAAGTGGTAAAATAAAATCTCGTAAAATATTTTTTTTTAGGGTACCTCCTGTACACGTAAAGTGGGGATGTTTTTTTTTTCTCGCGTACCCCTTTGTGTGGGGTATCATTAAATAGGTCTTTAAAAAATATTGATAGTTTCCATTAACAATATTTTGATAAAAAAATTCGTTTGTGAAATATTAAGCTTTAAAGTGCTAAATTTTGCTCGACTCGAGTGTCCCCCCCCTCTACCAGCTAAACGGTTATGTTTGGGGGTGTGAAAAAATTCACAATAGTAGTATATATAACGAAGTTTAAAAGAAATTTATCATGACTAAGTAGGCTTTACAAATTTACGAGTAATAGTCGACAAACTTATAAAATGTACTTGGATAACATATTTTCCTAAACAAAATGTATCGGAGAACATGCTCTTCAACTGCAAATGTAAGTTTGTCAACTTTATTTTTACAGCTTTAATAGGTATGTTTTTACGGTATGTTTTTTGGGGATAGGTAGGTTTTTATCGTCAACTATTTTTAACTTACTTCAAAAAAGGGGGAGGTTCTAAATTCGTCGTAATCTTTTTTTTTATATATTTTCCCCGATTTCTCAAAGACTCCTGGACCGATTTTGAAAATTCTTCTTTTTAAAATTAAATTCAGCGAATCAGTTTAGTTAATTCGCATAAGTATTTTGATGGGCAACTACGGAACCCTACACTGTGCGTGGCCCGACACGCACTTGGCCGGTTTTAGGCATTTAGACAGAAAAAAATACTCTTTGGTTTTTTTTTTTGTCTTTAAAGCCTCATTTAGACGATACAAGAACTCGCACGCGAGTTGCGTTATGTTGCGGACTTTATAGGTACAACGAATTCAGTTGATCAAACAAATACCGCAATGTAGTGAAACTCGCATACGAGTTCTAGTTCCGTACTAAATGTGACTTAGAGCTTTTATAGATACGGTATTTGTAAAACATTAAGAACCTTTCGGGGGTTAAAAATACTTATGGTTATATTTTACTATGAAACCAACTCCAAAAGATCCATAAAAAATTCAGGTGTTTCATACTGTCAACGTACAAATATTCCATTTTGTTTGAAGCGCCAGATATTTTTAACTTGAATTTGATTTGAAAGGTTGTTAATGATTTACATTTAATGATTTTGACTGGCCTGTTGGTCTAGTGGTTAGTGACCCTGACTGCTATGCCGGAGGTCGGTTCGATTCCCACCCAGGACAAAATTGTTTGTGTGATGAGCACGATCATTTGTTCTGTGTCTGGGTGTAATTTATCTATATTATGTATGTATTTAGAAATATATAAGTATGTTTATCAGTTGTCTAGTGCCCATAACACAAGCTCTGCTTAGCTTGAGACTAGATGGCGTTGTGTGATAGTTGTGGAATATTTATTTATTTATTTTACAAATAACCCTGTAGGTACCCTATGTTGGTCAACAGGGGGGGTATTACAACGTCCTAACCAGGCTTATTCCGGCGAGTGAAAGTGACAGAGCTATACAAGTCGTCTAGCGCCATCTCGTTCACTCACTGGAATACCTAAGCCTGGTTTTAAGACGTTGTAATACCCCCCCAGGTCTGCATCAGATTATGTTGATATTTTGACTTACGATCGTTACAGTTATTATACTTTTTTTTTATCATGGTAAAATCATCAAATGAGTCCGTCCACCCAAGGCAGGGCGAGAGGGACTGTCAGACTCGTACTGAGTAAAGCCCACGGTGTCCTCCAATAGCCCTTAACGTTCCAGGGTCACGGTAATTCGGTAAGTTAACGACTCCGGCAGGCTTTGGCTTTGTCACTCATTGAGGCGCGCGTGGAACACAACGCGCCGTCGACCCAGGCATGGTTCATGGTACAATTATTATACTTAGGTACCTATACTTACAGAAATAAAATTCTGTAGAATCATCAAGTAGGTACAATTTCTGTTCAAAATAATTACCATTGTTAAAAAAAAAAAAAATATTATTAAGATCTCAAGAACATCATGGAGATACGATTTGCCCAAAATAGTAGTGTGCGTTTCGACCGCGCGGCCACGACGTTTTTTTTAAATAAAAACCATCCCAAGTTTTTGTAAAAAAATGTAAAAGTCGATTCCCAAAAACCATAAATTTGTCAAAGCAATGGTTAAAAAGTTATAAGGGTTTGAACGTGGCCGCGCCATCGAAACGCTCCGAAACGCGCGGCCATGGAGATCTTTAAAACTAACAGTCGCAGAGACCTGAAATTTTGGGAAATAGTAGATTGAATTTGTAAACCAAATGTAAAAATAAAGAAAAAAAATCCTGTGTTTATATTTTAGGAGCTGCAAGGCTAAAACCTCATGGCCGCGCCATTGAAACGGTGACGAACACGTTATCGCCGATATCTCGCTGAAAAAGCATCTCAGACGTTTGAAGTTCTTTGTAAAATATAGATTTTAATTTGTCAAAACATGTAAAAATACAACAAAAAATCCTAGGATTATATTTCAGGAGCTATAAGACTAAAACCCCATGGCCGCGCCATCGAAACGTTGAAAATTTAGTTTTTCGCCAATATCTCGCTGAAAAAGCATCGCAGAGGTCTGAATTTTTTTGTAAAACCTAGATTTGAGTTTGTCGAAACTAGAAAAAATACAAAAAAAAAATCCTAGGTTTATATTTCAGGAGCTGTTGAACAAAATCTTTAATACATCTTTAATATCTCGATTAGGGTGACCACGGATTATTATTTACAGAGAACTTTCCACCTATTTTTATATTAGAAATGATATTATCTCAAGGATTCGAATTAAAATGAAACAATAAGGTACGTACAAAAATAATGTTATTTCTTTAAAAATCACAGATTGTTCGCTTGCACTAAGACATACATTTCTTTAAAAATCACATAAATCAGAGATTGTTGGTTTACACAAGGACATACATTTCTTTAAAAATCACATAAGTCACAGATTGTTGGCTTACACCAGGACATACATTTCTTTAAAAATCACATAAATCACAATTAAGGTATCTGTCACTCATACGCTAAATACATAATGTACAAGAGAACTTGAATTTCGCGGGCTATCATTACGGTTCCACCAATGATACACAGGAGCGAATGGAACGCGAGTGCAGCGCGGGAGACAGCCTGGCTAGGCTGTCTAACCAATCACAGCAATCCAAACACATATCCCGCCGTCGCACACCGTCAAAAGGTTATTTGCGATCAGTCGTCGTTATACTTTAATATACTTACTGTTACGAAATAATAATTATTTTTAAAGAAATGCATATCTTAGTGTATGCGAACAATCTGCTGTGATTTATGTGATTTTTAAAGAAATGTATGTCCTAGTGTAAGCCAACAATCTGTGATTTATGTGATTTTTAAAGAAATGTATGATCTTGTGTAAACCAACAATCTCTGATTTATGTGATTTTTAAAGAAATGTATGTCTTAGTGTAATCGAACAATCTGTGATTTTTAAAGAAATAACATTATTTTTGTACGTACCTTATTGTTTCATTTTAATTCGAATCCTTGAGATAATATCATTTCTAATATAAAAATAGGTGGAAAGTTCTCTGTAAATAATAATCCGTGGTCACCCTAATCGAGATATTAAAGATGTATTAAAGATTTTGTTCAACAGCTCCTGAAATATAAACCTAGGATTTTTTTTTTGTATTTTTGCTCGTTTCGACAAATTCAAATCTAGGTTTTACAAAAAAAATCAGACCTCTGCGATGCTTTTTCAGCGAGATATTGGCGAAAAACTAAATTTTCAACGTTTCGATGGCGCGGCCATGGAGTTTTAGTCTTATAGCTCCTGAAATATAATCCTAGGATTTTTTGTTGTATTTTTACATGTTATGTCAAATTAAAATCTATATTTTACAAAGAACTTCAAACGTCTGAGATGCTTTTTCAGCGAGATATCGGCGATAACGTGTTCGTCACCGTTTCAATGGCGCGGCCATGAGGTTTTAGCCTTGCAGCTCCTAAAATATAAACACAGGATTTTTTTCTATATTTTTACATTTGGTTTACAAATTCAATCTACTATTTCCCAAAATTTCAGGTCTCTGCGACTGTTAGTTTTAAAGATCTCCATGGCCGCGCGGTTCGGAGCGTTTCGATGGCGCGGCCACGTTCAAACCCTTATAACTTTTTAACCATTGCTTTGACAAATTTATGGTTTTTGGGAATAGACTTTTACATTTTTTTACAAAAACTTGGGATGGTTTTTATTTAAAAGAAACGTCATGGCCGCGCGGTCGAAACGGACACAAAATAGTATGTCAATTTGAGGTAGGTAAATTGGTTAAATAGTTTCGAAGATAGGTAACATAAAATTACTAAATCGCAAAATGCCGCCGTCCATTCACGAACCGCATTAGAACATGCTTTGTACGGACGTTTTATCCATTTACCTATAGATGGCGTTGTGAATTGCTCGTTTTCTTAAAACACAAATAGGTAGGTAGTAGGTACTACTTCGTTCTCATTCTTCGAGTTCGAAGCTGAGGTATTTCTGTTTTTGGGATATCGGAAAGTTTCAGCGATTGTTTATCATGCCTAAAAGGAAATCACAACATTCCCGTCAGACATCCCAGATAAGAGCAGATCGAGTATGCCGTACGGAAGAGTCTGCTCTTGAAAATAATCAGTGACTCTCGAGGAATAGAGAAAATATTTCGCAAGCACGCGCTGGGGAATCTAGCTCCGAGCGTTCACAGCGGCTTGCTAACCAAAGCTGGAGAACATCGTAGGTGCTCGGGAATCTAGCGCTGAACGTGCTCAGCGTCACACACAGTGATTTAAGGCAGCATGTCTCCTCTACAACAAGGGATAGGGAGTCTAGCGAAAGCGCGAGAACATCGCAGGCCCGTACTCTGGAATCTAGCGCTGACCGTGCGCAGCGTCTCTGTCTCTACAACAAAGGATAGGAAGTCTAGCGCTAAGCGCTCGCAGAGGCTCGCTAACCAAAGAGTATGACAGGCAAAGAGTATCGCAGGCCCGTGCTCGGGAGTCTAGCGCTGAACATGCGCAGCGCCTAACAACAGAAAGACAGCGGGCAGTTACAGTCAGTATACAATAAAAACAAAACCCTCCTTTTTGAAGACAGGAAATAAATCATAGCACAAGTAGGTACTAACCGAACCACACTCATAATTTCATCACAAGTTAAAATATTTACTGCCCAACGAAGTGGGCACGGGTCAGCTAGTAAGTAGGTATAATTATAAAGCTGATGAGTTTTCAGAGTCTGGCTAGACTCGTAAGACGTAAGTCTGAAACTGAAAGACCATCTAAATACATATAGTAGAGAATAGCTAAACAGATGATAATTCCAAAACAGCTGATCATCACAGCGCTAATTTTATTCGCCAATTCAGCAAAGAGCGCGCCAATAGGTACTTTGTAGAAGTCAATATTCACAATATACCCAAAAGTTCTGTAGATATTAGATCAACTTTCAGACTGTGTTATTAGTTCGATAAAGTTTATTTACACGTTTAGTAGATCAATAGTGACTACTGGTCACGGGGCATACTCGTACTAACAGTAAGTAGTAAGAAATCAACTAGCAACTTAACTGGGCAAAAGGCATTTCAGCATTTTACGGGCATTTATCGAGCGCTAATCAATGCGCTCAATATGTCCAGGGTATAAAACCAACTCTAGTTGGGGCACGTTCCATTTCGCCGGCTTCGGACGACCCAATTACAACTGCAAATAGTCCAAACCATCAGTGGTTATCAAACACAGGCTATGCTCCACTGCATCATGTGTTGAGCACGGACAATTCGGCCGCGATAGTTGAGCGGCTCATTTGCTTGCAACTACGCATCCGTGCATATGCAAGGCCTCTCTGTGGGCAATGCTATCTACGTTTTCATACAAAAAGAAACTCTCTGTAAAGCTTTCTATTAGCCGGGACACTAAAGGCATTTCCCGAAGATTTAAGATAGTCTTAAACCCCCATAGGGCTAAAACTAAGCCTCGGACTGCCTAAGCACTTAAGCAGGTTAACGAAAAATGTCACGGTGGTGCACCGGCCACGGAAAGGGTAATTGAAAGAACACTGTGGATTTTAATCTTATAAAACATCTTTATTTATGAAACCCTGTTCATAAATAAACATAACTTTCAGTGGGTAACTTATTTCTTTGCTGCTATTAATTAAGACGCAAACGTTTCTAAAGAAGTTGCCAGCATCGTCAGTTATTCAAAGTAAAACAAAGGCTTTGTGTCTGCACTGGTCTTGCTATGAAAGCTGCTTATCATACTGAAATGAATTGTACTTTACCTAGAACCAGGTTATGATAGTAAGCTTTTTTTTTTTTTTTTTTAGCGTGGTAAAATCATCAAATGAGTCCTCCAACCCCGGGCAGGGCGGGAGGGACTGTCAGACTTCTACTGACTAAAATCCACGGTGTCCTTCATAGCCTGTTATGTTCCGGGGTTACGGTAAGGGAATAATCCCGCAGGCTTTGGCCCTCTGAGAGGGGGGCCCCGTCATTATGCTGACGCTCTTTGAGGCGCGCGTGGGACACAACGCGCCGTCGACCCGGGCATGGTCCTTGGTCGGGCAGCGAGTTGCCCTTTACTCGCTGCCCGCATGCCCGCGCCTACGGTGGCCGGAGATCATCAAGCGACGTCCGTCGCCGTGGGCGCCTACCACTGCGGCTGGGGCGGAGGGAGGACGCTGTCCTCTCTCGCTCGCGGCCCGCCTCCTCCTTCACGAGCATTACTGCCTCGCAGAAGGAGCTGACCGCTTCCCACTCATGATAGTAAGCTTAAACAACAAAATAAGAAATACGGAGTAGTGCGGTACCTGTTGACACTCATGTGACTAAGAGAATAATGAGTATGAATGTTGATGGATGGAGAGGAAGAGGAAGGCCAAAGAAAAGATGGATGGATTGCTTGAGGAATGATATGGAAGAAACAGGAGTAAATGATACTGTGAGTTGTGACGTCTGATAAGGAGAATGGAAGAAACAAAGGTGTTGCACCGACCCCAAGTCAAATGGGGTAAGGGCAGCAAGATGATGACGATGAGTAGTGCGATAGTAGCACAAACTAAACGTAGCATGAACGGTATAAGTTGTAATTGGACCGATCAGTACAGTAACCATCCATATAGACCGGATTCTATCAAAAACCTGCATCTATAGGTAAGTGCCATTATTCCAACCAAGATTGCTTTTGTTTTAAAACTTGTCTGTTGCAGGCTTTTCAGCGGGTTCTGAAGGGTTGAACGGAGGTCTAAGGGTTGTTAATTAGAAGCCTTAGACTCGTTGATGAACTAGGAAATGAGGTTTACTTTTTAGAGGTTTTTAGGAGTTCGCTTATTTCAAGGGTTGTTTATTTAAGCGCAATGTGCGTGAAATGGAAAAGAGCAGTCTTAAAGCATAGGTCGGAATTAGGTAGAATTATTCATGTACAATCGACAAAGTTGAATCATGACCCATTTTGTCAATAAATCATTTGAATCCGTCAAATTGACAAAGATCAAAGTCGTTACCATGGATATGTTTGTTTACGCGAATGTGGACCTAATTGTATTTGAAAGTCTGTATGAAAATAAGCTTATGGTGGGTCATGATTCAACTGTGTCGATTGTACTTACACTGATTTCATACAGCGAAAGAACAAACTGGATATGCCCCACATCGCGGATTAATAAAAAAGTTATTTACTTTTATACAATTTATTTGTCTACTCAATCTCTGATGTTTTTATTATTATTATGTAATTTGTAATTTACTGTTTTCCAAATTCCACACGAGATTGTCTATTAGAAATCTCGTGAAGATCATTTCGATGCAAGTAGGTACTTAAATAACTATCTAATTCCGACCTCTGTTTATCAGTTACCTTATGGATCCGTCAAAGTTCTCATTGTTGGTAGGTACTATTTACATAATTATCTCTAGTACCTAGTGTATATTTACGATGGAAATTAATAAACTTTCTTGATTACTATCTTAGGTTGATCTTTATCTGTTGTAACCTATTTGCCTATCCGACTTTTTAAGATGTCCAATGGTTAATTACATAAGTACCTACATACATACTAAATTTTAGATTGAAATCATTTTTGGGCGTCAGAGAAATTGTTTCTTAGAATTATTATTGATTATGAGCAGTGTCTGCTATCTTGTAGAGCGTCTATCTTCTGTGTCGAGATCCTTTTTTTATCGTAGTAAAATCATCAAATGGCTCCCCCCATCCCAGGGCGGGGCGGGAAGGACTGTCAGACTTTTACCGATTAAAATCCACTGAGATTCTTCAATAGCCCTTTACGTTCCAGGGCCACGGTTACCTGATGCGACAGTCCTGCGACATCTTATAAAAGATTTTACAAAATAAAATGCACCTTTCTCAATTTAAAGAAATCAACTTTGAAAGCTACAAACTGCTGAATATTGCAAGGTTTATTGAATTTATCGGAACTTTTATAAACGTTTAACAGAGGGGCGGGCGGGCCGGAGAGTGGTCCGGACGCTGTCAGGAATACGAGTGTTATGGACGGAGACTCGAATGAAAAAATTAAGTAAATATTTTTTTTCAATACCACAACCACAAAAACTAGTTCATAAGAACGACTTAAAACTACCGAGAAACATTGGAAAATTAAAACTAATAACAAAAGTGCTAAATATGGTGTTTTATGTTTTAAGTTCTAATAATAGTTTGATAAAAGCAAGTGACTTTTAATACGAAACTATATTTTTCGGGAAATTCCACCACTGTTTTGAACGTGAATTGAACAACGAAATTGGAGTTAGAAAAAAATACGAAACAAGAGTATTTGAAAACACCAATTATAGGATGAACCAAGTCCAAAGGCAAAAGGGCAAAAAGCCGAATAACGGAGCCCTACTACCCTAATAGGTACTTCTTCTAAGCATGAAACCCGTAAATTCGGCCGACGTTCCGGACGTATTAACCTAAACCACTTACGGACACAAAATTAGGTAGGGACACGAAGCATAAAATAGTAACTACACGATTGGACAGTTATGTCTCTGCTCCCGAAGTGTTTTTAGAACTCACGAATACAAAAATAATAGCGAGTAGTGTTCACTCAAAAGTTTCTTACTTTCTTAAGGACCCGGGCGTACCTGCTTTGACGGACTTAGAGATTCTCAACTAATAATAACCCTTGGGACATAGCTACATCCTGCCATTCATGGAAATTTCCAAGATAGTATCCACTTCCAAATGAATCACATCACCAATAGAGACAAGAGACAATATCATTTCTAAAAATAAAGTTTCTTGAAATTTTCCCTCATTATTAAAGAATAATAAATCATTATTGATGGAGGGCAGCCTCCCACGGATAAATATATAAATAGAAAATAGAATAGTATCCAGTGATTAAATCTATACATATAACAAACGGCGTCCTTCCCGTCCTGACGCAGGTACTCACCGGACACGGTTATTACGGGAGGTTCCTGTGCCTGATCGGGCGGGAGAAAACGCCTTGGCCAAAGCCTGCTGGGGTGACGGGGCTGTCTTACCAAGTCTGGGACCCCGGAACGTAAAGGGCTATTGAAGAACACTTCGGATTTTAGTAAGTACGAGTGTGGCAGTCCCTTTCGTCCTCATTTGATAATTTTTACACGTAAAAAAACTTCCAATGAATGAAGGTTAAGGCATAATTATTCTAAGCTTTAATTTATATTGCTTGCGATTTTTTTGAAAATATAGCGATAGTTTCGACTTAGCTGCCAAATAATGAAGCGTAGGGCACATCACATCGTAAGCTTTTATTTGGAATTGCTCAAGTTAATTTTGAGTTAGGTCACAGAATATATAATAGTACCGGTATTAGTTTTATAAAAACCGGCCAAGTGCGTGTCGGGCCACGCACAGTGTAGGGTTCCGTAGTTGCCCATCAAAATACTTAAGCGAACTAACTAAACTGATTCGCTGAATTTAATTTTAAAAAGAAGAATTTTCAAAATGGGTCCAGGCGTCTTTGAGAAATCGGGGAAAATACATTAAAAAAAAAAGATTACGACGAATTGAGAACCTTTTTTTGAATTTAGTTAAAAATAGTTGACAATAAAAACCTACCTATCCCCAAAACATACCCACCTGTTATAGCTGTAAAAATAAAGTTGACAAACTTACATTTGCAGTTGAAGAACATGTTTTCCGATACATTTTGTTTAGGAAAATATGTTATTCAAGTACGTTTTATATATACACCCTACACATAACCGTTTAGCTGGTAGAGGCGGACACTCGAGTCGAGCAAAAATTAGCACTTTAAAGCTTAATATTTCACAAACGAATCTTTTTATCAAAAAATTTGTTAATGAAAGCTATCAAGATTTTTTAAAGACCTATTTCATGATACCCCACACTAAGGGGTACGCGAGAAAAAAAAAAAAAACATCCCCACTTTACGTGTACAGGAGGTACCCTAAAAAAAATATTTTAAGAGATTTTATTTTACCACTTTTTCGGCACAACAAATCCGTATATTTACACCAAATTACAGCTTTCTAGTACTGGGCGTCTCTGAGCTAAGCTGCGGACAGACGGACGGACGGACATGGCGAAACTATAAGGGTTCCTTGTTGACTACGGAACCCTAAAAAATGGTGATCACTTTAATAATTTCAATAAAATGCGCCAAAACACAAAAGTTACGACTGGTTTCCTCTTAACTGCCATAAAATGAAGTTTTAAAAAAATTGCGTAAGTTGTCATTATTGTCACCATTTGAAATACTTAGGTACTTATTTATTAGTGATGTTGCGAATATCTGATTTTTGTCATTCGCGAATGCGAATGCGGATGCGAATATTCAATTCCAATATTCGCGAATGCGAATGCGAATGCGAATATTCAGTTTTAAATCAATTACGTTTGATGATTTAGAAAATACAAAAAAAGAACACTTTTTAATGTAACTTTATAACTTATTTTAATTTTTTTTACTTCTTGACTGTAACGAAAATAGAAAAAGTATGCAGGGCGATTTTTTTAACTGGGCGTGGATGGCCTTCTGAAACTAAGAGGAATGTTGAAAAACTATGAAAGGTGTCTCGAGACCGATTTTGACGAAAACTAAAACTGCATTTTTACTTCACCAGAATTTGATCCTTGCTCCAGCTGGTTCGATTCCTGGCCAGGATTACTGATTCTTCTAAAAACCAATGATGCCGTTTTAAAATCGGCCTCGAGTCTCCTTTCAATGTTTTTCGATATTCCTCATAGTTTCGGATATAGCCATCTACACCCCGTTGAAAAATTCACCCTGTATAAGAGTAGTTCTAAGAGTGGCGTCAGTGAAAGAAAAACAGACAGAAACAAGTTTATCTTAGCATGGTCATATTTATGATTAGGTAATTGTTGTGATTGATTTGATGAACATTAATGTTGATGAATGGCGAGATAAAGGCAGATTGAACATAAGATGAATGGAGAGGATGACAAAAGATAAGAATGAATGGAGTGTGTGGAAGAAGCAGTACCAAATATTGGTATTTTTTTAGTCGTTCGTATTCGCAAAATATTCGCATGAATTTTGCGAATGCGAATGCGAATGTCTAAAAATATGCGAATATCCGCATGATGCGAATGCGAATGCGAATATTCGTAACATCTCTATTATTTATGATACTAGTGCGGTAAGTTGGTTTTTACAAACGAGTAGACGAATGTTAGCCCGAGACGATTATGCAGTACATTAAAATTAATGCTATCTGTGTCAAAGCAGAGGGAAAATTGGAAACTTTCAGGTTATTTATTTTTTAAATAAAACAAAACTTTTCAAAATATACATTAATAAAATAACTAAGTGAATCAGTACTTGGATTGTCCCCAAGCTCTATTTACAATTTGCAGACGAATCCTCACCAAAAAAAAAAAATGTTTTCGTAACTTGGAACCAGGTAGAACCGGGTAACCCGGTTCCGACCGCCTAGGGAACCGATTCTGCACATTCTAGAACCGTACCCGATTTTACATGCCCTAACCCTAATAGAGTCAATATCGAACTTATTATTAAGGTGAACTGCCTTGGATTATATCCACACAATTTGGAGCATTTCATTTTAAACAGCACTCAGTAAAAGTTCACATTCACTGATTGGATGAAGCCTTGTTTGGCCTATAATATAGTGGGAAAATTTAAGGTCTTAACTGGCCTAATTTTTAACACATTTTTTGGTCCACAGGTATTAAAATATCTCCAAATAGAACGAGGTTGCCACTAAGGTTCACATTCCCAGTAAGTTTTTTTTTTCGTTTTTACCAGAACTGCAACAGCGTCTTCCGGCGACCTTTATTAGGTCGTCTGTCCACCTTGCTGGAGTGAGTCCCATTATGTCGAGCCGAAAACCTTGTCTCGCTTCTATTACCCCTACGTCGAGCTTAGTTTTCTGTCCCGTTTCTATTCCCTTTATGTCGAGTTAATTTAGCACGCTTCTACCTTTAAGTCGAGTTTAACTAACTATATCATATTTTAGAAGTACAGTCACGTCCAATGAAATGTATACATGCACATAATTTAGAATCAATTTTTACACAAAAAAGGTACCCCAACAAGGATAGTTTAGTTTTAAGGATATTAAGAATTTCAATGATGGGTCCTCTGGACTTGTTATGATTTTATGCCATTGGCTTTTATTTTACATCCCTGACTGTACCTAGGTACCTACTTGTTTACCAAACTCGACTTATATGTAATAGAAAGCGTAAAATATCAATACTTTGGAGAACAATAGACTTCCAGACTCGACATAACGGGACTCGACATAAAGGGAATAAATCATAATATTTTTCCGAGGAGAATTGAGGAGACCGAAGTTGTCCATTTTTTCACCCAGTTGAACCAAGTGGAATAAACCGTTTAATAGCTAGGGTAGTTAGGTACCTAGCTCGGTAGGTACTGTAGGGATCGGCGTGTGATTTCTTAATAAAAAGAATATTTTAGCGAATTAAAATTATATTCATTGACACACGCATCACAACTTGTTTTTCTTCTAGAACGTACTACACAATTCTACGTCTTTATTTTAATATTTAAAATCATTGAGCGGCTTGATCCAGCCAGCGCTTACAAAACTCGCAGAGGTTAGTCCTCAGAGTAAAACCTCTACATGAGCTACGCCCACCCTTAGAAATAAAAGTACAGACGTAGTTCTCTTAAGAACAAGTCTTTTATTTCTTAAATCCGGCCGCTCAAATGCCTACCTATACCTATCGCAATAGCCTTATCGCATGATGACGTCAGCGTAATTATAAATATGATGCGTGTGTCAATGAATATAATTTTAATTCGCTAAAATATTCTTTTTATTAAGAAATCACACGCCGATCCCTACAGTACCTATACTAGGTATTATAGGTTTGGTCTAGACTTTACGATTTGGAATGCTGTTATTTTTAGACAACATGTTGTACCTACTGGCACTTTAATAACAAAAAAAGTACGCACAATAAGATTCCAAACAGAATTTGTTTCATGAAAATTATTTTGTCTTAAAAAACGGATAACCTATTTTTTTACTTCACAAGTATTTCGGGGATTTCAAATACTTTAGTCGAAACGTACCAACGTCTTAACATTCTCCTCAGACAAATCGATTCGTTTTAGGATTATAAAATATCGATTTCTTTTTAAAAAACGGCTTATTCCCGTCACACAAAAATTGGACAGTGACGTATATTAACAGTAAATCTCGCCGGGACTTGTCTTACAAATCCCGGCTGATCACGACCAGGATAAAGGCAGTGTTACCAACACTCAGAAATATTTATTCCTTAGGTCCGGTTCAAAAACCCAAAATAGCCGCAAATACAGGAAAACCCCCTAAAAATAAAAGAATAAAAATAAAGATTGCAAAAAAAAACGTTACATAAAATTACGTAATATCTTCTCTATCATATAAAAATGAATGTGTTGCTAAGCACATTATCTCGAGAGCAGCTAAACCGATTTTGCTAATTCAATTTTATAATATTCCTTAAAGCACGAGGAATGTTCTTACGAAGAGAATTAATTAAAAAAAATGCCTGAATAGTCTTACAACAGCACTTTTCTATAATATTCTTATACAAATTCGTAATGGTAATAATACTCAAAAGTCGTACGAACTTTGCCGGGCCAGTTATTTTTTAATAAAACTGGATGTCTGTCTGTGGTATATATTTTTTTCTGTCTAGATTGTGCTAGAGTTTATGCTTTATCAACTTTTTTTCTTTATTAAAACAAATAAGACGATTCAGAAAACCCCTAAAATAAAACCCTCAAAAATATAAAAAAAAATCCTCTAGAAAAATCCCAAATCACTTATTTCACCCCTAAATCTGGGCGATACCCCTAAGTTGGTAACATTGGATACAGGACGAAAAAAGAGAAAGTAACAGTTGCCCTCTCTGTCAGATATACACAGTCGGTGAGTTGCGGGGTAGGCGTGCGGGGGGCGTGAGTTTCATCGGTATCGCTCGGCACTTCGGCAGTCGGCTTGAGCAGTCACCGCAGCGCGTGTCTCGTTTGTTCAGTCGTTCGGTAGCCTGAGCAGGGGCACGTCGCGCCGCGCGTTATTTTAAATTCGATCGGCATCCCATGTAAGTGCGATGGACGTGCTTCCAAGTGGCAACCTCTTCCGGGAGCTGCAGGACGTCACGGACACCGGCTACTTCGAGTGGAAGCTGTCGCTGGAAGACTACTGGCAACAGGTATGTGCTGGGCGGTCTGAAGTTACCACAGCACCTAGCTAAGCGGTCTGGCGGTTTGGCGATCTCGTTAAAGCTGAGCGCAATTGTTTAACAATTCGAATTCGTGCCGGGTGACATGACAGCAGTGGTACTGCGCCTGCGTAATGGCGGTCGGTCGATGTTCATTCTCTTTAGCCTGGAAATGCGTTATGTGTAAGGCTCTGCGTATTTTACATCGTTTCGAGTGGTTAACATTCCTTGTGCGGTTACGCCATTACTAAAAATAAAGGTTGTGGCTGTTAGCAGAGCGTCCCGGTGCGTGAATCCGCCTGTTGGTACAACTTGTTCGAATAAGTTTCATATTTGGCGCGAGCATTGGTTCGCGGAAGTGGAGCGTGGACCGCGGGATCTGTTGTTGTGTCACCGGGACTGCGGGAGGACTCAGGACGTTCACTCTCGACGACACGGGATCAATCGATATTATTCAGTTTCAATTTCCTCCTACTATATTTTATCCAACGCCGCATTCCTCAACTGTTATTTATAGTTTGTTTACGTTATAAACTTGTGTTTTTGTTTTGTGTTGATTACTGTGCATTTTATCTGAGTTTTGTGTTTATGTTACTGGCTAGTTGCTTTTATGATGCAATGCTATAGTTTTAAAATATATTTCATACATTTTTTTTTGCATTTAAAAAAAAATATTGTTTTTATTTGTGTTTTATGGATTCATTACGTCTCGTGATGGTTTCCAAGCCTCTCGATACAAGTCAGTCGTTTACGTGTCATAATTATTAATTAAGTAGGTATATGTCATCTAGTAGCGTGTCTATTGCGATAATTTCCTTACAGCTCTGCGTGAGTGTACAGTCAGGGAACATGCTTATTGAGCAGATTGACATTAACTGAAATTATCCGCGTACCTATTTGGTCGCCATAATTCTCATTCTTCTTCTGTCATAAAATGTACCTACTAATGGAAATTACTATGTCAATCAGCCATTATCAGGAATTTATTCAGAAATACAATGCTATCTTGTGTGTTAAACTGTTAATCTTATAATCGCAATGTTATTCAAACAAAACAACCATAATCGTTTCGTTTGTTACTACAGAAACAGTAATTCCTCCAATTCAATATACATAGGTTCGTAGGTACTGTAGCCTTGGAATTATATACTGTAGAAAATCATTGAAGTCTCAAAACAAAAAAACCGGAGTTGAAAATCTTAATGTTCTCTTTTCCCTCAAAAGTGAGAACGCTTCAAAACTAACCCCCTAACCCCCACTTTTACAAACACGAGCATTATTGTCTCTATCGGGCATTGAAACTTCAATCGGCGACCCTTGCGTCACCCATCACTGAGTCACTGGGCTTACAATCAGATTTATTCCAAGAATAACTTGTAGGACAACTAAGGACCAGTTGTTTGGATAAACCACGTCTTCTTAAAATTCATGAAAAAATATTTTAATTAGGTATTGGTTTACTAAACTACATACAACACGCCTTCAGACACAGTTTTTAGACGAGAGTAGTACCTAGGTATTCGATCGACAGAATATTCTTAAAGATTCTAACTCAAAACATTTATTTTAATTTGACCATTACACGCACTTTAGAATTGTCAAAAACTAAGTGAACGAGATCGAAGAAACAGACATCCGTTCATCCATCCTCACAAACGTTCATATTTCTAACATTATTAAAGATAAGAAGTAAAAATAGTAGGAATATATCCCGAGATACCCAGATATCTAAGATAGAACAATATTACAGCATCTGCGGACGATAGCGGAAGCAAGCGGGAAGACTACAGGTGCATGCAGTTATCCGACCATCTGGAATAATGCTCTCATCAACTTTTACGATGTAAGAAAAGAGAGAAGACTATTTTAGGAAGCGTTTGGTAGCTCAAACCACATCGTATCGATATACCTACTCGTGCTACCGAAATTAATATTATGTCTCAGTCTTAATCCCGTTATATTATATCTGTAACCAATCAACAGCCGACTTTTCAAGTCTTTATGATCATCAGCAACCGTCATAGGAAATGGTTCAAGTTATTGATACTTACATTATTAATTTACAGCAATATTTTCTTATTGAAGGTCCATTATCTTCTCAAACTAACTCGTTATACATAATCAGCCTGTAATTTATTTATTTATATAGATAAATGTATAGGTATATACACAATTAAACAGACGGAAGTCTAAAAAATTGTATACATAAAAAGGAAATTATCATTAGGCCAGAAAACATCGAGAGATCTACTTTTCCAGAACTACGCTACGTCGGCATGTAGAGTCAGTAGGAGTTATACATATTTCTAAAGGAGGGTGATATGCATCTGATCTCGGAACAAGACCTCCCCCATCTATCTCAGCAACATTAACAAAGCTGATGCTATCTGACACCAACACAACATCCAACTTACCTCCATACGCGTTAAAAACCTCATTCCTCTCAGTCAGCCCCACAAATAGCTAGAAAATAACAATAGTAATTTAAGAAATCGTTTGATGTGCGATTAGGATTTAAATTTAAATCACCAACGATCATCACTGTACTTTTTAAGTTATCAATAATGGTTTCTACTTTTTGAAACCATTGCATATAAATTTCAACGGAAGCTCTAGGATGAATGTACACAACGCAAATATAAAAGGTTACACAGTTAGTCGTGCAACGAGCCCATAGGTCTTCACCAGAAGGAGTCTCCATATCTGAGCAGCGAATCATCGTGATACCTGGCCGCGCGGCGAGCATTACACCACCTCCGACACCAGTGCTGCGGTCACGATGCAATACGCTCCATCCGTGGATTGTTTACCTCATTGTCCAGGACTGAGTTAGTGAGGAAAGTTTCAGTGTCAGCAATGACGTCATTTGAGAGGGTCAAAAGATTATTTCTGAAGAAACAAAGTTTAGTGTTCAAACCTCTAATGTATTGATACAAAACGCTTATAACCTGGTGGTAGGGCAAAGACTTATGATTGCGGATGTAGGGTTCTGTTTGGTTGCCAACGAAAAAACCATTCCTTTACTCGTGTATTGGCGGGCCAAGTTTCAACTGCAGTGGCTTTTTCAAAAAATTCTATAGGTACTCCAATTTTATAGGACTTATAGTCTCCTTTAGGTTTAAGTTCCTGAACAGTGAAATTACCCTCAGGACACAAACCTTTCTGGAAAGACAGAATTTCGGCGGCCGCAGACATCATATTCCACAAGTGAATAAATTTTCGAAGTTCCATATTTTAAGGGGGTTGTCTTTTATTTTTTTTTTTATTTATTTATTTATATTCAGGCTACATTGGCCCATAGACAAATACCTTACAAACTAACATACATAATTTTATAAAAACAACTTGTGTTAGTATATAGAAACTTAAGCCTATGTTAGTAAACACATCACTTCACTGTGCACTAGTCGTTGGCTTTTGGTCCAGCAGTACCAAAAATATAATTCTGTTTGAATTTGCGTTTCCGCACCTCTACCCTTTCATTTTTTGTAGTATCTTCATTGCGGTCACTTGCAGGAACTGTAGCAGGATTAGGAAGGCAGGGAGGGGAAGTTGTGGATGACAAATTGGAGTTCGATTGATCTTCTTTAACATGCACGGAAATGGTATTCGAAATTGTCTTTGGTTTATATTTCCCATGTGGGCTTTGATCTTCTTCTTCGGTCTTCTCCTTTGAATTAACTATTTCAGAATACAGTTGAGGTGTCTGTGTAGTAACAGGTTGGGTAAGCATAACATGACAGGAACTGCAAACAGGAGATTGTTCCAATTTAACAAGCTTTTCATTGCACGTATCAATTTTCCGCGTGCATTCAGTGAGCGCGATGTGATAGTGTCCGATAATAGTAACGGCATCAGTAAGCTGTTCCGTAAGAATATTTAATTGCTCCCGTAGTTGCTGCATTTCTAAACTTATATGAAAGGGCAAATCTTCCGGAGAGAGCGGTGGTGGATGGCTTTTAATTCGAGCAGATACATGTTTCATAGTAACTGGTGTGTTTACTGAAATTAGCAGATCATTGGAAACAGTAATTTTTTTTGCTGCATAACATTCAGGACATGTCCAAGTAGCTCGTTCTTCAAGCGTAAGCTGACGGTTATTACACGTGTAATGGTAAACTTTAGAGCATTCAGCTATCGCACATTCAAGAAACGCATCACGGGTGATGCGTTTCTTGAATGTGCGATAGCTGAACAATTCAGTATTGCATGCAGGGCACATCATTTTGCTGCTTTTTAAGTAATGTTTCCACTGTTGGGTCTTAGGGCCCACTTTTCCCTTCTGCGAGAGACTAGCCAATTATAGGTAATCCACCGTCCCGAGAAATGAAGTAAGTCCTTTGTAGACCATCGGTATGAGCATGAACAATCAAAAAATTTGAATTACGATTATGACCCGCCGTAAGCTTATTTTGTTATAGACATTCACATAAAATTAGGTCCTCATTCGCGTAAACATACATATCCATGGTAACGATCATGATCCTAGTTTTTTGACGGATTCAAACGGTGTATTGTCAAAATGGATCATGTCCGTTGTGCTTACTACCTAATACAACCTACTACTAATAAACGTATCAATTCTCAGTTGTTAAGGCTTCAGTCTTGGTTTGCACAAAATAGAATCGCGTTCAGCCAGTCGATCGTACGTCAAATTTCGGGCTCCCTTCCCGCAACTCCCCGCATACATCCTGCCTACTGAATTATTATAAAACAATTTTGATGCGGTAAGAACATTGCTCTACTAAGGATTATTTAAAAGGAGTTATAGAAATTGTTGCATAATAAGGAGTTTTAATATGACTTGGTTTGTAATAATACGAGTATCACACAAGTGTTTTAATAATAATAATAACAATCGTGTTTAACTAATTAAATCTAAAAAAAAAAGGTCAGTGCAGCAGTGATGCTGGCGAAGGAAGAGGCGGGACGCGTGAGAGAGAGGACAGCGTAAACCTTACATCCCAGCCACAGTGGTCATGGTCATCTCTGGCCATCGTAAGCGCGTAATGGGCGACTCGCTGTCCGACCATGGAGCATGTCCGAGTCAAGCGCTCTTTGTATACCCTTGTAAACCGAGAACGTAAAAGGCTATTGAAGAACACCGTGAATTTAAGTCAGTACAAGTCTGACAGTCCCTTCCGCTTGGCCTGGGGTGGGAGGACTCATTTGATGATTTTACCATGATAAATAAAATAAATATTTAAAAAAACAAAAAAACCCAACTGCGTAAAAAAACTAAAAAGAAAGAAACAAGCCCAGTAGTTTAGAATTCACTCATTCACACTCACAGTCGGGGCCCATTCAAATTACATATACCAATCAAATCATCCCAAGGGGCCCCGACTGTGAGTGTGAATGTGTGAATTCTAAACTACTGGGCTTGTTTCTTTCTTTTTAGTTTTTTTACGCAGTTGGGTTTTTTGTTTTTTTAAATATTTATTTTACTTTACTATTTTTAGTTTTTGTTAGCATTTATCAGTCCAAATTAAATTGAAACATATAAGTTATATATATATTTTGGTAAACCATTTTTAAAATCATTTGATTTGTCACCCCACTTGATAGAATGTGAGAGATTAAAAAAAATATATTTTTAGTTCGGAACCCTTTGCACGCGAGTTCGACTCGCACTTGGCCAGTTTTATGTACCCAGTGACACTCTCACGTTTAAGACGAATCTAACGACACCTCTCAAGTTAAACTCCATCAAGCCGTTTAGGCTGCAGAGCAACACAAAGAAATATACATACATACATACATACACTCGAAAAACATAACCCTCCTGGCGCAGTCGGGTAAAAAAAGTTATGGGCCATGCCCGGGTCGACGGCGCGTTGTGTTCTACGAGCGCCTCAAATAGCGTCAGCATGATGACGGGGTCCCCCTCTAGAGGGCTAAAGCCTGCTGGCGTCGCGGTACTTATCTCATTACCGTGACCCCGGAACATGAAAGGGTTATTTGAAGGACACCGTGGATTTTAGTCGTAGGTCTTTATGAGTCCCGTCCTTACCATACTCGTTCAGGAGTCAGTCAAGGTTCAGTACTTGGACCTCTCTTTTTTAACTTAATGATTAATGACCTACCTGCAGTAATTCGAAGGGCCAATTGCCTTCTGTATGCTGACGACTTAAAACTCTTTTACGAGATCAAATCTGAAGAAGATTGCATCGCTCTTCAATCAGATGTAGATGCAGCATACAGGTGGAGCGTAGAAAATAAAATGGAGTTTAATGCTGCTAAATGTCACGTCATGACTTTTGGTCGAATGCGACACCCAATAAAATTCACGTACAAATTAGACAGCAATGCTATTATAAGAACTGATTCAATGAAAGACCTGGGAGTCGCATTTGACCAAAAGCTGACTTTTCACGAACATATCATATCTGTTTCGAAAGAGTCTTATAAACGCCTGGGTTTTGTACTAAGGAACTGCCGGGATTTCCAAAGTGCTCATGTTATTAAACTCATTTTTGGGACCTTAGTTCGAAGCAAACTTGAGTCCAGTGCATGTGTATGGAATCCGTACGAGAAGAAGTATGCGCTTATGTTGGAGAAAGTCCAAAAAGCTTTTCTAAGATATTTTTATAAAAAGTTGAATGGGTATTATCCTTACTTATATCCAACGAAATTTCTGTTGGGGTCTTTAGGTTTCAACTCTTTGGAGGTGAGACGGTCGTTTGATCAGATGATTGTAACATGCAAGGTTTTATTGGGGAAAATTGATGCACTGAATCTCCACGATCAAGTCTGCAGGTTGTTTGTGCCAAATAACTATTGTCGTGGTAGACGGCACAGATTGCTGGCGGTTCCACCGTGCCGTACCGTTGCTCGGTCAAACTCCCCTCTACCAAGATCACTAAGAGATCTCAATGCTCTCCTGGACTCAAACCCAGATTTTGATTTATTTGCGGATGAATGGAAGTTGTTATTGTTGGAATGTTTGTCTTTTTGTGAGAAGAATGCATGAAAGTATGGTAAAAATTGTTAAAATGTGTATAATGTAATATGATTAAATAGTATAATTGGCTTCGGCCGTTCTATTTAATGTAATGTTACGAGCTGGGTATTGGGATAAATTAATTAACACCAATTAAAACCAAATAAACTTTAATCACACATGAATCACAAACTAAAATAAACACTTAACACTACTCAACACTTAAACACTTATACACACTCTTAATCACACGTAAAAGTCACTTAGAGATCGCTTGTTCACTTCGAGTCGCCTCGATCGTAGTCAAAACCAGACTGAGTCAGGTTGGTGATCGACGCCCTTTTTATACCCCGGCCGGACCCACTAGATGTTTCTAGAAGGTGGTCGAATGTTCTGGAAACATCCATAGACTTCGACATAGTCCCATACCTTCTGGAACATTCCAGAACCATCTCGAAACATCTAGAACAGGGTAGAATTTTCTAGAAATTTCCTGACCGATCTTTAGTAGAATTGTCGAGAACCTTGTGGAACTTTCGAGAAGATTATAGATAGGTCTCGCAATTCGATCGACGTAACAGTAATAAATAAAAAAATAAATAGTCAGTACAAGTCTGACAGTCCCTCCCGCCCTGGCCGGGGTACCACAGTAACATCCAAGGACTGCACTCCTTGTCATAGGCACAGTCCATTACCACCTGGAGACAGAGTAACCAACGCTATTGTTCCTTGCTGGATTTTAATGAAGGAGCAATGTTAGCGAACGTGAATGTGAGACAATAACTTGCTATCGTTAAGCAATTTGAAAAACAGGTTCAAACGATTTTCGACCTTATTGACATTTATGCAAAAACCGGATTTTAATGAAGGAGCAATGTTAGCGAACGTGAATGTGAGAAAAAACAAACTAAATTTTAAATGTCAATAAGGTCGAAAATTGCTTGAAGCTGTTTTTTTAACTTGCTATCGTTAAGCAATTTAAAAAACATGTTCAAACGATTTTCGACCTTACTGACATTTATGCAAAAACCGGATTTTAATGAAGGAGCAATGTTAGCAAACGTGAATGTGAGAAAAAACAAACTAAATTTTAAATGTCAATAAGGTCGGAATTCGCTCGAACCTGTTTAGTTACATCTCCATATCTCTGCTATATAGTATAATTATAATGTCCTCAGGACTACATTATGTTAACTTTATTTCAACAGAATCGGTTTACAACTGAAAATTCTGTAGGAAAATTGACAATTAATTCCTTTTTTTCTACCCAAGCATATAGGCCGCGTTTAGTTTTGATATTTAAATGGGACCAACTTTCAGATACACTAATATACAACAAAAAAAAATGAATTTTTGAAATTGGACCACGCAAGAAAAAGTAATGAATGGTCATAAATAAAATATATATATATATATACATGTCGAATTGAGAACCTCCTCCTTCTTTTCCGTCGGTTAAAAAAAATATTTTAATTTAATAAAGTAGAGCAACCTGAGATGCGTAACTGTGCGTAATCACCGTTAGAGCGAGAGGAAGGTGCGAGCGAGAGGGACCAATAAAAATTCGTCGTGGACCTCACGTCCGATCGCTCCGGCCGTCCACCGGCCACTAAGGAATTTCTCTTGCAATTCTCGTTTATAATCACTTTTTGAGAGGTTATTTGAGATAATTTTTTATTGTTGAAAAAAAGCGCTTTAGGTAAAAGTTTTTTTTTTGTATTTGCTTTATTGAACAGTTGGCATCAAAATAATCTAAATATTACATACCTACGATGCATAGTTCTTATGAAAAAAACTATTTATTAAGAGATAAAATCCGAGAATTTTGATGATATTCTGCCATCTTAATTTAGAAAATGAAAGATAAATATAAAAAACTAATCAGCGCAGTTTGAAGACGAGGATATTGCGGTCATTATGCGCTGCTCAGATTTTTAAATTAATTCTTCATTGTCTCAGATTGAGTGCACCAACGTAACTCGAAATGACGTTGGGCAGGAAAGAGCTGATTTGAACGCTTGATTTACCGTATATAATCCACTTAAATCAACTTAAAAAAAATAACTAGCTGTTACTTATATTATGGTTATTTATGTGCAATAATAATATTTCAAGCTATTGCACTATTTTGTTCAAAAATCACAAACAAAGTTACGCAAATAATTCGGCGCGAGTGAATTTTACAAGACCTGAGCCTTAAGTCTTATAAATTCACGGAATGCACCTATAATAAGACAGTAGGCAGCGGTACTTGAAGGGAAACTCCAACGACTTTGAATAGGTTTATTAACAACTTAGTTACGACATTCACTATTACATGAATATTGGGACAGCAACCATCTTAATAATAAAATTTGCGAGACGCCTTCAGCGTTCAGCACCAGAAATCAGAATGCCCGCTCGGGCACCAACTCCTGACCAAGAATCCCGCCGTAAGCGAAAATCCAGCGCTCTGATTGGCTCGCGACACGCCACGTCGGTCTCACGATCCAAACAGAGAGCCCCTTCATAGGATATTGACTCGTAAAAATCTGGAACCTAACAATCGTCCGTCCTGACATCGTGTGCGTCCCTGCACACGACACCAGGTGGTAACCTAACAATCGGGTATCTTGGCCAGTAGCTTTAATAACTTTACGTCAAAAAGTACAATGACAGTATTACGAAATTGACAACTTTCAATTATCTGATCGGTTGTGAAAGAAAAACTAAACTAAAATAAATGTATGTAGACTAGGCGCTAGCTTAAACATAATAATTAAAAAGAAAAGAAAAAGATAAAACACCAGCATAAGATTCACTGGAATTAAGTACAGTCAACACAAGTGATCCATTAATTGCGTCACTAAACAATTTCACAAACACAAGTGGTAATATTTTGATTAAAAAAGAATAATAGGGTTGTCTATCAGATAATCTTGATAATTAACAATAACAATTTTAGCAACATTACAAGTAACAAGGTCCGTCAGCAATCGATTTGCTGGTAATAAATGTAGTGAACCCAAACGATCGATTAATTGGGTCAAAAATAAAAACCAAAGTCACGACCGATCGATTATGTCGTGCTAAAATATGCATACGAGTATTCTGAACGATCGATTAATCAGAATACTATTATTCCCTGAACGATCGATTAATCAGGGTGCCCTAACCTCCTGAACGATCGATTAATCAGGATGCCTATCGACGCCAGTACGAGCCGATCGATAAATGCTCATAGTGGCTGCCGTAGGTCTTGCCTTGACACTCGTTGCACCAAGCCACGATCCGATCGATTCTCGCGTACTTGCTCTGTAACAACGAATTATATCTGCGTAAGTAATTGTTCACACATTCCATGCAACAAGGTAAGGATATTTTTCTACTCAATATACTGCCAGAATCATCAATGTCACTATCAGAACTCTCATCGATATCATTATCATTGACCTCTATGGCAGTCACATGAATCCACGGCTTCATGCGATCTGTTCTGTGTGTCAACAAGGCCTGGTATCGGGGCTACAACATAACGGTCCCTGCCTACAGTTTTCTGTAGAGTGTTGTTGAGTCCCCATTGGACTCGCCCAAGATGACTGTCCCGGCTCTTTTCACCATGTTTAATGCTCAGTGCCTTAAGGGAATCGAGAATCGTGCGGTTATACAGCTCGACCTGTCCGTTAGACCTAGGGCTAGAAACCGCATTTGGTACATGTTTGATTCCCTTATCTAAACAGAACCGTTTAAATGAATGCGAGGTAAAACAACTACCACGGTCGCTTATGAGTCGGTCAGGGTTTCTAAACATACATAAAATATCTTCTAGAGCCCTAATTGTGTTTTGGGTATTCGTGTTTCTTACAGACCTGAGGAAACAGAATTTTGTGAAACCGTCAACAATCAACAGTAAAATTGTTAGGTTCAGAGTGGGGTTCGTCTTTTCCAGTATCTGCAACACCTCCTCAAGACGTTCAAGACACTGCTAAGGGTTTTTCCCATAATTAAGGACGTGATCGATGTACGCGGTTGCCTTATTAAATCGTGCCGGTCCCAGTATGGTATTGATCATCCGTTGGAAAACGGCAGGCGCATTTGCTAAGCCGAACGGCATACGGTTGTATTCGTATTGACCGTCTGGCGTAACGAAGGATGTCAAGTGTTTGCTTTGCTCAGAGATTGGCACTTGGTAGTAGCCAGAAGCAAGATCAAGAGTTATGAAACAGGATTGACCAGAAGGTCGTGCCACTTCATCCTATAATATGATAATAGGCATAGGATACCTTTCCTTAATCGTCATTGAATTCAGCATACGATAATCTACGCACAGCCTTGAGGAATCATCTTTCTTTCGTACGAGTAAAATAGGACTAGCATAATCCGAAACAGATTCTCGTATCACGCCAGCATCCAACATTTCTCCGACCATTGAACACACCTTCTCCCGTTCGCGATGTGATAACCTGTATGGACGATAAACAACTGGACATTGACTATTGAGTTCAATTTTCATCTCTGTAACACTGGTACATCCTACCTCCTTCAACGAAGAAGCGAAGCAATGCTGATACTTCTGCAACATGTTCATTAAGTCTTTCCTGATCTCTGCAGGAATCCCCTCACCAACGCAGACCTTAGTTTCGTCGAACCTCCGACTATCTACAATCTCTTTAGATCGCTCATCAGCAATCCTATTCACCACATCAACTATTTCAGCACGGCAGAGAACCTGTGTTCAGATGAAATGTGGCAGGATTCAGAACAGGGCAAGACCATTATGTTGATTTCACCGTTTATCGAGCGATGAAGTCCACCGTTGATGATCAGCAGCTCGTTAGTTTTCCCTGCAATACTACTCCTCAGAAGGACATCGCCACTAAAAACGGAGTGAGCCTTTACTTTAACGAAGGCCGGGCCATAGCTACGACCGACTTGCCAGGATAAAACTTCACTAAGGCGACCATCGTCGGCGAGCTCTGAACTAGGTAATTCTTTCCCGATATCGAAAAACTGCAATCTGTTCTTGTCCTTATAAACCGATATATGTGACTGCTCCGTGAAAGTCTGCCCCATAAGCTCAGGGACCTCCAGCAGGTGATCATCTACGGCTTTGCATGTCACTCTAGACTCTACCCCATCAATGATCATTTCAAGATTTAAGTTCCCTAATGACTGAACTACACTATTCCCAAAACCCTTCATAAGTGTAGGGATGTTGTCGTGCGACAGACCTACTCCTTAACAACAGATTCCTTAATGAGAGTAACGTCGCTTCCGAAATCTACAAACGCCTGGAGTTGAGAGAGTAGAGTTCAGAATTGTTGATTCTTATTTTTTCAAAAACTTTGCCCCGGGATTATTTACGCTCGCGCTTTCTTTTATAAAATGGATTTACATAGTTTTCTGCACTGCACCACCCGTGTTAGTTACCTTATCATCAGATTTGACATAGCACTTTTCGGAGGTGTGACCAACTTTATTGCAACGCGTGCACTTCACCAGCGGCTTAGGGCAGTGCAAGAAACTATGACCCTTCTCCTTGCAGTTATTAGCATAAGTATTTAGACCAGGGACGTGATTCGGCCTAACATCAATTTTCGGGTTCGCTGCGGAGGCGGCGGATGAGTTGTCAAAATTCCTATTCCTATTATAAGAACGATCTGGACCGGATTGGTTGTAATCCCTATTACTCATCAAGTACTGTAACAGCTGGTCTGGATGGGTGCACCGAAGTGCCAAGGCTCCCGACCTAAGAGTCTTATCCGTAATGCCGTGCATTATACATTCTACCGCACGGGCGCTCGCTATCTCGCATTGGTTCACTAAACTTAGCTTTTCGTAATAGTACACCTCAATAGATTCATCGTACCTGCTTTTCCTCTTGATCATGTTTTCCAAGGTCTGCCCATAATTCTGCTCACATGGGAATGCACCAATCAACTTCTCTTGCCATTCAGGCCACGTGTACAGTATAGTATTCAAGCTTTCGTACCATGTTTTGGCCAGACCTTGCAACTTTTGCATAGCAAAATGAGTTATGGTTCTTTCATCCCACCCGTACACTGTAGCGCACTCATTGACTTTTTTCAACCATACGTCCATGCGCTGATTCTTGGACGAAGGGTCAAAGTTTGGTAATATGTTTTTATGATCAATTTTCTGCAATGGTTGTAAAGCGCTCTGGTTCGCGGGGGGTAATGCAAGACCATCCCTCAATTGTTTAAACAAATCGAATAAATCTCTTTTTCATAAAGAAGGGCTACATGACCGGTCAATCCGTTCGTGCCGTTGTCCCCGCTCGACGTGACGCTCCGCCCGTAGACCAGCATCCCGACGACGCCTCGCCTCGGAAGTGCTCCGTCGTTGACTGTCTGCCCGTAGCTCGCTGATGCGTCGCGATGCGTCGCGCAGATTTTCCACGGTGCGCACGTGTTCACGTTCCCGTCGAACTTCCTCCTCCAGCATCCGTAGTCGCTCACGTCGCAGCTCGACATCCGGTTCCGGCCTACTACGGCTGGGGCTCCGACTTCGAAGGCGACTTCGGCTCTGGGTGGCAGAGTGGGTGTCCCTCCGACTCGGTTTTGCGAGCCTTCGTCGCCCCGGAGGCTGCGACATTGCCTGAAATCTCACGTCCACGGATTTGAGAATCTAATTTGAGGTCTAACGCATTGGGAAATCAGGTTAAATAGGCTTTGGTAGTTCTCATTTGGGTAATTAGTGTATAAATTAGAAGGCCAGAGACAAGGGTAACTAAAAAACTATATAAGTTCAAGACATCTGTACAGTTAAAAATATTTCCTAATACAAATCTAGAACAGTACCAGTTCTGGTTACAATAAACATTCATACTTGCTGGTTGGCAAAAGTATCCGGTCATGGTCCGGCTTTACTAGTTAATACAAGGTGTCATTATTCACACACAAAATATCTTTGTTCATTACTTGGAACGTACTACATATAAACAATGTCGTAAGCAGATTATCTTGCTGGCCGGTGCGTGCGATTGCGCCCGCTTATAATGTATGCTTTAATCCATGTTATGAATAGTAAGTTTTAAGTTGTATTATCACGCTGTTATTACAAATGGTACAAGTAGTGTTCGATTTTGAACATAAAAATCCTTTACTTATTTTCAACATGACCTCATAATGATGAAATTGAATCACGATAGAAATTGGGATGTTATTAAAGTCAAAGTATTCACAAGGTATGTCACCTCTAAAATAATAATCATGAGAAATTAATTAAACATTTGGAATATGTAATTTCAACCGAAGTTGCTCAACAAAATTAACAAAAATATTTATCGCAATAGAGTTTTTATACTTACAAGAAAACTCAGGAAGTATAGGTAATATATTTTCCCATTGAAAAGAAATACAAGAGTTAGGACACTTGAATGCGTTCCTAGTTAAAACCAAAGAAACAATAGATATGCATGTGCAGTTGTGCACTAAGAAATGTTTTTGAATCACAATTTATTGTTGATGCATCCATCCTTTTTATTTTATATCCGACCAAAAATATAAGTAAAAAGGCAATATTAACTAATAAATCAGAGCTAGTTTAAATGATTGACGGCTTTTAACTCGATAATTACCCAGTAGACTTACTTTAAACCACGGGTAATATCGATTTAAACGGTGAGCTTCTAGACTGGCTTTAAAACGAATTACGGACAAACAAAGGAAGCATAAAATTTTGGGCGTGTACTTACGTTTTAATTGTTCTTGTCACTTCTGAAGTATAATAAGACAGTAGGCAGCGGTACTTGAAGGGAAACTCCAACGACTTTGAATAGGTTTATTAACAACTTAGTTACGACATTCACTATTACATGAATATTGGGACAGCAACCATCTTAATAATAAAATTTGCGAGACGCCTTCAGCGTTCAGCACCAGAAATCAGAATGCCCGCTCGGGCACCAACTCCTGACCAAGAATCCCGCCGTAAGCGAAAATCCAGCGCTCTGATTGGCTCGCGACACGCCACGTCGGTCTCACGATCCAAACAGAGAGCCCCTTCATAGGATATTGACTCGTAAAAATCTGGAACCTAACACACCTAAGTAGCAGTACATCATGATTAATAAGGAATTCATCAAGTACCAAAATAGGTCGAAAACTGATACAATGAATGACAACATAACAATTTCTTTGAATTATTTAATAGCTGATATCAATTATCTTTAGTGTAGGCACTGTGGCTCAACTTATCATCATATTCACGTTTAAATGGGTTGCATGAAGTGCATAATATCAATACTGAGTACTAGCTCAAGAAATTGACTATAATATATTCATTTGTCGTACAAGAAACCTATGAAAGAAATGAGAGTAAAAAATGCCTTCTTACATTCCTTACCCTAAATCAAAAAGCTAAAAATGACATAATTCAGCGTGGACCTCAGAAGAACAGCTTGTGTCTAAATAATAACAGCCGCACAGGTTGCTTCGAGGTTAAGCGACGCTTGCCGAGGTTGGTCTGTGGATGCTCGAGCATCTATCATAGCGAGTTTCCTCCCTTCCTCGAAAAACTCTAGCCGCTGATCTTTGACAGTCGTTACTGTTAGACAGTAACTGTTAGTAAGTAACGGCGTACCAAGGGCTACTTAACGTTTTACCGGAGAGGACACTTGAATTACCTATAATCATGTGACAACACGTGCTTACAGAATATGATGGTAGCACGTCTAATCTAATTCTATCAAGAATAGCCAATTATTTTTAACCGACTTCAAAAAAGGAGAAGGTTATCAATTCGACTGTATTTTTATTTTATGGGTAAACTGATTTTCATGATTCTTTGTTTATTTGAAAGCTGGTACTTCCCGTGTGGTCCCATTGTCACCATTTCAGGATCTGATGATTGGATCTTGGAGAAATCGAGGGCAACCCTCAAATTTTATTGGCTCACACATACTTTTTCGCAAATCTTATGAAGTAATTTAAGTACTTGCGTATGGAAATTATCATCTCATGTAGCTGAGCTGATGATGGAAGGTACAACTCCTCTATTAAGGACTCGGCATCGACTGATTAAGTAAATTATGTTTGTGTTCGCATATCTCCGGAACTACAAGTCCGATTTAAGTAATTCTTTTTTTGTTGTATTAGGTATCGTTCAACTTAGGGAATACTGCAAGTTTCATCAATATCGGTTCAGTAGTTTTTGAGATAGGAAATGAATGAAAAAGATGTTAACGATGTTATTACCGGTGCTAGTGCTACGGATTACAAAATTCTAGTACACATGTAAGAAAAAACTTTTTCAAAAAAAAATGGAACCGCCTTCAAAAACAACCACAAAAAAGGGTAAAATAACCTTCAAAACTTTTCTTTCGGAAGTCGGTGACTTTTTTTTATTAATTTCATTGTCTTTTTGCCACCGACTTCCGAAAGAAAAGTTTTGAAGGTTATTTTACCCTTCTTTGTGGTTGTTTTTGAAAGCGGTTCCATTCTTTTTTGAAAAAGTTTTTATTTTACTGTTTTTAGTTTAAATATTCAATATTCTTGTCAAATACATCATTTTTAACCGACTTCAAAAAGGAGGTTGTCAATTCGACGGTATGTTTTTTTTTTGTGTGTTTGTTACGCGATTACTCCGCCAATTGTGGACCGATTTTCATAATTGGTTTCAGAAGTGGTCCCATTGTCACCATGTCAGGATCTGATGATTGGATCCTGGAGAAATCGAGGGCAACCCTCAAATTTTATAGGCCTACACATCGTTTTTCGCAAATTCGATGAAGTAATTTAAGTGTTAGCGAATGGTAAGAGGTATGAGAGCATAAATATACTCAAACATCGATCATTGATAGCCACATTCTGTCTGCAACTTGAAATACAAGTAGTAGGTAATAAATACAATATTAATTGTGTTTACTTCACTGATTTTTACAATTAATATTCTCAACATCATTTTCACACAAAAGCTTCAACATTTAAATTTTATATCGGGAAAAATATTGTTCTGCGTACCTAGTGAAAAACGAATTGAATTATACAACAATCCCAATTAATGCTTTACCATTTCAATATTGCTGATATACAGGGTGGAATTTTGTAATGCCACCTGGAGGGAAAGTACTCTTAATACTGCAGATAGAAAATTTTACTCAAAGGAAACATTCCTTTATTTTTGAATAGAAAGCAAACTGCATTCAAAGATTTTCGAAAATTCTCTTCTCCCACACCTGGGAATCGGACCGGCTAAAATCTGAAAAAATTATACCATGTACTTTTATTGCATCGATCGTTAGGGTCAATTATAAGGATGAAATGTCTCTAACAAACATGAAAAATTATTATAAAAAAGAAATTTAAGCAGGTTTAACCAGGTAACAAGTGTCTATATCTATATCTATTTCAAGCCACGATGGAGTTCAGTTGACTCGGACTGTGTACCATACCAACACTTATGGTGCCGGAAACGCACCGTAAACACAGTTATTTTTAAACCCAGTTCATAGGTAAATAGTTATTATTTGGACTGAGCGTTAGTTGCGGTCTTCACGGTCCGTTACAGCTAGTGGGACGGCAGAGTTCCAAGGTCTTGGTTTATCTAGATACGTGTACAAATTGTTTATTTTTTAATACAGGTACTGCTTTAACCTACGTTCCTAGTAAAATATTATACATTATGAAGATTAAAAGATAATAAAAATGATTTAAAGTCAATCTAAATGGTAAGGAAAATTAACTTTTAAATAACTATTAACGAGTTGAATAATTCCTATGTTGCCAGCGTAACAACTCATAAATTATTATCCGACGGGGACATAATACCAGGATAAACTGTATCCTATCTTGTATTCCAGACAATAATCTATCTCTGAGCCGAATATTATCAGGATCCGTTCAGCCTGATTTTACATAATGAATTCTTTCCGATACCGGATAGAAAGATTAGCAAATTCGCTTAAACCGAAGCTGAATCAATTACTATCACCGCAGATAAATTGATGTAAGTAACCATAGCTCAACTATATTACAGTCTGTAAACTAAAGAGAATAACGTTCAATATACTTTGTCTGTGGTATGCCAAAATCACGACTTTGAACGTAAGCTTTTTTGGTTCAGTTTTTATATAGCTAGTTCTAAATGTTAAGGTATGTAGGAGTTTCAATTCACTGCGTTTGACTGAGGGTTGAAAATCCATTAACCAGACATAGGCCTCGGAACAGCTGTTGATTGTTTGTACCAGTTACGTAGAATTTCAGCGAGGTTGGAAAACACAGTTTGTGGATATCAACAGCAGGTCAATTCACCGCCATTGTGTACGTAGGTCACATGCACACAATGACCGTGAATAGACCTTAATGGATCATCAATCATCATTTTCGTTTTTCATACAGTTCTATTACGTTGAAATTTTCTTGTTATTTTTTTTTGCGAAAATGGAGTTTTCAGTTTGTTTTCGGTGTTAGGTACAACAACCTAACTTTATCAAATGATAGATTTCGAAAATTGAACCAATATTGCACAAAATATTTAAATAAGAGCGATGATATTTTTATATTTAACGCAAATCATATAATTTTGATCAAATTACAACCTGACACCGACTTGAGGGGTTGTGGGACTCTGTTGGGTCGCGAGACGATCTAAATAGGTAACGTGGATTCTAGTCAGTACAAGACTGACAGTCCCTTCCGGTTCAATCTGGGCGGGATCCCGACTAAATCGATGATTTCACCAAGTTAAAAAAAGACCTGATAATTGCAAAAATACAAGAATATTTCAGTTTCGCGGACTACTTCTGTTCTGCTCTAAGTGCAAAGATGCGGGCGCACGTTTCAGTTCTATAAAAACGATAAATTATTGAGAAAACTGTGAACATTACGTGCCTCTGCAACTGTTTTCAGACATTTCTGAAAACGTTTTGGGGCCCAGGCTACATTCTCACTATTAAAGTGTTGTTTTAAAATCTCGAGTACAAGGGAGTAATAGTCGTTGTCGGAAAGAATATATTTGTTTGTGAGTGCTTTCTGATGGATGGATGGATTTTGTAAGGATTATAAATACGAAAGAAAATGGAGTATGACGTCTGGCACGTGAGAATGGAACAAGAAAATGTTTTGCGCTGATCCCGATTCTGGGTGAAGAGTAAATAGATTATTTACCTACTTGCAAGCGTGCCCCACCTTTCATTACATCTTCGCTTAGCATCAAGCGAGATACAGGACAACCTCGAAAAAAAAAGCGCAGTTGGATGAAGATACTGCTCAAAACTTCAACCCTTAATTCTATTTAGACATTTACCCTCTTATTTAAACGCGAACTAAAGTTACGCCAAAGTTATTCCTTAAAAAATGTAAAGTTAGTCTGAAGATTATCCTGGTTGCAACTTTAGTTCACGTTTATTTATTTTTTATTTTATTTTTATTTTATCCTTTATTTCAGGCATCTAGAGGCCCATAAAATACAATACACATATATAATACAATAACTATAAACTAATACATATTATTATTCTAAACACTATACTTAAAACTATTGTACACGAAGTGACGGCGGCGTCGTGTTTCGGTGCGAGGTGTCGCGTAGCCGGCCTCGGAATCGCCGATACAGCACACCTTTCGGCCAAAACTCTTCCTTGAGAAAGGTCGCTAAATCTTGGGTCGGAACGCGCACCACAAAAGAATTAAAATTGGTATTGTGGCGTGCCTCCAACTTCACCACCCTCAAGTCCCATTTGGTCTTCACCCGTATGTACTCGACGATGTCCTCAGTCTTCGTAGAGTAGTGTAAACGGGACACGTACAGCTGCGTCGTCGGTAATGCAGGACGTAGCAGCATGTTAGGTCCTGCCAGCGCTGTCCCGCACTGGTTGCGATAAGTAGGCTTCTTCTTCTTTCTCTCCACCTTGATGAAACCGTCCTCATCGCATGTGTGCTTCGGTGGTCCTTGCTGTTTGTGGTCCACCACAGCGCCTTTAGTTGCGCTCAATACTGAGCGACTCTGCTTACCCCCTTTTGTTTTTTCTGCTTGTCGTTTTGTTGACACAGCAGGTTTCGTCTTGGCGACAATTGTAGAATAGGCACATTTAGGGGTTGATGTACCTATTACACGCGTCGCTTCTCCGGCAGGTACTACGCGATCAGCCGAACACGATGCAACGTCTGCATTCTTGACGGCCGGCGACGTTGATTCACTCGCCGACTGAAAACTGCAAACTGAGGCATTTTGTGCTCCACGGCGTGTGTTCACGTTGGAGCCCTCCGGTGACCCACTTTTCGGATTATTATTATTAAGGGGGTTCGTGTATATTTACGAAAATAGGTAATAGATAAATATGAAAATGGGGATCTTCAGCCGAAGATTTTAGCATAAAACCGACATAGTTATCGCGACCCCTAAATGAACTGTTCTCGCACCAAAGTGAGAAACATACATAAAATATTTCCGTATACGAGTCAAATTACAGAATAGTAGTTAAGTTATCGCAACACAGTCTATAATTTGCTAATTCTAGTTGAAAAGGACCTAAATTGGCTTGTTTGAAAACTGATTCTTGCTTGTAAATATTCTGAATGCTACGCTTCCAATTTAAACAAGTACACACGGCTGCATACCAAGCTATACCAAAGCCAAACCAGTAACAGCTAACCGTCCATTATGTATAAGATCATGTGAACAGAGGCCAAGATAAACTGGTTCTGTATAGGTTTATGTGTAGCCGTGTGTACTCAATCAGTTTAACGCTATTAAAGGGAACAATAGTAATCAATAAATGTTTGATACATACCGAGCTTACACCAACAAGCATGTGAAGCATTAATTTTGAACATCGAAAATAGAGCTGGTATATTCGAGTTTTGGTTGAAACGATGAGTTTCGACTAAGAACGACAATATTATAACGGCCGGCACCTATTATAATGGTAAAACACTTAGCTCATATAAATTCCTGAAATATTGTAATTTCTTTTTTTGAAAATGTAAATAGAAATGAGAAGGAAATATCGACTCATCCGAAGAATAAAGTCCGATGTGACCATAGGCCAAAAATCAGTTTAATAGCTTAATGAGATAAGCAATTAAAACTCTACAAACGTGTGTTTTTAGAATTTTGATATTTTATTTAGTTCCGGAAATATAGAATCGAATAACGTCTCATCTGAAATTCGTTCCGCAGAACAACGCACGAAGTGTATAAGTGACGGTACGCAGGCATCTGGGGCCTCGTCTCTTCGTCAGATCGGCCATTGTTTGTTGGAGAGAGAATATTTTCGTTGCATGATCTTATTTTTATACACTGTATAGTCTAAGTCACACATCACGTTTATATACTTTTTAGTCTAAGTAAACAGTTGTGGACTATCGATGTTTACATAGAACGGTTTTCGACGGAAATGTTCAGAAACGCATTTTTTTCGATGGTATGATTATTTTTATAAATATTCACTGGCACTCATGAACTTTTAAGACGCTGTTATACGAATTTAAATAATCTTCTAAGCGTTTTATTTTAAAATAGAACGTTTCTGTGCGGAATCAGTGATATGATTTATGGGTTCCATGTTAAGATGGGACGTTGTTCCTGGTAGAATGAAATCAGTTAGGACGTTGTTCGTTTAAAATGTTTGCTAAATATAAAAAAATATGTATTTATGAGTGGGTAAATTAATTCCTACCTGCAAAGTCTTGCACTTCACATAAATAATATTTCTTGAATATTCTATTTTACAGTTTTATTTTATTTCATATGTCAATTTAGAAGGAAATATCAATGAGTCCTTTTTGTGGCCTTTGCACCCTGATGCAGAAGAAATAAGCCAATAATTAGCAGAAATATTAAATTAAGAACTTCTACGTGAAGATCATAACACCAAAGAAATCATCGGTGATAGCTAAAAACAGGTTGTCACGTCAACTCAGACAGCAGAATATATTTACAGTAATCAACCTAGTACATTTTCTTTGGAATGCCTTCTAATCTCGAAATTTCACCATTAATACAACATGAGGACTTAGAATTTTCTCATCATAATATTTAGTATCTACCCCAGTTATTTAAAACTATCAGAGCCAACTCCTACCACTGTTCATTCGATCTGCGATAACTCATGTAGACAATTTCTCTGCGATTCCTTTTTCGTCATTAGGCGCCACAAACTCCCTTGCTATTGCTACTTTCCTACTCCAAAACATACAGTGCCAGTACACATACGGACTAATCGTGTGTAGATCGGAATGCAAAGCATGCATAAAGTTGCATGCTTGCCATTTTGATTTGCCTCTCCTTCAATTCCATGCACCACCTATCAGCATCCACCTATCAGCATTTCTATTTTAAACATTGCATAATACAAACCCATTTTTTACGCGTATGAACCAAAAGAAAACGGTCAACGTCAGGGCACCCCAAGGATTTAAGACCGTAATAGGCATCTCTGTTGACTTGACATAGACCACCCTGCATCAAAGTCCCCGCCTCCGCCAACACTGCCGAACCCTCACACTACACACCTTATATTATTTCGCAAGACTGAATCAAGTTAACGGAGCCTCACTTGGCGGGACTACTATCTGGGGTCGGCCTGCATTATTTATAGGAACCTAACTAAATGGTTTGGTACGGTTTGGTTCTGTTTTCGGTCCTCACCCTTGAAGTCGGTTCTTCCTCGTTCAAAAAAGCACAAAGTTCAACATTATTATACTAAAAACATCTTAAACTCTTGTCAGGCATATGTTATGAAAAGCAACTAGGTGTTCGAAGCATGCACTGAAGTTTCGTCATGAAAATAATGGAGAGTTTAATTTTATTTTAATGTGCGATGTGAAATCTCGTTTCTCCTTTCTGACTAAACAAGGGCACGCAGCCAAGTTCACTAAAATGATCTATGCCTGAATTAGGTATTCCTATTCCTATATTTCAGGCAGAGGAAGGTTTAATAAAGAGGCGTAACGGTTATGTTAAGCTACATTTTTGAGATTTTTTTAAATATAATAAACTTTTGAAATAATAATATCAGTTTTATTGACTCTAAGGAAGTGTAATTATTTAACACATCGAAAATTATACTTAAATATTTCAAGGTAGGTAGTCAGATAGGACTCATTAGGTGTCATCAGGGAATGTCCCATTCCAACAAAAAGACACTTGTTAATATAGAACGTCACTAAAGTTGAGGCGTTTCCGTAAAACAACGTCTAATATTCACTACGGACCCACTTTTTTCTTCGTTCTTTCACTATAAAACGTCTTATGTTGATATGGAACTCACTATATCGTGTATTAAAAGGATTATAAATACACAATACCTGTCATTTAACTAGTCTAGGGTAATATAATAACAAACCAAAAAATCAAAATGTCAAGTATCGTAGTTTTAGAGTTACACAGAGTTACACAAGTCAACAACTTCTACAAGCTCTACTGAAAACCATCAATCTTGCAAATCGGACTTTATTCTTCGGATGAGTCGATATATAAATATATAAAAATAGATAAAACGAACCCAGTGTTTTTGTCATATTTCTTGAACGGCTGGCTCTTTGTTCTTGTTCGCTTCACAAGTGACGGTTATCGATATGTTACACGACGCCAGAGAAGCTGTGGGCCAACACTATTGGAAAAGCAAACAGATATTATGATTTTGATGAGAGGTCGCATATTTTAAGCTGTAAAAACTAACTGATGCGTTTTATTTTAATCAAGACGGATCCCTAATATCTCGCTGGATGCAAGCCGTTTCCAACCGGTCATATTGGAAGTCTAGAGGGGAGAGCTTATGTTCAGCAGTGGACGTCTTACGGCTGATATGATGATGATGATACCTGATAGAGACCACTTTGATATTTGCATTATCGATGTTCAATCTAGGAGAAAATGGTTACTTTTATTAATAAAATATGGTAGGCCATAAAGTGAACGTGGGAAAATTGTAGAAAACATTATACTAAATCGTAATTTGCAAAAAAAAAAACAAAGTTTATAAATTTTTGGACTGCTCTATTCTCTTTAGACTTTTGTGTTAAATCCAGAAGAACAAATTCAGTATTATAATTTCAGTTCCTACAGTAATTTGAATAATTATCAACTAATCAATAAATTGTTAAATTAAGACTTCCCTCACAATAGCACACCTCATAAACACACCTACAAAAGGTTGACCCTGATTTCACCCCAATTATACCAGAAACTAAAAAAAATGTGCCACGACCCTCCATGTTTTTTTTAACCAACTATAAATAAACTGTTGCTCTTTACTATACGCTGTTACAACATGGCTACACGGAGCTACGTTAATTAAAGTTAATTTGGAACAATTAGTAACAGTCAGTACTGTGGATTTTTAGAGGTGTTACTTTTTTACTTCGCTTTGGAATGTGGAATGTGTTGGAAAGATAAACGAAAGTAATTTGATCAGATGGTTTTATTAGAAATGCCGCGAATATTCGGCCTACTTATAAGTGAAACAAATACGCCCGTGAGAAAACTAGTGCACGCACTAGAGTCTAGGTAAATCCTTCGGAATATCGTGGTAATACTCGTACAGTTCTTTTGCAATATGGCAAAGAGACATAGACGCTAGTGCCTCGTCAAAAGGGCTTATTCACAATGATCCCAGTTCGGTATGTCACACGTAAAATGTACTAATTGTCGTCGTATATTTGGTGTTTAGGCTCCGAGCCTTACTAATATTTAGTAAGGTATGTTCGAAATTGGTTTTTGTCCAAAAATAAGAATTTACGCGACTCACAATTCAAAAATAGACGTTGGTTTTTCATCAGCCTTAATAAGATTGCTCATAATAAGATAGGTATTTCTTTTTTCATCAATATTCGGACTAACCGTTTTGTTCCTACTCTATGGTAACACAAAGTATACGTATACGTTACGTTTAGTTAACAAGTTAACCGTTTAAACGGGAACGGTTGTTGGTTTGTTTATAAACATGATTGAACGCCACATTCCGCGGCGGAACTGAAAGAAAACATTGAACCAGACACGGCGATGACAGGTCGACTTTGAGGGATACAAATACCATAATATAGTCCAGATTCCAGAAGAATCCTTCGGGGAACGGAATTTTCCGTTAAACGACTTTAAAATGATGAAAAGTAAACGAGGACCAGCCCGCGACTTGTAACGTGTTGGAGCTACGGGCTGCCTTTTTTCCGTATCGATATATTCCGGTAAAAAGAGAATAAAAAATAATAATGCACGAGGACACTTCGGTGAGTGCTTGACATCACATTATAGGCGGGCTACCCGTCTTAGGCTTACCTCCCCTACTTCCAGACTTGGGCAGTTTAAATCTAGCACACGGAGTTTCTAAGCTTTCCTTACAAAATAATGTAATATTTTAATGCTCTTAACTGAAGCTTCTCTCACAATACGTTTATCGAACAATGGGACACTCTCATTCGCTGGAAAGTTATAATTGCATTCTACACGCCTGTGGCACCTAGTCGTAAATATTCGCTGGATAAACTTTATCCCAAAGTTTCAATTTAGTTTGGTTTGGGTGCTAAATTCTATTTTCCTTTTTTGGTTTCATTAGAATTCAAGGTAGTTAAGGTTCAACTGTGGAACAATTTTGGTCCGAAGTCAGGAATGGACCTTTTGTATTTTTGCAGGTTTAATTCGCTTTTTATCGCAGATACGACACCCGCCGAAAAGGTAACTTAAGGTTATACCGCTATCGCTATTTTTCAGTAAAAGAAGACAAAAAATAGATGAGAAAATCGAAGTTGTAGGGTAAAATAATGCACTTTATATACGCTTACCCTAAGAGGTCTTACCGTAAGAGGAGGAGAGGAACTGCTGTCTATAAGCTTACCTGTGGACAAAATACACAATGAATAAACAAGAAACATTTAGATTACACTATGAATACTTCATTAAATTGAAAAAAAAAAATACAAAAACTGACTCATTCTCGAAGTATACAAAAACTTTTACGCTATGAAAACTAACTTAAATGAACATTGTATTTCATATATTTTAAAAAATCGCTTAGTAAACATTGTGTATTCACTTGAACTTGCAACGTCCTTCAATTATTTAAATTTCAAATCACTTGAAACTGTCGCAACTAGATCGGAGTTTGCCAGCTTCTCAAAGGAGAGACTAAGGGAGCTTACCCATGGCGCGATGCGATTGCAACTAGACTAATTCCAACTACAAGTGAAAATAATTTTTACCACTACGACATAATGACATAAAATGCGCGGTTGTATAAACGGGTAGATGAAAAACAAAACACGATCGCCACGACGACCGACGTCAAGTCATTTTTTAAATGGGACAAAACCCACCACACTATTCCCAAACCACTGCAACTCCTGAGAGCCAGAATCAACAGTGGCAACCACCAGAAAAGCGCCGAGACAATGAAGCTCGACGTGTCCCGGAGAATGAATTTACCTGTCTTGGATCCTGCAACGAAATTAATCAGAAAAGAATAGTGGAGGAGTAGGAAAAATATGTTTCCACTTACCTCCATGCAAGCAGGAGACAGAAAAAAACAAGGGCAATAGGCACAAAGGGACATTACAACTGGGAGAAGCCCAGTTGCCTAGCACCACGGGTAAAAATGACTACTAATATTAATGGGTCCTAAATTGTATATTTGATTCCAATAATAGGTATGGCAAAAACGGACGTCAAGTCAATCGAATTGCATGATTATTTCTTAGTAGCAAGGTTGATTTTCCCTTGTAGTTGGAATCGGTTGAATCGCGCTTTGGGTAAGCTCCCTAACTAGCACTAACTTTGTTACTCTATGTATTCTGGACTACTGTCAAATACTATTAAATTATACGTAGAATTGACATCCCCTGTGGACAAACTAAATTTCACAATTGTTTCATACGTAGCTTGTAGCTAAGCACTGTCAAAAGTTGTGCTACCAGCTTGTATTGTTCCGTTTATATTTTGGTTTCGAAACAAACAAAGTTTGTTCGAGTTCGGAGTTTTTGTTTGCGACAGATGGGTCACTTCTAGTGCTTCAAAGAATTTCGAAATTATTTCGTTTTGTACCTTTTTTTTGCTACTTTAACGAAGGCATTATTTATACCATAATATATATTCATTTCGACTGCTTTTAAATTCCTTTCACCCACTTCCTATTAATTTTCATTATTGTTCATGTAATGATTGGCTAATTTAAATAAATATGGTTGGAAGGTACCCTTTTGAGTTAGTACAATTATAACTGGTTAAGGCCCACTTGCACGAACTCGAGTTATCTTTTAGACTCAGAGTTAGTTGCTAACACGAGGTTAAATTGACAATATTGTATGACAAACTGTCAATTTAACCTTGTGTTAGCAACTAACTCTGAGTTAAAAGATAACTCGGGTTCGTGCAAGCGGGCCTAAGAGTGTTATTAATGATGCAACACTAGTAGTAATTAATAGTTTTTATTATGGTTTAAGAATTAAAAAAGTTAAATGATCTTTAACATCATTGATATTCAATACACCAGTGTATAATTCTTAGCTGGAATACTTCCGTGTTTTTACAGAAGTTTGATGCAAATAAAAAAAAAAACTATTCGTTTTGATTCATGCGGAAGATTTCTGCGAAATATGTGTCGTATTTATCCTCTGATTCGAAAAAATCGCAAGAACTATCTGAGTAGGAAAAAATCGTAGTCATATACATATTTATACAATCATAAGGAAAACAATAATGCTGATGCTTTTTTGAACTAGTGAAACTCAGCTTCGGTCTTAATTCGGGCTGGAAACTTATGTATACGTACCCATAGCAAAAAGACGCAACGAAACAACAGCTTTTTCTTGAAATATTGCTTTATTGAACTATGAATACCGGCCATTAGACACTGAGTGAGTAAAGAAATTGCAGCCTTTTTTTCAACTCTTTATTTTAATGACATAATGCCTATTAGCCGTTTAGATGAGTTTAGTAGTTTGTTTAAAGGTAATCCAATTAATAAATTCTGTTGTAAATACTTTATGAACGCGCTTTAATTTTCTTTTTCTTTTCCAATTCGGATTTCTGTTTACAGATTACTTTATTCAATTATGTACTAGCTGAACCGTGACTTCTTCGCTTGGTGTCAATTTTTATTATTCAAAACGGGGTGTTAGCAACGAGGGCTAACTTAATTTACGACCAATTCTCGCCCCTACCTACATATAAGAAAAAAACGCAAGATTTTTATTTATTTGAATAATTCAGACATTCTTTTTCATAAACGCATTTTGTTTCACTATTTTTAGTAAGAACTACGCCAGCAAACCATGATCATGCAAGTCAAAACTTCAGCCAGAAATATGCTAGTTAATCCACCTGAAATAATCAAGTTATTCCGCAAGGAACTTCCTCCCTCTACCAAGTTATATTACAAAGGCCCACGGATGACGTAATAGGATGCTAAAATTCTCTACAAACTCTCGTTCAAAGGCTACTGATTCCCTACTTCGTTGAGTTCCTAACTGGTTCACCTGTATAAAGTCCAATTAAAACTTCAGAAGAATTCTATGAACTCAAACTTCTGTTTTCAAGTTTATGCTTCAGCTAACTCTAGATCAGTGAATGGCGTTTGCATGGTTTCTTCAAAGAATGTTGGAGGTGTATGAACTGTAGAATTGTTCAGAGGGAGCAAAAACCTTTGCTTCTGTATTATTTATGATTGTATTCTTCCCGCAACTTCTGTCGCGTGACATTGAATAACTTTTTTCTGGTTATATTAATAGTTTTAACTGGAATTATCTTACTGTAAACTCAGTTTTATTTATTTGTATGTATTATTTATTTATTTATTTAAACTTTCACGTACAATTGTGGTACTTATGGAGGACTTAATGCCGCAAGGCATTATCTACCAGTCAACCTTTGGGTCAAATGGAGAAGAAGCTGGAATAGGTGCAACCGTACAATACGAAACAATTAAAACTACTACATCTAACTATGGCTATTTATAAATAATATACTAATACATATGAAAATATATACGTATATTAGATATACCGTTATATTTAAATAAATATTTGATAAATAAATTACACAGATATACTTAGATTTAAATAAAATAAACATAAATATATATTATCTGCCTACCGCCTTCAGGAATTCCTGTAAATAAAAATCATGGTGATAAAAAATAATTTTGATTTGCGTACCTACTTTTGAATCGTCAGTGAGATAGCTGCGTGAGTGTTGATACCGCGCTATGGAACCGCTGCGCTGGCGAAATTACAGGGAGCGGCAATGTCCACATTATACCAAAGTTGGTGCTCCATTATATTGCATTTAGGGTTACCAGGCCTAAAAATGCAAAATCCTGTCTGACATGTCTAAAATCCTGATTTTGAAAAAAAATCTGGTACCTGTATTAAATAAAAATCATAGTATTGAAGTACTTTTTTATTTACTTAAATATATTTTATTTATACCCATAATTTTGGTTTCTAGCAACCGCATGCAAAAAGTTTCTATAAAAATAAAAGCTATTTCGCAATAAAATTGTCCACACGTTTTTGTTTATAGTTATATTGCGTACAGCTTGGCCAGAACGGATTGAAACAGAACTAATTTTGTTATTTCTGACAGCGTTTTAAAATCTTTGATATTTGATGTAAACAAAGACCGCAGGTTTGTTAGATTTATTATTGTGCCATAAAACTAACGTAATAAGTGAAAAAAAAAAAAAAACATTCAAAGTGCTGGTAGCGCGAAGAAAGTGGCGACTTCCGGTTTTCTACATTTTTATGTCAAGCTGTAAGGTCGTAAGCAATATGGCTTCCACTGACTCCACTGAAAGTCTTCTCTCTTTGGTTCACTGAGAAGTCATGCACTTGCGGTGTGCTTGCGTGCCGGGACTTTCGGGCTCAGTGCGTGCGGCAGCCGTCGCTTGAGCGGGTGAGAGGACATGCTAGTATGAAAAAAATCCGGTCTGACGTAAAATCCGGACGGAGTTCGGTCTAACACGCAAAAATCCGGCCTAGACCGGCTTTATTCGGTCAGATGGTAACCCTGATTGCGGTGCGTTCAATAGTATTCTATTTCGAGCACTGTCAAAAGTTGATTTATTGAGATTGTCAATTTGTGTAGGTATAATATTTTCACAAACCCGACTTGTGTAACAGCACTGACTGAAACTTTTCAATATAAATAGGTAGTTCATGAACTTTTCAACTGATTAACTCTACTGATCATGAGTTTGATTCTTTGATTCTTCCCAAGGCGAACAAAGTTTTCAATTCAGCAGCACGTAATTACGCCTCGGTTTGGTGAAAGGATCGTCCTCTATTTCATGAAACTGAAATGTAATTGGTGAATTTGTACGATCACGTGTTTTTGTCGAAAATTCAGGCGTGAGTTTACGTTTGGAAGATAGTAAAAAATTACAATCAGTAAAACCCCGAATTTACAGTTCTCATAAACACATTGCGAGATTCGTTTCTTTGCGCTTGAAACTAAAATTAGAATCTAAATAAACCATTAGTGTTGATATGTCTAGACAAAAATATAAATAGTTTTTCCGAAACATGTGCGCTGTTATAGGTAATTAAAAAAGAAAATTGTTTTTGGTCGTCCCTCTTTTGGATATTGTCCTTTGAAAAGGACATGTGCGTAATAGTCCAGTTCAATCTTTTGACGTTGTTCTTTATAATGATCAGGTGGCCAGATGGACGATTTAAAAAGGAGTATGTTAAAATCGTACGCACGTGAGCACGTGGCCCTCGTATTGTTAGAATAGTACATATAACTCGTATTTATAGGTACGCGTGGCTTTTTGTAGACATAATGGACTCTAACCAGACAGTTCCTTCTTCATTCTTCTCCATGTTAAAGACTTGTGCCTTTAAAGTTAAAGGGGGACCATAATCCATTGAACATAAAAAGTGCTTTAAACTCATACTTCTGTTGAAACAATGCGTAAGTTACTGTACTTCCTTCTACATACCTTCTTATTTATAGGGTACGATTTCTCAACACAAGGGTTAAGGGGCGCGTAAAAGCAACTCGATCGATATTCGGTTGATTTTATTCGTTCCAAACATTGGGGTCGAGCAAATATACTTCAATTTTATTACTTAACATAACAATAGCCTACCTTGCATAGTGATAATGGAGGTGGAAAAAAAAAACAAAGAGTTGATTGAACTATTTCAAGAAGATGACTGGGTTACAGAGAGAGATAGATCTTATAATAAATTATAGAAGAGCAGGCCACTTTTCAAATATAGGTATTTAGAGCAGTTTGTAGTTGAGCAGGGGGAAAAAAAAGGGAAATCTTTGAAAAGTGCAATACTTATATTATTACCAGATAAGCATTTTTTTTGCCGAGTCATATATTTTCCTGCTATAAACATAAGCGGACCGGTATCGGCACAGCCGGGCGGTAGAATCAAATATTACAGATGAATTTTAGGGGATTTTGCTGTTTGGTTTTTGCTAGGCTGGGCAAGTTGAGTTTGAGATGAATGTTAGGGAATCACAAACCGTTCGGCTACCGCATATAACACTCGGTTTGGCAGATGCGTCGGATAACGACTTATGTCCGTCGTCTTTTAGCGATAATTTTAGCGAATGATGTGACGATCCGACTGAAGTAACCGATCGGGGCAAGATGAACCAAACAAGTGCAATAACTGCTTCGGGTTGGCTTTGCTGAACAGACACTACTGCTCGCTTATATGCGCACACAGAATAGTACAGAATGTCTAGACATACACATTTCAATTAAATACAAAGCGAACTTTGTCCATTTTCTCGTGTTTGTCCGAATACCGGAGCGTAGAGGGAAATGGCGCGTATTTTGTGTTGCGTGGCGGTCTATACCAGCGACTATAATTGTCAAGCCTTTGTGGCGACCACACAGAATTCCTCTTCTATGTGAGGTCGAATATTGGCTTTTTCATTCGTGTTTCGACACCGGAATTATTTTAGAGAAACAAACAGCGAAACTTGATTTGGCGGTTAACCCTTTTTTGTCATATCATTGTTCTATTGCCTGGTTTTTTTTACTTTTCGATCTACTTAGATCAATTTTATTGTCAGACCAATTAATAACAACCTGTCCTGCTCTTTCATTGGCTTTTTTCACCCAGAAGAACGTGTTCAGTTTAGTATCACTTATTATATCAGTTCGAACTAACTCTTTTATAAATGGTTCTAAGATATAACAAACCCATGTCAAAAAACTTCAAAACCAACAGACGAACACAAAAATGAGATTGCAACAATCACCTCACCGCTTATCCTTCTTTAACGTCAGCAGAAAACTAAATGAACGCTCTAAGATGAATATAATTTCTAAAAAGTACGCTAAAAAAAAGAAAACGTTTAAAAGAGCAAATGAAAGGTTATTAACAAAAAGCTGAGGCTTGCGGCCTCCAGGCGACCGCCGGGGCTGAAAAGACCTACCTACTATAGTATACCAAAATCTTAATAGACACGTCCTTCAGAAAGGTCAAGTGCGTAGTACTATCGGCGCGTGTAAGGCCGGGTTGATTGCCTAGACGAAGAAAAAGGAACGAGTGGAACGAAGCACGTGGCGCTCTGTACTTTTCTTATACTACATGGCAAAAAAGTATAACCTCCGCGATGAAAAATGAACTTCTTTGAAGGTAGGAACATAATTATAAAAAATTCTGGTAATGACTGTTGTGCAGAAAGCCTGCCAGACACAACCCTCGTGTGGTCGAAGATCAACATCTGCCTAGCCTTTTCCCAACTATGTTGGGGTCGGCTTCCAATCGAACCAGATGCAGCTGAATATCAGTATTTTACATGGAGCGACTGCCTATCGGACCTCAACAACCCAGTACCTGGGTATAATACCCCATAGTAAGACTGGTTGTTAGACTTTAGAGCTTCTGACTAACAGTAACGACTGTCAAAGATCTACAAATGACAGCCGGGACCAACGGCTTTACGTGCTTTCCGAGGCAAGGAGGAAACTCGCTATAACAGATGGTCACCCATCCACAGGCCCACCTCGGCAAGCGCGGCTTACCCCGGATGATTGGCCTGTGCGGCTGTTATTATTTAACCACGAGCTCCTGGTCGAAGATACTTTCCTTTAATTCGGGTGAGAAGAACTTCAGTTCCTCTTACTGGACAAATTGCAGGTTGTGGACAATGACGGTCAACTGTACTGTCGTATCTGTTTGTGTCCAGTTTCAAGAGTTGCGTCCGTAAATCGGTTCGAAAAACCCTTTAAATACACGAGAAAGGAAAAAAGAAATGTCATGGTTCGTCAAATGCTATGATCTAATAATAAAGAGAAACCGCTCGTCAACGCAATCAGCTGATTACTACATCGACTTATCAGAAGAGTGATAAGAGATAACACAACGAATATTTTTCGTGATACGAGTAAGTGTTTGTGTTCGAATTGCATGTTGGTACCCAGTGTTATCAAACTGTGTTATATCAATAGTAAATAACAATAAACTTAGTTGACATATTATGGTTCTGCTATTAGTACCTACAAGTAGCGATCGGTATTTTGGTGTGGTGTAATGGTGCTACATTTTTGTAAATAAATAAATACAAAAAATTAATTTATAAATTTAAAAAACCCCCGACACAAAAACCAAGATCCCTCTAAAAAGTACTAAATAATAAAAACAACTCAATCTTAAAGTACCTAATTATGTATTAATAATTATAAAAAAAATACGTCACGTTGGGGGACCGCTCCAAATTATTTATTATCTACGATTTTTTTCGGTCACCCAACATGACGTATTTTTTTTATGTTTAATACATAATTAGGTACTTTGGTACCTTTCGTCGCGGGTTTTTAAATTTTTAATTTAATTTTTATTTGATACTTTTTATAGGTACACTTATTAATATCATATTATGTTGAGCGGTTACAGCACAAATTATTTAATAACTCACATGATAAATCATCTTTAGCAGAATTGCAAAGACTGAGATGTATTAATTGACACTCTCACTTGACAATCGGATTTCCATGTCCCAATTTTCCCACCACCAATTTACTCATCAAACGAAGCTGGGAACACTCTCGATTAGGTCATCAATATTCCCTTTGAGTGCGCTTTCATTTGAGACCCCACTCGAGTTTATTTGCAAACCTCGGTTACCCTTCCCCACTTTTACCCCCCCCACTTTTAAACGGCTCAACCGATTTTCATTAAATATGTCTATGAACACTCGCTCGCCCGTAAGTCACCTTTAATACAAAAAAAAACTAAATTGAAATCGCTTCATTCGTTCGGGCTCTATGGTGCCACAGACAGACAAACAGACAGACACGTCAAACTTATTACACCCCTCTTTTTCCGTCGGGGGTTAAAAATTAAAAGTTGATCCTGGTTATATATAAAATTCAAAACTGACTGATCGATCAACGCACAGCCGAAACTGCTGGACCTAGAAGCGTGAAATTTTGCATAAGCATTCCTTATATGACGTAGGTGAGCACTAAGAACGGATTTTGCTAAATTCTACCCCTAAGGGGTTGTTTTCGGGGTTGATAGTTTGTATGAAACTTCGTTACTATAGGTGCTAGGATTTTCAAGTTTTGCATGGGGTTTCTTTTTAGGACGTAGAGGCTCACCATGACAGGATTTGCGAAATTCGATCCCTAAGGGTTTGTTTTTGGGGTTGATATTTTGTATGAAACTTCGCTTCTACAAGTACTAGGAGTACTAGGAAATTTGACCCATTTGCATGAATGTTTGTTTCTACAAATTCTAAGTGTTTCAAGTTTGCGCGCTGGTTCTTTTAGGACATAGCGTGTCTTACTAAGACGGGATTTTACGAAATCTAACCCTAAGGGGTTGCCTTTGGTGTTGATAGTTAGAGGTCTCAAATTTTGCAGGGGGTTCTATTTGGGACATACTCGTAGGTTCCTATTCAGAGGGGATGTTCCGAAATTCGACCCCTGAGGAAAAGTTTTGGGGTTGTTAGTTGGGAATTCCAAATCATGCATTGGGGTTATTTTTAGGGTGTAGGTGCCACCCAAGACGGGATATTGCGGGGTGACAGAATTTTTGTTGAATATTGATTTAGATTTTTCAAAAGTATCCCTTAAAGAGTAGGCTGGGAGTAGAAATTCAAAAAAGGGAAAGTTCGAAAATCACGCGGACGAAGTCGCGGGCGGAGTGCTAGTAAACTATAAGGTTATTAACTTTTTTATTGTTATGCAAAACTCCTTGTTAAACACAGGCAGGCATGATTTTTTAAAATTTCATAAAATATAACTAGAATAGAATGTCGTTGTAATGTCAAACCAAACTACATGACTTCCTGACGGCTAATCAGGCTTTCTTTGATTTCAATTCGTTTCGGTCGTTATTTTTGGATTACATATTTGGATTCCTTGTAAGTTTGTTGGATTCACGGTTGTTTGAAATATTGGTTTCATTTGAATTAAGTTATTAAAAAAAACTTTAATCAGCTTTTTGATAACTTGACAAAAATGTCAGAAAAAAATATTTAGGGAAAATTTGTCTGAATATTTTGGAAATAGTAATTTTGTGACGAAAAAGCTATTTGGGTTCAGTTAATTTAGTTATTTTCCTGCTGACTTCTTGCATTTATACTTCATCGTAGTTACAAAATGTCAATGAACAGATACAGCACATTGTAGTTCCCATTATAAGGGATGGTGCTTGCCTATTTCAGGCTCTTTCTTTTTTGATGTATGGTAGTGAGGGAAAAGCCCTCTATGTACGTCAAGAAATAACCAACAACGTTAAAAAAAAAATTGATGGAATTTTCTATAATGTCACACGATCGAAATGGTGACAACTGCAACTCTGCAGATGAGTACTATGACGGTTTGATTCAACCTGGAGCATACGGTGGGTTATGTGAATTAGTCGCCGCACAACCTGGGTATTCACTAAGCAGTGTTGCATTTAACGATCAGATACGGTATCAAGTGAGTAACTAAGCTCGAGCCCGCTGCGAACCGCTCGCGTGTGGAGCGGTGTTAGCTCACACAGGCGGCTCGCATGTGCTCTGACGAGCCGTACCCACTTGCAGGTTGATACAGTATCTGTTACGTTACATGCAACACTGCTAAGTGAGTACCCAGCTATCTATAGATTATACTACTTTTATGAAGTATATCGCAATGGCAAATTGTACGTGAATTCAGGCACTCGCGGTCGTCCTGTAAAATCCCTTCCTTTCTCGCAAAAATGAAGTTCAGTTCAATTCTTTTCGTTCGTTTGTTGTCGTTATTTTTTTAATTTCTTGGATTCTTTTGGCTTTGTTGGATTCGTGGTTGTTTGAAGTATTGGTTTCATTTGAATTAAATTATTAAAAAAAAACTCTTATCAAGTTTTTAATAATTTAACAAAAATGTCAGTAAAATACATCAAGGAAAAACTGTCTGTTATTTTAGAAATTGTAGTTTTGATACGCAAAGGTGCTATTTTTGGGTTTAAATTATAATTCAGTGATGATTGGTGCACTTGTATAGTAATTACTGAATTTAAGCCTCACTCAGTAGTTATTTTCCTCTCTATCTAACGAAATGTGCGGCCTTCGCAATCTGTACCCTTAGCATGAATTTTCACTCTTTTACTTTACAGTATTTACAGCGTTTCTTGTATGAAAAAATGGAACAGCGCCTCTGGTGCGCGAAGCAGAAACAATTTTTTTCCTTGAAAATTGACAATTTGAAATTGTCAAAGTTCCAGTTTACTTTACGTCTCAAATACTGAAAATTCGTACTAAGGGTACTGGTCCTGTTTTACCCTTTGGGCACGGAACAATAAGAACGTTTAAAAATATTAAAAAAATAAAAAAACTTTTTTAATAAAAAAAGGGAACCGACTTCAAAACCAAACACAAAAAACTATAAAATAACTTTTCTTTCGGAAGTCGGTGGCTTTTGTTTTTTTTTTTATTTCATTGACATATGGCCACCGACTTCCGAAAGAAAAGTTATTTTATAGATTTTTGTGTTTGGTTTTGAAGTCGGTTCCCTTTTTTTAAAAAAGTTTTTTATTTTTCCCTTTTTATTTGAGATAATCAACAAAAATCTTCATTAAATCGGCGTCTTTGAAAATCTACAATCCTATTAAGCAAAACGGATCTATGTGAGCAACTTCACGAGATATCCATTATTGTTATATACTAAAACCTTCCCCAGAATGTAACAAATACTTTTCTGAAAACTGTATCACAATCGGTTCAGCCAAACGCGAGATAATTGCGGACAAACATGCAATCGTCCCTTAAAATCTATGATCCAAGTAAGCAAATCGGATCCACGCGGGCAACGTCACGACACGAGATATCTATTAGTGTTATATACTTAAACCTTCTCCAGAACGTAATGAACACTTTCCTGAAAACTGCATCAAAATCCGTTCAGCCAAACGCGAGATAATTGCGGACAAACATGCAATCGTCCCTTAAAATGTACGACCCAAGTAAGCAAATCGGATCCATGCGGGCAACGTCACGGGATATCTATTAGTGTTATATACTAAAACCTTCTCCAAAATGTAATGACACTTTCCTGAAAACTGCATCAAAAGCCAAACGCGAGATAATCGCGGACAAACATACATACATACATACATACATACATACATACATACATACATACAGGTCGAACTGAGAACCTACTTTTTTTTTTTGAAGTCGGTTAAAAAATAGTAGGTAGACGGTAGTCCACGAGCTTCATAGGGAACAGGGTCCGAGCTAACGGTGATCAGGGTTCTTGAGAGAGAAACCTTCTAAAAATACGCGCCGTGTCCAGAAGTACTACCTTCTGAATCAAGCGCTTGTTTCAGCTGCCAAGTGAGAGCCACCTCAGATGTTCTTAAAGGCTTTTGGCAATTTAGCCATACACGACTATATCAGCAATGACTATTGTATTAATATTCCTCATGTCGTCAACTTCATAAGAGTTTTTATTACGTAGCGTAGGTACCTGAAGCACATTCGTGTGAGGCCTTCGGTTCATAATCCCGGACAATTTCAGTATGTAACGTTACACTGGACATTACTCACTAAATAAATCAATATTTCCTGTTTTAGTACATGTATTAAATTAATAGTCATTGAATAGATTTACCTATTGGTATGCGACATGTGGTTAAGGAAAATATCATATATTCGAGTAAAACAATGGAAATAGCCTAAAAATATTGATAATGATTCACCGAGCAAAATAGCTGGATTCGTTTCAACAAAAAACGTTTGCAGGAGCACGGTACGTTTGACGCAGTGATTGAGCGAGTGACTGTCGCGGATTCGATTCCCGTACAAAACAAATATTTGTACGATCTGCAAGTAGTTGTCCTGGGTATACGTGTCTGTAAACGTGAGATTCCTAATTCTTTTTTGTTCTATGCAGTGTATCATTAGTCCCATAAAAAAAAAACCAAAGTGTTAGTTATACGCACCCAGCACGATACATTTATGAGAAATACCTAGTGTAGGGAAAAGTTCAATAAAAAAAATAGTGTTAACTCAAATCAAATAAGGGACCACGCTTTTTCTTTTTATATGTATAAGTATTATAAAATTTATGAGCTTTTGTACATAAGACTTATCTTCAGTATAAATAAAAAGGTCAGGTTACGTTAAATATCAAATGACCTTAGTCTATATTTACAAGTAAATGATTCATCGAGCGATAATGCTGAACATGAATATAATAATATCATTGAAATAACAAACTAGACAGCATGTGCAAGCGATCAGGAAATGCCCTCGATTATGTACATAGATGTTTGAGTCATTCTTTATTTATATATTTACTAATTATGCTTATCTATGTATTGAAGTACAGTGATAGCAGTGGTGGTCCAGTGGTAACGATCGACGATATAATACTAGACTCGTAATAACAGGCGACCGATGTCTGTCAACACATTAGGCAAAAAAAGTCTTATAGTCGTCTCATTTCGACCAATCCTGTGAGCCGTGAACATACGTTGAGACAGAACAGACCTTGAGTTAGCCAATCACAACGCAGTACCCCGTCCCCCTCGCTTACGTAGTACCTCAGCGAGTTGACAGAATAATTTTTGTTCCTTAGATCGTGCATGCGGAGTCTAGTATTATATCGTCGTTGTCCAGTGGTAACGGTCCCGAATTACTAGTTGCAGTTCTTGGTTTCCAATCCAGGGACATTACTTACTTTGTGTAATTTATTTCATTCATCATCACACTTCACAAAACGGTGAAGAAAAACATCTTGTGAAAACCAACATGTCGTAGAAACATTCAAAGACATGTGACATTTATCAACCTGTACTGGGTCCGCGTGGTGGATTATTACCCACTCCCTCTCACAGAGAGGAGGCCTGTATCCCAGCAGTGGGAACATTATAGGCTTCTGAACAACAAGTTTCCAATATCTTTTACGGAATAACCATCAAATCGTGTGTCATATCTCCTCAAATTCTATTAAAGACAGCGATGGTTTCGCCACGTTCGCATTTATACACACATCAAAAGTGTCTAGGGATCAAGCATTTTTATGCGGATTTCTTGAGATTGAGATGTGGCTTTGTAATAAATTTATGATTTTATAAATTTATATCGATCCTTTTTGGTGCATTTCATAATTTGAATCAGGAACTGTAAATCAAATTCGAGTAAAAGATGAAAATCAGCTGTCAATATTTTCCCTATAAAAACATACAACGCATTGAAGACATTATTAGTGCTACTGTTTCCCTACTACTGATTAAAACCAACGTTATTATGGAGCGGCGACGTCATTTAAGCAGGGAAGAAATGCTCAGAGCCGTGGGAATGATAGAAGCTGGTTCCCGGCAACGTACTGTGGCTTTAGCTCTGAATACAAGTCAGAGTGTTATCAGTCGACTTTTGACACGTTACCGAAGCACTGGTACCGTGGCTGAGCGCCATGGAGGACGGTATCGCTGCACCACACGGAGACAAGACCGATACATTCAAATCTTAACTCGAAGAGCTCCAACAATAACCGCCATGATGTTAGCCGTGAGGCTTCATCACTCTTCAGGGAACTTAATTAGCGACCAAACAGTCAGAAACCGCTTGCATGAAGTGAACCTTCATTCCCGAAGACCGCTACGGGTACCACCTATAGCAATGCACAATCGTAGGATTCGATATCAATGGGCTCTTGAACACAGAAATTGGGCAGAAGAACAATGGCGTTTCGTGTGCTTTTCTGATGAGTCTCGTTTTGGTATGAGACCGGATACAAGACGTATACGACACTGGAGAACCCCTGGACGCCAACAGCGATTAAAATCCTGCCAGGAAGTCCATCCTTATAGTGGTGGAACCATCATGGTATGGGCGGGTATTTGGATCGGCGGAAGAACTGAGTTGATTTGGATCAGAGGCAACCTCAACGCTCAAATTTATGCTGAGACGATTGTATCAGACGTCATCGTTCCTCTACAAGTGCAAATCGGTCCCTTATTTCAGTTAATGCATGATAATGCACGACCGCACACCGCAAGAGTTGTAAGACAGACTCTCGCCGCAGCTAACATCAATGTCCTGCCCTGGCCTGCTCAGTCGTCAGACTTGAACCCGATTGAGCATGCATGGGATATGCTACAGAGAAGAGCTCTGCCGAATATGGAGGGTATCCAGTCGCAAGAAGACCTTTTTTTGTTGTTGCAACGAACATGGGCGGCCATTCCACAGCGTGATTTGGATGAACTCATTTTGAGTATGCCAAACCGATGTTCTTGTGTTGTTAGTGTTCGCGGTAGAAACACGGATTATTAATTGTTTTAGTTACCCAATAAAATTTTAAAGAAAACTGTTATTTCAGTCTTTTTTTCGAACTTTAATGTTAGTGGTTCAAATGTCAAAAATCCCTTTATTAGGAAAATGGCAAATTTCTTTATGAATGCAAAGGTGACTTGGTTTATCGTTACTGTGACAAACGATAACACTTTATTTGATGAATCCTTAAAGAACATTTTAATTAATATCAATCAGGAGAAAAGTTATTGCAAAAATATATGTTGATCCCTAGACACTTTTGATGTGTGTAGTTTAAGTAGGTACTTACCTACCTACCTACCTACTCGTACTCCTCAAATTCTATTAAAGACAGCGATGGTTTCGCCACGTTCGCATTTATAGTTTAAGTAGGTACTTACCTACCTACCTACCTACTCGTATGTATGAAGCGAGTAAACTTTACAGAACTAGTGACACGTTGGACGAGTTAGATCACTCTAACCTTGAAACACTGAACTGGCAGTAATAGTTTACAGAACAACCCAGAGCTAGGCGTCATTTTACTTTGCTGTTATGTCGGAAGTTTTTGTTGCATTAGGGGCCATTCATTTATTACGTAAGACTATTTTCGGTATTCATTGACCCTCTTCTATAGGGGTATAATAAGAAAAATAAGAATAGGCCGACCCCATCCCCCTGTTTAATATTTTATAACGTAATAATATAAAGGAAAAAGACTACACGTTTGGTTTGCTTTGATGTTTGACTTTTCAAAATCTCAATTTTTAGAAATGTTTGTAAGTGTGCCACTGGATCATCTCTTAAAATGGAATGGAAATCGTTTACATTCGCGTCCGAGCGAACCTCGGCATTTAACGTTGCTCGCGCTTTGTCAAAGTATAATTTTAACTTTGCGTATTTTTGTGATCTTACGTGAGAACTATCGAGACGCCCTCCCAACCTAAAACTTCTCTAAATTTCAGTATTCATTGTTACTCTACCTAATCATTATACAAGTTAACTAAAAGGAAGAATGTTTTGCAATGAGAAATTGATTTTTTCAATGTGCGTCAGTCTATAAAATGACATATTATCATATCGGTGCTGTAATTCTCCATAATAGACCCGTTGACGACATGTTATGGCTGTCAACGGGTGCAAGTCAATGAGTGCAAGTATAATTTTTTATTTGATTATGGCACGGTTTGTAGAGCGGAAAAATATAGCGTTTGATTCAGTACTGTTACGATCATTGATTGTATGATGTAAACAACGATTCGATCCACAAGTTTTCCTTCCAATCAGATCTATTTCTTCGAATCTTAGCCGATCCATCCTACAAGATTTCCCATCGACATAAATGACGAACTTGAGGGAATTAATGTAGAAAAAAAAAGGCCAAAATACTTCCACAAGTTTTAAAGTTTCGGTACATAACAGGAAATCTTGTTAAAAACTAATTTGTAGTAAATAGAATGTTATTGCCATTGTCAAACATTCATGTAGGTATAACAATGTTATGGCATTACCTAAGCCCTTCGAGAGATATTGGGGATTTTTATATTGTTTCCACACAAAAACATAGAAAATTATCTACGTATATTCATGTTATGTATGTGTATTAATATGGGCTGACAGTAATCTAGAAGTGAGTGTAACAGCAAACGCCAGTTTTAATTAGCAATGTGTGAGACTGCGACGACGACCAAACAAGATATAATTTAACAACAATTATATTAGTTAGGTACCTATACTCCACGTCACACACGATGTGGTCACCCTCTTGGAAGCTACCCACGATCGTTTCTGATGAACCCCACCGTACTAGCAACCCATTGCGAGTTTTCACGTGATTTACTAGTTCATTCTGATTGTTAACACATCTTTAGGTCCGTGAAAAACAACACAGAAAGACTTTAATGCTTGATACTTATATGTATTCGTAAAACACATGAGATATTAAATACACAGTGTTACACAGAAAATAAACCACCTAAGGCGTTAGTCTACGTGATACAGACAGACACTTAAAAAACGTTCGTAACATTTTCAATGATCCGTCATCTCTCATAGGAGCCAGTCTGTGTAACGCTTGCAAAACCCTTTCTAGCATCTGATACTGATATTGATAGCCTGCTACCACTGCTAGGCAAAGCCCTTTCCCCCCATGACTTCCAGTTCCAAAGAAGACCACTGACCGTTGGTTTTTGTCCAGCTGATCCCGCTAGCTTTGACGCGGCATCTCTTACTGGCTGCGTCAGGGCTCTATAAAGTATTTACTTTGGCCCACAGCTCCTAAAGTGCGCCTAGCATAAACAAAAAATCTTTTACGGACAACACAATAAAATCAATCAAATCGGTCGACGAGCGGCTCTCAAATGGCGCTCTATCATTACATCTGGCAATTCATTAAATACTACTCGTACATCTATGTATAGATTGATTCGGAAGCTGACACTGTAATTTTAGATGACATGCTCTTATCAGTCAATACACATGTCGGCAGCGACGTTAACCCTACAATGCATGATTTTTTTAAATCGCGTCAAAAAAATATATGTGGTTCTATATAGTGTCTAGACATAATAAATGATAATAATAAAAAATAGAATTCATTAATTTTTTAGATATTTATTTTTTCAATTCTGTTCCATATGTGGTACAGTGTGCATTAACACTAGTATTTGGCTCATAATAAGGATCAATGCACATAATCATTATTTAGTTTTACATTAAGAATAGCTCTACTTATGAATAAAATTTATTATAACAATTGTTGTCTTTGTTCAAACATAACTCAAAACGACACTTTTCGCAAAATCTCCGAGTATGTTTTTCCTTTACACTGTGGATACTCACAGCGTTGTTTCTTCTCGTTCCGGAGCAATGCCCATGAGCAAACAGTTATGATGTAGAATGTATTAGATGGGTTTTTTGGATGCCGAGTTTATGTATTCTTCATTATCAAAAAATATTGCAATGAGTTTTCCGAATTTGTGATTGGTGGCTCTAAATTTGTATTTCCAGAAAATTCGGGATGGTCAGCTTGTAAAGATTTCTTTTTCCAAATTAAATTTCATTTCTTTCTTTTATTAGTAGTTCATCCTTATCATATCAGCCATAAGACGTCCACTGCTGAATGTGGGCCTCCCTTTTAGACTTCCAATAGGACCGGTTGGAAGCGGCTTGCATCCAGCGTGATCCTGTGGCCTTCATAAGATCGTCACCCACCTTGTGGGTGGACGTCCTACGCTGCGCTTGCCGTTACATGGTCTCCATTCGAGAACCTTACGGCCCCATCGGCCATCAGTTCTGCGTGCTATCTGGCCTGCCCACTACCATTTCAACATGCTAATTCGTTGGGCCATGTCGGTAACTTTGGTTCTTCTACGAATCTCCTCATTTCTGAGTCAATTGCTCAGAGAGACTCCTAGCATAGCCCTCTCCATAGCTTGTTGGACTATACTGCGCTTACTAATGAGGCCTATAGTAAAAGACCACTTAGTACTTAGTTATTAGTAGTTACATTATTCGAAATTCGATTTCTTATAACTGGCACAGTGAAAGAACTTCTACTTTGGCGTGATGACGTACTTGGTCCTGAAATACGGGCTTGAGGATTTGTTGACTCTTCATTCACATTTTCAGCGAGGGTAGTACCACAATTAGTTCAAGAAAATGGTGGATACCTGGTAGGCTCAATATCATTTTCAAAGTCACAATCTTCATTCATTTGGTGCAAGTTTTCTCTGATTTTCGCCATGTCATCATCACTTTCCGCACTTGAAAAGTCGCGTCTGTCTTCACTCCCTGACGGCATATATCTAAATATTGCTCAATCAACTCGTTATACAATACCTTCTTCGCCATAATCTGTAATAAACTCCAACAGAAACAATATGTTAGAAGTGAACTAATGCATGGTGTACCAAATCTGGAACATTTAAATAATTTGATATGTTAGAACATAAAACAGTAATATTTCAAAAAAATACTTGCCTTCATGTAATATACACTATTTCCAATGGAATGTATTTTTTTCCACTTTCAAATATTCAAAAAACTATTTTTTTAAGAATTTTCTATTTACATAAACCACGAGCTCGCGTCGATCTCCCAAATTCTATACGAATCACAATATCAATCGATAGCTAACACCATCTGGTGACACTTGCCATTCCTAAACCGTTGCTAAGTATGTAATGATTATTCCGTCGGTCGACAGATTACGCTAGGTGTCTCTAAACGAACAGTGGACTTCATTATTTCGATTGTACCAGATATGGTACAATATGCAATGTAGGGTTAAATTGATAACAGAGACATTATGTGATTAAACTACTACTAACTACATATCAATAACTACAAAGGATGCCGATTGCCGTAGCTGTCTTTATTTTGCAAGCTTATTGCAAGGCAAAGCAAATGTTTTTTTTTTTTTTAATAAATACAGAACTAAGGGCGACTTTCACCAAAAGTTAAACATGTTTAAAATTTTATTTAGTGTCTAAATTCTATTGAATGTTGAATAAAATAATAATTAATAATTTGTAATATCGATTACAAATTATTAATTATTAAAAAATAAATTAAATAATTAATTTTTCTTTTAAAAAATCTTGTCTCAGTAAATACACACATCAAAAGTGTCTAGGGATCAAGCATTTTTATGCGGATTTCTTGAGATTGAGATGTGGCTTTGTAATAAATTTATGATTTTATAAATTTATATGGATCCTTTTTGGTGCATTTCATAATTTGAATCAGGAACTGTAAATCAAATTCGAGTAAAAGATGAAAATCAGCTGTCAATATTTTCCCTATAAAAACATACAACGCATTGAAGACATTATTAGTGCTACTGTTTCCCTACTACTGATTAAAACCAACGTTATTATAGAGCGGCGACGTCATTTAAGCAGGGAAGAAATGCTCAGAGCCGTGGGAATGATAGAAGCTGGTTCCCGGCAACGTACTGTGGCTTTAGCTCTGAATACAAGTCAGAGTGTTATCAGTCGACTTTGGACACGTTACCGAAGCACTGGTACCGTGGCTGAGCGCCATGGAGGACGGTATCGCTGCACCACACGGAGACAAGACCGATACATTCAAATCTTAACTCGAAGAGCTCCAACAATAACCGCCATGATGTTAGCCGTGAGGCTTCATCACTCTTCAGGGAACTTAATTAGCGACCAAACAGTCAGAAACCGCTTGCATGAAGTGAACCTTCATTCCCGAAGACCGCTACGGGTACCACCTATAGCAATGCACAATCGTAGGATTCGATATCAATGGGCTCTTGAACACAGAAATTGGGCAGAAGAACAATGGCGTTTCGTGTGCTTTTCTGATGAGTCTCGTTTTGGTATGAGACCGAATAAAAGACGTATACGACACTGGAGAACCCCTGGACGCCAACAGCGATTAAAATCCTGCCAGGAAGTCCATCCTTATAGTGGTGGAACCATCATGGTATGGGCGGGTATTTGGATCGGCGGAAGAACTGAGTTGATTTGGATCAGAGGCAACCTCAACGCTCAAATTTATGCTGAGACGATTGTATCAGACGTCATCGTTCCTCTACAAGTGCAAATCGGTCCCTTATTTCAGTTAATGCATGATAATGCACGACCGCACACCGCAAGAGTTGTAAGACAGACTCTCGCCGCAGCTAACATCAATGTCCTGCCCTGGCCTGCTCAGTCGCCAGACTTGAACCCGATTGAGCATGCATGGGATATGCTACAGAGAAGAGCTCTGCCGAATATGGAGGGTATCCAGTCGCAAGAAGACCTTTTTTTGTTGTTGCAACGAACATGGGCGGCCATTCCACAGCGTGATTTGGATGAACTCATTTTGAGTATGCCAAACCGATGTTCTTGTGTTGTTAGTGTTCGCGGTAGAAACACGGATTATTAATTGTTTAAGTTACCCAATAAAATTTTAAAGAAAACTGTTATTTCAGTCTTTTTTTCGAACTTTAATGTTAGTGGTTCAAATGTCAAAAATCCCTTTATTAGGAAAATGGCAAATTTCTTTATGAATGCAAAGGTGACTTGGTTTATCGTTACTGTGACAAACGATAACACTTTATTTGATGAATCCTTAAAGAACATTTTAATTAATATCAATCAGGAGAAAAGTTATTGCAAAAATATATGTTGATCCCTAGACACTTTTGATGTGTGTATTTAATATGCAAAGTTAATTACATGTTTAAAAAATACTTCAATGAACAAGTGATGTACTTACAACTGCATGCTAGTCTATGAAAAATGGCCGTAACTGGAAAACAATCATTATTATTATCGCTATACCTTAGATAGCGTTAACAAGTCGTAGCGAAGTTATGAATCAATCTCTGCACACCATTCAGTAACCTTACATTAAAGTTTTCATTTCAACATGAACAAGTGTACCTATAGTCAGAACGTCAAGTTCTTTTATTGAAATCAAACAGTAATAATAAGAGCCAGTATGAATCAGAAAAGGTTAACGCACACATATTATACCTAAGCGAACACGCGATCGTTCATGTCGCTCGGTTTTAAATAGAGCCCTTTCCCAAATTCACCCTGGGTGATGACCCAGGGTGTCCCTTTCCGGAATGTTCCTTTTCCAAAATGTCTCGTTCCCGAAATGACCCTTTTTCAAAATGTACCTGTTCTAAGTAGTAGGACACTACGTACGGACGGACGTAACTACGCATTTTAACTGGGAGTATAAGTACTAAATATTTACAGCGATTACCTACTGTTGAAATGACCGGAGGTATACGGAGATATGGAAGATTTGACCAAACGTAAAAACCATGAGAGAGGCATAGTATAGGACTAGGTTTAATCTAATGTGCTTGGGCAATTCCTGCAAATCTCTTGTCTGAAAACCGGATGGCGAGCCAGTGTGTCACCCAGTGTCGGTTACGATTTGGTGAGGTGAGGCGACGCAGCAATGGGGGCCTACCATGACGTGCCAAGAAGAGACAGCTATACAAGTCCTCGCCATCTTGTTCCCACAGTGGACCTACTCTCGCTTTGGCCACCTGTGCTTACAAGTGTGCGCTAACCTTCACACTGAATCACTGTTGGTGTTCGTCACAGATAAACATTCGTTGTATTTTATGTCCTGTACCAATGTCAAATAAAGGATAAGCATGCAATTGTAGTGTTAGCTCGAATATGTTTGTAATTGCTTATGAAATTGTGTTGGGTAAGCTGGCCAAATGGTTTATATAATAAGTTTAGTTTATCCCGGTCTGTTTGAACTACTGTGAAACAATAATTTGTTTCGTCCGAAATTATATCCTCAGCAAGATGACTGACTGATTTCGAACACTGACAGTATCCAGTCCTTTAATGTTTTGGTGAAGGTGACTTAAGGGAAACTATGCTAAATCAGAGTAAACACGCAGCAATAAACTAGTTTTATATTCACGATATTCATAATAATGAAAAAACTTTTACAAGAGACAAAATTCTGAACAAACCTTTCTCTTTATCTCATGTCGTGATCGAACCTTTTATGTAGAGACACAATACGAGTACTTATACGTACACAAACATAAACTGTATTAAGACTCACGAAAGAGTCCGAACTCTAAAATACAAACTTAAAAACAAAATCAACAAGCCCCCAAAACAATCCGACCTACGTTATAAACTTGTACGAGCGATAACCGGCATCTCATTTCAGATAACAAGAACAACGAACGTTCATTCAAAGTTATGCCTGATGCTCTCACCTCGACACAAGTTTCAATTCCCGCGAAGCTCTGAATTAAACCATTTCCTTTTCCTCGCGATATGAATGCACCGTGAATTGGATCATGGACTGAATAACTCCAGTAGAGGAATTTATACAGTTTTTTCTATTATTTTATCGTTGGCTTGGTTTCGCTGTCAAATTAGAGTGGTTTTTATTTCGTTGAAATAGAGTTGGGTTTTGGTTGGTACTGACTGACACGGTAAAAACTGTCAAAAGAACTGGTGGCCTACCACGTGAGTGGTTCCACTCAGGGAACGAGATGGCGCTAGACGACTTGTATAGCTCTGTCTCTTTCCCACAGCCTAAAGACTCACGCTTTAAGATATCATGGTAGGCCACCTGTAGGTGCATGTCAATTTTGGGTGAGACCTAAAATGCCGCAGGCAATCGGGCAACATTGCCAACACTTCCTTGAATGAGCTCACTTACTGTGGTTTGTGACGAACAATCCTACTAATCCAAACTAATAATTATAAATGCGAAAGTAACTCTGTCTGTCTGTCTGTTACGCTTTCCCGCTTAAACCTCTCAACCGATTTTGATGAAATTTGGCACAGACAATCTTTAGACCCTGAGAAAGAACATAGGCTATCAAAACACCACGCGGGCGAAGCCGCGGGCAGAAGCTAGTATTATAAATGCGAAAGTTTGTGAGGATGTATGTATGAGTTTGTTACTCTTTCACGCAAAAACCACTGAACGGATTTGGCTAAAATTTGGTACACAGATAGTTTATAACCTGGATTAACACATAGGATAGTTTTTATCCCGATTTTATGTTCCCGTGGGATAATTTTCGAGATGTAGCGGGTGAAGCCACTGGCAACAGCTAGTTTATGACATAAGATAAAAAACATCATTTACCTGCAGACAATACATCATAATATATTATATAAATAAACATTCCAGTTTAAAATAATAAAGGAAAACATTGGAATTTAACGTATCAGATTACCCACTGAAAAATACTGTGAATTGTCGGCATAATTATCGTCGACATCAAATAAATATAAACTGAAACTGAAACGTAATATTCAGCGCAAATATCAAGTATAGTTGAAGCTTTCAAAGTAAAATCCGCAAAATTAAATAAAGTGCAAAAAGGACGGAAAACGTGCGAAGAGGAGAGTTATACGTTGCATCGTGTTGACTCAAAACTATACTAATATTATTTTAATCAAACATTTACTTACGCGATTAGTTTTATGAAATTTTCATTTCAAGTAAAGACACCAACCAGAGAAAAATTGTTATTTTAATATACGGTAATACTCGTAGTGTGTAGTAAAAGAGTTTTGAGATGTTTCAGAAAGTAAGATGCTGTAGCTGTAGAAAAATCTTGAATGATGTCTTTATCTTTTGGAGTAATTTCTAAATATAATATGATGAATGATGGATTTAAAACGTTAACTTTTAAAATACGAAATTGAAATGTAGATTTTAAATGTTCCTAAACGTTCTATCGAATTCTGTTGCTTTTTTCTTAATGATGCCGTATTCCGATTCAATATTACATCAACTAAAATGCCTGCTATACAGAAAATTCTCAGTCAAAAGTCTATAGGCAATTTTATCTTATTACTTCTAAAAGCCAGATCAAAAAAGTAAAACTCTAATGATTGGTTAAACTAAATAAAGATCGATTCAGACCACTTGACACAGTTCGCCAGAGTCGACGGTCTGTAGTTTGTACAACACGAAATACATACGTGTGGAAAGCCGATCAAGTAAATCTGAGCGTCATCGAAAGCCCCTTAATAAGATTAATTACAGTTTAAAATAAAACGATGAACGGAGTTTCATAGGTATTTTTGTATAAAAACGCAACTTTGTTTTTAAAATAAATGCAACTTGACTGCAGTTGGTCGTCGGATTAACGAATTACCGTGACCCCAGAACGTAAAGAGCTACTGATTTTAGTCAGTACAAGTCTGACCGTCCCTACCGCCCTGCCCTAGGTGCTGACACTTTTTGATGATGTTACCACGATAAAAGTTTTTTATTTTATCCTTTTTAGTTTAAATATTCAACCCAATTTCTTGTCCCATAAAATATTTCGGTTTACTTTATATACATTATAGAGCGACTGTGTCACCCTAGTTCTTAATAGTAATGCTCGTAATTTGTATAGTGCACACAACAAAGCATGTTCTATCTATCTATCATAGAGCTAGCATTCCCATGGTACACCATAACAACGGAGCAGTCATGGCCATGCGGGCGGCCGCGCTGACGTCACGCGGGGAGCAGATCCAAACCGTGTCAATTGTATTACACGAGTATTAAACATAACTACTTACTGTTGTCTGTGTTGAACATCGGACATTGGACACTATGTTGGAGTAGATATATTAGTGTAAGATCACACCTTTTCAAAATAAATTACTTTGCTGTATTTGTTTACATAAAATAATGTCACTTATATGAGAGAGGATACTGATTTTTGTAATACAGGTAGGTACCTAAACCTAGTGCATAAATCAGGGTCATCACAAAGTTTGTAACCTTTTTATGTGAATAAAGATTATTATTATTATCAATGGTTTTAAACAAAAACAAATAGAACATAACGCAAAGGTTCTAACTATATTTGGGAGAAGTATTTTTTTCTTATTATTTTAATCTATTTTAGAGATGTGACTACCGAGTTGTAAGTCGATTTATTTTTTCACCGCTTCGACACTTGAATTGTCTGACGGGGCCTCTGGAAAGTGAAAACCTGTCATCTACCGCGAAATAGCATTCTAGGGATAAATAAGGTCACAAAACTCTTAAACTAAAAATAAAATCATTCTGTAGTAATCCGGTGCTACAAACCCACTATTTTGCTCAGAATATTCATCTCTCGGATCAATCCATCAAAATAAATAAATTAAATTGAAAAGCACTCAATTTTGGTTCAAATGTACTCGTCTGTTATTGGAAATATCGACTGTTAATCCGAATCAATTGATACGGGAATATCCTCGATAGTTCATATTATCAGGAAATGATAAACCGCTTGGATGACCACTTCACAAATTAAATCTAGTACGCCAAATGCGAATATAAATCATGGAACAGAACAGTTCCGTACTGGGTAGAATGCGGGACTATATAAGTAGAATACCGTGGCCTTGGAACCTTTCTTCTTCTTCTTCTTTCTTTCCTTTCTTGGGCTGCCCGCGACAGACGCACACTTCACCGTCCACCCACCCCTCCCGTCGCAATTCCCACGGTGCGCACTTCGACTCATGTCCGGCTTCTGGACTCTGAAATCCGGGGTTTTCACGCGTCTTGTCCTGGTTTCCAAATTTTAGAGATGGCAACCCAACTCTAGGGTAGTGCAGTGGTACTAAATTTTCAATGCAATTTGATGTAATGACATAGGCACTAGCGCCTCGTCTAAAGTTATTGAGTGGTAGCGCGTTCTAGTTCCTTTGTTTGTTATTTTCTGAAGTACAGCGTGCTAAGGATCTTTTTCTACTTAAATGACATTGGCTGGGGTTGTTGTTGGTAAACATCTGTGATTTATTTCTTTGTGAAAGTGTATTAAAAACGCAAAGTTGCAATAAACCAAAATGGCAGCGATAGTTCCGATTTTGGCTACTAGCCAAAAAGTTTTTGTGCTTCATTATCGTATTTGTATGTGTTTAGGTCCTATAAAGAGATTACTGCGACTTTGCCCAATAAGTTTTTTTTTTCACAAACCGAAACACACTTATAAACTCACACCTTTTTCTGATCGGGGTAGACCACAGCTTCAGCACCACCTTTTACTATGGGGTAGGCTAGCTACGAGCCATACATACTCCTTTTCCTTATGCAGATTTTTTTTTAAACGAACTTTGGCGAAAAAATACACATTGTTGTGTGTTTAATTTAGATATAAAAACCTTGTTATAATAATCTAAAAAGAATTATAATGTAATCTACCGTAACAAAAAAAAAAAATCGAGTTTCCAAAGTGAACGCTTCGCAAGTGAACTTTTTTTGTTGTGCGTAGCTACGTCTTCCTAGGGCGTCCCCTCCCGATGGCACTCACATCCACTTTATAAATTCCTTTTGTTAGTCGCCTTTCACTCATCCTCTCAATATGACAAACACAAACATGAAATAAATAAAACATTTTCACTTCAACAAGAACTTGGCGGGTCGTCTTTAATATTAAGGTGAGCTCCGACGATTCACTCTCCGTAAGGATAGACGGAACTCGTGTATTTGCAACTGACACGCCACACACAATAGGATGAATGACTACTCAACATGCGTCCATTGCAGGTTACCAGTAGAACTGTGACCCGGTTTCGTTAGTTTTTTCAGTGTATTTCGAATTGAGTTTCGTATTCAAAAATCTGTAAAAATTCTGAGAATGCCATCTATTTTATTTGAAATTGTAACGTTTGCTATGATCTAGTAACATGGTAGTAGCAATATGTGTTGCAATGTGGTGATTTAATTCAATTATTTCATATTTTACATGAACTGTTTTGTAATGTAGTAGAAATAGGAATTATCGATATTCTCTCGCATTTTCCAACTTAATGTAGGGTACCTACATCGTTCTGTTTATGTTAAGGATTTTTTCGTGACCCAAATCGTTGAAAATAACTTTTTCATTGACGAGTATTTCGGGAATAAAAATGTGCTCTATAAGTTAGGGAATTTGAATGTTTAGCTAATTGACTGCCAACTTTATAATTGTATACTCATATTACAAAATAATGAGTAAACACAACACGGCAGTGGCGTAGGGTAAAAAATTTTGAAGGGGAACCCGGACCAAAACGTGAATTCTAGTAACTATAGCTTTGGGCTAATTTTAGTCTTTTTAGTTTAAATATTCAACAACAATTTGGGGCACTAGAATTGTAATATCCGTAGCACCGGTTATAACATCGCCCATGTACTTACATAATAAGCTAACAATGGTCATAAAATAAAAACTACTTAACCAAACTAAATTAATTTTTATGGGAACAAATGGCAGGTATCGGAAGGCATCAAATAATATAATCCATATAGGTGCAAAATTCTCATCACTATAAATGAATTAAGTCCAAATACAAGATAGCTGCTATAAACCGTTCAGGAGTTCCCTGAACTGTTCTTCGTTTTCGTTATCAGACCCCTAATGACAGTTGCAACCCGTCTAGGTGAAAAGTTCTCATCAATACAAATTAATCAAGCTCAAACACAAGGTAGCTGCTGTGAATCGTTGAGGAGTTCTCTCAACTGTTTCTCGGCTCCATCATCAAGATATTATACTCCAGACCTTTATTTGAAATACTTAATGAAAAAAACTTACAAACACACTAGTCGCCCCTAAGATTTTTGAAAGTTCCACTCGATTTCTCCTCTGGTCTTCTATCATCAAACCCTGATTTTCTTATCATGGGACCACCTTTAAAATATTTTCTATCCCACAAAAAAAGAATCATCAAAATCGGTTCATCTACGACGAAGTTATCCCGCGAACAAAGAACAAAAACATTGTAATATTTATGGATACTTCGTCCGTATTCCGTATCATCCAATGGATACGGACGAATTGAGTGAGTAACCTTGTCCACCTTTTCTGTAGTCGGTTATTCAATTATTACAATCATACATTGAACTTTATTAAAATTCCTAACTCCAAAAATTCTATGTTCACAAAACCATATACTAATCGCCTACAGATCTTAACACCGCGATTCAAAAACGTGACGTAATTGCACAACGCCATCTAGTTGAAAACTTCTAACTTACATAACACTGTTTAATACCAAACATTATCATTGAACTGAACGAACCATGTTTTTACTGCGCTAACTACGCAAAACTTATCAATTTCAAAAATAATACAAAATCAAATGCAAATGGACAGTTGAAAACAATATAATTATTCAAAACTATAAAAAAATAAGCGGGTCAAAACTAATGTGAATCTGTCTTCCAAATAAAACTATCTAAACGAATTACGAAGTCCAGTATCATTCCATCCCGTTCTGGCGTACGCATTTCATATCTCTATCCTTATCATAAGCCGGAGACATTCGGCTTTCCAGCGTCCTTAATTCAGCGGTGTTATGTAGCGTCAAGCTCACGATCGCTACAAGAGGAAGTATGATCGGGATTCCTGATTTGCCTTGCGGCTTACAAACCTTTCTGTTTAGCGGGAGTTGAAATTGTTTATTATTTCTTTGATTGTTAGTTTTAGTTATACAGTGTTTTTCTTTGATTGTTATTTACACAAGTAATGTAGCTTCGTAAATAATTTTTTTTTTTTTTATGATAAATGAAAATCATTGATACTAATATTGCTATATTTCGAAAGTAAACCCGATAGGAATCGGCATGTTAGGTAGCTTCGCTGCTGCAACACGGTAATTTGTCATGTGGCGACAATTAATTACCCCGATTGAACAATATAGGAGTAGCTCTGGTGGAATGACAATAAATATATACCTATATCTACGTTCTCTTTTAAATACCATGCACCCATTTACATACAAGCGGTCATAAAAATATGTTAAAGAATGACTTAAACAAACATTAGTCATGAGTGTATGTTGGCATTTTGCAATGTTCTGACTCATCAGTACCTGCTCAGGTTTGCCTTATTATAAGATCCTTTGAATTGAGGTTCCAAAATCTTCGTACTAACATCGACTTTGTTACAAAAGAAACGGTTCATCTTTACCTTTAGTGACAAAATTTGATTTGCACAATATCGTTAAATAAATAAGGGGAATAGCAGACCACTCATCATGGCTTGACCCGATGAGTCTACTATTCTCTAACCGCTCTCATAGAATAGTGGTTTACTTATGTTCATAATTTTGTTCGTAAAATGAGAATAGTCCTCTAAAAACCTACATATAAAATTAATCTGCCATATTTCACTAATCACATAAGCTGCTGAGTAACAAATTAAATTATCACTCATTTTCACTTAGTCTAGACAAAACTAAACTAAATGCCTCCATTTTCAACGGGTCTGCGCAAAGATTTTGAATTCCAAATGTTCTGCATTTATATTAAGGCATATAATTGAGTTTCCCTAAGTAGAGGTAAACCTTTTGCTCTTGCATAATTAAAACCATTGTCGGTTTATCTTGCTGGCGTCGATTTATTTATAAAATATCTTTGAATCGCTAACCGCGCTGATATGCTACAGTACCTAATTGGTTACTTAATAATTTATTTTCCCTAAATTTATTTTGTGTTTATTTGTTTTCAGGTAAGCACCATTCAGAGTTTCATAAGTAAGTAGAATTAAATCCAGTTTGCCGTAAACACAACTGCAAACTTAGTATTTAATAGGTATTTTATTGACTATCTGATGTTATGAGTTATTTAAAGAAATAGAGCGAACTTTGGTCTAGTTCTGAGAAATGTGTCGGCGTTCGGCATCAATATAAGTACGTGATACGTCAGACCGTGGCTTTATCTGTAGTTCGCTCATGAATTGTATATGATTATAGACTGGACCCTGAGGAAAATAGAAAATAAGCTGAAGATTAAAACTACGATTTTTAAAATCTCCCATGAAATATCTTGACAGTTTTAGTATATGTAAGCCTGTTTATATTTCCTATAGTTCAGTGGTGAGTTAGGCCCTTCGTTCACTATACGACTCAAGTTTCCGATACCTTACGACTTCAGTATCCAGGTGACTCTGGCAATAGAAATGCATATACGTTCGTACACATGCACGCGACGCGCGACGCCAATCGCGCGCTACCTATCTGCTGACATCGCGGCGACTTGAGTTTCCGCGACTTTCAAGATGGCGGAACAATTCATTTACCATTTTTAATTTTATTCACAGAATAAAGGGTTCCGTAGCATATTCTTGAATCATTTTTGGAAATTAATTATTTTAAAACGATAGAAAAATATTTACAATCCTCTATCAAATCATAATTTTGTACGCAGTTTTATTAAAAAGTTGGGAGAGATGGTTTTTTTTTCTATTTTATTGAATTTTAATTTTAAATTATGTTATAGTATTTGGATTTGGATTAATGTTAGGTTCCCAGGAAATTAACTGTGAAGGACGGACTGTCACACGAGTCACGACTGATCTTATAAAGATTCCGTTTTTTTTTTAACCTTCGGAACCCTAAAAAATATACTTTGATCGTCACAGTCATGTGTCAGCCATTTTATAAATTCATATTCTTGACCACCCATCATGACCTTTTGACGCGGCGCTAGTGTCTATGTCGTTACATCAAATTGCATTATAAAAATTTAGTACCTCGAATTTTCCGCAGGTCATGAGTAGTGGCGAAACTCTAGTATCGGAAACTTGCGTCGCCTCGTGTACGAAGGTTCGTACACGAGGCGACGCAAGTTTCCGATACCTTACGATTTTAGTTTCCAGGCGACTATCGCAATACAAATCCATAGAGGCTCGTACACAGGTCGCGTCGCCGACGTGCGTCGCCGACTCTAGTCGCTCGCTACTCATCTATCAAGATCGCCGATACCCAAGTCTTCGCGATTTTTAACCGACGAAAAATTTGTATCTATTATTTTAAAATTTATTATTAAAGTATCTGAGGTAGAAAAATATTCTTGTTTGTATCATTACAATTAATAATAATAATATTCCACAACTATCACACAACGCCATCTCGTCCCAAGCTAAGCAGAGCTTGTGTTATGGGTACTAAACAACTGATAAACATACTTAATATATTTCTAAATACATAAATATAATAGATAAATTACACCCAGACACAGAACAAATGATCGTGCTCATCAAACAAAAATTTGTCCTGGGTGGGAATCGAACCCACGTCCTCCGGCATAGCAGTCAGGGTCACTAACGACTAGACCAACAGGCTTGTCAAATTCAAAAGAATACCTATTCTATTTAGATAATTAGCATGGAATAAGCTTTTTTTTTTAAGTGGTAAAATCATCATATTAAATGAGTCCTCCCACCCCGGGCAGGGCGGGAGGGACTGTCAGACTCGTACTAACTAAAATCCACGGTGTCCTTCAATAGAACCTAACAAAACGATAGCGCGATCTAACTCGACGACAACGCCATCTATCGAGCATGGTGTCAAACTTTTTGCACTTTTATAAATTATTATGGTTTCGTTACAAACATTACTACTTTAACCCAGCTTCGTCATGTACTTGCACATACGACAAAAATAAAGTAATTAAGAAAACAAAAACATTAAAAAAAAACCTATTCAAATCTGAAAAAAACCTATTCAGATTTGAAACCACGGTCATCATCATAGCAGTAAGGGCGTCAGCGTTCCGGTGCAAATAAAAGAAAACTATAAAAAAAATACCTAGAAAAAAAAATTAATAAACCTCTAAAAACCAACTGAAACACGAAAAAAGAAAAATTCTATGTTTACCTGGGGATTGAACCCATGGTCACCACCTTGAAAGTCAAAGCTTGAACAAATCGAGCAACCTTGTAGCCGGTTGGCGCGGCGAAATTATGAACCATATTCTTTCTAGATTGATTTTTTTCCTCTATACGCGCCAATTTTTAATTCCAAAAATTTGAAATAGGAATGCGCTCGTCATTTTTAAAATAGAAGCATTATAATTTATGTTAAGAGATGTAAATTTTGTGTTTTGTACAATGTATTATTAAGGTTGAATATAGAATGGTGGCCGAATAGACGATTTGAGTCTTACGACTCGAGTCGCCGCTGTGTACGGATCGTGCGCTACTAGAGTCGCGCGACTTGGGTATTCGACTGGAGTATCGGATACCCGAGTCGCCTAATGTACGAAGGGCCTTAGTGGTAATAATAGTCGAACTCTCATGCGAAATTGATCATTCTTTGTAAGTGGATGGCTGTGACGAGAAGAAAACCCACATTTACCCAGTTATACAATGTATGGAATGTTTTAAAGTTGATAAAGGATTGAACAAAAAGTGATTCCACTGTCAGACGAGTTACGAATGCATGATTCCACCGTCTAAAAAACCGCGGAATTAAAAATTCTCGTTACTTAAAATTTACCTAACTGAAGCATAAATGTCCGTAGGTTAGTTTCAGACACGTGTAAATTTAGGTTTAGGAGTAGAAAGATATAACGATAAAACCAGAAAATGATGGAGAGGTGCACCTGTTTACAACTATAGTCGAACGAAGTCCTGTGAAAAATTCTTAGGGCTAAATTTAATGCAATTTGATGTTATGACATAGACAATAGTACTTCAGTTGTGGCGTTTACTATACAATAGTTATGGACTGTGTGTAGGTAGTATTAGTTATTTCCCAGTCGAATACCAACAGTTTCACGTCATCACGACCTTGGCTTTAACCGCTATCTGAATGTAAAGAAATTAGATTTGCATCCAAAAAAACAGCTACAAAAGTTATGATACTTTATGAAACTTTCAATTTATTAATTAAATCCTATTCAATAACCATGAATCAATCGCAGTTATATTTCACCATCATAATTATACTTTGGCTGGAACATTTGGTTGTTCAACCTAATTTGGATCTTATCTTGTTCCGGGTATGCTCGAAGTTCGCCTGTTTCAACTTTGATAGATGGTGTGACAACAAGAATGCATTTTAAAAAGTTGGTGTAGTGTTGCGCTGACCTTGTCGGTTCGTCATGCAGTTTTGATAGTACGAACTAGTGATGTTGCGAATGTCTGATTTTTGACATTCGCGAATGCGAATGCGGATGCGAATATTCAATTTCAATATTCGCGAATGCGAATGCGAATATTGACTTTTACAAAAACGCACGCAAAATGATAGATGGGTTTGACATTTCATGTCAGACATAATTTAACCGAACATTGGCCAAGTCGATATACTTCGTTAAATGAATGTAACTTCATTCATTCGACACATAAAACTTATTCAACAAGTTTAGACTGGAGCTGTTTTTTTTATACCTTTCACCGGAACATGCATGGACAAAGATAACTTAAAAAAATAATTCTGAATATTTTTTTTTTGTTTTTCTCTTTTTTCTCATAATATGCAAAATTATGTGGTAGATTTTTTAATAAGGACTCATTTGATGATTTTATCACGATAAAAAGGAATTTTGTCATTTTTGTTGCGATTCTGTTATTTTAATACAATTGGACTAACAGAACTATTTCAATTTAGTTGATTACTTCAAGACTATTCCGTTACATATAGTTTCCATATTCAAATCATAGTAGCAAATTAAAAAATCGTTTTTCAGAAATATTCGCAAACATTCGCATCAATTTATGCGGATGCGAATGCGAATGCGAATATCAAAAAACATGCGAATATTTCCGAATGCGAATGCGAATATTCGCAACATCACTAGTACGAACATACGAGTAACGGATGACCATGAAACACTTGTCTCGTTTTAAAGTTATATCTGTGTGTTACAAATGTCATAAACATTGTTATGTAAAGGTAGGAATGTTAACAGTAATGAAGTGCACATCTTTTTGAAAACGTTTTTTGAAATAAGTCAGTAGGTCAATGTTTGTAACCATAAAAAATTATCGACATCGTTTTACGACATGTCTTTTATAATTTGGATTCTCTTTTGAACCTGTTAACGTCCTCTATATGGTTTAGTTTAATATTTGTGAAAAGAAAATCTGAATTCAGTTCGTTTTTGTGCCAATCTTAAAGAGAAAACTCAGTATGCATTTCAATACGTATATTTACAAATTACAAGACGCTCGAGACACGCGTGGGATCACTCCGGCATGGATACCCCGCTCTATCCAACTTCCTACATCTCAGACCGTAATTTATGTATTTCACACGGATCCGATCTTGATATCAACTATTCTAAACGTTATATTTACTCAAATAATACTCATAGATATGACGCAAGCTAAAAAATAAAAATATTTATTTGAACAACACAATCTCAATGTCAATGATATTCTAAAACACTGTAATGGCCAGCATCGAAGTGCCCAGAAAAGAGCAGATGCTTCACCTCTCCCCCTCTACCGTAGTCTATTGTTCTTGAACAAGAGTCTCTGTGAATTTTGAAGGTGTACTGTGGATAGATTTCGCTGACACAGTGAAGTTCCACATGACCGGCATACTCTCCATCTCGTGACATTAACCTCCTATAATCATTAGAAGAACGCATATTGGAACCGTAAGAGCGATCCCCGATGATAAAGTCCTTATACCGATGCCAATGTTCGACAACTCGCTCCACCACATTCATACGAATCTCTCGATGCCGGTCTTGTGTTCCGTAGACGCTGTAGGAAATAGATCGGAACAAACAGTTACCATCTCCCCTAATAGGTATTACTCTTCGTGCCATTCTCTTTCTTCGTCTCTTAGACTAATCTCTCCTCAACTTTTTCCGGTCGATCCTTTATTTTTGTGGCCAAATAAATTGCGTGTCAAAATATTGTACCCGGCTTCTTTTGGGGCGTCTCTGAATAACGTTATTAGTTAGAAAAAAAATACGATTACAATTTCGCGGCCATTTTCAAATAACAATTGACTTATTATTTATTACACTTAATTAATAAATTTTATTGCATATCTAGGAATTGATTATATTATTTTGATTTTGACAGACATCCATTTATTTTATTTTCACTATGACGTTATAAACGGACAGTTTTAAAATTATTAATTATGACAGATAAGAAACTGATTCATTAAATCCTTCATAGTTTAAAAATGTCAACGGAAATCGCGCCAAGCGTAAAATCAGACGAAAGAGGAAAATGTTATGAGTTATTGAAGTTTAAAAATGATTGTGAATTAATTTACATTTCCGGTTATACAAAGAGGCATTCCAATTAGGTAGGATTATAAATACATTAAAATGTGTTGCATCTGGACATAGCTATTTATTATGAATTTTGTTTGTATTGATATATATAAAGAAATAAGTACTATATTTTCCTCATACAAAATGAATAAAATGTTTTACTAGTGTGTTACTTGTATGAGTTGACATGGCAAAGTGGAAAGCAGTGGGAGAAAAAATGTACTCGTGAGTATTTAAATAAAAACTGACCGCATTAAAATAGAACTGAGTTTTGCAAAGAGATAAGTAAACAATGGTGCCGATTCTCTTGTCACAAATGCCTCTAAACTAGACTAAAAATCACTAAAATTAAGTTTGTTCCTGTCAAACGACGTTTCCCATTCTGAAATTGACTAAAGTGACACAACTTAAATATATTATAGTTTGACAGCACTAAGTTATTCAATTTAGTGAAAATGGCAATTTTGCTATTCTGAAATTGACGTTTTTCACCTAAACTTACGATTGTCAAACTAAATCAGACTATTTATAAACGCGATTAAAATGGTGTGGAATAAAATTAGTTGTCAGCACATTTCTCTCGTATTTCTATAAAGTTTGGATGGTTTTGAGTTCATTATGGAATATTATGTGATTGCAGCTGTTGTCGATTCGGCAGAAAGGTAAATTTAGTGTTATTTTATTAAGATACAATACGAAATGCACTCATGACAACTTACACGGGATTTTTGTACAGAACATCTAATGCACTTGCTACATTAATAGTTGGAAAAGAAGTGGATAAAATCAATCAAAGCCACTTCCAGGTTCTGTGTAATAACTAATAATAAATAACATTTTTTTAGAAACTATCAAGAAAGAATCCAATTGGAAAGATTGCGAGACCAATCGAACCCATTCCAAATGGCAGAGGAGAAATTTAGAAAAATTTTTAGACTCCCTAGATCGGGAGCACTTTATTTGGTGGATCAGCTACGGAATCCTCGGTTGGATGAAGGATTTATCCCCAAACACCTAAAGGTTAGAACAGTTTTGTGTTCTTGTATATGCATTAATTTACTCGCTAAAACAAGTTTGTAAGAATTATAGTTCCTGGATTTTGTGATTTTTTAGTCATAGTGAGTGTTATCTTCTCTGTCAAAACCTGCACGCCCCTCCACTAAAATTTCTTTACAAACATTTGAACAACCTACTGACTGAAAAGTGTATGCAACAAGCAGTGAAGGGGCGTGCATTAAATGCACGCATTTTTGTGAAAGATCTCTACCTACCTACCTGTATGATAATAGAACTCATATTCAGATTCTAGCTGCACTAAATCTGTTTGCCCAAGGCAGTTATCAAACAGCTGTTGGGCAAGACAACATACTTGGGCTCAGCCAGCCGTCAGTGAGCAGGTGCCTGACTCTTACAGCAGAAGAAATTTTGACTGTATTATCACCTCAATACTTGAGATTTCCCGTAACCCCCGAAGAAAAGGTGGCAGCCAAGAGAGAGTGAGTTAATTTTTTTTTTAAGCCAAGAATATTTTATGATAAAATAAAACTGAAAACTGCACCACTCTTATTCATGTAACACTTTGGTTGTTTCAGTTTTCTAGACCTATATAATATGCCCAACACATTAGGTGCAGTAGATGGGACCCATGTGTCAATAGCAAAACCTCCTCTAAATCATCCTACTGCACCTGGCAACCTATTTTATAACCGAAAGGGCTATTATAGCATCAACTGCCAGATTGTGTGTATATAAACTACATTATAATATTAACACAATTAATTATCTTGAAATCTTGATTAAAAAATAAAAACTTTCAGGTATGCAGTGCGAGGGGGAAAATTATTGGGTTAAACCCAAATTTTCCAGGCTCAACCCACGATGCTGCAATATGGAGAGCATCAAAAATTCACACGGTCCTGAGGAATGAGTTTATACATGGGGAAAGATCTCAGTGGCTTCTGGGTAGGTCACTAGTAAACTTTTATACCTACTGGGGGGTCTATATTAGCTAAGTACAATATAAAGTTTTATTTATTTTAGGAGATAAGGGATACCCACTACAGCCATGGCTCATGACTCCCATTATGGTGCCAACTACTGAAACGGAAGCTTCATATAATGAGTTTCACACAAGGGCAAGAAATGTGGTGGAAATGTGTAATGGGCGCCTAAAGAACAAATTTAGGTGCCTACACAGGCATCGATGCTTACACTACCAACCAGAAAAGGCTGCAAAAATTATTCTGGCATGTTGCACCCTATACAATATGTTTTTGGAAACATCTCATGGTAAGTGTACCTATTTTACTTATTAATATTAGTGTGCGTCAGAATGGCTGGTTGCCTATGGCGTTGGTCAATGAGAGTTGATTCGAAAATTGCTACATAATTGCTTATATTTGCTACATATAATAAATAATTGCTACATAGGATATATACTTAGATATAAAATATTTTTTTTGACCAGCCATCCTGACGTCAGGATGGCTGGTCACCTCCTAGTTTAAAGTGAAGCGTACAGAGTTTCCCGAAATGTATTGCGTCAATAATTGCTTCATATTTACTTCATTTATCTCATTTATTTGTATCTTTAAAAATATGCTAAATAAAGGATGTAGCAGTAATTTAAATTATCCCAAGGAAAAGTCCCTGATAAAATAATAAAGGCAAATAGTTGCAGTGCGTCTTCACTCAACGGTATTGCTACTTTAGGCGGCAGGCGTTCTAAATAAAATTGTTAAATGGCATGTTATGTATGAGTAGGTAAGTGGACAATAAGCATATTAGAAGGATATCGTAAATAAAAAAAAATACGAAGAGTAAAAAGAAGCTAATTCCACATTGTATAATATATGCGTAAAAATAATATGAAATTACTCAAAGTTGTTGACTCATATAATATCTACTTAGGACAAGTAAACTTCGAGAAAGGTCAACCACCAAATCCAACTCGGTTGGGCAGCGTTCGGGAAACTACGCAATGTCTTTCCGTCCGACTTACCCCAGTGCCTCAAGACGAAAGTCTTCAACCAATGTGTGTTACCAGTTATGAGTTACGGCACCGAAACGTGGTCTTTCACTATCGGTCTCATCTCAAAGCTCAAAGTCGCTCAACGAGCTATGGAGAGGGCTATGCTCGGTGTTTCTCTACGTGATCACATACGAGTCACTGATATAGTCCACCGGATTAGGAAGCTGAAGTGGCAATGGGCAGCCCATATTGCTCGCAGAGCAGATGGCCGATGCGGTCGAAAAGTGCTAGAGTGTAGACCACGGACTAGCAAGCGCAGCGTAGGACGTCCACCAACAAGGTGGCCAGTCAACCTTATAAAAGTCGCTCGATGCAGGTCGCTTCCAACCGGTATATGTGGAGATCAAAAGGGGAGGCCTATGTTCAGCAGTGGACGTCCTATGGCAGAGATGATGATGATGATGAATATGAAAATAAGCTAAAAAATTGTTTCGGGCGAAACTTGTTAGTGGGGTAACTCACGTCCCACTAACGTGCAGAGTGCGTGACCAGTACGAATTTATTGGAAATAAACAGTATTTGAATAAAATAAGTTTTAGATGAAAACTAGTTGTTTTATTCACGCTGACACATTTGACAGACAAGAGAAAAATTTTTAAAACAAAAACACAAGTAGAAAAATAAACTTATAAAGAACAAAGAGATCGATATACAAAATAGTAAATACTCTTTTCGTTCTAACACTCCTCCTTAAGTTCATTTCTCTACTTTTATCCATCACACAATTACACAACACCCATATTATGAGCACACCACTTAAACTTCCCTTTTAACAAAGGTTTCGTCAAAGCATCTGCAATCATATGAGCTGTCTCTAGATACTCAAGAACAATATGTTCATTCTCGACAGCCTCCCTTATGAAATGGTGTCGCACATCTATGTGTTTTGTGCGTTGGTGGTGTACAGGGTTCTCCGCAATGGCCACAGCAGATTGGCTATCACTGAAAATTTTCATTGGCGTCTCAGCTTGACCAGTGACCTCTGAGTACAACCTTTTTAGGAATATTGCCTCCCTAGCAGCTTCAGATATTGCTACATATTCCGCTTCCGCTGTGGATAGAGCAACCGTCCTTTGTTTCCTGCTTTCCCAAGTGATTGCAGCTCCCATATGCAGAAAAACCATACCCGAGTATGACCTCCTATCATAACAAGTGGTTTGACTTGCATCTGCGTAACCCTGCACTTTACTTTTTCCTGTTCTCTTGTATTGTAGACCAAGGCTTTTAGTACCCTTCAAATATCTTAGCACTCGTTTAGCAGCTATCCAGTGTTCCTCAGCATAGCAGGTATTGAATTGGCTAAGATAATTAACTGAATGTGCAATATCTGGTCTCGTACACACAGATAAGTACATCAGCGAACCAATTAAATTCTGATATGGAATCGTTGGATCAGGTTTGTGTTCAGATCCAGGTTTCTCTAGCTTTTGACCAGGAACTGATGGTGTTGATGCAACTTTGCAGTCAGTCATCCCAAAAACTTTCAACATTTTGTTAACATACTTCTCTTGATCAACTTTGATTCCAATATCGTTCTGTGTTATGTGCATTCCCAGAATATCCTCTGCCTTCCCAAGATCCTTCATTTCAAATTTTGTCGTGAGGTCTCTTTTGACTTTGCTCAGCTCTTCATGATCATTCCAAAATATCAGCATATCGTCCACATACACTGCTAAAATGATGATCTTCTCACCCTGGGATCTCGTGTATATGCACGGTTCATTTTTACATCGTTTAAATTTTAACTGTAACAACTCATTGTTCAGCTTATTGTTCCATGCTCTAGGGGCTTGTTTTAGTCCGTAAAGTGAACGTTTAAGTAGACACACATAGTCTTCTTTTCCTTGTTCATGAAAACCTTCTGGTTGTTTCATGTATACATTTTCCTTTAAAACTCCATTCAGGAACGCAGTTTTTACGTCCATTTGGTCTATATTTAAGCCTTTTTGTGCTGCTATTCCCAGGAGAACTCTTAATGAGCTATGTCTCACCACGGGGGAGAATGTCTCGTCGTAATCGATGCCACATCTCTGGCTAAAACCTCTGGCAACAAGTCGAGCTTTGTATCTTTGTTTATTTCCCGGCTCTTGTTTGATTCTAAATAACCATTTTGAATCTACTATGTTGCTCGCTTGTTCAGGTTTTACCAAAATCCAGGTATTATTCTTCTTTAAAGCATCAATCTCCTCCTGAATTGCTGCTCTCCATTCTCTACTATCAGGTCTTGATAGTGCTTCTTGAACTGTTAAAGGATCCAGTTCTGATTCTGTAGCTTGATACAGCAAATAATCCGGGAACTTTTTGGGTTTTCTAGTTCTAAGTGGATACCTCCGTTCTACTTCTTGAGGTTGATCACTGACAGATAAGTCAGGCTCACAGTCTAGAAACTCCTCTTGAGTTTCATCATTGACAGTTGACTCAGGTTCAGAGATTGGACTGTGTACTCCACACATGTCTTCATGAGTATCCAATTGTTCCACCTCTTGAGACTGATCATCCATAGTTATATCAGGCTCAAGACCTTGAGGAACACAAACTTCTTCAGGAATGTAAGTTTGTTCCACCTCTGGAATCAATATTTTATGTTCAGTCTGTTTCTCCATTCGTTTATCTCTCTCTGTTTCTTGAGCTTCTATAAACACAACATCCCTAGCCTTATAAAGTCGATGCGATTTTGTATCAACTAGTCGATAGCCTTTGGAATCTTCACAGTATCCAACTAGAGTTAACTCCATGCTTTTTGAATCCAGCTTCTTTCTCTTTTGTTTAGGTATGTGCATATATGCCTTGCTCCCAAAAACTCTAATAAAACTGAGATCAACTTTCTTGCCTGACCACGCTTCCTCAGGAGTTTTTCCTTTGACGGCAATGGTCGGTGATCTATTTTTCAAGAAAACAGATGTATGAACTGCTTCCACCCAATAAGCCTTCGATAAATTTCCTTCCTCGAGCATACTTCTCGCCTTTTCGACGATAGTCCAGGGTGTCGAGTCTGCTAATTATTAGTCAGAATGGCGCCACAATGGCGTTTCAATTGTAGTGCTTATTCGAACCATTTTTTACTGCTGAGTAAAAAATGGTTCGAAAATTGAAACGCCATTGTGGCGCCATTCTGATTATTGCTTAGCAGACTCGACACCCTGTTAGCTCTTTCGGCTACTCCATTTTGTTGCGGTGTATAGTCTATCGTGACTTGATGTTGAATTCCATTTTTCTTCAGAAAATCATCCATCTGTTTATTGACGAACTCGGTTCCATTATCAGTGCGCAGGATTTTAATCTTTCTGCCGCATTGATTCTCGGCAAATGCCTTAAAATTTGCAAATTTTTCAAAAACTTCACTCTTTTGTTTAAAAAAATATACAAATGTTTTCCGTGTAAAATCGTCAATAAATGTCAAAAAATATTTATACCCGCTAATAGAAGGTATATGCATAGGTCCGCATAAATCTGAATGCACTAGACCTAATGCTTCCTTAGCCCTCGTCGCAACAACACCCTTGCGAAACGGTTGTTTTGTTTGTTTTCCCATAATGCAGGATACGCACTCCAGTTTAGAAGAAGTACTAGGAAAACTCACCCCTTTCGCCATCTTATCTCTAAGAAGTTTGAGATTGTGCATACCAAGATGTCCCATCCTGCGATGCCATAGCCTTTGCTTGTCGCAATCCGTTGTTGCCAGTGCAGAACCCTGTGAACAGCACTTAATTTTATAGATGCCTCGTTCTTCCACACCTTTCACAACAGCCTTGCCTTGCACCTCACACTCATTCTTCTTGTAGATGTCGCATCCTTTCTCTGTAAATACTATCACGTGACCCTTTCTCGCAATCGCATTCACACTTAACAAATTAGAAGCTAACTTAGGTACATACGTCACATTATTAATTGTTAATTTTGCTGACTCTACTACTACCGTACCTTCACCTTCACCATATACTTCATTACCATCTGCACAGATCACTCTCAAAGACTTAGAAGTATCCTTCAAGCTTCCTCTAAACCAAGCCTTGTGATTCGTCATGTGCGTCGACGCGCCAGAATCGATGATCCAGTCTCCTGCTTGCGTTGACGGCGACGGCGTACTCAATGCGAAGGCTTGTAAAGCTTCTTTTTTTTCTTTTGGGTTATCAGGACAATCCCTAACTTTGTGTGGTCCATCACAAATAAAGCATTTAATTTTATATTTGTTCTTCTTGGGTTTGGTTTTACCCTTATGCTTATTTGAAAGTAATGCTGATGTTGGTTGGCTCGCACTTGAGCTTGCCGAATAGTTATCTTCCATTTGATAGAGCTTCGTCTTTACATAGTCCGTAGTCAGTACCACATTACTATTTTCTATGGCTAATCTCATTGGTTGGAATTCTGCCGTGAGACCTTGTAGAAGTAAAGCAGCCAACAGTTCATCATCTACTTCTTTTCCTAAGTCTTGCAGTTCCTGAGATACCATCATCACCGATGTCACATACTCCCTCACAGTTGGGAATTGTTCCAGCTTCATGCTTACTAATTTTGATAGTAATCGGCAACGATTATTGAGACCTTTGTCTTCGAACGCATTTCTTAATGCTTCCCAAGCACCTTTAGCCGTTGTAGATTTACGTACATGCACCAAACAATGAGGTTTCACCATCAAGCAAATCTTAGCTCTAGCTCTTTGGTCCTTTTTTGTACCCTGCATGTCGGCTATTACTGGCGTGACACTTGTATACTCCCACAAGTCGTCGTGTACCAGATGCATCTCCATAAGAAATTTCCATGTTGTATAGTTACTACTGCCTTCTAATTTCTCCATAGAAAAGGTACCACTACCAGACCCACCTTCTAAATGTGCCATTGTCGAGTTCTGCTCTCTTTGCATACTCCCGATACCAACATTTCCTTGTAGGTCCTGGGCATGTCCTGGTGCTGTGCACATAACCTGTTAGTGGGGTAACTCACGTCCCACTAACGTGCAGAGTGCGTGACCAGTACGAATTTATTGGAAATAAACAGTATTTGAATAAAATAAGTTTTAGATGAAAACTAGTTGTTTTATTCACGCTGACACATTTGACAGACAAGAGAAAAATTTTTAAAACAAAAACACAAGTAGAAAAATAAACTTATAAAGAACAAAGAGATCGATATACAAAATAGTAAATACTCTTTTCGTTCTAACAAAACTACCCATGCACATTTTAAAAAGGGGACATCTGGCCTGCGGGCCACCTTTTTTCGTGGGCGAGATGTCCCATAACCTTAGCATTAATTTACCTTATTGTCATATTATTTTTTCGGATATATTATGCAATATGGAATTACCTTCTTTTTACTCTTCGTATTTTTTTTTTATTTACGATATCCTTTTAATGTGCTCATTGTCCACTTACCTACTCATACATAAGATGCCATTTAACAATTTTATTTAGAACGCCTGCCGCCTAAAGTAGCAATACCGTTGAGTGAAGACGCACTGCAACTATTTGCCTTTATTATTTTATCAGGGACTTTTCCTTGGGATAATTTAAATTACCGCTACATCCTTTATTTAGCATATTTTTAAAGATACAAATAAATGAGATAAATGAAGTAAATATGAAGCAATTATTGACGCAATACATTTCGGGAAACTCTGTACGCTTCACTTTAAACTAGGAGGTGACCAGCCATCCTGACGTCAGGATGGCTGGTCAAAAAAAATATTTTATATCTAAGTATATATCCTATGTAGCAATTATTTATTATATGTAGCAAATATAAGCAATTATGTAGCAATTTTCGAATCAACTCTCATTGACCAACGCCACAGGCAACCAGCCATTCTGACGCACACTAATATTATGTAATTCTTCTTTCATTTTATTTGTTTGCAAAATAAGAGATCTAAATAAGTGTATCTTTGCAGATGAAGAAGATAATATCAATGTCACCGAGGATAGCGAGCAGAGTGCTATTGTGGAGGATACCAGCACAGATTTTCTTGCTGAAGCAAGGGAAATTCGGCAATCACTTGTCAATTATTTTAATTAAATTAAACATTTTATTTCTTTCTATTAAAATTTTAATTTTCTTATCCTTAAACCTATCATAAATCAGAATCGCCACTCTCAATATAATAATTAACAAAATACAATAATCAACAAAATACAATAATCAACAAAATATAAAAATCAACAAAATTTAAAAATCAACAAAATAATTAACAATCAACAAAATAATTAACAATCAGTCAAAAATTTACTAAACTAATCCCATTCATTGTGAAGTTGGGCTAATGTCATTAACGAGCTGAGAGCTTTGAAACAAGCACTAATGAGAGTAGCCGGTTACATGGAGTTGTAAGCTCCAAGACAAAGTAATGAGTTGAAACCCATCAGGTTTCATTCCCATTATCTTCGTCTTGGGCATGTACCACTAGATGTTGCATACCGGAAGAGCGTATGGCAGCTGCCAAAATTTCTGCAGCCTGCACAATGCTCTCCCGGAGTAACCGGCTATTCTCATTTAGTGCTTGTACCAAAGTGTGGTGCACTGGCGGGCGGGGAGTCCTCGGCAGTCTTCGACGACGCGAAATTCGGCTGCTGGACTGCCGCTGTGGTCCTGAATTCACCCCGCCGTCGGTTTCCACCGGCTGCTCTGCCAGTATGGGCTGTAGAGAGCCCGACGTATCGATATTTGGGGCAGGCGACATGGGCAGTGGGGAAGAGACAGGTATTCCCTGGAATAAAAAATAACAGTTAAATTCACTGAGCTCCAATAACAGTGGATAATTATTAATTTTCGTATTTATAGTTTGCATCACATATGCTTGCCGCTCTGAAACCAGTCTTTCCGATGCACATGGCATGGCTGCTGTTTTAGTATGGATAATTGACTACTGCGCAGTTATTTGTAGCCTGCTTCACAGTGCAATCAGTGCTTGAAAGGTTAATACTAAATTTTTTTAAACCAATCTTAGTAATATTTATTATTATTAAATAAATTACCATTTCCAAAGTGGCAAAACCATCTACAGAAGCAGAACCAATGATATCAAGAATTTTTTTCTCAATATCATTGAGATCTGCCCCTGCCGGTCCTCCACCTGTGGCCCTGATGGAATCCCTCACTTTTCTTGCCCTTGTTTTAACTTTTGCCACCCACACACTCCAAATCTGTTGAAATAAAATTAATTTACAACACATGAAAATCCAGTTTAACATTTCATCGGACTGATTACTACTTACATGTTGCCACTGCTCTACAGTCCTGCTGCAGCCCAGTTGGTTCAGCTCGCTAGTGACATTGGCCTAAAATTCCACGACTTCGGGATCAGCTTGATTTTCTAAAAAAATGTAGACCGGTGAAGTTAAAGATGACAATAAAAATAAATATATAAACACCGCAGCTTGTCCGCGAAATTTTCTAACCTCTGGCCATTTGCCGATTATTATGGAGCCGGTCCACGAGCAGCTCCTGCTGTCTCTTATTTGCTCGCTTTCTTGCAGCCTGCATATTTGTATCCACAAAGTTAATTAAACTATTTAACAAACAAAACCACAGAACAAAACAAAACAGATTGTTGATGTTGACAAATTCAAATGTCCTTGATAGGGCTTTCCAACGGCGACGATAATACCGGAGATTTTCAACTTACTAAACCAAAAACCGGATTTTCTTTTCTCGAGATCACTTTTTATTAGTTAACTAGCTTTAATAAACTAAAATAAATAGCAGGATAAGTCATGGTATGCTTTTTTTTTTTTAAATACGGCTGTTTTGTCGATTTTAATAAAATTATATGTATTTTTCTTATTGAAAACCGAAAAAGTATCGCCAAAGTTCTAATCATTTCCGATTTACAACCCTAGTATGATCACTATGGTCACAGATAGTAAAAACTAAAAAAATAAATATAAACAACATTATAGTTTTACACCGTCATTACGCTCCCTGGGCTTCATTAATGATTATTGCTATACAGTTTTAAATAATTATTTGATTTTACTCAGGTTTTTTTTTGCAATTCAGATCATTTCGTTCACTTTCATTCAGTTTTTATTTTAATTTCCGACAAATCTTGGTCTATGGTTTACTCAACTTAGCGATTGTCAAACTCGATTTTAATTATGTCAAAACTGTAACTAAGTTTAGAGATTCTTGTTTTCAGAATAACTTACCAAAACCAACTAACTAAAAATAAGAAATTTTAGTTATAGTTTAGGTTAGTTCGGTGTACAACAGAATCGGCACCACTGTCCCTATTCGTAAATTCAGTGATCAGCTGGAAAATACAGTCATCATCCAGTGATGATGACTGTATTTTCCAGCTGATCACTGAATTATTTTGAATAATTTACCCCTTTAAGCAGTCTTAAAGGGGTAAATTTCCGTTTTTTGTCCGTGGTACTACCAAGCGATCTAGTAGTACCACGGGAAATTTTTAAAATACCCTAAATACCCATAGTACTACTCGTTGTCTATGCCGGAGTCGCGGTACTGTCTACACAGTTAACCCTGGCCCTGGAATAAAAAGAGCAATTGAAGGAACACGAATAAATTAATCTATAATACAAAATAAGTGAGTAGTAACACGGGTAAATTAAAATTTTTCGTGGTAGTACTAGATCGCTTGGTGGTACAACGGGTTGTACCACGGACAGTAAACGGAAAGGAGATGTTTCATTTTCGGCCATCAGAAGTACATTATATCAAAAAAGAGGAAAAAATAACACAAATTCGGGAAAAATATTATTTGGTGGATTTGAGCCTGATTTATGTTGTGTACAAAATAAAAATAGTTTTTCAATTATTGCCATGTTTTATTCAACATGGCGTCTCGTTTGCTTGCATAATTCATTCGTTCTGAAATTATGTCCCATCAAATTATTGTTAAGTAGAAAAATGTCTGTATTCTAGAAGTGTTTAAAGAAACTATTATTCTATTGTACATATTTTTGAGTAAATATAATTAAGTACCACGATTTCATCGTTGCAAAAATCTTTTAATCGTGTTTCTGAACCCGCTTGTTGATTGGCGTAAAAGACCAAAAGCCATGCCATAAAAATATTAATAAAAAAAACGTTCTTGAAGTGCTAAAAGAAACTATTATTCTATTGTACATATTTTTGAGTAAACATTTATGTACCACGATTTAGAACTTAGAAGACTATTTATGAAGTTGGTTCTGATGAACAAAAACAAACAAAACAATTATAAGTAATGTAAATGTCATCTGTACAACCTGTCATGGCTGTCATAACATAACTCTTAGGACAAACGTCAAACATTTTTTATTTTTATCTTCTACATAAAATCCATTATTTTAATATTATGAAAAAATGTTACTTTATTCTATTCAGGGGTAATTTTCCCAGTTTTGGTAAAATGTACATGTTATGGCCGGAGCGCCATATAAAAGTGAAACGTCTCCTTTGGCAATGGCCACAACCCACGTGTTCAAGATAAATGATTGTATGCCGTATATTTTCGCGGTCAAAGGGACGCAGCATCGTCAAAAGGAGTCTACTCTTCCAACATATATTAAGTCGTTAGTAGACTGTTACGACTTACGATGCCCCCGGGAGGGTCAGAGGTTCTCCACTCTGCTGACCACATATTTTACTTTGACCTCAAGTTTAATGTTCAACGCAGTCTGAAATGAGAGTTGTCTGACCTGCATAACCTCAGGGGATGATCCATCCAGAATAATCCTCCCAACATTACATCGCGCATCGGCGAGTCTCGGTAAAATTAGATTATACTTGCCATTTCAAAATGTATTTCAAAGAGTGTAAGAAAACTTGACGCAGACGTTGTAAACAATAAATGTTGTTACGATGTATTGAATTAAGAGTCGTTAAATCGAGAAATTGTCTTCGAGCCACAGAAACGAATCAATAAAACGTTTTCTCCCACAGTCAACTCATGTCACTAACAGAAAGAGCGACCTCCAAACAAGAATTTACATAGAAATAACTTATTGTTACTCTTAAAATAATCGTGCTAGCCTTTTATTACTATCCATATTAAAATCTTGTTAGAAGACAAAAATGTGGGACCATATTTAAATGGCATGGCGTCCATTGTGCGCGACGGCTTCTGTTATTTAATGGGATATTACGCCATAATAATGCGACACAAGTTTATCAGTCTATAGTATTTGAATCAGACGGTGCGAGTGAATGAACTCAGCCACTCAATGTCATTCGCGAAACTGGTCGATACGGATTGACAGTGACCTACCGAATAATGATAGTGTCTTCGGCAGATTTCGGTAATGCTCGGCTCTCCGAACTCCCACGACTGCAAGCAAATTGTGGTCGTTCGGGCTTCGGGTCGCGTGTACGGGGAGATCGGGGAGATTCGGTCAACTGAGCTGAAGTTTACTTATTTATTTAGTTAGTAAAGTAGTAAATTGAGGTAGGTGTGTGTGAGCAAATGTGTTGGAATTTATAGGGTGTTGTGAGAATGTGCGCGGTAGATAGATTACGACACCGTCTTAGAAGATATTGATTTTGGCAAGCGAAAGTCGAATAGGCTTCTCGAAGTACAGCATCACGTATTATTTTATGAGTTGCATTGAGCGCATGCATAATGGAATACACTATCTTGCATAAACGCTTCTCGTGGTCGTTAAAAGTTGAAACTGCAGACACAAAATGCGCAAATAATGCCAAACGGCTATTTTGTAGCGAGATCCAACATTCCAATGATCAGAGTATTAGATTTTGTCCGATCTATTACATTTTCAATCTGGTGACATGTGATTTGTGCCCACTGGCGTATCTATTGAAAGCAATAAACATGCGGCTTGCGGGATCCTAGAACGGGTCAAATTTGTCTTTTAAGTTCGGGTCGATATTTATCACTGTGCTTATGATATCATGCCTATAAAATCTAGAGGGATACCTAGCGCTTTAGCTAATGGTACACCTAAAATAATCCAGTTAAATTATGTCATTTAATAGAATAAGAACCAATCTAGACTTATAAACCTCAAGAGTTTGTTTGGTTGAACGCGCTAATCTCAGAAACAAAAATAAAAAAATTATTTTTGTGTTGATCGAGCCGAGAACCTGGTACTCAGCAGCAACCAGTGTTGGCATGATTAAAACAAGTTGTTTTAAAACACCTGTTTAAAACAGTGTTTAAAACAGTTTGAAATTAAACAGTGTTTTTTATTACCCGTTTCAACTACTGTTCAAAGCAGATGAATGCATACAAAATGAAAATAAATTAATGTTCAGGAGTCTAAATAGTTTGACATAAAACCTTTTGAGTCTAATGCCATTGTTATGTCATATTTTTAACTTTTATTGGCATTGTAATAAAACAATGCATAAAATTATTACTTAGATAAAAAACATCACATGTTTTTTTTTCCATTGATCATTTTTCGTAAAAATTTCATTACAAAGGGCAAATTTGAAAAGACGTAGTCTAGAAATGAAACATAATTGATTTATACGTTTAGACATCAACAAACAAGGTGGAATTAATTAGAAAAAAAACCGGAACCTAAAAAAAAAAAACAAAAAAAAACTTGTTTAAAACATTTTGTTGTTTGTTTTATAAATTTGAAAAAAAAAACTGTTTTTTTTCCAACCCTGGCAGCAACTATTACACCACTAAGTACCTACACTAAAAGACAGTAAAATGCCTCTTTGAATTCACAAAAAAAAAAAATCTTAAAGCGCGCCTAGGTAACAAATTACCAGATAAACCACGCTATACCGAAAATAATGATGAGTAGTCCCCAAACCGGTAGGTTTGCATCTCTCTCTGTTACACTCGAACAGACAGGGACGGACGCACATCGACCAGTCCTACGCTTTCGGGTAGGCGATGAGGTAACCTCTGGTAATATTTACCATTCGTTCCCAGATGGTTTGTGGTCTTGACTGTATAAAGTGGGGTAAGTAGATTTCTAGGTCAATAATTATGAAGAAGGAAAATTGATTTAGAATGTGGAAATTGAGGTGGATCGATCTTTGAAGTGGAATTTTGAGTACAAATGTCGTAATCTGCATCACCGCACGGGGGAGCTCGGATAACATTACTAGTAGATTAAAAGCTAGCTATACGAAACCCATTTTTTTTTTTTATATAATCGCTATACACTCAGAAATCCCAAACGTCTTGAATATGGTGTCGGTTTTGAATAAGACAAGGCAGCATAGACCTTAAAAAAGGTACCAAGAGTGGAAATTCATAAATTTTATATTTTGCCTAAAAGACTAGAACAATGAAACTTTTAACTGACAACTCAAAAATGGTTCCTGGATAATTAGCACCATAGCAATCCAAGCATACAAAACAATGGTAGTTTTACACCATAAACAGAGACATTATACCGCTTAAATAACTCGATGAATACAATTGATGTAGAGGCATTCCACACGTTATGACTCATGTCTGCTCATATATTTATATATTTCGTCCGTTAGCATGGCTTGATAAAAAACCAGCCAAGTTCGAGTCTGACTTATGCTCGAAAGGTTCTATAAAAACGAAGCCCTCGTTTAATATTATTTTATGTTGTTTTAATCTTCGTTTTAATTTAATAATTTTGATTGTTAATATTTCATTAAATATTCAGTGAACGTTTCAAGCGTCTGTTGCCATTATCAATTAAAAAAAAACTTTTTTCAAAATTATTTTACCCTTTTTTGTGGTTGTTTTTGAAGGCGGTTAAATTTTTTTTGAAAAAAGTTTTTTATTTTACTCTTTTTAGTTTAAATATTCAACCCAAAATCTTGTCAAATACATCCACTAGAATTTTGTAATCCGTGGCACCGGTATTAACATCGCTCATGTACACATGCTAATAAAATTCCCTATCTCAAAAACTGCTGAACAGATTTTGATGAAACTTGCAGTATTCCCTAAGGTGAACGATCCCCAGTACAACAAAAAAAGAATTTTGAAAATCGGTCCACAATTGGCGGAGTAATCGCGTAACAAACACGCAAAAAGTAATGTCATCCAAGTAGCCGAAATCAATAAAAATGCTCACAAAATAAAAAGTACTGAACCAAATTGGATGAAATTTTTATGGGACCACACTGCAAGTATACTGCATCGAACAAAAAAAGAATCGCACTAATCGGACTAGAAACCTCGGAGTAATCGATGTACATACATAAAAAAAAAAACATACCGACCGAATTGAGAACCTCCTCCTTTTTTTGAAGTCGGTTAAAAATCACGTTTTTTTTGTATGGGAGCCTTCTTCGATATATATTTTATTCTGTTTTTAGTATTTGTTTTTACAGAGGCGGTAGAATTACATCATCTGTGAAAATTTTAACTGTCAAACTATCATGGTTCATAAGATACAGCCTGGTGACAGATAGACGGACAGACGGACAACTGAGATTTAGTAAGACCGTTTTACCCTTTGGGTGTGGAACCCTAAACGTTTAAGTCGTGTAAAAAAAAACGCAGGTTATTATCTTCCGTTGAGTTTTGAATTTGAATGTAACTTAACGTTTGTTTGGCCCAAACTGGTTAGTAGAGATGTTTGTATCCGCAATACATTTCGATAGACGATTCAATATTAAACTATCAGAGGCCCCAGCATGACTTTTCACGTTCCTGCCGGGGTCGAGGGATTAAAGAGCTGCCATGCCCCGGAACGTAAAGGGCTTTTGAACGATACCGTGGATTTTAGTAAGTACAAGCCTGACAGTCCCTCCTGCCCAGCTCTGGGTGGGAGGACTCATTTGATGAAATTATTACATAAAAAAGGACCTGTGAGAAGTCTTTGATACGTAAAGTAAACTGGAACTTTGACGTTTTTTGATGGAAAAAAAATAGTCCGTACACTATAGAGGCGCTTCTTCAGTGCCAAAACAATAAACGGTACGGCGTTTATTGTGTACAGAATTTCCATATCTACAGCGTACTTGAAGTATGCTTCAAGTACGCTGTAGATACGGAAACTCTGTGCTAAGGCCTCAGGTGTCACGTGGCGAGCGAATTGCCAATTATTGGACACGATTTCCCCACCCTCCACTTTTCAATTTCAGTAGCAAATCGCTTTTGATTAATTGCCTTTCATGGGAGCTTTTATCGACCATCCCGATATTTATGTCACTTTGTGCTTTAGTAAAAAATGCTAAAACCCTGTTATAGTAGTTGTGCTATAGAGCAAATAATCCATCTCCACTAATATTATAAAGAGGAAAGATTTATGTTTGTGTGTGTGTGTGTGTAGGTTTGTAATGAATAAACTAAAAACAACTGTGCCAAGCCAAGACGGGCCGCTTGTACTTTTGGTATAACGCGTTAATCTCAGAAACAACTGGTTCGAATTGAAATTATTTTTGTGTTGGAATGTCCATTTATCGGGGAAGGGTTTACGCTATATGACATCACACTGCGACCAATAGGAGCCGAGCAGTGGGGCTGTAACCGCGTGAAAATTTATATATTTTCTTTTTTTCTACACAATGTATTTTGTTATGAAATAAATGACTATAACTATGGAGTAGAAGGCACCAAAAATTCGATCGAAACTAGGCGACAGCCGTAGTTTCGATCGATTTTTTGGTGCCTCTCTGCTTAGAGAGTAGTACAGTCCCGTGGCCAAGCAGTAAGGCTTTCCAATTTCCAATTTCAGTTGGTCTAAAGAGCTTGAAGTACTTTTGGTGCCGGTAAATGGGTGCTCACTTCGTTAGTCCCGCCAGAGTACACTGAACAAAATGTTTGTATAGCACAAAGCACAAAATATACCACATAGTTATGTCTATGTCTAGAGATGGAACGTACATCTGACCCGGTTTCGAGATTAATCCGGTCGCTGATTGAAATGGTTTTTAAACCGTTGCGTATGTTTCTATGATCTTTACTTTGATCTGTATTTCAATTAATCTAACGCCTAAGCAAATGATGCCAATAATTTAATTGGGTCACTAAAAGGTCTTCCAAATCTCATTTTTTTAATAAAGAAACTAGCTATTGCCTGTGACGTTACCCACGTGATGTTCTTATTATCCCATGGGGACGTCAGTACGAGTTAACTGTTATTCTAGGTTAACTGTTACTGTTACTCCAGGTTATCAAATTATAACTATCATGAGTACCAAGTTAAATCCAAATACGTTGTCTATGGGTATGTATGGGTATCAAATGAAAGGATTTGCTGTCAGGAATACAAAAAAAAATAGTCAGTGACTTAAATCCAATATGGCGGACGTCCAAGATGGCGGACAGGCTTTGAGGCACGTCTTCCTGATAAGCTAGCAGGCTGAAATTTTCAGGGTAGCTTCAAACCCGATGAACAAAAATAAAAATAATAAAATAATTAATAGATTTCAAAAAATCTAAAAACCCACGTTTTTAAAGGATGAAGTTTTTTGTCCATACGAAACAAATATTCACAAACTGTTACTATATCTTTATTTTTATTTGTTAATGCGAAATTTTGTGACTATACCCAACAACAAAAATCTAAAAACCCACGTTTTTAAAGGATGAAGTTTTTTGTCCATACGAAACAAATATTCACAAACTGTTACTATATCCTTATTTTTTATTTGTTAATGCGAAATTTTGTGACTATACCCAACAACGAAAATCTAAAAACCCACGTTTTTAAATGTCCACTCGAGAGAGAGGGGCCACTCAAAACGTGGGGCTTTAAGGGGTTTTTAGATTTTTGTTGTTGGGTATAGTCACAAAATTTCGCATTAACAAATAAAAAATAAGGAAATAGTAACATTTTTTGAATATTTGTTTCAAATGGACAAAAAACTTCATCCTATGACAATATTTAGAGTTGATGAAAGTTTGCTTGGGCAGGTACGTAGAATATTTTTATTTTACACAAGTTTACATAGGTACTTAACATCACTCACTATTTCTTTTTTAAAAACAACTCCATAATCTCCCTACAATACCCAATCATCCAGAACTCCGACTCGACTCGACTCGTGCTCATCAAAGTGAAAGTGTACTCAAACAGCCGCGCCGGTATCAACCGTCAGCGATTTGGTTGAAGGTCATTGGCATTACGTAACGCCGCACTCACGTGTCCGCTCGCGCTGTTATCTATACATTTATATTATGAAACAGTTGTGTCTCTGTCTGTATGTCTGGGGCAGGGAACTGTACGGGCTTTGTCGCCTTTTGCGTACCAGTGTGGAAAAGAGGAAGAGCTATACAAGTCGTCTAGCGCCACCTCGTTTCCTCACTGGAACTGCTCTGGATTTAAAAAACGCTTATTCTGATAGTTTGCAACGTCGCAAATGGCTGTCAAATATTAGTTTTATTTAATTCAGCTTATTTACTGTATGAAAATAAGAAATGTGGCTCTGTAGTGCACTAAAAAAAATCATTAGTGATGCAATAATTGATATCGAAACACCGAATAGATAGTTTCAAACGTAAAAAAAAAGCATTTGGGAACTTCCAAATGCCTTTTATACACCTGAAACGGTTACAACATCAAATTCAGTGTTTCAATTGCATTCCTATATCAATTTTCTAGTGCGCTACGGAGCCATATTTCTTATTTCTATACAGTATCATTGACAAATTAATTAAAACTTATTAATATTTGACAGCTACTTGCGACGTTGCCTACTTTCTGGTTATGCGCCCTTAAGACGTAATGGTAGGCCACCAGGGCATCACAAAAGGCCTCTAGCAGAATCGTTATAAGAAACATGATAAGAGTCATATTTTATTTAATGAATTTTGTCGCAATTCATGTTATGATTTTGCTAAAGTAGCTTTTTAGATCATAGCTTTTTAGGTCAACTCCCCTCTATCAAGATCACTAAGTGATCTCAATGCTCTCCTGGACTCAAACCCAGATTTTGATTTATTTGCGGATGAATGGAAGTTGTTATTGTTGGAATGTTTGATTTTTTGTGAGAAGAATGCATGAAAGTTTGGAAAAATATTGTTAAAATATCTTTATTGTAATAATTATGATTCAATAGGGTAAACCAGGCAAACGTGCCCCAGTCGGATACGTGCCCCAGTCGGATACGTGCCCCACTCGCGAAACTCAGTGATGCATTTTTATTTTGGTGCTTATTTGATCCTAGCTGGTCAGTAAACCAAGTATGGCGGCGATGTTAACAACGCAGTGCTAGATTTTATTAAGTTTGAGGGAGAAAAAGTGATTAAAAGGTTTGTAGACTACATGAATTTGTTTAATATCTATTTTCACGTTGATTAAAAGTATTTGCTCGATATTATTTCGTGTTTTTAGGGTTCCGTAGTCAACAAGGAACCCTTATAGTTTCGCCATGTCCGTCCGTCTGTCCGCAGCTTAGCTCAGAGACGCCCAGTACTAGAAAGCTGTAATTTGGTGTAAATATACGGATTTGTTGGGCCGAAAAAGTGGTAAAATAAAATCTCGTCAAATATTTTTTTTTAGTGTACCTCCTGTACTTACACGTAAAGTGGGGATTTTTTTTTATCGCGTACCCCTTAATGTGGGGTATTATTAAATAGGTCTTTAAAAATATTGATAGCTTCCATTAACAATTTTTTGATAAAAAGATTCGTTTGTGAAATATTAAGCTATAAAGTGCTAATTTTTGCTCGACTCGAGTGTCCCCCCCCTCTACCAGCTAAACGGTTATGTTTGGGGGTGTGAAAAAATTCACAATAGTAGTATTTATATAACGAAGTTTAAAAGAAAATTATCATGACTAAGTAGGCTTTACAAGTTTACGAGTAATAGTCGACCAACTTATAAAACGTACTTGGATGACATATTTTCCTAAACAAAATGTATGGGAGAACATGTTCTTCAACTGCAAAATGTAAGTTTGTCAACTTAATTTTTACAGCTATAATAGGTGGGTATGTTTTGGGGATAGGTCGGTTTTTATTGTCAACTATTTTTAACTAACTTCAAAAAAAGGAGGAGCTTCTCAATTCGTCGTAATCTTTTTTTATGTATTTTCTCCGTTTTCTCAGACGCCTGGACCGATTTTGAAAATTCTTCTTTTGATTGAAAGAGTACACCTTCCAATCGGTCCCATGATCAAGTCAGGATCTGATGATGGAATCCTGGAAAAATCGTGGGAACTCTTTAAATAAATCATTCTTGAAGCGATTTGATAACAACTCAATCCCGTCGAGTTTCGGCTCACTAGAGTCGTCTTTATTAAATAGACATTGATGCTGGATGATGTCCATGGTCTGATGATAGAGCTGGAAGGTAACCATGAGTTCTTCCTTATACAACAACTCAATCCTACTGAGCTTAGGGTCATTTGATTCGTCTTTACCTATGCCTTTGTCTTAGGCTCTTATGATGGAGCTGGAAGGTAGCCATGGGATCTTTGTAATACAATAACGCAATCCCATCGAGTTTGGGCTCATTTGATTCGTCTTTACATAGACTTTGGTGCTGGATATTATTAAAGGTTTTGATGATGGAGCTGGAAGGTGGCCATGGGATCTCTGTAATACAATAGCACAATCCCTTCGAGTTTAGGGTCATTTGATTTTTCTTCGCATGGACTTTGGCACTCGATGTTTTCCAGGGTCTAATGATAGAGCTGGAAGGTGGCCATGGTGGCAACTACGGAACCCTTCACTGTGCGTGGCCCGACACGCACTAGCCGGTTTTTTTTTAAGTTTTTTCGAAAACTAACCTCATTTAACCTTTGTTTGCCTATAATTGCGTTCCGTTTTTTGTTACAAAAATCAGAATTATTTAAGTGGGGCACATTACACTGTACCACGGTAATATTATTATACAGTACTCCAACACGAAACGCGAGCTATACGCGCCTCGATGTCGGGGCGCGCTCGGGGCGCATACAGTCACGACTGTACCGCAGTGACGAACGGACGGTGTGTTGTTTGTTTAACAATAACCGCGCGATTTTTTCACTACAAATCAGTTCAAGTACATTTATTTAATATGACGAGTAGTAAATATTGTGCTGTTTTTGGTTTCTTAATTTTTAATTAAGCTTTATATTAGAATGCGGATTTATTATATTTTAAAAGTTAATAATAAAGAATTTCGTACGACACAGTCGAGGCGCTAATATTTTTAGGTCGCAAAATAAGCCTGAATTGTTTTTCAAACAAAAACATGTTTTTAGGGTTCCTTGGTCAACAAGGAACCCTTATAGTTTCGCTATGTCCGTCCGTCCGTCTGATTCCACGGGTCGTGAGCCAGTCTTGGGTACTTTTCGCCTTATGAGCCGGCGCAGAATCCTGCTGGAATACCCAGTGCCTGTTTTCGAACATTGTTTGTGAAAGAGGTTCCACAATGTTTGTTAGGACTGTGTTTTGATATACGAGAACACTGGTTTTCACTCCTTTTTCACAAAAAACACCTCTGTTGGATCCAAATAGGACACCCCAAGCCAAACCATGAATGCCGAGGATGATGACCACGCTGAACACGTGGCACACGTCTGCTCGCTTCTTTTTCCCCGCGTACCGCTTTAACAACACTCGGGATCTTTCGAGTCTGATTTTCTTCAGCCGCGCGTTAAGATGTGCTGTTTTTTTTCTGTAAGCACGCAGTCTTAAGATTTTCATTCAACACCCTTTTAAAAGTAGTTCTGCTTAGTCCCATTTGCAGAGCCAACATTTTTTGCTTGCGGACAGGATTTCGTTGGATTCGCGCCTTCACTGCTTTGATGACCGCTGGAGTCCGAACAATTCGAGGTCGACCGCTCCTTTCCTTGTCTTCTAATCTTGAATCTTCCCTGAATCGTTTGATAGTACGATAAATAAATCTAATTGGAATTTTTAAATTTTTGAGCAGTTTGAAAATCTCAGTTGGCGCGTGGCCGCAACGATGCAATGCAATTACTGCGACTCTGTCTTCTTTGCGCGTCCAGTCCATTTTAGAAAATGAAGCAAATTCCAGAAACCCTTTGTTTTTATATTCCATAAATGTTCAAATTTCGAATGCCCATCATAGTTCTTCGACTTGCATTCTAAATTCGAAATTTTGCCTATGTGACAGAACTTATGACCCGACTATGTATACTCCTTGGGATCGACGTAAAACCTCTTCAAATTAATGACTAAGACGGGAGGGAGGCGGGGTATGTCCAATTTTTTGACCGCGTCTCGTTTCTCCTTGCACTTTGGACAGTTCCAGCCGGGGATTGTTTCGCCGTTCAGGTAGAGTTTTAGGCAGTCCTGTACAAGATTGTACTGTACTGTATAGGATTGTACTAAATCTCCGCCCCTCTTCAATGGTGCAATCCAATTGGTTAATATTTCCTCGTTTCTCCGCTACGCCAGCTCGCTCCGCATCAATGGACAGGCAGCCTAATTTATATACGCCTTAAGGATTGCCTTATTCTTATATAATAACTTCACTACAAACACGATACTGTTCATATCCTATGAGCGTTTACAGGGTTTGATCTATCTCTGTACCAAAATGCATAAGAATAGATTCGGCCGTTTTGTCGTGAAACCGGAACCGCATTAGTAAGACTAGGGTTTATCCCATAGGATGAAAATAAAAAATTAATATCACTAAAAATAAGAACCTGATTTGACATTGGATTTTTGCAGCTATAAATCATGTTCCCTAAAGGGGTTTGAACTTTTTTGTATGGGCCGTGTACCAGGTGCCATCCGCCATTTTGATTTTTTTTCAAAACGGTGTACACAAATGAAACATTGATAAATCGATAGATCACATCAATACAAACATAAAATGTAAGGGGCAAAACCTCGTAAACCGTCACGTTTCCGAGAAAAACTAATATTCTATTACTTTTATTGTGGAAATAACCTGTTTGATCAATAAACATCAAACTATTAAGAAAAAATGTGTCGCTAGTTGCGTTATTGGAAAATTATATTCTCTTCTCTTACCACTATGGGAATCCTTCAATAAAACTTCATCTTCGCTAGATATTTTACTTTTAATCTCTTTCACACATAATACGTTTTCAATAAATATTCTTATATAATAAACAGCTACAAAATCACATCACAATTTAATTTGTATCCATGATACTTTTCTCACGACTTTACTACGACGACCGTTCGACAACTGTTTTTTCATTTTGACAAATGCACTGCTTTTCAAAATTAAAACGAACACCAGAACACATCATGAAGTGATACCATAGAGTTTTAAATGCTGCCAGTAACAAACCCCATAAAATTCCATAAAACCTAAATCTATAACAAGTTGTACATTTTTGACAGCTCATAACTCGGAAACGTGACGGTTTACGAGGTTTTGCCCCTTACATTTTATGTTTGTATTGATGTGATCTATCGATTTATCAATGTTTCATTCGTGTACGCCGTTTTGAAAAAAAATCTAAATGGCGGAAAAGGAACTGGTACAAAAGGCACAAAGCCCTTACGACAACTATGTTTTTTTTTTATGAATGAGAATGAAGGACTCGTACGTGACGCTGTGCGTGCCGCACACAGTGCAGCGCACGGTGGACTTGATCTGTCCGTAGAACAGCCGCAGGATCAGGCTCTCTTTGGACTTGGTGGCTGACGTAGGAAGATTGGCTAGTTTAATTTCCTATTATGTCGTAAAGGAAGCTGCGGAAAGGCAAAGTGAGCTTAGCTTCCACCCATCTAGCAGCAGACACACGGGACTATAGATTTTTTGATATATAGGTTGAAAAACTTTCATCAAATTGGATTTGATAGGTGGCGGTGCATATAGTGTTTGAATTGATAACCTCCTCTTTTTGGAAGTCGGTTAAAAAAGTTTGTCCATGGAGTTTCTAGCCCATTCTTCTCCTTAGAGATCTACGCATTGGAATGGATCTACGGTACTTTCACAGTTATTATGTCTTGTGACTGGGACTGTAGCACCTTACGTCTTTTGAAAATTCAAAATTGGCTTAGTTACATTAAATAATTGATTTGATTTGATTCGATTCTATCATACTCAATTATAAGACTATTTAACAATATTTTTGTTTAATTTGTCTTACCCTATTGTGACAACCCTACCAATTTTGGTACCAATTGTTACCTATTTAGGTAACAATTTTGCTCGTTCTTAAGAAGATTAGTCCGTTTATCTACTCATGTGCTTCCAACCGTTTAAAATTTTCAAACTTCAACGCTTGGCAACCTTAATTTCTGACAAGTTTTTCATAGGCAACCGTATACCATCGTATTCGTAAAAAAATATCTTTTCACACCACCTGCTCGTAAATGTCTAATTATATGTCTGCTAACCGGCCGTAAAGCAAGGCATTGATCCCTCCCGCTCGAGCCGGGAATAACATATGTACTGAATTTCATTATTCCCGTGGGAATAATGTGATTTGAATTTGGAACCTCAAACAAAACATAGTATGAAAACTTTGAAGGAAGGAATTGAAGCAGCGGCGGCTGCCCCCCGGCAGTCCCCACTGCAACAGCTGATCGCTTGCTGAGGTGGGCACCACAGCATGCTCACGTTCGAAGGTTGTCGTACCACATCAAATTTCAAAATTCGAATTTATTTCCTTGCAGGTTGTGTGAAAAGCAGAGTACTCACCTCAGGAATAAGGCCTTTGTCAAACAGACAGGCGATAGCGAACCGAACCGAATCATGTCATATAAAAATGCGAAAGCGATCCGATACTCTATGTTCAACAAGGCTTCAAACAATTCCATACATTACAAACAAAAACGCTACGCCACGCATTCGGTTCGTCTGTCAGTTTGACAAAGGCATAAAGCTGCCTTTGTCTTGGACTAACTTAAATCACTCGCTACACTAAGGATTCTTATCTTAATTCCCTCGTTTCACTCGGGAATTAACACTTGAACCTCCTCGCTGCGCTCCGGGGTTCACCCCCAGAATCCTTAGTGTCGCTTCGGGATTCAATACGCCCCTGACGTAAGGCACTGCTTTATTCCCTTGGTGCGTAATCTACTATTATACAATTCCCACTTTAAAAAGTTACTTTTTTCACTGTAAACAGTGAGAAAAAAAACAACAAACACTGTTTTGGTGTTAGAATTTAGAACACATTGATGCGGTCGACCCCCGTCAGCCCCATTTTTTGTCATCTAAATAATCAATTCTATTTTATAATAGGACCCTTTCTTACATAGTTTGGTTTTAATGCAAATTTTAAATTGATTAAATGATAAATTTCTAATGTCAATGGGAAGTTAATTGTAAAAGCGTATACAATATACATTGACCCATGAATGAGTTGCCTACTCTGTGGAGGCGAGTGCGATGTACAGCGAGGTGCTTATTCCTAGTATTCAAGCTATGAACATCGGTCATTTTCTTAAAATTTGTCAATTTTTTCTGAACAATCAATAAATTTTCAAAAATGTATTGAGAGGCTACGGTCAGAATGTTAATCTCTTTGAATTTTGGAAATTAAGACGTCATAATACGGCCGCTGTCCAAATAATTATGTTCTACGAATTTTTAGTTCACACCACTAACTAATCTTATGTCCGTAAGTTATAAAGAACGATAAACGCCCGAAGCTACGGATTTCGTGCTTAGATAGTACTGCCCCTGATTCGGGGAATTAGTTATTTAGAATTTGCCCTGTATTCGATCTATTGCTCCCGTACGGTAAAATATGGTCTGCGAGGGATGCTGATCTAGATTCGAGAAGCCTGGTTTGCTGAAACCCTATTGAATTTGAACTAACTGGATCGTTTGTTCTTAAAGTTTATTGGGTTAGCAAGCAGTAATTGCAATATTTCTTTATTAATAAGTTTCTGAGATGACTGAACGCTTATTTTGATATTGTGAGACAACAAATTGGATCGTGTCTTAAAAAGCTATAATCTTCACATAACATCGTTGGTCCCGGTTGTCATTTGTAGATCTTTAAAAGTCGTTACTGTTAGTCCGAAGTTCGTGTATATCTGACAGTCTCTCTGTAACGAAAACGAGGCCGTTTCCTTATTTTTCTTTTTTTTAGGCTGGTAACATCGTCAAAGGGCTCTCCCACCCAGTGCAGGGCAGGAGGGAATGTCAGACTTGCACTAAATAAAATCCACATCGTCCTTCAATAGCTTTTTCCGTTCCGGGGTAACGGTAGCTTGTTAGTCCCATGGCCCCGTCGACGACAGTTTCCCTGGAATACGAAGGGCATTAAAGGACAGGGTGGTTATTAATCCTTTTGCTCACCCAAGGCGGGAAGACTCATTTGATAATGTAACACCCCAAAAATATATTATGTTTTATCTGCACAGGTTAGCTCGAAATCCGGCTATTGGAACACTGGCCTACTATCACTATTTTAAACTACACAATTTGATGTAAAGGACTGCGATTGAAACAGATTGATTGATCAATCAGCCTGTACTAGGCAGTACTGGATTGATTGGTTTTGCGGGAAATCGGTTTTCGTTTACGAATACTACACTGAATTCTGTATTTTTTTTTTATTGAAAGCTATGTCAGAGGGTTTATGTTGAGTCAAAAATTCCACTATTTTTATTAGATGATTGATTTTTTTATTCTAACTTTGCCTAGCTGAGGGATAGCTGAAAATAAATAAAAACACTGATCTTTGGTAGAATTAATTAAACATTGAAAAAAATTTAAATATTTATCACTTTACTTCTTTCTCTCTTTTATGGTTGTAAATTGTTCAAATGTGTCCGGGCCTTGGCTGGGGCGGAAGGGGCTGTCGGACTATAAATAAACTTTGTTTCTTCGCCCCTTGCGTTCCAGAGCCACGGTAACCTTTACGTAGAAGCTCCCACGACACGTTTGCCCGTTTTTGGATTCCGTAGCATAATGGAAAAAAAACGGAACCCTTATGGATTCTTCATGTCTGTCTGTCCGTCCGTTTGTCACAGCTATTCTGTCGAAACTTGGTAAGTAGATGTATTCTGTGAACCTCATTAAGATTCTTATTTACTAAGGATGTAACTACCTCATTAAAAGTTTTCAGGCAACTTAATAAAACAACTATAAAGGCTCGATTCTCGTCACCGTACAAATAGAGTTGAGTTTTACGTCAGCAACGTTAATAACGTGACCATCAAGCCATACTGTTTGTCTTACAGGAAAAACAAACTAAAGCTGGTGGTAATAACGACTCTAATGACATGGCTCGTGGACCTGTCCGGGTAATCTAGGCTAACTAGGTGTCTGACCTGTCATAATGTGGATTACAATACGGCGGGTTCATTGACTTATGCCTAGCTGCCGATATGTCGTTTATCAAACTTTTTTGGCTATTAATGGATGGCTTTTAAAAATTTCCCACCAATTTGTGTGGGCACCGTGTTTGTTGCCATCCATCCTTAGCCGACTCTCTTTCACGGAACGATAATTTCATCATCATCATCATCATCAGCCTATTAATGTTCCCACTGCTGGGACACAGGCCTCCTCTCTGTGAGAGGGAGTGGGCCATAATCCACCACGCGGGCCCAGTGCGGATTGGTGGATGTCACATGTCTTTGAATTTTTGGTTCTAGGACAAGCCGGTTTCCTCACGATGTTTTCCTTCACCGTTTTGAGAGCAGTGGTGATGAAATAAATTACACAAAGAAATGTGCCTGCCGGGATTCGAACCCACGACCTACAACTCGTAAGTCGGGGCCGATACCACTGGGCCACCACTACGCTCAACGAACGATAATTTTATTAACAAGAATTTTCTTCCAAAATTATCATAAAAAATTGTCACAAAAAATATCGTCTGCGCAGATCTCGAAACAATCACTTAAACCCGTTACCTATTGTAGAAGAACTGCTTTAAAATTCTCTGAAAGACCTCGACGAGATCGTAGATCAAAAAGGTGAAAATCCACAAGACGTCATTGTTTCGGCGCTGCCGTGGCGGGTGAGCCTTTGGAGAATACCACTACAACTCGGTCAAACTGAAAAATATAAAAAGGCACTGTATTTTTAAGTATGTATGTTTCACTATAGCTATGAAGTAAATTGAATTCTATCACAAGAATTCGACTTCTTATTAGAATCCAGTTAAATTACGAAAATTTATCTTTACAATAACTGTTACACCTATTAGAACAATCATATTAAATGATACATAACGTGAACAGTTTTATGGTCTCTAAGTAACACAAAGATTAATTATTACCAAATTGTTCCATCATTGAATCACTAAATTCACAGACAGCTTAAATCATAACCCTTCCTTTTGTAGCAGTCGAGTAACAAAACTAGATTAACGTAATCCCAAGACTACTCCAATTTTCTGAAATTCGTACGTACAGAATATTAATAATTACTGAAGCAATACCAAATATTCGATAACAGAGAAAATACTTAATAGCTTTTCGGTTCCTTTTAATAAAATTTTAACCACAGACTTTGCTGCCGAGGAAAAGAGTGACAGCTCCTCAAAAAAACAAACTATGTTCCTCTACTTTTAAAATAAAAATATTCTGAAGACTCGCTGGCTTGGTGCTGGCGTCTTCCCATTGGTTGATGATCACGACGATGGTGTCGCAATCGTCCGTCGGTGGCAGCACCGTCGAACCAGCTCGTTAAAAAAGTTCTTATTGCCAGGTGTGCTGTCGCAACACCGACTCCTCTTTATGGAACTATTCACATAACACTTTCGATGAAATTCTTCGATACGAAATTTTATTTTATTTAATAAAATAAAATTTCAATAAACTTATTCAAAAACGGTATTCGCACAGGAAATATTGTTGAAGTTAAGGAAGGAAGGGAAAATATCTACTTTTCATACATCCGCATATCATTTTTATTGGCAACGAAGAATATGAAACGCAGCATACTGCACTACTGCAGTGAAGCCAAAGTTCAGGTTTTGAAATACTTTCAGACTATCTGTTATATACTTTAAGGAAACATTCATTTTAAAAGTAACTGTCCCAGATATTTACCACTCCAGAGTTTATACGAACACAAATTATTTATAAATTATACAATGTGTCCAGTTTCTAAAAATGATGGTTCACACACCTTTAGGTCCGTGAAAAACAACACAGATAAACTTTAATAGTAGGTTTTTATATTCGTAAAAACATGATATAAATAAAATAACAGTATAACACAGTTTTTTTTATTGATTTAGGACATTAGTCTACGTGATACAGAAAGACACTTAAAAATGTTCTTCAGTCATTTCTAATACCAGCCAGTATGAGTAATGCTCGCAAAACTCTTTCTAACAAACAATAAAAATCTAAAATGACTACCATTCAGTAGGGGGCTGGGTTCCAACCCCAAATGTTAGTAGGTATTGAAATTGAGCAAGCTACCCCGCCTTTTAAAAGTTTTAACAGGCCGAAACCGGGCACATTTTAGAAACATGGGACGATTTTCCTAGACTGAAAAATAAACTTCCTGTGTAATAATAATAGTAAAAGATAGGAAATAAAACGCAAAAATAAAAGACCCAAATCTGAATATTTTATGACTGAAAAATAAATCTAAACAATTAAAAATTGCTTAATTTTCGACCGTGACCTTGATAATAATAATAATAATAAGTATTTATTTCAGAACTAGTCCATAAATTTGTTAGTAACAATATGCTTAAAAACTAATGTTAGCATACAAAACAGAAACAGAACACAAATTAAACCACGACATGAAGACGCACCCATCTTCGCCATAAGGGGGACTCGCCCCGATCTGCAAAAACACCAAGTATAGAGTTGGAACTACCACGAACGCGAGTGAGCAGGGAGGCACATCTTTTCCTTATGATAGCTGGAAAACCATCAACTCGCGCCTCAGCAAACATCCCTGACGCACTGCAACGCCATTATAATAATATAACTCATTATGAATTCATAGTGAATAGAATTATGTATACGTAATAAAATCTCCTACGTATGCATTTCTAAGAGCGATATTAAAAATATTGCAGTGAAATCTTGTCTTTATAGCTTCTTACCAAGATGCAATCCTGGTACTTCGAAAGAAGTTGCAGGCGTTCAGTATCATACGACAGGCCTGTTGGTCTAGTGGTTAGTGACCCTGACTACTATGCCGGAGGTCGTAGGTTCGATTCCCACCCAGGACAAATGTTTGTGTGATGAGCACGATCATTTGTTCGGTGTCTGGGTGTAATCTATCTATAATATTTATGTATTTAGAAATATATAAGTATGTTTATCAGTGTTGTCTAGTACCCATAACACAAGCTCTGCTTAGCTTGGGACTAGATGGCGTTGTGTGATAGATACAAATCAAACTTGAAATAATTAGAGCCTGAAAAATGACCAGTCGGCCATACTAATCATATTTACAGGTGGAAAACAGTCGGGCACTAGTCGGCTGTGATTGAAATGTGAAGTTGGTCACAGTGAGTAACCACAATGTTCATGTTCTTTTACCGAAATGTTAGTATTATATTATCTTTGCCGAAAGTAACTTCCCGACAGGTCGCCGCTGGAAACGAATGATCTACTTCGGTTACTATCTTCGATTGGCTCTTTGTCTATAACCAATCAACGAATGAATTTGCCTTTCCGAGTCTTTAAATTGTCCAATCAAAAGCAGCCGTTATAAACAAAGGAACTATTAATTTGACTATTATCCCGGGCGAACGTAAGTTCATCTACATACATATACATATATGCGTGTACTAAAATGGTTGAAGCGGGTGCTAAAACCAATTAATGTCGTACTGGATTTCTATTCGGGGAAAAGCGGCTCCTATCAGGTTGAATATTGTGTCGAGCCGACCAGCACTTAATTGGAAAGCTTGTGTAGTGACTCATAGTATCTGGTCGGCTTTAATATTTAACATGCACTGCCAAATTTGTGGAATGATGGATGTTATTTGATTTAGTGTTTATTAGTAGTAGTCCGTATTTCATTAGATTTGACCCACTTCTGTTGACCAGACATTTTCCTTTCTATACAATGAAATGATCCTTCCTATCATTAATTGTAGCCTCGTCATCAAGGGCCTGAGGGTCTAAAATGGCCACTTAGCAATATGCCAAATGAATCATTCACGAATGTAAATCATTTGGGATATTAGTGGCAGTTTAAAACCGTATTGAGGACAATACGGTTTTTGTGAGGGCCGTTCCTGTCTCCGTAGCCCTAACCACCAGTAGCTTGGACCCTGCTGCCATACCTGGCGCTACACTTTTATTATTTTGTATATGAATTTTAACCCACCCACCCAGGGTGAAACTGTGGATTATAACCCACTAAAAATATCATATATGGATTAAGATAAATAAAGAGCATTTTAATAACATAGTAATTAAATAATTATAGAATCCTTCGAATAATGTGGCCTTGTTTGTCAGAAAGTTTATTAATTCTAAGGTTTTGAAAGAAAATAAGTACTTTTAAGTCATCTTATTGGTTTTCGAGTGTTTCGCTGTTTTTTGTTTGTTTAATATTTTAAGATATCAACTTGAAAGATATTTGAGAAGTCAAAAGAAAATTCATTGAAAGTGAACTTTAACAAGGTCGTGCTAAAGTTCTCAGAAACTTTTAAGTATATAGCTTTTTTCGCGCTGTAATCCGTTCAGTCCAGTCAACCCTGTATAAAGGTAATTTCGTATAGTTCAGAAATAAATCACACTTCTCATACAGTAAAACGGTTGGTTAGTCAGTAAAATCAACTCCCGTCCTGTGTTAAGCGCAAGGGGCTGCCAGAATCTCGTTTCTAAAAATACACCTTGTTCCTACAGTTGCCCTTCACGTACCAGGACAGTGTCCTTTATACACAGTCCTACGACCCTGTTTACATTTAGGTCACACTAGTTTATGCCCATTTTGTTCATAAATGTTTTTGCCCTCGACCCAACTCTAAATCACAGTTAAATCGGTAATCATTGCTCGAGGATGGTGTAACTAAACTGTCATCAAATTTGACTGAAAGGCCGTTGGCACAGTATCGTAATACTGCAAGCTCCCACTAGGTTATCGACCCGACCGTTGTATGTACTCGTACTTACCTACGTAGGATGTCAATTGCAATTGCGATTTAAATCCCGAACTTGTAAACAAATGTGTGTTTTTCGAAAAGCAACTGTTATACTCTTATGTAAGGTCCATGATAGCGTTTAAAATACAATAGATGAAGTAAAAGGAATATGAAGTAAAAAAAAATATGTAAGAATCGTAATAGGTAGAATTGCTTTAATTTCTGCCTAAACGCCTAGAATAGTTATTTGTTATGCAAGGCTGCAAAGTTGTTTTTTTGCGCAGTACTTGAATTGAAAACTGAGCAAGCGAAGGATCCAATAGAATCCTGAGCGTAGCGAAGTTTTCAAAGGTACGAATCGCACAATAACTTTGCTGCCGAGCGCAACACATAACTTTTCACCTCACGTAGCGAGGAAATGCAGTGGGGGTGGCTCACCTGTAGGTGTAGAGAATGATTGCATACAAGCCGTGTTTGGATTTTGAAAACACTTTCCGCGCTAGAGCGCAAAATGAAGTTTTGCGCTCAAATTTTGAATGAGAAATAAAATCTTTCCGAGCGTGTGTGTGATTAAATGTGTTATTTAATCTCCTCGCGGTTCAATCTTAGAATCCTTCGCTCGCTCAGTTTTCAATTCAAGTACTCGCGCCAAAAATCAACTTTGCAGCCTTGCATAACAAATAACTATTTCCAGCTGTTAATGATTGAACGACAGAAAATATTGTTTATTCTATACAAATCATTAGGTATAAAGCGTGTACATATAAGATATGCAATTACACACTGAAAGAAGAATATTCAATTTGGTTAAGAAATACAAGAAAAATCTAACTCACACACATACACGTACAACAAATGGAACTAAGTATTTATTGACAACAAAATAAAAACATAATTAATCAAATCACGTGAACGAACACGCAGGTAACAGCTAGTTATAAAATAAGCATCAAAAACATACACTAATTACACAATTTACATGTTTAAATTATATAAGCTGCTATCACAGGATAAAATCCAATTATTTTTCTATTTAAACGATAAATAATCTAGAGATTTTCCGACCGAATTTTACTTGGTATCCTACGGCGCAAATCTTCATAAGCCCCACCGGTGGTGGTACATCACTACCCTATGAACCAAAAAATTTCTCGGTCGGAGTGCGTCACTTGAGTTGCACTATTAAAAAACATGTTTAAAACCTAAATGAAACCAACCCTCTCATTAACAACAGAGAGTATCAACATTCTAACCCTCCACACATTCTAAACATAATTACTACAACTATAAAAGTATAAACACAGTAACATGAAACTCTCAAAGGGGTATAAAATTCCATAGATGCCTGTTCCCCTCTAACATGCCATTTTGCTCTAAGGGTAGCGACAGGTCCTATTATTTTAATATATATAAATCTCGTGTCACAATGTTTGTCCTCAATGGACTCCTAAACCACTTAACCGATTATAATAAAATTCGCACACCATGTGCAGTTCGATCCAACTTGAGAGATAGGATAGTTTAAATCTCAAATTATAGTCGCAATTTTAATAATATTATAAAGATTGCACCCGTGCGGAGCCGGGGCGGGTCGCTAGTTATTTTATAAAAAGAGAAACACACGAGGGCACGTCACGAGTGAATAAACTAAGGGACTTTTCTGACTTGGCGTTTTTGCGGCTGTGATTAATTGACGCGTTTCTTTTCCTGAAGCCTGCAGCTATTTACAGAGGCTTCTGAATCTTAGGTAATCGGCAGACTCATGCTAATTTTCTCTTTTTTCTTGTGATGTGCGAATTATTTTACTATGAGAACGTAGGTGGATATTGTCTGCTTCCTAATCTCGGTCTTGACCTGAAGATGCCTTCTTAATAAAAGTGGCATGTTTTTTTAGCATTGATTTCTAAATTTTTCTTGGGATATTGGATATTTCGCTTGAAATGTAGCTAGAGAGGACTTTAACTATCATAAATGGATATGATGTTAATACAATATTAATAAAGATTTGGATATATTTTCATTTTCTTTGTTTACAGGTAATTATTTGACGCTCTTACCATCCTATTAAATAACATAAAAGAATCAGCGGCCAACAAACACATCTCAGTTGTAAGTATTTAGATATTTGATTGTCTTAAAAAAAAATGACCTTATTTCTACATATCCTATACAGTCATGCGGTTGAGGTGACATTGCGAACTTATTTAAGCTTAGTCTTCTAGGTACGTTGATGTCGTTGATGTCCTGGCTTTTGTACATTGTACGAATAATGTTGATTTTTTAGCTGTTGAAACAGTAATCTTTTTAAAATTTAGATAAAGTTTCGCCGGGGTCGCGAGACTGTCTTGTCAGGTTACCTTGGCACCGGAACGTAAAAGGCTATTAAAGACACCGTGGATTTTAGTCAATACCTCCCAGGATGGGAGGACTCATTTGATGACTTTACCACGTAAAAAAAACAGGCTACATTCCCAAGTAAGAAAAACGATCTTCCTCATTGTTTTAAAGGAAAATGTACCCAAGCTGCGTTTCACGCCGGCCAGTATGAATAAAATGCATTTATATTATTACGCGCGTTTATTTTTCATTTATAATTGAAAAATAAACGCGCGTTCGGAACGCTCGGTCAGTTGAGGATGAATATATTTATCTACGGATAGGTCTTGAAAAAGATATTGAGCTTATAAATATTTCTTTTTCGAAACTGATTAGTTTGCGCGAGAGACACTTCCAAAGTGGAAATATGGTCGACGGTGAAGTACCTACGCTTATCTAGAAATAACCTATGCGCTCTTGACTTAAAGAACCCAAGGTTGTAGCTATCAGAAAACATAGAATCTGGCAGATTTAGATTACTCAAAGTAATGGCTTCTGGCTGAAATCGAACTCTTAAGTCGGGCCACTGGGTCGCCACTGCTCTCTCAATCCATAATTGATGGTACAAAAATAAACTCGCATTAGCTCATTAGAGAAGATGGCCTCTGGATTAATTAACGTCCTCTTAGAGCCTATTTCTGTTCATTAGGACTTAGACAGGCAGACGGCGTCGAGGGAATATATTAGTATGCGCTTATTTGATCAAAGGTATATAATGTTATACAGTGTGTCCGGCACAAACTAGCGATACTTGAAGGGGATATTACAGACTCATTTTCATCGACAAAACTGCTTTTAGATAAAACATTACTCCAACGACTCGCGAATGGCGGCCATTTTAGTTTTTTGATCTGTTGAACTGGGGTATGTACAATAAAATGCAAATAGATTTAATCCAAGAGACCTACATAAATGCAAATGACTTTATTGCAAAGTTAAACGTTGAGGCTTTTAAAAACTTACGAAAGTTTTCTAAATAATATGTAAAAATAACCAAAAAAAGTGGGAAAACACGAAATTGTACACAAAAATTATTGAATATTTTCACATTTTATACTCTAGCTCGAAAAGCACCCTTGTATTTTGCTTGGGTTTTTGCATTAAATTAAAAGTATTTGAGTCAGTCTATAAAATGATATCAATATTATTACTCTACGTTAAGTATTTTATGAGTTATTCTCACTTCCCTTCCTTAGCGCATGTACTCCCAATATTACAGGTGTCACATTCTTTGGGCGAGCTAAATCGTTTCAGCGTAAATTTATGAGCTGGCATTATTAACCACCGCGTAAATAATCCCGTTAAACTGAAATGGTCCATTTTTTGTATTGATCCCATTGAATCACCCTTAAACAGAAATATTTTTTTTTTATTAGCGCATGCTTTAACAAAAACCGCGTGTTATGTCGTCAATATTATTACAGTGGCAAGTGTATTAATAATTACAAGAAATAATTCCAAAAATAAATGTATCATGACACAAAATTGAAATGCTCCTGCGCCTTGCCGAATCTTTTCTGATATGAAGGCGGCTTGCATTATGCCAAAACAATCATACCTCAAGAATATTAAATTACCAGTATTTTTTATGAAGCGACCGCCTGGAGGTCAGAAAGTGTTGTAATTGTAATCTGAAGAATCTAAATACTGTGGAAATATACGAAAATGAAAAACTTAGTAAACGTGTACGATGGTTGATAAATAAAACTTCAAACCTAAGAAGTTCAGAATTTTAACTTATCTTTACATTACAATGTGTCAACAAAACCTAACAAAAAGTATCAAAATAGGTTTTACAACAGAAAGGCATCGGTATCGTAATATCCCAGGACAAGGGGCCAACAGACTATCGCTATCACTTTTGTTTTTATGGGCTCTCATCGCAAATGTTTGCGACCTTGCACTAATGGATCGCAAAACGCAAAACTTGCGATCTGATTCGCATCGTACATTTCTGCGATGTGACGTCATACTTGGTGACAACATTTCAGTCCGCTCTGAGACAGTCCTGTGAAACTCTGAACAAAATTTAATGTATAATTTTTTTATGCAGTTTGAATAATTAAATAAATAGAATTATTAAAAATATTATTTGTTTTAAATTGTAAATTATTGAAAAAAAAAAACATCGATTTCCCATCAGAGTTAATAATCGTAAAATAAATGGATGAACACAGAATCTTCTTTTTCTTTTATATCTATTTATTAACAATAACAGCAGTGCAATAATCTTTCTGCGATCCATCTTACGCTTCCTAAAAAACACGTCCAATATGGCTGACTGTACTTAAAGGTATGGTTGCCCTACCAAACGGTTTGCCGCACGAAATCGAATCGCGGCAATTCGCATTCGCATCGCATCGCAGTTGGGCCCTAAAAGACGTCACATTATATTCCTTTCAACATCAACATCATCAGCCTATAATGTTCCCACTGCTGGGACACAGGCCTCCTCTCTGTGAGAGGGAGTGGGCCATAATCTACCACGCGGGCCCAGTGCGGGTTGGTAGATGTCACATGTCTTCGATTTTTTGGTTCTAGGACATTCCGGTTTCTTCACGATGTTTACCTTCACCGTTTTGAGAGCAGTGGTGATGAAATAAATTACACAAAGTAATGCGCCTGGCAGGGTTCGAACCCACGACCTACAACTCGCGAAGTCGGGACCGATACCACTGGGCCACCACTGCTCTGGCACCACTACTCCTTTAATCTAGATTAAAGGTTTGGTTTTGCTATTCATGGAATTTCAATCTCAGAAATATTTGCATAAAATGGGTTACAAAGTCTGCACTTTGAGATTGGTATTATCAATTTAAATTTATTAAAAAGTTCAAGATGAAGTGCAGTGTGGATTCTCAAGCTATTGCTTGCTATGTTAAGCTACTCTAATAAACGAAAATATTTTTTATTATAAAAAGGTTCATTTCAACATTTTCACAATTTTCACTCATAAATGTAGTCTGAAGTGGGACTGGGCGGGTCACGTCCGCTGCATGAACGTTGACTGCTGGGCGAAGACCGCCACACAGTGGGTGCCTGAAGATAGACGGCGCCGCCGAGGCCGGCCTAGAAAAAGGTGAGACGAGCTGCATTCACACCGTGAGGGCTGGTTCGAAGTGGCGCTGGACAAGAAAACTTGGAAAAACTTGGGGGACGCCTTTGCCCAGCAGTGGGACAGTGTAGACTGATTAAAAAAAAATGCAGTCTGTATTTTATTCTCTGTTCGAAACAAACAGAAATATGCTTTATTATTTTTCTTATAAAGCCCAGTTCACAATTTTAGAAACAAAAAAAAACATTTTAATAGAAAGCGTTATTCGAGCGTTTGGTTTCGTAGTGTTCGTTTTTTATGTGATAGATTTGTGTGGTAGAATTGTTGTCCATGATTTTTATGCAACTGAAGCTTTACATGCAAAACTATGAACAAAGTATATTTTTTTAACATAGGCCCCCAATCATCAAGACACTAAAACGTCGACAAACAAGTGCTAGGTTCGGGTTGGTCGTTTAGAACCGGCAAGAGACTCCATGGTTGCTAATTTTTACCGACTTCAAAAAAAAAGGAGGAATTCGACCCGTATGTATGTAATATTTCCAAAACTGCCCAGTTTTCGTATATGTTAGTAGACTAAAAATTTGGCACTTTTTCTCAGACGCTGATATAGATATCAGTGTCTGAGAAAATGTGCCAAATTTCAAAAATGTATGTATGTATGTTTTTATGTTTGTGTTCGCATATCTCCGGAACTACAAGTCCGATTTAAGTCATTTTATTTTTGTTGTACTAGGTATTGTTCAGCTTAGGGAATAGTGCAAGTTTCATCAAAATCGGTTTAGTAGTTTTTGAGATAGGGAATTTATGCCTACTTGGATCGTAGATTTTCAAAGTCAATTGTATGTTTGTTCTAGCGATGGGTCGTTGACGGCTTTTCCGTCAACGAAACGTTAACGTTGATTCACGTTTGTCAACTAGTTGATCAACTAGTTAAATTCGTTAACGAGTTGAACGACTTAACGTGTTCGTCTCGTTGACGAATTTAACTGTCAACTTGCAACGTACCAATGCGTAATTTTTTTTTATGTACAAACTAACATACTTACAAAATTGTGTGAAATCAAAGTTAGGTATTATTTAAATTTTTCATAGAGTTTGCCATACCTTTGCGTCTTAAATAATAGTACATTTCAAATAATACATTGGGATTAGGTATCTGTATCTGTGGTAAACGTATGTAAACAAATTGCACCAAATTACTATTCTTAAAATAAATATTTCGAAAATCAAATCTTTCAACCGCTCGCAAAGTCTCAATCTATGACATTAAAAATAACGAACCAAAAAACTCAACGTTGAAATCAACGTAAGTTTTGTAAATTGCTCAGCTCGTTGCGCGAATCAACGAGACGAACGCAACGAGTTCAACTCGTTCGTCTCGTTGAATTAACGAGAACGAGACGAACGAGTTGAACTCGTTGCGTTCGTCTCGTTGAATTGACTCATAAACGCCGTTGACGAATTCAACTAGTTGATTCATATACAGTTAACGTTAATACCTACGTTGAAAGGAGATCAACGGTTGATTCAACTAGTTCGTTGATTCAACGCTCATCCCTAGTTTGTTCACGATTATCTCGAGTAAAATCAGTAAGATAAACAGGCGTAAATATCTATTTTTTTATTAGAATAAAGACGGAAACGGTTTCACAAAAACAGATTAAGTATCGCCTTTTGCCTAAGAAAATGTTTACCATTGTTATACATTCTCACTAGCTGTTGCCAGCGGTTCCGCTTGTTACAATCCGAAGATTATCCCACGGGATGATAAAATCAGGATACAAACTATCCTGTGAATTAATCCAGTTAGTAAACTATCTGGGTACTTTTCAGTATTTCATCCTTATAAACTTTCGCATATTTAATATTCGTAAGATAAGATTAGCAAGATGTAGTTAAAGTAGGTAAGACAGAGATGTCAATCTCACACGTTTGAATATGCACTTAATCAAATTCAATTGTCAGGTCTCGTTGCCTTTTCACGTCCAATTCAACCCAATTATGCTTCTATACATGGTTCAATTGACGAAACCATCATTTGTTAAGGACTTTGTACGGCGACGTGTCTTTTGCGGCTTAGTTTAGCTATAATAAGCATTATGGCATTATTAATGAGCAGTGGTGGCCCAGTGGTATCGGTCCCGATTTACGAGATGTAGGTCGTGGGTTCGAACCCCGCCTGGCGCATTACTTTGTGTAATTTAATTCATCACCACTGCTCTCAAAACGGTGAAGGAAAACATCGTGAGGAAACCGGCATGTCCTAGAACCAAAAATTCGAAGACATGTGACATCTGCCAACCCGCACTGGGCCCGCGTGGTGGATTATGGCCCACTCCCTCTCACAGAGAGGAGGCCTGTGTCCCAGCAGTGGGAACATTATAGGCTGATGATGATGAAGCATTATGGAACATATTTGCGGAAAAAAGCTTTACTAAAATGACCCTAACTTAATATAATAATGTCTTGCTACCATGGGAAGTTAAAACGGTATGTTTGCTGTTTATTGCTCAAGTTCAACTCCATTCCTTTCGTATTGTGTACTAGCTGCTGCCCGCGATGTCGTCTGCTTGAATGCATTGAAGAAGTAAAGGTTCAGTGCTCGTTCCCCGTAGGTGATAGCGTGATAATATGTAGCCTTATGTTAACCCGACTTTTAATAATATTCGTGCCAAAGAAGTAAATCCGTGCAGTACTTTTTCAGTTTATCCCGGACATTCATACAGACAAACAGACAAAAATTCCAAAAGCTATATTTTTGGCTTCGGTATCGATTGTAGATCACACCCCAAGTATTCATTTAAAAAATATTCAATGTACTGTTTTGACTTTCCTACCATTTTATTATATTATAGATTGAGTTCTTGAACACACAACATCGCGCTACGGGAAAATACAGAAAACTCTTTTCGTGCTACCTTGATTTTGATTTTTGATTTCAACATTTTATAAGTAACAACATTTCGGCACTTCCAACTGCCATTATTTTTCATAAATCTTTATCTGTAATCATTGTAGGACCCGGGTACGTCTTTAAACTACGTCCAGCCACCGAAGGACGGGCAGCAGCGTCCTTTGCAAACTTACGGTGACCCTACTGCGATCCCCAAGCCGCCTGCCAAGCGTGGGGATTATGGCAACCCCCCCCCCCCCATTATGATTGACAATAATAGCACACGGCCCCCAGTCCCCGGCAGCTCCGCTATTCCTGGTCTGGGTAGCGGATCGGGTAACGGCGGAGCAGGGGTTGCTAAGAATCCCCGGCAGATGCCCCGCTACCACCCCCGACGGACTTTGGCCCTGGCAACACACAACATCCGCACACTGAGGACCGATGAGAAGATTATCGAGCTGGAGGATGAATTGAGCAAAATGCGATGGGATATCTTGGGATTATCTGAAATCCGAAGAGAGGGTCAGGATACGATAGTTCTAGATTCCGGCAACATGCTCTTCTACCGGGAAGGAGACCGTAAATCCCAGGGTGGTGTTGGATTTCTCGTCCGCAGGTCCCTCATCAACAACGTTGTGAAAGTCGACAGTGTGTCGAGTAGGGTAGCATACCTTATACTCAGAATAACCAACCGGTATTCGTTGAAGGTCATACAGGTATATGCGCCGACCTCGACACATTCTGATGATGAAGTAGAGGCATTGTATGAGGAGATATCCGAGGCCATACATTCCTCCAAAACATACTTCACCGTTGTTATGGGGGACTTCAACGCGAGGGTGGGCGCACGGAATGGCGATGAGTTGAGAGTGGGGCCATTTGGGTATGGGCAGCGAAACCATAGGGGCCAGCGACTGGTCGACTTCATGGAAAAGGAAGAACTTCATTTAATGAACTCCTATTTCCAGAAGCGGCCATCCAGGAAGTGGACGTGGATGAGCCCCGATGGTACTACCAGAAATGAGATCGACTTCATCATGACGACCAAGAAGCGAATATTCAGTGATGTCTCTGTGATCGCTAAAGTAAAAACCGGTAGCGATCACCGAATTGTCAGAGGCACACTTAATATCAATGTCAAGCTTGAAAGGTCTCGTCTGGTGAAGTCCACGCTCCGACCTGGTCCTGCCCACATCCGGAACCCCGAAGACTTTCAACTCGAACTGCACAATCGCTTCCAGTGCCTAACCGAATGCGAAACTGTGGACGAAATCAACAATGGGTTGGTGGAAACTGTCCAAGCTGTGGGGTACAAGTTCTTTAAGACCCCGCGCCGCATTAAGCCTCAAAAGCTCTCGAACGGAACCATCAAGTTGATGCAAGACCGGTCCGAGATGAGGCTGCAATCTTCAGCTGATATGTCGGAATATGGCAAACTCAATAGACGAATCTCTAAATCAATGCGACGTGACCTGCGTTCCTTTAGTGCGGCACGGATCAAAGAGGCAATCGAGCGGAACCAGGGCTCAAAAGTCTTCGCAAAGAATTCGTCTATTGGGCAGAGCCAAATGACTAAGCTGAAGATTAACGACGGCAGCATCATTTCGTTGAAACCGGAGATCCTAAGAGAGCTTGAGAGGTTTTACGGACAGTTATACACATCAACACGACAACCCAGTGTCGGTACAGCTCGAGACGCAAGAGCTAAACTGACTCGACACTACACTGAGGATATCCCGGACATCAGCCTGTACGAGATTAGAATGGCTCTTAAACAGCTCAAGAATAACAAGGCGCCGGGTGAGGACGGAATCACAACAGAACTTCTGAGAGCGGGTGGAAAACCGGTACTTCTGGTCCTCCAGAAGTTATTTAATTCCGTCATACTCGAAGGTTCTACGCCAGAAGCATGGCACAGGAGTGTGGTTGTTCTTTTCTTCAAAAAGGGTGACAACACCTTGTTGAAGAACTACAGGCCAATCTCACTTCTGAGCCATGTGTACAAGCTGTTCTCAAGAGTCATTACGAACCGTCTCGAACGCAGGTTTGATGACTTCCAGCCTCCCGAACAAGCCGGTTTCCGAAAAGGGTTTAGTACTATAGACCACATACACACGCTCCGCCAGATTATACAGAAGACAGAGGAGTATAATCGGCCATTATGTTTAGCGTTTGTGGACTATGAAAAAGCCTTCGATTCAATCGAAACCTGGGCAGTATTGCAGTCCCTCCAACGATGTCATATCGACTATAGGTATATCGAAGTGTTGAAGTGTTTGTATAGGAACGCCACCATGTCCATCCGACTTCAGGAAGAGAGCACGAAACCAATCCAATTGCAGAAAGGCGTGAGACAGGGAGACGTTATTTCTCCGAAACTGTTCACGAACGCGTTGGAGGACGTTTTCAAGCTCTTGGAATGGAACGGACTCGGCATCAACATCAATGGCGAATACATCACTCACCTTCGTTTTGCCGATGATATAGTCATCATGGCAGAATCGTTGGAGCACCTCAATGCTATGCTCAGCGACCTCAGTATCGTTTCCCAACGGGTCGGCCTTAAAATGAACATGGACAAGACGAAAGTCATGTCGAATGTCCATGTGGCACCCGTACCGGTTGTTGTTGGGAACGATACTCTCGAAGTTGTAGACCATTATACTTACCTTGGACAGATTGTTCAGTTAGGTAGGTCCAACTTCGAGAAAGAGGTCGCCCGAAGAATCCAACTCGGATGGGCAGCGTTTGGGAAGCTCCGTGATATCTTCTCATCGAGAATCCCACAGTGTCTCAAGACAAGGGTGTTTAACCAGTGTGTGTTGCCAGTGATGATTTATGGCTCTGAAACGTGGTCTTTGACTGCTGGCCTTTTAGAGAGACTGAAAGTCACTCAACGAGCAATGGAAAGAGCTATGCTCGGAGTTTCTTTGCGGGATAAAATCCGGAACATGGATATTCGGCGAAGAACCAGAGTCACCGACATAGCTCATAAAATTTGCAAGTTGAAGTGGCAATGGGCAGGCCACATCGCTCGTAGAACTGACAACCGATGGGGAAGAAAAGTTCTCGAGTGGCGACCACGGACCGGAAGGCGCAGCGTAGGCAGGCCTCCCACTAGGTGGACCGACGACATCGTGAGGGTCGCGGGCAGCGGATGGATGCAAGTGGCGAATTGTCGTTCGGCGTGGCGGTCTAAGGGGGAGGCCTATGTTCAGCAATGGACGTCTTCCGGCTGATGATGATGATGATGATGATGAATCATTGTAACAATTGCAAAATATTGGAAATCATAGTGTTAACGCTCATTTAGACGATGTAAGAAACTGCATACGAGATGCATGCAACATTGACGAAATTGCGGTCTGTTAGTGGAAAATTAATTCAGTTTATCAAACAGGCGTTTGTTTTTGTGTGTAAATGGCCATTTATTGACAATAATGTTAGCTTATAAACTTCTAAGAAAGTTGCATCCGGTAGAATGCATCAATTTCCCCGATTCAGTTTACCTCGCCGGGTCCGTTTTACTTGAGAAGGTAGGGCAGAAAGCAATCCCCTGGCATCGGACATCCAATTTTAAAGTGAATCCCGGACTTTAGCAAATAACTCAGCTCAAGACTTCTCGCAATACAGGGCTTTTCGAAGATTATTTGCAGTGCCTAACCTACATGGACGTGGTTTGGCCTCGTGTGGTACAAAGTTTATTAAAGTTAAAGAAGTTTGGGCTGTGTATAATGAACTACGGTATTGTTGTCTTTTAAGAGGATCGTCTACCGAGCGCTCGTCCATACTAAAAGAGAAAACGTTTTCCTACCCCTAAATGTTATCCTATCTCAATGATTTTTTAGAATGCTTCTTACACAGTAAAAAACTAGGTTTATACCTTTTATTTTTTTCAAAATTTATAATACTTTGAAAGTTACAGGCGCCTAAGAGTTACTTTTGAAAAAAAGAAAACCTATAAACCTAGTTTATTACTGTGTCAGAAGCATTCTAAAAAATCATTGAGAAGGATAACATTTAGGGGTAGGAAAACGTTTTCTCTTTTAGTATGGACGAGCGCTCGGTAGACGATCCTCTTAAGGATTTTGACAATGCTTTGTTTTCCTATATTATCAAATTATTCATTTCAATTGGTTTTGGTATGGTTTAGTTTTATTTATTTCAAATGTTCATGTGTAAAATAAAATCTTTTTAGAAATCGTCCAAAGCAGAATATTTTTCAACGAAATAGGACAAAATAACATTTGCTTATTCCTTAAGTTCATTATGATCAATGTCTATAAGACGACACTACTCGTAAAAAACACATCCCCTTATCGTGAGATCTTTTGAAGGTTTTCATTTTTTCTCACTGAACGACTGATGATTTTATGAAACTAACACTATTGATATGTATGTAGATTTGGGATAATGTGGGCGGTGGTTTTTCTCTAAAATAAACTTCTTTTAAACTGTTTTTTATTTCGTACACACGATGGCAGGTAATCTACTTATAAAAAAATCGTCTTTCACGTCGTCACGTCTTCACCGTTCGCTCTCTCCCAGAACAACCTCTGTCATCCTTCTGTCGTCCTTTCCTTTTTCTTAATTTCACTTATTCGTTCCACACTCACAAATAGGTTTTACACCATTCCTACATGTATTTATTAAAAATTATAAAAACCTCTCAATTTATTATTTAAAACTTTAACATACGAAGTTCACTATCGCCAAAATGTAACAAAATCTTACCAAGTTTTTTTTTTCTTATAGCTGTACCTATTTGATATGGTTGGTATTCTAGAAACTGTTTGTACCTTGAGACTTGAGTCCTATATTTTGCTATTGGTTTTCGAATTTGAGAAATACACGCTTGATCGCCTGTCGCTTCAGGGTAAACTTGAATATTGGCCCTGCTCATTCGATAGAGGCTGCCGGGTGTCTGCCCGCTGAACACAGTTCAGCTCAATTTACGCGTATTAATATTTGCTCAATAATCGTGTGCTGAGTCAATATTTCATCAGCCCAGCGCTATTACGAAAATATTTTTCAGTAACGAGTTTATGAAACTGAATTTCCCGAAATTTCTCCTATTATAGCTTTTCAGTAATACAACGTTCATCAAGCGCTGGGGAAAACTCTATGTATATTAAATCAACATGTTTTTTTTATTTATACAATTTAGTGGTTTTTTTTTTTCAATGATTAAATTGAAAATGTTGAAATCCGTAGTCTTGTATTTGCACGATCCTGTTTTCAATAATCATGTTTTTAAATTATAACATTTGGTTAACGAATATTATCCTATTTTAAGTTTTCGCACCTGTAAAATTTAACACAATTTCAACTACAAAACAAACAACAACAAAAGTTTAATCAGAATTTTCAATACGAACAACATAGTTGTTTGTTTAAATTTTAAATGTCCTAAACGACACTAAACGCTTTGTTGGAACAGCAAAGTTCGGATCATAACTGAAAGTTGAAAATCCTGCAGTACACATTTCCACCAACTACACTGGACAGCAAATAAACCGAGCCACCCGCTACCTAGGCACTCGAATTCGATTTTCTCAAAAACTAAAAAACCTACAATTATCAAAGTTGTACCTACAGAAAGTGCGTTTCATGGTGATTAAAATGAAAGGAAACTCATTGGGTTTAATCAATATTTCAGTGTTTATTAAGGATTTTACAAAGAAGAGTCGTTTTCCAGTCGTGACAATCGTGAGTAATGATAAAGTGAAAAAAAAAATTAAAGCCAAAAACAAAGGTAAAATCAAAAAAAAAGTTTTTATCAATATTCCGTATTCCCTCCCCTTGCTCGGATAACTGCCAGCATCCTTGTATTCATCGACCTTACGAGCCTGACGATAAAATCTTGAGGAATTGTATTCCACTCCTCTTCAATTGCGATTCGCAGCTCTGGAAGCCTTGTTGGAGCAGGTACCCGGGCTCGAACCCGACGTTTCAGCTCATCCCATAAGTGTTCTATCGGATTCAAGTCCGGGCTTCGAGCTGGCCAGTCCATCGTACGAATGCTGACGTCGCGTAGATACTGGGTCACCACATGAGCAACATGAGGCCGTGCATTATCCTGCATCAATTGCATATCCTGTCCAATATATCCTGCGTAAGGTACCACATGGTCTGCGAGGATTTCAGTAATGTAGCGATGAGAAGTCAGTCCACGTGTACGGCCCGTCGGTTCGATGAAAACTAACGCTGTATGTGCTGTTAACGAGATGCCGCCCCAGACCATTACAGATCCTCCTCCATAAGCAACAGTTTCCTCGAAGCAACACTGAGAATAACGTTCTCCAGGGCGACGATATACTCTCTGACGTCGATCACTTCCATGTAGACTCACCCTGGTCTCATCAGTGAAGAGTACATTACTCCACTGCTCTAATGTCCAATCCCTATGCTCTCGAGCAAATTCAAGTCGTGCTCGACGGTGTGCTACCGTTAATGCTGGGCCTGTTGCAGCTCTTTTTGGGGTCAGGTTCCGTTCAGCAAGTCTTCTTCTGACGGTATCTGAACTTATGACCACTTGGCGTTCGTCACGCAGACTTTGTTGGACTTGAACTGCGTTAAGGTGGCGATTTCGCAGAACAGTAAGGTGGATATAACGATCATCTGCTGCTGATGTAGCCCTAGTTCTGCCCGTACCTGGACGGCGATCGAATGCTCCAGTCTCTAGGTATCGTCTGTAAACTCGTTGCACCGAAGATCTGCTGATTCGAAGCCTTCGAGCGTCTTCACGTTGCGCAATGCCTGCTTGAAGTAATGCTACAGCTTAAGCTGCTTCCTGAGGTGTTGTATCCATTATTAATCGAAAAAAGTAGCAAAAACACACGCGTCTGAGCAAACGATGGACAAAAACTAAAGAAATGATAAGAAATATCCGACTACCCTCATTGTAGAGAAAAAGAACGCTAATTTCAAACTCTGGTGAAAACAGAGCAAATCGTTAGCATTGTGTTTGTTGCTTGATTACAATGTGAGTTGACGGTACTTTCGAATTAATTTGTAGTCATTTTAATCACCACGAAACGCACTTTTTGTAGGTATAACTTTGATAGTTGTAAGTTTTATACTTTTTGAAAAAATCTAATCAGAGTTCCTAGGTAGCAGGTGGCTCGGTTTATTTGCTGACCAGTGTATATGCATAATACCTAAATTGATTTATTTCACACAACGATTCTAGTATGTGTGATCAATTTGTAATTGGATAAAATAGTGTGGCGTAAGCTTGTCTTATCATTGACAGCTAAAATGGCAGGCAGTGATAGCTAAAATGGCTGGCTGTACCGAAATATGGCAATTCATTTAATAAATTATTATAGTATCTTTCCCTGAAGCCCCAAAATTCCGTAGCTGAGTTACATTCTTCGTGACATCAGTGTATTCTATTATTTCACACGCTTTTAAAAGAAAAATAAAAAAAAACACTTTAACCTTTGGAACGGCGAAACCAATACCGCTTTTTAATAAGTAGTTAATCAACATGCACTTTACAATCAAGAGATGGAGTGTTCATTCACATTGTCGCTTAAAAGTATGGCGTTTATGCCCGATTACGCTGTGTTCTGGTCGGCCATTTTGACGAAGGTTCTATGTTTGTTAGGTCTGCTGAAATAGGAATGCTGTTTTAAATAAATTATGCAAAAATTTAACGTGAAAGCTTTCATCTTAATTCTCCTTTAATCCTCACAGATTTTCTCCAAAATCTTCAAATAGTGACAGCACAAAATATTGCTTAAATACGGAAGCGCTAAAAGCAAAATAAACTACGCAAATAACGTTTAAAATTAAACGAACTTTGAATAAATGGTGGCCGTATTGAACCGACTGTACATTAAAATCCGAACTGTAGAGTTTCTCCGCGACAATACAATTAACTCGGTGCTACAGTATTATTAATTTATCGGGAAACTATCATCGGGTATCGGGAAATCAAGTAATTAAACTCAAACACTTCATGAGTACCATTGGGTTGAGGCTCCGATTTAATTAACTCCCAATAATGTAGGTAGAGCCAAAGCGATGCAGTCATTTCAACAGTTAAAGCAGGCTTTTAGAATGGTAATGAAATATACTCGTACAGAGTTACTTCATAAACTCGTACAGAGTGCAAAATAAAATATTTTCCGGCTCCTTTCTTGCACCGTTCTTCGTAAAAACTACTCGTATATGTTGTTTTTTTTCTGTTTTCTACTCTCAATTTACAAATTGGATTTTAATCTCAGTGCATTCTTTACAAAAAAGGACCAACATTTTGTTCCGTTTTATTAATTAAAATTGATTTCATTAATCCTGTAGCAGAACCACAAATCGATTAAGCCCTGGTGGCTTCAACCGCACACCAATTTAATTCTATTAATGCGTCGATAATTTTCGCTTTAGTTTTATCTTTTTATGTGGTTCAAATTAATCAAAGTAAGCCCGTGCAGGACATTGCCGCTGAAAGCAGTGACTTAGCGCGAGGAACTGTGCTTAGATTTAATGTTTGAAACACACCACGAGGCGCTGCCAGTGGCGAATTCTCGTACTTAGTAATTAATGTCTTATCCGCCCGTATCTTTTAATAATGTACAATGCGGCCGTTTCAGCTTCTTGATGTCTACCTTTTTCGAGTTCTCGCCATAGGGCATCCATCCACAGGGATGAATTGATTGCTCTAGCTAAATCGCAATTGTGTCGCTTCTGCGCACGTCGTGGCTAAACAGTACAAATGTTTCGTGCCTTTAGTGTCCAGATATCAATCAAGTTTTGAATTTTGCAAAGTGCTCGTGACATTGATTGGATGTCGATTTATCGACTTGCCAATTGAGGCCAGGTCAAACAGAGTGCGACCTCTCCCTGCTTCGGCCTAGTGTTTTTAACCGACTTCCAAAAGGAGGAGGTTCTCAATTCGGATGTTTATTTATATATAATTTTGTTTTGTTTGTTCGTCGTTGCATTTATCTCCGTCGCTTACCAACCGATTTGATTTTTTTTTTGTTAGAAAGGGTTTCCAAATTAAATGGTCCCATGAAATTGGACTAGCGGTTTTTGCAAAATCAACAGAAACCTAAAAGAATATCAGCAGTGTACACCGATTACTCCTAGGTTTGTGGTCCGATTTCGATGACTCTTTTTTTTTCTTTGATGCAGTGTACCTACCATTTGGTACTAATATTTTAGCAAAACAGTCAATCAAATAAAAACAAAGTCACAGACTTTAGCCAACCCGAGTCTTTAATATTCCAATCATAAGCAGCCGTCAAAAACAAAGGAACGGGATTTGGATTGAGATTGGATATTAATTTCGGGTGTAAGTAATCGCTTACGTTCGTACTATACACACATATTTCTGATCGAGACGAATCCCTGTGAATTCAGTGACTCTAAGCCTGTTCATACGCAAGAAATAGCAATTTTGAGCCAATCCATTCAATTTCTCAAACAAAACCCGCAATATATCCAAACAAGCATGCAATTTCGCATGCAATTAACTTATACGTCCAAATGCAGTAATCCAGCCTCTCGCACCATAGTCAAAGCAATTTAATTAAATCACTGCTGGTGCACATAATTATCTCATGATATTGGACATTTACTAATTGGATTTACCGAAGTAATTACAGAGATGCCACCTTTATAGGCCGCTACTAATTAAAAAGCAATGATAAAGTTAGACATGATCTAGACTGACGTATTCATTGCATGCTGGTTTAATAAGCTGTGCATTAATTTGACATTCATACAATATTCATCTAAATCTGCTCGAATAGAATTTCTCGGAAATAAACGACGACGGTCGCTTCCAACCGGGATATGTGCAGATCTAAAGGGGAGGCCTATGTTCAGCAGTGGACGTCCTATGGCTGAGATGATGATGATGATGATGATGATGAAGCGACGACGAACCTTTGTAGATTCGCATCTTTACACCAATATTCATAAAACTGTTCAACATACAAACAAACACTTTATTATTAGTAGGATTCTGCCATAGACTTATTTTGGTTTTCTTATAGTTTTTACCCGAACCTGCGCACTATTTGCCAGGGCCTACTAATAGTGTCGTTGGGACATTGGCGTCAATGTTAATAGTATCATAAGCCTTATGTTCCCACAGCTGGGACACAAGCCTCCTGTCTGTGGTTTGGAGAGGGCTATAATGCACCAGTACCCAGGCGAGCACAATGCGAGTTGGCAGATTCACATCACAAAGACTTCGTTTTTGGTTCTGGGACATGCCGATTTTTGTTTCACAGTTTTGAGAGCAGTGGTGCTAAAATTTTCTATGCAAATCTATAACGTTCACCTGGACACGATAACGATGTTACGTCACCATAAATGAGTTATAGTCAGAGAGCTGTCGTTTGAACCGTTGGAAGGGTTCACAGTAATTGAGAGGAAACTGGCGGCGCATGTAGTTAAAGAAGTTAGCTAAAAGCCTTTTGATGTGATTTTCTTGTTAATATGGAGATAGGGTTATTTACTTTTGAAGGTCTTATTTACTTTACCTTGGTTGGAGGCAAAGGATTTACAAGGACAGTCTCTGAAATAACTTTTTTTGGGATGCATTTAAATATTGTAGTCAAGGACATGTAGATGGTTGGATGGTAATAAATAGCGACAACAACCGAATTGTTCTGGATTGTAGAAGTAAAACTAGGAAAACGGGGTTTTTTGTTTGGGTATAAGTAACAAAACAGTGATTGTTTATAAATCGTCTATTGCCATTTGTCCCCACTGGCTTTATTACCACTGGTGAGAAATAGAAAAAAATACTTAAATGCATTCGGAAAAGTAGAAAGACAAGAACGTTGGCATTCAAAGCTTACTTTCGACTATAATGTCGCTCATGCCATTATTATTTTTTATGATTTGAACTCGAAAAAGTGGTCATGTATTTGAATGCATACTGTGCGTCGATTATGTAGATACCGTGCAGAGTCTATCAGTAATAAACCTTTTTTTTTTGACAAAAGCTGAACTATTTTTTCTTGCAAGAAGATTAATTGTTCACACGGTCCCATTGGTCAAGAATAATGACTTATATTCAAATGTCTTAAGAACTAGATTATAAAAAAAATAATTGTGGTTTGATAATAATATAATTATTATCAAGCATTCCACGTATATCATCTTTTTTTTACATCGCATTTCATTTAACAGGTTTACTATTATGCGCTGGATTTCAGTGGAGTGTCGTTTTGGTGATTGGCATATCCTCGAGGGTCCATATTTTATGTCCAGACGCGACGCCACGGTTTACAGTGTATTTGACTGTTTGATCTACGTTATGTCAGTCATGATATCCATGCAAAAAAATTAAAACGATTATTAAATGCACGTATAATATTTAAGTTTTCGATAAACAACGCTAACTTAATATCTTAAGGGACTTTTTCGTATAAAGTTGTATATTGGTAGAATGCATAGACAGACTTTCACCCAAACTCCGGGAAATTTTCACACCACCGGTCTCTATTTTTAATTTTCTGTACTGCAAACTAATAATACAGTGCTTTTTAGTACTTATAACATACATTTCCCTCAAGATTTACCTAGAAAATTGTTTTATCCATCTGAAATAACTTTTTGGCTTCCAACGGTCATGCTGATCAACAGTTTTCTGTGATTATTTAGGTTGGCTCATCATAATTCTAGTTTACCCAACGTGGCTACTCGATTCCATATTTCATCCATCTGAAATAACTTTTTGGCTTCCAACGGTCATGCTGATCAACAGTTTTCTGTGATTATTTGGGTTGGCTCATCATAATTCTAGTTTACCCAAAGTGGCTACTCGATTCCATATTTCATCCATCTGAAATAACTTTTTGGCTTCCAACGGTCATGCTGATCAACAGTTTTCTGTGATTATTTGGGTTGGCTCATCATAATTCTAGTTTACCCAAAGTGGCTACTCGATTCCATATTTCATCCATCTGAAATAACTTTTTGGCTTCCAACGGTCATGCTGATCAACAGTTTTCTCTGATTATTTGGGTTGGCTCATCATAATTCTAGTTTACCCAACGTGGCTACTCGATTCCATATTTCATCCATCTGAAATAACTTTTTGGCTTCCAACGGTCATGCTGATCAACAGTTTTCTGTGATTATTTGGGTTGGCTCATCATAATTCTAGTTTACCCAAAGTGGCTACTCGATTCCATATTTCATCCATCTGAAATAACTTTTTGGCTTCCAACGGTCATGCTGATCAACAGTTTTCTCTGATTATTTGGGTTGGCTCATCATAATTCTAGTTTACCCAAAGTGGCTACTCGATTCCATATTTCTTTCTGACTGTGACAAACAATGTTGACACCACATGCGTACAGAACTTGCAATAATGTAACTTATGTAACATACCTGCGGCACGGATATAAAGTGGGAATATATTTCTTCGAATACTCTATCCTAGAATACTCGTATATCGTACTTTACGGACTAAGATGGAATATGTTTCTGCGCAAAACTTCCGAAAGGTCATATTCATCCGTTCAAATTATTCAGAAACTTCTTCGAAGACGGATTGTTTGGCTCCCGAGTAATAACACTATTCGAAGTTTTGCGTATTCTCCAACATATTTGGAGTTATTCGAGATTTCTTGATACGTGATATATGATGTTTGTTTCAGTTATCAGGGATTCTGTTCTGTTCTGGAGTATTTGGAAGCTAACATAATCTCGACGGAGAATAAATATTTTAAGAATATAAACTTTTCGAACAATGCTTTAGTGTCAAACTACGTAGCTATTAATGGGGAGGTAAACGTTACTTCTTTTAAGTTATTGTTTAACAATAAGTAATTTTTTTTCAGTTATTTTAATTTTGAAATCCCTGTTCTGAAACTGGAGAAAGTGAATGGTTTACTACTGCCAACTGAGAATCTGACCGGATTAATAAAAGTTATGGAAAATGAATATCACGTTGTGCATCCATTAAATGAGTCCTTCCGCCATGGGTGGAGCAAAAGAGACTCCTTCCGCCTAAAAATAAGACACATTTTAACTTAAAATCTACCATGTTCCTACGGTTGTCCTTCACGTTCTTGGATCACGGTTACCTGCTTCGATAGTCCCGCGACCTTCGACCTAAAGATCCTTAGATACAGGTCCTGCGTCAGTCACCGTATAGATCAAAACAGTGCTGTGCAACCGAGCGGCATGAATGTCAAATGTCTTCACTATTAAAGTCATGAGTCAGTCGGAGTAATCTTGGGAGCAAAGATCATCGGCACATTAGTACATATTAGTGAGTAATGCGGGGATAATTGCTGGTCATTAGAAATTGAGGAGAATGTAACGGAGGGTACAAAGTCAGTGTAAAGGCAATGTGACACTATTAATGATACTGATGGTAAAAAGTTAAAAAAGGCATTTTTTAAATAATATCTCCCAACCCTCTCCTGTGAACCTTGAGAAGGTTGTGTGATAATCCTGTGGTGAGCCTTGAATCTAAGGCCTCCAGGCAGGGGCTCTAAGCGACTACACGCTAAGGGGTACGAAGCTCTATTTAGGTAGTCGCTGGGGGAGGACAGCAAGGAACAGGTTGTATCTAAATGTTATTTTGAACTGCTGACTGATTGACAAATGCGCGATTGACCACTGCGTTGCGTGTTTCTTTTTTCGATTTTTGCTCCTAACAAATACATACACACATCAAAAGTGTCTAGGGATCAAGCATTTTTATGCGGATTTCTTGAGATTGAGATGTGGCTTTGTAATAAATTTATGATTTTATAAATTTATATGAATCCTTTTTGGTGCATTTCATAATTTGAATCAGGAACTGTAAATCAAATTCGAGTAAAAGATGAAAATCAGCTGTCAATATTTTCCCTATAAAAAAATACAACGCATTGAAGACATTATTAGTGCTACTGTTTCCCTACTACTGATTAAAACCAACGTTATTATGGAGCGGCGACGTCATTTAAGCATAGAAGAAATGCTCAGAGCCGTGGGAATGATAGAAGCTGGTTCCCGGCAACGTACTGTGGCTTTAGCTCTGAATACAAGTCAGAGTGTTATCAGTCGACTTTGGACACGTTACCGAAGCACTGGTACCGTGGCTGAGCGCCATGGAGGACGGTATCGCTGCACCACACGGAGACAAGACCGATACATTCAAATCTTAACTCGAAGAGCTCCAACAATAACCGCCATGATGTTAGCCGTGAGGCTTCATCACTCTTCAGGGAACTTAATTAGCGACCAAACAGTCAGAAACCGCTTGCATGAAGTGAACCTTCATTCCCGAAGACCGCTACGGGTACCACCTATAGCAATGCACAATCGTAGGATTCGATATCAATGGGCTCTTGAACACAGAAATTGGGCAGAAGAACAATGGCGTTTCGTGTGCTTTTCTGATGAGTCTCGTTTTGGTATGAGACCGGATACAAGACGTATACGACACTGGAGAACCCCTGGACGCCAACAGCGATTAAAATCCTGCCAGGAAGTCCATTCTTATAGTGGTGGAACCATCATGGTATGGGCGGGTATTTGGATCGGCGGAAGAACTGAGTTGATTTGGATCAGAGGCAACCTCAACGCTCAAATTTATGCTGAGACGATTGTATCAGACGTCATCGTTCCTCTACAAGTGCAAATCGGTCCCTTATTTCAGTTAATGCATGATAATGCACGACCGCACACCGCAAGAGTTGTAAGACAGACTCTCGCCGCAGCTAACATCAATGTCCTGCCCTGGCCTGCTCAGTCGCCAGACTTGAACCCGATTGAGCATGCATGGGATATGCTACAGAGAAGAGCTCTGCCGAATATGGAGGGTATCCAGTCGCAAGAAGACCTTTTTTTGTTGTTGCAACGAACATGGGCGGCCATTCCACAGCGTGATTTGGATGAACTCATTTTGAGTATGCCAAACCGATGTTCTTGTGTTGTTAGTGTTCGCGGTAGAAACACGGATTATTAATTGTTTAAGTTACCCAATAAAATTTTAAAGAAAACTGTTATTTCAGTCTTTTTTTCGAACTTTAATGTTAGTGGTTCAAATGTCAAAAATCCCTTTATTAGGAAAATGGCAAATTTCTTTATGAATGCAAAGGTGACTTGGTTTATCGTTACTGTGACAAACGATAACACTTTATTTGATGAATCCTTAAAAGAACATTTTAATTAATATCAATCAGGAGAAAAGTTATTGCAAAAATATATGTTGATCCCTAGACACTTTTGATGTGTGTATATTATGTATGATATCAGTAATTTTTCCTGGTCTGGGTGTTAGTGAATGCGAGTTAGCACATACAATTCAGGAGAAATTCCTAGTGTGGGGAAAGAAATAACCTAGACCGCGTGTTCTGTAGTCGGCCTACCAACAATAGGACGATTTTCTACTAATTAAAAAATGTATCTTTCTCTTCAGCTGACAAAGCACTTAATGTTCCCCTTCCCTACACCAGGAGTTCGCCTCCCAAATAATAACATGATGATTGACCTCAAGATTTGCTCTCAATTTGGTGGGGGGACCAATTAGCGGGGCTTGGAGCGCGGTACCGCCAATCGTGGAGGGTCGCGACCTCTCAAGTGACTCACTGATAAGCAGACGTCGCAGCATAGAGTATATTTGTATTTAGGGGTATAGAGACTTGACCTCAACGACAAGCGCCGTCCGGTGACAAAAGAAAGAACTTGCGGTGCATTTATATTTTATATTTTTCCTTATATTTTATTTTGTGTGAACATAAATGATTAAATAAATAATAATACATACGCACACATACATAATGTAACGTACTCACACCTATATACCTATTATTTCTAGTTTCTTTTATTTCGTTTGGTTAAAATAAAACACAAAAGTGAACATAACAACAATTTATTAAGTTTTTAAAATAACCCAAAATACAATGGATAATATTCAAATGTAACAATGGAAAACTCACAGAACTACTTATTACAATTTAGATTCGCGTATATTTAAAAAACCGGCCAAGTGCGTGTCGGGCCACGCACAGTGTAGGGTTCCGTAGTTGCCCATCAAAATACTTATGCGAACTAAACTGATTCGCTGAATTTAATTTTAAAAAGAAGAATTTTCAAAATCGGTCCAGGAGTCTTTGAGAAATCGGGGGAAATACATAAAAAAAAAACTTGAGAGGTGTCAAGGGACCCCCGGATGGAACGAAGTTATTGTTTACACTCAACAAAAATAATCGTCGCGACTCTACTCCAGTCCGGTCCGGTCCGGTCCGGTCCTGTCCGGTCCAGTCCAGTCCGGTCCGGTCCGGTCCAGTCCAGTCCGGTCCGGTCCGGTTCGGTCCGGTCATGTCCGGTACGGTCCGGTCCGGTCCGGTACGGTCCGGTCCGGTCCGGTCCGGTCCGGTCCGGAACGGTTCGGTCCGGTACGGTCCGGTCCTGTCCGGTCCGGCCCGGTCCGGTCCTGTCCGGTCCGGTCCGGTCCTGTCCGGTCCGGCCCGGTCCGGTCCGGTCCGGTCCGGTCCGGTCCAGTCCAGTCCGGTCCGGTCCGGTCCAGTCCAGTCCAGTCCAGTCCATTCCATTCCATGGTAATAAACACATTTCCCTCCTTTGCGTCGCGCAGTCGGGCAAAAGTGTCGTGACAACTTTTCGTAAGAATTTCCGTCCAGCCCCCTTTCACAACGCGCGATAAGGAACTTCGTTCCAAAAAGTTTACGAAGAATTTAGAACCTCCTCCTTTTTTTGAAGTTAGTTAAAAATAGTTGACGATAAAAACCTACCTATCCCCAAAAAACATACCGTAAAAACATACCTATTAAAGCTGTAAAAATAAAGTTGACAAACTTACATTTGCAGTTAAAAAACATGTTCTCCGATACATTTGTTTAAGAAAATATGTTATCCAAGTACATTTTATAAGTTGGTCGACTATTACTCGTAAAGTTGTAAAGCCTACTTAGTCATGATAATTTTCTTTTAAACTTCGTTATATATACTACTATTGTGAATTTTTTCACACCCCCAAACTTAACCGTTTAGCTGGTAGAGGGGGGGGACACTCGAGTCGAACAAAATTTAGCAGTTTAAAGCTTAATATTTCACAAACGAATTTTTTTATCAAAAAATTGTCAATTGAAACTATCAATATTTTTTAAAGACCTATTTAATAATACCCCACACTAAGGGGTACGCGAGAAAAAAAAAAAACATCCCCACTTTACGTGTACAGGAGGTACCCTAAAAAAAATATTTTACGAGATTTTATTTTACCACTTTTTCGGCACAACAAATCCGTATATTTACACCAAATTACAGCTCTCTAGTACTGTGCGTCTCTGAGCTAAACTGCGGACAGACGGACGGACGGACGGACATGGCGAAACTATAAGGGTTCCTTGTTGACTACGGAACCCTAAAAAGATAAGAAAAATCTTATAAAAACAAAAATCAACATCTTTGGCTGTGCTGGTACCATTCAATAATTAATTTGTCCACTTACACCAATAATTATTGTGGACAAACCCAAAATACAATGGATAATATTTAAAATTATTTAGAGAAAAGGAATATCAATATTTCTTACCACAGTTCGGTACACAGCATTTTTTTTCTGAAAATATTTTAGATAATCGGCGTCCATTAAACGCCCACTTCACGGAAAAGGTATGTAGGTGTGCAGGTCGTGGTAGATCTCCACGGTTAAAGCATCTCTAATAAAACGACTTGGTTCAAGATTTTGAACAGAACAGAACATTTATTTTAATTAATATGAAATCCTGATCCACTCAACTTTTGACTAGTTAATATGATTTGTGTGACGTACGCGAAGTCATGCATGCACAATTTCAAGACGAATAGAAATGAGAGTTCTTAGTAGACTGATTCTCCTGGTGAAGCCAGAGTCGTCAAACAATTTCTTGAGTTTCTCCCATAATTCTTTAGTAGTCTTCGAGTCTTTTATCGGGTCAATTGTTAAGATCAACTTCGCTCTAATCTTCAAGTCGACTGCGGCTTCATCCGGTTTGGAAACCGAATTTTTTATAAAATCAAAAGTTCCTTCAAAAACGAGAAAATTCTCCGCGGCGAAGGCCCATTCTGAGTAGTTGTCACGACCTTTCAATTTCGGCACATTCACGATATATTCTTCGTCATTTTTTCAAATCACACTGTCAATTTTACTTCACGCTGTTCACAGTTCAGGAACACAGCGTTTTCTCAATCTGCGAGGACTAATCAGCATAAACTTGCAAGTATTTCGAGAAAAAGCGTTTTTTCCTGGGCCCATAACCTCTAACAAAACGACTTGGTTCAAGATTTTGAACAGAACAGAACTTTTAATTTTTAAAACAAGAGAAACAGAGTAAAGACAATACCAATTAACACTAAAGAGAATCTAGTGCTAATATTTGTTGATTATGTATACAGCCAACAGAATCCAAAAATCCAAAATGCATTCAGAGATGTATTTTGGATTTTTTAGCCGTGGAGATCGACAAAGCAGCACCAAGAATTTTATTGGATTTGGAATTCTATAAAAAAAAAACTTTGTTTTTTTTTATTATTTCATTGATTTTTGTCACCGACTTCAGAAAGAAAAGTTATTATGTAGGTTATTTTATCATTTTTTGTGGTTGCTTTTGAAGTCGGTTACTTTTTTTTGAAAAAGTTTTTTATTTTACCCTTTTCAGTTTAAATATACAAACCAAGTTCTTGTCAAATACTCAATTTTCTCACAAGTATACTAGAATTTTGTAATCCGTAGCACCGGTAATAACATCGCCCATGTACAATAAGCTAAAAATATCCCTATCTCAAAAACCGATTTTGATGAAATTTTAAAGATGGCGTTTTGTGCTGTTGGTCATAAGTTTGGTCTTTGACATGTTCATTTCCAGTCCGACTTCTTGTTATAAGCTTGTTTTTTTTTTAACAATTCTTTATTTTTTCCAAAATGAAATAAACTAAACACTAATTTATAATAACTACAAATAAACACTATTAAAAACTACAATAATAAATAAATTAAACCTAAATAACAAACAAAAAAAAACTGTAGGTACATATAACCAATAACTAAATTAAAATATTATATGGCATCGAAAAATTCATCCTCAACGCTGTCAGCCGGTAATGTGCCAAAAGACTGGCGGCGTTACCTCTTTGTATGGCTAAGCTTAGCCTCTGACCAAGGTAAAAGCCAGCTCTTGGGTCACGGGAAGCGTCAACAAGTCTTTTTGAAATGTCTCTGAAGAGGCTGTGAGCACTCGGACCCCATGGCCCTATAGTTTCAACCCCAAACGAGTCAAAAATATAATTACTACTCAAGTACTATACTATATTCACTACTTTATTAGATATTTACGCCGCATGAGGTTCTCAGCAACCGCAGCAGCAGCGCCAGCAGAGCACGATGAACTTGGAAGATGGGATGGCGCAAGAGTATCGACACAGGTTGCGTCCCATACTAGAGGCCTACCCATCTTCCAAAGAAACAAAGACATACCGTCCGGTCTCTTGCCATCGTCGCGTGCCAAGCCGTTGGGTTCTAAAACAGCTGGAACGCCGACGGTAACAAGAGCTCGTCGAATAATGTCGTTTAAGTTCTCGTGCCGCGCAAAACGGCCCGCACTACGGCTGCAAGACAGGCCATGGTGTCCGAGGCTGTTGACGGCTTCACAACAGTGACAGCGATGAGGAGAGCAGAGTGGGGATCCTAACGAGAGAAGAAACGTTGAGAAAGGTACCGATGCTCGACGACGGCGCAGTGCGTGAAGCCAAAGACCTGACTCCCACTTACCCACAGCCAGCAGGCGCGCACGCTCAGCAGTACCCCTAGTACGAATGTTTGTAGGTTCGAGTTTACCAACAAAATTCATCATGGTTACCTGCGAACTTCTCCATGCCTGTTTAAAACATTTGTATCTAATATTAGATGGGAGCACACGTTCCGAAGCCAAGATAATCAGTTCCGACGGAGCGGTCAAGTGTAATAGGTCACAACCTTCGGTAATTTGTTAGCTGTTACATTTTTTTATGTAACAGTAACAAAATATCGAAGTATTTTTCTTAAAAATACATTTTTTTAAACCTTTGCGCTGTGGTAGGAGTTTCAAAATTAACTAAATGTTCTTTTTTCATAGATTTTAATATGAGACTAAAATAGTCTCTTAATAAATTTTTGGTAAACTGACAAGTCTTTTTGTTGACTGAGTGATTGATTTTTATATGAGACTAAAATAGTCTCTTAACAAATTTTTGGTAAACTGACAAGTCTTTTTGTTGACTGAGTGATTGTGTGTATAGGTATTTAAATATTTAATTTACATGCACCTAATCCTAAAAATTACATAAAATTTTCCCTGATAATAAAATATTTTAATTGTTCGTTATCAATTAGCTGGATTGTACTCGTGGTCGAATCAACCATTAATTTCAACCATTGATAATTTCTGGAAACTTCTAAAACACCGCGTATTTATGAGTACACTATCGTAGTACTATATCTGCTTAGATAATGACAAATTGTATAGATAATACGATAGTAAACAAATAAGATATCGTAGGCATGAGTCAAAGTAAATACAATGAACTATGTACTAGGCAAACACTCGTCCATTCATAAAACAACCGTCATGTTACTTGGAAAAGAATGAGACTAGCTCTTGGATTAAAGGATGGAGCAGGCTTGCTATTTGTTTTAGAGTTGACCCGTATACAATGTATGGAAATATATTGGATTCACGGAAAAAGACTAGTGACACCTAGAATTTCCAATAGACCGATTATGTATTTGTACTCATGGCAAAATATCAAGCTATGAAAACTTGTATAAGCTGACTGTTCGTTGTATAGAAAGATCATACAAACTGAGGCCAAAATGAACTGCCTGAACTGGTTATGTGAACTTATGTTGAGCTCGATGTGTAACTGTGTGTACACTGTGACTTTTCAAAACTAGAGCTCGATGTTTAACTAACTGTGTGTACATTAAAGTGACTTCATAAATAACTCATGTTTTGTAAAAGTTCTAAAACTAATCAGTTGAAGACAGATCTCTACTTATATCTGGCTCAAACTGTTCTGTTATCACAATGTATATTTTTCAATCATCTACCCAGCCTATTCCCAACTACTCGTATATTGAGGTCGTTCTTCTTATATCTATTCTTTATTGTCATCTGAATATCAGTATTTTACATAGAGCGACTGCCTATGAGACCTCCACAACCCAGTAACGGGGTAATACGATACCCCATAGTAAGACTGGTTGTCAGACTTTTAGAGCTTCTGACCAAGTGACCAGTAACGACTGACAAAGATCTACAAATGACAGCCGGGACCAACGGCTTTACTTGCTTTCCGAGGGAATTATTCCCGCTGGATCCCACTTTTGAATCCCACTTGAATATTTTTCCCGTTGGATCCCAAAAAAATTAAAAGTAATTCCCGTTGAATCCCATAACAAAAGAAAAACGTTTTATTCCCGTTGAATCCCAAAAACAATTCCCGTTGGATCCCACATGCTTTAAAAAATCTGAATGCGAGTACTTTCAACGACAAAATTGCTATCATAAATTGCGGTTTCGCCCGCGTCGTGTTAGGCGTATGGCCCTATGGTCCAGTCTCGCATCAGTTCCCTTGAGGAAAGAGTGAAACACGACGCGCCATGACTTGGACCTGTCCTTGGTCGGACGGCTCCCGGACTCCTCGAACAGAAGCGGCTGGAATATGACTCGCCGACGACGCCCTCGGGCGTCATCTGCGGTGGCTGGGGCGAGAGTAGACGATGTCCAATAAAAAACACAGCCATATTGAGCGCAACATGACAAGTGTCAGTCAGTGTCGAATTAAAATCAGTGTTGTCACTATCACAAAAAAATATAACATTATATCGATTTATCGATTACATAACAAATTGCAGGTTTTTTATTTTTTAAATCTCGTTTCTGTGAAAAATAAACTACCTAAATTGTAAGGACCACGGAGTGTTTTAAGGGGCCCATATCTTAGAGCGCAGCAGGCATTTAGAGTGATTCCCCCCCCCCCCTGTCACGTGGCATCACAGCGCTTTTCAATGATCTTCGCTGACCCCGTTGAAAAACGTACCACCTTGAGCTTATGCTAGCCTAGTACTTTGGCAGGCCATTTAGAGTTACCTTACCCCCGCGCTGCGTGTCACGTGGCACCAGACTGCAAAACAAACCACCTTGATCTTATACTAGCCTAGTACTTTTGCTGGTTAGTGACATTCTATCAGTTTTTAAGTAAAGACTGAAACAAATTCTCAGAATATGTCTCTGCCATCTTTCTACACACTGGTGACTGGTCTATGGAAATCCTATGGTGGCCGGATCTTGTGGAACTTTTTTTTTGGTTATAAAATTCATAAATTGGTTAGGTACCTACTCAGAATACATCAGTAAAATAACGATAACAGTTTTCTTCTGATATGTACACATGTTGTCAAAAAGTGGGATTCAACGGGAATTAAAAATGGGATTCATCGGAACTACCTAAAAAATGGGATCCAAAAGTGGGATCCATCGGGAATAATTCTTCCGAGGCACGGAGGAAACTCGCTATGACAGATGGTCACCCATTCACATACCAATCGGTTGTAGCTTTATCCAAAAATTCAATGTAGAGGCACATAATGTACAACGAATTAATTGAACTAGGTTCTTTTAATTTCATCTGCCAACCTCAATATGCAAGTTAGCAGATTAAATAAAAACTAGCACTCACCGAAATAATCTTGTCCGTTGAACAATGCCCGGTTGTCGATGACAATGCAGGTGATGGTGATGATGAAGATGTCAGTACTGTGGATGATGACAGGAACCTTGATTAGCGCCTATTACGGCGCTTCTTGCTTTTGTACTCAGCATACAGCATAACAATGTTACGGAAACATGTGTTCTGTTCCTTCTGTACTAGAGGTTGTTTTTCCGGATCGTTTCGGAAACGACGCCACGCATCCCAGAAAGAGTTCATGATGCGACGGAACCCGCGGTCTTCTTCAGGAGTGTCAGGCATTTTGAATTTTGATTAACTGGGTTGTTGAGTTTGAAGTCTGAGGACAAAATATATGTTTTGGTTAGTGATCGGTACATAGATGAGTATGAAATACGAAGTGGAGGTGGTAGATTGTGCATGCTATCAACGATATATTTAAACGCCACGGCACGATTGGCGTAGTGGCTGAGTTGAACTGCTGCTGCGTGTCGCGGGTTCGATTCCCGCACGGAACAAATATTTGAATTATCTACGAGTAGTTGTTTCGGGCCTGGTCGTTTGTGTATGTGAGTTTAAATGTTTGTCCTACGATGGAGGAGAAATTCCTAGTGGAATACTCGTAATATTCTATTTTATTTATCAGAGAACCAAGGAGAAAAAGCTGGCGTGATGACTTAGACACGCTTATGTTAGATTAGCCAGAGAAAACTGCGCCGAAGAAAGAGTGGGAGTTTATAGGGGACACTTTGTTCCAGTTATTGGGAACATGTAAAATCAGAGGGTCTAGACAATATTTGCAGAAAACAATAACGGAAACGCCAAAAATGCTTTGAATTCTACTACTATAATTTGTAGAAAAATGCTTTGAAAGCGATTACCAATTGTTTAAACGTATAAGCATTTAAATACAATTTATTCACCTCAATGTGGGTTTAATATCTTCCATCGAAGTACCTACCTCTGTATTTAAACACCTTTTGCATATTAATATGAGTAATAAACATTCAGAGTAGCAGGAATGCTGTCCTAAATTTTTGATAAACCTCATAAAATTCAAATAGACACTAAAGTGCCGTAGAAATAGATTTTTAGTGCCACTAAAACAACATGTGACGGTTTGGTACTTGAATTGAGACGTCAAAAGTGCCAATAAAATCGTATTAGCGAATGAAATGTTATATTGTACAGACGCCACTAGGTCAAGCTACCCAAATCTGTCAAATTTGTCCAAACGAACAGTAACCGGCTTCCACTATTGTGTAGCTTGATGTGCTGGCATCTATATATACAGGGTATTTTTATATGATTTTGGGGTTAATTTAAATAATTCTTTGTAGGGAAAGTTACTGGAACTACATTATCTTGAAGGCATAAAAATCTAAAAATAGAGAGGAAGTGCAACGCAAAAAGTTGCAGTTGCAGTCATAATACAATACCGTTTTTTGGTAAGGCTTTGTGATGTTAAAATATACCGCATAGTAGCAAGAAATGGATGGGCACTTTTATAGGCCACCTGGTAACTTACTTGGCAACTTTTCGGCTTAGTGTCGGGTCTTCAACCTGGTACTCCAACATTATAATTTGGCTAATAGCGCGCGATGTCCAACCTGTGTTTTTCATAAGTGACGGTGTCGCACCGGGGGTGCGATATGTAACCGTTGGTCCAATCGTATCGGATTGCTGTCCCTTCGGGCAGTGCACCTGTGCCTGTGTTCACACTTCTGCACTATAATATAATTATGTCCCGCGCAGATGTTAAGCTCCGTTCCGCCATGATCGAAATAGGTCAGGAGGAATATTACTACCACTACCAATATGCGATTCTACTGTTTCTACCTATTCCGATAAAAACAAACGGTTGTTACAGAAACAATCTATTAATATTGTCCCAATGAGGAAAATTCTGTAATTAACGATGTTAGAGCATGATGTCAAGCGCCTAACTATGTAGGTACGATGATAATATTATATTACTAGCTTCTGCCCGCGACTTCGTACGCGGATCCTGTTGCTTATGCCAGCAGTCGGGGTCGTCTAAATCGAAGATCTGAAACGTCTGATGTCGAATTCTAGGAGCATGGGGACGGGAAAACAACGGGATGCGCGAGACGATTCCAGACGTTCCAGATCTTTCATTTTTGTAAGACAACAGGAAATGCCCATCAGGCTAAACAACTCTTGCTAAGACGTCATTCTTGTATATATTATAGTGTAGCTGGGCTCTTAGAGTTCCACATCAGGTGTTCCAGATCTTCAATTTTTATACGATGACAGAAAGTACTTATCAGGCTGAATAACTCTTGCTAAGACGTCATTCCCTTATATGTTATAGTGTAGCTGGGCTCTTGGAGTTCTACATCAGGTGTTCCAGATCTTCAATTTTTATACATCAATAGAAGGTGCTCATCGGGTTGAACAACTCTTGCTAAGACGTCATTCCTGTATATGTTATAGTATAGCTGGGCTCTTGAAGTTCCACATCAGGTGTTCCGGATCTTCAATTTTTATACATCAACAGAAGGTGCTCATCAGGCTGAACCACTCTTGCTAAGACGTCATTCCTGTATATGTTATAGTGTAGCTGGGCTCTTGAAGTTCCACATCAGGTGTCCCGGATCTTCAATATTATTCTCTCAACAGAAAATGCTCATCACGTGGAACAATTTTTGCTATGGCATCCTTTTTGTATCTCTTATAGTTTAGCAGGTCTGTTGCAGTTCTGCATCAGGTGTTCATGTTTCCAAGATAAATTATAGCCTATATGTTAATCGAACTTAATACCTATACAACAAAAAAAAAATCATTCAAATCCGTCCAGTAGTTCCGAAGATTAGCGTGCACAAACACACAGACAAACAGACAAACAGACAAACCGACAAACAGACAAAAAAAATGTTAACTACATTTTCGGGTTCGGCATCGATATAATAACAATCCCTGATACTTTTTTTTTATATATTTCCATTGTACAGACACCACTTTTCTACAAATTTATTATAGATATAGATATAGAATAGACTAGCTTCTGCCCGCGACTTCGTACGCGGATCCTGTTGCTTATGCCGGCGACGACGGGCTCGTCAAAATCGAAGATCTGAAACGTCGAATTCTAAGAGCCAGGCTGAACAACTCTTGCCAAGACGTCATTCCTATATATGTTATAGTGTAGCTGGGGTCTTGGAGTTCCACATCAGGTGTTCCAGATTTCAATCTTCATACGTCAACAGAGAGTGCTCATTAGGCTGGACAACTCTTGCTAAGACGTCATTCCTATATACGTTATAAAGTAGCTGGGCTGTTGGAGTTCCACAACAGGTGTACCAGATCTTCAAATTTTATACGACAACAGAGGTTGCTCATCAGGCTCAACAACTCTTGCTAAGACGTATTTACTGTATATGTTATAGTGTAGCTAGGCACTTGGAGTTCCACATCAGGTGTTCCAGTTCTTTAATTTTTATACGTCAACAGAGAGTGCTCATCAGGCTGAACAACTCTTGCTAAGACGTCTTTACTGTATATGTTACAGTGTAGCTGGGCTCTTGAAGTTCCACATCAGGTGTTCCAGATCTTCAATTTTTATACGTTAACAGAGAGTACTCATCAGGCTGAATAACTCCTGCTAAGACGTCATTCACTTATATGTTATAGTGTAGCTGGGCTCTTGGAGTTCCACATCAGGTGTTCCAGATCTTCAAATTTTTATACAGCAACAGAGAGTGCTTATCAGGCTGAACAACTCTTGCTAAGACGTCGTTCCTGTATATGTCATAGTGTAGCTGGGCTCTTGGTGTTCCACATCAGGTGTCCAGGATCTTCAAATTTATTCTCTCAGCAGAAAATGCTCATCACGTGGAACAATTTTTGCTATGGCACGATTTCTGTATCTCTTATAGTTAAGCAGGTCTGTTGCGGTTCTGCATCAGGTCTTCAAGTTTCCAAAATAAATTATAGCCTATATGTTAACGGGACTTAATACCTATACAACGAAAAAAAAATTATTCAAATCCGTCCAGTAGTTCCGAAGATTAGCGTGCACAAACACACAGACAAACAGACAAACAGACAAACCGACAAACAGACAAACAGACAAAAAAAATTTTAACTACATTTTCGGGTTCGGCATCGATATAATAACAATCCCTGATACTTTTTTTTTATATATTTCCATTGTACAGACACCACTTTTCTACAAATTTATTATATGTATATAGATATTGAACATCCTCTCGGGACCCGTAAATCCGTATGATGTGACCCGTGTATCCTTTCCTTATACATCGCATAAAAGTAGGATATATAAAAAAAAAAACTAGTTGTTACAAGCAACTTTGCCAACTAGAATTCGAAAATTATCCCACGGAAACATAAAATTGGGATAAAAACTATCCATATTGTGTTAACTCAGCTTATAAACTGTCTGTACCACATCTAAATCCGTTCAGTAGTTTATGCGTGAAAGGTTAAACAACATTAATAAATACCCACAAACTTTCGCATCCATTACTTTTTGTATGATAAATCTGAAGAGTTTGTTTGAACGCGCTAATTTCAGAATAGAAAAAAATACATATTTTGTTGGATAGTATATTATCGGGGAAGGTTATAAATAGGCTGTAAAACATGACGTTATTAGGAGCCTTGCAGCGGGGTTTAAAACACTCGGAACACCTAGTGTATAAAAAATTAAATTACTTAAGTTACACCTAATACCTACCTACTAAAAGTTTGTAACTATATATACGTACGGCAAATCACATCACTTGCTAGCAGTGGCTTTGCGATTTCAAGTTTTGAAATATTGAAGCGGATTTGAACTGACATATTGGTACAAATCATTATGATGATTCCGCCAAAGTAGCCATTTTAGAACCCCAGACTAGTACTATTATGTATTCTGTGCCCAGACTAAGAATAAAATTAAATAAAAATCATCATAAATATGAAATAACTAATTTTAGATAACCGTAGCTAGTCCTAATCCTCTCAAAAAATCTTATAAAATACAAAGTTAACGGTAGCTAAAATAATTAGAATACCTTGGTACTAGATGCATAAAGACCGCGCGTGTGATAAGACGAGGTATACAGCGATGCTTATGTACCTACTTAGTTAAGATAGCTATACTAGTACGTACACTACACAGACTGTAGTAAGATAACCATGCGGGAATTTAATAGGTACACACTGATCAAGGAAGGCTTTATTAAGATACAGTAGCTCTTATTATATTACTTCGTGTAAAATGGTTCGTAGTTAATTAGGTTTAGGAGAACGCCCTCTCCAGTCCTAAGTAGGGTATTTTGACTCGGAATTCTGCTCAGTTCTCTGCTGTCGCCACTGAATACTTAATAGTACTACATACAGTAGTGTCACTTCTCAAATCAAACAAAATATGTAAAATCTAGGTTCGAGAGAATAAAGTACATTTTAACAAAAATATGTACGGAGCGCGTGCGAAACGTGCGGCGGGCGGCAGTCGGCAGCTGACTGTGAAACCCGTGGTCCACGGTGCTACACCGCGGAGTGCGCCAGGCCTGCTGCCGCGCTCAACAGCATACCGCTGTAACCTTTGATTCACATTTCGGGACAATTTGGGGTAGACAGCGATGTCAGCTTTTCAACCAGCGGTAAGGAAATAAGTGAAGTACGGTTTTGGTATAAAATGATTGTGTGTATTTGTGTACAATGATGATTGACGATATTAGATGAAAACGGTTTAACTAACAAAAAAATCCATTGGCTCCCCAAACACAGTGTCTACAAAATGTCTTTATTTCAACATGACATACATTATTTGTGTCTGCTACAATGTGATTGATGCGAAATTATGGTGTTTGGGCAACCATAGCGGCAGCAGTCAGCATATGATGGAGCCGGCGACGAGGTTGCCGTAGTAGGCCGGTCAATATCGACATCAAACATTGCAAACGCGCATGTAACTACGATTTTGTTATAATAATTATGTTGTTAGGTCCCTTGAGAGTAGTTAACACCCAAGTTTGCAACCCTGAAAACCCTATGTTGTCAATGTCAATGTCGAATCAAAATCCGTTCAGTAGTATTTGTTGTTATTGCGGCAATAGACATACATCATCTGTGAAAATTTAAACTATCGAACTACATATCATGGTTCATGAGAAACAGCCTCCGAAACATTATCTACAAAAACCAGCAAAAAATATTTTTTTATTTCGGTTACGACCTTACGACTTTACATCCCGTAGAGGGCGACATATTGGATTTGGTAACACGTCACTACCCTATAACTGAGACGCTTCTAACGACACCTCATTTGTCATGTAATGATTAGTAGTTTAGAAGTTATGAGGGAAACAAACAAACATACATACAAACATACCGGTCAAAATCATAACCCTCCTTTTGGCTTTGCCGTAGTCGGGTAAAAAGAAAAATAAAAAAAAAAGTATGTAAACACGTACATCCCATTCAATGTTCTGTCCGCGATTGTGTACTCGAGTAAAACAAACAATACGAGCACACAGTCATAGCTGTTATACAATTGATAAGGCTCACTTATCAGAGATAACGGTATCGGTGTGACGTCACGGCATCGCTCGAGAGACACATCTCTAAATAATTGAGAAACTCTCACCTCCACCCTCGCTGGTGGAAAAAGTTATGATGATGTTGACAAGGTCTTTGTTAATTATTATTCGTTCTTCTCGTGACTATGTTCGCTTGGAATCATTCTGTACCAGGCGTGAATAGGTTGATAAGTCGACTTACATCATTTTATTATTTTTAGTAAAAGTAAGAGAGATAAAAAAACGTAGGAAAAATTCACATGTTTGATATGTGCAGTAAAACAGACCTATCGACTTAATCATTAATTAAACCTGTAAAAAAAGCAATTCTAATGCCTATTAAGAATTAAGTCGACTTATCAACCTATTCACGTCTGGTACGGCATTGGATAACTGAGTTCGTTCGTTGGTTTGTAAGGTTGAAAAAAAACGGGCGTAAATTTTTGGTTATGAGTCGCATAATTTGCATTGTGCATCGCGAAAGACATTTCTATGAAATCGAACGAAATTGAGCGATTCACAACTCAAAATATACAAGTCGCGTGTTCGATCCCCGCACGGAATATAGGTATTTTATATTTGTATGATCTCCGAGTAGTCGTTCCGGGTCTGGGTGTTTATGTACCTACGTGAGTTTCTATGATTGTAACGATACAGGAAAAATTATAAGTGAGTGGCAACAAAAAAAAAATGGGCAGTACCCTGGAGATTAAATTTGTTTTGTGCATAAAAAACAATAAAAGAAAAACAAAAAACCCGACTGCGTTAAAATGTAATTTAAAAAATACGTGAAAAAATTAACTTATTTGTCCATTCAAATTATACCAATCAAATCTTCCCAATCTTCCCCTTGTGTGTGAATGAGTGAATTCTAAACTCCTGGGTTTGTTTCTTTCTTTTTAGTTTTTATTTAAGTTAAATTTTCACGTATTTTTAAATTACATTTTACGCAGTCGGGTTTTCTGTTTTTCTTTATTTTTTTATTATTTCATACTTTTTAGTTACGATTCATTGACTTCGTTTTAAGATGGTTTTCTCAATCTAGTCATTTCATTGAGGGATTTAATATCGTGGGGATTATTAAGTAACTTGTTGTGGTCTAAACTACTGATGATTAGCCCTCTAGAGACGTAACTCGGCTCAATGCTACTTAATATTATTAAGTAATGTTTGGCCTTTAGCAAAAATTCGTGAACACAGCTCGGTCGAAAGTAGTTCCTTGAAGCTCGTGTACATTTTTTACCAAAAATATTTGTTCTTCATGTCGTTTATACTTGAAATAAAAACTTAAATCAATAAGTAAGCAAATCAAAAATTATCGAATGAATGAATGATTGTTTTATTAAACAACTTTAAATCGTTATATATCCTAAATTATTATTATTATATAAAAGGAACTTAAAAATGATTTTGAAATACCTATTCAACGACACCCGACTTGACATAGTTCATCGACTTTTTTTTTCATTTTGACAATATGGCGTCTGGTTGTCACGGTGGTGAATTTTGATTACTGTCATGTCTTTAGTGACACTCGCAAGGTTAAGACGAATCGATTGAAGTAAGAATGATCTAATTCGGCGTACGCATTTGGTCCCTAGAACGCCACATAGAAACAAACATACATAAATACATCGACTGATAAACACATTACCCTCCTCTGCGTCGCGCAGTCGGTTAATAAAGTTATAGGACATGGGTGCGAACCCAAAAACATACTATGACATCTGCCACCCCGCACCTAGGAATCAAATGGCTACTTTAAAATGTAATAATTAGTGTAAAGTTAATATTCCGTGGCACTTCATAGAAAAAGGACAAGTTTATACTCGTACAAAAGGACTACGGAAGTACGTTACTTAACTATGATTAGAACTCGTCATAACAAGAATGGAGATTGACTGCATCCAATACCAGCCGTCTGGATCCTTTCCGGTTAAACTACTACTTTTGTAGGTTTTCGTACGCAAGGCGTATTTGTGTCTTTGGTATCCATTGAAATCCATCTTCAGTTACTATGCTTTGTAGTGACAAAGCATAGTAACTGAAAATGGATTTTCAATGTATGGATTTCAATCAATCTTTAAAATAACGCAACATGAAGCTACATTCCCAGTGGGGAATGTAGCTTCATGTTGCGTTATTTTTAAGGTTCCGTAACTCAAAAGAAAAACAGAATCCTTTTAGGTACGTTGCCCCGTTTAAAGGTATCAAGCTGAAATTAATATCAAATAATCAAGTCTACAATCTCTTGGGGGTACCTGGAACCTTCTAAGTTAATGCAATCATAAGATACATCCGTTTTGCCGCATATTTGACGCTTACAATGTAATCAAATCTATAGGATACTTCTGTTGATCTAGAAATAAATTTGGCAAGAAGTGAAAAACAAATAAAGGAATTATTACGAAATTTAGGAATTTGTAGCTCAATCACGAAGAAAGACCATTAAAGACATTAATTTTTTAATTTCATTGTAACTATACCCTTAGTGATGATTTTTTATTTGTTTCAGGTAAGCAGAACGTTAGAAGTATTACTTTTAACGCTTTTGGAGAGGTGAGGTTTGTGTGATAGTGTTGATTCTAGTACAGAATTACAGACAATAAATAAAAAAATCAGGGAAAATTTAAACGGAAAGAAAAGAAATCTGACGAAATCAACAAATAATATAAAATGAACGAGATGGTATTACAATTCTGGGGAAAATGCAAACACGCGGAGTTGAATTGGAAAGTTGAAATAATCAAAATTTTTGGCTAATACGAGACTCAGAGGAAGTTCACAACAACGGGGTAGATAAAAAAGTCAACTAAACCTGCAACCTCAGGTGAACTTGGAACGTCTCAAAAATCATCTTTCGGCTAGATCGATCGATCGATCGAACAATAGTTCGTTTTAGGTCAGAACAACAAACTAAATATCGGACTAAAACAAATTGGACCAAATCAGATAGACGTATACATATTATAGTCTGAATACCATGACAGATTGAAAGAACGTCAAAAGCGGGGTAGATCAAAACACGCTTATAAACGAACATCAGAATATCGACTCAAATCAAAACCCCGGCAAATATCTAAAAGTCGGGTTTTTTTTTAATATCGCGACATATCAAAACGTCGGAATAGAACCAAACTTCAAAACAATTAAGGAAAGAGAGCTTTATCTGAAAATCCGTGCAATAAAAGGGCAATAAAATCAAGATCAAACAAAAAGATCTAAATCAAAAGCAAAATCTGGTAAACGGGCTTTATCGGTCGAAATACGAAGCCGATCAAAACGGTCGAAAAAATCCAACATCCAACAAGTCGGAAAAATGGGCTTTATCGGAATATTTTGTCCTATCTGACTTTTTTTTTTTTTTTTTAGGTGGTAAAATCATCAAATGAGTCCTCCCGCCCTGGCGGAAGGGACTGTCAGACTCTTACTGACTAAAATCCACCCGTGTTCCTTCGGATGCCCTTTACGTTCCGGGGCCACGGTATCCTGGGTTAAGAAAAAACCCGCGACCCCAGCAGGCATTTGACGCGAAACACGACGCGCCACCGACCCGGGCTTGTTCCTTGGTCGGACGGCGAGCTACCCATTACTCACCGTCCACAAGCCCGCTCCGCCGCTGTGCCCTCTGCTGATCAGAGGGACACGCGTTGGAGCGTCCACACGACAGGCTATTCGCATACGGGCAAAGAGACCCCTTAGACACACAGTGCCTAAGGAAGAGTTTTTGCCCGCATCCCAGGGTGCACCGGCCCGAAAAACTGGTCTTCCCCCCGGACGTATCCGAAAGGGAACTCCAGTCCACGGGCGCACGTGGAGGTTTCCTGTCATAGCACCCCGTCCTATCCGACTTTGAAAGATATTCCGATGATGTACGATGTGAAGAAAATCTTCAATCCTCTGCAATTGCATCTTGCACTATTGCAGCAAATTTTGATTTTCTCGAAGTTTCCAAGGCAGATCACAGTGTTGCCCCAAATTGCAAAGCGCTGGAAAGTGATGATTTTAAACAATATAGATGTATCCAAAAAATTGCCATGCCAAGCAGAAGACACACTTACATTAACTACAAAGGTAAGATTGATGGTTGCATGGTTTTATTTCTTTCAAGTTTCAACATGACCGACATACCAGTCCACCTACAAAAAAGGGCTTGATAAATCATCCCGGGTCTAATGAGCCATAAGCAACGTTCAGTCTGCTCAGCTCACAATCATTTGAAACTTGTATTTTTCTCCATTTTTCAATAACCACTGACATTAAAGTTTAACAATAACTACGAAAATAAATTGAATTGTATTTGTGTTTCTGTGAATAGTAACCATGTTTTACAGGACGAAAATTGTCGTGTTTCTTATGTTTTTGTTATGTGAGTTCGTGTTGTGTTATATTTGTTATGGTTTTCTCGATACAATCAGATGGGTATTTGAATTTGAAGATCATTTAATACGGTGTAATTTTTTGTAATATCATGCGTAATAAATTGAGACAATCATAGGACTAGTCGAAATGATAGCGCCAGCGTTTAAATGGCGATGGTTGTGACGAATCCAAAATTAAAGTGGAATATATCTAATATCTTTATACGAGCAATTCTTGTATATTTATTTATATGTAATCAGGATCTCGGAAACGGCTCCAAGGATTTTCATGAAAGTTACAGATTAAGGGTTTTTCGGCTCAAGGAATCGATTTATCAAGGTCCCAGGTTCGAGAAAAGCTCGGTTCCCAAGATATAGACATTTTAAAAACCGAGCGAAGCTCGGTCATCCAGATATAATTATATTATATTAATTAAAGTGGAAATGATGATTCCGATATGAAAGTTTTAATTCATTATCATATCTCGCAGGAGTTTCTTTTCCAAAATTGTAAAATCAAAAACCAGTCATAAATAATTGCTATTACTTACTGATGATTTTTGTATAAATCTGTAGACAGAAAAACTGATACAAAAATCACCTATAAACTTCAGCAATAAGTGATCTGAAACAGCACAATATAAGAAATCGTAGGTCTAGAAAAAATAAATGACAAGAAAGAAAACTTATTTTGCCGTTTCGTAGTGACTTGACAGTGGTCTGAAAAAAAAAACATGGCTTCATAGTAATGTTCTCTCTAATGCTCTTGTTGAAAGTACTGTTATAGCCACTCCTATAAATTCCCGATCGCACTCTAAAGTATAATTTCTATACAGATACGTTTTGCGGTACTTCGAGGTCTCGAACGGCAGACTCTGTCTACTTCCAAGTTCTTCCTCACCAAATACAAGACACACATTATAAGGCAGATCCTATGAACTATGCCGTACCAGAGGACATCGCAAATTTTAACAATGATTCTGTACTGTTTGACACATTTGTCAGTGTTCTTATAGAAGTATCCACCGAACAACTGAAGAATGTTAGATCCAACATTATGAATAATTATGATTTAAATCCTGTAGAAATAACAGACGTCAAAAAAGCATTTAACAACATCGAAGAAAAATATACAGATATAATAAATGGTAAACTAAAAGCTATGCTATCAGGGAAATCAATCAACATAACAGACCATTTCATGATTGATTTCATGGATGTCTCAAATTATATACTGGAAAAGGTGATGAAATATCATATAAAAAATGTAAAAGGCAAAATGACGATGCAGACAAAATGGTACCAACAGACATTGAAAGACAAAATTTTGAGACAACAGTCGAAAATTTCTTTCAATTTTATAGAAAACAATATTTGCGACACACTACAGATATGCAGAGACAGATACTACTATAGTGACTACTTGATAGATTGGTTGCGGACCTTAATGAACTTAGCACCGCGAGACTTGAAACGATTCTATTTGCCAGTTAGGGAAGTTTTGGAAAACCATAAGTTCTTTATAACCTCTACTGTAAGGTTTCGACAAACTGTTAAATACATAATCAATGCTGATGCTATGGTTAAAAGAGATACTCTTGATTTCCTAGATGAAGTCTTGTCAAATCCTGATAAAGTTTTAAAACTAGCACCTGACTCTTTAAAACCCAGTGTGGTCCTTCTGCGTGAGCTATTCAATATCATAGACGGAGTGTACGATGTAAATGATCAAAATATAGAACATTTAGAAAACATTACTGAAATGTTAAGAGATTGGGCGGAAGGCAAAAATTTCGATATACATAAAGTGTTAAATGCAATAGTAGAAAACATGAAACTAAATTTAAAAATTTGGCCTATAGACATTCAAAATAAAGTTTTCTACGTGTGGTCTGAAATTGTTATGTTGTAATTAAATATTTTAGTACCTAGGGTTTTTTATATGAGTGGTATATTTTTTATTATATAATAAACATGAAGTGCAATCTAAATTGAATTTCCATACATTTTCTGTAATTCGTTCAAATAGAATTGTGAGTAAACGTATTATTTTTCCGAAATCAACCAAAGATAGGAGATTTTTTGACGCTCGCCTACGATTTAAATAATTAGTTGGAATACGTTTCATTACATTAGGTGCCTATCGGTTACGAGCGTGGAACTTAATTATGTAATTATTCCTCATCTACTGGCTATTATCTGCGTTTGTTACTGTTCCATCATTATCCTTTCCTGTGTAGCTGATAATTAGCTGAGCTGAATGTATGTTATAACACAACTCACCAAGGTTTTTTAGATCTGCCTTGTTTACAAGCAATGATGCTGCTTCAGTGCAATTTTTTTTCTCTGATTCTCAAACGTGTTATCACAGGGTAAGCAAGTTGTTGGCAATTAAAATTATGCCTACAGCTTTGAAGAAAAGTATCTTAAGTAAAGCTGATACATTATGTCTCACCATTTTTATTTATGAATCACATGCGGTGTTTGGCTCATCAATATCATTATGAAACCTATGAATCATTTTAATAACTTACCAGTTACTGGCACTGGGCACACGCGACGTAATATTACCATATTACGTCGCCATGCGGCGACGCACCGCGAAACGACGGCGACGGCGACGGCGCGGTTGGCACAGTGGTTGAGCGATCGACTGCTGCGCAACGTGTGGTGGGTTTGATCCCCGCATGGAACAAAAATTTGTAGGTGTTTGTGAGTTTCTATGTTTGTAAACGCACCCACGACACAGGAGAAATTCTTAGTATGGGGCAAAGAATCATAAAAAAAATAAAAATAAGTAGAGACGCTTCAAATCAAAAACCCCAGTATCAACGCGTCTGTCTGTTTACTTAAAAAAAATAATAATGTATAATCCAGGAACTTGAAAATTTTTAAACAAAACGCCTTATGGTACAAACATGGTAACTATTCACTGCACGTTTATAGAAGTATTTTCCCATAATATTATGGAAAACAATAGGTGATGTCACCACATCACCACAGTCTCAGTGTTATACAACGCTACCTAGGAGTAACGATACTATTACAAGCAATCTCACTAGTAAGTAAAACATGGTTTGTTGGTTCACATCCATATGTAATACAAGCTGTGTTCAACTTCGTTCGAGGGGATGTCAGAACTCGACAATGTATTTTTTTTTAAATACGTTGTTGTTGAGTTCAAAGGAACTTTTCTAAAATAATAAGTAGCCTAAGTGACTCTTTATTACATCAGCTACCTGCCAATAGAAGTCACGACAAAATCGGCCCAGCCATTTCAGAGACATCTGTTTGTCAATGGTCTTTCTGTTTGTCTGTCTAGATAGACCGACCGACAAAAATTGTAAATATGTTATTTTGGTGTATGTACCGTATGTATATTCGTATGCATCTATATGCATACGAATATACATATTACATACCTACGGTACTGTATGGTTACCGTTATCAGAAGGGTCGTGACATCGGAAATAACACTCACAAAATCTTCGTTAACACTTTTAATTACTTGCTAAAACACACCGAATGCAAAATAATTAAGGATGCCCGAGATATGGCTCGATTCAAAAACTTAGGAACGCGGGAAGTTTAACATGGAGGAGCAACCAAGATGTCTACCCAGCTTGCCGGACCGATTCCAAGTGTTCACTTCACTCAACTGTCCGCCCATGTGGCCTACCCCACACTGGTCAGCCAACATATCTGTCAAAGTCAGTACCTGTCAGTGTCGAATAGCTGATTAAACTTCCGATCGACCTTTGACTCAACTATTCGGTGTCACCATTACTCCACGCTAACCATCGCCAAGTTATTATTATTTGACGTTCCTAAACGTTATCTGTCAAATTTAACTACACAGTTCCTCCAATGATAGATAGATGGCGTTATTCTAAATTAACAATAATCAATAAGATTCTAATTGTGTTTCTGTTTTGACTCCGCAGCAACGATAATAAGATGGCGTTATTCTAAACTAAATTAACAATATTGATTCTAATAATTTGTGCTTCTGTGTTGATTCTCCGACATAATTATATGTATAGATATGTACGCCTTTAACTTTAAGACTACGGACGATGAGTTTTGAAAACATGGAGACTTGCGCCTGAAATCTAATATCTTTAAACGAGCAATTCTTGTATATTTATTTATATACATACACACATCAAAAGTGTCTAGGGATCAACATATATTTTTGCAATAACTTTTCTCCTGATTGATATTAATTAAAATGTTCTTTAAGGATTCATCAAATAAAGTGTTATCGTTTGTCACAGTAACGATAAACCAAGTCACCTTTGCATTCATAAAGAAATTTGCCATTTTCCTAATAAAGGGATTTTTGACATTTTAACCACTAACATTAAAGTTCGAAAAAAAGACTGAAATAACAGTTTTCTTTAAAATTTTATTGGGTAACTTAAACAATTAATAATCCGTGTTTCTACCGCGAACACTAACAACACAAGAACATCGGTTTGGCATACTCAAAATGAGTTCATCCAAATCACGCTGTGGAATGGCCGCCCATGTTCGTTGCAACAACAAAAAAAGGTCTTCTTGCGACTGGATACCCTCCATATTCGGCAGAGCTCTTCTCTGTAGCATATCCCATGCATGCTCAATCGGGTTCAAGTCTGGCGACTGAGCAGGCCAGGGCAGGACATTGATGTTAGCTGCGGCGAGAGTCTGTCTTACAACTCTTGCGGTGTGCGGTCGTGCATTATCATGCATTAACTGAAATAAGGGACCGATTTGCACTTGTAGAGGAACGATGACGTCTGATACAATCGTCTCAGCATAAATTTGAGCGTTGAGGTTGCCTCTGATCCAAATCAACTCAGTTCTTCCGCCGATCCAAATACCCGCCCATACCATGATGGTTCCACCACTATAAGGATGGACTTCCTGGCAGGATTTTAATCGCTGTTGGCGTCCAGGGGTTCTCCAGTGTCGTATACGTCTTGTATCCGGTCTCATACCAAAACGAGACTCATCAGAAAAGCACACGAAACGCCATTGTTCTTCTGCCCAATTTCTGTGTTCAAGAGCCCATTGATATCGAATCCTACGATTGTGCATTGCTATAGGTGGTACCCGTAGCGGTCTTCGGGAATGAAGGTTCACTTCATGCAAGCGGTTTCTGACTGTTTGGTCGCTAATTAAGTTCCCTGAAGAGTGATGAAGCCTCACGGCTAACATCATGGCGGTTATTGTTGGAGCTCTTCGAGTTAAGATTTGAATGTATCGGTCTTGTCTCCGTGTGGTGCAGCGATACCGTCCTCCATGGCGCTCAGCCACGGTACCAGTGCTTCGGTAACGTGTCCAAAGTCGACTGATAACACTCTGACTTGTATTCAGAGCTAAAGCCACAGTACGTTGCCGGGAACCAGCTTCTATCATTCCCACGGCTCTGAGCATTTCTTCCCTGCTTAAATGACGTCGCCGCTCCATAATAACGTTGGTTTTAATCAGTAGTAGGGAAACAGTAGCACTAATAATGTCTTCAATGCGTTGTATGTTTTTATAGGGAAAATATTGACAGCTGATTTTCATCTTTTACTCGAATTTGATTTACAGTTCCTGATTCAAATTATGAAATGCACCAAAAAGGATCCATATAAATTTATAAAATCATAAATTTATTACAAAGCCACATCTCAATCTCAAGAAATCCGCATAAAAATGCTTGATCCCTAGACACTTTTGATGTGTGTATAATCAGGATCTCGGAAACGGCTCCAAGGATTTTCATGAAAGTTACAGATTAGGGGTTTTTCGGCTCAAGGAATCGATTTATCAAGGTCCCAGGTTCGAGAAAAGCTCGGTTCCCAAGATATAGACATTTTAAAAACCGAGCGAAGCTCGGTCAACCAGATATTTAAATATTTAATCAAAATCCGAATTTACTTTGTTTTTGAAGGCTGCTTCTGATTGGACATCTTAAAGACTCATTTTTAGGCAAAATCGGTCGTTGACAAAAATCCAACCAAAGATAGCAACCGAGATAGATTACTTATTAATTTTCAGCATTAACAGAAGTTGTGGCTAAATATTGCCCACCATAGCACTACTTGAAGCTGTTGATCAAAAAGGGTCATTCCCATGAGGGCCATGAGTACATTGTTCTCAAAAATTGAACGTTCATACATTTGTCCCAACGGGTCCACGACAAATAAAAATATTAAAAAATATATTCCCAACGGGTCCATGAGAATGTTTGATACAGTCAACAACAAAAGCTTGGTTAGCTTATAAATTCAAATAATGTTACTAACCAGCAAAAGTACTAGGCTGGCATAAGTTCACACAGTAACATTCTTCGAACGTTAGCTGATAGGTGGGACTCGCCGATCCTGGGGAGGTGGATACGACTGCACGCAGTCAAGTAGACATCCCCCAGGGTTGGTGTGCCTCACGCTAAATATTATGTAGTACTAACATTATTTTTTAAGATTTGCATTGTTACTAACAAATATGGATGATTCCGAAATAAAATACCTATTTATTATATTACCTATTATAAGTTCAAGGTGGTTTTTATTTTAAGTTGGAGTTGTATTGGGAATAGCCGTTAGTGTGTATGCCGTACACTATGTCACTTTTTCTTTTTATGTAGAATTCGAGGGTGAAGGAATCAAGTCTTCGACATGAACTTTACAAACAATTTAATATTAAATTCGTCTTTTTCACATTTCCACATTTATATTATTGCCAACGTCGTAATGACTACTGCCCCTCATTCTATCAATCTCTCATTCTCTTAATCTCATATTTGTTATTGTGTTTTTAAAAATTATTACGTGTTTTGCCTTTTCTTGCACTGAGCTAATGTATTGCCTACCTATCTAAGATATCTTTAAATTGACCGTTTTTAAGATACAAAAACTTCCTGCATGGTTGTCTCTTTAAATATTCAGTGTTGTTCCGAAGCTCCGAAGAGTATTAATATACACAGTACAGAACAAATTTCATTATTATGTGTACGAGTATGTTGACAATACATTATGGGTTATAGGTATATATTTTCTAGAAATATAAATATTTTCCTTCATTCAAAATGCTAACTCCCAAACGTTTGCCTTCCTGACGTACTAATAAACTTCGTCATTGAAATCTAAAATAGACACTATTCAAAGTTATAGCTAGCCCTTGGACTGCCTTGAATTACAGCTTTACACTCATCATTTTACAGTTCAAATTCATTTCTTACGTCATCGTCAGTCGGATCACGTTCGGAGCATACAATAGCTACCATTTGTAGGTACCTGTATGGAATGTATTCCATACATCTATTGCATGATATGATTCAGGCTTACTTATTTAAAGTTACCTGTCTTTCTGATAGCATACCGAGGTCATAAGTGAGGTGCACGATGAGGAATCACCGGTCCTAGTATCTTCCATGTTGCGGTGGTCACAGACCCTTGGCATGCACCCATAGCTGGGCCTAGCGGTCTACAAATTCATAGACCTTGTCGTCCTTGATGATGAACCAGTGGCAACTAGCGGGTTGCAACTGTATAGACTTCGACCTGAAAGATCGCCCTGCGAAGTAGTCTTTCCAACAGTGCCCTAGTAGTCGGTTACAAAAATGGAGCTCTTCAGGAAAAAACATGTTAAATTTGTGATCGCGTTACGGTTCCATAGCCAGGTCGGTAAGGAACATAAGACATAGAGACAGGTGGACGAGGAACCAGTGCCATTGGCCAGACCTAGTGGTTTGCGAATTGTACCAATTATACGGGACGAACGTTAAATCTGGGTTTACATGATTAGGCGGCCCACAGGATGCCCTATCCTGTGGGCTGGTGTTTGTGGAAGCCGGTTACCCTGCCTCCACAAACCTATCACAATTCACATAAGTAATTGCTATGATAACTATCATTATATTCGACGCGTTCGGCTCGGATGTGTGCGTTCACCTTTAATTCTCGTTCTGCACCTCGACCATTTCAGGTTACATTAAATTTTAATGAGAAATATGCCGAAAATGTTTATCAGGTTTTGACAGATGTTTTAAGTCCCGAAATAATGTCGTCAAACGGCGGCGGCGCTGTGGCTCACACACAATCGCGCACACAGCGATTAGACATTTTTTTTATAATCTACTTTATAAAAATAAGTCGGGTTTTTCTTCCTGACGCTATAACTCCAGAACGCACGAACCGATTTCCACGTTTTTGCATTCGTTGGAAAGGTCTCGGGCTCCGTGAGGTTTATAGCAAAGAAAAAAAAGACGCCATCTGGTGGCGAAACGGAGTTCGCCGGGTTTGCTAGTTGTTTATAAAACTAGCTAAATATAGCGAATTCGATGTGATTGATTTACCATTAAATAATTATATTATGCATTACAAGCTAGTATTATAGTTGACATAGGAACTATTCTTCCTTCTTTTTGGTGTGGTTTGAACGACAGTTTAGGCCAATTATGTTGTTAGCGTCAACTAGGTGAATTGTTCTATATTTAGGAATGTACTCCGATGTGTTTATGATTGTTATGGGCCTACCACACGCACAAGCTTTACCGCAGTTTTACCTGCGCAAGAAAAAACAATGCACGGTCGGCAACCACAGATATATTATAGATAACGCAAGTATCACGATCTGTATGAAAACCAAGCCAGCCATTTTTTGACTACCTTTTAAGACGTCACAAAAACTGTTTAGTCATGGGAAAACCAAATTGATTGAAATATGGCCCCCGCTTACGGTGCCCCCCTTGTCCCACAGCACAATTAACCATTTTAATATTAAAACTGACACTAAACTTACGATGGACCGATTTAGACGAGCGCGAATTTGGTCGTAAACTAACACATATTTTTGTATAGTTGCTCTTGCGTTATCTAGGTATATTATATCTGTGTCGGCAACACTGGACGCCCAATCGCGCAGGTGAAACTGGTGAAGCTTGTGCGTGTGGTAGGCCCATTACTAGTATATAAATGAAGTGTCTGGAGAGCAATATCTAGCGGGTCGTTCACTAACACCTCATTAATCTTTAAAGTTCCTATTGGTAAGACTTCTTCACTTCTTGGGACTTCGCGGTTTCTTCTTGAATAACTCTTTAACGTTTTGAGATAAGTATACTGAATGCAATCAACTAAAGGTGCCTGTACGTATAGCATGACACCATAGAAAAGGCTTTTGTCGACGAAAGACTAGACAAATTATAGATATCTATCTATCGTCTTTACTCAAGCAAACCTGTTCAGTATTTTTTGTGTGAAAGAGAAACAAACATCCATTCATCCATCCTCAAGTTGTTTTTGTTTTTTTTTATTATGAAGCAAAATGATGTCTTCATTGATTGATTACTTCTTGCGTGTCGTATTCAAATTGTATCCGACCAATAAGTACGAACCAGCACAGATAGCCTACCATGACGTCGCGTGAGTAGTTCCGCTCAAGGAGCGAGATGGCACTAGACGACTTGTATAGCTATGTCTCTTTCCCACCGCCTAACTACTCACGCTTTGAGACGTCTTGGTAGGCGACCAGGGGGGATATTACAGCGTCAAACCAGGCTTGTTCCAGTGAGTGAACGAGATGGTGCTATAGGCGACTTTTATAGTTTTGTCACTTTCACTCGAACAAGCCTGGTTTTAAGATGTTGAATACCCCCCAGTTCTGTAGTTTGCTGCGTTCAAATCCTGGAAGGTCCAGGTGGTTGGACTGCATGAGCATGAAAGGAGGTGGGACATATCCTATACAGAGGCTCCATCCACAGTGGCATTGTATTTGGGATAAGTCTAGTATACCTCATTTGACCTGATATTTAAGAAAATGACAATTTCTTTTTAACTAACTCGTAACTTGTGTTGTATCATACCTGCTAGACGTTCATGCTTATACAAAAAACAGACAACAAAAAAAATCGTCATTCATATTTTTTATTTAAATAACGAACATCTGTTCACTAACAAAAAATAAAACTATTTAAAACTGACCCCGAAATAGATCAATATGATTATTTTATAATATACCGAAACAAGATTATTATAATGCTGTTTTTGCACTCAGACTTGCTTCGTGACATTCCTGTACACCGCGGTTACGTCAGCGGACATTTACCAGTAAGGCCGCTTACACACAAGCGGTTTAACGATCGAGACATCTTCTATCTATCTATCTTCTATCTATCTATCTATAATAATAAAAATGGATCGCAAAATGTGTTGCTAAGCACATAACTCGAAAACGGCTGGACCTATTCGGTTACTTCTTTTTTTGCTGTGTCTGTAACCATCAGCGCCAGGTTTTAGAGGACGAAAATCATCATGTCCACATTGTCCACCCGTGCGAAGCCGGGACGGGCCGCTACTTTAATATAAAATCTTTTGTCTATCCCGGAGTGAAGAAAAGGAAAAAGTTTCGCTGTCCCCCAGTGGTGGTCAAATTGGGGGTGGCAATCGGTAATAACCGCGTTTAAATTAACAGTAATTAATTACAATCCGTACACTTATGAATAGTTTAATTATTACAAAAAAATTACCTGACTGACGCCGTCCTGCCGCTCGTGTGGTTATTCCAGCTGGCTGCATAAGCAGTCCAGTTACCCCCTGATGTATTATGTCACCTTTTGCTTTTGTTGGTAGCTGTTTTAGAGCTTCCTCCAGCTGCTCCTCTTCGTCTAACCCGTAGTCCAGCGCATATGGATGCACTGTATGGACATAGATATGGATCTATGTCCATACTTTATGGTCTGGAGGACTCATTTGATGATTATGCCACGATAAAAAAAAAGAGTAAGGCTTGTCAGCCTTTTATTAACTAAAATAAAAGACGCATTGTCGACAAGTAATGGTGAAATAATCTACATTGTGACAACAGCCTTATTTTCATACTAGGTACAAAATATTATAACATTATAGTATTCAACAACGACTTTGTTTCTTGTCTAATAAATTACTGCAAATATTTATGAACGGTAGAATTACTCAAATTCCGTGTGGTTTTAGTAGGTACCTCATTGCAGATATTACGGTAAAATAGCGGTCTTATATTTATGATAATTTTGTGTTGTAACAGCAATTTTAGCGACCAAACTTAAAAGCATTAAACATTTAACCATCTTGGTCAAACATAATTTAAATGATCAATTTAAGTTTTGAGTTATTTATACTCGCGGCTTCACTCACGTAAAGTTCATCTAATATCGGCATAAAAAATCCATAATTAAGTGTTTACCCGTGTCATAAGACTCATAAGCCTTCTATCCCAAAAGGTTCCAATACAAAGTCTCAATTTAAGGATTCCTTTCACTCAAATTCGTTCAGCAGTTTCTTTTTACAATAGGATTAGAAACTTCTATCCATCCTCGTTCGTCAATTCTGAAATACGTTTGTTATTCAGCCGATTAATTTTGCCGATTAATTAAGTTCATAAAACCTGTAATCCTTTTTTTGTTTACTCGGTGTCCCATAACGCACAACCTTAGCCTATTAAGAAAATAACTCCATAAAATCGTAAAATACAAATATAGGAGAAAAAAAAATAGAAAATTCAACCCCTTAATGTCAATATAGTATAATATAGGAGAGTAGTTTCACGTCTGCCCTACCGTCTCACGGGAAAGTACAGACAGGATAAAAAAAGTATCCTATGTCTGAACCCCGAAATCCAATCAGTAGGTTCTTGCGTGGAAAAGTAACAAACATGCATACATACTAACATACATCCATAGTAATACACGTACTTACCATATCCCACTGAAATAAATTACGAGTTTTTCCAGACTGTAACCTATCTCTGAACCTTTAATCCCGCCCAGCCATTCTGATTCCGGAACTGGGTTTTGGTATTTAGTATTTTGCGTCTGTGTTAAAATATTTTTTTTCACCATCGAACCTTCAATATTGGTCTTGCGAATTTCGAAATTCAATACGATATCGGGATTCCGGAATAAGACCAGTTCCGGAATTCCGGAGCTCAAGCCAAGTAACAAACTTCCGGCCGCGTGACAAATGGGAATAAACGTAAAATTCTGGTGGAACTTCTATTCTAAGAATTTCATATCTTAAAAACTAGTCGCAGGCGAAGGCTCTCTGGCCTTGAGCAAACCCTGCGAGTGGCTAAGATTATTCACCATTATCTCTATGACTAAGAGAATATTTAAATGCAAATAGATTCCTATCTAAATACTTATAAGGAAGAAATTATATCTACTAGCGGCCCGGTACACAAAAACCACGTTTTGATTTGATTTGAAAACTGGGGTCTACTTTTTAAGTCCGTAAACCAAGACACGGGTTCGGATACGGATCTACGAACGTGAAAATCGTAACCGCGCCACGACTCAAGTTCTTTAGACGCGGCGCTGTGCTAAGTTATTACATCAAATTGCTAATGCGATTTAATGTAATAACTTAAATTTGATTTTAATAACAATGCAGTACCACGAATTTTCCATAGGTCATAAGTAGTGGCAAGTATATAGGATGACTGGTAATTAGTGTACGATACTTAAACACGTGATTGTACTCATGATAACAAACAATTTTTATTATGGGAGCAAAGCCGAAATCGTGAAAAAAATGTCAGCTGTTCAGTACATTAGGCAAACATAAACGTACTGAACAGCTGATTTTTTTTTCGCGATTTCAGGTTTGTTCCCATTGTAAAAGTTGTTTGTTATCATGAGCACAATCGCGTGTTAAAGTATCGTACACTAATTACCAGTCACCCTATATATTTAATACAAGTTTAAGAAGCCATCTGTCAAATCGTAATATCCTTCATTCTCAATTCGGGCTCGACGTCACTGGTCGTAGAAAGCGTCCGTAACTAAGGCCGAAACCATGGGCTTCGTGTTTAGAGATTAGACCTCCTGATCAATGTTTTCTTCATGTGATTTTATGTATCACACGGGAAAAACGCGGGATAGTGCGAAACTATGCTCGAATGGTCACGCATCTCTGTTAATACGAGGACCGTGACGGCACGACTAGTTTATGTAAACAGAACTGGCATCGATACATTTATGTATCTACAGGGTTATTTGTAAAACATTAAAAACCTCCCTTCCGCTCCACCTAGGGCGGGAGGACTCATTTGAAGATTTTACCACGCTAAAAAAAAGGATTTATTCCCGTTGAATCCCACTTTTGGATCCCATTTTTTAGGTATTTCCGATGAATCCCATTTTTAATTCCCGTTGAATCCCACATTATGACAACATGTGTACGTACATATCAGAAGAAAAGTGTTACTTTTAAAACGAAAGCAATTTTGTCGTTTAAAGTACTCGCATACAGATTTTTTAAAGCATGTGGGATCCAACGGGAAATAGTTTATGGGATTCAACGGGAATAAAACGTTTTTCTTTTGTTATGGGATTCAACGGGAATACATTTTAATTTTTTGTGGGATCCAACGGGAAAAATATTCAAGTGGGATCCAATGGGAATAATTAAAAAAAAAGGCCTTAAGGCTGTCATTTTTCTGGAAAGTTTCACTAAACTTCATCAGTTGTTCCAGATTAGAATAATTACTCTGCATCACTAGCACAATCTGCAATTGGCTCAGTGGCTCAGCTATTGGACTGCTGCGCTGTGTGTCGCGCGTTCGGGGTTCGTTCGGGATCCCCGCACGGAGCAAATATTTGTATAGTCTGCAATTAGTTGTTCCAATTAGTTGTTTGATTTTCTATGTTTGTAAACGTACCCACGACACAGGAGAAATTAACTAAAAAACAACTACAACAAACTAGTGTGGGAACAACGTTTCAACAAAAAAAAAACTCTCATGATATTAACAGTTACTTAGTCCACTAATAAATAGCATTCAAAATCACTAAAGTACACACTTTTCATTGAAACGTACAATCAATCACAGTATGATCACAGTAAACACTATCAAATTGACTATGTAATGCCTGCACTTCGAACTAGTAGTAAAACAGCTTTCAATTGTCATTTCTGAATTAAGTTGACTGTACATCTATTCGCGCCATATGCAAATCTCCACGACGATTCAAAGTAGGTTTTAAGTCCACGGCCGTTGCAATTTTGTATTTTTTTACTCATTCCTCCTTATTTTTTTATATGGCAACTTCTTGAGCCAAATGTCACCTTTTTATATGGTTATGCTTGTGCAAATGTCACTTGAAACCCACGTCTTTTTGTGTACTTTATGTTTTTGTTGTGTGGAAAGTTGAAAGTACCGATTATATTGCGGTATTTAATTCTTGAATAAAAACAAATAAATAAAAAGCTATTGAAAAAGGCTTTTCACAGCTTTGTAGCTGTGATGTGGAATATACGAACGTTCTGATTCACATTTAATAGAGTTTAATCTCAAAGCTCGCTACATAAAATTCTCTTATAGCACTTTCCCTTTGACACATTCGTCAGGTCACCTCTGGACACCCGCATCAAATGGAGTTTCGGAACTGAAGAGAATTGCGTTACAAATTCCAAATTATCCGCACTTTCAAATAAGATCAACTTTGACATGTCCGTTGAACGCAGATTGGGAACTGGACGTGGTTAATTCCACCGCCATTTGTATCATTAATATCAGTTGGTATTAGGTTGTTTCTGCTCTGATTGGATGAAGCTGTATAGTTTGCAACTATTTTGCGAACAGTGGAATGCAATCATAGTACTATATAGACATATTGTGTTAAGGTACCGAGTTGCAGATCAATAAGTACCAGTTATTTACGGAATCTTAGGCCGAGATAAATAGTTGTTGCTAAGCATCTGTCAAAAGTATTACGAGTACTTCGGAAAGTACTTCTTTGGCTTGCTTATGCCAGTGTCTGATTCGGGAATAAACGTTTTTTTGGACATTGCTTGGCCATAGTACCGGCTCGGCTAAGTCATAGTTCAAGCAAAACTAAAACTTTACTGTCATGTTTCAGAAACGTTCACAATATACTGAATAATTCTAATTTCATAACTCGGCTAAGTCATAGTTCAAGCAAAACTAAAACTTTACTGTCATGTTTCAGAAACGTTCACAATATACTGAATAATTCTAATTTCATAAAAAACCGAATTTTCTTTATTTTATTATTGATTTAATGTTAAACTGGACCGAATTAATCAATTAGTAAAATGGAGATTAATCAGTAGTATATGTCGCAGGTTTTTCATCAAATTAGGTTTTTCAAATTAGGTACGGATGATGTTAAAATAACAACAAGATTTTATCATTTCCCTATACAAATGTAGTGTTTTGATCAAATCCCTAAACTAGTTCAGTGGAATGACAAAAATTTCAGAAAATGTCGACGGAGCACCGCTTTGCAGTGCTCCTACACTTCTGGGTGGTTTTAAAAATGTTATGATAAAATCTTTATTACCTGTGAATCTTTATCAATGATATAGTGAGTAGCGCCGCGTCAAAAGGATTTCAGTCGTGGCGTGGCCATGGACATTAATATTTTTTTAAACGTTGTTATTTCATTCGCCCATTCCTCTGTTAAATAATTATTGAATTTCGAAACAATAACTGAATGAACGAAAATCGCGGTTCACCGGTCGGTCGACAAACTGCACAGTATGTGATTTGCATCTCATTCGTTCGTACGTGACACGAACGTTAATGAATGGCTTTCCTAGCGATGTATAAACAATTGACAATTATCCGTTTTTTTTTTTTGACGTTATTCGGTTATTGGAATTTAAAAATATAATTACGCGTGCAAAACCCCGAGGCATTTAAACTATTAGTCCAGTCAACGAGGATTTTTTGTATGAAGACTTTCGAAAAATTTCTCCGGTGCTGAAATTTGGCATAAATGATGAGGATAGGCGATTCAGATTCGCAATAATCCAAAATTTTTTTAGCCGAGAAAGTTCCGTTTTTTTTTACCAAAACTTAAAATTGCTTATAACTGTCTGCGAAAAATTCCTCAGCCTCAAATTCTTTTTGTATTTGTTTAAATGTATTAGAATAGGGAAGTATAAAAATCCAACAAATTTTCGATTTCAGTGTCACTCCAAATTAACTTTTTACATAACGCGCTCTAACTTCTAGTAAAATTGCTCTGCCGATTCTTATTTTTTATGTGATTTCTTATCCCTTTTTTTTCTTTTTTTTTTAGCGTCGTAAAATCATCAAATGAGTCCTCCGGCCCCGGGCAGGGCGGGAGGGACTGTCAGACTTCTACTGACTAAAATCCACGGTGTCCTTCAATAGCCTGTTACGTTCCGGGGTCACGGTAAGGAAATAATCCCGCGACCCCGGCAGGCTTTGGCCCTCTGAGAGGGGGGCCCCGTCATTATGCTGACGCTCTTTGAGGCGCGCGTGGGACACAACGCGCCGTCGACCCAGGCATGGTCCTTGGTCGGGCAGCGAGTTGCCCTAAATACATAGGTTTGTTACGTAATCCAAAACTTTTTCCTTTTTAAACAACATTTTTTGTTGTCATCTCGAAAAAAAAAGTTGGATTATTGTGCATCTGTAATCTGTATCATCTTCTTTCATCATATGCCAAATTTCAGTGCCGGAGGAATTTTTCGGACCACATAATGGACTATATATATGTAGTTATTATAAATAAAAACAAGATAAATAAAACTGTCCTTGAACGTCAGTGTTACCTTTAGTATGTCATAAGAAGGTAATTAGGGAAACTATTTTTCTAACACCGCAATCCCGCATACGACAAAACTTCAAAGAAAAGTGTCGAGAGTGCCCAACCGACAACAACTTGAAACTGCAAGTGTAAGCTGCGAAGGTTTATACTTCGTGCAAGTTTCTATTGGAATAAACGTGACAGCGACAAGTGTTTCTTGTAGAACTCTTGATTGTGGGATGGTCTCACTCTCAACGGTAGTTGATACTGTATTTCTTGTGATTACTTATCAACAGGTATGTTGATAAAAAAAAATTCACAGATCTCGTGCCTTTCACGACCTTCTGGTACATTGGAAATGCACTTAGATAGGGCGAACTATAATGAAAACAACTCTTTGCACAAGAGATACATATTACACAAGGATTAGTAGCAGGTAGGCGAGTATACCGTTATTTTTTATAAACGGACTACGACTGTACTCGTATATGGCAGTTGGCATGGAAAATGAAACGAATAAGTTGTTATGGTTTACATCTGCACTGTGAGGCTGCGATTTACAAAAATAAAATGTGTATGTCAAAGTATGTAATTATTTTACTGTTGCAACTCATATCAGTACTCCGCGAGACTCATCGGACAGCGCGCACCATTCAACTCCGAAATAGAGGGCGCTACTACAGCCTATAAGATCCTGTTTTACAAATTGTAGCCTAATTCAATACCCAGAGGTGTTTTTTGAATTTTGTTGATATCGCTCTTCGTTTTCGAGAAATGGTCGATTCAAGTTGTCGTGAAAAAATCACCACATTTTTCGCAATTTTTGTGCTCTTTTCAAAAAGCTTTTGACTTTTTCAATATTTTTTTTCACCATCTTTTAGATCTTGCCAATACGCGTCTTTCAACCCCAATGAACTACGTAGCCCTAAAATTGACGAAACCAGACTGATGTCGCACTTTCGCTGAAAACGGTCTACGGCTACCAATACGATCGAAAAAACATTTCCAATGTTAAAATGAGAATTAATGTTCCTACTAGGGATGCAGCGATACGCCTTTTCGCCGATACGATACTGATACCTATACTCTTAAAAAAATATCGGCGATACCGATACCGATACGCTTATTGTGAATAAAAAAAAAAAATAAGATAAAATAAATAAATCACAAGTCAGATTATTTTTTTAATTAAAAAGTAGTGATATAGGTTGATATTAGATAACATTTTTGTAATTAAAATTAACATTAATAAGATTTTTGTTTAAAAAACAAAGTACTTAATCTTAATTTTTTCGGAATTTTTTCGGCGATTTCGCAAAGGTTTCCTCGGGCATAGTTCGTGCCTCGTTTGCAACGAAATAGACGAGACAGCACGCTCGTTTACACTACATTTTTAAATTAAAAAGTATCGTTGAATCGGTCATAAAAATATCGTCGATACCGATATATCGGCTAACCCGAAGTATCGCCGATATATCGGTATCGGTTGCATCGCTAGTTCCTACCTATCGCAATCGTTTCAGTTCGCGATTATCCTGATGATGATTTTTTATGTGAATAATAACTTTAATGATTGCCTTTCTTAGATTTTTTGCAAGCTTATATTTGAAAGAAAGAAGAAAGAAAGAAAAAACGTTTATTGGCACATGCCACAAGTGCACACAGTATTAAGAAAAGACACAAACAAAAATAACTTAAAACTAAACAATATTAAGAAGCCAAAAAAATAAAATAAAAAACATGTAGGGTATATTTACACTGTGTGACTCACGGCTGCGCCAAATAGGCCCATTTCAGCATAATGTCGGACAACTAAAGGTGCCCGACGCTGGTTTTCAAATGAACCTAAATGGTGAGTGTCCGAATGTCAAATTAGATTAAAGTTAAAATGATAGAATAAAATATAAAAGGAGTTTAGGAGAGATAAAATATGTACGTCGTATACTTATGTATAAATAAGGTTAATAAGGATAAAATATTATAATATAGTAAAATAGTATAGGCGGTACAACAACTAGGTACAACACTAGTGATAAAAAATTTACAATTGCTGATATCAACCGGTTTTCGGTACCTAGACTATAACGTCCGAGGCCGTCACAGTGCGCTGCGTGCAGCCTCCTGTGACGCACGAAATATCGGTCTAAGTTGCACATTTATGATCATTACTAATGTACAGACCTAGTATATTATGTGTGCGGGTATTTTAGTAAAACATTTCAACATAACTAAGCAGACGACGAAATACCAGAAAAAAATGATTTAATTTGACCGAGTATGTTTTAGCTACAACTTTCTTCTGAAGTTTTGAGCAAGATTGAAAGAAATATAGGCCAAAAATATTACGTTTATCAGGAAAGTTCCTTAAACCCTTCGTTCACTAGGCGACGCAAGTCTCCGATACCTTACGACTTTGTTATACATAGACGCGTGCCTGTGTAAGAACCTCCATGAATATGTTTTGCGATAGAGACGCTTGGATACCAAAGTCGTAAGGTATCGGATACTATTACCACGCGTCGCCTTGCGTACGAAGGGGCTTACGCAACTTTTGTTAAAACTCTGAATTAATAGCTGAAATCTTATCAATGTAATACCTACATAACGCTTTCACATAACGCTTCGGTTGACTGAAATTTATTTAGAATACTCCACTTTAAAATTAACTATTATTTCATCTATTAACCCGTGGGTTCATAACGACATTAATGAGGTTATATTGCCCCACTAATTTAATTAGGAAACTGACGGATCGTTATTGTAAAGCCTGAAAATGCGGTTAAATACAAAATGGTTAAGTTGATTTACCTTTACGTTAAATATTTTGATGATCTGTGTATATTTAAACTCAATATGTTCGCACAAATACACTACGTATTGTATTTAATTTCTCTTTGACCCAAATAACGCCCACTGTATATTAATTCTTCTCCATATGAACGGGAAAATGGAAGGTATTAATTTTACCAAACAGTTAATACATGTTTGATTTTACGGGTATGTAATTCAGGAGTATTTTTATTTAAAATATTGCCTCACACTAGAAATTTCTCCGAATCTCCGAAAGTGTATCGTAGATACATTTACCAACATTTAGACTCACATACAAAAATACTTAGACCCAAAACAACTACTTGTAGTTCACAAAAATATTTGTTCCGTGCGGGAATCGAACCCGCAACACCCAGCGCAGCAGTCAAACCTTTGCACATTGCACCAACTGTACCGTCAATTCTATCGTTTAATTGAATTAAAATACTTATTTATATTATGTAAAATGTAACTTTTTTATAAGTTCAGATATGATCATGTTCACAAAATAATGACCAACAACAACAAACCAAGTAAAAAATTATCCTGTAAAGATAATAAAGACTTTTTTATTTTTCTGAACAACAGTAGGTAGGTACTAAATTATCCTGTAATAGCAGAACTCTTTACTGGCATAACGATTTAATATGATTGGTATTGCAACAGTAATAATAACAGGATAAAATCTGAAACATGTATTAATTATAAATAGTGGGGTAAATGTGTAGAAAAAATACACTAAGTATTATTAGTATTAGCAAAGCCCCAAGAAAAAAAGGTAGGCTTTGTAAACGAGAAATGTTCTTTTGTATAAAGTTAGTTTTGCAAACAGCTTTTCTATTTCAATTTTAACATGTATGTTGTTTGTAAACAACAACAAACATCATATTATGTTAGTTCTTGCTCCTACGCGTGGTTGCTTCCGCTGCGTGGCTCCTAATTTTGTCGTAGCGTGATGCCATTAGGCATAGCTTATGGGCTATGGCGTCTCTCGATAAAACGGTCAGTAATTTTTATTTATTAATTTGAGAAAGATTTGCTCTTGACTCTAGTGCAGGTGAAAGGTGACTTAGTAATAATAGTAGTTCCTGAGATACGCATTCAACTAAACAAACAAACTCTTTAGTTTTATAACATTAGTATAGGTAGTATTTTCACTGCTCGTATACGACATATCGTATGAAGATTCGACTTTGAAGTCGTCACTCTGAAAAAGGGGACATTAAATTCATATCGTTTCGCGGTTCCAAATCAATGTTACTACAAGTAGGTAACCACTTTGATTTGAACGTCTGCCAAAAGCCAATGATCTTGGTAGAACATTAAAAAAAAAATTACAAATCATTTTCTAGTAGATTTGCTGTTGATATGTGTGTAAATAGATGAGGCCACGGTGGGGGTTCTGGAGTTGAATGGTCTGAAATTGAAATCACACGGCACGCTATCATTCTGATCAATTCCCTTTCAACAAATAATGGTCAGCATTAAGAACGTTACTGCTGAAACTGAATCCATATAAAAATGCGGGCAGGAGAAATATGATGAATCTGACTAAAGAGTCCTGCTGTCTGGGACACATTGTGTTCACAGTCAGCTTCAGAGAAATCTCACCCTCTTTGGTAGTATTAATGTGACTGTACTTCATCTGTAAGAGAGGGAGTTAGTCGTAATCAACGATACAGACCAAGTACGGATTTTTCGGATGTCACAAGTCTTCTACTCTGTGTCTGTGTTTTTGGGACATTTCATCTTCGATCAGCTATTATTGATCGAGGCATTTCGTGGACTTATTCACAGCAGTAGTGATGAGATAATTACACAAAAAGAACTGGTTTCGACTCTGTTTCCACTAGGATCTCTTATCTTTACGGTATTGCATCGAAGATGTTATCTTTAGTGACATTAATTCTTTACCACTAATTCTCTCAAGGTTCTAAATCACGGATTCTAACACCTGAGCCTCAGTTCACGCATTCGTGATTTATTACGATTAATGATCTACTCGACACTTATGCGTTCCTAGTACTTTGCTCCGCGTGCGAGCTAATTATCACGAATGAATTACTTCTACTAATCAAGCTATGAACGGCAGCTTCGTTAGCAATGCTGTTTGACTATAAGTTAGACAGATTTTATTTAAATCTTTCTATTGTAGAAAGATAAAATTGATTGTGTTAATTGCGAGCGGAATCTGCGCATTTACTCTTTCTGTACTTAGGAAGCTATTTCAACCATGTTATCGCAAACCATGCCAATGGTTTTGAATTTTTATTACTTTATTGACGTCTCATAGTGACTCAGGCATTTTAGTCAATTTTCTTTCCACAAAAATATAAAATAAAAATATTTAGAATTATTTTAGAATAAATAAACAAAGTGAAAAAATGAATTATACAATAGAAATCAAGTAAAACTCCAATGGTTAATGAAGACTTCAAGCTGTGGGAACTCCTGGAAGCCTAGTAACAAATTGCTCGTTTTGAAAAGCGAAACTAAAACTTCATTAATACAAAAGCCAAAATTGTGAACATCATCGATCTCCTAAGCAACGAGTTAGGTTTGTTTAGATTTAAAAAAAATATGTTTTTATTACCTACAAAAAATAGCACCAAACTTTTATTCCACTACTAAATTTAAACCGTAAAACCGTAACCAATATCGAAAGATGTTACCATGCTAGAAAAATAACGGATTAAAAAGTGAATTCCTCGGTTCTGACCGCACGCACACGTTCGAAAAATTCCAGAAAAAAATCAACAACAGAAGTGAACTATCCGTAACTGGGCGAATGTAAAAACGTAGAAAATGAATGTTGGATTCGTTAGTAGAGGGAACGCTATCCAATTATTTATTTTAAAAGGTTTGTACTACCTGTGTCAGGATAACCCAGTTTATTCTGGAAGAATTGCAGAACGGATTTTTCATTGAACCATTTCTAATTCATGTTGTTGTAGGTATCTTATGTACAGGAATCAGTCTTATAATGATTTCTTTTTAAACTTTGCCCCTCTCTAGGAATTTCTCCTGTATGGTGGGTGCGTTCGTGCGATTACAAACATTTAAACTCACACACACAAATACGCGGTCTTGAAAAACTAAATCGAACTTATTTGTAAGTAGATCTTACAAATATTTTGTACCGTGCGAGAATCGAGCTCATAAAATCAGAAATCGATACGTATCGCTCGGCCACTGTGCTAGCCGTGTCATTGTATAATCGTTGACAAATCTGTCGACATTGTAAAATCTGTAGTTGTATTGTATCGTATGTATAACGGGCTGGTATCCGCAACTCCACGTCATATACGCGTATTTTTTTATTATAATGGTATGATTGGAGGTCTATGTTCAGCAGTACACGTCCTACGTCCTGATATAATGATGATGAAATAAAAAAAAAACAAAAAGACTACTCAAACACGTCATATAACATAACTCCATAAATACCAACCTACTTTTTGAATAACCCCACAAAAGAGTGATGTTCAGGTTCCCATTAATAGCCCATTACCCTAAGCATAACATTGACCTATTTTCCGCTCCCCTGAATTTGAAGCTCCAAGCAATGGCGTCCGCAAAGCGATCGATGCTAACAAAAATAAAGAAGACTGGCAATGTAGGTACGACGTTTTATTTCGATTATGAATTTTCTTTTTTATGATAACGCTTGAATTGTTAATATTAATTTGTTATATTGTGCAGTCTATTATTATTTGTTGATATAGTGCTCGCAATATTTGGTAATATACGATTTTTAGGTCGTCGTCGGTTATTGGGTTGTATATTCGAAATTATCGTTGGACTGGTAGACGGTCACAATAGACACGTCTTCCATGGTATGGGACTTTTTTTTTTTTTTTAGCGTGGTAAAATCATCAAATGAGTCCTCCAACCCCGGGCAGGGCGGGAGGGACTGTCAGACTTCTACTGACTAAAATCCACGGTGTCCTTCATAGCCTGTTATGTTCCGGGGTTACGGTAAGGGAATAATCCCGCGACCCCGGCAGGCTTTGGCCCTCTGAGAGGGGGGCCCCGTCATTATGCTGACGCTCTTTGAGGCGCGCGTGGGACACAACGCGCCGTCGACCCGGGCATGGTCCTTGGTCGGGCAGCGAGTTGCCCTTTACTCGCTGCCCGCATGCCCATGGTATGGGACTTAAAATTATGATTAGCAGAATATGTGTAAACTATAATAACTATAACTATACGCTTCGCGAGAATGCAGATGTACCTATTGTTGTTTTAGTTAGTGATATACAGGGTGTTTGGTCCATCGTGTGCCAAATTGAAATGGTCGATAGAAGGGGTTATCTGCTATCCTTTCAGACCCCTTAACACCCCTCATGCCCTGTGGATTTTTTTTTAATCGACTTTTTATTGTTTGACTAAAAAAGACCCAAATTTTACATTCAAATGCAATTTTCTTTTTAAATATCGGTCGTAGACTCTGAATTTTTATTTTATTTAGAAGTGTATTGTTTAAGAGTACTTTTAAATACAAAATTAGTGACATTAGTCACCTAGATTTTTTTTAATTCACTTGCAAAGGTAAAACATAAATTAAAGCTGTACATGTTACAGCTGTTTATATGGCTACAGAAAAAAAAACTAGAAGCGACTGGAATCTTCCAACTCCCTCATTAATTCTCCAGTCTATCCCCTTGCTAATGATGTGCCACATGCCATAAAAATCTTTTAACAACTTTGTGAATTCACTAGAATGCTTGCATGCTTGAATGAAGCTCAACGGAGCCCCGCTCCGCGGGGCTCCGTTGAGCTTCCTTTTTTATGTAATCTTCACCTATACTTGTATTAATATTATTATGTTTTTATGCCATTGGCTTTTAATTTACATTCCTGACTGTAGGTACTTGTTCACCAAACTCGACATAAAGGTAATAGAAAGCGTAAAATATCGATACTTTGGAGAACAATAGTCTTCCAGACTCGACGTAACGGGACTCGACATAAAGGGAATATATCATCCAAACATCTAAAATATTTCACTTGTAATAAGGCTTTAGTTGGATTTATAGCCAAAACACATACAAACACATACAACAGCCATTTCACGTTTTTAATTTAATCCGTTTAAATATTTATTCACTGTTACAATACATACAATGTTATAATTACTCAATACGCGAGGGTACTAAGCGTTTGTTAATGATATTTTGTTCTTTATTTTGTGGAATAGAAAAAAGCGATAGTTATATTTGAGGTAAAAACAATAAACTTCTGCCCTTGGCTTCGCTCGATTATCCTTCGGAAACCAGTAGGTTTGTATTTATGCCTATTTCCATCGTTTTGCCGAAGGTTTGACAAACAATGATAGAATCAGGATAGTTTAAGGGCATGATGACGTCAAATATTTCGTTAAATACCAACAAAGATAATGTTTCCATCTAATTGTCTTGCTGAGCTTCATTTGCTTATCAAAATAGGTTTAGTAATTACGGAGGTTTAGAAATGTCAACGATTTTCTAAGGATTATCGGTAAAGATATCGGGAGTAACGTTCTTGGTGGAATTAGCATCATAAGTTCTATAGCTTCTGTCTCTGACAATCTAGCCAAACGAAATTAATTGGTCACCATATTCGTTCGCTATATTTTGTAATTTTCGCCAAAATCGTATTACTTAAAAATTCCGGATACGTAAAAGCTTTTTTCGCTGAACTGATGAAAATGCTTTTTGAAAGTGGCCAAAAGTGTTTAAGCCGATGACCCGTCACAACCTGTGGGATATAGTGGACGATAATCCAACTAACGGGCTCTCTCGATAAAGAAAATCGCATCAACTTGTTACCAGGATATCCATTTCAGAATAATAATTTGATTACAGGTGGTTTTATTTTAAAAGAAAATCTATACAGTGTTAAATTAAAAATAAATACCTGATTTTCTTATACATTTTGAAACAAATTAAAACATTTTCAATCTATTCCATTATTATATTGTAGTTAGAACAAAAGTGTGATCACTTTTGTTCTAGCAAGTATACGTAATTATGTATATTTCAGTTGCCAAAAATCGAACTAGCAAAATTACCGTACAAGCTGTTGTGTCATTCTCCTTTGTTATAAAACTGAATGGTATCTAGCTGTCCCTGCCATACTACCTACTGTGCAGGCTGTTGAACAGATACCACAGGCATTTCACAAAGTCTACAGTATACCTGCTATGTGGACTTTGAAGTTAACCAACGATAAAATTCGGGAAAAAAAAAGCTTTTTGATTTGTAAATGGCCTTTTGTAGTCTGTCTTTTGAACTTCGAATGTTTGTTTTCCCGACGTTTTTTTTTTTTTTTATATCAGATTTCGGTTGATTTTTATTTGATTGAACATTCTGTTTATTTTTCCCCAGCATGCTGTGTTCCACTCTTGGGAAAGGTCTCACTCCACTCTTCACTTTGCACTCGCCTTTCACTTCGCAAGGACGCATGGGTCTTTTTCATTTTTGTCTTGTAATTTGAATATTACATGCGTTGCCAGATCAGTGATTAAAGAACGAAAGGGTAGTGGCCAGATGCTTTTATAAACTACTTCATGTTCATCCAAAATAATGACCCTACATCCATTTCCATTCCCACAAATTAATCCAGATCTAAATTAAAATTGGCATCGAAATGTCTCATCTATCTCCCGTCATAATCAAGGGCAACGGAAACTGATTTTCCCCCCACAAGCTTCAATTTTCCTCTCAAACTTATTTGTAGGGAGCGTCAACACTGGAAATGGTTTTTCTTGATAACATCCCTCCCAAGTACTCATCGGTTTTACATCTCCATCATAAACAGTAGAGACTTCTTCATAAATTCAAATTGATTGAGGGTTATTACCACAACAGTACTTACATAAAACTGACCTTATTACAAGACTGGAGAGTCGAGTTTTCAATTGGCACGATTATTGGTATAATCTATAATAACTACCATTTTTTTTTACTTTTCAACTATCGTTTGCGCAGGTAGAATGTCAGTTTGTTCACGAAAGTAACTCTATTTTGACGACATAAAAGTTATACATATTTACAAAAACAGCTTTCATCCTTTCCAGTTGAAAAGAAAATAAAATCTGCCTTATATTTTTCATTTGATAAAGTAAAGTCATAACTGGTTCTATGTAGTAAGGCCGTTTCAGATTTTCTCAAATTCACGGGGGTATCCTTACATACTGATTTCGCCTCGCTAGCGATTAGGTATACATACAACGTAATTATAAGCATCGGATTAATACATAAGCTCTGAATGAAAATTCTGCTGATTTTCAATAATGAAAGTTTTTGTGAACATGAGAGTGTGAAGCGGCATGGTTGGTGGTTTTGTTATGTTTTCTACTCTGAAGTAAATTAAATAAGGGATATAGCCACATGAATTTATGAATAGTTACATAGACGTATGTATTGTGATTCACTCGCACCTCGTAATATTTTCCCGGTCGAGATTTCAGTTGGCTCGACTCCAAAATATCATCTTCGCATTCGCTCCAACACAATTATTGCATCCATCGATTTGGAATGCTTTAGTGTTTTGTGCATTTTATTATTTTACTATCATACTTTGAACTCAAACAAGTTACCAAAAAACGTTTGAAAGTCATATAGTGATTGATAAATGTCGACTTTATTTTACTTATCTTTTCTATGCAATGAATAAAGATATTTAAAAACTGTAAGTACTAGATTTAATATTACAATCACCGTAGGGTAAAAAAACACATGATGATAACTATAGTTAGTTAGGTTTTTTTTTATCGTGGTAAAATCATCAAATGAGTCCTCCCACCCAGGGCAGAGCGGGAGGAACTGTCAGATTTGTACTGACTAAAATCCACGGTTATTCAATAGTCCTTTACGTTCCGGGGTCACGATAATTCAGTAGTCCGGCGACCATCATCATGTACTTTAAAACGGTCCTACTTTCGTTGTCCAAAACCGTGTAATAGACGAAAAGAGACGATCCGCACCACGCACCATGAGCACCGTAACCAAAATACCATTGTGAGCCATCAGAGCGGGGCTTACGTCAGACCCCTTTGAAGCCTCCCATTGTTTGAGCGCATACCTGGCGCACATTACCGTAATATCACCACAATTATCACAGGTACTAGATGAAGGGTATTGAGGGCCTTTGTGAGGAGTAGGGCTATCAAATTTAATTGAGCATGCCTTGTGGTTGTGACACCCCTTTCTCACATCCGCCGCAACGCTTCCGTTAGAGCATCCGCTCTGAAAATGTAGTAGTTTTTTATTGGGAATAGAGTGTTTTCCTCGATTTAAAAAATAATTACGGTCGTCAGTTAGTACGTAATATTGTACTCAAAACAACGTAGACTCTCATGCATGGGTTTTTTACTTTTTTGCAAAGCACTTTAATTTTATTTTTCTTCTAAAAAATCGTTTCGTTGTAGCGGCTAAGTAGCTGATAAAAGATTATTAATATGTAAAGTCGGCATTTCTGCGACTGAGCAACCGATTGGGTGTCTTTCTACAGGTCATTTATAGGATAACCAGATATGTAACAATTGTGCAAAAAGATATTTTTATCCTAATTACTTTATAGTAGGTATTTAAAAAGATGCATGACGGTCGAGATTGATTCTAGGGAACAGTTATAAAAACCACAAAATATATAAAGAAGCAAAATGAAAACGCTTCATTAAGAAGCAGGTCATCTAATTATGACGAAAATGAATTAACACCAACCAACAACCCTAAGCATACCACATTATACAAGGCATAGTATACACACACGTGTCTACTATACTGTGTGTATGTGTACCGTGTGTTTAGTTGCCGATGACTAACGCAAGATAGGCAGTGTAAACAGAGTAATGATTTGTTTTGTTTATTTATGCCTAATGCGCGCGGCCTCTGTGAGGGCGACGACGTGTACTGTCATTTGTGTGTTTTTTAGGGTGTTAATAACTGTATCGGTGCCTTATGAATACTAAACAGTAGTTTAATAAGGGACCAAACATCTATTTTAAAGGCGACGGTGTTTTTTTGAATCCTGAGCGGAGCGAAGCCGATGTTCTAAAAGGATGAATTAAAATTCACTTGAATTTCATCATTGTTTCCGATGAAAATTGCCATCGTGCACAGGGTTGTTTAAATATAAAATGGAACACATCCAATGACGAAAAACTCATCAAGCTCTTTATGAACAATTAATAATCTCGTATGCCACCGAACTTCAGGGAAAAGGACCTCCCTTGCTTCCCTCTCCCCTCTTCCCGTGGGTATCGGATGAATGCAACTCATCACCCTCTCTTGAACGAAATATTTGCATGACTTTGACATGCAGATGGGGAGCAAGCTAGTTTAGACTCTTCAATGAACGTAATTAGGCCATGTTTTTGTTACAGCTTCGTAAGTCTGGGTGGGTATTTTAGTTATTATAACGTCGAGGATATAAGTATCGTAGTCAAGAAAAAATTATACTTTGATATAATAAAAAAATGTACTGTTACACGGAAACGTTATTTAAAATGTATAACATCAATTATCTTTTTTTTTGTGTATTTCTTTCGGTTGTTATTAAGTTTAAAAAATACAAAATTAGTCCGATTTAATCGAAATAAACTCGCCTAATAGTTGAAACAACTTGCATAAAATTAGGTAAATATCCTAGATCCAATGTCACATCTATTCCTGTCACACTGTAATCTCTATTCCTAGGACATCTACCAATCCGGACGGCTTTAGGCCAGTGTAGAACCTACTCCCTCACATTGACATTGAGATAATATGACTCAGTTATTAAAATAACTTGTGTATTAAGTGAACAGTATAGTTGAATACAGCTTCAACATGTTTGTTCGTATATGTAGAAAGTAATGAAAGCTTTTTAATTACTGTCTATGTTGCTTACACCCGTATGCTCTACGGCAGAGGTTCCCAAACTGTACGTCGTGACGCCCTGGTGCATCGTAGAGAGTACAGAGCGGCGCCGCCGCGCCGTTAAACGTGATGGTCGACCATTCTCCATTGATTGATATTGCGTGGAACCAAGATTCTATATGTATAAAATATCCACCAGAAAGAAGAGGATAGTTTCATTGATCTTTTTTGCAGCAACAAACCCAGATTGACGTGCTCTGATTTCGTGGAGTTCGGTACCAGGTATATTGTTTTATTATTGACCTGGTATCAGCTAGGCTAGGGCCCCGAGTAAAAATTCTAAGCCTGTATGTGCGCCGCGAGCTAAAAAAGTTTGGGAGCCGGGCTCTATGGTATTAAAATTTTCATTGACGTTCGTTTTTGGAACGTCATTGAAAACAAAAATGAAACGTAGCCTTTAATTTTTTTTTGCACTCTCTTTGTAAATATTTAATAATAATTTTATTTTTTTTGCCCACAGGTAAACCAATGGTACTGATGGTGGTGAGTACATGGGATGAGCTGGGATCATCTCATCCTATGCTGTAGATTATGCGGCAGTGCAGTATGAACCTTTACCTTGCGATATTACTTTTTCTTTTAATACCTACAATGCCTTCTTATTGCATATTTTTTTAATTAACATGTGTTGGATATTATCTATTTTGAATGTTTGATATTGTGATATTGTCTATTTTGATGCGTCATTATTCTTCTGAATAAAAAATTATAGGATTTTACGATTTAAAACGCACCGTATTTAAATCGTAAAAAACGCACTCTCGGCAGTGCAACAATAAACGGGACAATTATTTATAATTCCCATATGAACAGCTATATTTTACACTGCATTGCGTCAACAATAAAATTATGTGGTACTTAGCACCGATAACAATCAATTTATCGAGATGATAACGTAATTTTACAAACAGATATTGTAACTGATTGCAACGGACATTATCTCAACATCATAATTTACCAATAACTCACATTTTCAATCATTAACGTATCTAGATTAATTACTGGGGTTCTGTCGAGGAGTACTAATTTCAGGCAATATCAAGGTACAAGTTGGTAGCCGACTGCACGCAGCAGCAGCAGACGACATGTCGCTAACTACAGAGGGAAATTCATAGAAATACGTAGACACCAGTAGTGTCACTGCGACACGTCGTTTGCCGCAGCTACATCTCGTCAGCTACCAACTTGTACCTTAAGAGGAAAGTATAATAATAATAATAATAATAATAGGAGGGAGAGGCCTCATAGATGTCCATCACCTTTGGCAAAAGCAAATAACAAGATTAAAAATATTGTTTCACTCTAAATCACACACAAGTAGCATCCATAAAACCATAGTTAATAACGATACGAATTTTACCCCACTTAACCTTAATGAAAGAACAGATATTGAACAAATTAGCAATGAAGACCCGCAGAAGGAAAAGTTAGAAGACTGGAAGAAAAAAGTTTTGCACGGACGGCATCCCCACGATCTTGAACAGTCACACATAGATACCCTAGCATCAAACAAATGGCTTAAAATAGGGACTCTATTCCCGGAAACCGAGGGTTTTCTTATCGCAATACAGGATCAAATCATAAATACCAAGAATTACAGAAAATATATTATAAAAGACCCCACACTAACGAACGATAAATGCCGCAAATGTCACAGTCAGCCAGAGACAATACAACACATCACAGGGGCATGCACAACACTTACACAAACCGATTACACTCACAGACACAATCAGCTAGCAAATATCATACACCAAAATCTCGCACTCAAACATAAGCTCATTCAGGACACAAACACCCCGTACTACAAATATCAGCCAAAAACATCTCTGGAGAATGACACACACAGACTCTTTTACGACGGCGCTGTTCTGACCGACAGGACCATACAATACAATAGACCAGATTTAATCCTAACAGATAAAATTAATAAAGTCACGTACCTTATAGATATTGCAGTCCCTAATACTCACAATTTACTAAAGACAATAGGAGAAAAAATCAGTAAATACGCGGAACTGAAAGAGGAAGTGACTAGAATTTGGAGACAGGAAAAGGTGTATGTTGTACCCATTGTTGTCTCAACTACAGGTGTCATACCCAACCACCTCCACCATAGCCTTAAATTAATAGATCTAAAAGACTCAACCTACATCTCACTTCAAAAAGCTGCAATACTAAACACATGCAGAATAGTGAGAAAGTTCTTACAAATTGAAGATAACATATTCCCTCACAACATTAGTTCATCACACACACACACGCTACATTGACCTGGCCACATTGGCCCGTTAATGTAGCTAAAACTAGCCTAAGAGTTAAGAAACAGTACATGTTCACCAAAATAATAATAATATTCCACAACTATCACACAACGCCATCTAGTCCCAAGCTAAGCAGAGCTTGTGTTATGGGTACTAGACAACTGATAAACATACTTATATATTTCTAAATACATACATATTATAGATAAATTACACCCAGACACAGAACAAATGATCGTGCTCATCACACAAACATTTGTCCTGGGTGGGAATCGAACCCACGACCTCCGGCATAGCAGTCAGGGTCACTAACCACTAGACCAACAGGCCAGTCGAGTATAGCGGCTGCTATTTCAAAAAATAGGTTTTTAGAAAAACTCGTGCTGTTTCGGTCTCGCGCGTTGAAAAAAACCCCGATCGTGCGATAAAGAGGGTTGCAGCTCGCGACTGAAAGTATTTTTTATATGAAATTTGTCTCTTGGGAGAAAACGTTTTTCACATACTACACACATCAAAAGTGTCTAGGGATCAACATATATTTTTGCAATAACTTTTCTCCTGATTGATATTAATTAAAATGTTCTTTAAGGATTCATCAAATAAAGTGTTATCGTTTGTCACAGTAACGATAAACTAAGTCACCTTTGCATTCATAAAGAAATTTGCCATTTTCCTAATAAAGGGATTTTTGACATTTGAACCACTAACATTAAAGTTCGAAAAAAAGACTGAAATAACAGTTTTCTTTAAAATTTTATTGGGTAACTTAAACAATTAATAATCCGTGTTTCTACCGCGAACACTAACAACACAAGAACATCGGTTTGGCATTCTCAAAATGAGTTCATCCAAATCACGCTGTGGAATGGCCGCCCATGTTCGTTGCAACAACAAAAAAAGGTCTTGCGACTGGATACCCTCCATATTCGGCAGAGCTCTTCTCTGTAGCATATCCCATGCATGCTCAATCGGGTTCAAGTCTGGCGACTGAGCAGGCCAGGGCAGGACATTGATGTTAGCTGCGGCGAGAGTCTGTCTTACAACTCTTGCGGTGTGCGGTCGTGCATTATCATGCATTAACTGAAATAAGGGACCGATTTGCACTTGTAGAGGAACGATGACGTCTGATACAATCGTCTCAGCATAAATTTGGGCGTTGAGGTTGCCTCTGATCCAAATCAACTCAGTTCTTCCGCCGATCCAAATACCCGCCCATACCATGATGGTTCCACCACTATAAGGATGGACTTCCTGGCAGGATTTTAATCGCTGTTGGCGTCCAGGGGTTCTCCAGTGTCGTATACGTCTTGTATCCGGTCTCATACCAAAACGAGACTCATCAGAAAAGCACACGAAACGCCATTGTTCTTCTGCCCAATTTCTGTGTTCAAGAGCCCATTGATATCGAATCCTACGATTGTGCATTGCTATAGGTGGTACCCGTAGCGGTCTTCGGGAATGAAGGTTCACTTCATGCAAGCGGTTTCTGACTGTTTGGTCGCTAATTAAGTTCCCTGAAGAGTGATGAAGCCTCACGGCTAACATCATGGCGGTTATTGTTGGAGCTCTTCGAGTTAAGATTTGAATGTATCGGTCTTGTCTCCGTGTGGTGCAGCGATACCGTCCTCCATGGCGCTCAGCCACGGTACCAGTGCTTCGGTAACGTGTCCAAAGTCGACTGATAACACTCTGACTTGTATTCAGAGCTAAAGCCACAGTACGTTGCCGGGAACCAGCTTCTATCATTCCCACGGCTCTGAGCATTTCTTCCCTGCTTAAATGACGTCGCCGCTCCATAATAACGTTGGTTTTAATCAGTAGTAGGGAAACAGTAGCACTAATAATGTCTTCAATGCGTTGTATGTTTTTATAGGGAAAATATTGACAGCTGATTTTCATCTTTTACTCGAATTTGATTTACAGTTCCTGATTCAAATTATGAAATGCACCAAAAAGGATCCATATAAATTTATAAAATCATAAATTTATTACAAAGCCACATCTCAATCTCAAGAAATCCGCATAAAAATGCTTGATCCCTAGACACTTTTGATGTGTGTAAATCACGACCAATCTCAGATTCTGGCGACAATCGTTTCAGCATATTATATTCTAGGTTTGTAGGTTTTGCTTTTTTTTCTAAAACTTCTTTGTTTTCAAAATACAAAGGTTTTACTTCAATGAAGATTTTGTCATTAAAATGGTAACTCTTAGGCGCCTGTAACTTTCAAACTATTATAAATTTTGAAAAAAAGAAAACCCTTAAACCTAGTTTTTTACTGTGTCAGAAGCATTCTAAAAAATAATTGAGATAGGATAAAATTTAGGGGCAGGAAAACGTTTTCTCTTTTAGTATGGACGAGCGCTCGGTAGACGATTGTCTTAAGGCTCATTGTATGTCCAAAATTCACATAGTTTCATGATGAAAATCGTGCACAGTACTGGATTATTCGGCAGTATTTTAAACCTTGTACTAAAGTATCTTGCATACTAATTAATAAACTTTATTTACCTATCACTAAGGGAATGTTAATAACTGAAATTATTCAAAATATGAATAACTGCCAGATATGTTTCATTACTACTTTCGGGGGATCTATCTACAGCCGTCGATTTAATTAATATTCCTGAACTTTGCCGTGTCATAAAAAGTAGGGTGTTTAATTCATCTTGTTATCGGATGTCTAAATCCGTTAACTATGACAACTCGACCTGTGAGTTAAAGTAATAGTCCAGTCATTAAAGCCTAAACCCGAAAATAATTAGTAACTTGCTGAAATTTTAAAGGGTTCTTAAGGAAGGTAATATAAGATACCGGGTGAATTTGCAGCGTTCTGGGGTGTACGGAAAGGGTTGAAAAGGGGTGAAAAGGGGTTTTTTGCTAATAACATTGCCAAAAAAATTAGTAACACGCTGCAAATTTGGAATAAGGTTGTTCTTACGGTTTTGTAACGTGTATTAAATTTGCAGCGTTTTGCAACATACGGAACATTGTTTTTTTTTCAAAACAGTGCAATTAGTTAAAAACAGGGGTAAGAAAATTAGTAACACGCTGCAAATTTGGAATTAGGTTGTTCTTACCGTTTTGTAACGTGTATGAAATTTGCAGCGTTTTGCAACATACGGAACATTGTCTATTATTAAAAAAACAATGAAATTATTTAATCACACGGGTGAAAAAAAATTGTAACTCGCTATAAATTTGTAATTAAGTTGTTTTTACCGTTTCGTAAGGTACATCAAATTTGCAGCGTTTTACAACAAATTGAACATTGTTTATTATTAAAAAAACAGTGCGATATACGTTACGAAACGGTAAAAACAACTTAATTACAAATTTACAGCGAGTTACAAATTTTTTTCACCCGTGTGATTAAATAATTTCATTGTTTTTTCAATAATAGACAATGTTCCGTATGTTGCAAAACGCTGCAAATTTTATACACGTTACAAACCGGTAAGAACAACCTAATTCCAAATTTGCAGCGTGTTACTAATTTTCTTACCCCTGTTTTTAAATAATTGCACTGTTTTTTAAAAAAAACAATGTTCCGTATGTTGCAAAACGCTGCAAATTTAATACACGTTACAAAACCGTAAGAACAACCTTATTCCAAATTTGCAGCGTGTTACTAATTTTTTTGGCAATGTTATTAGCAAAAAACACCTTTTCACCCCTTTTCAACCCTTTCCGTACACCCCAGAACGCTGCAAAATCACCCGGTATGTTATTTTACCTTCCTTAAGAACCCCCTAAAATTTCAGCAAGTTACTAATTATTTTCGGGTTTGGGCTTTAATGACTGGACTATAAAGGCAACTTTATTATTTGGATACAGAAAGTTGAAAATCTATTAAATACTACAAACCCCTAGAGATAAGTGGCAAACGACGTAAACGTTATGTAGTCTTTCACAGATTTTCAACTTTATTCATTAGAGTATAAAGTTGAAATGATACACAATGTGTATTTATTTATAATTACTTAAAATACGGCGAATATCGTATGTCATACGATATTCGCCGTATTTGAAATAATTTCGCTAGAGTAGTCATGTTGGATGTTACAAACTTACAATATTAATAATAATAAGACACAATATCTAAATGTCATCTTCAGAAGTTTCAAGCAACATTTGTAAAAGGAACTTGCGTAAAATGTATTTCATCTTGTCAAAAGCCTTTTCCAAGTACAGCCAGATACAACTCTTCAGACAATTTAGAAGGAAAACACATTTCCTTTGTCCTTCATATACCCTTCGTTACGATATCTTTGTACAGCGGCACTGTTTCTCGTAAACCGGAGCGATATAAAATGATTCATCGTCGATGTTCATCGCAACGATTTCATTGAGTACAGTGATACTCGTATCTGAGAAACTGAGTCACTTCGTCAGCTGATTGCAAGAAGTATGAAATAAACATTTTTATTAGGGAATCTATTTGTGTACTACTAGTTGTTAGATAATTATCAACGTGTTGTTGTAAGTTTGCCACAAAGTTAATTCGCCACGAAAAGTTTGTTTAAGTTTGCCACGATTCTATTTTGTTTAGAATAATTTCAAAATAATAATTTATCTTATTGTAAATTCGCCACGATGCTTTTTTACGTACGGATAGCAGAAAAATCAAACAATAAGTGCGTTTATTGCCCGTGGTCCACCCGCTTATTTCACCTAAGGTGTACCATGGGAAATTATTTTTGCCCGTGGTTGACCTGAATGTCCATAATTATGTTTTTATCGTAGTACTAGCTTCCGCCCGCGGCTTCGCCCGCGTGGTGTTTTGATAAAAAGTAGCTTATGTTGTTTTTCAGATTTCAGACTATCCATATCCAATTTTGTAACAAACGGCTCAGCAAATTAGCCGTGAAACAAACATTTACACAGTTATAGTAAATTAATTTGAATATTAGGGATCATATTAATGGAACGGTATAGATTTGGGTATAGCATTTGGTTAAAAGAGAGTAGGTATGTTAAAAAAAATATAAAATATCTGTTTACAGTAGGTTTATGGTACCTATGTATTCCATTAAGTGGCAGAAAGTACCCAAGAAAATTTATTGGTCCCTTATGTCCAAGAGACACTTCCAGGGGCCAGCATCACGTTGTGTACAAAAATATTTAAAAATGACCTAATTTAAAACATTTTTGTACACAACGTTTGCTGTTTTGTTATTATTTGTTAAAATGTAGAGATTGTTTGGACTCGACACTCGCGAGCAGGCCACGTACAGTTGGCCATGCGAAAAACAGTTTTTCTCTAAATGGACACCTGCTACTTTAAGTGTTTGCCCTTGCGCTTTGTTAATGGTCATTGCGAAGGCTGGTTTGAGGGGAAACTGGATTCTTTTAAACTGAAAAGGTAAATCTGTAGGGATCATGGGTAGGTATACGGGGAATTAAAACTTCTTCATCTTTAGCTATTCCTGTCATTATAACTGCTCTAATAATATTGCGTCCTAGCTGCGTAATTTGCAATCGGGTCCCGTTGCATAGTCTCGGCGCTTCGAGATTTCTCATTAACAAAACTGGAACCCCAACTTTCAGTCTCAGCTTATGAGACGGCACTCCTGACAGCTCTAAAGTCTCTGTAGGATAAGATGTCACCTGTTCACTGTCCATGACAATATCTACTGACAAATATTCGACAACATCACCTTGCACATGTGACATCATTCGTTCATTGATCTGTCCCACGATTTCATTGGTCGGTGCCAATATTGCATGGTTTTATCCCCAGAAATGACAAAATCCCATACAACTTTCAACCCTTATTTCACCCCCTCACTGGTCGAAATTTCAAAAACGCTAGAACAAATGTTTAAATATATCTTATCAAGTGCTTAAATATAAAGTTTCATGGTTTTATCTTTTAAAATTAAGAAATCCCATACAAACTTTCAACCCTTATTTCACCCCCTCACTGGTCGAAATTTCAAAAACGCTGGAACAAATTGTTATTTATTTCTTATCATGTTCCTAAATATAAAGTTTCATGGTTTTATCCCCAGAAATGACAAAATCCCATACAAACTTTCAACCCTTATTTCACCCCCTCACAGGTCGAAATTTCAAAAACGCTAGAACAAATGTTTAAATATATCTTATCAAGTGCTTAAATATAAAGTTTCATGGTTTTATCTTTTAAAATTAAGAAATCCCATACAAACTTTCAACCCCTATTTCAACCTCTTCATCCCCTTTTTCGCAATAAAAGGTAGCCTATGTTCTTTCTCAGGGTCTAAAGATTGTCTGTGCCAAATTTCATCAAAATCGGTTGAGAGGTTTAAGCGGGAAAGCGTAACAGACAGACAGACAGACAGACAGACAGACAGACAGACAGACAGAGTTACTTTCGCATTTATAATATTAGTTTGGATTACGAAAGAAAAATAGTGATATTAAAGTGTGAAGTATGTATGAAAATGTTGCAATCTTTTTATTTGAAAGTAGGCACTGTTTCCAGGATAATAATGGAGGACCATTACAATAAGACATATTTAATCACTCACTACACTTATACTGGGCACAACGAATCGAGTACAGTTTCAGGATGTCTTCACACTGCTGCGATCAGGCACTGAATGCGCTCCTCGCAGCCCCCATCACGAGTCTGTATAAGCGCGCGCAGACCACGTGATACACAAAATGGCGCGCTTACGATTCGTTTGCTGTCCGTACTATTGACCGGATCTGACATATTAAAAAATTAAACTAACTTGCTATCTATAAAATCTGCTTCTTTTTTTAAAATATCGATTTTTGCATTTTTTTTTCCATTTTACTGTTAAATCGTTTATGCCACGCTTCTGCGAGATTAATTGTTCTGTGACCTTCCAAATAAAATTTAGATTGGTGTTTTGTAACCGTTGGGCTACAAAGTAATCATTGAATTTGAGATATCTTTGGAAAAAACCATTTATTGGCAAAGAAAAGCCATGACAGAACAGAAAAGTAGCACGTCAAACATTAAGCATAAACAATATGCAGCACACTGGCACACATACATAACACCCTCACCCTTAATTAAGAAACGGTACAGCAGTTTACAGTAAAATAAGACACATGAAAATAAAGTAACAATACACGCTAAAATAAAATTAAGAATCCTACACCACAATATAACTAAAAGAAAAACTTAACAAGGAAACAATTTCGTCCCGAATGTCCGTCGACGCCAACACATGCACCGCTCCGGTCGCAGCGTCCTCGCTGTTCCTACTAACCAACTGGTCTACTGCCGCTGCATCACGCTCTGCTGCTTCCATAGAGCATGAAATTTTTACGGCCTTTACATAAGACAGTTGTTCTTCCGAAAATAACCGTTGTCTAATCGTCTCGTTTCGCAAACCACACACCACGTAAATTTTCCTCCAAAACGGATTTAAAATCACAAAATTTCGACAATCTCTTCAATTCCGCTACATACTGAGAAATCGTTTCCCCAACATTTTGTCGTCTTTGCCGGAAACGAAACCTCTCGGCCATAAATGAAGGTGTGGGCTGTAAATCATCTGTCATAAGTTTCACAATGTCCGAGTACGCTTTTTCATTGGGTTTTGCTGGACTTGTGAGGTTACTCAACAGCTCGTACGCCTCATCGCCCATCGCTGCAATCAATGTTGGCACCCAAAACTCTTTCTTAATTTGGTTTACTACCAAAAACATTTCCACCCTTTCAATATACATACTCCAATTGGAAGATCTTACATTAAATTCCGAAAGCTTACCGATCGACATTTTGGTATATTTCTATTTTTTTGCTTACAATATATTTTAAACACGCTGCCTTTTTATCCTCGTCGCCATTGAGATATCTTTGGAAAAACCATTTATTGGCAAAGAACAGCCATGACAGAACAGAAAAGTAACACGTCAAACACTAAGCATAAACAATATGCAGCACACTGGCACACATACATAACAGAATTTAGTAAGTGCTTCGCTTTGAGGTGCATCTTCCATTATTATTAGCCAAGCATCTTCTATGTCATTTTCTTTTATATGGGCTAATGCAGCACACATATTTAAATTTCCCTTTTCTTCGAAACTAGTTAATTGCAATGCATGCGCCTTTTTAGCGAGAGCTTGCTTGAAGTGAAAGTTGCAAAATATATTTTTTATTACATTTATAACTGCGATTTCATAATCAACTATAATAATAATAATAATAATAATATTCCACAACTATGATTGTGATCGGTGTCCAGTTTGGTAATTTTTGCTTTAGTAATATAAAGAGTCGTTCATAAGACCGTTCCTCCTTATTCGGCATCAAAACGTATATCAGAGGGACTATTTTAGAATAATTTTCATCGCTTTTGAAGTCTGCGTGAATACAATAGAGTTGAATGGTACGCAACAACTTGAAAATGTCCCGTCCAAGAAGAATGTTTCTAAATTTGGTATGACTTCACGGGCTGATTCAGTGCAGAACGCTATAATCCTGTTTTTAGGCTCACTTACATCATCAAATAACAAAAAATGTTGTTTATATTTTTCCGGTATTATCACATCTTCGCATTTAGTAAAATGTGTTTTCGGCACATCTATGTAGTTTATGGTTCCTCACATTATAAAGTCATCGTGAATAAGGCATTTAATAACTCGTAACCTTGATCGTTGGCTTCTTGAAAAACTTCTTCGAAAACTTGTGGCATCGGTTTGGTTGAGATTGCTGCTGCTTCCTTGCACAAATTCTTTAACTTTACTACATATTCCAGTCTTTACTACATTTGGTTGACAATTATTATGGGCCGATTCATGTATAAATTGGATTATCTAAATCTAAAATTTTAATCATTCCACTGCATGAACGATTTGTACATCTCCACACAGTTCCAAATATAATTTCACGATGAAAGTTGTACATTATGACCATGTCGCACAAGCATTCGCCGTCCTTTTTTAGTTTTAGTAAAAGTAATCTAAAAAAAAACATTTTTAATTTTATTACAAGGGACTATAACAATTTCGTTGAAATTTTACTGATTTTACGAATTTTATTCCATTCATCGATAAGGTATAGAGAGAAATGCTTGGAACACAATTTTAGATTAACGTAACGTCGGTTCGTTATAATATTCAGCACGAGAAATTCAAATTTATTTGCGTTCCACAATGTGTTCTTAGGTGGTAAGTTTTCATCATCATCATCAGCCTATAATGTTCCCACTGCTGGGACACAGGCCTCCTCTTAGTGAGAGGGAGTGGGCCATAATCCACCACGCGGGCCAGTGCGGGTTGGTAGATGTCACATGTCTTCGAATTTTTGGTTCTAGGACATGCCGGTTTCCTCACGATGTTTTCCTTCACCGTTTTGAGAGCAGTGATGATGAAATAAATTACACAAAGTAATGCGCCTGGCGGGGTTCGAACCCACGACCTACAATTCGTAAGTCGGGACCGATACCACTGCTCACTAGGTAAGTTATAAATAATAAATAGATCATTGTGGACCCTGTCCCCTGTGGGCACAACAAAAACGTAAAATGTAGGAGAGAGGAAGCCAAACTTATTTTGTTATTGACGAAATTAGAAAAAACAAAAAAAAAAATGATATTTAATTAAATTGGAATTAAATTAAATTGGAATTAAATAAAATTGAAATTAAATGAAATTGGAATTAAATAAAATTGTAATTAAATAAAATTGAAATATCGGAATCGAAATTAAATTAAATTGGAATTAAGTAAAATTGAAATAAAATCGAAATTAAATTAAATTGGAATTAAATAAAATTGTAATAAAATAAAATTGAAGTTAAATCGAAATTAAATTACTCGTAAATTAAATTGTAATTAAATAAAATTGAAACTAAATTACAGTTACATTAAAATTTAAATAAAAATCAAATCGATTAAATTAATTAAAATACGGCAAAACAAAGTTTAATGAATCTTTTTTTGTTTAATACAATAAAAGATTCATTAATAGTAGGGGAGCCGAGGATGCTAAATCTGCAGTTACTCGAGCGTCATGGAGACCTATTGGATTTGAAAGATTATGTGCTAAAACGAAAAAAAGTTTCTGACAAGTTTTCTATTTTAGTAGGGGGGAAAGCGTGTAAACAGCTTTAAAACTGTAAAAAAAAACAGTTGTACAGAAATACTCGAGCGAGTCAGATATTTATAGTGTAAACGCGCTTTATATTTCTGATAACCAATACATATTAATCTGACGATTAACTCGAGGGGTCTGTCCGTGGCAAGCGGTTGAAAATCCAAAAAAAAATAAGTTACTCGAGCGCGTCAGATATTCAAAGTGTATGTAAAGTACACCCTAAAAAGTGTCGTATTAATATGTCTGACGATTTGGATGTGGCACAAAGCAATAATTCATATTTCTATCTGTAAAAAAAAAACGTAATCTCGAGATACTCGAGCGCGTCAGATTTTTATGCGGGAGGTTCAAGTTGATATCATAGTGCTCCTGAATAATAATCTGACAATTATATGGAGGGATATCGCTATTCTGAGCATCTTAAAGGAAATTTATAAACAAGATAACTGCATTCACGTATAAAAAATGTATAAAATAAAATTATATGTATTAATTACCAAGGTCAGTGGTCAGTCCTGAAATTTATTTATCTTAATACAGGGTGTTTCTTTTAAATTGGCTAAAAGGGAGAAATCCGAATCCATAAGAGATACGGGAAAACTTTCTTAGGAAACTTTAGCTCTTTTATGATGTTGACTATTTAAGAATTTTTTATTTTTTCGTCAAGTGTCCACAGTGTCCACAGAAATGAGTGAAATTGGCCAATTTTTTTTAATGCCGTTCGGTTCTGTTTCATGAAAGGATCATTTTATTGTATCGGAAGAAAAAAATCGGGACGGCGGAAGTTGGTCAAATTTTGCAAAATATTTTTCCATACAAATTGTATGATGATTTTTTTATGATGTTATTCGATTTCGTGTTATGTGAGGATCATTTTATTGTATGGGAAGGAAAATATCTGGACAGTAGAAGTTGGTCAATAGTGCAATAAAGTTTCATCTAACAGCATGAAGTTTATTTGTAGTAGTCAGTATTTCATTAGATTTAACCCACTTATGTTGCCCAGACATTTTCCTTCCCATACAATGAAATGATCCTCACATAACACGAAATCAATGCCACTTTTCGTTGTAATTTTATAACTGAAGAACGGGCTCACCTATCCAAACCAAATATTTAGGCTTTGTTCGAACTATTTAGTAGATGGTTTATGCGAAGTTTGCACAAAATCAGTAGAGCGGTTCTTCATTTATCACATTTTTTGTAATAAATTAATTCAATAAATGGCGGATCATTTTGACCATCAATGATCGCCATCGAAGATGGCGGACATTAAATCACGACCGATAGTTGCGAACTAACTGGTAGTTCACCTTTTCTCCACGATTTTACCGACATCGCCCCATGGAAAACGTCAGATTATTTGTGGGTATGATTTTTACAGTGTTACCTTCAATTTACAAAAAAAAATAAAACGCGCTCGAGTATTTCAAAATGACGTTTCTTTTTTACAACTTCAGTACTCGCTCATTTCCTAATGCCACGCTCAAATTGTCAGATTATTGAAATATACACTCTTCTGAACTTAATTAATCTACCTTTTCTTAATCTGACGCGCTCGAGTATTTCTGCGGATCAATTTTTTTTTACTAATCTGACGGGTTCTCCCAAACAAACCCCACCAGATGAAGGGTTGATTCTTGGTACAGGTACTTTAAAGGGTGCAAGGATTCTCCCTTATAATAATCTGACGCGCTGGAGTCACAGCAGAAATCCCTTCCTGGGCTCCCCAACTATAAACTTTGTTTTGCCGTTTTAATAATATTCACTCACACTATAATAACATGTTTTGATTAGGAACTTTTTCAGTTTTTTTATTTTATAAATATATTTGCCTTTTCTTCTTTTTTTAATAGTTCAGGTAATTTGTTGTATATTTTAATTGACATCACATATTGACTATCTGAGTGTATTTTTAGACGGGAAAGTTGTTGAGTAAAAATGTTTAATCTTGACTTGTGTCGCAGTGTGTAACGTGTTTGTATGTCCTCGCGCTTCGTATAAAATTCTTGATACTTACGAACTTTGCTGGTTTCTAATATGTATAAACTGGGTAGTGTTTATACATTATAATTTTGGAAGTATGGTTTGCAGCTGTCAGTTTGATTGATGTTTGCTAGAATTCTAACAAATTTTTTTTGGAGGGTAAATAATGTTGGCGCGTCCGTGCTGTTTCCCCAAAGTGTAACGCCATAGCTTAACCATGCATAAGCATACGCACGTATGTGGTAAGCGCTGTTTGAAGATTGGTGGTTTTTTTTTATTTCACGGAGAGCGTATGAGAATCTTGAAATTTTTATTCTAAGTTTTAATATGTGCGATTTCCAATTTACATTTGTATCCAAATTTAGTCCCAGCAAGGTAAATTCTTTAACAGTTTCTAGTTTTGTGTTATTAAAAGTAAAATCTATATTTAAAGGTGCTTTTTGATGAGGATGAAAAGTCATTAATTTAGTTTTTTGGTAGTTTATTTCGAAGTTGTGTTGTTGTGCCTTCATCCAAGTGACGATTTTGGTGAATATTTTATTTAGTTCTTCGTTTAGATTTGAATTATTTTTACAGGAGACTAGTAGGGAAATGTCATTCGCGAATAAAACACATGGCCCCTCAATCATTATTTTTAGGTAAGTCATTGATATAATATAAAAATTGATGCACTTCCACTTCCTTGGGGATTACACTTCCCTGGGATATTGAAGCACCTATTGACTTACTGTTTGATCATTGAAAATGATGCATGCTCGATTTTCTATTAAAAGTGAATGCTCAGTCTCCTTAACAATGTGTTCAGGAGTGCGAATATTTAAATTCGAGCTCTAAAACCAACAACTTTGCTTGCTATCGCTACTTTTAGCAGAAATCATGTCAAATGAGGATTTGTGATTTTGTGGCCAACTTACAACCCTTATCAAATACTAGCTTGTAGACGTCAGGTAGGGATGTGATTTATTTGGTACTGTTATCATCTATTACATTTAAAATCGTAAGACAATATAGTTGAGAAAAAGCGAACTCGATCGGCGCATTGCATGTTAAAAAAATTACAAGGTACCTAATATACCTACCTAATAAATTCGTTAAAAAATGTATTTCAAGGAATAGTTTACTAAACTACTGATCCAATAACTGCCAACAAGCAACATAAACGCCATTAGCCGAATACTTATATTATTTTCATAAAAAAATCTTGAAGTTAGCTTTATTGCATAATATAATATGATTAAATATCAATAAAATGTGCCCAAAACAGGAAGAAAACTATTTCCTCCTTCAGTTGAAAAAAGCGAATAGAATCCAATTCTAAGCTCATTTTGACGTTAAATACTTAACAACTAAAATAATCAATAGCATACCTATTGCTTTATTTTCATTTCTAACACATCGAAAGTAATACGACATTTGCAAGACATAACAAACTACTAGAATATTACCGTTCCGTCTGGGGCTGTTCGTTTTAAATTCAATTTCAAATGTAAATACGATACTAGTGAACCTTTAGGGGGAATGCAGAAAAAAAGATGGGGTGGCTTTTAAAACTTGAGCCGAGACGGTCTGATCGCGTTATCTTGTTATATTCAACGCTGCTGGTATTTCCTGTGTCTTAAAAGGGATAAGATTTTATAAAAATTCTTCCGTCGAGACATACTTCGTTTATTACAAGATACCGCAAAACTTATATTACATAAAAAAAAAAATAGGAAATTATTTGTAAAACGCTTTTCCTAATTTTCTAGTATATTTGCCGACACTGAGCTAATTTCAATATTACAATTTAAATTATAAACAAAACTAGAACGTTACCAAAATCGTAAACATATTGCTGTAAAACCATAATGCAAATGGGGAATACGTTCTGAATCCATGACATTAACATTACAAACACGAGCATCATCGATCACTGACCAGGGAGAGCCATTTGGTCCTCCGAGGAATGGCTTCGTAACACAATCATGGCTGCCATAAGCGGTATCTTTGATTACACTGTCGGCAGTCTATGCAAATGCGATTAGCTTGGGACGACCCCGAGCGAGCAAGATGCCTGTGATGAAGATGTATGATTGGCAGTTGACTCGGTGGTATATTTATGCTGAACTTTAATACTCAATACAAAAATCGTTCCTTTATTATTATTTAAAAAAAGAAACGTTGTCCTACCCTTGGAATTTCCTCAGTATCGTGGGTGCCTTTACAAACCTAGAAACTCACATACACAAACGCCAAGGCCCGAAACAACTTGTTGTAGATCATACAAATATTTGTTCCGTGCGGAATTCGAACCCGCGAGACGCTATGTAGCAGTCCAACCGCCACTGCGTTAACCGTGCCGTCTTATTCGTATTTTTAACGGCTGCTTTCTTATTGGGTATTTTATGGAGCCCATACGCGTTAGGGTTTGCATGATGGTTTTAACCGTGCACGCATAACGATTACATGCACCGATAACTGTACAGTTTTAATACGTACACGCTAGGGCTTGCCTGGCGGTTATGCACGCAAGTTTGAAACAAGATATAATAATACATTTCCATAGTATCATTGAAAACACTGCAGGACTCGAGTTTTTTACCATTTAAGTTATTTTTAAACCAAAAACACCAAGTTCGCCTCATGTAACAACGTTGTAGATATTATAGAGGTAAATTATAATTGTCTTTCATTAAACGGAAATTACTAAAAACTGACGTAAAAGCTCTAGAAAATGAAACAAAAGCACCCAATATTAAAACCCTTTCAGAAACGAGGGCGGAAATGAGAACCATTCTTATTCAAAACAACCAAAGAATACATACTGTAGTTCAGATCCAGCCTGCAAATAACACAGATTTTCAATTGTTTTCATTTGAAAGAAATAAAAACCCGACCTATGTATATTTGTTTCGTTGGAAAGAAACTTTTTGAAGCGGAAACCGAAACATGTGCTCATAATTTCAAGCATGATACGATGGCAACATAAGCTATTCATGAGAGCTCCACGGCTTGCTAATTAGCAGCTTGAGGAAGGAAATGTGCTGAGCATTATTTTTAAACTTTCGAGAAGAGAAGCTTGCTCTAATTAAAGCATAGTAACTTTAATACTACAACACTAGACTAGAAAATCAAACAGTTTAAAGAAGATTGTGATTAACTTTTATAACATAAACGTTAATTATTTTCATGTGGAACATTAGTGACACAGCTGAAAGTGAAAGTACATTTTGGCCATTTGAATCAGTCAAAGACTACCCTTTACTCTTTAAGACCAACCTAGTCCCCCCCCAAACAGATGCATTTCAAACCAAAGAAACAACAGATTCGTGCACTGCACAAACAATGCCAATCGGCTTGCCTTCAGACTAATTAGCTATTTAGCTCCTTCACCGATAATGACTTAAAATGTTTACCTACAACTGTTTTAACGAGTACTGGGAACAAGATAGTGCTTTGTTGCAAGGTACTTGAAATACCGAACTTGAATTTATAAAAAAAAAAAAAAAAAACAATCCTTTATTCTTCAAATCAAGAATAACAACATTTCACAAATTGTCTGTAGGTACATTATATTGTTGTTAACACGAACTGATTCACTCTGATCCCCGTACTAGTATTAACTGTATTACGGTGGAACAGCTGTCCTCGTTCACTGTTAATTACACTTTTAAGTAGCAGAATTGTGACAATAATAGATAATTTTTGTAAGCTTACATCTAACTAATTAGGTACTCAATAACAAAATAAAAGGTAGGGTAACAATACACAAAATCAAGTAACACTGTTTTGATATAAATGTTAAAAATGGTAGGTAGACGTAGAAGTCGGCATAGTATATGCAAGGAACATAGATGCCAGTTTGTTTACATTGCATGTGATGGTGCTTATTAATACAAGTTTATTTATGGTTTAATTAATCCAAAGTTATTACTACATACTTTCATGATGAATTAAATGAAAAATAATAATATAAATGATAGCAATATGGTGAATAGTTAGTTGTTCTAAACTTTATGTTACTGTTCAACCTTGAACATGGTCACTAGCAACAGCAGTGCAGCGTCAGCGACATACATTCGCTCCGAGCACCGGCAACACCAACACACCGTCAGCGCTACGAAGTGACCTACTAGATCTTCGCCTCATCGGCTCAATACACAGACAACACACATGTAAATAGGCATCAATGTGTATTGAGCCCAAAATCTGTATATAATAAGAATAATAACCATAATAAATTAGTCATCAAGTTGGAGCCGAGTTTGATTCATCTTCCGTTACTCCCTCACTGTGGCCAAGACACCCTTAGCCGTAATCAATCCTATGAGTCTGTGGGATTGGCAGTGAAAATCATTTCCTGTGTACATTGCACTTCGTACGCAAACCCTATTCCTACCCAAATTCCGTCTGTTACCGTAGGTCTACTTGTAACAGACTTCCCTCTGGTAAATTGGTATGGTTTGTATGGTAGGTTAGGGAACTAGGGTAATTAGGTTGCTAGGGTATCGCGATTGGGCTAGGTCGGGTCAGTAGAGTCTTAGGTAGTTCAAAGTACCAAGCTCAATTGGTTTGTACGTAGCCACACTGTGCGCATTAGGAATAACGGACGTTACAAGCCTTAACCCCGGTGCGTACATTTTGGTCCTTCGAGCTATTTTAGGGAAACCGGAATAAATTAATTAATATTGGTATTTTATATCGGTATTTTGTGTTAAATAATAAATCTACTTAAAATCAAAATAAAAAATCTTGTTTTCTTGAATAATATTTAAAATACTTTAAATACTTGTATTTTTTTTTTTAAATAATACTTAAAATCAAAATAAAAAGTCTTGTTTTTGTCCAAAACAAATACTGAATGACTAACGTTTAAACGCGGTTAAAACTAGCGTACATAAAAACTTTGTGTGTGGTAGGTAAGTGACTGACATACTTTACACAATTGCACAATAAGCAGATCGGAAATCGGCACGAACAAGAGAGTTCACCGATATTCTTAAGAAGCGAATATAATATAGTATCAAAAAGCAATTAGGTAACGTCTAAACGTATAGGACTAGTAAGGAAAATAAAAGGAAAATGGACATACAAGAGATAAATGAACTTATTAGAAGTCAGGAAGCAGATTATAACGAACTAAGACAAATATTCACCAACGTCAAAAAAGACTCAGCATCAAGAAAAACCCAAAAATATATCACGGAAAGAAGAACTCGGCTTACAGAAATATTTACTAGAACAACCAGAAACCATACACGGCTTCAAGAGCAAGATGTGTTGCGTGATCACAAATATATCACTACCAACTACTTTGGCTCAATTAATACACAGTATACACAGGCAATTGAATACCTGTTAATGTGTGAGAATCGACTACAGGTAGTAAACCAACTATATGAACCAAAAGATATAGAAACGGAAGAAGAAGAAAGCGTTAGTTCACCCAAACTATTTATTCAACTATTTCGGGTTAATCAAATTCAGAAGAGATTACAGACGGCAGTTCAATCGGTAACTGAAGAAAAAGCGAGTTGGTATTTAGAGTCGTTGATTTCCACTTTGCAAAAACAGTGGCAAGAAATTGAAGAAACACATTTACTAATCTTATTGGAAAATAGTACGCTGGAACACAGCTATTTCCAAGAGAATATGTTTGAGAAAACTCAAATAGAATTTGATCTTGTGATGGAAAAATTATTAGCAAAAATAGGACAGAATTCTAGTAACACCGTCAATAAAACATCGGTCAAATTACCAAAAATAATCATTCCTACGTTTAGCGGAAGTTATGAGTCATGGAATTCATTTTATGACTTATTCTTGAAAATAGTACACGAAGACAGATCGTTAAGTGACACAGAAAAAATGCAGTACTTAAAAACACATGTGCGAGGTGACGCCGCTAAGCTGATCAAGCATTTAACCGTGTGTGACGCTAATTATATAACTGCGTGGAGTCTGCTGACAAGGCGGTACAAAAATGAAAGAATGATTGTTACTAAGCATATTGATAATATTCTAAGTATGCCGAAAATAAAGAAAAGCAATGCCTCAAACTTAAGAAATCTACATGACACTATCAACGAAAACCTAGAAGCGCTAAAAAGTCAAAATATCAACATTTCAACTTGGGACCCGATTTTGACAAGAATACTCAGTAGAATATGGGACTCAGAAACTGATGAAAAATACGAGCAGCAATTAGAAGAGCCTAACAAGATGCAGGAATTTTCGGCTATGATGCAATTTTTAGAAAAAAGGTTCAAGTGTCTCGAAACCTCAAACACTTGGAAGGAAGAATTATCTACTCACAGGTCGCGTTATGAATCATCAAATTCAACAACAAAACAAACGGATAAACATAGTTGCTGGTTTTGCCAAAGTCACGAACACGGCATTTATCAGTGTGCTAGTTTTAAAAAGTTATCGGTGCAAGATCGCAATAAAATTGTATACGAAAAACAGATGTGCAAGAATTGTTTGACTCATGAAACGTCGATAAAATGTCACAGCAATAAAAGTTGCGGATACTGTGGGAAAAGAGGTCATCATTCCTATCTACACCACATCAATAATAAAAGTACGAGCGCAAAGAGTGAATCAAACAAGGACGACTTGTCAACCTCAGATAAAAATAAAACCATGACGAAAACGGTGTCTAATATGTCTACTATAAACAAAACAAATATACCAAAAACCACGTTACTAGCGACAGCCTTAATAAAAATTCATTCGTCGGATGGGACACCGCACTTACTAAGGGTCCTGTGTGACCAAGGTTCAGAAGCATCATTCTGCACAGAAGAGGTGGCCCAACTGTTGTCGTACCCACGTATTAAAATACATACGGAAGTAATCGGGATTGCTGACGAGAAACCTAAAACATCAAAGAACTCTATCAATGTTACGCTGCAACCAAGATTTCCAAGTGAATATAGGTTACCAGTCACACTTATAATACTACCAAAACTAACTGGCTGTTTACCAGAGAAAAATGTACCAGAACTAAAATCAGATTATTTGCAAAACAAACTGATTGCCGATCCAACTTACTATAAAAAAGGACCAATAAATATAATATTGGGGGCTCAAGAATATAGCAATTTACTGCTAAATGGGCTATACAAGATTCAAGACGGAATAATCGCTCAAAATACCGAGTTTGGGTGGATTTTGTCCGGTATTTGCGGCACCACTACTAACACTAATACAGTGATAAGTATGATGACACCTACTACAGAAGCACAACAATTGAACAAGTTTTGGGAGTTAGAAGAAATTCCTGAAAAATACCAATTATCCAACGAGGATCGGGCATGTGAAAATTATTACCAAAAAACTACTATCAGAAATCCAGATGGAACCTATACAGTAAAACTCCCATTCAAGAATCACAACGTAGATTATGGGAACTCGCGCAAAAAAGCTGTTGCAAGACTAATACAATTAGAACGAAAGTTTGACAAAGATAATGAGTTACAGCAAAAGTACCAAGAGTTTCTCAATGAGTACCTAGAAATGGGCCATATGAGAAAAGTTATTAGTACTGACTATTACCAGGGGAAATATTATATACCACATCAACCAGTAATCAAAGAAGATTCACTAACTACTAAACTACGAGTAGTGTTTGATGCGTCGAGCAAGTCAAATACTTACATAAGCCTAAACGACAATTTGTTTACGGGACCTAGATTACAACAGGATTTACCGGTTATACTATTGCGTTGGCGTAAACACAAAGTAGCATTTATGGCGGATATCGAAAAAATGTATCGATACATAAATGTAAACGAACAAGACTTCAAATATCAAAGAATATTATGGAGAAAGTCTCCGAAACATAAGATCGACGAATACGAGTTAACCACTGTGACGTATGGAACAGCAGCTGCCCCATATTTAGCGATTAAGACGTTGCAACAACTTGCTATTGATGAGAAATCGAACTACCCAATAGCCAGCCAAAGAACTCTTCAGGATTTCTACGTGGACGATATTTTATCAGGAGATAATAATGTTGAGACAGCCAAAATTTTACAAGAAAACTTAATAAACATGCTACGTAAAGGCGGGTTTAAGTTACGAAAATGGTCGTCTAATAGTACTGAATTGTTAGAAAACATACCTAATGAAAGCAAAGACGACAAGGTGATGAAACTACCGCTGGACGAAACTAGAAAATCCTTACGGGTATTATGGTCACCATTAGATGATAGTTTTTGGTTTCAAATTACTATTAATAAAAATGAAAAACCAACAAAACGGTTCATTTTATCGGAAATTGCCAAGATATTTGATCCACTGGGATGGTTAGCACCAGTCGTCATTAATATGAAACTCATGATTCAAGAACTTTGGACAAATGGCACTGAGTGGGATCAGCCCGTAGATGAAGCTATTAGAACAAGATGGATTGAACTACAAAACCAACTTAAGGCAATTGAGAAAATTTCCATTCCAAGATGGTGTTGTTTTTCAAGTAATTCCAAAGTCGAGCTGCATGGGTACAGTGATGCTTCAGAAAAAGCTTACGGTGCAGTAATATATTGTCGGATACACAATAATAACAAATATGACGTAACCCTTTTACAAGCTAAGTCAAAGGTAGCGCCAAAAAAGCAAAAAACTACACTACCGAAACTAGAGTTATGTGCTGCAGAATTATTAACCCAACTGATGGAGAAAGTTATAACTGGACTTGAAATGGAAGTAGCTAATATTTATTGTTGGACTGACTCAATGATTACTCTCGGCTGGATTAAAGGTGAAGCTGAGCGATGGAAAACCTTCGTCGCCAACAGAGTATCCGAAATACAAAGAAAATTACCACAAGCAAAATGGAATTATGTAAAAACAATACAAAATCCAGCAGACCTAATAACAAGAGGTATTGCACCAAATAAATTACAAAACTCGTCTCTGTGGTGGAATGGACCAGAGTGGTTGAAAAGTGATAACATTCCGTGTACAAAAACTATACCAGAGATTTGCGAGGAGATTAAACGATGTTATCATATAACCATTATACCGAAAAACGATATTTGGTTAAGGTTCTCTAGCTTCCAAAGGGTGATACGAGTGCTATCATATTGCTACAAACTCGTGATTATACAAGAATACAAAAAACCGTTAAGTTGTATGGAAATAAGCTTGACAACTAAGAAGATCCTCGTCATATTCCAACGAGAAGTATTTGCTGAGGAGTACAAAACTATTAAAGCCGGACAATCATTAAAGAAAGGGAACAGGTTATCATGTCTTGATCCATTTATTGATGGCGACGGCTTATCACGAGTAGCGACACTTCAAAAATCATCAGGAACAACTCAAAAACGGTCAATCCATACATTAATACCATTGCCAATCGAAACGAGTACGAGGAATAGTAGTAATAATAGTGAATCAATGCATACAGTACAGACAAATACCGTAACAATCCGAAGAAATAATAAAACTAAACACATCAAACGATGTAATACAATATCCAAATGGCTCGCGTTGCTCATGATCATGTTACAAATAATGGGGTCTGTGGAATCGACCACAACGACATACTCCCTAAAAACGATACCACCAGGATTATATGTTGAACGAATCGGCACAGCAAGCATCGATAGAGGAATTTTTAGGATAGAAATAAATTATAAAAAACAACACCTAGAGCAAGAGTTTGTCAAAATGAAAAGAATGACGTCACAATTTAGTCAACTATGTACAAATGCCCAAAAAATAACAAATCCTACATTTTGCAAGCAATTACACAACCATTTGTTAGAAGAAGAAGCAAAGTTCGAGCGGACTAAAGAATATTTGACAGAAGTGAGCCAAACTAGGAAGAAAAGGGGCATATTGGGACAATTACTAACATCTGTCTTCGGGGTGAACGATGAAGCATACCGAGATATAGAGACACTAAATTTAAACCAAAAAAAGTTAATTGAGGCGGCCAACCACCAAACCAAATTTATGATATCAACAATATCACAAGTCAACAAAACTGAAGAAAGAATAGAACAAAAACTAATAGGATTCCAAACTAAATTAAACCAAGTTATAAATTACTTGGAGAGTTACAACAATTGGTTCAGTACAGTCGACCATAACAGTGTAAATATACGTGTTATGCAGACTTACCAATTAGCATATAATTACATGGAAGAAATCATGGATTACTATAACGGACTAGTAGAAATATACTTGACCAAGGCAACAGTTTACAGTGTATTGACACCTAAGAACGTTAGTGACCTGATATCATCAGCAAACAGAAAATTACCATCAAACTTAAGAATCGTTCAACAACAATTACTGGATACCAAGATATCTGAAAACAAAACGCATATAAAAGTCTACTCCTATTTTCCTATACAAGAGATAACTAGATACACGTTAATGTATATTACACCAGTCCCGAAGATAAACTCGGATAAATCTGCCCAAAGTCTAGAAATACATAAAACTTACATAGGGTTAGATTACAACAACGAACTGTATTTTGACTTGAACTATGACGAGTTCAAACGTTGTTTAGAATGGACCAATCATTTTATTTGCTTTCCTGGGGCCGTGAAAAACATGCAATTAAATGAAAATTGCATTGTAAATCAACTATTCAAAAACCAGACACAAAAGAAATGTCCTACAAAAATGTTTAAGTTATCTAATACTATAATATGGAAGCAACTTCACATGCCAAACACTTGGTTATTCATTGTAAGAGATCGGGTTACGACTTCAATCATTTGTGATGGACAAAGAGAAGAAATTGAGCTCCAAAATGTTGGTGTAATACGCATTGCAGATAACTGTGTTATTAAAACAACTAATAACATATTAACTGCCAAACGAATAGTTTCAGTACCGATTGTAACATCATATTCAAAACAAATAGACTTTCCTGTCAATTCGCTCATGCTGTCTAAATCTGTGCTAAACATTTCCAAAGAAGAAGTTATAGAGAACTCAAAGGAAATTTTTCAGCATTTAATTAATAAAGAAAATGCGTTACAAACTGAATTAGATAGTACAGTTTGGAGTCAAATTAGTTCTCACACATACTTGACAAGTACAATTACTGGTGTAATCATGTTGTTAATCTTTTTATTTTTAGTTTACTACGGTCCAACAATACTGCGATGGATTGGAGTCACAAGGCTGCACAAACCCAGAAGAACAACTACCGAGACAGCTGACCACCCATCAAGAGAAGCACCTTCGGTCGCTGCCAACAAAACAGCTACCCAACGAACTATCACAACGGAACCAGTGTACAGCTCACCACATCGACACGAAACAATCGAGTTATACCAACTGGAGTCCAGGTCCTGAGAGGCGCCAGAATGTTCAACCTTGAACATGGTCACTAGCAACAGCAGTGCAGCGTCAGCGACATACATTCGCTCCGAGCACCGGCAACACCAACACACCGTCAGCGCTACGAAGTGACCTACTAGATCTTCGCCTCATCGGCTCAATACACAGACAACACACATGTAAATAGGCATCAATGTGTATTGAGCCCAAAATCTGTATATAATAAGAATAATAACCATAATAAATTAGTCATCAAGTTGGAGCCGAGTTTGATTCATCTTCCGTTACTCCCTCACTGTGGCCAAGACACCCTTAGCCGTAATCAATCCTATGAGTCTGTGGGATTGGCAGTGAAAATCATTTCCTGTGTACATTGCACTTCGTACGCAAACCCTATTCCTACCCAAATTCCGTCTGTTACCGTAGGTCTACTTGTAACAGACTTCCCTCTGGTAAATTGGTATGGTTTGTATGGTAGGTTAGGGAACTAGGGTAATTAGGTTGCTAGGGTATCGCGATTGGGCTAGGTCGGGTCAGTAGAGTCTTAGGTAGTTCAAAGTACCAAGCTCAATTGGTTTGTACGTAGCCACACTGTGCGCATTAGGAATAACGGACGTTACAAGCCTTAACCCCGGTGCGTACAGTTACTGTTAAATGTGTTGGTAAAGAATTATTATCGAAAAAATGTAAGCAGCGGAGAAAAGGAAGCCCCTTTGGTTGTGATGAAAGGCGGTTCCTTAACTTCCAGCTTATTCGAAATTAAAATATATTTTTTTCTACATGGGTCATGGCACATGGGTATTCATAAAACGTCGAAAAACTGGCACAGTTCAGGTTGGTCGTTTCCATGAAACTCCATGGTTACTCTTTTAAAAATACTCGTATTATTCACTAAAACTCTTTGAAGGTTAATTTTTTCTGTACATGAGCTTTATTAACCGACAGAATAAAATTACGATTGTACAACATTGATTGCAATTTTAAATAAACAACATATTTTGAGGTCAATCAACAACCTGTTTCATCGTCGCCTAGCCTCAGTGATGATAGCTGATATATTTTTCAGCCCTAAAAGTTGTACCGCTCACTCCGTTATACGAGTATACGAAGCCTGCAAACACTGATCCAGTAAAGAGCGCAGAGTTACCTTTGTGCCTGTACGGGATGTACCACATAAAGAAGTCAGTAAAAAAAGTTTTTACGGACTTGGAACGCAAAGGGTGAATTTTCAGTCAGTAATAGTCACGGGAGGACTAAGTTGATTTAATACTTCCCCAACAAACAGTGTCTATTCTGTGTGATTAGGAATTGATAGGTTTAACTTTGTTGTAAAATTAGTTGAATTAACAATTTATCAGTATTATCAGCCTGTACTCGTCCATTGCTGGACATAGGTCTCACAATGTACGCCGCTAAGCCTTGAGGCCTTATCATGAGTTTTCAGTTATTCTCACGTAAAGTAAACTGGAACTTTGGCATTTTCAAATTGACTTTCAAGGAAAAAATTAGTTCCTTCTTCGCACACCAGAGGCGCTGTTCCATTTTTCCATACAAGAAACGCTGTAAATACTGGAAAGACGCTGTAAAGTAAAATAGTGAAAACGTGATAAGGGGTACTGTTCTGAGATTTAAAAAAAAATTTGGTGCGTTTTTTTTATAAATTTTGGCGTCACGCTCAAAATATCAATGTATTTGCATAAATAGATTGAGAACTGTTTGGTCCGTCAGTTGGAGTATTGAAAAATAATGGATACGTATTTTTTTTTTAAATCAATGAATTTTAACAAAGATAAAACGCTTTGAAATCAGGGAGTGGGGGCTTGTGACGTCATAATGCCTTTAAAATTATACCGACCGAGTGACATTTTGTGATTCTAAGATGCGTTGTATCTTCGACGTTTTTTGTTTACGTAACAAAAGTAAAAATAGGGGACAAATTTTTTTGATAACCTAACTTCGAGACTAATTAATTTATTAGTAGTTCAAAATAACCTACAAAAACACCTTTTCTTTCGAAATTCGGTGACAAAAAGTCAATGAAATAAAAAATAAAGTCACCGACTTTCGAAAGAAAAGTTATTTTGAACTTTTTTGTGGTTGTTTCGAAGTCGGTTACATTTTTTTTTTTGAAAAAGTTTTTATTCTATCTCTTATAGTTGAGCTGATCTATTGCAGTTCTGCATCAGGTGTTCAAGTTTCTAAGATAAATTATAGCTTATATGTTGCCCAGACATGATAGCTATACAACAAAAAAAAACAATCAAATCCGTCCAGTAGTTCCGAAGATTAGCGTGTATGGAGTAACTTCTCCCGTTTTCCTAACATTTCCCTTCACTGCTCTGCTCCTATTGATTGTAGCGTGATGAAAAGTATACTATAACCAGCGCAGGAGTATGAAAAGTAATTGTACCAAGTTTCGTCAAAATCCGTCGAGTAGTTTTTGTTTCTTTAACGGTTATACAGACAGACAGACAGACAATAATTTTATTAATTGCATTTTTGGCATCAGTATCGATCCTTAATCACCCCCTGATAGTTATTTTGGTAGATATATTTCATTTACAGAATTAACCTCTCTGCAGATTTATTATTGTAGATTCTTTATAGCTTTCTTGTTTATTCCAAATAAATGCCTAGCAATAGGTACCTACACAAATGCTTACTATGCAACATATCGCTCATTTAGTATTTATTCCAAAGCAGCATATGCCCAAATATTAATTTATGAATATTGTACTAATGGCGTAAGCCCATATCACAGGCGTATTGAAATGATACATTACTAATTACATTGTATTGTTAATATGAGAATTTGAAACTTAGTTTCTATGGCGAATTGACAGTAACCGGTGTGAGTAGTGTTAGACATTATTATTAAAATAAATATTCCATGTATTGAGTTTGGAAGGTTTACTTTTTTTTGTTACTACCCAGTAACTGGGTCTTTAATGTCGTTTTAATAACATACAGCAAGGTGTTTGAAAAAGTTATGCTTGATCAGATGCTCAATCATTTTAACATCAATAAAATATTAAACGAGCAGCAGTATGGTTTCACCAAAGGACGTTGTACAACTGACGCCGGTGTTACCTTATTAAAACACATATATGCTGCGTGGGAAGATGCTCAAGATGCCATAGGAATTTTCTGTGATCTCTCGAAGGCATTTGATTGTGTAAATCATGAAACCTTGCTCTTAAAACTTGAGCATTATGGCCTAAGTAAAGCCGCGCTTAATTTAGTGAGATCTTATTTAAATGATAGACAACAACAAGTACAAATAAATGGTGTCACTTCAAAGGGTGTACGGGTAGAAATGGGCGTACCACAAGGCTCCATATTGGGTCCTTTCCTCTTTTTAGTTTATATCAACGATCTACCCCATTTGTTCAAAAATCAACCCGAAATGGTATTGTTTGCTGACGATACTTCTTTGATATTTAAGATAAATAGACGTGCCACACACCTTGACGACGTAAATCTCTTAGCTCCCACGGTTTTTATTTTAATTATTAATTCTTTTATTTCTGAATTGTCTTTTTTTTATTTATTTTACTGTGGACACTTTTAACTTGCTACATCGTTCTCACAAAGTGCACCATCTCAAAATGAATGATGTAACAAAGGATTTGTAATATTTTGGCGATCTAAAAAGAGTGTCCATGGAGTTTCTTGCCCGTTCTTCTCCATAGAGATCTACTTCTTGGAACGGGCATCTACGGTACTTTCACAGTTTTTATGTCTTGTGACTGGGACTGTAGCACCATAACTTTGTAGTGTTTAATTATATTTTAATGTCTTTGACAATTCAAAAGTGCCTGTAACTGGTCTACTTGAATTAAATGCTTTTGATTTGATTTGATTTGATTTGATACCCATATGGGTAAACGTGATGCATTATCAAAATGTATATACATTTTGATAATGCATCACGTTTTAATATTATACTATACGTACCTATTGGGAACAATTGATTTCAAGAAAAATAATTATGTATGAATAAATCAGTTCGATGTCAAATTGTTATTGCTTGAATTTGGCACAATTTTCTAACGATTTTAAACGTAACACGGCGACAACACCTTCGATACGGTGTTCCCATTATCACCAGTTCAAAAGAGATATTCCTCATAATATGTGTGTAGTATCAAGGTATTATTTGCCCGAGGCTGTGAACATGGCTTTAAGAAAATGGCCGACATGCGACCCAAAGGGGTTTCTTAATTATCTTGTTTGTGAAACTACGATGCTGCAAGCTCATTAGAGACACTTTGTGTCATAACGACAAGTTTTCCTATAAAGCAGCGATATATTTATTTTATAAAAGAATGCTATCGTTTTCTCGACGAAAGTTTTCTCATTAGCTACGTAAATTCTTTTCATTTACTTTGTTACACGTTTATGTGCAAGCTTTTATTTAGTTATGTGAATTAGTATGATACGCATGAGCATTTTCTGTCGTTGAATTTTACCAAATATGAACATCTTCAACGATTTAAATAAATTGGCGTTAAAAACTGTAGGATAGCTTTGTTGCAAATTAATCAATTAAACCATGGTTTAAAAGGGGCTACTTGCAAACTTCATATTTTACAAATATAGATTATCACACCAATAAATTAACATCGTGCGAATCGCCTACAGAAAATAATAGTTCCGTAGTTAGGAATCATACAATAACCTAAAATAATAGTTCAGGCAATCCGAATCTGAATGTCTGAGCAAAAACCCTGAATCTTGATCTTTGCCCGTTTCACAGCTAGGCAGGAGATACACGGCTTGTGGCTTATGGATTTGTCCTTACGCCAATACTATGTACGGAAAGATCATATGATGCGGGGCCAAGACAAACTGTTTTGTATAGCTTGCTGTGTAGCCGTGTGTACTGTCATGGCAAGTGACAAATAAAAACCCAACAAAGTTCAAGAGCGTGCGCGTGAAATATCAATTTGAACTTCTCAAAGTTTAATTTAACTATGTTCGAAATAACTTAAAGTAGCAATTAGAACTTTAAGAGAAAATCATTTTTTTATATTACTACGTGTTTATTTGTTAGATCTCTAGATTATACTCTTGCTATATGATGAGCTGGCAACTTTGATTCAGGCATACGGATTGCAAATGTACTGATTATTATTTTATACAGGGTGAATTTTTCAACTGGTCTTGAATGTCTATATCCGCCGAAACTATGAGGAATATCAAAAAACGTTAAAAGGAGTCTCGAGGCCGATTTTGACGAAAACTCAAACTGCATCATTGGATTTTAGAAAAATCAATATTCCTGGCCAGGAATCGAACTCGCTGATTTCGGAAAAAAATCATACCTTGTATTATTACACCATTCGATAGTGTTGCTAATGAGGATAAAATTCTGGGAAGTAATCATACAGCAAATTTAAAGAAAACGCAAACCTAATTTAAAAAAAAAACCGGCCAAGTGCGATTCGGACTCGGGCATAAACGGTTCCGTAGCAGCAAGTAACATAATTTATTAAGGTTCATGTAGTTGGTTGTAACTTTGAAAGATAAATTGCGGTTTACGATTAATGACGTATTAAAAAAAACTAATAACTTGATCTCGTTCAAACCAATTTTCACTTGAAGTTTGCATAGTAATGTACATCATAATATATTTTTTTTTAGTTTCATCATCCTCTTATTTTAGAAGTTACAGGGGGGGGGACCAACATTTTACCACTTTGGAAGTGTCTCTCGCGGAAACTGTTCAGTTTAGAAAAAAATCTAGTAGTAACCTCAACATCATTTTTAAAGACCTATCCATAGATACCTCACAAGTACGGGTTCGGTGAAAAAAAATTTTGAGGTTCATATGTAAGTACGGGAGCAACCTCCAAAATTAGTTTTATTTTTGTGTAAAATCCTAATGCGGTTCACATAATACATCTAGTTACCAAGTTTCAACAGGATAGCTCTTATACTTTCGAAGAAAAGAGGCTGTGACATACGGACGGACAGACAGACAGACATGATGAATCTATAAGGGTTCCGTTTTTTGCCATTTGGCTACGGAACTCTAAAAACTGATTGAATCTTCAAGGCAATGACTGATTTCGAAACATAAGTTAACGGTACATAGTAACTTTGAAATAATGTATTTTTTGTTCAACTCAATAATTTCGTATTGCTGAACACAGTGGGATAGTTGAGACGTCAAATCCAGTGAAACATTGAAAACAAAGAAATTTTATAATTTCGAATAAATTATGATTATGGTAGAAGTAAAGTAACATAGAAAAATATCAATTTCTATAATTGAATATAAAACCTTGTGTGTGATTATTCCAAAGTACATAACCAAGCCATTTTACTCCAAAAGGATCTGTTTTCCTCATCTAATTGTCTCCCTTCATCTCTTGTACTTATATTTATTTCTCTCCTTCTTTCTCCAAGCGTTGAAGTTTGACTGTTGTTTGGGATTCATTTATTTAAACTAGTTTTAACCCCTCTGCTTGGCAACAAAAGTATCAGTAGCAAATATTAAAAGCCATGGCAATGCCGTAAAACAAAGTATTTTTCATGTAACCAACGCTTTTTATTACAATAATGGAAAATGCTTGCGAAATTCTTGGAAAAACTTCGGCAAAACTTCGCAATAAGGTTACCAACGTTAAAAATAAGGAAAATAAAAGAGCTTTTTTTGTGGTTATTCAAGCACTTTGTAGTTTCATCATCACCTGTTGAATATAGTAAAAAACGCTATCTTCTGTTCATTGTTAATCGTGAGTTTCTTTAGATAAAGCGATGATTTTGTAAATGAAACTAGTTGTGAGGAGATATGACAAAAAAATAATCGTTCAAATTGTTGAAAATATTTAAAGAATTCCGAACATGCCGTTTAAAAGGCTATACAGCCATGTTAATGCCATTAATTTACAGTTAAAAAGTTTTTAAATGAAAATGTTTCACAGTGATGCCGCAATTTTCCAACTGGTTCCCAGCATAAATATATTGTCAAATATTCAATTAATTAACCCATTACAGGTTCTTCACTTATCGCACACTCGGTTTTAGTTAATTTTAGTCCAAATGCCAAAAAACTAAAAAAACATAAAGAGAAAAAATAACGTGTAGGAGTAACTGTCACATCCACGCAAATAGCATTTAAAGCCTTTTACTTTGGTCTACAGTTTACATTGCGGGATTATCCCGGGAATTCCAAACAGAGAGTACAAACCGATCCCGGATTCCCGAGTAGGAATGCAGATAGGGACATAAAAGAGGACTTGATTGCGTAATTGTTTGCCTCCCCCTCCTCCCTAAAAAGAGGTAGGTAATCGAATTCGCGTTATTTAAAGTGAATCTTTCAAATTGTTCGCTGAGTAATTTTGTTTTCCCGATTTGCTTATTTCAATTTCCAATGTGGGTGGAGTTTGTTCCACTTCGTCCACCCGATGATTAAGACCGTGTAAATTAAAATGTTTCCCAGTTTTTCGTTAATTTCCGCTATTGTGTCGGTACGTTGACACCTTTTCATAGGAATTAATTGGAAAGTTGGCAGGTATTGTGTTTACAAGCAACATAGGTAAGTTATTCGCAAATAAATCGAGTAATTTACACCGGTTTGTTTCCCTAAAAGGGATAAAATGAAGGTCCTACAAATAAATATATTTAAATCTTTTTAACAAAAAAAGTCAGTAACGACTATCTCTATATTTGACAGGGAGAAATATTCTCCTTCACATTAAGTGCATCTTCAACGCTTCAATCTGAGACCCCATTGATCACTGCAAGTCGAAATATTATTTCAATACCAAGGGGTATTGACAGACATCAATTTGAAACACTCGAGGCAAGATGTGGCCTGAATTGAACCTACGTCAGCGTTATTGCTGTCGAATGTGCCCCTAAAATGCCCGGAATACTCCTCATGTAGTGTCTGGCCTCGAACGAGGCCGGGACAGGCCTCATTTAAGGACCTCAGCTTCGCTATGTTAATGTTGAGAGATATTTGCGGGTTAACTTGAAATGTTTTAGATATTCCTGATTCTGATTGAAGTGTTTTGATTATTTATTCTGTCTTCTGATGTGGATATTTATCATTATTTGGTTAGGTTAGGTTAAACTAATAATCTGAAGATGTCCCTAGTAAAATCCCAGTAGGTAATTTACCAAATGTACCTAAACACAAAACTACTCAGAATGTATTCGCGAAACAGTAGAGGCATGATTGACGTAACGGAGCGAAACGGAACGGGACGACATTGATACGATCAAGAAATGAAAGGACAAATTTAACATTGTGAAGAAGTTGAATGTAGGAATTGCGTGAATCACTGCAGTCTGAGTTATTTCATTTGATTGGCATGTGCGGCTCTAATTATTTAGTTACGAGCTCCTCACAAATTGGGAAAATACCTTGATGTGTAAGGTATATTGGGATGGGACCAATGACCGAATTTAACTGAGTCTTCAAAGATCATATTAGATCAGATCAGAAGAATCAGAAACAGCCGTCAAAAATAAAGCAACGATTTTTGGATTGAGGTACAATATTAATTTCCAGAACTGAATTAATATTTTTCTTGACTAAAAGGAAATCATCATCTGCTTAACCTTTTATCAAATATTATTAATAAATAAATATTGGGGTTGTCTTAGTTTAATTGAATGTAATAAAACGTCACTTTTTTTTGTATACGAGTAGTAGATAACTTCTATTACACCCGGTATATAACTACGTAGCATAACGATGACTATAAAAATAGTTAGTAGGTTTCAAGTAGGGATCCATCGATACGCCTTTTCGCCGATACGATACCGTTACCGATACGCTTATTGTGAATTAAAAAATTAAGATAAAATATATAAATTAAAAATCAGATTACTTTTATTAATATGAAAAGTAGTGACATACGTTGATATTAAATAATTATACATTTTAGTAATTAAAATTAACATTTATAAGATTTTTGTTTAAAAAACAAAACAATCTTAATTTTTTCGGGGAAAGGCGATTTTTCGCAAGTCTAGGTAGCAAAGGTTTCCCCGGGCATAGTTCGTGCCTCGTTTGCAAGGAAATAGACGAGACAAAGCGCTCGTTTACACTACATTTTTAAATTAAAAAGTATCGTTGAATCGGTCATTAAATATCGTCGATACCGATATATCGGCTAACCCGAAGTATCGTCGATATATCGGTATCGGATGCATCGCTAGTTTCAAGTTTTAGGTAAGTACGTTTCGTTTCATCTATCTATAATAATAAAATGAATTGCTGAATGTGTTGCTAAGCACAAATCTCGAGAGCAGGTGAACCGACTTTGCTAATTCTTTTTATACTTAATATTCCTTGAAGTATCCTCGATACTTCTTACGGAGAGAACAATTTAAAAATGCCTGAAAGTGTCTAAAAACAACACTTTTCTCTATTTCCATACAAATGATTCGTATTAATACTTAAAAATCAATTTGAACTTTAATACCATAACATGAAGTTATGTAAAGTGTTAGTGGAAGGGTTCCCCATTAACAAAATGATCCGCCATTTAATGAATTCATTTGTTACAAAAAATGTAATAATTGAAGAACCGCTCGACCGATTTTGTCCCAACTTCACATAAACCGTTTACTAAATAGTCCGAACAAAGCCTAAACATTTGGTTTGGATAGGTGAGCCCGTTCTTGAGTTATAAAATTACAACGAAAAGTGGCATTGAATTTATATATTAGATGTACGCGAATGCTCGTCAGTCAGGGCAGGTGAGCATTACCTACATTACAATACTACCAGTATTGTAATGTAGGTAATGCTCAAAGTCGAATCTATAATGTTACATTACATAATGAGCATTACATTACAATACTACCTCCTTGACTGACGAGCATCTCCGTACAGTTAGTAGTATAGATTTGATAATAATAAGGTGCGCATTGTGATGCTCGATTGTCTTTCGTCACTGATGAAATGTTCGAATCTGTAACGTTACATTACAGGTGAATGCTCGCGATGTGGGAGCGCCTTAAGATTAAAAACAAAATCAATAATAGGGCTTCTCGATTTCAACCATCATTGTAGTCCAATCAAGAACAGAAAACTCGATGAATAATACCAGAATTTCGTCTGTTACTAAAAAATATGCTTCCGTTGTTAAAAATACAAGCGTGGAGTTCCACATGGATTGAAGCAGCGTACGTTTGGCCCCGTTCCGTCCGCATTCGTGCAATAAACTCTAACCCAGTCAGCTGTCGTATTTTTAGATCCGAATGTAGCCCGAAATCAGACCGGGATATACGAGGGCTGGATGCGGCAATTTAGGGAGTACGGATTCCTAACGGTTTTAAACGATGGTACTCGGGTCTTGTCAGCACGTGTCAGGAAATCAACGGCTGACTGTTCAATGTGCTAAAATCGTTGTAAATTCTAGACAGATTTAGGTTGACGTTTACATACACGCAAAGAACAATATGCCTCTTATTATGTCAGCTGTAGCCAACATTCATAATTTAATTTAAGCAGTATGGACTATCTCCTTGAGATTTTTGATTATTTAAAAAAAAAAGTAAGAACTCTTCAGTATTTCACGTTATTGCACTATCAAGATTATTTGGTAATAACAAGCTAAAATTATAAATACTAGAAAACGTTGTCATCGTTCTAGATAAACTTGCCAAAAGTCAATGTCAGCCGAAATTGTTAACGTAATTTGAACTTAATTCACCGTTTCGGACATAAAAACAGTAAACAATTGTTTGTTTTTTGCGCACAGTCTGTCGCAAAGGATATCCTCTAGTTTATATTTGACAATATCGTAGTAGAGGTCAACTGAAGAGCGTCAAAGATTGTTATGTCATGTCATTGTTTTAGGCAAGCATTCGATAAGCTACCGAAGACCAACGTCTTGGCAGTCTAAAGTAGACGTCACATCATGGTCACTGGTCAGTCCTCGTGCTAATCTTCCTGCCTGGGTATTTTTACCCAGCATAAGTTTTCCTAATACATCATAGTACTTACCTTCTCCTACAGATGACAACACGAAAATATTGTAACCAACGAATGTTTAGTTCTCAAAAATGCCTTCTCCAATCTCTTAGTTTTTTCTTTTAGTAACTTCGGGTTATATAAATTCTCAAGTGCATTAGATTACTTTACCCTTGACAGATATCGTAGATGGGTTTCGGATGGTAGGTACAGCTGCTGGGCTTGTTTCATAAACACATGTAAATCTGATAGTAACTAATACATGTGGTTATTTTGCCTTCGTTTAAACGTTGCCTGTCTTTTTTAATGATCAGTAAAAGAAAAATTCTGGTGCGATCTTACCGCTTTGAGCGGCGACTTAGTGCTGGGGGACGGCGAGTGGCAAACGTTTGACGCACGCCACGAGCGCCGCCCCGTGGCGAATTCGCTTACAAAGTAACTAACTGATGTCTTATTCGCGCCGCTCTTAGCTTCACTCAGTCACCAGTCAGGACCAGAGTCCTGAACTGGCTGTATAACCTATGTATAGGCGTAGGCAGCAAAATTGCAAAAAAAAAAAACATTCCATAAAGCAATTCTTTCAGTATCTTGTAATCGTGGAATCTACAGTAATTTGAGTGAATCGTTCACAAGATTCTGATTATAATGTATCAGGTAAATCAACCAAACCTCAAAACATTTTAATACAGGAAAATCGTTAAACAATAAATAATTACATTATCAAGCTGTACTTACTGCAGTTTGGCAGAAAAGATGTGTTCAAATACATATATATGTTACACGTTTCTGAATAAATAATTATTTAATAAAAAAAAAGCCATGAGAAAGATTTACCTTTAGACTTTCACTGAGTTTTATGATTTTTAAGATTCGGATATTTGTATTCGAGAATTGGTTAAGAGACATCGATATACTTATAAATAAAGTTACAGATAAAGATCGGGATCAAGATTGCTGCTGAGATAGATATGTTATTTCCAGCGGTAATGAATGTGCGTATACATATAACTGACTTAATGTCACAGATAGATTCAGCCACAGAAATGAAGGAAACGTCAAATTATTACTGAACTGAAAAATGATGTCTCCTGTTGATCCTGGTCCTGATAATCTTGTAAAAATACAAAATGCTTTGCAAGCTAAACATTTTTTTAAACCGTACAGAATTAAAAAAAATTCAGAATTAAAAAAAAATGTTTAGCTTTGCAAGCTAAACATTTTTTTAAACCGTTCAGAATTTCACCGAAATTAAATCAAGCAAACTATTTAACCAGTGCTCAATTAAATCAGAATCAAAGCGAGACTCCCTCAACAAACTAACTCAAAGAGTATGCAAACGTCTACAATTGCAGTTCACTTATCGTGACTAAGAACGTCGTTAACCTATTTCTCCCGACTCTTGGACTAGCTACGATTACACAAAGTGACGTTTGTGTAGTATAAGAGCTGTTCTGTGTTAAAGAGGTTTTTGAAGGGATAACATTTTCTTTGACTAACGGCTAGTTGTTTGATCATTTATAAAGGTATTTGTAAAAAATGTCTAAAATGTGTAGGATTTTAACTAATTGCTAGCTTAACTACTGATTAAATAACTCAAAAAGATTCTTAGAGAGATATTTTTTTAATTACGCTTGTTTTAATATTATTTTAGTTTTAAGATTAGTGTAATTTTAAGTAACATATAATGTAAATGAATTTGTTGTAGGTAAACGTAGTTTTTGTAAATAAAATACCTAGGTACTTTTTGTGTCTATAATAATAACTCGTATTATGTTGCCACATAATACGAGTAATTATGCTTTTGATTTGGTTTGCAGTGTTTTATCATTATTTATATGAAAACTAAATATTATGTTTCCTGAAAAATACGCCCTATAAAATCACTAAAAACTTTACAGCGTTTTTCTCAGTTACCCTCGCCAACTAATGGGCGAACTTCAGAGGCTTAAATATCACAAAGTAATTTAATACAGACTCCGACACTGACGTCAGGAACAAGTCCTGGGACCAGCACAGTTTGTACTACCAAGTATGATTAATTATGAACTTAGAAGAGAAAAATGGAACTCGAACCGTCTAGCTTGGACACAGACTTTTTTCTTTGTAAACAAAGAAGCTGAAGAAGAAATCACTAAGTTTATTCATGCTTCTAAATTAATATTGTTGTTTCTGGTTTGTTTTATATTTTTCATGATACGAGTAATAATTATTCATACTCGTAATCGTTATTTTATTTAGAGTCGTCAAGCAAAATTCCTTGAAAATATTCACTTAAGCTAATGAATTACTTACCGATATTTACGCTAATCCTGATTCTAAGATTTTTTGTAGTAAAACGAAATGCTTTGAAACCAGAAAGCATAAAAATTGTTTAGACATGTGGAACTCTGAGATTCTTTTACATACCTACTCGTATATGGTGATACGAGTATAATATAAAATAATAAAAACAGTAACGGCTCATTTCGCTTCTTCACTAGAAATGCAGTCGCATTTACTAATAAATAGGCATTTAAAGCCCACAGTATAGATATTTAAGATGCTTGTAATAAGTACAGAGATTCCACTAATTTTTTTCACCCATCGCGCCGAATCTAAACATTTCGCACCATTTTCCATTTAACAGTCACGTTTCTTTAAGCTCTCGCCATCTCTCCGCGGCACGCGTGGCGCGAATTCAGCCGTGATAGAATCGCTTCAAAGGTTCCAAAGCGGGTTTCAGCATAGAGACCAGTGTTTTCTCGAAAATGATGGGCTTACGATCATACTTTCAGAGTAACTAGTCAACTTTAAACTTTGAAATTCCGACACAAAGACATTAAGTATAAGTGATGTTTCGTGTCAATGCAAACAGGGCAATTTTCAAAATTTACCTTACAAATACTTGAATTTAATAATTATGTAGTTATATTATAATACAATTATAATAATATGTATATAAAAACTTTATTGTAATATTTGTAATAAGACAAAGCACAAGAATTAAAACGGAAAAACATTCAAAGGGCGTCAAAAAATGCTAGGAACGCTGGAGGTATTGCTCCGTTGTAAGGCAATGCTGATGTATGGCGATGCCATATAACCTTGGTCAGCTCTCTGGTCAAGTCAAGAGTCGGATTATCGCCTGGCGATATCTTCAAAAAACATATAAATAAAGACTCCTCCGATACACACAGTTTCCAGGCTCTCATCCCACACTCTAATCAGAAGTTTGTGGAAATAATCTATTTCAAGACATCCAGAAAAATAATATTATGACTTTTACCAATAATTAGTGAGTAACGCGATAGATGGCAACTCCTCCCCTTCTCACGATGAGGATTAAGACACAATAGACGCATCATTTTACGACGCCTGATATTATGTGTATGTGTATAGTTAGACTCAAGTATCGGACACCGAGTTAATTGCATGAAGTTAAGGAGGACACTTTGATGGGAGAAATGAAGGGATGCAATTTGACAATGTGATACGATTTGACAAAGTGATGGTACATTTTAGTGTAAGTGCTTAGAATATATTTTTGTTTCAGTATGAGGAAATGTGTGTTAGGTACTTCAATATTTAAGGCCTACATCATGGCTGTCGCTTTTAAAGCATTTAGTCTGGAATTCTTCAGTAATTTTCGACGTAAGTTTTGGGGACTACTTTCAGTGTTGACACTTTTACACACAGCTTTCACAAAAATCTCTAAAGCAACTGAAAACTTGGTGAAATGTTTTGTAATTTCGTTCTAAAATATGATACCTGGTTGTCAGAGTAACAATAATGCAGTAGAATATCAGTTTTATATTAAAACGAGAACCGATTATCTGACCTCAATCCCAATTACTGGAGCAATATCGAATGATATTTTATCCATAGATAAACGTAGCTACCGGCCATGTATAGTGATGAAAGGAGTGTTAGTTTTCCGTTTCTGTATAATGTTTTAATCACACTATACGCCAATAGTTTCAAATACATCCCATCCCATGTCTCAAAGTCAAGGACATAGTGGTGCCGCGTCGTAAAAGTTGCTGAATTCCCAGTAACAGAGAAAGTCCCAGCTATGGGAATATTGTTGTCTGGTTAATTAGTGTATTTTATTCTGTAATTAATAAGACTAAAGTATTTTTTTGAACGAACTAAAATTCAGGTTGTCTGAAGGTGTGACGAGAATGATAAAGCGCTGCTGGCTTTTTACTGAATTGACGGAAAAATGTGGAAGTTAGCAACACCAAACAAAATAAATGAATTATCTCTCATACGCAATTTTAAATTGTATAAACAGATCTGAATAATACTCGTAAAAGAGGTTTTTGTTTCTTAGTTAGCAAATAATTATTATTTTCATAATGGTAATTAACATGTTTCAACGAATTTAATAAATACATTTTACTGTTGAAATCATGGTATTCAGAAAATGAATAAATGCAAGTCAAACTATTTATACATTTATTTGAAAGTAAATAAATCGTCTTACTCTTTAGCTATACCAAGTAGATCGATATGGCTATTTATTCTAGGCGTCAAAACTAGGGCAAAATGTTAGCCGAGACGTGACCAATCATTTCCTTGATATTATTATTATCGGGCCACATCGCAAACTCGGGTAAACGAACGTTCTCTTCATACAACGTTAATAATATACAATAATTAGGACCAAGTTTATTTGTTATGTGTTTTTTTCAGCACGTGCTTAGAATCCAGGTGAACAAAGTGGAATAAATGTTACGAACGTGGAACCCTGACGAACTCTCTTCTGTAATAATAACTGATGATAAAATGTCCTCTGTCCAGTCAAAATCAAAATCAAATATTTTTATTTCACATAGGCCCATGAGGTCACTTATAAAACGTCGACAACAGGTGCTCGGTTCGGTTTGGTCGATTCCATGGAGAAGAACCGGCAAGAAACTCCATGGTAGTGTCCTAAGAGACTCCGTAATATATCCGTACCAGTTTGTCTCCTGTTATCAACTCAATCTATCGTAGTCCACTGCTGGACATAGTCTTCCCAAGCTGCGCCACATCACTCTGCCATACCACCTTTCCGCCTCCAGTCTATCCCAGTCACTTTCTTAAGGTGTCCGGTCCATCTGCTAAGGGCGTCCCACCCTACGCTTGCCGAAACGCGGTCTCCACACCTAGACTTGGCTGCTCCACCAGCAATCAACAAATATGGCCGTCCTTCGACAAACATAATCAGCCCACTATTACTTCAGATTGCTTACTCTGCAAGTTATGTTGTTAAATAATGAAAAGTTATTACGAGCATAAAACTTTATAATTTAGAAACACATTTATTTAGTAAATAGTCTCAAACGGTTACCAAATAAAACTAAATTTTTACGTCGACAAATGCAATGTTGGCCTTGACGCGTTCTTAAGTGGGTGACGATTAGTGGTTAGGGTGTTAACACACTGGCCGACTAATCGCAGCGACAGGCAAGTTTGAAATGTTTACCCGGTCGCTCTCGGTCGTCTGCTCAAGTGTATAATATGTCAAGTGGGTGTTATGATAAACATCTCTTACATCAGATATAAGATAATTATTAGATAACTCACTACTCCAACACATGTCCATCTACATAAACATGAACGGTATACTCTGCGTTTAACTTATGCTGTGCTCTTGTCCTTGAAGAAATTTTGTATTTAATATTTTTTTTTTTTATTATGTCTCATTAGTTCAGGTGATAACTTATTCAGTTATGGAGTACGTTACCAAAATACAGATTTACATACTTAGACAAAAAGATGTTCGTTTGACCTTATTATGCAGATAAAAGCTGTCATCAAAAAACAGCGAGTCGTTGCGACAGATGTTGTCGCAGACATTTTTTCTGCCGTCGAGTGCAGCGTCGACCTTGCGACGCTAAGTGGGTGGCGATGAATTTAGGAAGACGGCATACTGGCTTAAAGTGGTTCCGACAGTTGGTAAACATTCTCACTAGTTTGAAATGATAATGACAGATTTTTTGTTTTTGTTTATTTTCTTACGAATGAATGATCTGTTTGGTTATAAAATTAGTTCAAAAGACGATTAGCTTTTGACACTTTACTGCGTGAAGGTCGAAAACTGTCCCACGGCGTCGTCCTAAGTATCCTATGTCCATTAATCTTTAGCTTTAATCATTTTTCAAAATTATAATTTCTATGTAATGGACAGATAGGTTCAAAATAATTGAAATTAGTATAATTTTGTCTTGATTATAATTAAACAGAAACACCAAAAATATGATCAATCATATTACACTGACGTAATTTAATTCGAGCCTCAAACTCTTTATATGCTCGTCGGTAATTTGAGCCCGCTTTCGGATCAAACAGATGTTGCTTATGTTGTATATTTGTATTAGTAGCGATGATGTTGATGATAGATTTATATCGGCTTCTTGTTCAATCTCTCCCAAAACATCTAAAGTTGTAAAAATAAAAACTCTTTCCAAATAGAAAATTAAAAAAAAAAACTAAACTAGCAGAAAGTGACAAAACACAAAGACTAAATAAAAACGGAAATAGTTTCTGTCTTTTTTTCTTCTTGTTTCTATTGCAGTTTTGAGGAGCTTGAACCCCTAAAATTTTATAGAAATTCAGCGATATTTAAGGCCCTTTAAGCATGCTCTGTTAGCAGCGCATGTGAATTGCGCAAATATTTTCGTCCTGACTCTTTGACTGGCGAGTGTAACCTATGATTAGTGAGGGCTATCTCACCAAATACTTTTACAATCTATTAAAATATTTACATTTCTTTATCTTTAAATAGTGTATACCATGAATAATAATTGAACGCGATCAGTACATTTAAATTGCGTTATAAGAATTACTTTTTCTTTCATCGTTAATATTCCACATGTCATTGGTGACATTGACACGACACCTCTTGAACTGAGTATGAAAGTGCTGTACGCTTTTTTTGGCGTTAAGTTTTTCATTCGTATGTTTAACGATCCATTTAGTTAAAACACCTTAAATAGATAATATTGACAATAACAATAATTTAATACAAGTGAAGAATCTCAAGAAAATAGACATGGTTAAATATTATCTTTACCAACAATCTTTTAAAATTAAATTAATCACAGAATGTTGAATACTAAATACTTATGTTTTTCATTGAGAGATATGTAAATCAACAACTTATCGTAGGTAGTCAATTCATTTACATAGGCTCTTGAGTATGACTTGAGTATTACAATAATTAAATAGAATTTTGTAATGTTGTAAGAGTCCTGTCTATTTATAAAATTACGAAATTCCAATAAAATTGCCATAATATATTATAATTTGTTTTTATTTTCTATATGTATATATTATATAGAAAAAAATAATATAATATTACATAATTATATATTTTTTTTTTACTTTCTTACCCTAAAAGTTACTTTGAATCAAGATGAGTACGATGTTTCTCCTTCGACAACTCTGAGAAGAAACATTAATACAAGCTCCAAGTAAAACTACCAACTTATACTGCTGGCAACCCTATAGGGTTCACGCCGCCATATTGCGTGAGTCACCGACAGAAATACACGATAACAACGCGTCCTTATGATTGGGTGCGTTTAGTTTCGTTTCTCTGTTTATTTTCAACACTCAGAATGTTAAGTAGCACCTCTTAACAAAATGGTGCTTTAATGTGGAGTAAATTTAAATTAAGAAGAAAGTAGAGTTTTTTAAACTTAAAAAATACTTGACAAATACTCCTGCGCAAGTTAACAAACTTGCATATACACACACAGGTCACGAGTGTCACGACAGACGATTTTTTCTGTGATTGTTGCTGCAAAAATCGTGTGTTCGATATAAATATGGTTTTAAAGTCTGAATTGTCAATTTTTTTTTCAAATACTTCGCCTGCTAAAACACGTCAGTGACAAAAATGAATTAAAAAAACGAAGCCACTGAAAAATAATTTATTTTTTACTTCCGAAAGATAAGTTATTTTACACTTCGGTGGAGTTTTTTGAAGGCGGGTTAAAATACAGCTGCGGAACTACGCGACCGTTCTTAAACTCGACCCTTAACTTGAAATACTGAGCTTATTTCAACTAGACTAAACCAAGCACAATGAAATAAGATATCTATATAAAACCATGAGCCAGCACGAAATCTGCGGAAGGCAGAATCGACAGTAACTTGACAGATAAATTAATTACCCTGTTCAGTATGAAAGGCCAGCATTCGTATTTATAAACGCAAGTTATATTATGCTTTTACAAATAAACACTCTTTGAAAGCAATTCTAAAGCGATTATAAGATGATCTATCGTAAAAAGACTCATAATCACAATTATGAATGCTTTGAAGCTGAAGGAAAAATTCGATTATGAAACTGCGAATGAATTCCTGTGGCTGGGTTGCTTAGAGATTCTGATGTACTGAATCAGATGGTGGCATGTTTGCAGCAATTTTGGTCAAGCTGGTTTGTTCGCTATGTATTCCTTCACCGTTTTAAGAGCAGTGGTGATGAAATAAATTAAACGAGAAAGAGTTTAGCTGAGTTCGAATCCACGACTCATAGATCAGGACCTTTGACAAAAGACCACCACCACTTTTCGACACCTGTGAATCTGCTCTGTTCATTTCACTGTGGTATATTGCTCATATGAATGGACAAAATGTGACAAAAATTCTTTTTCTCACGGTATCTGGGTTTTATCCCGGTCTGTCCCAGTCCATCTTTTTACCGTCATCAGTCCATCTAGCTGGAGGCTGTAAATTCCGGCGTTCCGGTGCGCGGTCTGCACTCTACGTGGCTTACCGTGGCGTCTTAATGCGTGAGTGGTTCCGCTGTGTGAACGAGATGGCGCTAGACGACTTGTATAGCTCTGTCCCTTTCTCACAGACTAAATACTCACGCTTTAAGAGGTAGGCCATCAGGACTCGTCTGCTCCACCGGCCATGGTTCATCAGCATTTTTTTTCATAAATATGAGTAAAATAATGCATGAAGAGGCTTCTAGTAAAATAATAATTACAATAATTTCGTAGGTTTTCTTACAACATTTTTCTCTAATAAATACTGAAATATTCCTCAAGTACTTAGCTATTAAAAAGATGATCTCTCATTAGCCAAGTTCTTATAAACAGTGTTAATGAGTCACACCGACATATTAATTACAGAGTAAACAAACCGAGTGTATGGTTTATAATTATCTATGGCACGAGCTATTTATACTAGCATGTAGCGCGGCCGTGACTCATCATCAGCGGCCTGATAGTATCTTCAATGAAAATGTAGTTACTGACGTCATTGCTTTGATTAACGAAGAGTAACATACCTACTTATGATAGTTCTTTTATGCACATTTTAGAGTCTATGCTCACCACTTTTTTAACCCTTAAATGCATAGTGTATCGTTTTTGCAACATACCCTATATTATTTCATTAAAAATAAAATAAATGAAATATGTTATTAAATTATAAATATATTAATTATTTAGAGTATTTACTGTCAATAAGCATTTTTTTTTTTTTATTTATAATATGGACAGTGATGTTTTGGCTAAGACCTCTTTGGTTTTGGGAACCCAACTTTTTTTGGAAAATTAATAAAAAATAGTTTTAATCGCAATTTTGTAATTCCAAAATATGAAACAGAATTGTTATAAAATACACTAACATAAGCCGAAAAAATATTTTTTAAATATAAAAATAAATAGAAAATATTGGAGGGGGTAATTTTCCAAATTTTTTGCTTATTTACTCATTTTTAAGAGAAATTTAAGCAAAAATTATTTTTTTAAATTTTTTCAGCAATGTTGTAATCATGTTTTATTGAATAACTTTTGAATAAAATACAAAAAATCATGCATTTTTTGGGTTAAACGCGCCGGTGCAGTGCGTTTTAGAAACGCGCGTCGACGGCGCGTTTTCATCAGAGCAGTTTGTTGTCGTTTGTTTTAGGCTGCGTCTGACTTGCGTGCGTATCGCGTCTGTATTGCGTCAAGCGCGCTGCACCGGCGCGTTTATAAAACGTGGTGTGCCTAGGCTCTTAGAATTTAGAAGCAAAATAAATGCGACCCGGACTGTCACACTGAGGGTACCCCATTACCGGTACACCATTATTTGTAAAAACATAAAAAAACATGTCTATTGTATTTTATAGCCGCAACAGAAATACATCATCTGTGAAAATTTCAACAGTCTAACTATCACGGTTCATCTAACAGGCTGATGACAGGCAAACAGACAAACGGAGAGCGGAGTCGTAATAATACATAATTACGGAACCCTATTAATACTGAAAATAGCAACAAAGTGCAAATAATGCGTCTAGGTGTCTTCCAGTTTGTGTTAATATAGTCTTATTGCACTTACGTAATAAATTTTCAATCATAAATGTTAAAACCCCTTCTACACGGTCAGACCTGACCGCCTGACAGAGGTGACCTTGGTCCGGTGTGCGACCAAATATGGGCGGAGTCAGTCGGGAGCGCAGCCGTCCCGACAGGCTGCGTCCGCGGTGGGACCCGACCGTCAGCCGACAGCGTTCCAGACGGTGGGGTACTGTTGACACGACCAAGTTCACCTCTGTCAGGCGGTCAGGTCTGACCGTGTAGAAGGGGTTTGCCTGTTATACCGAAGGTTTAGACAGAAGTGTACCTACTGGTTCACTCTTATTTAGATAAGTGACATTTAATAGGGGGTAGGCTCACCCCCTGACGTCAACAGGGCACAAATATACGCTCCGTGATTGCTCCTGAAAAACTCTTGAAGGAAAAATCCAATATCATTTTGCTCAACATTCGCGGGAATTTGACCCTGTAACGTAAAGGACTATTGGAGGACACCGTGGATTTTAGTCTGTATGAGTCTGACAGTCCCTCCCGCCCTGCCCTGGGAGGACTCATTAAACGATTTTACCACGATAAAAAAAGCCTATGACACTTGTGTGCTAAAATACAATAAGTAATCCTTTTTATTTTATGAAGTTTTATATTTTTGTATCAAGTTTTGAAACCTAGTATGTGTGTGAAACCATTTTTTTAATCGTTTGCATTCATACTTTCAAAGCCTTCAGTTCTATGAATAATTATTTGGAGAACGAATTTTCCAACTTTATTTTAGAATTACGAATAGCAGACGAACTTTAAATGTGGAGTGACATTAAAGGTAAGCGTCCACAGGTCGGCATCGTACGTATCGGACGCATCGCATCAAACGGATTTCTGTATCGGCAGCGATCGGATTGCCGACGCGAGTATCAGCAATCGGATTGCCGATGCCACCTTCATCGCATCCACTGATCGGCATTCCGTATGACGTCATCGGTACGCATCGCATGTAGGCATTGCCGATAAGCCGTCCGTACGGTGCGGATCAGTGGACGCAGTTGTATGAGTTTTAATACAAGGCAAACTAAAATCCGTTACGTACGATACGTCCGATACGTGCGATGCGGACCTATGGACGCTTACCATAAATCGTTTCACAGAGCAACTTCGTTGTGCTAACTTGAACTTAACCGTTGCTTAAACTTAGTGTTACTAATCAAGTCAGATGGGTAGAGCTACTCTTCTTTTTTCTCTTTTCACTAAAGAATTTGAACGCGTTCTTCAGAGTTTGAACTTAGTAATGCCTTTGTCAAACTGAAAAGCGTGCCGAAGCGTTTTTGTTTGTAGAATTGTTTGAAGCCTGTCACATAGACTATCGGACCGCTTTAGCTTTTTTATATGACAGGATTCGAATCGCATTCGCTTCGCCCTGTCTGTTTGACATTAGCTTAAAAGAGAAGTTATTATTTGTCACAATCAATGGTGACATATACATTCTTGAACACAATTTAACGGCTCGTTCATGATTTTGATCCAAGCGATAAGCGGTGCGGCTGGCGGCGCGAATAAGGCATTAATTACTTTGTAAGTACTCGTGGCGTGTTTCAAACATTTCTATATAATTATTAGATTTTTACGTTCGCGCTGAGTAACTGCTCATAGCGGAAAGGTCATGAACGTAAATGTGCTGATAGAAATGCAGATTAAATTGGTGAAAATTCACCCTTAGTCCACGCGTTCGTTTTGGTTACTAGGATTAGCCGGTATCGGGCTAATTGGCTACACGGTTCGATTCGGCTTTAACTAAACCCAGTTCAACACAATTCAGTTAGTTTTCCTGTGAATTCGTCAAGTAGGTACCGAGCTTGTTGATTTCATTGGTGAATTGTATCTGTTTTCTGATAAATTGGATTCCATTTTGTTGGTAAAATTACGTGGAACAAAATGAGCTCATTTTTTTCTATTTTTTGTTGATGCAGAACATATCTACCCTATTCTCTCTTCACGAAGTCCATAATAATTTTTTTAACTTATGAACTGATGTACTTATGTTAATTTGAAGTGTGATAAGTATACCTCAGAATTTTATATATGAAACTGACGGAAAAAGCCGATTCCGCGTCGATAGATGTGGGAGCACCCTTAGATACAAAATATCTATCCTAATAAAATTCATTCGTTTTAATTGTTGTTGATGTTTGAAACTAAACGTATTTTAAGAAGATGAAAAATGTATTAGGTATTATTTTCTTCCACTAATTTCATGATAGATAATTATTCTATTATAGTATTAGAAGTGTAGACTACACTTCTAATACTATAAATCTGTGTAGTTTATTTAGTTGAATGAATGCCCTTATCGTACTGATTCGAATTGAAAAAATATTTTTGTGTTGGACAGCCCTTTTACTGAGGAAGGCATAGGCTATATCATCACGCTAAGTTCAATATAAGCCGAGCAGCGGAGATGAAACCGCGGAGACACAGCTAGTTGGTTCACAAACGTACTTTTTTTTCAGGTAAAATCATCAAAATTATGAGTCCCACACAGGACAGGGCAGGAGGGACTGTCAGACTTGTACTGACTAAAATCCACGGTGTCCTTCAATAGCCGTTTACGTTCCGGGATCACGGTAATTCGTTAGTCCAGGGACGTTATAAACAAACTATGTGAAGTAACCTTTACTTGAAAATTCATTAGCGTTTTATGTAACGAGGGGCTTAAATATGAGACCCCTGTTGTTTTGTTCACACAGAACCAGTGTGAAGCCACGTGTAACCTCAAACAGCTTGATCCGTACTAAACGTACCAACAACGAACAGTTAAATTATCGCCAATTACCGAACCACTACAAAATGGCTGCTAAACTCATGACCTCCTTCCACAAATCGGTTAAACACCAGTGAAATTGGTTTTCAGCGATTTCACAGAAAAAAGTCACCAGTTTTTTGTCCACGACAGTATTGTAGTAAGAACACAATGGAGTATTTTGTATACGTACGATGGCCACAGTGCATCGAATTTGTATAGATGTGGAAAAATAATTGGGGCGTTTTTTAGGGTCTCGACAAGTCCGAATGAAAAAACGACAACCTTTCAAGATCTCTTCTTGTATATTACAGCAGAAATAGTAGTTTTTATTGTCATTCTTACATATTACGCTTAAAACACAAATCTCATAAAAAAAGTTAAAAATCACGTCGACATCATACACACAAGATTTGCTCTTTTTAGTGTGGTTCTAAGATCAAATACAAGAACTGCATTAGAACATGCTTTGTACGGACGTTTTATCAATTTACTGATTTTAGCGTTGTGCAAATACCTACGTCATTATATCTGAATCGTGGTGTTAAGATTTTCCGCGGACGCAAAAAGTTGTTTTGCCATGTAAATTATTAAATGTCCAAAAATATTATGGTTGGATAAACCTTATCACTTAAGCATAATTATGAAAAAAAAATAGATAATAGCCGATTCTCAGCCTATTGAATATGCATATAAAATTTCATAAAAATAAGTCGAGCCGTTTCAGAGGAGTATGGTAACCAACACTGTGACACGAGATTTTATACCTAAGTATATTATCCGGTTTTTTTTAATGGTAATCCCATACTGAATATATCAGCACAACATTTCTACAATATACTAAAAGTAGGTGATCGTTGGAATATCCTTTGTTGATTTGGTCAATTTACCTCATTGTATTGTACAAATGTCCACGTCATCTTTATTTTTAGATCATTCAAACTAGACCATCCACTGCCGGATTAAGGCTATTGAAAATTACTGTTGTGTAATGTAATGTGTAAAGACGTGAACACAAAATTGTTAGGTTTGTCTTCTTCAAAAGTAGACATGACTTCATTTCAGACAGTTGTTGACGTCCCTGTTTTCTGCCTTTCGCATCCGGTCTGTCCCAGCCATTTTCTTAAGGTGTTCTGTCTACCTAGCTGGGGCGTCCCACACTACGCCGTCTTATAATTGAATTTAAATACCCATGGTATCAGTAAAAGAGAGTAGTGGCCCAGTGGTATCGGCCCCGCCTTACGAGTTGTAGGTCGTGGGTTCGAACCCAGCCAGGCGCATTACTTGGTGTAATTTATTTTCATGACCTCTGCTCTCAAACGGTGAAGGAAGCTATCGTAAGGAAACCGGCATGTCCTAGAACCAAAAAATCGAAGGAATGCGATATCCACCAACCCGAACTGGGCCTGCGTGGTGTATTATTGACGGTACGGTTAGCGTAGTGGCTGAGCGATCGATCCTTACGCAGCGTGTCGCTGGTTCGACCCCCACACGGTACAAATATTTGTATCATCTACAAGTAGTTGTTCCTGGTCTGCGTGTTTGTGTATGTGAGTTGCTGTTTGAAACGCACCCACGACACGAGAAATTCCTAGAGCGGGGCGATTTAAAAAAAAAAATATGGCCTACTCCCTGTCTTAGGGAGGAGGCCAGTGTTCCAGCAGTGGGAAAGTGTATAGGCTGATGATGATGACCCATGGCATCTGGGATTCGTCCTACGACCACATTTTTCAAAGTTGCCAAAATTACTATTTCTAAAGAATGTTTTGCCAGCCTTAACTCAAGGTTCACTTTTTTCAAAGAAACTGATCGTAGTCGTTGACAAGTAGGTTTTCTTTCGCTTATGATTGATGAGTTCCTAACGGGGTCCTTTTCTTAAGAAATATGCAACGTGTAACATAAGAAATGCGAAAGCGGAATGTTTTTTTTTACTGAATAGATTTGTCAAAAATATCTATAGACCGTAATTTGTGTCACACAGAAGATAGACGTAAAGTTTTTTTATTTATTTTTCGTCATGACTAAACGAATTTTAACGAAACTAGGTACGCAGCATTGGACTAAAAAGTTAATAGCAAACATTTTCTATAAACTGTTCGGTTTAAAAGCTTTTAATGGTGTTCGACATTTTCTAGAACCAAATTCTTAATAAGAAGACACCAATCCACACAGTAGCAAGAGATTATCTTGTCACCATGTTATCACCTCTCTATCCACGCGATCTCTGAGCTTGACAGTCGACTCTCATCAACTGTGAATGACTTAATAACCGGTCTATGCTCCTGCATAATCAGGTTATTGACTTATTAATTACATCATAATTAGATGACCTTTGATTAATTTATCCTATTATGACAGCAAATTAATTGGTGAAATCTGAATAATAAATATAATTGAACCAGGATAAAATTAATAGGATTTTCTATCTAACAAAGGTTATACTATCACCGTAGGTACTGTGCATCACAAGCTATACAGAACACTTTTGAAAGTTCAACAGCATTTATGGCGTTACTTCTAATGTTGAGCAGATTAGAGAAATTTCAAAAAATACTATAAATATTTAATCAGCTAGTGTTCCATGGCTAGAAAAACCATCTTTACTTGCCAATAGAACCCATTTAGTATACCCGACGAAGCTGCTCCACATATCGCAAAGAAAGAGTCTTAAAATGAAATGCAATATTTCTCCTTTCATCTCGTCTCGCCTATAATTGCATTGGATTCCCGGAAAGCCCGCCAGTGGCGTCTAAAGGTACAATAACGCAGAGACGGCGCTTTGTTGTCAGTTTAAAATCTATAGACTAAGCATAACGTAGAAAATTTTTCCAATAAAAGGGTGTATATTGGAACTGAAAAGTGTGGGTTTTCTTTCTTACGGATTGTTGTAAAGCTTTTTAAATAAATAATAAAATGTTAATGCTGGAAACGGTGTTAGTATATAAAATTAAATGATGAGTTCCTGAAAATAAACGTTGAGGGCCAAGTAAATTAACGTCTGGGATAATAATTAATAAATACTGTCTCAAAATAGCAATAATGTCATTGAATATCCTAACCTCAGTTTCACTACTCGACCTTTAAAATAACTGATCTAAATTATTACTCACTTTGGAAATAACTTTTCCGAATAAATTTATCACTTTTTAGTCATTTAGTCCACGATTACATCGGATGTGGCTCACTGGGCAACGATTCGCATTTGCATAGATGTTAGAGCGGTTTTTTTGCGCTAATCGGGGAATGAACTAGCTACCTTAAGACTAATTGCCTCGTTAGTTAACTAGGTCAGTTAGACACTGTTTGGTCTTAGACAAAAACTATAACAGTTACGAAGAATTCTTTCAAAGTTATGGAGTAAATAACAATGACAAAAATAAGTACCTAGTACCTTCTGAAATATTAAAAATATTAGTATAGGTAATATTTTAAAAACCTAACTGATTTTTTGTTTAAGTACGTGTACCATTACTTTAACGTTGATCTCCATCAATCAAATAATATGTATACCTAATCAAATCACTATGCTTCAACTTTTTCCACAAAAATGCGCAAAAAATATTTGATTGTCAATTGACATTTGTGCCAATTACGACTCTAACTGTAACACAGTGCGTAACACTAGCACACTGTTACAATTCACATAACATTTAAGACCGATAACATTTCTCTGGAGCGTGGAAACACTAGAAACTGAACTAGGCGGTTGTGAAAGCCACTCGTGCGCAGCGGAAAGACGCCGCGCGGTATGTAGTGTGGCCAGGCGCTAGGTAAACTGGAAACTCGTTTAGAAATTATTGTGACTAGATTTTTTTGTTGTTTTGCACACTGTGTGGATGTATTTATTGCATTTCATATGTTTGTCCCGTGGCGACATGACTAAGTTATTCATACAATTACAAATAGTTTGTTTATAGAATTTATCAAGGCCGAAATATAGGTACATACATGATAAATACAAAAAATAAATATTCTGGTAACTTTCATGTCTTAGCAAATAACAACGACACAGGATGCTTTTATCCTACTAAGAAGATACATTACTTAAGATAATTTTCGACAAACACAAATGACTCGCAGGCAAAAGCTTAAAGAGAAAAAAAGGTAAAAATATTATGTATATATTAATACCAAAAGCATGCAGTTTATCACCACATTTTACTCGTAGAACAAATAATATCAGAAATGTATGAGAATGGTAAAGAAGACTATCCGATTACCGCACGTTAGACAGATATTCTAGAAGAGGTTGTTTTATAGATTACCGTTTAACTATATATACTTCTTATTAACTCGTAATACACATACATAATTATTATTAACTCACTGCACAGGTGTACTGGGAAGTTACCGAGACGGTGTTATTAATAACCAGTGATATTTTCTTGTATCACATAGTGTGCAAGCGTCTTCCGTTGTAGTAGACGAAAACCACATTATATTAACATCATGATACCTAATTAGTTGTTAAATTTTTCTTTTTAGTTCATTCAAACCGGTTCGGAATATTGCGGACAAAGCGGGTACCTCCTTAGAAATACTTTTTACAGTATCGATCAGTGTCCACGATAATTTTATTGTTTTTGTGGAAACCATCAGATAAGATTACTTATCGAAACACATTGTTTTTCTAACTCATCAATGTTTATCACTTTCAATTAGCAAAAGATTTTTAATAGCAAAACCATTTTTTTTTGGCTGTATGGGTGAAATTAAATAAGTAGGTACTACAATGTTTATCACTTAAGTTAATTTTTGGTTGTACTTACCGGTGAAATTTTATAATGCTACAATGTTAACCACTTTTAACTAGAAAAAAATAGGTTAATTAATTGTTTAATACAGCGTGCAATGAAATTTTATTGATGGCAGCGTTGTTATGTATGACAGACATCAAAATGACAACGTTCCGTTCTACAATTATGCTTTTATGTATACATTTTTCGGTTAACTTTTACGTTAGATAACATTTTTGTCATGGAATACTGGTAAGTACTAAGCACCTACTTAGTTATAAGAACTGCTCCATGCACATGTTACACAATATACACGGGTATTCCACACACAAATTGTACAACTACAACTGAAATAATTGTGAAACAATGCGACATTTATAACCTCACCAATTTATATGAAATATTTTCTGCAAAGCGAAAAAAATTTGTCAAACATGACGATGCGACATTCAAAAGCTCTTTTGAAATAAACTTAATCGCTGCGAATTTAACTGAATTGACGGATTTTAAATGCAATGCGAATTTGTGAAATACATTTTCAATTTTAATTTGGGCGAAAGATTAAATTGCACTTGTATATTTATTTGCCATGCTTAAAATTTGCTGTGCTAAGCTGAATAATTTTGTGTGTACATAAACGTGTTTACTTTTCAGGGAGTTTTAGTGTCGAGATGACGAATGAAGACAATCAAATCATCGACTACATTTTTTTTCTGTTGAATAGGGGCAGGAAAATGATGTTTTAGTCCAGTCAACGAGGCATATGTGGTCAAAAATTCCTCCGGCACTGAAAGGAGATAGCCCACTTTCCCTATATCTTGGGGCCTACATGTTACAGTCATTAAATTGGTGTTATTTTTTACGATAATACACCTAGTATTATGTCACTTAATTTCAATGAAATTGACAGTTTGTATTCTGAGATTTTTGAATTTGAAAGTATGGCTAAAGTGAGGTTAGAAAATGGATTAAATGACAAGCAACAATACAATTAAATCAGAAATCATTCTTATTTAACTGGTTTGTTATACAATTACAGTTACTGGTAATCGCTTTACATGTAATTATAACCGAAACCTGATATTTTTGTAGTAGGTATGTATCTACCTAGATCATGTTTTCAAAAATACACTAATAAGATTGCAATAATGTCGAAGATTAATTGTAAACATTTTTATTAATAAGGTTTATGATATTGTGTTTGCAATGGTCTGGCTAAGAGTATAAAAGTCTATACCGTACAGTTAATGTACACATAACTTAGCAACACTTAGGTGCCTACCGGGACTGAAAATAAAAAGGAACACAGTTTTTCTATATTTAATGTATTTTGTCATTTAATCATCTTCATAAACAACTAAGTAATATATTGTCAAGAAAGTATGAAGGAGGTGATTATGTGGTCTTGATACCTAGCTCAACTCAAATACCATCTATAGACATAATGTGTGCATAACACCCTACTGTGCGCCTGCCAACAATACAATAACAATAATATTGCAAGATTGCTTGCCTTTCAGTTAGAGAGCTTCCACATGAACACATTCACCGGCGCAAGCACAACAAATGACAACAAAGCGAATGAATTGACGTCGAGTATAAGTTCATGTTTAAGGTGAACGCAGACCTAGCCGCACCGCAGTCCCCGCAGTCATCGTTTTCTTACCGCTTCTGCGGCTACTGCGATGCGGGTGAGTGTGCGAGGTTTCATAGAAATTCATACAAAGAATTCGTAATGCGGGGACTGCGGTGCGGCTAGGTCTGCGTTCACCTTTAACAAACAAATGAAAAAATACTTGACATATATTTTCAAACCTGACACAATGTCTTTTTAGCCATGTAAACTGTATTTTTTTTTTCTTTTTTGTGTTTTCGTTACATGATAAAATGACGATAATTTTGCAATACAATAATTGACTGTAACGCCTAGGCCCAGATATGGGCATTCTCCTTTGGCATATGATGAAAGAAGGTTATAAAGTGTACAGATGGACAATAATCCAACTTTTTTTTTTCGAGATGACAAATATATGAAAATTGCTTATAACTCTCTGAAAAATTCCTCAGCCTCAAATTCTTTTTGTATTTGTTTAAATATATTAGTTAGAATAGGTAAGTATAAAAATCTAACAAATTTTCGATTTCAGTGTCACTCCAAATCAACTTTTTATATATCGCGCTCTAACTTCTAGTGAAAAATTGCTCTGCCTATTTTTTTATGTGTTATCTTATTCTTAAATACATAGGTTTGTTACCTTTTTCATTTTCAAACGTCATTATTTGATTGATTTGACATCAAATAATGTTGTTTAAAAAGGAAAAAGTTTTGGATTACGTAACAAACCTATGTATTTAAGGATAAGAAATCACATAAAAAAATAAAAATCGGCAGAGCAATTTTTCACTAGAAGTAAGAGCGCGTTAAGTAAAAAGTTAATTTAGAGTGACACTGAAATCGAAAATTTGTTGTATTTTTATACTTCCCTATTCTAACCAATACATTTAAACAAATACAAAAAGAATTTGGCTGATGAATTTTTCGCAGACAGTTATAATCAATTTTCATGTTTTGGTAAAAATAACGGAACTTTTCGGCTAAATTTTTTTTCGATTATTTTGCATCTGTAATCTGTATCACCTACTTTTATCATAAATGCCAAATTTCAGCGCCGGAGGATTTTTTCGAAAGTCTTCATACAAAAAAAAATCCTCGTTGACTGGACTATTTACGTTTTTTCTGATTGTGTACTTCGACCTTATTCATAGTAACAGTAAAGTTGTTAACGACAATCGTTTATTAATGACCAACACATTCATTGTCACCACAAACCACATTTGTATGACAGTGTTGCCAGTACATTTTCCGTCAACTAACGCGCATTAAAAATGCGCGATGACGACCGCACATCACAATGGACGCACCAACGTATGAGATTGACGATAAATACTAAATGATTGATAGGCTTAGCGTCTGCTGCGGAAGCCCTAAGACGGTTTTGAGCAATAAATTAATTTAAACTGTTCATTAAGTATGTACAGTACTTATATAATATAAAAGTTGTTAAAGTATAATATCTAAAGACTTAAGCAGTGGCACACAAAAAAAAACAAAATTGTAATTTATGACTTAGCTGCCGAAAAGCTTGTATCAATGCTGTTGTTAACTGTTTTAAAATAACGAAAGAGTCAATTGTACAAAGCAATTTCATGAGACTAATTCGACAACTCAAACAGTTTTTGGAAAAAGCGTTGTTCGACATAACGTCATTCGATATAGCGGTTTACTTGTTTTCTGGCGTTTTCGTACCAATTGGCACTCGTATTTTTTTCGAAATACCTAGCGTGCGTCGCAATAACGTCATTTTAAGCTTCATAATATCACTGTTGATTAGTTCGTATCTCGCCGCCACGTTACTTTTCGACGCATAGTCAACAGGCTATTTCACAAACCGTTTATCAGTAATAGTACCTAGGCACTAAACCACGAGACCCAATACGGGCTACATAATTAGGTATACATATTGCACCAGCAATGACTAGGCATTGAACCACAAGAACCTCACAGCAATACAAGCTGCATGTACTTATTCCTGTTAACATACAAGTACAACCAAACCAAACATAGAATCAGTTCCCGGTCAATTACTGCTACGGTTTAGTCGTACGCCGACGCCTTAACAGTTGGCACAGTGCAATGTACCCGACTACCCGTAGACTGAAGGTGCCTCCGTCCTACAAACTAGACTGGTGAATGTTAGAGTGTGAATTTGTTTATCTAGCTACTGAGAGTTGATACGTATCATTACAATTTTGGGTAGTAACAGCATCAGTGACCAACGAGAAAAAATATGATCATTAAGTAATTGGATTACTATACGACAACGCTTGGCTATATCATTTGCCACCTAGTCCACTATAGGTGTAAGATTTGTGTTCGTCACGGCACCCACATTTCTTCAGCAACTCAATGTAGGGCAACGCTATAAAATGAACTCTACGATAGCAATAAGCCACGCTAAACCGATAAGGGACAAGCCTATAGCAATTTATTGGCACCGTTCCTAGCTAAGAGAGGGTATCTTAACTATAGTAATTCAGAAGTTCTTTTTTTTGTGAAGTCATCCAAAGTGTCCCGCCATCCTATACTCGGCCTGCCGCCGCCTAACTATCTCAGGGTTCCAATCCAAGAATATTATAAAGCGTTGTAGTTTGTTTATTTGTCTGAACGTGCTAATATATGATAAATCCAGTCGGATTAAAAAAGAAGTTTGAGGCCGCTTCATTCACAAGAAACTGTGTGGACGATGACATCGCCACCTAGTGATTACATTATTTAGGGACATAAGTTGTACCAATTTTTGCCAACTAGAAATTTTCATAAATATTGTTGGCTTGTTTGTCATTAAAAATTAAAACCCAAAAAGTACTTGAAAAGGCTGTGCATATTAAACTTGCCACGTGGGTCGTGCGTCTCTCCGTGGGTATCCCCAGTTAGTTAAAGTCTCTATTTATTACATTACGCGCTGCGATCAATTTGATGGCCCACACCACCATCTTGCACTCAACTTACACAGCATTTCATAAAAAAATCAGGCTTATTTTCAAATCAAGTCAGTTTTTACTTTCAAGTCCTAATTGACACTTATATGATTGCCAATTTTCAATGAAACTACACACAAGATAAAATGTTAGAAGAAAACAGCTACTTGGTCCGCATTCTTACTCGGTAGGTTAGTTATATATTTTAAAATATAATTAATATTGTTATTTACTAGAGCAGTCATTTATATGTGCAATTGTTATAATTATTAGATTCCTCGCAGTGCATGCGCTATCAGCTCTCAATGAATCATATATAATTGACGTAATTGCGGCGCTTATAAATTACTTGTACATACTCGTATATGCCATTGTATATGCCACATATTATATTGCTATACCTAACGGATATGCAAGTCGCTGCTTGGCTCCTTTTGATCATAGTCCATTTATCTAACCTAAAAAAAAACCATTCGTTCGACCATTGGGCCACCCTTCGTACAAAAATCTGCGCGCCCCTTTTTCAAAAAAATATTGACTCTTGTCTGTGACTAGGTAAGATCCAATTATACTTATTCAATACAGAAGCTCTTTTAGATTTTCAACATAAACGAAGCATTATAATTGTTAATACAGGGTGAATTTTCAAACTGGGCATGGATGGCTATATGCGAAACTTTTCGGAATATCGAAAAGTACTGAAAGGAGTCTCGAGGCCGATTTTGACGAAAACTAAATGATTGGATTTTAGAAAAATCAATAATCCTGGCCTGGAATCGAACCACTGATTTCGAAAAAAACAATTATTCACTGTAATATTACACCATCTGTAACTAACTAACTGTCGCTATTAAGGATCAAATTCGGAGAACGCCCATTGTTGAAAATACGAAAGATCACTTGACAAAAATGAAAACGTCTTATTTCTATGACTATGACATCAATTTTCTTTTTCACACTTTCCTACAATAAAAACGATATTGTAAACAAATGTCTTTTGCGTACGATTCCCATAAGAAAGGAGAGTTTTCTCACGATTGTGTCGATAATGTAATGTTCTAGACTGTTCTGCTGGCTAGATAGAAAGAAATAGTCAGTACTAAGACTTTCACAACACTATCTACATAGAGAAATTAATTACTGTCTCGACAGCCTAGAAGACGTAGGCTTAGATCCTAGGTTCGGTTATCAAAATGGGGAAAGAGTAATAGGATTTAATCATACAGAATTTATTAGTGGCACTACGGAGTTTTATTTATGACTTTAGGCATTCCATGGCGTTAGGGTCGGCCTCAAGTATGTCAATTACATGGAACAAACAAAAACAGTCATTAATTAAATAAATAAGTTGAAACCTAGCCCTGTTGTGCGCATTAGCATGTCCTAGAAATTGGATTATAAAAGCTGCAAGCGATCAAACATCGAAGAAAACTTGGGATAAAAAGTTACCAAACTCGATATAACTATAATCACCAAAAAGTTTCAATCGAAAACGTCTACAATTTAAAACAATAGCATATCAAACACTGAACATTAAAAAAAACTAAACAATGAATGATTCAATCGTTCAAATCGCATTTTTTACACAGCACTATTATGGTCTAATCCTACCAACTTGCTTTACACCCTTTTCCGTACTGCCAAGCTATCTTAAACCTTACAGCCGAAGGTTAAGGTTGGCGATCATAATGTCATAGGCAAATGTAAGTTGGTGTTTAAATGAACCGTTAGTCGAGACTAGTACTTATAACCTTGAGGGGGGTCAATGAACCCGCGTTAAGGCTAGGAAAACACCGTAGTATTGCATTCTAAAGGGCTGTACCTATGCACTGCTTGAATATATTATTTTCATTTATTAGTGATGATTTTATAGGATTTAACTGTGTTCAAATGCCATGACGACCTATTGGGCGCAAGTGGACGAGCTAAGTTCAGCAAAAATGTTATTTATTTAGCTATCTTGAGCACGAAATCATCCCAAATTTTGGATATTTCTATAGATGGATGATTGTTACAAATCACGTCAAAACGGGTGAAGAATCTGGGTAAAATTTGATACCGAGTTAGATATTTATCTATCCTATTATTCGATCTATTTTGTTCCGATATTACGACTTTAAAGAATAATAATTTTCGATTTTTTCTCGAGATAATATTTATGTTTTAGTAAATCAGTTTAGCCCTGTTCGAGTAACATTGAAAAGTCCAATTTAACCTGACGCGTTAGATACAAGTATTTTACACCCAGTGTCGTATTACAACTGTGCAACTGCATGTGCAACCTACTTACTGGGCAATACCGAAATCCCTAGATAAAACCGGTTAGCAAAGCTTTGATACTGTGTAAATCCCGACACGACAGTTATAGACTACATGGATAATGTTTTTTATCCAGGCCAGAAAGAGAGGGACTGTCAGACTCGTAATGACTAAAATCCACGGTGTGCTTCAATGGCCCTTTACGTCCGGGGTCACAATTTGTAAGTCCCGCTACCAAAACTGTAATGTTGTAGTGTGTTGTGTCTAGTTTAAACAAATCGAGATAAACCTACTAAGGGCTGATTTTTCAATATTCAGATAACTTTTATCTGGGCTGCGTTTAAATCCTTTATCCAGTTTAAAATACTGACTAAATGTCAAACACCCCGTTTAAGTACACCGCGAGGTGAAAAATTAAGCTAACTAAAATTTAATCTGCCCCGTTTACGGTCGTCCGCTGGTATAAGTTTTTACTAAATGGAATAAATTTTTGCGACCTTTTTACCACGCAAAATTTTATCCTGCTGTCAGACTGACATTAAGTTTTGTTGTTTTGCTCGATTCGCGCCGTAAAAACGAATATTATTTTTATTTTAGAGAGTAAATATTATTTGTGGATTATGGATTTATATTAAACCGGCAAATTGGTTATTTGTTCAATAAACTGAGCTGTCAATTGAATTTGACAACTAACATTGACAGAAACTTATGACTCCGTTCAGCGAACCCTCGCTAGTTTAATTTTTTACCAGCGAAACATCGCCGGAAGATTTAAACGCACCCCAGAGGAATAAAAGTGGCGGTTTGACAGCTTATCTATAGAAGATAATGTCAAACCGCTATTTTTATTCCTCTGGGCTGCGTTTAAATCAATTATCCAGTTTAAATTTAAACTGACTAAATGTCAAACATCCCGTTCAAGCCCACCGAGAGGTGAAAAATGAAACAAACTAAAATTTAATCTGCCCCGTTTACGGTCGTCCGCTGGTATAAGTTTTTTCTGAATGGAATAAATTTTTGCGACCTTTTTACCTCGCAAAATTTTATCCTGCTGTCAGATTGACATTAAGTTGTTGTTTTGCTCGATTCGCGTCGTAGTCCAGTCATTAAAGCCCAAACCCGAAAATAATTAGTAACTTGCTGAAATTTTAGGGGGTTCTTAAGGAAGGTAAAATAACATACCGGGTGATTTTGCAGCGTTCTGGGGTGTACGGAAAGGGTTGAAAAGGGGTGAAAAGGTGTTTTTTGCTAATAACATTGCCAAAAAAATTAGTAACACGCTGCAAATTTGGAATAAGGTTGTTCTTACGGTTTTGTAACGTGTATTAAATTTGCAGCGTTTTGCAACATACGGAACATTGTTTTTTTTTAAAAAACAGTGCAATTAGTTAAAAACAGGGGTAAGAAAATTAGTAACACGCTGCAAATTTGGAATTAGGTTGTTCTTACCGGTTTGTAACGTGTATCAAATTTGCAGCGTTTTGCAACATACGGAACATTGTCTATTATTGAAAAAACAATGAAATTATTTAATCACACGGGTGAAAAAAATTTGTAACTCGCTGTAAATTTGTAATTAAGTTGTTTGTACCGTTTCGTAACGTATATCGCACTGTTTTTTTAATAATAAACAATGTTCAATTTGTTGTAAAACGCTGCAAATTTGATATACCTTACGAAACGGTAAAAACAACTTAATTACAAATTTACAGCGAGTTTCAATTTTTGTTCACCCGTGTGATTAAATAATTTCATTGTTTTTTTAATAATAGACAATGTTCCGTATGTTGCAAAACGCTGCAAATTTCATACACGTTACAAAACGGTAAGAACAACCTAATTCCAAATTTGCAGCGTGTTACTAATTTTCTTACCCCTGTTTTTAACTAATTGCACTGTTTTGAAAAAAAACAATGTTCCGTATGTTGCAAAATGCTGCAAATTTAATACACGTTACAAAACCGTAAGAACAACCTTATTCCAAATTTGCAGCGTGTTACTAATTTTTTTGGCAATGTTATTAGCAAAAAACCCCTTTTCACCCCTTTTCAACCCTTTCCGTACACCCCAGAACGCTGCAAAATCACCCGGTATCTTATTTTACCTTCCTTAAGAACCCCCTAAAATTTCAGCAAGTTACTAATTATTTTCGGGTTTAGGCTTTAATGACTGGACTATCGTAAAAACGAATATTTTTATTTTAGAGAGTGAATATTATTTGTGGATTATGGATTTAATTAATATTAGACCGGCAAATTAATTATTTTTTAATAAACTGAGCAGTCAATTGAATTTGACAGCTAACATTGACAGAAACCTATGACTCCGTCCAGCGAACCCTCGCTAGTTTAATTTTCATCCGGCGAAATATCGCCGGCTTATTTAAACGCACCCCAGATAAAAGTTATCTGACCATTGAAAAATCAGCCCTAAGATAAAGAAAAAGAAAGAAAAAAGTCTTAAATATCATCTCACGCAAAATCTCCATTATTTACTTTTAAGCCAGGAAATAGAGTACGGTCTTAAAAACAGGTTGATCATCTTTAAATTGATAGTCCTAATTAACTACCCCGACTTGCACTATATTTACCATTATATTCCACAAGAGATACGTTCCCGTCATAGTTTACTGCAGCCGGATCTTGTTAAATAATAGCCATATTAAATTACTGTCCACTGTACAACCGGGATCATAATATCTTTACTGAGAAAATATGAAGAAGTAACATCCGCACTTTTTTTATTTTTTCTGATGGTACAATTTATAAAATCTTGAAATAAAAACAGAATTGTCAATAGGAATATACATTATTATTAAAATATAATAAAAATAAATTATTTAGACGCGTCTAAAATTCCTCCTCAATGTTTTGCAACTGGTTATGTGCCCAAGGTAAAAGCCAGCTTTTGGGTCACGGGAAACGCCAAAAAGTCATTTAGATAATCATCTGCTGTGATTTAGCCTGTCAGCTGTCGGACCCACGGCACTAGAATTTCTAACCCAAACGGCTCAAAAATATAGTTTCCACTAAGTTTAATAATATAATTAAAGCTTGAGGTTTTACAATTACAAACAAAAACTTTTTTTCAAATAACTTTAATTTCGGAAATTATTGATCGTTTATTTGCGTGATGTACTTCTTTTTTTTTGTCATCGTCGTCTTGAACTAACTAGCTGTTATCAGCGGCTTCGCCCGCTACTTATACCAAAAAATTATGCTACGAGCATATTTTATTAAACCGGGGTAAAAACAGATAGAAAGAAAAGGAAAGAAAAAAGGTTTATTGGCACACGCCACAAATGCACACAGTAGGTATCACAAAAAGAAAACAAAGAAAAAGAACTTAAAACTAAACAATTTTAAAAGTGAAATTATTATAAATATTTAAAATACGTTTGTGTTAATCCAAGTTACTAACTATTTCTGTAGTAAATTTCATCCAAATCCGTTCAGTAGATTTTGTTAAGAGGATCGTCTACCGAGCGCTCGTTCATACTAACAGAGAAAACATTTTCCTACCCCTAAATTTTATCTTATCTCAATGATTTTTTAGAATGCTTCTGACACAGTAAAACACTAGATTTAAAGGTTTTCTTTTTTTCAAATGTAACTCTTATGCGCCTGTAACTTTCAAACTATTATAAATTTTGAAAAAAAGAAAACCTGTACACCTAGTTTTTTACTGTGTAGGAAGCATTCTAAAAAATCATTGAGATAGGATAACATTTAGGGGTAGGAAAACATTTTCTCTTTTACTATGGACGAGCGCTCGGTAGACGATCCTCTTAAGAGTAACAAACATCCAAACATCCATCTCAACAAACTTTAACATTTATAATATTGGTAGGATTAGTAAGATATTAATAAAAAGTAAGATTACTTCACATTTGGGGCCGGTGCAACTCTTGGGGATTCCAAATGGTTCGTCAGAGATAGGTACAGTCGGCCAAGAAAGTGGTGTACCACCCTAAGGTTGAATATCGCTTGCAGATTCATAGGTGATAAAGATTAGTTTCGCTTGCAGATCGATCTGACAACTTCTATTGCTGTCTTTATCTGATTATTGATAACGACTATTACTGTTTGTAACGTGACAGCTGTTCTTAGTTTGAACTTGATGGAACCAATGACGTCGTAAAATCAACGGCGGGGGGCTGTAGATTTTGATGACAAAATTGTATCTACAAATTCAGAATTGTAATCAACAAGTTACATAAAATTGTAAAGGCACAAGGCGAATCCACAAACCTACAATTTCTGTAAACTTGTAATTACAATATCAATAAAAAACAAGCTAAAAATTGATTTATCCTTTTATTAAATTTCTACAATCAATTTTAAAATACTTTTAACAAACAAAAACATAGCATATCTATATTAATAATTTCGTGCAGGGCTACGGTAGACTCGATCGAAAGCTTGCCTGATTAATAAAACATTAAAAAATAAAGATTTCGAGTCGACAACATATATCCGCAAAATTCGGATTGTCGAGTATTTTGTACATTTCTAATGATTTTCTGACCAGACAGATCGCAGCCGCCATTTTTGACATCGGGTAACATGTTGAGAAGCTTTTTTAATTTTCTTTGTTTTTGGCAACCGAGTCGATAGCACTGTTAGCATGCCAGTGTCATGTGGTGTATTAAGTACTAAACCTCCTCGACACGTTGCGATATTATTTAGAAAAAAAACTATGAACTGTAAGGCCAGGTTCTCACGGCGATTATTTTCCCGTATATAGATTTTATCGAATAGAGGAGTGACAACAGAATATATATGTGAAAACTTAAAAATTGTTTACACGTCGTTCATACGGGAAAATCCCGTGTTCGAGAAATATATTTTACCGTATACCGTGCGAAGTTGTCACCGGAACGCCGCGTCTCGAAACGATTTTATCGAATACGACTCGCAGTGGCGCTTATGTTCATGTTGTGTCGTTCACACGACTCGCCCATTCGAGAATCGTACGCACTCGCATGCGTGGCCCGAAAAAATCGAATCGAATGGTTGCCGTGTGAACGACTGCATCGTATACGGTAAAACCGTATACGTGAAAAAATCGAATCGAATGGTCACCGTGTGAACCTGGCCTAACTTATGTCAGTGTCAAACAAACGTGTAGCCGTAAACAATGATGACAGTGGCAACCACGAATGCCTTTCTGATCGAGAACGATATTACCTCCGGCTTCTTCACGTCAAAGGGCCGACTTGCTTCAGAGAGGAAAGGACCTATGAAAAATATTATTTACTGGCTTCCAGTCCCGGCTTCGCACGGGTGGACATGATATAATAATTATAGCCTATGTTACTCGCTGCGGCGCGCAGTATGGAGGGAGCGACTGTCGCAACCGAGCTCCGGGCATGCCGCAATCGCGGTGGTAAGACCCCTCTTTGATGAGTGGCTGGATAGGCGTCACGGCATCCTGACCTTCTGCTTGACGCAGGTCTTCACCGGACACGGATTTTTCGGGAGGTACCCGTGTCTGATGACGAAGGAGGCAAGGTCTGGGTGTCACCAATGCGAGGATCGGCCGGAAGACACGGTGGAGCATACGGTGCAGGACTGCCCCGCGCGCAACAGAGCACCGCCGTGTCCTCACGACGGCAATAGGCGGAGACCTCTTGCGCCCTATCTCTGTCCGACCATGGACCAACGAATTATTCCCGTTGGATCCCACTTTTGAATCCCACTTGAATATTTTTCGACGGCGCGTTGTATTCCACGCGCGCCTCAAAGAGTGCAGTCAGCATTATGACGGGGCCCCTCTGTAGAGGGCCAAAGCCTGCCAGGGTCGCGGGACCAACGAATTACTGTGACCCCTGAATGTAAAGGGCTATTGAAGGACACCGTGGATTTTAGTCAGTACGAGTCTGACAGCCCTGGGTGGGAGGACTTATTTGATGATGTTACACACTAAAAAAAACATACAAAAATACAAATCTTTCCTCTTCATAATAGATATTAGGAGTCTGAAAAGTGTTGGTATGGTGGTACATGCATGAACTGTGTTGGTACGGCGAATCCCCGCTGCCTCGACAAGTTTAGTGCGGCGGGAAGAGCTCCGGAGCGATCTCAGGGCGGTATGAAGGGAGCGACTGTCGCAAACGATCTCCGGCCAATAGGCGCGAACAATGGGCGAAAAACTGCAGTTTTTATTTAGGTACTATATTTACTAAACACAATGAATGAAGCTATACGAATCTATGCCTTGCATACCTTTAATACCCATTCCTTGAGAACCGATGACTACAGAAATATCTACCTACATTTTGTACCAGATCTGTAGTTATGAGTCATGTTTCACCCGAGCGAAGCCGGGTTTTCATCTAGTATAGTAATATTTAGAAGATATTGAAAATTTTTAAAAATTAGAAACGGGTGTAACCGCCGTTGGCCTCTATAACCTCTAAAAGACGAGACCTCATTGAACCAACAAGCCGTGAGCAAATATCGGTTCCCCGCATTTCCTCCCAAATATAATTACAGTGACTAATAAGAGCTTGTTTGGTTCTTTCATTTTGATGCGACCATCGTTGGACCATAAGGCCCCAAAGATTTTCTATCGGGTTGAGGTCCGGCGATCTTGAGGGCCACTGAATTACCCTTACGTCAGTGTGTGAACGAAACCAGGCTCTTACGATCCTCGCATTATGAATTGAACAATTATCTTGAACAAAATCAAATTGTGGCACTTCGTTCTCCGGGTAAACATTACGGACTGTCGGTAGCATTGCATTCTGAAGCACGTCGATATAATTTACAGCTGTCGCTCGAGGAGGTAGAGAACACAATTCTCCTACACCATCCGCACTCATCCAGCCCCAAATATTTACGGAAATTCGACCTGATTCTCTATTTGGAATTACATGATCATCTTTATACCGTGTTGAATTATATCGCCAAAGGTGAAGACGTCCATGCTGACTGGATTTAAACGTTTTTTCATCACAAAACACTGTATTAGACCAATCAAACTCTAAGTGCTCTCTGGCGAAGTTCAGACGAGCAAGTCTGTGAGCATCCGTCAAATATATTTTCTTGGCGTAATGCCTGTGGTGCAACCCCATGTAATGTAGATGATTCCTTATTGTTTGGGCACTCACATCGAACATCTCCGCAAAATGTTTTGTGGGCTTAAAACCATTGATTTCATATTCCCGTCTCATGAATTCTCTATCGTTATTGGAGAGTGCAGGCCGGCGACCACTTCTTCTGTGATCCAACAAACTTCCCTCCTCTCCTTCACGACGAATCCAAAAGCGGACAGAACGCCTCGATATATTCAAATTCCGGGATATCGCACTGATACTGCTTCCCTCATTAAATTGGGCAATTACACACATCAAAAGTGTCTAGGGATCAACATATATTTTTGCAATAACTTTTCTCCTGATTGATATTAATTAAAATGTTCTTTAAGGATTCATCAAATAAAGTGTTATCGTTTGTCACAGTAACGATAAACCAAGTCACCTTTGCATTCATAAAGAAATTTGCCATTTTCCTAATAAAGGGATTTTTGACATTTGAACCACTAACATTAAAGTTCGAAAAAAAGACTGAAATAACAGTTTTCTTTAAAATTTTATTGGGTAACTTAAACAATTAATAATCCGTGTTTCTACCGCGAACACTAACAACACAAGAACATCGGTTTGGCATACTCAAAATGAGTTCATCCAAATCACGCTGTGGAATGGCCGCCCATGTTCGTTGCAACAACAAAAAAAGGTCTTCTTGCGACTGGATACCCTCCATATTCGGCAGAGCTCTTCTCTGTAGCATATCCCATGCATGCTCAATCGGGTTCAAGTCTGGCGACTGAGCAGGCCAGGGCAGGACATTGATGTTAGCTGCGGCGAGAGTCTGTCTTACAACTCTTGCGGTGTGCGGCCGTGCATTATCATGCATTAACTGAAATAAGGGACCGATTTGCACTTGTAGAGGAACGATGACGTCTGATACAATCGTCTCAGCATAAATTTGAGCGTTGAGGTTGCCTCTGATCCAAATCAACTCAGTTCTTCCGCCGATCCAAATACCCGCCCATACCATGATGGTTCCACCACTATAAGGATGGACTTCCTGGCAGGATTTTAATCGCTGTTGGCGTCCAGGGGTTCTCCAGTGTCGTATACGTCTTGTATCCGGTCTCATACCAAAACGAGACTCATCAGAAAAGCACACGAAACGCCATTGTTCTTCTGTCCAATTTCTGTGTTCAAGAGCCCATTGATATCGAATCCTACGATTGTGCATTGCTATAGGTGGTACCCGTAGCGGTCTTCGGGAATGAAGGTTCACTTCATGCAAGCGGTTTCTGACTGTTTGGTCGCTAATTAAGTTCCCTGAAGAGTGATGAAGCCTCACGGCTAACATCATGGCGGTTATTGTTGGAGCTCTTCGAGTTAAGATTTGAATGTATCGGTCTTGTCTCCGTGTGGTGCAGCGATACCGTCCTCCATGGCGCTCAGCCACGGTACCAGTGCTTCGGTAACGTGTCCAAAGTCGACTGATAACACTCTGACTTGTATTCAGAGCTAAAGCCACAGTACGTTGCCGGGAACCAGCTTCTATCATACCCACGGCTCTGAGCATTTCTTCCCTGCTTAAATGACGTCGCCGCTCCATAATAACGTTGGTTTTAATCAGTAGTGGGAAACAGTAGCACTAATAATGTCTTCAATGCGTTGTATGTTTTTATAGGGAAAATATTGACAGCTGATTTTCATCTTTTACTCGAATTTGATTTACAGTTCCTGATTCAAATTATGAAATGCACCAAAAAGGATCCATATAAATTTATAAAATCATAAATTTATTACAAAGCCACATCTCAATCTCAAGAAATCCGCATAAAAATGCTTGATCCCTAGACACTTTTGATGTGTGTATTTGTGCTCTTTCGGCAATGGTCAAGTTGGCAGGCATTGAGATGATTTTATATGCAGTTGATTGAAAAATAACACGGAAAATATATCGATTTTTTGCATATATTTGACAAAATGTCAATTGTCAGTTTTCTTTTTCAAATGGAATTCGATTGTCTATTTAAATAGTTTTTATTACTTTTGTTTGGAAACATTTCAATTGCTTTGTAGAAACTAATGTCCTTTTCATTTATACTAAAGGTTAAAATGTCATGTACTTATATGTGACATATGACGTATGAATACTAAATACATAGGTTTACGTCATGATAATGTTGTCTCTTTCAGTAATATCTTTTTATAACGAACCTTGTTGTAATTTTCGATGACCGGGAAACTAAATCAAAACTGGTACACCACTTTCTTGGCTGACCGTACCTATACCGACATTTTTCCGTGAAATAGGGGGAGAGAATGACTCAGATTTAATTAATTAAGTTTTAATGTTAGAAAAACCCAATGATACATAGGGTGCCTTTAAAGCTTGCCACAAGTGCCTCACGGACTAAAAAAGTAAATACTTTGTTGAAGCAATGATGGTTTAGCTTATTAAATGAATTAGTTGAGTTCAAGAAAAAATAGAATTGAGGATAATACTTGGTTCGAACTCCACAGACTTAGTAGTTTCATCCAGCACTTGGATGAAACTACTTACTCGTGAGGAAATGAACTAAGTCTAACAAAAAATCGACGATTTAAGAAGTCCAGCGATCGTGGTGGATAAATAAGCACTTCTTTTTACCCGACTGCGCCAGGAGGGTTATGTTTTTCGAGTGTATGGATGTATGTAAGTTTCTGTGTGTTGCTCTGCTGCATAAACGGCTTGATGGATTTTAACTTGAGAGGTGTCGTTAGATTCGTCTTAAACGTGAGAGTGTCACTGGGTACATAAAACTGGCCAAGTGCGAGTCGAACTCGTGTGCAAAGGGTTCCGAACTAAAAATATTTTTTTAAAATCTCTCACATTCTATCAAGTGGGGTATCAAATTAAAGGATTTTAAAAATGGTTTACCAAAATATATATAACTTATATGTTTCAATTTAATTTGGACTGATAAATGCTAACAAAAACTAAAAATAGTAAAATAAAATAAATATTAAAAAAAAAAAACAAAAAACCCGACTGCGTAAAAGAACTAAAAAGAAAGTAACAAGCCCAGTTGTTTAGAATTCACTCATTCACACTCACAGTCGGGGCCCCTGGCGAAGATTTGATTGGTATAATTGGAATGGGCCCCGACTGTGAGTGTGAATGAGTGAATTCTAAACTACTGGGCTTGTTTCTTTCTTTTTAGTTTTTTTACGCAGTCGGGTTTTTTGTTTTTTTTTTTTTTATATTTTTCACGGAGAGGAAGCATTTGGCTCAGTACGCCGAACGTGGACTGCTGCAGGCGTCCTCTGGTGTCCTATTTATCATTAATTACCTGCCCTTATTCCATATTACTCGGCGCAATATGCTTTTATCTTCAGTCTACTTTCTTCGACATCATAAACATAAAAGTCATTCTTTAAGCCATCATCAGTAGTCCTCAAAGTCTCTTAGACAACAAGTTGGAAAACAGCAGACAACAAGAGCCAAGATCTAACCACCATTTTCTCTTCCAGACATGCTACGAGATGGAGAGGTACCTCCGGGAAGAGCCGCGCAAGCGCCGCGAGTCCTCCCACGAAGAGGAGTGGGCGCGGTCGTCACCCAACGCCGCGACCCCATCACCACCAGCCTCGCCGCCAGCGCCACCACCCGTCACCACCACCTTCACTTTCATCACCACGGTGAAGAGCGAGCCGACCAGCGATTCGGAGTATGAAATCAACCCCGGTATGTCATCCCGTAGCGTAGGTGTCTTAAGACTCTTGGGAGTTTTTTTGTAGTTATGGTTTTTTATTTAAATTGTAGTTATGGATTTGCAGACTTTTTTTTGTTGTAACTTCCATAACGTATCTTAGACCTCAATTTCAGTCATACAGTTCATAAATTCATCTCGATTAGCTTTTAGATTATGGGCTGGTTTTTCAATAGTCAGATAACCGTTAACTGAGGAGTAAAAATGGCGGTTTGACAGCTTATCTATGAAAAATATGTCACACCGTTATTTTTATTTCTCAGGTAACGGTTAACTGACTATTGAAAACCCAGCCCTTAGTGACATAGTTAATTAACCAAATTAGTAAAAAAATTGGAAGCCTCAATTTAAGCATGTACTAGTTTTCACAATTTTGCCTCATATAGTAGTTATAGAACTTCAAAACGCAGAATGTTCAGTGCTACGTTGCTGTTTTACAGTATTCTTAAGTCAATAGGAACAGTGGAAATCTTATCGCTTCCAGACAAGGAATTTAATCGGATTCAAAGAAATTTGTGGTGCTACTTAAACAATATTAAAAACCCAAAGAAGAAAAAATGAAATCAATCGCTTGTTCTATTACTGTCCCGTGACCAACGGCTTGGTCTCACCCTTCTATCAACTATTCCAGAAGAGCCACCGTCTACTCCGAGCCCAGTGCCGATGCAGCACTTGGTGCCTCGCAAGTCGGTGACCCTGGCGCGTCACCACAACCCACACGCCGCGGACCCTCGCCGGCGCGTGCATCGCTGCGAGTTCCCTGCCTGCGACAAGGTCTACACCAAGAGCTCCCACCTTAAGGCCCATAAGAGAACGCATACTGGTCAGTATCTTTGCTCCTAGTCTTTCTTCTTTCAAAAAAAACGTTGCCCCACACTAGGAATTTCTCCTGTGTCGTGGGTGCGTTTACAAACATAGAAACTCACATACACAAACACCCAGACCCGGAACAACTGCTTGTAGGTGATACAAATATTTGTTCCGTGCGGGAATCGAACCAGCGACACGCTACGCAGCAGTCCATCGCTCAACCACTGCGCTAACCGTGCTGTCAAAATGTAATGAGGTTGCTGAAAATTACATCAGCAACCAGATGATTTAAGCCTCATTTCTAGACAATGAAATTAATTTTACGCGAGATGCTAGCAATGTTGATTACATTGCGATACTTATTTGATCAAATTAATGCATTGACCATATTAGTCAGCAATGTAGTCCAGAATTGCATACAACTCGCCTTCAATTACTTGCAGCGTGTAAATAAAACTTTATGTTATGCATGCAATGATGTCAATAATGTGAATTAATAGATTCTGTTGCTGTTACAAAGCTGCGCTTTTTGAGGTATTTTTCGTGTTAAATAAATTTACTGCCTTGCTATGTTAAAATATAAGTGTTTAGGTACAGATACAGCACATCAACCTACCCTAAACTGCCAAATTCTCCCAGTTGAATATAAACCTTCTATTTTTGTGACAAAGTTAAAAATATAATAAAAAAAGAAATATTGGGGTCGTTTGATGTGTCGTCTATTCTAATTTATTTTATTCGATTATATTACTGTACCTAACTTACTATCCATCAAAACTGAAATATTGCTAATAAATTATCCAACCGCTGAAAGGAATAACCTTGAATTTATAAACAGATCATTATTTCTATCTAATTTTTTTGTAATATTTGGGCATAAAATTATTTATGCCCAAATATTTAATTATTTATACCTACATTACCTACTAATGAAATTATTTAAACTAGACGTAATGAAATCATTTATGCCTTAAAAAGAAATTATTAATTCCTAAAAATAAAATTATTTGTAATATAATTCAACGTTAAAATCCTTTTCAGAGTTTAGTATTGATTCATCCCTGCGTTCTTCATTCACTCTGTTATGTTTGACGCATTTGGTGCACTTCTCAACTTGTACACCATGCTCAAATGGTGAACTTAGCAACTGGTGCACTTCTCATATTATGGTACACTTCGCGACTGGTGCACTTCTCAATTGGTGCACTTCGCAAAAGGGGCACTTTTTACGATGAGTGGATATTTGGAAAAATTGTCTAATAATAAAATAATCTTTGGTTTTGCGTAGGTAGTTTTTTTTAATACAATCAACAAAATAATGTTAAAAAATTAATTCTACATAATCACTATAACATTTTTATTTTTTCAATAATAAAAATAAGGTCACTCGGAAATAATAACAATAATAATAATTATGTAAGAAAAAAATAGACTTTCAGCAAAAAGTTATCATAATAAAGACAAAAAAAACTACCCTCATTCAGTTTTATATCGCATGCATATTGGGTTACCACTCCGCAACAAACAAGTACTTGAAAATTTTATGTTTGTTTATAAAGCATAATCACTTTGTTATTATTATATTATTTTTTTTGCAGTACTTAAAAAGAAAAGATCACGTTTCTCCAATATTATGTTACTGATTATATAATTTAATTTAAAAAATGTATTTCAATTTAAAGCTTTTGTTTAATTAATAATAATAACTTTAAAAGAACAAAAATTATAATATTATAAAGGTTATTGATATAATAATTATGATATCATATCATGTTTTTATTATGATATATTTTTGCTGTAAATCTTGGGGTTTGCTTAGCTCATTTTTTTTAAATACAGTCAACAAAATAATTTTCTTACGTAATTATATTGTTATTATTTCCGAGTGACTTTATTTTTATTATTGAAAAAATAAAAATGTTATAGTGATTATGTAGAATTAATTTATAAAAATTCTTTAATTTTTAGACAATTTTTCCAAATCTCCACTCATCTTAAAAAGTGCTCCTTTTGCGAAGTGTACCATTTGAGAAGTGCACCAGTTGCGAAGTTTACCATATGAGAAGTGCACCTGTTGCTAAGTTCATCATTTGAGCATGGTGTACAAGTTGAGAAGTGCACCAAATGCGTCAAACCCACTCTGTTTTACGGTATTCCGGCCGTAGTTTAGGAGCGTGACCTCATTCTGAGTGAGGTGCGAGCGAGGTCGCATGCTACACCGACAGTAGCCGCCCGTCCGACAATCCTTTAATCCTATCCGCGGATCCCGGATCGATAATACCTCGTTAGTGGTAATACTTGTGGGCTTCGGTCTACTGATGCTATAAGCCATGTGAATTCTTGGTGATTGTTGCATTTTTGACAAAGACATTATAATGAAAATATCTAAATTTGTGCTGATATAAATTGCCAATAGGACCGGTTGGCCGTTAAAAGCGGCTTGCATCCAGCGCGATCCTGAGAAACGATGGCGGACAGACGATTCTGAATATTTAGCATAATTTAAATCGTTGAGATTAGAATAAACGGAAGCATTTTAGTATAAACGTGTCTTGTCTACTGAACATTCCCACAGTCTGACGGAATCACTCGAAATACATTGACAACACATTTCACGATCATTATAAACGTCTTTAAAAGCAACATCATGACTCATAAAAACCGAGACAGTCGAACGATTTCCTATAATCGTAAGATTCTATTCTAGCGTTTCATCTCTTCAACAAACAATGCTTTATTATAACACTGTCCGGGAAGTAGAACTAACTAGGACACGCGATTGTTATTGTAATTTCAAAGAGCAATGCACTAGCACATGTCTAACATTTGGTATTGCGCCATCTGTCCGTGCCGGCTGAAACACATTTACACCGACAATCAGAACACCCACATTGAGAATAGCACCATCTAGCGGAGTTTTGGAAAAGCTGGCGTAAAATATAGTAGTGAACTGATCCGGGGCTGTTCAAGTTTAAAATATCAAGTTGCTACTTCGTATATTGTAATAAAATAAGCAACAAGCACTAATATTAACGAGATTTTTTGTAGTTTCAAAGCAAAATGCATCAACACGCGAGTATAAGCAAAATTAAAAATACAACCATCTAGCGGGAGTTCAGATCAATCTGACTTTCTACACAAAATGAAACGTTTTGTAAATAGCAACAGAGACCGCTGTTTCGTGTTTTCTATTTTCAACTTTGTTCGCACCACTCTGAGCGAAAGTACAGCGAACTGTGTATCTCTGAGTTTTGTGTTCCATACCATTTACCTCTGCGCGAGTGTAGGTGGCGCTATTATTATATTTTTTTTAAAGCAATACAAAAAAATTAAGTACAGACGCCAGCATCAAGCTACCCCAGTATGTCAAACTTACTTTGTAATAAATGCAAAAGATTTATATTCGATTCGAAAAAAAATTCAGGTTGGGGTCATGTTGGGGTATAAGGTTGATGTGCTGGTATATATATCATTTTAGTCCTATTGTTAAAAAAAGAAGTGGTCTTCTATTTTTGCGAAGGCGAGGGTATTAAAAACCGTGGCTAACATAATGCGAAAAATGCGCTGTCTTTGCCTTTGCTTCCGAACCTATGCGAATTGCTCGAAAATTGTTCAGTGTTAATCTGTATACCCACTACAAATGACAGCGAATTATTTAACTTCTGTGTTATTATTTCATAGTTATTTTTTTACATGTATCTAACACAGTGTTTCTATGTAATTACAGGCGAGAAGCCGTACAAGTGTTCGTGGGAAGGCTGCGAGTGGCGGTTCGCGCGCTCCGACGAGCTGACGCGCCACTACCGCAAGCACACCGGCGCCAAGCCGTTCCGCTGCCGTCACTGCGAGCGCTGCTTCTCGCGCTCCGACCACCTGGCGCTGCACGCCAAGCGCCACGCGTAGCCCGCGGCCCCCCTCGCGGCGCCCGCCGCACGCGCGCCGCAACGCAAACGCAAATAAAACGCGCGCGCTCCGTTTATTTACACGTATATTTAGTGATTCCGTTTATAGGTTGTCGTGAGTTGTGAACGCGGAATTGAATGTGATGAGGAGCCAGCGCCAAGCCAAAGAATGCCGCTACATCGTAGCCGAGTCAACACTCATTGCACCTAATGCTTTAAAGTTTATGTTTTTAAGTTTAAACGAGTTTTTTATTCGGGAAAAATCTCTTGATGTTTCGGCAATTATCGTTACGGTTCTTTGTTGCTAAGAGTTCGATTTATCGCCGTTGTGTATTATGTAATTTTGTGAGCTTCGTGTATTGTGCCGTCGCGTAGCGATGGCGCGTGTGTGCCATGAGTGGGGGCCAGTGCCCCCACATGCATTTCAATCGCGGTCATATTATTTATTGGGGAGTTCGGCTAATCATCCCACCGACGCCGAGCACGACCTTTATTATTTTAGGCTTAGTGCGTCGCGTTACCTGATGTTTTGTCGCAGCCGCGGTCCAGTGGGAGTGTCGTGACGCTGCCCTCGCTGAGGGTCGTCAGGCGCGGTGCCGGCACCTCCGACGGGGCCGCGGTCTCGGCGCAGATTCGTGTTTATTTTTTGTATAATTGTATTTTATTCAGTAGGTTAAGCTTCCTCTTTACTCTTTCATTCCGATATTTTGCGGTTAACTGGCCTTTATTTCGTTAGTTTTAAGGAATATTATTGTCTACACTATTTAATTGATGGCATGCTTTTACACACATAGCGTGAAAAGTTAATGTTTAGCCTACAGGGAGGGTAACATCTATAGTACTCGTACATATTTTTTTTGTATTTTTGTATAATGTGTTGCGCTAGGTGTGTAGAGGCCTGGAGGGAGGAGCCGGCGACGACGGCAGTTGACGTCGATGTTGCGTGTTCAGTCTTGATCTCAGTAATATACAAGAACAGCACTATTTCTAACTCGTTGTCGATTACTCCCGGCGTCGCCTGCTCAGACACAGCCGCTATTTTTTGTCGAGGGCCAATTTTGTAACATCAGTACGTTAGAGCATCCTGGTTGCACAACACTGTTATTTTAGCGACTTAGTCAGTACTCCAAATAACTAGTGAATACATCTAGTATTCTAGACAAAATGGCATGTGTTATGCAAATAGGATAGTTACGTAACGCCACTAACTTTCGTATCGCTAACCATTAAGTTTGAACAAGTATTCTATAATTTTATAATTATATTATTATCTCATGAGCAACATCACAATTTAAATAAGTTACCACAAGCACTTACTGCCATCAACGACAATACTTTGCATCTGTGTCTGTTCAGAATCATCTATCAAAAACTCTGCAGATTGAAATACCAATAACTCTGCAATAGTTATTTGTTATGCAAGGCTGCAAAGTTGATTTTTGTGCGCGAGTACTTGAATTGAAAACTGAGCGAGCGAAGGATTCTAAGATTGAACCGCGAGAGAAACGAGCGGTTCAAATATAGAATCCTGAGCGATGCGAAGTTTTCAAAAGTACGAGACGCAGAAAAACTTTGCTGCCGAGTGCAACACACAACTTTTCACCTCACACAGCGAGGAAATGGTAGGTCAAAGTCAAAGTCAAAGTATCTTTATTGTGGGCATATGTTAGTTACAGGTCTTAACAATATATTAAACAATTTACTATATAAGTATTTATTTATTCATTTTAGAAATTAAAAGTAAAATTACTAGAATTGTTAATATTGAAAGTTAAATGTTTTTTTGGAACATTAATACTTGTGTTTGTCACTTGTTTGTTATTATTACGTAAATTTGCGGAAAATTGCTCAAATTCATTGGATTCCATTGTGAATGTTGGAGACAGAGACAGATATAAGGCGGTTCGAGACGATTTTCTCGAATTTTAAAAACTCAAACTTACCTACGACATCTACTACATAACACTAATGTTCAGAAAAAAAAAATAGGTTGGTGCACTGACATGCAGTGGGGGCGGCTCACCTGCCAGTGTAGAAAATAATTGAATACAAGACGTGTTCGATTTTTAAACAACACTTTGTGCTCTAGAGCACAAAATGGAGTTTTGCGCTCAGATTTTGAATGAGAAATAGAATCTTTCCGAGCGGGTGAGGTGAAAAACTACTTACCTACGCAAGTTGTGGCAGTTACGGAACACTGAGAACAGTTAAATATAATCTAGCTAACTTTGTGTCTAGATAATAAGAGTGAACAACGACTGTTAACAATTATAACTGCCCTTTAGAGTATGCACAGTGCCGTTGAGTTGTTAGTAACTGTGCATTTTGACTTGCATACCTCCCGGGGCCAATAATTTAGTCTTCCCTTTACTAAGTTTCATAAAATACAGTATAATGTACCCTTTTACCCCCAGAGTTCTCACACGCACTTGAAACGACGTTGAAAACTAATTACAATAATTAATGTTATAAGAAACTACAAATTTTAAAATAGCCATATATTATACACATGAATTTTGACTGAATTTGAGAAGTTATTTTATAAACATTGATGACTGAGGAAGAATGTAACGATGGATCTGCTTTTGTATATTTTGATTGACTAATTAATAAAATAGATCGTTGATAGTTATAAAAATGCATTCATCACGCTTATAAATGTGCGAACAAAAATAGTCTGAGTCTTTATTTGATTGGTTTAGGAGTATGACAATGCTGAGTGCGTGTGACATCTCTGCAGTTTAGTATACAAGCACATAAGGCAAATGTACATTTGCACTTACACTCAGTAAGTTTCATATTTAATAATGTCGTCCTATGTACCTAAATTTTATTACAGTTTTACATTTAAAGTTTATGAAACCAATACTATAAAGATGATTTTTGCGGTTTATTTTAAAAATCTCAGTTATAAAGACACGTTTTATGATTTTCGCATTGTTTGTCAACTGTCAAAATGGTTTTTTATTCAATTAAATTAATGTTTTGTTTTGACAGTTGACAATAACCGAATTACGTGTTCAATAGCGATAGTATTGAAATAAATAACAAATTAATGTCAATGTTAATCAATTTTTAATTAATATTAGTGTAAATGCATTATTATTTGACGCCTGCAAAGTAATACACTAGACTACCGATTTAAATGACTATTGCAGTTACAAAGTTAAAAGCAAATCGAAACAAAAATACACATAAAAATATGAAATTTTATTTAATAATCTAACAAATAAAATCCAGAATCTAATGAAAAAGTTACTTGGAACGTCAATTGTTTTTATTTTTATAAATTGCTATTGAGTACACGTAATTAATCTGCACGGGCATATACAGGGGGTTTTATATGCGTGTATAGCTCACGCTTATTCCTCAGTGGTGTAGGTAAACATTTATACAGGTTGATACAAAAAAGTAAGTTGTTTTACAGCAACATTGCGAAGCGTGAGAACATTTTCAGGAGCTTGGACCTGTATAAGCCCTTAGCTAGCTTTCACCAGCTAGGAGGACTGTTTTATAACACATCAAGGGTTAGGCTATATACGTAAAATCAAGTGTTAGCTGTACGAATTTAGCTTTTAAAATCATGCATAACCACTAAAATAATTAAATCATTCTGCATTTCTTTTCTAGATCGATGTTTAAGTGTAACAACCGTGAAATCATAGAAGTAGGAAACAAAAAATAAAAAAATAATAATGTGATTCATAAATTTATTAAAATTTAATAATAAAATGATAACATGATAGAAAATAAATGTTAATGTATGGTATGAATACCGCTTTATGAATGGTCTATGTGTATTAGGGTTAATATGCACGACGGCTGGTAAATGCATATGTAGTTTTGTAGAAACCAACTTTATCGATTAATAGTACTTTGTAATTTATTACCCGCTGTGACTCAAACAGTCACTTATTCTAATTCTCTACTAACTATTGGTACGGGAGTTTAACTTTTGGATCATTCTCCGAAGCCACTGCCAGTTACTATAAAAACTAAAAGTGTATGCCAACTAGAAGACAGGAATGCTAATATTTTCTGAAGTAGTTATCAAAGCCTTAAAAAGGTAATACTTACACAAAATATTCAAAAATTCAGCTCCGGTAAGGCTCGGCGGGTAAAAAAAATAAACGATATGAATATTCCACAAGAATGTCAAACTACGTCATAATTATTGTATTAGAGAACGTAATATATAAACGAAATATACATTTATCTTACATTATATATATATAATTACAATATACTACTATAAAAAATAGATAAATTTTCGTCGTTAAAGATACGCGGCTGTGTTAAAATCAACTCTTTGTATAAATTTTCGACTCCACCGTATCGGGAACAAAAAATAAAAAATAGTATTTAAGATTCATTAGCTGAAAGAAATAATTTAAGGCCGACTTGTAATTATTTAGCAGTTTAATTACAGTGAATGTAGAGGAAATTAAATTAACATAGGTAAATGCCAGTTATTAAGTTTTAACATTTGTGGCAAATACATCCAAAAAACTGTTCATTTTTAATGCTGTCAGAAGTTATTATCAATTCATGTTATAAATTATTAAAAACTGAAACAAATGGACTTCACAAACAACGCACAATTTTATAACATATTAAGTAAAACATAAAGGCATTTATATAATGATTACTTAGTCGGCGTTTTCTGTATATTAAACTAAGTTTACACGCGGTTATTATCAAAGATTAATGTATGGATCTAATAGTTGATATGGGTAACGTCATGCCACTAATAAGAACGTTATAAAACTAAAATAAAACTTTTCTCAAATGCCTCAATACCCTCAGTTGTCAAAAATAAGTACCTAAGTTTAAAAATTTCAGTATGGTTATGTTACAAAGTTATTTTTGATTTTATTACCGCGCCAAATGGCTAGATCTCAGCCCAACTGAGAGAATGTTTTTTCCGAACACCGAAACATGTAGGTATACCACTTTTGTTTAGCGGTGTTGTAATAATTAAAATGAGTCCTCTCGCCCCGCAAGTTACTATTAGACTCTTGTCTAAAAATCCACCTTTTTCCTTCGGTTGCCCCTTGCGTTCCGGGATACGGTATCTTAGTTAGACAAATTGGATTGAATGTTCACGAGTCCGTTCCACCTTGAACATCGTGCATAACGTCCTGCAAAGCAGCGCAAGCTGACGACGCTTTTCCTAACTAAAAGTAAAAGTATCATGGTACTCACTGACAACTCACAAATTAAAAAGGAATGATTTTTACAATTTTATGGCGTCGTTTGCACTTTCTCTTCGCGTCCTTTTCGTATACTGCTAAACGTTCACTAACGCCCGAAATTAATCTATCTCAATCCAAATCTAGTCTAATCAAATAGGCAAATTCGGTCGTAATCTACGACCGAATTATCCTACAGTTTGGTTACAGACTGATCTGGATCAATATGGCAACCGAGATTGATTTATAGACTACTAGCTTCTGCCCGCGGCTTCGCCCGCGTGGTGTTTTGATAGCCTATGTTCATTCTCAGGGTCTAAAGATTGTCTGTGCCAAATTTCATCAAAATCGGTTGAGAGCTTTAAGCGGGAAAGCGTAACAGACAGACAGACAGAGTTACTTTCGCATTTATAATATTAGTTTGGATCAAATAGGCAAATTCGGTCGTAATCTACGACCAAATTATCCTACAGTTTGGTTACAGACTGATCTGGATCAATATGGCAACCGAGATTGATTTATAGACTATGCACTCTATTGCCACTGGGAAAACTACTAGTATCTTAGCAGGATAACATTTTATTCATTTCTCATTAATGATAATTTCCGCGTGAATTTATAAGATAATTAATTAATTTGCTAGCAAGGTGCCTTACTTTGACGGTTATCGTCTTAATGTCATTATTTATGCAAATATACCTAAGTTAATTGCGTCAGAACATTCCAATGGGTTCCCGATTCGGATGGACATTTTGAATATCATATTGTAAGGATATTTTTGGGTCTTGTAATCGACTGTATGATGAAATTATGTTATTTGGATGATTGCATTATACTACCTTTTTTTCTAAGAAAAGTAGTTTGGCTGCAATGACTTAGTAAAAACTGTCATCAAAGTAAGTGAACCGATTTCTTCTGGGTAAGCTCACTCCATCGTAGACACCTGTGATCTAGACAAGAGACCCGAGCAAACCTATCTCAAAAAAAAAGTACAGAAAAATAGAAAATGGTTTAAGAATCGTTAAATTTTGACCTAATTATGAAAAAAGAGGACAGAATTCTTTATAATTCCTTGGTTATATCGACTCTCTTTAATATTTCAAAGTTAATGGTATTGCTACTACATCTAAAAAACAGTTTCCTCATAAGCTTTTACAATCAAGACAATTATTACTTAGATAATAATAGCTTTTTTAACATTTAAAATAATTATTATACCCTATTTAAATAAGTAACAATACTATTTTTAACTCCACAATGGTTGTCTGTATTTCAATAATATTAAAAGAATAAAAACTGAATAGTTAAGTTATTCAAAGGTTGTACTAGAGAATGAAATTCAAAATTAGACTAAATACCTATAAACAACGATTTAGGAAACATTTTTGAATTTTGTTGTAAAAGCTTTTAAAGAAAACAAATTACTCGTACTATCACTTACCTACAATCTCGAAATACCTTTAAAAAGAAGTAATATTTTACTACACAGTCGGTTACAAGCATTATAATTGAAGGCTTTCGTCATAATTATCATTGAAGTGACGTCACTATGATTACGTCATTCATTTGCCAAAATTGCGTCACTGGTCTGATATTCTGACAAAAGTCGAAAAGCTGCGCCTTTTTTTGTATGACATTCTGACTATCCAGAATTAATAATATTTGTGATACGGGATATCCCGGCAAGAGTTATGATTGTGGGCTCAAACTACATTATAAATATTTTAAAATCTGGATTGTTTATTAAATACATCACATATTGTTACCTTTTTAGCTTATAAATGTTAGCTTTAAAAGAGAATATTAGAACAAATTATTGATTGTTCTTCGGCTGTATATTGCAAGAAATATTTTGACTGGACTTTGGGCTGGTAGCACAGGTGTGGCCGGCTAGATTAGCTTAGACCTAGTTCAGACTAGTCCTGTGTTATCACTCCCAATGTTCATATCACTATTGTGTCTGTCTGTGAGAATCTAGTATTATTCAGAATATGTAGTAATAGATAAATGAAATTGTTTGCAAATGAATTGTTTAGGAAGCTGGGGACGCGTTTAAATTATGTATATGATTGTATTGTCTTTTTGTGTGAGTTGTTATTATTAAGTGTACGTTACAGATTCTAAATTATGATTGTTATATTAATCTGAATCAAATTATTTGTATTGAACTGGATAGTCACTTCTAATAATTATTTGTAAGAATGATTTTATTGTTTTAAAAAGGGCGAAGCTTTCTTATACTATTATTATGTTATCTTCTAGTTTATTACTGTAAAGGCGTTTATATTTCCAATGAGCCGTTACATGTTTATAAACACTTAATATAGTTACTAATCGTAAATATTTACAATAAAAATAATAGTAATAATAATAATTATGATTGTAAACGATATCACAATTATTATTGTTATTTATCTTCGTTTCCTTTCCGATGTATGTATGGTAGGTCCCTATTGCATTGGGGCAGGTATAGCATACACGTTTTATATTATTAAATTTTTCTTATATGTGGAATTAACTATGTTTTATTTCCCGAAAGACTCACCATATACCGCATTATACAATTATACATGTTTTGTTTACCAGACGCTAACTCTGTTGACCAACACAATTTCCCCACACTTTATACACCCATTTTTCACTATTAATGCCTTCAGTCGCAAAAGGCTCAACTTACAGTGGCAGGGGCGCATCAAACACTACACTTTAATTTTACACAATATTGTAACAATTATTTAGTTAATTTTCACTAACAAGGGTGACATTGGTAAGGGAAACGCATAAAATTACTAAATTCATCGCAAAACTCTGGATTCTATTAATAGCCGCTGTATTGATTTTGAAAATGCACTTCTGCCCAACACTTGACTTTACAAAATATTAATATTTGGCAAAGAACACACCTGATGTTTTTGGGAATTTCTCCGTTTTACACGCCCTTGTTGACAAACGCCACTAATGTGATGTCTGACACAGTACCCGCCACCGCAAACGTGTCACATTACAGAAACAAAAACATCCATGTTACTTGTTACATTGACTTGAAGTGGGCAGCTAATTAGGCTATTTCGTCTGAAATTCCAAATGTCATTGAATGAAACACGGATGTGTATGCTCTGTGGCTGGTGTAGCTCGGTCCTACATGTCGATAAATCAGGGCGCTTCCTGCTTAAGGGTAGCTTTCACCAAAAACCCCATTGTCGAGATGTTTTGTGATTTTACATCTAGACAGCTTGAATGTCTTGAATGGTTGAACTTTTAGTTCCTATAAGTTTGTTTCGGCTGTTTGTTTTAGAGGCAGTTATGAATCTTAAGCTTAATTAGATTTTGAGAAAATAATTCTGTTACATGTGTTTAAATTCCAGTTTTCAAAGTATCATTGGCTTTTAGTAAATATAACAAACTATAAAGTATGTCTAAAAAATTGATAAGGGAATGCCATAATTAATATTGTAGGTAACACCGAATATATAGTTTTAGATATAAAAAAGTATTTGGAAACCTGCCAAATGCCTTTTTTACACCTGAAACGGTTTCAACATCAAATTCAGTGTTTTAATTGCATTCCTCTAAATCATTTTTTTAGTACACTACAGAGCCATTTTTCTGATTTTCATAAAGTAAATTTGCAAAATTGATTAAAACTTGTAAATATTTGCGACGTTTGCCAATTTACAGAAAACGCGCACGGACCAAACTCCATTATTCAAACTCCTTGAGTAAAAAATCCTTTCAGCATTTACTTCCAGAAAGCTGATGCTGCCTCCTTTCACTCTGCGAGCGCCAGCCGCGCCACGACAATGTAGACTTACCTTGAGGAGATGGAGTGAAATTATAAATATTTTCAAACCAGTACGCGCCTTGGACATGCAATTGCGTGCTCGAACCCGCTATACAAATCTTCACACTCAGTTTGTTATGAATACGACTTTATACCACTCTGGCGAACCACCCTGAATTCTCTGTTACTAATTTCTTCTTCAAAATGTGTCGTAAAATTATCTCAGTTTTACTCGCTGTATGAAGCTTTTATATGTGTACTTATATAGGTGTTATTCTTTTGTAATTTAGTCATGTATATGAGCTGTTTATTCATAACAAACAAAAATAAAAATAATTAAATTACCATTCTTCACTTTTCTCTTAATAAATTAAGTGTCACATAATTATATTATCAGCTGCGTGAATGCATTGGAAATATTCCTAATTACAAGTATTATACTATTATAACAGTTGCAGTTGCATTGCGCAGGTAGCGAGTAGTGGGTGACCCCGAAATGAAATGATGAACTGCAAAAGCTTTTATCTAAAGCATGTAAAACAAAAAAACTACATTTACTTATTGTGCACACAGCTAAGGAGTGGAATTCTCTGTCGATGATGGGACTGTATTTCCTTCCTGATAGCTAGGTATAACCTTGAGGTTTTCAAGTCATATAGGTTAATTCTAGGCAAGCTCTTCACCGTCAACATCAACGTTTACCATCAGGCTAGATAGTGGTCAAACACGAGACTATCGTTAAACAAAGAAATATATAAAAAACAGTTCCTTGATTAGGAAAAAAGCGTCGATCCCGAGACCCGAGCACGAGCCCATTATAACGAACATATCGTAACCGTCACATGGACACAAAAAGTGACCCTGTGAGAGTACTCGTATAATAAAAGATTTCAAAGTCGCGGGATACACGTGTAGCCAAAGATCGTAAGGGATGGTAGATAAATGGGGGTCGAAATAAATACCTGTTTATTATACGAGTATAAAACGAATAAGCTGCGCGCTAGAATGAATAGTAGGTAGGCGCAAATCTCGTGAACGGCTCGACGAATTCTGACAATGTTATTTCTAATGACATACAAATTGCACCCGTACTAAAACATGTTACTACTATTTAAATTGAGCTAAAGATTACCTAGGTTATTTCACTTGTAAGTACCAAACCGCCTAAACTAAAATTTGACATTTTTTGAAGGTTAAAAAATAAAGATGAGTAATAAAGTATACTTACATATAGAAAAGTTTTACTTACAAAACTGATTTGGAAAGCAGCTTGTCATTAAACAAAATTTATAGAAAGGAAGATTAAAGTATACAACAAAGTTCAATCCAAAAGTAGGCCTGAAATTTTCAGTCAAAACAGTCCAAATGAAACAGCTTTCACTGACCTAGACAACGAACTCCGTATTGTTTGCAAACAAACACGAAAGACCCGACTGAAGTCCATTCTCAAACTAAAGTAGGTTAGAGTACTTTATCATTCTGGACGCACCTTCTGACGCTATGCAATTCCCTTTCGCGTACGAGCTTGTTACAATAACTTCGCTTTAATCGCCGACTCCATTCATTGTAATACTATAGCAGGTTACATAAAGATGGAGTCATCTCTATGATCATAGCAATAAGGTTGTTGTTACAAAACGATAACTGTTAAGGAACTGCGAGTCAATGTTATGAAACTCCACCGCTAGAGGCGCCACTGCAGTTCCGCGCCAAATTCTGTTCTACTCGATTACAGTTTGAGTACTAAAATAATCGACTAAACGAATAAATTGGTTTTCGTATCGAAATAGTCTCATAAAAACTTAGTATTTTACTCCGAAATATGTACGATTACTAATACTAAATTTAAAAAAAAAGGTATCAAAATCGAATTAGTTGAGTAAATCGACTAAAGGGTGGGGTATGAGCTTTTTAATGTCGATAGAAAACATCCCTATACAAAGTCTGGACGCTTGGTTCTCCATAGTGTTTTAAACACTAGACTTGATCAGTACTAATACGAGTATTATAATCTTGTGAAAATAACTCAGATCTCTATATCTCAATCAGAATCTCAGTATCTTTAAAGTGTATAAAATGTAAGTAAGATTTGTTATGATAAGTTCATCATGAGTTCATCATAAATAGTGCATTAAATGTCTCTTTTCGAGTGCAAATTTCATATCCTTCGAGAATGCAAGAAATAATTGGATGAAAAATGTAATGACTGTAATCCTCAAAATTAGTCTTGGATACATTAAACCAATCTCGATTTCATTCATAAGCGATTTGTGGTTACGCGAATATTTTATTGTTATCCGTTGCGCTTCGCCCTTGCGCATTCTGTATAGTTTTTTTTTTTTTTTTAATAATAGATATAAATACACAGTTTAACTAGTATAATTTAATTTCCGACAGCGCCCGAGTGAAAAATAGGAAATTAACCGAAGCGGTTTAAACATAACGAAAAATTTTACGTCTAATGACTTTCGTTTATCCGTACTTATTAACTGCTAAAATTAAAATAATGTCCAATAAGCTTTTCGTAGGCGTAGTTGGCACGTTTTTACTACGAATTCGTAGCAATGTAGCGCTGCTACGGCGTAGCAAAGAAGTTTCTTTCTGTGTGTCCACAGTGCATTTTAGAAAGCTGTTTTAAATCTTAAATCTCATCTAGTGCTAAACGAAGAACACAAAAACCGTCTACATTACTATTTTTGATACAACTTTTATGAATGTAAAAATATTTTTTTTATTATTTGAGACAGTTAATTACCAATTTCCTAATTAAACATCACAACCGTACCGGTTTTTAAGCTCTACACCTCCTAGTTCTTGACCAGTTTTTTCTCTGATAGAAAAAGTCTATGAATGTTTGAAGAAGGGTACCCTTCTTCAAACATTCATAGACTTTTTCGAGTACATTCTGCGAAAGGGACATTTTACGAAAGGAACATTTTGAGAAATGGGATATTCCGCGAAAGGTACATTTTGCGAAAAGGACATTCTGCGAAAGGGACATTTAATTTTTGTAGGAGAATTTTATAAATGCGTTATAATTTGTGAAAACCTCCGATATGAAGCTGGCTGTTTAGAATAAGTAAGAAAAGTAAATTGTCTTTATGAAAGACGTGTGTTTTCAGTTGTCCTATAAAGTTGTCTAAAATGTGAGACGACGTTAAGTCATGGTGGATTTTTGTTTGGTATTTTTTCAGAGTTTAACTGTTTATTTTATTCGAAACTAGCTGTGCCGGCGACTTCGTTCGCGTGGATGTCGGAACTCAACAATGTATTTTTTTAAATAAAGTAATTTTTAAGTTAGTCCCGTCAAAATCGGCCCAGCCATTTCAAAGATTAGCCATTACAAACAGACAGACAAAAATTGTAAAAAATGTTATTTTGGTGTATAAACGGTTATATTCGTATGCATATATTAAAAAACAGTTATTTCAATATTACAAACAGACACTCCAATTTTATTTATATGTACTTCTAGGTAGATGTTTCCGGTGCACCACAATAAATAAAAGTATGATGAAGATGTAAATTGGTGGTTTTTTTATACGGAGGATTCCCAGATCAGGTTGTCACCTCGGTAAAATACCCACTGGGTTAAATTTTAACAGAAATTTCATATTTTATAAATGTTTTTGTGTACCTAATTTCGTGGATTACTATAGAGTGCCACAAAACATTTTTGCATTTTTGTGCAATTACGTCTTTTCAAATTATAATCTCATTTGCCGATTGTCTTTTGTTTCTGTATAGCCTAGCAGAGATGTCACGGCAGCCGAATAAGGGTGCTCCCACATCTATCGACACGGAATCGGCTTTTTCCGTCGCCCTTTCTCTTTCTGTCGCTTAGAACTGCCATTTGCTGGACCGGGACAAGGGCGACGGAAAAAGCCGATTCCGCATCGATAGATGTGGGAGCACCCTAAGGGAGAGACTCACTCTAAACTGGTGGAGAAGTGAGTACCTAGTAGCTTGTTTTATAGAAACCTTAAATATAATATTACCATCCCTATGCAGATTATTTTTCAAGTGAGGATGAGGCCACTCTCTGTTGTCAAAGTTAGCCCCTTCGTACACTAGGCGACGCAAGTCTCCGATACCTTACGATTTTGGTATTCATTGACGCGTGCTTGTGTTCGATCCTCTATGGGTTTGTGTTGCGATAGCCGCTTGGATACCGAAGTCGTAAGGTATCGGAAACTTGAGTCGCCTTGTGTACGAAGGGCTTTCAACGGGCAATTCACTTCTCGGACATGCCCGCGGACAAGTTCGCAGATATCGCAACTATAGATCTGTGCAATGTAACCAACAAAAGTACTTACTTGGCTGGCGTAAGTTCGAGGTGGTATATTTTTAAATAATTCCGAGTGAAAAGCTTACCAACAAAAGTATTTGATTATCAAATTCAAAAGGGTATGTATCTAAAATACTTAATGGAACTAGTGGGATTAGGTGAAAATGTAGTTTAGTTTCATGGAACTACTAGAAGGACCGCCACAGACAGTCTGGCAGTCTTGCCCGTTGCTCGTCGGCGAAACCTCATTTTAATTGCATGGGGTGCAATATGTCTCTGCCCTGGGCGGGAGAACTAATTTGATGAAAAAAAATGGGTGCATGTCTAGACAAGAAACTGATGAGTCTGTGTATTGTGGTGACAGACATGCCCATAAAAACTGCACGCGGGCATGTCCGTCTAGTGAATTCCCCTCTCTAGTAGCCCCGCAGACCTCTGACATGACTTGGAAATAAAATAATTGTAGACCAGGTTTCTTCACGATGTTTTCGAGATAAACTTAGAAAATACATATGAATTGAAAAAGACTTGGGACTTACCCGGGTTTGAACTTACACCCTCGTGTATCAGAGGGGGGAGGTTTTCACCTCTGGGTGACTATGACTATTAACTATGAAAATTGTTCTAACAGATAATAATATTATGTTCTTGTTTCAGATGCATGGTATTACTCACAATTATAAAAAACAGAATAGTCATTTTCATACAAAACAGAATGAAACCTGGAAAATAAGAATAAAATGCATTGGCAAATATCATAGGAAGGCTCATCAATTCAAAAGAGTTTGCAAAAAAATTCTAAAATTAAATCTGTATTACGCTTTTGCAAGCGGCTTCGCCATCTCAAGCAAAAGCATCTTTACAACTACTTAATAAAAGCTTTCGCTTATTGTAAAAACCAATAATGTTAGTATTTACTATTTTAGGCCCAGGATTGTGACTATTGTGAGGTAGAAGAGACTCAACAAGAAGATTCCAATGAGGTTGGTACAGTCAGCTTCAGATACAACTAACCCCTTTTGGTAGTGACACCAGTAGCGGGTTTAGTTTTCTCTGAAGCTTATTGTTCAAATAAAAAGCATTTGACACATGAGTCTTGTCTTCTTAACCATCAGATCTTTTGAATATTCTCTGATATTTTACAGGAATCTTGTGATGAAATAAGTATTGAAATGGATGAGGAAATATTTGAAGGCAGTGAATTTGACGACGTTGGCGACTGTGAGTCCTTGGCAGGCCAGAGAGGCGGTGAGTACATTGAACATACTAAAAAAAACTTTATGATCATCTGCCTACCCCTTTTCTCAAGTAGAGGCGCAAGAGGCAGCTGAATATCAGTAATTTGCACCAAGCTAGTGCCTGTCTTACCCCCACAGTGCTGCTAGTACTGTGTAATACGAAAACTCCTGTTATGGCTGGTTGTCAGACTTTCGGCCACTAACTGACTGTAACGACTGCCAAAGATCTACAAAAGACAACCGGGACCAATGTCTAAGTAGTACCTACATCGTGCTTTCTAAGGCATAGAGGAAGTCGGTATTTCGTGGATGGTCACCCATCCGCAGACTAAACAACCCGCGGTTTAACTTTAAAGACTAGAGCGCAGTTCTTAGTTTGATAGTAATTTATTTTAAACGTTTCTTATATTTTTAATTTTTTAATTTAACATACAACAAGTGTTTCATTCAAAATAATATTTTCATAAATTGAAGAATATGAAATCGTTGAAGAAGAAGTTGAATTTGTTGAGGCCATCGTCGCGGCTAATGAGCCATATAGTCTAAGATACGTATATAGAACGACCTTCACCGATCGAGTAACCGGACGAAATGTGTTTATTATGAATTGAAATATGTTGAAGAATGTGACGGTGATGGGTTGCCTCATAAAATCCTGTCAAGGATATTTTTAATTAATTTTTTAAAAGGTTATTTTTTTTCAATACCTTCACCGATAGAGTAACCAAAGAAAATTAACACCAATTGAAAGTCCGAAGTCTATAGAATATGCTAACGTAGGGTTGCCTACCTTTTTCTTGTCAAGAGTATAGGGTTGCCTAATTTGAAAAGGTGATAAAAAAATGCTACCTTCACCGATCGAGTAACCAAATAAATTATATATCAAAATAAAGACATTTTTTTTACGAATACGATGGTATACGGTTGCCTATGAAAAACTTGTCAGAAATTAGGGTTGCCAAGCGTTGATGTTTGAAAATTTTAGACGGTTTGGAAGCACATGAGTAGATAAACGGACTAAGCTTCTTAAGAACGAGCAAAATTGTTACCTATTTTGGTAGGGTTGTCACAACAGGGTAGACAAATTAAACAAAAAATATTAAATAGCTTTATTATTCAGTATGATAGAATCGAATCAAATAATTTAATTGAACAAAGCCAATTACAGGCAATTTCGAATTGTCAAAAGACATAAAATAAAGTTAGTACAAAAATAGTTATGGTGCCCAGTCACAAGAAATAATAACTGTGAAAGTACCGTAGATACCCATTCCAATAGTCCAGTCAACGAGGCATATGTGGTCCGAAAAATTCCTCCTCTGGAACTGAAATTTGGCATATGATGAAGGTGACTGTCGGCGACGAGACCCACGCAACGACAAGGGGTGCAAGTGTGATTTGTAAGGTGATTTTTTTAAGACAAGTGTTTTCTAATCAGAATCCAGTGATTGTGTTGTGTATATATTCGATTCTTATTAGATTATCTTGTACGTTCTTATTAGTTTCTATTTAGATAAGTTTTTTAGTGGAAAATTGTAAAAGTTTAAAACTTAGATTATTACGTAACTTGAAAACTCACTTTTTTGTTTATGTATGTTTTTCAATTAAAGTATTTAAAAGGGCTGTGTTTCATTACAAAAATAGATTCACAAGTTGTTTCATGAAGATCGGTCCAGTAGTTTTCAAGTTATTGCAATTTTTGTGAAATCAAACTTTTGTTCTTGTGTAACTTTAATAGTTTACTGACAACCGATGGGGAAGAAAAGTTCTCGAGTGGCGACCACGGACCGGAAAACGCAGCGTAGGCAGGCCTCCCACTAGGTGGACCGACGACATCGTGAGGGTCGCGGGCAGCCGATGAATGCAAGTGGCGAATTGTCGTTCGGCGTGGCGGTCTAAGGGGGAGGCCTATGTTCAGCAGTGGACGTCTTCCGGCTGATGATGATGATGATAGAATAGAATAGAATAGAATATACTTTATTGTACACCAAAATTTTAAAACTACTGCTTACAATATTGCTTAAACTATGGTTACAATGGCGGTCTTATCGCTAAGAGCGATTTCTTCCAGACAACCTTTGGATGGACTGTACGTACTAAGATAAGAAGGGGAGGGGGTAGTCAGTGGTGTACTATAAATACTCTTCAAACAAAATTTAAACAAATAAATAAGTGATTATATATATTATATAATATAGGTACATATATACATATTATTTAAACACAAATGAAGTAATCAGAAAATTAAATAAATAAAAACAATATTCATTATAGGTAATCAAAATTATTATGATTGACTTGTAAACTTTATATCACAGGAGCGAATGAAAATGATTCACAACTAAGTTTTTAAAAGCAATAAGTGACTTAGCTTGCCTTACCGACTCCGGCAGTGTATTCCATAAACGGATAGCCTGAACCGTAAACGTGCAGGCATCAAAAGCCTCAAATTCTCCGATGATCTCAAATTTCTAATATGTGTGTCATTAATGAACTTAAAACGTTCTTTGAGATAAAAGGGAGTTGTGGGATTGAAAAGAATATTGTACAATAACGATAAAATATGCGTATTCCGGCGAAGGCGGATAGGCAGCCACTTGAGTTTATTGCGAAACTCGGAGACATGGTCATATTTGCGCAAACCAAATATGAACCTGATACAAAAGTTTTGGAGACGCTCAAGCTTATCTAGCTGCACTTCAGTGAGATCTGGATAACTGGTATCAGCATAGTCGAGAATAGGGAGAAGGAGAGATTGGGCGAGCGCAGCTTTGGTGGCAGTTGGAAGGAAATTGCGTAATCGGCGTAAGGAACCTGCAGACGCAAACAATTTGCGGCTCACTTCTTGTAACTGGGGCCCCCAAGATAAGTCCTTATCTATATAAATACCCAGGTTTTTCACTGAATCACTATATGGGATTAAAGTTCCATCAAAAAATATCTGAGGAAGGGTCAACCAGTTTATCTTTGAACGAAGCCTAGGGCTGCCGACAATAATTACTTGCGTCTTCACAGGGTTAACCTTCAAACCATGAGCCAAACTCCATTCAGAGATACGTGCCAGGTCTTTATTTACCATATTCACTGCCTCGGACAATTCATCTACTGGAGCTTGTGAGTAAATTTGCAGATCGTCAGCATACAGATGATAAGAAGAGAGAAGTTCATTAGAAATAGAATTTATAAAAATAGCGAAAAGAAGAGGAGATAGCACGCCCCCCTGTGGTACGCCGGCAGTTGTATTGCACCATGAAGATGATGACCCTTCAATGCAAACACGTTGCCGGCGGCCACACAGGTAACTACGAAACCAATCAATTACCGTTGGAGATATGTTAAGAGAGCTAAGTATGCCAAGCAGAACATCAAAATCGACGGTGTTAAAAGCGTTACTGAAGTCCAATAAGGAAAGGACCGTCAGATTTCCATTGTCCATACCCAACCTAATGTCGTCAGTAATGTTAACAAGTGCTGTGGTAGTGCTATGCCCTGAACGAAACCCGGACTGGTAACAATTGAGGAGTCTGTTTTTGCAGAGGAAAGTACTAAGTTGATTATGGATAAGGCGTTCCAAGACTTTGGATAGGAATGGTAAGATGGATATTGGACGGAATTCTGAAAAGGAAACTGGATTACACTTTTTTGGGAGAGGAGTTATTTGGGCTTCTTTCCAAGAAGATGGGAAAACATCCGAGGATATGGAGTGATTAAGTATGTGACAGAGGACAGGAAGGATTTCGTCCAGAATAGGGAGTATCATTTTGCGACTTATACAGTCACTACCAACAGCATTTGACGTAATAGATAATATGCTCTTCTTAACATCACAATCGGTAAATTGATTAAAAACAAAAGGAGAATAATCGGGAGTGGGAAGAGATGAAAGAAAATTTAGAGTGTTGGCTTTAACAGTACCATTGAAATTACAAGAGGTAGCGAAATGTTTATTAAGTAACTCAAGGTCTACATCTTTAGGAATAGACTCTTGCCGCGACTTTCCGACTCCCATTGATCTTAGAAATTTCCAGACTTTAGCTGGATCACCGTTTTCAACTGAATTATGAATGTGGTGGCGTTGTGCATCTCTACATACCATGTTGCTGCGATTGCGGATAGCTACGTATTTTTCACGATTTAAGGAGTTAGGCCTGCACTTGTATCTGGATTTTGCTGCTGCCTTCTTTTGCAAAATTGCCTTCACTTCCGCTGTCAACCACGGTGCAGGTAAGTGCTTCATCTTTATCAACCGAATAGGTGCATGGACGTCATATAACTGCTTAAGACCAGCATTGAGAAGATCAACTTTTACATCGATCGACTCAGCATTAGCGAGATCAGACCAGTCAATATTGCCGGCATCATGACGAAGGCTTTCCAGATCCATTCCACCAAAACTGCGCTGAAGAATAGTTTTAGGTTTAGTCTTAGGAGGGCGAATTTTGTACGATAGGAAAATTAAGTCATGGTAGGAAAAAGCATCTGCGGAACACTGTCCATGCTTAGCGACGTGTTGAACGGAAGAAACAAAAATAAGGTCAAGGAGCGAAGGAACACAGTTGGGAAAATGGTGAGTTGCACTTAATGGAAGGAGAGATAAATTGCAGGATTGGGAGATTGTTCGGAGAGAGGAAGAGCGGGAATCGTTTTTGAGAAGACATGTGTTGAAGTCTCCCATGACGATCATGTGCCTGTAAGAAGGCGCAAGATTTATGAGTAGACTTTCAAACGAAGAAAAGTAGTCGACACGCAATGAAGGAGAATAATACACCCCAAGCAAAACCTTTGAATGACGTAGATTAACTTCCAAAAAGAGATGCTCGCCAGCATTCGGCGGTGGTGGCTGTGTTGACAAATCAATGATTGAATAAGGAATATCAGCACGGAGGTAAATGGCAACACCGCCCCCACCGCAGCCAATGCGATCATTTCTTACTAGAAGATAACCGGGTAAGGAATAGGAGGTGGATGGAAGGCAAGGTTTTAACCAGGATTCGGATACAAGAATTGCATGGATATTCTTGCAATCCAGATTCGCAAGCATATCGGGGTAATGAGCCGGAACACTTTGAGCATTAATATGGACTACATTCAGATTCTTCGGAACATCGGAAAATTGAGACTTAAGTGTATCACCAAGTGTCGGGATACTGCTAAAGCTATCGTTGTCACTACTGGCTGATAAAAAACTGTCATCATCATCACTAAAATCGTTACAGTCAATCATTAGAAACGCAAAAATAAATAAATAAATATAATATAATTAAATATATAAAATAATATAATTAATAAGAATAATAATTATGCAATTTAAATGTGGGTTGACAATCAATACGTCCACCCGCCAGTTATGCGTAAAAAGAGAAAAAAAAAAATATAATAATAACAATCATATGGAATTATCTTAACAAATACAACTAAATAAAAATAAAAAACAATAACAGGAACAAGTGCGTCGTTCAGGCACAAGTAACAGGAAAGTTATAGAGAAAGAAGAGAGAGAAAAACAAAAAAAACAAATTATTTCCATTATTTCGCATACAATTATCTATGCTTCCATAGATAATTCATGCTCAACATGTTACTAAAATAATCGACTGACATGGAACGTGGCTATTTGAATGACACTTGACAGATGTCAAGTGTCAGAATAGCAAAAGAAAAAATAATATAGTGAGTAACCAAACTAAAATGAACATTGAAATAACAAGAATTACGGGGTAGGGATAAAATTAAATAATAAAGTGATTTAGGAAGGTGAACAAAATAACAAATAATTATGCGGAACCGTTACCCGAACGACACAGCGAAAAAGTATAAATCACTTCTTTGCAGCAGCCCTCCTATTGCGCCTCGAAGCAGGTGTTGAAGGTGGCTTCTCAACCTCTTGTTTGCCGGCCTCAAGTTCTGGTTTGTCAATCTCGAGCTTAGAAGAGTCGATAGCATGCAGCTCGCTGAAGTTCACAACAGTATGCTTGCTTCCATCAGCCGTCAAGACGTGAATATAGCCCTGTTTGGTCCAGCAGTTAGTGACACCAAATATATCTCTAGCCTTCATGAATACTTGATGCCTGGATCTAGTCAAAAACTCTGAGACTGTGATACCTGATCCTTTGAGTTTGGTTTTTGTAAACCAAATCTTGTCACGTATATCCACATCCCGGAACTTTACAAGAATTGGCTTAGGTTTTCCAGCCCCACTGTGACTCCCCATTCTGTGACAACGACGTATATCAGCTACAGTCAAGATGTCCAACTTCAGCTTCTCCCGCAACACTTCAACAACCACACTTGACGGGTCCTCCTTGCTCACCTCCGCAACACCATGGACAAGGAGCATCTTCCTGCGGCCCCTCATCTCCAGTGCATCAACATCCTTGGCAAGGGCTTCCATCTGTTGCTGAAGACATCCAAGAGCATCCAGGACAAGCTTTTTAAATGATGAATATTCAACTGCAAGACTGACCGGACTGCCGCTGGGTGTAGAGTTGTGCGTTGATCTGGCTAGTTCAGCTTCAAACTTTGACATTCTCTCATGGAACTGTGCCATCAAATCAGAGATTGACCCCTTCAGTGAATCCATAGTTTAGTTGTTGTGATAGTAGGGATAGTGGAATTATGTAAATAACACAAAACTGGCAGGTAGGAACTATTACAAACTATTATGCATTAAAATTGTGTAGAAAAACTAATTATTTTAATTAAATTTGAATTTTTATCTTAAGAGCAAAATTTTGATGTCTAATTTGATCAACTACCTCCTTATTTATTTTGATGATGAACTTTAATAGTTTTAGTTCTAGGATTTTTTTTATAAAAAAAAGTGTTATTCATTTTATTTTAAACCAAAATACGATTGAAAACTTGAGAGGTGTCAAGGGACCACGATAGCAAGTTAAAAAAAGGTTCTAGCGATTTTCGACCTTATTGACATTTATGCAAACACCTGATTTTAATGAAGGAACAATGTTAACGAATGAGAATGTGAGAAAAACAAACTAAATTTTAAATGTCGATAAGGTCGAAAATTGCTTGCACCACTTTTTTTAACTTGCTATCGTTAAGCGAATGTTTTCCGACCTTCAAGCGATTTTCGACCTTATTGACAATGATGCAAACACCGGATTTTAATGAAGGAGCAATGTTAGCTAACGAGAATGTGAGAAAAACAAACTAAATTTTAAATGTCGATAAGGTCGAAAATTATTCGGTCTGTTCGGTCTGTTATTCATCCTTCCTTGCCTATTTACTGGTCTGTACTTGTTTGGAAATACAAATGAAATGGTGCTAGAAAAAGTAGCTAAAAAGTTTAGCCACAAATTTTATAAAATTGTAGCTGTCGTCACCGAATAATAGCCAGATCTAGCTATAAAGTTGCTGAGTTGGCATCACTGCTGCAGATTTGAAGTTGTGTCAAATCGATCGTACGATAGGCAGTATAGTGTATGGTGCATATGGACGAACTGCCAATTTGAAACAATTACAAGCGTCAAATCGATCCGCGATCGTACGATAGGCAGGATGGTGTATGGCTACTATAAGGTAAGAACGGGCGGTATAAAAAGTGGTACGAAGCGCGGTCTATTTGACAACGCGCGCCCTGTTGAAGGTAGGTGTTTGGTCTCTAATATATTGGTGACCAAACACCTTTAAAAATGTCTTTTGACAATTCAAAATTGCCTGTAATTGGCTTAGTTGAATTAAATTAATTGATTCGATTCTATCATACTGAATAATAAAGCTATTTAATATTTTTTTGTTTAATTTGTCTACCCTATTGTGACAACCCTACCAAAATAGGTAACAATTTTGCTCGTTCTTAAGAAGCTTAGTCCGTTTATCTACTCATGTGCTTCCAACCGTCTAAAATTTTCAAACTTCAACGCTTGGCAACCCTAATTTCTGACAAGTTTTTCATAGGCAACCGTATACCATCGTATTCGTAAAAAAAATGTCTTTATTTTGATATATAATTTATTTGGTTACTCGATCGGTGAAGGTAGCATTTTTTTATCACCTTTTCAAATTAGGCAACCCTATACCCTTGACAAGAAAAAGGTAGGCAACCCTACGTTAGCATATTCTATAGACTTCGGACTTTCAATTGGTGTTAATTTTCTTTGGTTACTCTATCGGTGAAGGTATTGAAAAAAAATAACCTTTTATAAAATTAATTAAAAATATCCTTGACAGGATTTTATGAGGCAACCCATCACCGTCATATTCTTCAACATATTTTAATTCATAAAAAACACATTTCGTCCGGTTACTCGATCGGTGAAGGTCGTTCTATATACGGATCCTGTACTAATAGATTGTCATAGATGCACAGATTATAAGTAAGCCAACTGTTTGTATTTGAAGATATAGCTGTTGCTTCATTGGCTAAGTGTTCACAAGATTGCTGGCCTTGAGGTCTACTCCTAAGTGAGGCAAAATTTCACTATGATTTTTCATCAGAAATTCCTTAGCAGCAACCAAGGAATCTTATTTCAGCCCGTTAACAATAGGCTTGCCGCTATTACCAGTACCGTGAGCACGAGTTTTTAGTATTTGAGACGTAAAGTAAACTGGAACTATGACAATTTCAAATTAACAATTTTCATGGAAAAAATTAGTTCCTTCTTCGCACCCCAGAGGCGCTGTTCCATTTTTTCCTACAAGAAACGCTGTAAATACTGGAAAGACGCTGTAAAGTAAAAGAGTGAAAATTCTTCAAAGTTTTCTAGTAGAAACAAAAAATAAATCCATAATCATCAAAGAAACGACAATTTGATAATTTATATTTTCTGTGTAATTTATTTTCAGTCTTACGCCAAATTGTAAGCGATATTCAACAGAGAGAAATTTTGAACACAGTAGATTCACCAGGGAGGCAGAAAGTCAAAAATTACCGATATTAGTTTTCGAGAATACTTCTTGTATAAATGAACAGGGAAAAAGGAGAAGAGTAATATTTAGGGAAACCCGCTCACAACAACGGCACATAATGCAAAACAACAAAGTTGTATACTTGACTAGCTTTTGGTTGTAAAATAATGGAGAAAAGCTATTCCTAACCATTGAACTGATAATTATTATAAAGAGAGGATGTTGATTCGTATAAAAAGATTCAATCTTATTGATGAATGCGGGGACGCAAAAATTATGTAGATTTAAGTGTACATTATTGTAATTTTAAATGTATCGTATATTGATGGCTGTGTGCTTCGAAAATTGTGAGTTAATTATAAAAAAAAAAAAAAAACAAAATAAAGTCGTTGCGTCTGCCATTCATATTTTTTTTTAATTTCTAGTTTCGCTATGCGTTGATAACAGTTTTTTTGTGGTACCTATTTAAATTAGAAACAATTCTTATAAATTCCATAATTATGTATTTATTGTTTGTCTATCCCGCAGGCCCCAACGAGATTATCAACAGATGATAGCTGTTCATAAAGACAGTATTTTGTACCTAAAGAAAATAAATAAGATATATTTTGAACCTCAACAGTTTTTGATGTAATGGCGATTTGATGAAGTGTCTAGCTAGCGGGCCCCTTATGATTATTTTTTTGTTCTTATACTTTCAGATCGCCTAATAGTGCTCGGAGTTAGCAACTATTATGTACCTTACAAATCCAAAATTTCGACTTTCTATGAGCTATACTTTAGAAGATATTCGTTATTGAGACAAACGTCCAGCCAGCGAGCCCCTTTTTTTTAAATACTAGTCTTTTATATCATACAATATCATTAGGAGATTGATACTATTATGTAAATAAAACGTAGGTAAACATTTTTAATAAAAAATAAACCTTTTCATAGTTTTATAGAAACAGGGCAACATCTGTTGGTCTAGTTATAATAGTTGAGTTCATTTGCTTTTGAAAACATATAATTTTATTGATAAAAATAGCTTCTGCCCGCGACTTCGTACGCGGATCCTGTTGCTTAAAATGCCAGCTACAACGGGGTCGTCAAAATCGAAGATCTGAAACGTCTGATGTCCAATACCAAGAGCCCGGGTAAAAAAAAAAAAAAAAAGGTTGCACTCCAGGAGTGCCGGTAGAAGTGAAAACTTTTTTGTTACTATGTTTTATTTTAAAACTGGAGTAGTACAGATATGAAATTAACTAATTTGAATGACGTCTTACTCATTTTCGATCAGGGTCACGTGACCCTGACGCGAGTTTTAAATTTTTTACCCATTACAGAAAAAGTGTACAACGCCGCTAAAGAAGTTTTCACTTCAATAAATGGGAGTTTTGGCCAGTAGAGTCAGATTTTTAATGATATACCATCGTCATCGAAAATCAGTCCTAAAGTCTTACCGCCTTCACCGCGTGGAGGTATACTCCAAGTTTATGTTATTTTATATATTGTGAAATTAGCGATAGTTTTGATTTCCACATTAGATGTTTCTGATCCTCGATTTTTATAAATCAACAGGAAATGCCCATCAGACCGAGCAACTTTTACTAAGACGTTAGTCCTATACGTATACGTGTGTTGTGGTGTAGCGGGGCTCTTGGAGTTCCACAACAGGTATTCCAGATCTTCAATTTTTATACCTCAACAGAGAGTGCTCATCAGGCTGAATAACTCTTGCTAAGACGTCATTCCTATAAATGTTATAGTGTAGCTGGGCTCTTGATTTTCCACATCAGGTGTTCCAGATCTTCAATTTTTATACGTCAACAGAGAGTGCTCGTCAGGCTGAACAATTCTGCTAAGACGTCATTCCATTATTTGTTATAGTGTAGCTGGGCTCTTGGAGTTCAAGATCAGGTGTTCCAGATCTTCAATTTTTATACATCAACAAAGAGTGCTCATCAGGTTGAACAACTCTTGCTAAGACGTCATTACTGTTTAATTAAATTATATATAATAATTTATATATATAGATAATTATGCTGTCGTGGGATATTTTTTATATAATTTTAATGAGAAAATTTCCGTCATAAATGATTTCTGCGACGAAAGCTTAAAAAATGGAGTAACTTCTCCCGTTTTCCCAACATTTCCCTTCACTGCTCTGCTCCTATTGATTGTAGCGTGATGAAAAGTATACTATAACCAGCTCAGGAGTAAGAAAAATAATTGTACTAAGTTTCGTCAAAATCCGTCGAGTAGTTTTTGTTTCTATATCGGTTATACAGACAAACAGACAGACAAAAATTTTACTGATTGCATTTTTGGCATCAGTATCGATCCTTATTCACCCCCTGATAGTTATTTTGGAAACATTAATTCATGTACCGAATTGACCTCTCTACAGATTTATTATAAGTATAGATGTAAAATGTAAAATTAATTTTGAAATGTAAATAAAGGGGTTTGAAGATTTGTGGCATACCTACCGCCGCCATTTTGATTTTTTTTCAAAATCGCGGCCAGCTATGAAACCTTTATAAATCGTTAGCTGACATTAATGCCAACAAAAAATATTATGACCACAACCCGCGTAAAGTTTCCGGTTTCCGAGATAATAACCGTGAAAGTTAATCACGTGACATTCACAATTCTAAGCTAGTGTATGTGTTCGAATGTATCAAGATGTTAAAAACAACTCGCCTCACCCGCCTGCATTGTAGGTGTCTCGCTCGCACCTTTGAAATGTATGATGTATTATATTTTATTGATAAATATAACCATGGCATGTCACCTTTACTTTTTGCAATTTTCGTAGGGATGGTTAGATTTTGCCACATTTTTAAATATCGAATTTTCTTGTTTGTACCTGAAGCCATAACTTAGCCGTTACATTGTATCCCTATCATCAACAATTATGACCACTACAGACTTGGATTGGCTTGTACCGGAAGTGTATTTACTTCGCGTGTAAAAAAAGGAGATATTTTGATTTATTTTAATGAGTCCGCGCTCGAATATTCTCGCAGTCAGAGGTAATACAAAAAGTAAAAAATGCCTAATTGTGACGTATTGAGTTGTAGAAACAATACACAAGAAGTGGGACGACTATGACGAAGTTTGTATACTAAATTACAGTTATATCATCAAAATATCTATGCAAAATATGACACGCTTGTCTCGATACAAATTAAAGAACATATTGCTTCCATCCAGATATATTGCTGTGATGGCCACAGTAAGCAGAAACATCATGAGGCATATCATCATCATAACAGCCGTAGAAAGACCACTACTGGACTAAGGCCTCACCCAAGGATTTTCCATTGGATGGTTATTGCCATACTCGCCACGCTTGGCAGGCGGGTTGGCGAGCACATTTATTTCAGCTTATTAGTCTTCCAACGCTGCTGCCCATTGAAAGTGTTTTAAGCTGAGGGGCTATGGATCTTACATTTTGCCCTATCCCTCGACCGACTTTTACGGTCTGCCGGAAGAGAAGCAGCTGACACATTCTACGTTTTTCTTTTTCTCCCAGACCATCATCTCACCTATCAATTACTAAAATATTTTATAAAAAAATATTAAGCCTTTTGTTATTCCGAATTAATGTGGTCAACTTTAACACTTTATGTCTCAGAAACCGGAAACTTTACGAGGGTTGGTGTCATAATATCTTTTGTTGTTATTGATGTCAGCTATCGATTTATAAAGGTTTCATGGCTGGCCGCGATTTTGAAAAAACATCAAAATGGCGGCAGTAGGTATGCCACGCTCCATAGTAAAATCTTCAAACCCCTTTTACTTGTGTCCAAACATTAAGTTATTAAATATGCTTGATCTGTCGTGTAATAATTTTCTAAATTAATAAAGACTACCTACTTTGATTGAAGTTATGTTTTTTTATAACACCTTTTGTAAATTATAGGAATTGATGGCGAAGAAACTTTACGGTGAAGTATCAGTTTTATTTCTCGAGAATGTAGGTAGGTTTCTTTTTAAATCCTCTGGCCACTTTTTTTATTGTGGTAAAAAATCAAATGACCTCCCACCCAGGGCAGAGCGAGAGGGACTGTCAGAATTGTACTGACTAAAATCCACGGTGTCTGTCAATAGACCTTTACGTTCCGGGGTCACGGTAATTCGTCAGTCCGTTAATCGGCCATCAGTCGGCAGGCTTTGGCCCTCTCATTGTGCTGACGCTCTTTGTGGCGCGGGTGGAACACAACGCGCCGTCAACCAAGGTCCATGGTCGGACAGCGAGTCGCCCATTACTCACCGCCCGCATGCCCGCGCCCATAGTGGCCGCGAAGATCGTCTAGCCACGTCCGTCACCGTGGGTGTCTACCACTGTAGCTGATGGGGTGTACGGTCTTCTCCCTCACGTCTTCTCCCTTACGCGTCCCACCTCCTTCTTTCGCTAGCATGACTGCTTCGCAGAAGGAGGCGACCGCTTCACGTTCCGTCTCGCCCCGCTGTGAATTGTCTCGACCAACGACCCACTGGCCACTTTTCAAAACTAGCTGTAAATTAAAGGTCATCGTGCGCAATCCGACCCGGTCGCGGACATGAATGAAAATGGTCTAGAATGAAAGAGCATAATTCACATAATAATACACTCAATTATTTTTGTTGTAATCCTTTGGAGAACAAAGTTTTAACCAAAAATGTATTTATTCGAAAAATCTCCGTTCATTGTCTTTTCTCTTGATCTGTACGTTTTCAGCAGGGACCGAAACCGGTATGATCAATACGGGTTTTTTTTCGGTAACAACCTTTTTTTCTTTTACAGGTAATTTTAAAGATTACCTTTATTAAAAGTGAATACATAACCAGTATTAATACCGGTTACCGAAATAAAAATTACCCCTATCTTGCACACTTCACACGTGCCGTTGGTAATAGTCACAGGGCGCGCATCGCATGTGTGTGTGACAAAGAGTCGTTATCTTTAGTTAACCGGTATTAAAACGATACCCTGAATAGAGGTTACATTTTTCTTCGGTCTGGTTACCCAGATAGCGGTTACCTAAGTCTGAAAAATAACCAAAATTCTTCAATACCGGTACCGTAATTTATAAAGGTTTTCGGTCCCTGGTTTTCAGATTCTCTTTTGTTTTGATCGACTAGATACAATAGTTTACAAGGCACTAAACCTGATTTTTAACCGAAAAAATAGGTACTCAGTTGGACCTGTACGAGTGTACGTATGTATGTTTGTCCGCGGTTATAGACTGAGCCGATTTTGATGCTGTTTTCAGAAAAGTGTTCCTTATATTCTGGAAAAGATTTTAGTATTATAACAATCATGGATATCTCATTGCCGGCATAGATTTTTCCACCCTTTTTTTGTTGCTTACTTGGATTGTAGATTTGAAAAAACTTAAAAAAAGGAACCTACCTACTTCAAAACCAAACACACAAAAAGGGTAAAATATTTTTTCTTTCGAAGTTGGTGGCCATATTCGATGAAAAAAGGGTAAGTAAATAAAAAAAAAAACAATATCCAGTCTAGTCGGTGGCTTTGTTTTTTATTTCACCGACTTCCGAAAGAAAAGTCACACTTTTTTGTGTTTGGATTTGAAGTCGGTTCCTTTTTTTTTTAGTTTTTACTGTTTTTTGGAATTTCTCTACTAGGCAGGGCCGCCATAACACATCTGTATGCAAAATATGAGGACCAAGTTTTGCCTTTTCTCATTTATTCTTAGGATTGTAAAGATGTATATTTTTGATGTTGTCAGCAATTATCGTAGTCTATAAAAATGTACGTGTAATAGGACTTTAGCTTACTTTACTCTAGGAGCTTTATAAAGACGCAATTTGCACTTGAGTGACAATTTGCTTCTTACAGCTGTAAGCAAGAAATGAAGCCTACCTCCGGTAAAGGCAGCCGAACGCGAACTGCCTTTACATGGGCACGGAAGGTAAGGAGACTGTAGAGGGTCACACCTAAGTATTTGGCTTGCTTTTCTCAAAGAATAGACTTGCCGTACATAGTGATTGGGTTCATATCATACGGCGTCCGAGGGATGAGGTGTGGCAGGGGACTAGAACAGTCCAGCACGTGGCAACATGTTTTTAAATAGTCCTAGAATCCATTGCATTGCACACTTCATAAAACAGATTGCGGTCCTCATATTTTGCAAACGAAATGCCTTCTGCGACCTTCTTTATGATTAACGTATTTAATCCATGTTACGTCGCAGAAAATACATACTTTCAGAACTGTTTTTATAATGACATTGGAATCACGTAGTGTTATTCACTAGTTAACTTACCTCGTGTAATACATTATATAACACCACACGCACTAATTTTTATATTAACATGCTTTCGATATCGTTTTGTGTATCCCAAATTCAGTAATACATTTATTTATTAAATCGCGTGAGACTGAATCGAACATTTAAACCGTCAAGACAATATTGTCTTGTCAGCTCACAGAAGAAGCTTTATGGCATAAAAACAAACAAATAAACAAACAAGAAAAGTGATTTTATAAAAACGTGGGAAAAATAGGGCAGGGACTTTCAGACTTGTACTGAACAAAATCCATGGTGTCCTTCAATAGCCCATTACGTTCCGGGGCCACGTTGACCCAATAGATCCACGACCCCGGCAGGCCTTCAAAGAGGGGGGCCCCGTCATATTGCTGACAGCTTTTTGAAACGCGGGCATGCCCGAAAATCATCCCGCGACGTCCGTTGCCGTGGGCGTCTCCTGAGGCGGCTGGGTCGTGAGGTGGACGCTATCCGCTCCCTCACGCATCCCACCTCCTCCTTCGCTAGCATGACTGCTTCGCAGAAGGAGGCGACCACTTCCCATTCCGTCTCACCCCGCAGCATGACCTCGAACAATCCCGGGTGGGAGAGGTCGCGACTATCGCCTCAGTGCGGTGCTCTGGCCAAGCGGAGCAGACCTGCACCATATGCTTCACCGTATCCTCCGGGCGATCCGGCTTGCGGTGGCAGGAAATCGACCCCTGCCATATTTTTAGATGAAACTGCAATAATTACGCCGAATAAATAATGTAAAAAATTCATTTTTTTTTTTAAATTCCCACAGCCAACAAAAATGCGACCCTTACCGTGATAACCAAGAGACATTTAGCGATATATCCACAAGGTTTGATTTATGTCCGCCGTGGGTTTTTTTCCCATACAATTCGCCCGTTTACCTAAGCTCTACTATTACTAATTTCGAGGGATTCACTGAATAACCTTAAATAATTTTTACATCTCTCATATTCGGTAAGTAGGTCCTTATTACCCCCAAATGGGGCTTATAGGTAACCAATTAGCGCTCTAGGGTAATAATGTATGTAGCTAGAAAAGCCCTAGGGCGGTAAGTAGTTTAAAAAAAAACTCTTCACTCTTTCAAAAAGTTCGCGTACATCTAACCATCACACTGGCAATAGACATCATGCATTCAGCCCAATGACAAAAGAGGTCGCTTCGCTATTAAGCCTTGTCTTCGTATGAATATAATAGTCATCAATTTTAAATATCGAATGGCGAAGCTCAATTTCATTCTTGAAAAAAATATATTTTAACTAATAAAATGTTTTATTCTTGTAATGCCGGTTTTTTTTCTACTTACATCACAATCGAGATGTAAAGCAGAGTAGTTAGCTCGGGTGTAAGCATCATTGCACCCTCGAATTATAGGCGCCTTCGCTGCGCTCGTGCGCCTAAATATCTCGGGCTGCAATTGATGCCTTACAGCCCTTGGCTACTAATCTACTATTAATACTTTGTTTGTAACACAGACTATTTGAGTTTAGAATAAATTATTAACTCGAGAAGTCAGGGTCACGCAGAGAGGTATTCCAGGAAGGGCACCCGCTAAAATGGCACCTGAGCGAATGGCTCCTAAGCTATTCCACGAACGGCACCTATCAATTTTTTTTGCAGGTGCCCTTAGTGGAATAGTTTTTCATCAAGCATTTTATTCCACATAGGGCACCTGTGGATTAATACGTACTAGTGTTGGGACGTTTATTTTTAGGAACTCAAAATAATCCATTAAAACTAGTTGGGAGCTTACTACTAGCATTATAAAATTATATCTTTATAATTTACTAATAAGTGACATTTTTGTCTAGGTTAAAAAAAATCTTCACGTTGTTGGCGTTATTGTTTTTAGCCCTATCTGAGTTAGTAAGATTTGTATGAGAGTACTAAGTGTGTTCTAAAAAGTAAATACAATATACTAGGAGAACAGGATCATGGAGAAGGTGTTCGTCTGTGGTCAAAATACGTCGTGTGGACGTCCGTCGCCGTGGGCGTCTTCCACTGCTGCTGGGTCGTGAAGTGGACGCTGTCCTCTTACTCACGCGTTCTGCTTCCTTCATGAGGATAACTGTTTCGCAGAAGGAGGCGACCGCTTCCCATCCCGTCTCGCCCCGCAGCATGGCCTCGACCAATGCCGGGCGTGAAAGGTCTCCTCCTATAGCCGCCCTGAGGACACGGCGGTGCTCTGCTCAAGCGGGGCAGTCCTGCACCGTATGCTCCACCGTGTCCTCCGGGCGATCCTCACAGTGGTGACATCCAGACGTTTCCTCCTTTTTCCAAGTCCGATCAAGCATGGAGAACCGTTCTCACATCTCGGTCAGATCTGCCAAATATCAACTCGATGCACTAGAGTCGATTAAAAAACGGGCCAAGAGGCTTCTTGGCAACGATGCTCTGGTTGACTCAAAGCCCGAATTGCTAGCCCGTCGTTTTCATCATTGTCGTTTTTAACCGACTTCAAAAAAAGGAGGAGGTTCTCAATTAGTCGGAATCTTTTTTTGAAAAAGTTTTTATTGTCGGTTACACTTCGGAATGTGTGCGATGGAAGTGCATATTTTGATCCCACCTGCCCCTTTTCATCATCGGACTAGAAGACGTACGGCAATGCGCCATAGGTAGGTGAACATTCCACACCCATACGTACAAATCGTTTTGCCAATATTTTTGTTGTACGCACAGCTAAGGAGTGCAATGGATTCCCCGCGGGGGTCTGTATTTCTTGATAGCTTCAATGTTGGGAATTTGAAAGCAAGCGTATATCGTCGCCGTAGACGTCGTAGTCAAATGCGAATCAACAGGCAAATAAAAAAAAAGTTAGGTCACAAAACGAAAATACTTAAGTAAGGTATTTTTTACGTTTTATTATACATACTTAATAAATACGCTCTCTAATATGTAAGTACCACCTCAAATTTATGCATGCCTAGTACATTTGTTGGTTACTCTAAACTCGATAACAAGAAAATGAAAAATAGATTCAAGTCAGTAATCGTTTTTTTCATTTTCTTGTCCTTCAAAAAAATGTCCCAGCACTAGTACGATCCGTGGGTGCCCTATGTGGAATAAAATGCTTGATGAATAACTATTCCACAAAGGGCACCTGCAAAAAAATTTGATAGGTGCCGTTCGTGGAATAGCTTAGGAGCCATTCGCTGAGGTGCCATTTCAGTGGGTGCCCTTCCTGGAATACCTCCACGCAGATGCTATTTAAAACTGAAATGTACGAGTATAACAATAACGTAGCTTTCTGTAGAAGAAAGAATTTTGAAAATTAGATAATGAGTTAGAATTCAAACCAAAAATACAATTTTTTCTCTATTAAATTTAATTAACATAATCATGAAGCCGAAGCATGAAACAGGTTAACTTATCATTTGGTATTCGTTACATCACAATGCTATCTGCAACATCAATAAATCAATGATCACATATTAAAAATAAACCCTTACTGAATGCACCCTCTCGCTCTGTCGCTCCGAACAGGGCACTGACATGGGTACAGTCAGCTTGAAAACTGACTGAGTGCACAAAAGTTAATATTTCTCCCATTTTACAAGACAACTGATAATGTGATTTAAAGAATATTGTATGTTTTGTATTTTTATGGGAATTATTAAAGGTAACACATACCATAATTTTGATTTTATAATTATATTGATGTAATTACTTCCATACAGTAGCCGAACTGACGCGCTATCATGGCTTTTCACGTTTTTGTGATGTTAACGGGAATGTTGACGTATTTATGGAAAAAAGTTATTCCTCGTTCGTATACTAGACGCGCTTTTAGTTTTCCAAAAAATAAACGCCGCCGCCGTAAGCACTTCAAGTACCTACGTTTGTAAATAAAATATAAAAATCTTGTGGTAAGCCGTCTGAGTCCAAATAAGTAACTTTTTAACATTTTGTTAATAAACAACCAATTTTATATAACCCGCTACACATTAAGCAAGAAAGTAGACCAAAAGAACCTATTTTCATAAATTAATCCCACAAACCCAATTACAAAGCGAATACTATTATTAATTGCTCAGAACTTTCAACGCAACGCTCTAACTTCAATGAACATAGACATTTTGCATATCATTAAGCGGTAATAAACACTGCTCGTTCTGAAATGAAGAGTGAATTGTAATTTATGACGTCGACAGTACATTGGTATCGATCAGCGCAGTCGCGGGACCTGCTTTGGCTGCCGGCAGTCGATTCGAGTGGCTGCTAGGAAACGGTGCCCACACTTCCACCCCAACCTTACCTCAACCGGTGACAGAGTATACCTTATCAAGATGTCTGGATTAACTCCAGAACAAAAGGAGATGTTGAAGAATGAGATAAAGAAAGTGAGGCTGGATGCCAAGAATCAGGAGGCGCTGGAGAAGATCCCTCTTGAACGCCTAGTGGGTGAGTGTAGTACCTTATAATTATATGGAGCGTCTTATTATTGTTTTTGTTATTGTTTTTGTTTCTGCAATAAGCAAATGTTGCCTGGTAGCAAAGGTTCAGTGCGTGTATTAAGTTTCCTTTTTCATATCAGGTTTTTGTAAAATATTTTTTGGGTATTGTGTCTTTTATCAGGCGACTTCTTTCCAGTTACTGGGATGCGAAAGTCAAACAGATAAGGATTAATGTACTGCGTTCAGTGATCCTGGGACCTACCCCAACGTTTACGTAGTTGGGGAAATGCTAGGCTAAAATGATGAAGTGAATATAATGACGAAAAATGCGAAGCAGTATTGGTTCGCCGCACGCGCGATTGCTTTGAACTGAACTGTCATCTGTCATTTTTACGAATAGGTTTTATAAGATGCGTTCGGAAATCGATGGTTAAAATAATCTTATAATTCGTGCGATACCCGCACGGAACACAAATATTTGTATGACCTACAAGTAGTTGTTCCGGGTCTGATTGTATATGTGTTTCTGTGCTTCGAAAAGCACCCACGATACAGGAGAAATTCTTAGTGTAGAGGGGGGGGGGGGGGGGCAACGTAAAGAAAAATAAAGGAAAAAAAAATTACAAGTTTTACGGATGTAATACATCACGTCCGTAGAAAAATAAACATGATTATTATAATTGTCATCTTTACTATTCGGGTAAGTAAATTATGAGATAACTACAAAATCTCTAAACTTTACAAGAGATAACAACTGAATATATAATTTTATTTGATATAACGATCTGTTAATATAATAAACGATTGACATAATTTTATAATCACTAATTTCTATAAGTATAACAATCAATGAATATAAAATCGTTTTGTATACCTACTTACCACTCAAAAGACAAAAAACTTATTTGGTCTATTTTTTTTTCTTCCTGTTGAGTTATCTAACTCTGATGTACCTAGTAATAGTACCACCTGCCATGAATGTTCGACGGAGTTTCTGCGTACAGGGTTTACAGTAACCTAACACGAAGGGGATGGCGGGGTCCATCCCCTTCGAACCTAACCTGTCCGTGTCGGGATGAATAATTGATTACTACCTGTCATGCGCGCTCTTGGATACTATTTTTTTCTAATAACAATAGCAATCGTGTTTGCCACAATCAAAGTCCAAAGGATAAGCCAAAGTCATCAAAGAAAATAGTTTAAACGTTAAATTACATGTTTCAAACGTTAACGTAATGATTTTCGCTTAAATAAACGTTATAAATAAAATTATATGAAATGAATTTTAGAGTAACACAAACATTATGTGTAAAGAAATTATATCAACCGTTGGTATATCTCACGTTGATTATAATAATATCATGTGAACGTTATTGAAATGAAAATTAACCAAATAACTTTATATGAAATGAGACGCACCCTTATTATTCTCATACTGATGAGATTGAGGTACTGGGTACGCTTATCAGGTCAGGTATTGGTGTAATAATGGTACGGTTGATGGCGATGCGCTCGCACATAACTAGAGTGAGTGAGTTCGACGTGAGTTCTTATTTGAGCATTCCTCTACATAAACTTTGAGTATTACGGGGCTGTTGTGATATATGTTTTACTCATCGTATTAATTATTATGTTTTTTTTTTTTTTTAACAAAAAAAAATAATGCCCAGTTTCTGCCCACATTTGACCCGGTTTCGATAGGTTGACCCGGTGGGTAGTAACTCAAATATTCTCAATTTAATGGACCTATCGATCCGAGTACTTACGTTGCATTCTCGATTTATAATTCATAGCGATCGACGTTGTACCTAATGCATTCGACCTAGATAGCCAACCATGTCTCTTAGGGCTTTTTATATTTCCATGACGTCTTCAAATACCTTACATAGGATTTTCGCAGTGAGATCCATCTCGTACCTCTAACGAAGAGGAGGGTTTTCCTGTGTTCCTTCTGTATTGTGGATACGTTTACAAGAGTCTCATACAAAGGCAGTACAGACCAAGAACTTCTAATGACTTCTATCTGTAGATGATAAAAGGTAGGAATCAAACACATGGCACAGCAGCCTATTGCTCAGTTTCTGCGTCAACCGTGTCGTATACATTTGTAAGAGATGCAGAGTTTATTTGTTGGTTTGGTTGAACGCGCCAATCTCACCAAGTACGGGTTCGAATAGAAAAAATATTGTTGTGTTGGATAGTCTAATTATATATGCTAGGGATGATGATACATGATCATGACCAATAGAAATCACGTAGAACAGCTACATTTTCTGTATCGATAGTAAGGTAGTTTTCGCTGAAATTGTGAAGTTAAGAGGACCATTTTTATTCAATTTAATTCAGTTTTGATTGCGCCTTGGTAACTTATAGTAAAAGCTGTGTCGGAGTTCATTACTTTAGTAAATGGTGGGTCATCATGGGCCTTTCTTAGAGTACCACATTTTCTTCTTGCGCCAAACTTCCCTGTTCTATGAATCTCTTTTACCTAGCCCTTAATTAAGAGTTCGCTATCTGAAGGTCCGGTTTTTCTTTAGCAGTCTTTATGAACCTTTTTTTTTTTAACGTGGTAAAATCATCAAATGAGACCTCCCACCCCGGGCAGGGCGAGAGGTACTGTCAGACCTGTACTGACTAAAATCCACGGTGTCTTTCATTAGCCCTTTATGTTCCGGGGTCACGGTGATGGAATAAGTCCCGCGACCCCGGCAGGCTTTGGCCCTCTGAGAGGGGGCCCCGTCATTATGCTGACGCTTTTTGAGGCGCGCGCGGGATACAATGCGCCGTCGACCCGGGCATGGTCCATGGTCGGGCAGCGAGTTGCCCTTTACTCGCTGCCCGCATGCCCGCGCCTACGGTGGCCGGAAATCGTCTGCTGACGTCCGACGCCGCGGGTGTCTACCACTGCGGTTGGGCGGGAGGGAGGACGCTGACCTCTCTCTCAAGCGGCCCGCCTCCTCCTTCACGAGCATTACTGCTTCGCAGAAGGAGGCGACCGCTTCCCGCTCCGTCTCGCCCCGCAGCATGGCCGCAATCAATGCCGGGTGCGAGAGGTCTCCTCCTATCAGTCTTCATGACCCTATGGACCCATAGTAGTCCAGCCTGTTATTTATGACGGCACGGTTAGCGCAGTGGCTGAGCGATTGGACTGTTGCGCTACGTGTCGCGGGTTCGATTCCCGCACGGAGCAAATATTTGTATGATATACAAGTAGTTGTTTCGGGTCTGGGCGTTTGTGTATGTGAGTTTCTATGTTTGTAAACGCACCCACGACACAGGAAAAATTGCTAGAGTGGGGCAACGTTTTAAAAAAAATAAAATATAAAAAATAATTTAGATTGCCATTTGCGTTCCAAGGCCACAGTATCCTGTTTAAACCGTCCTGTTACTCTGGTATGCGACACCTGTTTTACTTGAGGTCATTTAATACAAACAATCACTTTCAAAACATTTTTTTTTATTCCCACGTTTTTATAAACTCACTTTTCTTGTTTGTTTATTTGTTTGTTTGTTTGTCGTTCCGGTTGGACTTTTGCAACTCAATTTTGAGGCACTTCCCGTTAAGCGAGCAGGCTGAAATTTTGCACACGCTTGAGTTCTGATGACAATACATGACTAGCTAAGAAACGTCATAACAAATCCAATATGGCGGCCTCCCCAAGATGGCGGACTGGCTGTTTGAAATCCACCCCCATGATGAAATGCCACCCCCAAAATGAAAGGGTTTGCTGTCAAGAATGAAAAAAAAAATAGCCACGTGACTTAAATCCAATATGGCGGACGTCCAAGATGGCAGACAGGCTGTTTGAAATGCACCCCTAAGATATGGATATCGAATGAAAGGGTTTGCTGTCAGGAGTACGAAAAAAATTGTCACGTGACTTAAATCCAATATGGCGGACGTCCAAGATGGCAGACTGGCTGTTTGTAATCCACCGCCATGATATGGGTATCAAATGAAAGGGTTTGCTGACAGGAATACGAAAAGAATAAGTCATGTTACTTAAATCCAATACGGCAGACGTCCAAGATGGCGAACAGGCTTTGAGACACTTCCCAATAAGCTAGCAGGCTAAAATTTTCAGGGTAGCTTCAAACCCAATGAACAAAGATAAAAATAATAAAATAATTAATAGATTAAAAAAAAAAACTAAATATCCACGTTTTTAAATGTCCTAAAAAGTAGAAAATAACCCTGAGAGTGGGGCCACTCAAAACGTGCGGGCGTACCTTTGCAAGTTACACCCACGATCTGTACACGTCATGTAAATATAATTATCCCATACATAATCCGTTAAATAATATACGCGCCCACGTTTTGAGTTGCCCTCTCTCAGCCATTACTTTATTACGGCATATTTACTTATTTTTAGGACATTTAAAAACGTGGGTTTTTAGAGTTTTTTTTTTTTTCACAAATTGATTGATTGACATCAGCTTTAAGATGTTGGAGGTTTATTTCTTTGGTTTGCAGAAGTCTCCTCCATACAACTCCACTTTACCCAAACTTTTGCTTTTTCAGAAAATTACATCGAGATGAGTGTGGAGATCATCAAGGAGATGGAGCAGCGCAACGATCCCGTCTTTGTGGAGGTGCTGCAGTATGCGCAAGCGCATCTGACTCAGGAAGGTAATACACATTAATTTGTTGTTAGGGCGCTTGGTAACTGTGAGTACAGCTTATTGTCAGGGGTACTAATTATTAGTTTTTATTTGTTAGATTGAACAGGAAAATCATTTTCCAATACTTACATAAAATAACATGTAAGTAGGTATTTTGAATTAAAAGTAATATGTTTATTTAATTTAAAAAATAACAAAACATGCATAACAAAAAAATTAAAGATCATCATGAAGGCAGTGAGGCCTATTTATAGTATTACTTAGGGTAAAAAGGAGGTAACAAACTTATTGAAACATAAGTTATGTGACACTGGGTACTGGAAAAGTACTACACTAGGATAAAACTAGGTAATACGCCCTAGTTGACAAAACGCCTCTTCATTACTAGCACTTAAATTTACTGCTCGGAACCACACGCGAGGGTGGCCGCTGTCAGCGTATAACGTGGCCCTTAGCCTCGGCTATGATAATAAATAATACGCCAACAGAGGCCACACCTGCGTGTGGTTAGAATGATGAGGCGTTTTGTCAACTAGGGCGTACTACCTAGTTTTACCCTAGTGTAGTACTTTTCTAGTACCCAGTGTCACATAACTTATGTATCAGTAAAAGTTTGCAAGCTTCATAACTTGAGCATGTAAAATAAGTTGTTTATCCAACAGTTCATGCTCAAATTCTATAAAACCTTACATTTAGATACTAACCAGTAATTATTTTATAAACGTGAAAACGTCTCGCCGTGTCGTGTTAAGTAATTTATTTTTGTTGAGAAAATACCGATATATTTCAATCCCTAATAACTATGTGTAGGACTTTTAACACTAAAATAATGCTTGTTAGAATCAAAAAAGGATAAGGAGCGCCTTCAAATTTGCTTCGGAGAGCCACACGGAGGCATCGCTTTGTAAATCATAATTATGATAGATATAATAAAAAAAATAAACTTCGATGCTGCGGCCGTAGCTTTAAAACAAGAGTTCATTTATAAAGATTTACAAAGCAGCGTAAAATTTGAAGGTGCTTTTGTAAAAGCCTTATGTAAAATTCCAAAACTTCCAAACTCTACTGTAATAACAACAAATAAATTGTAACCAAACATAAAATGGTAAATTAACGTTATGAGAATGGATTACATTTGCTTCAGATATCGTCTCATGCATCATAACTTACTTTTTTTACTGTCAATTGAAATTAGTCTTCACCATACGACTATCATTGCAGGGTTATCCTATTGCGATACTGTAGTTAATGGTAATTTTAAAATTTTATAATTGGTTACACTATTGTACTTTTTGAGAACAGCAATCGAATAATCAAAAAGTTTTCGCAACGTACTGAGGTCGATAGTGCGAAGCGCTCAAGTCAGTAGTTATAAGTGCCGCTAAGCAGATCGGTAGCTATATAGTATACAAAATGTAACGTAATTAACGCACACTCTCAGACACCCCAATTAGAATATTATGTTATAATCCTAATACATATATTGAATTTTTAATTTAACATGTAAAAGCATTGTTATTAACTAAATTAGTTATTTTGCAGTAAGGTTTATTTTTCTTTATTTTGTATTGAATGACGGAATTTGTATTAATACAAATAAAATTGCACTTTTAAGTCTTGTTGCCTTGATTTACGGTCTATCTTAGTTTGTTTTGACTGTACAGGGGTAATGTGACTATAATTTCAGTAGTTTTAATTATTTTTGATAAAAAAATTACCTTTCATAAAAATGATAGAAATCGATTCAGTAAACGATTCTGAACAAACTAATTTCAGGGTGTGCGTTAATTATGTTACATGTTGTATAGACGTTGTCCTAACTCGTAGATTAGCAATTGAAACATATCGGTATTTTTTCAGTTGAGAAAAACAAACCGCACCTTACACTCGCGCAGACGTTTTCCCGTCATATCTTTTCAGAGTTTTTGTCCATCCAAATTGAGATCTATGCTGCTTGTAACAAGATCGCTATGCAACAATGCACTCGTGAGTATCCTCGTCAACATCTTCCTTTCCATAAGTCATCATTCCTGTATTCTCGTTCATTTTCTCCTGTTAGCATTCATATAACTCACTTTCTTTTCTCTAATACATTCGGTCTTTTTCTACCTCTCCATGTAACAACACACACACACACATCCATTCAATAGTGTCATCACCTTCTTCTATCCCATTTTCTTGGGGTCGGCAACACGTTTTCTTCTTCCATTATTTCCTACTAGCTGTTGCCAACGACTTCGTCCGCGTAGTATTTGGTTTCATGGCACCTAGGTATACCAATATTCTTTTTTTTATTTTTTGGGAAAGTGAGGGTACCTGATGTCCCACTTTAAAGTTTGTTATCAGGGGTGTAAATTAGAGATATTTGAATGAGATTCACGCGCGTCAGACAGTAAAAATTATATTACGACATCAGCTTCCTTCAGGTTTCTCCTTGGAATTATTTATGGTCATCGCGAAGTAGGCAGTTACCGGGAACCGTGTGCGTTTGAACTGGAAAGGGAAATTGTTGGGGAGTAGTATTCGCGATATCAATGCAGTCTTCCCTGAGCCACACCCGGTAAGTTTCAGCTTGACATATCTTTTTTAATTGTGAACTGATTCTCACCAAACAAACACTAAAAACTGCGCTCAGTTTAGCAAAATACATTAGTGAAAACCGCAATCAAATCCTTTCAGCCGTTTCGGAGTTTATCGCGAACAGACGGACAGACAGCCAGACAATTTTTTTTTTTTTACTTTTGTGTGTTCTACTGCTCTTTTTCGATCGCCCCCTTTAAATTTTTGTTAAAAATATCCAATGTACAGACACTCGGGTTCTACTGTTTTATTAAATGTTTAGACTAGACGTCGAAACATCACTTCTTTTTCATTCATAACATTCTGCAAACAATCCATCAACTTTTTCTTTGGCCTTCCTCTTCCTCTTCATCCATCAACATTCATACTCATCACTCTCTTATTTACTTCCATTCAGTATAATCTATTGTAAAAAAAATACTAACAGTAATTTCTGTATTTCAGCGGTAGACAAGATCGCTCACCTGGCGATCTTTCAGGAGCCACCCGTGTAAAGAGCTTCGTGCTCTTTCAAGTTTCAGGTATGCAACATTTATCAAAGAGCCTTACTGTAGTGAAATCCTATAAAAACACTTTACAGTAACGAATGTTAAAGCAATTGCCAAGAACATAGGGCTCTTTGGTCGTTTGACCCCGCTCTGGCGGGACCCGCGGGTCCAAACGACCAAATGCGTTTTTGAATTGGTCGTTTGGACCCGCTTTCAAAATTTGAGAACTGTACTAGCAAATAGAAAAGTTTCCTACCCCTACCAGTCTGTTCCGACTTACGGTATGTCGCTTGTCCAAGGAGATGGTGATGTAGACCGGGACATAACACACCGGATCAACTAGGGATGGATGAAGTGGCGACAGGTTACCGGAACATCTTGCAACCCACGGATGTCTCTCAAGTTAAAGGGAAAAATATACAAATCCGTTAGACCTGTCGTATTGTATGGATCGGAATACTGGGCTGTAAAAAAGATGGATGAGAAACGATTGAATGTAGCGGAAATGAGGATGTTGAGATGGATGTGTGGAGTGACAAGAACGAATAAAGTAAGGAATGCAAATGGGGATTTTAAGGGGTAGTTTGAAAGTGGCGTTTTTGAAAGTCTGTCTTGGTATGGACATGTGATAAGGAGGGATGATACTCATGTGACTAAGAGAGTGATGAGTATGAATGTTGATGGATGGAGAGGAAGAGGAAAGCCAAAGAAAAGATGGATGGATTGTCTAAGGAATGATATGAACGAAAAAGGAGTAAATGATACTGTGACGTCTGATAGGGGAGAATGGAAGAAAAAAAAAGTGTTGCACCGACCCCAAGTAAAATGGAAATAAGGCAGGAAGATTATGTCTAGCCAGTAGAAATGTTTTCTTGATTCAAGTCCGGTAATTATGTAACTTTGATTTTATAGGGACAGTCCTTTGGCCCTTTCAAAATTAGCCCCATATTACATAAGACGGTTTTCTTTAGCTGATGAAGGTTGATTCTACGTAATGGAAGAGGCTTCCAGCAGCAACAGCTGCACCCGTGACAAAGTTTTTTCTGTTATGTTCCTTTACAGAGATCACATCGGCAGATCGGATCATTCATAGGGACAGTTCTTTGGCCTTTTCAAAATTAGCATATTACATAAGACGGTTTTCACTTACCTCTTCTTCTACCCTATATCCGAATGTCACTATGGGAGGTCCAGCAGATATCTTATTTTACAAATATTGACACAAACTGAGCTGGACATAGAAACACAAACTTGTTCTGCGCTTACTCTTCTTGAGTCAATAGATTTATTTCTTTTCTTGTATGGAGATTTTTGAATGTTTAAAAAAACGGATAAACCTCTGACCGTAGTGTTCCACTCTCTTTAAGCGAAGCCCTAATATTCTCAAAATTCTTTGAAACTCCAAATGGATATTGAAGTTCCAGCCATAGTAGCTGTCAAACACTCTTTTACAAACGTCAAAATTACTGGCTGCTACTTCCACTTCAGCCGAAGTCTGTGGCGAAAGTCTAAGGAGCTGGGCGTTACTAAAACCCAACTGGGGAAAATCCATATTAAACTTTGTGCAGCGTTATTTCACCTGCCTCCAGAGTTAGCTGATGAAGGTTGATTCTACGTAATGGAAGAGGCTCCCAGCAGCAACAGCTGCACCGTGACAAAGTTTTTTCTGTTCTGTTCAGTTCTGCCTTTACAGGGATCACGATCGGATCGCCGGAACGGATCGCGCTCTGTCAGCAAAGTTCTTAATATGGGCCAAACTACATGAATAAGGGCTAAACATGTTGCACCACATGCATTCCGCGTAACGTTTTTCTACACGTCTGTACTGAAATTTGAAATTAAATGTCATTTCGAACAGCGGGTCCAATCGACCAATGAAAAAATAATCAAAATTATGAATTGGTTCATTCATCCCGCGGGTCCCATCTGAGCGGGGTCAATCGACCAAAGAGCCATAGGTTTATTTCAACTAGAAGACAAAAATTTTAATTATAAATTGAAAGATGAATTTTATTACCTACTCTTTATTATGAAACCCAAACAAGTTAAAGTTATCCACAATGTAGACCAGAAGTGGGCGATACAAAGGGCGTTCGAGTCGCTAAATCGATTTGAAGAAGAGGGCCTCTCTAACTTCGATATCCAAATCTTGGAAAAAGGGGATCATACTATTAAGAGTGGTCTAGCACATGCTGCACATGTATGAGAGTTGCCGAGAATGGATTCGAATTGCTTGCAATTGGAGAGGCCTATGCCCAACAGTGGTCTGTCATAGGTTGATGATGAGAAAACTAGTTACCACGACAAATAGTACTGATGATAGTAGTGTCATTCTGATAAAGTAATGTGAGCGTTTATATAATTTACATCGATTTAGTCATAGTTAAAAACACAATGTTTTTTTTCTTTCAGTGAGCAGAGTTTACCGTAAAACATCTTAGTTCAACCTCCACCCGTTAAATTCTACCGTTGCCATTTTGTTTTTGACTGCCTCGGATTTCAAGAATGTGATTTGACAATATTCCACAAAGTCTAAGCCGCAGCCACAGTCTAAGTTATCATCTGTCAGTAACCCTGGATTAACTAGACAAGAGAAAGATAGAAACAATCATTTATTTGAAAAGAAACCAAGAAAAACACACAACATGAACAAAATAAAATAAAAACAGGAAGCAAAAATGAAAAAAAAATCTTAAACAAAGATAGGAAAAAGATTTGTTGGGTGTCCCACGGCTGCTACAAATAGGCCCAGTTCAGCAAAATGTCAGTACAAGAATACTTTGTCAGATTTTCGTGATTCCAACCACCTTTTAACAACTTTAGATCTACTAATAAACGCCGGGAAAATGGTTTATGTAATGAAGAATATCATCCAAAGAACTGGAGGAATATCTAGGGAAATACAGGCGAAGCAGACCGGTAGATAGAAACGGTAATTTCTGCACATTGAACTTATGTAAACCTTCAGTAGAATGAATTTTCATGAATATCCCTTGCACAGACGTCAAGAGTCGTATATAATGTTATCAAGTTATGTTTGTAAACCAGCAAAGTAATGGAGAAACACAGTTATCGCAAAGCCTGTCATTTGTTGACAGTTTAACACCATCCATTGCGTTCTACACATTATTGAGCAGATGCATTATTCCAACATAAGGAGCAAAGGATTAAAAAATTCTTTCGATATCCTCCAGATCATATAATAAAGTGTGTTACGCGATTAAGAAGTCAGTCATGTAATCTCCTATTATATTCAGTGTTAAGTGTCCTAAATGTGCATAAGTAATTCAGCATATTCACAAGTGTATGATTGTCGTTGTTAGTAGATACACTTAATTAATTAATGTTTAAAAATATTTAATTAACAATATTACGTTAGGTTGATTTACAGTTTGTTATTTTGTTGAATTATATTCACATATATATATCAGATTTTAAAAGTGAGGATTAAGAATGGTGATGAATCTAAAGGAGAATGCAGGCGACCGCGACGAATTCGGGGAGAATAAGTGATAAAAAAAGAATCAGGCAGTATGCATTTAAAAACATCATCTTACTGCTCTTGTCCCATTTTACTTAAAGCCGGTGCAACTATTTGTTATTAAATTATCCCCTTCTCACGAGATAGAAGATATCCTTCAAAAATGTCCGTTGAAACTCGTTCGTCGTCAAATTGTTTACCACGTAAGAACCGGTCACCTGCGTTCTTTTTTAGTTGGTACTGGATTGGGGTAATGTTTAAGAAACGTAGCATGTAATAATATTCCTAGAAAACTTAACAATTAAACATTTGGGCTCGTGTTCGTTATAGAATGCGTTCCTAAATATACGAGTAGGTACATTCTCAGTTAAGAATCTCTTTTTAAATTCAGAGGGTGTAGACACAAGTGTCCAACGCTTTTATGCGCCAATCCACAGAATTTAAATAATCTTTCTGGTAGCCTAGACCCTCATAATTTTGGTAAACAATGTCTAATGAGATTTTAAAACTGAGGATCATCAAGATTACAGGCATTAGAGACAATTATGTAAAGTAACCAAAAAAAAAAGTAAAAAATAATTAGGTAGGTACATACGAAAAAGACTGTTTAGCAAAAACGGTTCAAAATTGTAAAACTAAATTACCGGGTTTTAAACAAAGTAGCATTGGAAAAGAAAAAACGCAATGGTCAGTGCTGATCAGAAGCTAAGGACTGTTTCATACCGAAGGTTGAAAACGAAACGAAACATTGCCCAGCATTGTTACATCATCATAAAGCAGTAAAACTGTTAACTGCTTATGCTTACGTAGATTGCTTTAAATTAACAGTGACAGCACAAATAATAAGGACCACTTGCTCCAGAAATGAGGTACGTTTACGTGTAACGTTAAACGTGTGTAAAACATCAGTCTTTCTTTGCCTATCAACCAAAACCCATGTTCATTTTGTTCAATGCAAGTGGAACCTAAGATTTAAACTTAATTTGTTAAACAAATATTCGTTTTTGTTATTTGTTTATTAAAGTTTTATTGTACAATTGTTATATTTAGTACCTATATATTTTATCTTTGTTGCCAAGAATATTTCTGTGGTATTTAATATGTTTAGTTTATATTTCTGATGTTAGTAGCAGCTTATTTAAACATAAAATAATGTGTAATAAATAGCCATGTATGTCAAACACTTTTTTCTCTGACTAAATAAATGTGAAAAAAAAAATGTTTTCATTTTGTATCCCTTTTTTTTAGATCTTTTGTTAATTTTTCAGCGTACTTCCTTATAGGTATTTTGAAATATGTCTGACAAAAAACATTTAAAAATAGTAGTCCACTGGTGTGGGAGCAGGGTCCAAGGTGGCAGGCTTACCGGTGGTAAAAGGGCTCCAGAGACAGGAACCTCCTCAAAATGTGTGCAACATGTAAGTCTTCAACCCCCTAAGGAGAGCTTCGAAAGGTGTTCATCGAGGCTTAAGATTATTTTTAAAAGAATTAATATAATTATTCAGGAACATTGATCCCTATATTTCGTGGGGTGACAGGCATGATAAAACGTTGACTTGGATATGTAAGCCAATATAACACGACAAAAGACATTAGAATAAAAAAGACTACACACCCAACTTTATATACAGCAAGGTACTGGGACACACTGTGTTCGTGAACCAAGGACTCAGGAGCCCACATCAGACACAACATGAAAAAATGTAGGTAGGGTTGCATCCGGATTGCCCTTTTGAGGATAGTAGGTGCTAGACTTTATTGATTAAACCAGTCCCAACTGATGGCACGTCTTGCCATCTTGAGCTCAAACCTATGTTAAAAAAACTTTTTCAAAATAAGTAACCGTCTTCAAAAGCAACCACTACAAAAAAGGATAAAATAATTTAACCCACATCATAACTTTTCTTTCGGAAATCGGTGGCTTTGTTTTTTTTTCATTTCACTGTCTTTTTTGCCACCGACTTCCGAAAGAAAAGTTAAAGCAAGCAACCAAGGGGATAAAGCAGTGTCTTCTGTCGCGGGTGACGATTTAAATCGCGAGCTTAATCGATGGACTCGAGGTTTACTCCCGAGCGAAGCGAGGGTGTTAAAAACTTAAATCACGAGCGAAGCGAGGGATTTAAGACGAGTCAAAATCAAAATCAAAATCAAAATCAAAATCAAAATCAAAAGTCATTTATTCAAATTAGGCTGATTTATCAGCACTTTTTGAAGGTCAAATTTTACATAAGACAGTCCCCCAAAGCGCCCCCCCTTCGACACTTCCTAGTGTTTTGGCTGGGAAGAAGAAGTGGCGGAACAAACTCCCCAGCAACACATCTGTCTGTACGGTTAGAAGAACCAAGATTTATACAATTTAATAGAACATTCACATTATACATCAATCCGAGATTACACCTCAATCGTGACTAGAAGGCACATAAAGATAAACTAGGACCATCCATCATAGTAAAAACAACATAAAGAAAATAAATTAAATTACATATAACAAAACCAAAGATCAGCAAGTCGACCAGACACCACAAGCAGCACCCGTTCACGAGTATAACGCAAAGATCAGCTACTCCCCCACGCCATGTAAGTGGGTAGGAGGCAACCCGACCCTCGACGCTACCGCAAGCAATGTCAACTAAGGGAGCATGACAACTTGCCGCCGGTTCCTCAGTCAAATACACTACTAAAATAAGATTAAAAGTCGTGGTCGCTAGTTTTTCATAGTGCAAAACTGTTTGTTAGAAAATTTAATAAAACATTAAAATCAAAAAAACTAATCAACATAATATAAAACAAACACATACATAAAAATAAAAAAAATAATAAACACACACAAAAATGTACATAGAAATAAGACTAAATGACTTAACTAAGTCAAACAAAAAAAAAAAAAAAAAAAGTCCTGAGTGTAGCGAGGGATTTAAGTTCACCCAAGACTAAGACAGCTTTATCACCGAGGAAAATACTCTACTTTTCGTACCATTTGCGAAAAAATTAACACAATAATAATATGAGATAAGCATTTATTAAACATTAACATTTAACATTAACTTATTTATAAAAATAAACTAAAATAAACTTAACGTTTATGTATTTGAAGAAAACAAAAATACGGCAAATTCCTCCACTAATATTTTTTTGTCGGAAAAGCAAAGGCATCAAGCTCATACGGCCTTTTCGGTTTTCGTAATTTTATTGAATAATCATAACTGCATAATAAATGCGTAATCCTTTTTCAAAAAGTTGTATAATGCTATATATACAAACTCAATGTTGTAAAGACAGACTGATGTAGTTCAGTATCGGTAAGTATTCCAAATTTAAATCACATTCTCTCCCTAGAGGATGAATGAAATTCAGTACAACTTTCTTTCCCTGATTTTAACAGATTAAAAATGACTATTGTTATGTACGCTTTTTGTGGCATAGAATGTCACTTTTTTGAGCAATTGGTACGAAAATTATTTTATACTTTTTGTTGTGGTTGCTTTTGAAGTCGGTTACTTTTTTTGAAAAAGTTTTTTTATTTTATCCTTTTAAGTTTAATTAAACAACCCAAATTCTTGTCAAATACATAATTTTCTTACAAGTGTACTAGAATTTTGTAATCCGTAGCACCGGTAATAACATCGCCCATGTACCGATAAGCTAAAAATTTCCCTATCTCAAAAACTACTGAATCGATTTTGATGAAACTTGCAGTATTCCCTAAGTTGAACAATACCTAGTACAACAAAAATAGAATTACTTAAATCGGACTTGTGGTTCCGGAGATAGGAAAACACAAACTTGAAAACATACATATATACACTTTTGAAATTTGGCACATTTGTTCAGACGCTGATATAGCATATACAAAAACTGGGTAGTTCTGAAAATATTACATACATACGGGTCGAATTGATAACTTCCTTTTTTTTGAAGTCGGTTAAAAACTTATAGCAGTTCAATTCCCAGATTTATCTATCTTCTATCTATCTTCTATTTAGCTATCTATACTTATAATAAATCTGTAGAGTGGTCAATTCTGTACATGAAATATATTTCCAAAATAACTATCAGGGGGTGATTAGGGATCGATACTGATGCCAAAAATGCAATTAATAAAATTATTATCTGTCTGTCTGTATAAACGTCATAGAAACAAAAACTACTCGACGAATTTTGACGAAACTTGGTACAATTATTTTTCATACTCCTGCGCTGGTTATAGTACACTTTTCATCACGCTACAATCAATAGGAGCAGAGCAGTGAAGGGAAATGTTAGGAAAACGGGAGAAGTTACTCCATGCACGTTAATCTTCGGCACTACTGGACGGATTTGATTGTTTTTTTTTTGTTGTATAGCTACCTATTAAGTCTGGGCAACATATTATAGGCTATATTTATCTAAAAACTTGAACACCTCATGCAGAACTGCAATTATGACTGCAATAGATCAGCTAAATTATAAGAGATACAAAAATAGCGCCATAGCTAATTGTTCCACGTGATGAGCATTTTCTGCTGAGAAAATAAATTTGAAGATATGGAACACCTGATGTGGAACACCAAGAGCCCAGCTACACTATTATATATACAGTAATGACGTCTTAGCAAGAGTTGTTCAGCCTGATGATCACTCCCTGTTGTCGTATAAAAACTGAAGATGTGGGACACCTGATGTGGAACTCCAAGAGCCCAGCTACACTATAACATAATAATTATACAGTAATGACGTCTTAGCAAGAGTTGTTCAGCCTGATGAGCACTCTCTGTTGTTGTATAAAAATTGAAGATCTGGAACACCTGATGTGGAACTCCAAGAGGCCAGCTACACTATAACATATAAAAATATATAATATAATATTCACAACTATCACACAACGCCATCTAGTCCCAAGTTAAGCAGAACTTGTGTTATGGGTACTAGACAACTGATAAACATACTTATATATTTCTAAATACATACATATTATAGATAAATTACACCCAGACACAGAACAAATGATCGTGTTCATCACACAAACATTTGTCCTGGGTGGGAATCGAACCCACGACCTCCGGCATAGCAGTCAGGGTCACTAACCAATAGACCAACAGGCCTGTCAAATATATAGAAATGACGTCTTAGCAAGAGTTGTTCAGCCTGATGGGCATTTCCTGTTGACTTACAAAAATGAAAAGTCTGGAACGTCTGGAATCGTCAGGCGCGTCCCGTTGTTTTCCCGTCCCCAGGTTCTAAGAATTCGACAGCAGACGTCTCAGATCTTCGATTTTGACGACCCCGTTGCCGCTGTCATAAGCAACAGGATCTGCGTACGAAGTCGCGGGCAGAAGCTAGTAATAAAAATAATAAAAGGGTACGAATATAATTAATTATAGTTATATACCTAGCCCTTTTAAAAATGAGCGAAAGGAGTTTGTATGGATCTTAACAGGCGGCGTTCTGTATTTACTGTCCGGGGCTTACAGAAAATGGGAAAAAGGCGTTATTAGATAATTATGTATGTTATGAATCGTTTAATTGGTAAGAATCGAATATTAATGGGAAGTTCTTTATAAAAGCGTATAGATTGACACATGGATGAGTTGTGTACTCTGCGTAGTACGGTGTACTACAGCATGATTGTGATTGTTTTCTGTACGTATATTTAATCTATGAATAATATTATACTGGGTGTAAGGGCCAGCCCTCCGCAAATTTTCAGGACTTGCTCAGTAGACGAAACTGAACAATCTTCAACAATATTTTTTCATTAATTGAAAAAAAAATCAGCCTCTTCATACAAACTGTCCAATCAAGTTTATAATTTTCTATGGTGAGGCTGATTTTGAAAAAAAAAAAATTGTTGAAGATTGTTCAGTTTCGTCTACTGAGCAAGCCCTGAAAGTTAGCGGAGGCCTGTCCCTTACACCCAGTATATTAATTATACATACTCTTGTAACAGAGTGGGTATTCCACCTCCTTCTGTTACCTCAACCTCTTTTCTTTTAGATCTCAGTATTTTTATTTTTTACATAGGTATTCATATTTCGAATTCATTCTGTCATTGCATCATCTTCAACTCTTTTTTTGTCAGTACAATTTTAGCGAGGCTTGCAGCAATACCTGTTCTCCAATACGTTGAAAAGCTGCATATTTATTTTCAAAGTCTTACAATTCTAGTGAAGTTTTAATAATTACTGTAATATCTATTGTTGTAAATCATCCAATATTATTATCTACCCTGATAAAGGTTTGTAATGTGCTTACTTATATTTACGGTTACCTCTACAGGTCCTCAGGACCGTTAGCAATACTAATTGTTTTATTTCTAATTGTTCATAGGGATAATAAATGGAATCATAAAACTTGTAGTGGCTACTTTATTATTGTCCCATACCTCTTCCTCCTAAATTATTGCGGCAGCGTCAGTTGGGACGTGGGCGACTGCCACACTCTTATTACTTTTTTATGCAAATACAATATAGGTATTTTATGGTGAGTCAAAATATTCCCCCTTTGAACTTAGTTGCCTCCTTGGAAGCCCCTATGTTCGTTACCGGGGTAACCAATTTAAGAAGCCCATCATTTAAATGGCGTAACTTTATACAATGTTTCTCTCAAAAAAACGAAAACAAAGTTACTCATTACCCAGGGTAGGAAATGAAGAATCCAATGAAACAATAATATTTTTAAACATTTAGATTTATTTAAGTTTTTTGAAATTACTATTAAGAATCACTTATATCGAACGTATACGACTTAGCAAGATAAAATGGAAGTGGGCAATGGCTGTAGCACGCAGAACTGATGGCCGGTGGGGCCGTAAGGTTCTCGAATGGAGACCACGCACCGTCAAGCGCAGCGTAGGACGTCCACCCACGAGGTGGGCAGACGATCTTATGAAGACCACAGGATCACGCTGGATGCAAGCTGCTTCCAACCAGTCCTATTGGAAGTCTATAGGGTATACCTATGTCCAGCAGTGAACGTCTTACTACTGATTTGGTGAACACTTATTTTGGGAATTTTGGTAAATAGACACAATTTTGATTCTACTAGTCGTATACGTACATATATAGTTTTCTCTATCACAACATTAATTTTCATGTAAACATTTATAATCTATGATACGAACATAGGGTACACAGGGTTTCCTTACTAAGGGAAAAAATAAAATAACAAACATCAATAGACGAAAAATTCAGTCAATTCATGGTAATTTTGAGTAAATTAGGGTTCCAACAAAGTATTAGGTAGGTATAACAGATTTTTGTATTAACGCACAATTATTTTTAGCAGTTAGCTGAATCTTCTTTGACATTTTCCAGAATACTGATCTTAAAGAATTTTGTGACTCACTGTACCTTCCTGAGCTAAAAATACCGGATCCATAAGGAACACATTTTGACAAACTTTATCAAATGTTATACAAGATATTTTAACTTAGTACTTTTTAGAATTGTGGATGTTCTTTAAAGAATTTAAAAAATCAAGTCCAAACTTAATATAAGTAATAATACATTCCATGTATTTTTAGTCATTTTTTTTATTTTCTAAAATACCTGTTTGATTCCGTCAGGCTTTCAAGTCAAATACATTATCTTATCATCGTTATTTGGTCCATATTCTAGAATGAACATGAATTTAGAAAAATACGTCATTGGTCAATTAATAAAAAAAACAAACATTTAGGTTGATAACATTTTACCATAGTAACCAGACATGATTTGAAAGCAATGAATTATAATTTTGAAGTCAGGTAGTGGACGAATATGAATAATATGGTCGATGTACTTATTAGTTTAATAATATTGATGTAATGGAAGCCATGAATTTTTTTTTTTTAATTTTGTATTAATGAACAACATTAAAATGTACCACATCGGGATAAAGGTCAAGCGATGACACACAGCTACAAAGGGATTATCCTAAAACTAACACTACACAATATATTATATTAGGCAGTGGTATGTTCTTCCTCAGATGTAACATGAGGCTGCTGGCTATCAAAGATACCGTCACGCTAATCACGTTTAATGTACTTCGTAGATTGTGTTGACGGTGACGGTTCAGAACCTACCTTTCAGTGATGAGATTGAAAGGATTTTGGACGTCGAAACGTTCGATGTTTTTCATCTTCTAAAGAAGACTGTAGGTCAATCGGTTTCTTAGAAACTAGATAGAAATCGGCAAAAAGATTTTCTGTTATTTATTTGAATTTGAAGTGCTTAAAATGAATTGCTGTCATCTTTGGCAACTGGCTGAGAAATCTGCACTATGATTGCTGACTCTACAATCCTGAAGACTTCACAAGCAAAGTCAAAACACTGCACCAGGTTGTTTTGGTTCATACTAGATCCTTGTAACACAAAACTGTAATGTCAGCGGTCATTGCGGGTGTTCAAAAAAAAAAAAAGATTATCAAAATAATTCAATTCGAATTGGAAATTCTAATTGAATTATTTTCAAAATTCCGATGCGACTGTTCCTGTTCATTTGCGTGGGATGTCCTTTGGTGCGCTCACTGAAAAAAAAAACAAGTATGTAAGTTGAAGTAAACAAGTAACTGTAGATAAACTGATTTTAATAAAACTTCATAAACATAAGTAGGTATTATTACACTATAGTTTTTTTATTATTACAACAGTTTTTGCCCGCGACTTCGCCCGCGTGGAATAGTTACTTTGGGCTAACGTTAAATTTAACCCTGATTTTGAAGCATTCTTCATTGGCGCTCGGCTCCCATTGGCCTTAGCGTGATATAAAGCCTGCCTTTCTCTATAAATTGACTACTTAATTAAAAAAATATTTATCAATTCGAACCTGAGATTATCGCGTTCAAACAAACAAACTCTTCGGCCTTATATTATTAGTATAGATAGCTGTTGCCCGCGAATGGCTTATTATTAGCGTATTTCATGTATAACTTTGGTGTTTCTATACCGATTTATATGATTTTTTTAAGGAATAGTTAATAATTTTAACTTTTTCAATTAGGGGTGACTGATAGTATTATTAACGTGTAGACAAATATAATCAGAAAGCTGCTAAGCTGTCGGGAGTTACACGTGTTATTGTGAGTCAACCATAAAACATAGTTACGGTTGTCTCACAATAACACGTGTAACTCCCTAAGCGATTGTATTTGTCTACTTAAGCTGTCGTTGGATATTTTTTATATAATTTTAAGGAGAAAATTTCCGTCATAAATGGTTTCTGTGTAGCTTTAACCATTAAGGTTGCACACGCGACGGAAGCTTAAAATGAAGTAACTTCTCCCGTTTTCCCCACCTTGCCCTTCACTGCTCCGCACCTATTGATTGTAGCGTGATGAAAAGTATACTATAACCAGCTCAGGAGTTTGAAAAATAATTGTACTAAGTTTCTTCAAAATCCGTCGAGTAGTTTTTGTTTCTATAACGGTTATACAGACAGACAGACAGACAAAAAATTTACTGATTGTATTTTTGGCATCAGTATCGATCCCTAATCACCCCTGATAGTTATTTTGGAAATATATTTCATGTACAGAATTAACCTCTCTACAGATTTATTATAAGTATAGAAAATAGTACTTTTTTCGAATAAAAAAGTTTCAGTTACCTAAATTAGAATGATTTAAAATTATTTTAAAATTATCCATTTTCCATTTTTTTAAATAAATCTTTTTGAAAATGTTTTCTACTAACCTTTTTATTTCTAATTGTTACTCAAACATAGGTGTAATTAAACATGATTATAAATTAAGTGTAGTGTCATATACCTGTGGTGTTGAAGATTTTTACAAATTATATTTGCAAGTGCCTGCATGGTTAGTCATCACCGCGATGTCAGTGATGTGTTGAGACGCTGTAAAAATACTTTTATTAGTCTTTTTACTTAGTTACATACATTTTTCAATATTAAAATAAAAATAATAGGTATACAAAAACATGGGCACAAGAGGAACTTCTTTCTCAATCAGGCCTTTGACCCAACTGGCTAACGAGATCCTCCTTAGGTGCTAGTCGAGGGTTTTTGGAATTAAACTATTGGCCAACACGACTATCGGCACAAATATTGCTGATTTCACTATCAACCACGATAATTTGACTATTTTTAACCGAAAAAAACACTTTTTGACGTCATGCACTTGTGCACTCTTAAATAAGTAGGTAAATAATAATCGCATGAAAAAAAACAGCACTAAATCTTTTTTGCTAAATGTAATTTTTAAGTGACAGTTGACAGATGGTGGTCACTGCCGTTTTCATTCTTATCGTAGTCGCAAGAAATAAAAGTCCATGTACGAGGTACTTACAAGACTCTCGCCCACTCTCCGTCTTTACACGTACATCTGTAATTATAGAATACTATTTAATATGCGTTAAGAAGACCTACATAGTGTGGCTTTATAGAAATCTTACTATTATTACAAATGAGAAAGTTTGTGAGGCTGTATCAATTGTTGAGTGTTACATGGAATTTTGCGAAAAAACTACAGATTTGCTTGGATAAAGATAGGTTTACTAATCATGAAGTACTCTGGATTCGATTTCCAAGTATGACAGTGTTCCTAGTTATTTCCATCAGGATTTTATTAGAAGTAACCACTTTGTCTGCTTCTTGAGCCTGCTCTACACTACTCGCGAAGTTGGTCGAAGTTGGCCGAATACGATAGTGTAGAAAGGGCACTTCGCTTCGCTTCGTGCAACTTCGGCTCGCTTCGGGCGACTTCCATTTGTTGTCGGTTTTTGCGACCGAGTCAAAGGGCACAATGATGACAAAGGCAACTTCGCGAGTAGTGTAGTCACATACTTCGGGACTTCGATCAACTTCGCGAGTAGTGTAGAGCAGGCTTTGCAATTGACTCGCATCCTAAAGGCTCCTGTACACGATGCCGCCGCCGCGCCGCCGCGCCGCCGCCCTGCCGCCCGCCGCCGCAAAATGAAACACTAGCGAATGGCGGCGCTGGGGCGGCATCGTGTACAGGAGCCCTAATACTGACGGACGGAATAAATGTCTTTAATTTTTTCATTTATTCAATTATTTATGACTAAAATAATGTTTTTATTTCTAAAACTTAAAATTACCAACATAATATAATAAACCTAAACTAAAGTAATAAAAGCATCGAAAAATATTATAATATAATATATTTATTTTTATTGGATACATTTCTGTTTAACGCTAGTTTAATATTATGTCATGTTCTCTGAATACATACCCTCTGGAGTTAGTACACTAGGGTTGGGAACCCCCACGAAGCTGATGACATTATGCAACTTATGGACCACTTCAGCACGGAACTCCAAATCAGTATCTAAAAATTATACAAAAAATACATTTAAAAGAATACAATTTTCTTCCGTGTCGCGGGATTGATTCCCGCACGACACAATTAAATATTTTGTATGATCTACAATTACTTGTACCGGGTTCGGTTGTTTGCTTAAAGACTCATCTTGAATGTTTTTAAATGTACTCACGACACATGAGAAATGTTCACACAGTTATTGACTATATAACAACAATGTACTTAGTAAGGGAGGTAAGCCTAAGACGGGTAGCCCGCCTAATACGGGTATGCGTTTAAAATTACGCGTCGTTCTTGCTAATGAGAATGTGTGCGTGCAGGACGCGTCGCCTCTCCCTATGAGGCACCGCGTTCTGCATGCACACATTCTCACCTCCCCTACACTTTGTTCTGAAGGTATCAAGAGAACAGGTATAAAAAAATAAACTGTCTACTATGTCTTCAACGTATCGAGATCCGCCCGGTGAACCATAACCTTACCCAACGCGTATCATAGTGCGCCCCGCCCCTACCACGCCTCTGATAAACGAGTTGTTTATCTCAGTCTCAGCTATAAGTTACAGACACAGACTTAAAAGTGGAAGCCTTTTTTTGGTAAGAACATTTTATTTTCGAATGACCCCTCTTGTCCTGTGTGGAACGACATGACCGGTCAGACTTGTAGTGACTAAACAGTACCCTGTTCAATCAATTGCTCGACGATCCAACTTGACCGCGAAAAAATACTAAAGTATTTATCTGTACTAAGTAGACGAATAAGTATATCAGTGATTATCAAAAAAAAATAAGATCCGTTTTTTTTTCTTTTCTTCAATTTTTATATGCTTAAAATTGACGAAAATACTAAGCTTTATAAAACTAAACATTCACAATACGTCACTCTACTAGGTATAATTTTTGCGTAGTTCTGACTCCCGATTTTTATCTTTGTCAAAGACTATTGATATACCTGTCCGTTATTTTCAATGCTGTAACCAAAGGACTAAATAAATTTGCTTTTTTTTGGTGCTATCATCATAACTTTTCCCGAAGCCCCAGGTTAAAGTCTAAAAGGAGCTCACAAAGGGTATTGTGACACCCAGAAACTGGAAAGGCTTGATAAACTCCTCTGGTTTATGGATATCGGCTATCATAGTCACTCCTAGTCAGTTACAACAAGTTGCATTGAGAGCCCACCACAAAATAGTAAGCAAAAGATGAGATAATGTTGGATTGAAAAAGTCGATTCATCATCATCTGAAGAAGTTAATATATGAAGTATCAAACTCTGAGAAACTGTATGTAAAGACATATTATGGAAAGATCGTCAACAAAAATGTCGTAATTTATTTTTCTTGAAATTCGACTAGGTACGAGTATATTTCTAGTATTACGAATGTACAGTCGTCCAAAAATACCTGTAAAGAATGTTTGTGTTTGCAGCGTTTTAACTTTCACTGTCTTTGACCTTTGTTTGGCCTGCTCATCAAACCGGTCGGATCGGTTCCCATAATTCCTGAAAATTTACTTAATTTGGTACACCTTTGCCTAACTCTTCGTTGACCTAGATAGCCTTTGTTATAACATCGATGCATTTCTATGAATATGGGTGGAAACGCAATATTGACCTCTTTGACCGACCTTAACTAGGTCAGATGTTGCGTCACGGGGGTCGTTGCCCTATCCCTGATATATCCGCTCGGATCAAAACACAGAACACTGCAGTTTTTATTTTTAAGTAATTTGCACCCACCCCGTCTTCACACAGGTGCTTCTTTAACTAATAAAGATCATGAGAAAAACACAAAAAAAAAATTAAAAAAATTAGAAGATGATGATGGATTGAACAAGTCTATATGTGAAGTATCAAACTCCGAGAAACTGTGTGTAAAGAAATTTTATGAAAAGAAAAAAAAATGAAGTTTCTTATCAACAAAAATGTCGTATTTTTTTTTTCGGAATCTGGTTATATCTTAGTATTACGAATGTACATTGTACAGTCGTCCAAAATAAAATTTAACCGTAAAGAATGTTTGTGTTTGCAGCGTTTTAACTTTCACTGCCTTTGACCTTTGACCTTTGTTTGGCCTATTCATCAAACAGGTGATAGGTTCACATAATATAATTATAAAATCCTGAAAAATTGATTTAATTTGGTACGCCCGCCGGTGACAAACTCTTCGTTGGCCTAGATAGCCTTTGTTATAACATCGATGCATTTCCATGAATATGGGTGGAAACGCAATATTGACCTCTTTGACCGACCGTAACTAGGTCAGATGTTGTGTCACGGGGGTCGTTGCCCTATCCCTGATATATCCGCGCGGATCAAAGAACAATGCAGTTTTTATTTTTAAGAAATTTGCTCCCACCCCTTCTTCACACGGGTGCTTCTAACTAATAAAGAACATGAGAAATATACATATAAAAAAATTAAAAACAAAAAAAAATAAACAGAAAAGAGAAGAAAAGAGAGAATAAAAAAAACGGAAGGAAAATAAAATAATGAAAGTGATAATTATTAAAAGGTTCTATATATTCAGGTTTTAGGTTTATTGGGGGGGGGGGGGGGGGGCACTTCGAATTAGGTCATATAGTTCAATGACCACCCCGCTATAATACAGCAGCTATAGAAGCGCAAAATCATTATTTAAACACTTTTTGGAGAACCTTCGTAATAAGACATTTTTGACAAATTAATTAACTTAGTAGGTATCTCTTGAAAGTTATGGCACGTTATGGTATTTAATCTTTAAAAGTTATAGTTGGATTTCATTTGGTGTCTAATATTTTCTATTAATAACTTCTTTTGTTAAATAAATTAATAAAAAAAAAACTACAAAACAAAGCACTATTGAACTTACCGATGGCCTTTTTAAACTGGAGCCATTGTCCGCACTGGGTGGTGGCATCCTTCTTCTTCTTACCCAGCAACAAATTCTTCCAGCTATACTTCTTCCCGCCATTGCTGGAATTGGAGTTGCTGGATTCAGACATGACTTGGCTCTTAGTACTTTTGGCTGGTAGCTAAGTTCCAGGAGCAAGGTAGCGGCCGCGAGCGCGCGTTCAGACGGACTGCCGCCCGGCCAGAACCACGGATCTAACGTATGCCGATAATTATTGTACATTCACGTTCACAATCATGAATCTATGTTATTTTGGAATTTGATTTATTTTGTGTTTATTGTGTGTGACCCTTTTCTTATTTTTATTTTTGCGGTGACATACCTACTGAAAAGTGATCTGAAAGATTTTGATGAGAATTCTTATTACTTCTTGTTAGAAAAATTCGTTTACTTACCTTAATGTTATTATATATGTATGGTGTTATTGGTGATAGTAATGAAAAGCTAACATTTTTTTTTTAAATAAGCCATTTTGAATACCATACATTTCTCTTGAGGATGTTTTTAAAGTCATTGACGGCCCCATCAGACCAGTGTGCATTAATTCTGTTTTCGTTTATTTTTATTTATGACTACTTTTTATGAATATTACAGTGTACTGTCAAAACAAGACTTTGCTCTACAGTGGGACAAGATTGTGTTTCTTTTATTATTATTTATTTATCTATTTGTTTAAATCATTTTCTTAATGACTGTACACTCATCTGTTGGGGTTGATAGACAGAGACGGCGTTATACCAGCATCCTTCATGAGGGTTTGTTCTAGATTCTGTTTGACCCATAAACAACATGTTCCCGCCATTTTTCGAATGGTGAAATCTTGTCGAGAGTGATTTAGAGTCCTACACAAAGGACTTTGTGATATATAGCTTTAATATCGTATCATAGAAAAAATCTTAGCGGATTTAGCAACAAATAATCAAAATTAGCTCCAAATTATCCTATGAGAGGAAGACAGATAGATACATAGAGAGAGACAACGAATATTCTGTTGGGATCACGTCCCCTACTTCGAGTGCATCGCCCTAAATACAGAGCACGATTTCATCAAACTTTCTCCTGAAAGCAACGCCTATCATAAGTTCAGCATTGATATCAGATTTTTGATAATGTGCGATTTATTTCTCTAAGATTATTTGGTAACTTTTAATAAAGGGTGACACGGCATTTTGTTTGCAAATAGACACAAACTAAAAAAATTATTCATGTGACACAGGGGCACACTTTAATATTATGTCTAGTTTGGCACCTGTGAGCTGTGGAATGTAACCATGTAGGTTAATATTTCATCTGGACAAGTTGGTTTTGTTTACAACAATTACTATGATGGAAACTACTAACCAAGTCGCTAAGCATGGCGGTATAGTTTAATGGCGACATTATGGCAATATACTCCAGAATTCTATAAAATTCTGTGCATGGACTAGCTTTACCCATAGACAATGTATTCCTCACTTGATGATATTTAACACGAAGAAAAAAAGCCACTTCTTTCATAGACTTTATTACTCTTCTCTAGACTAAAAAGTTTTGCTTATGGTGAACTTTCAGGTGTTTTTTTAGAAGCCCAGGGTTATTTACATCAGTACGGTGTTAAAGGATTTTTTTTAATGGCATGTCGCTGGTCAACATAGAGGAGGCTGTGTGCTGCTTAACTGGACTTTTCTGTGGATGCCAAAAATGCAGTTTCAAAACATTTTCCATTTTCACGAATGAATGTTCTACATAATTCATAGTTTATGTGGGTAAATATAATTAGGTATGGTGGGTATAAAATGGACGCGGGATCTCTACCTAGCTACCCTCTCGTGCAAAGTATAATAATACTCTATGTTACATCCCTGTCTCTCATACCTACAGGAAACATAGTTATATATAACAAATCACTGCCGTCCAATCAGATGCTAGATGCTACCTGCGTCAAATGTTTTCTGCACCGGGTGAATGTACTGTGACCTATTCGGCCTGATGAACTAGCTCCATCGATTGCATTCGGAGAGCCAGGCCAGGCCCGGGGCTGATGCCGCGCCCGTTACACTTGGGGAACAAAGACATCATAAATGTCAAAGGTTAAAAATAATTATCTCAATGATTAGACTCTAAACACATGCCGGACGCTGTTGAACATAGGCCATTTTTTTTTTTTTTTTTAGCGTGGTAAAATCATCAAATGAGTCCTCAAACCCCGGGCAGGGCGGGAGGGAGACTGTCAGACTTCTACTGACTAAAATCCACGGTGTCCTTCAATAGCCCTTTCTGTTCCGGGGTCACGGTAAGGAAATAATCCCGCGACCCCGGCAGGCTTTGGCCCTCTGAGAGGGGGGCCCCGTCATTATGCTGACGCTCTTTGAGGCGCGCGTGGGACACAACGCGCCGTCGACCCGGGCATGGTCCTTGGTCGGGCAGCGAGTTGCCCTTTACTCGCTGCCCGCATGCCCGCGCCTACGGTGGCCGGAGATCGTCTCGCGACGTCCGTCGCCGTGGGCGTGCACCACTGCGGGTGGGGCGGAGGGAGGACACTGTCCTCTCTCGCTCGCGGCCCGCCTCCTCCTTAGCGAGCATTACTGCTTCGCAGAAGGAGGCGACCGCTTCCCACTCCGTCTCGCCCCGCAGCATGGCCGCGACCAATGCTGGGCGCGAGAGGTCTCCGCCTATCGCAGCCATGAGGACACGTCAGTGCCCTGCCCAAGCTGGGCAGTCTTGCACCGTATGCTCCACCGTGTCCTCCGGGCGGAACATAGGCCATAGCACAAGTTTTCTGTATTTTACCTTATACTGGAAGTATTATGATGTTTATTTGTACGGAAAATTTAAAAGCGTCTCTAGTGTGCGAAAGAGTTACTATTTTTTTTTCTATAAAATAAACTTCAATATCCCAGTTTACTTTATGGCACCAAAACGAGAAAACTCTAAAAGGATGTTAAAATACTCGTCCAACAATGCCTTTTTGATCATGTGAATTTAGAACCTCCTTTAGAACTTCGAAGTAAAGAGGAAGTTCTAAATTCATTGGAAGCTTTTTTTATGTACTTAAGGGGGATGCTCCAACCAGCCCGTGAAATTCAAATTTTTTTACGTTTTTTGCAATTTGCAGGCCAGTGACATGTTGTAACTTTATAAATATTTGTGTTGCGCAAATAACAAGTATAATTTTAAATATAAAAAATATCAAAAAACTCGCTCCATCAGCTCTCACATAGAAAAGGTGCATCATGTTAAAATCTCCGAAATCTAACTACGATGCACCTTTTCTATGTGAGAGCTGATGGAGCGAGTTTTTTGATATTTTTTATATTTAAAATTATACTTGTTATTTGCGCAACACAAATATTTATAAAGTTACAACATGTCACTGGCCTGCAAATTGCAAAAAACGTAAAAAAATTTGAATTTCGCGGGCTACATCGAAGCAATCACCTTAAGTTCTCCGATTTATCGATGACGCTTAGACCGATTTGGAAAATTCTCTTGTTTGATAACTGTACAGATAGTCTTGTGGTAATCAGATCAGGATATTATGATGACAGGATCTGGGAGAAATCGAGGGAAATCTTTAGTGAACTACACCAAATTATTAGCGATTGTTGCTATCGCAAATCTATTGCATTCCTTTTTATAAAATCACAAAAAGGTGTAAAATTTTACGTTTGGAAGCCGGTGGCAAAAAAAATAAATAAATTAATAAGAAATAAAGTTACCAATTTCGAAAGCAAAATTATTTTATACGTCTTTGTATTCTTCTAGAAGTCTGTTTCATTTTACAGGGTGTACAGAGTTTGGTTTAAAAAAGAAATAAGAAGGGAAAAATGCTACTGAAAGAATATAACTAACAGTCCATTTTAGTTAGGCATGCAATTTATTTACTTTTTAGATTCCCGAGGCAGTCATCAATAAATGTCCAGCTAAGCAGGTTCCCTTAACTCCGGACCTAGGTTGGACAAACCCGGCTGCTCATGTCCAAGTGGTAGGTTTTTAGTTGGTGGAAAAAATAAGCTTGGTAGTGTTTACTTCAATTGCTTGCCAGTTAATCCCATACTAGTAAGCTGATGCGTTTTTATAGCAGGATATACTCGTAAAGGTACGAGTATATGGTTAAATAAAAAACAAAACCTTACTCAATCCAAATTTTTAATTCAGAAAACATTGTAACAACAATGTACGAGTAGGTATATATAGAACACAGTTGAATCCTTAAAACTACTCACATATTCAGAAACACATTGAGTGATAAATGTTATAATTCTAAAATCCATTAATTTATATAATTTATAACAATATTATGCAGACCAATCTTCAAGTAAAACAGTATATTCATGACAGTTACATCTATGACGAAATAATTAGGTCCTATTAAAACATTAATGTGAAAATGGAGCCAAGTTCATTATTAATCCTCAATCAAATATAGCGTAATGATATCTTATTAAAATAATTAAAAAAGCGGATTTTAAAGATAATTTAAGTAAAATGTTAACAACTTCTATTCGGTACGAGTAGTCTAAAAGAAATATCCTGTCTTGAAGATTTGACATCAGTATCGTTCTCTTATCTAAAAACAATACATAAATTAAAAAAAAAAAAAAAATGGACAGGAATGAAAACCGCTACGATTTTATTATATTATGTATACAACGTATGCATAGGTAAAAACTTGACTCCCATTTTCACAAAAAATACTTGTAATTGATTTAAATTTTGTGCTGTGTTTAACACCTTCTTAACTTTTACATGTATAAGTACGTATTTTTTTAATAGACCTTATTTTTTTACCCATCCACTGAGAGACCTTAGCAACCATTGCTTAACCTTAAACGCCCAATACACGAGCAAACCCTGGTAATCAATGTTTAAGCTTGATAGCTTATCCATGGACAGACTTTGGCACCTGTTGCTTAACTTCTATCACCCATCTATAGACATAACTGGGAAGCTATTATTTTAAAAATAATCACCCATCCATAGCCCACTTGGAGAAACATTGCTTATCCTTGATCACCCATCCACAGGGTGATAGTAGACATAGTTTTTTAATAATTACAAAACTTTTCAAGTACTGGTTATACATACCAATTGTACACGAAACGGAATTAACCTTCCTATACCCGCGCGTTGGTCTGTGAGACCGACGGAATGATTTTTCGAATTTATCATTCGAAATTATTTCTCTAGCGAGTCAAATCTCTTGCTAGCTGCCGGATTTGTAGCCAACTCCATGTCAGTGCTAGCCACACGTTTGTGGAGAACGTACATGTACGCGTATTTGACGCCAATCGGTCCGTGAGACCGACGCGGGTATATGTGTAATTTTTTGTGTAAGTATAAAATTATTATTTATAGTGTTTTTCTGGTTTTTTTTTGCACTGGCTTATTGTGTTTGTAATTGTGTATATATTTTGTTATCAATTTTATTATTTTACCGATTGTATGCTGCGCTAGAATGGATAAAGAGCGAATCCTAGAATCCGATCTCTGTTGGAAGAAGACAGCTCTGACACGGATGACGAAGACGAAAATGACAGTGAGGTGGAAGACGCGGTTGAGACACAAGAAGAAACATATCACACAGGGCAAGAAGACGATGAAGAAGACGAGATCGAAATTTTGGCTGAGGAGGAAGACCGTCAAAGATCCAGAGATTTAGGTATGTCCTGATTGTTATGGTGAGACTGAAAACTATGTCAACCTGTGATTTTTTATTAGTATGTTAAGTCTTTTTTAAAATGTAAAAGTTAATTTATGTTGATTAGAAGAAAAAAAAAATGTTTTAGTTCTGTTTTTGTGGTACCTGAGAAAAAGCTCTGTACTTTGACGGCTGTTTTGTATAAGTCTGATAGTCTGTTAAATAATTAACAATAAAGTGATTACACGATATATTTTGTTTCAATAAATTCTTTACTTTTTAGGTCAAACTTTATTTACATAGGTTTTCTTAGGAAAATCATGAGAAACGGGGTTCCAAACTTTCGGTCTATGAGACCGTACGCGGGTATAGGTGTCACAAAAATTGGCGCGGGTATAGGAAGGTTAATTTGTATTATATACAAAAGTCGTGAGAATTTACGTTGTTCTAGCCGAGAACACCTTTTAACAATAAATATACAACGTGTAACGGTAAATGCGCAAAACTTCTCGTGGGGTAACTCAGCCCATGTTACTGAACAATGTTACCACGAGAGGTTTTGCGCATTTAACGTTACACGTTGTATGTACAGACGCCAGCGTCAGGTCAACCTACCCGAATCAATCTGTCAGATTTTACCAATCAAACATTGTACTCTTGTGATAAGGTTGAAATTCTATTAAAGAAATCTGACAGATTGTGGTAGGTTGATGTGCTGGCGTCTGTACATATATAAGTGGGTAGACATTGACATTAGTCAAACAGTTACGAATAGACAATAGTAGTAGATGCCCAAAAATGGCAAGGTATATTATCTGCCAATGAGCAGAATTGAAAAGGAAAATAGTTAATAACATTATTTTTTAACAATTTGGTTCCAAAAAATTACTAATCCTAGCCAGGTTTTCTTAACCTCGCAGACAAAATACTGCCTTACAATATATCACCCAATTTTGACCGATTTAGGTCTAAACATTCCAAAAAAGAATTATTATCTTCTTTCAGACTTATGCTTACGAACTACAAAATCCCCTTTAGGGGATAGTTTTAAAAAGTGGCACATTTTATATGAAACGATTTTTATCCAGCTACTACATACTTTTACAATATATATACAAAAATCCTGTAAACTCCGTTTACCCTGCTCTAAATAATATGTAAAACGTACCGACATTCGTATTTTTTATTTTGTGCCTGGTTCTAAAGCTTAAATCATTATACATAATTATTATTTTAATAGATACGTACGATAATATACTCATCTTAAAACACTATCTATAGGTACCAATACTATTTCAATTAGCATAGCAGTTAATCCTCTGAAGATGGGAGTGGATTCATACATAATTACAACAACCTTCTACACGATCAACCCGACCGCCTGACAGAGGTGACCTTGCCTTGGTCGTGTCAACAGTACCCCATCGTCTGGAACGCTGTCGGCTGACGGTCCGGTCGACCGCGGACGCAGCCTGTCGGGACGGATGCGCTCCCGACCAAGGTTATCCAAAGGTCGATTGACTCCGCCCATATTTGGTCGCACGACCAACGTCTACACGGTAGATTTTCATTCCCACCGGACCAAGGTCACCTCTGTCAGGCGGTCAGGTCTGACCGTGTAGAAGGGGTTTAAATACCAGCTGGTATTATTACACTTGTACACTAATATTATAAAGAGGAAATATTTGTTTATTTGTTTGTATTGAATAGGTTCCGAAACTACTGGACCGGTTTCAAAAATTCTTTCACCACTTGAAAGCTAGCAAACCACAGAGGTATTTGTTGTATTTTTTTGGTGAAAACGTTTCACCCAGTTCCTTCACTTGCAGCTTAGACATATCCTTTAACCTACTAATATTATAAATGCGAAAGTTTGTGACGATGTATGTGTGTATGTAGGTTTGTTTGTTACTCTTTCACGCAAAAACCACTTAACTGATTTGGCTAAAATTTGGTACACAGATAGTTTATAAGCTGGATTAACACATAGGATAGTTTTTATCCCGATTTTATGTTCCCGTGGGATAATTTTCGAGTTGTAGCGGGTGAAGCCACTGGCAACAGCTAGTATAGACATAAATGTAAAATATGAAATGTGTTGTATTATTTTGATTATCACATCCGATCGAAATTGTATAGTACTTATACGGAATATAAAGTGTATAGTTACAAAACAGTTAACGTCAAATATGCTAGTGACTTGGCTTCTATAAAAAGACTAACTGAATCGTATAATAGTACTCTGAATTAATTAACTAATAGCCACGTCCTTCCTAATTTTTGATGAGACTTCATATTATTTTTAACTGTTACTTAAACAAAATACAAATATTATTGAGTTTGTTACATTTTTTTTAAGAGATACGTAAGACTTGTTCCTCCGTAAAGAAAAAATATATTTTTATTTACTTCATTTCAAGGGTGCACTAAATATAAGCTCGTACAATTTTGTAAAATTGACATAATCCCTAACTAATGTATAGTCTATATACAATATATATTAGATATATTGTAAAAATATTAGAATAACAAAAGTAAAGCATAAAAGTTTCATTTGCTCCCAAATAACTTCAGTCTTTTAAACTGTACTTAAGGAACCACCAAAAGTTACATTATACAGGGTGAATTTGTGTGGTATGGGTGTGTTTTTTTTCAAAACCAATGTGATCGATTCCTGGATCCAATAATGCAGTTAGTGTTCGTCAAAAGCGGCCTCGAGACACCTTTCAATATTTTTCGATATGCTTCTTAGTTTCGGATATATCCATCCACGCCAGTTGGTAAATTCACCCTGTATAAAGATACTATAGCTAAAGAAATACAAATTTGTGTATTTTTATTTCTCGTCACAACCGCGAAACACAACTGATATTTCAGATTAATATTGCGAAATCAGACTGTCGATAATAATATTAGTATAGTCCAAGTCCGCTATTTCGTCCGCGAGAATTTTATATTTCTCAATGATTTTCAATTGGCCCTCCTTTAGGGTTGAAATTTCCAAAAATCTTAAAATACAGGTTTTATCAATTTTATTGATACATAAGTCTACATTTGAAGTTTCAAGTAAATCGGATGAAATTTAAATTCATTCTCACAGGAACAATCTTTCTTCCCATTTTTAACCCTTAAGGGTATAAAATTCCTAAAATCCGAGATTTGTTTTTGTTTCTTCTTAGTTTAGTTAATTACACTGGTTTTCGATATTATATCACACTATTGATAAAAAATTACGGTACAATACGGCAGGAATTAAAATTAAAGTAAGTAGCCATTGGATTTGAAACCCCTGAGCTGGGCAATAACCCGTGTAACTCCTGGGTTCGGTTGGAATCAGGTCTTATCTTCACATATTTGGGTGGCGAGGGTCACCTGTGTCGTTGATATCTGAAAAATAAAATGAAAAAGTACATGTATAGGCTTTCTGGTAACTCATTATAATGATGATCAATAGAGTGAGCCAATGACAGATTTCCGTGACCAATTTCCTCTCAAGCCATAATTAGTAGACTACATAAGGGAGTCGTATCATAAAGATTCGTGGAAGTCAGCTGCGGTTCCGTTGGTGGGATAAGCAGCAATAGCCGTTCAAACACGTAAAAAAAAAAAAAATTTTTAGTCAATAATTCCTCCCAACTGAAACCTGGTTTATATTGAAGACTAGCTGTTGCCAGCGGCTTCACCCGCTACAACTCGAAAATTATCCCACGGGAACATTAAATCGGGATAAAAACTATTACTACTACTAACTAATCCTTTGTGGTAATCCAGGTTATAAACTATCTGTGTATCAAATTTTAGCCAAATCCGTTCAGTGGTTTTTGCGTGAGAGTAACAAACATACCTACATATACATACATACATCCTCACAAACTTTCGCATTTATAATATTAGTAGGATGAGTAGGATAACCTTATATCACGAAGAATAAAATCGATCAGCGGACGGTACCATGGTGGAAAATAACAGCAGCTGACTTCCACAAATAATAATAATAATAATAATAATAAGCCCTCAGTCTTGGTTTGTTAATAATATGTTTTGGTGGTAAAACCAGCGAGGAAATGCAGTGGGGCCGGCTCGCCTGTCAGTGCAGAAAATAATTGAATACAATTAAGACGTGCTCGATTTTTTAAAACACTTTCCGCGCTAGCGCTCGTTGTTTCTAGTTCGCACAATTTGGTACGCTTTTCCATTTTCCATACTGGAAAATGTAGTATTTAAGTACTGCGTTTATTGTATGGAAAATTGAAAAAGCACCTCTAGAGTACGAAAGAGACGCTACTTTTTTCTATCAACATACGTGAAAATTCCAGTTTACTTCCTTGCTAGTGTCCTATTTCTACATAACACTGGCGGATCGAAAAAGTAATTTGATTTAAATAATAATCTTCGTTTTTCCAAGGGAATCGAACCCGCAAGACGCACCGCAGCATTTGATCACTCTGCCTCTGGGGCAACCGGGCATATGAAAGACCTTCGACTCGTTGATGGACACGCGTGCATGCCCCTAACAAAACCACTACTTACCATAACATGCTTGTTCCTGCGCGTCTAATGAGGTGGGCGGCGATACGGGCTGCCATGGACAATACGGATAAAGGGCAGCCAACTCCGCGCGTTGTTTCGCCTCACGCGCCGCTCGACGCTTCATTTTACGCACTGCTCGACGCGCCGCTCGACGCTCCCTCAAACGCGCCGACTTACTTTTACGTATTTGAACGGGAGCTATGAGATAAAAAATACAGGTTAATTATATGGTTTTATCGAAAAATTAAATCATTCCAGCGATTAGTGATAAAAGATTTTCCGAACAACATACTCAGACAAGTTAGTCCAAACAATGTTGACCGTTACACGATTCAAACACATTACTCTGTTTCCTAAATGTTTGCTTTATTTAAGACTAGTGTTTGCCCGCGGCTTCGCTTGCGTTAATTTAGAATTTGAGAAACAATACGGATCGTGTAAGTGGCGCCATCTGGAATATGAACGTAATTGTTTTCTCGGCAACAGCTCTCTTCTGTTATTCGGGATGAAAGATACCTTATATCCGTGTCTATACGATCCTGACAACGTATACTACTTATGCAAAATTTTGGGACGATCGATTCAGTAGGTGCGTGAAAAGGTAAAAAAACAAACATACTTACATTTTTATTATTAGTTTAAATCAATAATGTTATACCTAGGTACATAGTTTGCATAGGAAACATCCTTATTTTTGAGCGACATTAATTTCAAAGATCCGTGTTTATCTTAAACATTAGACTATCATTTTTTGGTCGATTTACAGTATCGCTGCAAATTGAACGTACGATAGCATTGCTCTTCTCCCTTTAGCATACCGCGTGATACCTAAAAAATAACTAATTATTTGACTCCATGAGTACAACTTGTCGTCGTTTCAAACAGAATCTATGCACTGGTTTGAGCACCAATTCAAAACATAAATAAACATAAAATAATAGAAACACTGATTGTTTTCGAATCTTTAAAATTCCTACACCTCGAAACAATTACAATTTAAAAAAAATATCCAACCTACAATTTAAATCATTGTACTCGTAGATTTATATCCTAGAGAACTATTGAAAAAAAATAGTAATAAATTAAAATTGCGAATAATATTGAAAAAAAAGTATGCACAATTTTTTTTTAATTATTTGAAACTCTTAGGACAAATAAAAACAAAAAAAAAGAAACACAAAAAGTGAAAAAGAAAATTGCCGGATTTGATCCTGAGACCCCTTGCACGAAAGTCAAGCAGGTTACCAACCAGACTGGCTAGTACGATGACAGTAGTTTTCAAATAGCGGTTCTTATACAAATGTCAACAATGACTGAAAATCAACATATTATAACATTGCCAATCCCCCAAGGAGAATAGCGTAATTATACATATCCTATTAATTGAAGAGCAGTTAAAGGAATATTTGAGGAAAAATTGAATAAATAATATCCAGTGGTTTAGCTTCCAACTCGAAACAAACATTTAAAAACAACAAAATTTAAAATTGCTTTTCTCCCAGGGAAAATAGCGTAATAATACATAGCCTATTAACAGAAGCATATTATTAGGAATATTTGAGGAAAATTTGATTGACAACTTTACAGTAGTTTAAGAGATAGATCAAATCAAAAAGACATAAAAAATTTCGAAAAAAAAAGTTGATTTGGCAACAGAATCGATCCCTTACCGAAAAAAATTCAAAAAGAAAAAAATATTCAATGTACAGGAATGACAGCTCTACGACATTTAATCATTTTAAATTACTATAAAATTAATTAAAGAATTAAAAAAAAGATTGATTTGTCGTACCTGGCCTTTGTAGACATGATGTGCTTGTAGAAGGGCCTGATGCGGTTAATTGAAAAACGCTTGGTGCAGTTACTTGAGAAGGGCCGGGCGCATTGAATCCAGGAGGACCTGGTGGAGTGTATTTAGAAGGATCTGGGTCAGGTCTGGTATTTATATATCTATCGAAGTTCCTAATGGTATCAATTGAAGGGACCATTGTCGACTCCGGTAGTAATTTCCAAAAGGCAGAATTGTATACCTCGTCCGAGACGTCCTATGGTCTCTGATAGCTTGTCCAGAGTATAAAGAACGCATGGTATGCCTTAGCTGATAGACTGCGTTCAGGCCATCAATAAGCTTCTCTCCATCATCGGAAAACGTAAGGCCAGGCCTATTTCTTTCGCGGTATCCATGTGGAGGTATTTTATCATGCCTCCGTTGATATGATTGAGGTTGTACAAACCTGCGGTTGGTTTCAAAATGTTCTTGTTGACTTAAAGGTGTAAAATGAGCGTAGCTGCTTAATCTCATAAACACTGGCGGATCAAAAAAGTAATTTAATTTAAATAATAATCTTCGTTTTTCCCGTATTTTTTAAACAGGTTTTACCATATTTGTAATAACCAGAGGTCGGAATTAGGTAGAGTTATTTTAGTATTTGCATCGAAATGTTGATATTTATACCTATACATCTACCCGGGATTTCTAATAGACAATCTCGTGTGTAAAACAGTATTACAAAAATAATAAATAACAAAAATAAAAACATCAGAAATAGATCTGACAAATAAATTGGGTAAACATAAATAACTTTTTTTAAATAAATCACGGGATTTATCTGCTATTTATAAGTAACTAGCTGTGCCCGCGACTTCGTTCGCGTGAATGTCGGAACTTAACAATGTATTTTTTATAAAATTGACAAAGTTTCATACAAACTTTCATTTCCTATTTTAACCCCTTGGGGGTAGAATTAATCAAAATCCTTTCTTAGCGAATGCCTACGTCATAACATCTACCTGCATGCCAAATTTCAGCCCGATCCGTCCAGTGGTTTGGGCTGTGCGTTGATAGATCACTATGTCAGTCAGTCACCTTTGAGTTATACAGGGTGTTTGGTGCAACGTGTGCCAAATTGAAATGGTCGATACAAGGGGTCATCTGCTATCCTTTCAGATCCCTTAACACTCCTCATGCCCTGTGGAATTTTAATAATCGACTTTTTAGTGTTTTATAAAAAAAGACCCAAATTTTACATTCAAATACAATTTTCTTTTTAAATTTGGGACGTAGACTCTGAATTTTAATTTTATTTCGAAGTGTATTGTTTAAAGGTAATTTTGAATACAAAATTAGTGACATTAATCATGTACTTTTTTTTTAATTCACTCGCAAAGGTAAAACATAAATTAAAGCTGTACATGTTACAGCTGTTTATGTGGCTACAAAATAAAAACCAGAAGCGATCGGGATCTTCCAACTCCCTCATTAATTCTCCAGTCTATCCCCTTGCTAATGATGTGCCACATGCCATAAAAATCTTTTAACAACTTTGTGAATTCGCTAGAATTATGAATCGAGTCACCTAAGGCTGATATTCAAAATGATGATTTTTAATTATTTTTTTTGCTTAATTGATACTTGACAAACCTATAAATCTTATCATTAGCAAGGGGATAGACTGGCTGTAACATGTACAGCTTTAATTTATGTTTTACCTTTGCGAGTGAATTAAAAAAAAAAACTAGATGACTAATGCCACTTTGCATTCAAAATTACCTTTAAACAATACACTTCGAAATAAAATTAAAATTCAGTCTACGTCCCATATTTAAAAAGAAAATTGTATTTGAATGTCAAATTTTGGTCTTTTTTAGTAAAACACTAAAAAGTCGATTAAAAAAATTCCACAGGGCCTCAGGGGTGTTAAGGGATCTGAAAGGATAGCAGATGACCCCTTCTATCGACCATTTCAATTTGGCACACGATGCACCAAACACCCTGTATATATATTTAGATTTTTGGATTTGGGGCTTATCCATTTTATTCTTTCGCTGTGTGAAATCAGTGTAAAAATACATGAATAACTCTACCTAATTTCGACCTATGGTGATAACAAAATAAATGCACACACCTACTTGAGCCGTCATCTGAACTTCAGAGTTTCTCTGGCCTCCTTCAAAGGGCTGTGTCTCACCATGTTCTCCAAGTCCTTGGACATCGTATGATTCTGGAAATAAAAGAAAACCATCATCAAAAGGACCAGTAAACATATGTTTAGAATCTCAAAAACAAAAGCGTGAAAAATGGAAGCAGTTGTAAAATGTTGTAAAACATTTGCTGTCTAACTTATTTGGAAAGAAGGGTACTAATTGACACACAATTTTACAAAATGTTATAGTGTTAGACAATGATTGTTATGTTTGCTTTATTTAAGATTTTGTGAGATTATTCAAGGTACGTAAAAGTAAATTTTGCTCAGAGATCTTCCGATCGACTAGATTTATAATAAAAAGGTGAAATCTTCTCTTTCAGAAATCTCTTTTGTATCCGACCGAGCATTAAAAATTAGCACAATAATATATTTAATTTGCTTGCTGATTAAAAGACAATCATTACTTCAGAAAATGGGGATGATTGTCACTAGTTCCACCAGCAATTAGTTTCATGGAAGTAGTGATTTTTTTTTCATGAACCTTGATTTGATCCACAAAAATGAATAAAAACTTAATCGAACTCGTCTCACTTGTTCCATCGTACTTGTTCCATGGAACTAGTAACCTTGGTTTTTCTCAGTAGTTCCATATTTCTTCATAGTTGAACAAGTGAAACTAAACTTAATCACAAAATCATTCTCATGAAAAAATTGTACTAGGCTGTTCCTTCAATTGTCCTTTACGCTCTATTTGGTAGCTTTCGCACACAGGTAAGAGAGGTTTGTCAAATAAAATTAAATGAAAACACTATGTTTTGCTAGAGCACCTGGCGCAAATTATAAATTCGCAATATTAGAATAGCTATTAATCGCAATAAAATAATACTATTGGAACTAGTATTATAATAACTAGTTACTGTTCGCATAATTGCAATGAGTTACAAATTAAAGGCTTTTTAATATTTTGACATATCTTAACATAGGAAAATGGTGACTACCATTTTCCTATGATACTTAAACATATTTTGCTTTAGGGCAACGTAAAACAGTCAGAGGCCATGCATGAATTTTCACTTCTTTGTGACGAAGTAAACGGGAAGTTTGACGTTAATTTTTTGATTGTTTGTTCCTCGTTAGCAGTAGAGGCGGTTTTTCATTTTCCATACATTAAAGCTAATGTCAAACAGACAGGCGTGGCGAACGTTTGTAATTTATGCAATTGTTTGAAGCCCGTCACATAGACTATCGGATCGCTTTCGCTTTTCTATGTGACCGGATTCAAACAATTCCATACAATATAAATAAAAACGCTTCGGATCGCATTCGCTTCGGCTGTCTGTTTGACAATAGCTTAAACGCTGTAAATACTTCAGGTACGCTGTTAGTAAAATACGGAAGCCTTGTGCTTAGGCTTCAAGTTTAGTGAAATATAGGTGACATTCGCTTTGAAAGACCACTATTTACCACAATTACTTTTAAACGGCACTGACATTTTAGTTAGCATGTAAATCTGGTGCTTTAAAAAAAATATTGAAGTTTTAAAATTTTCGTTCGATGGCATCTTAGCGCGTGGCTGTTAATTTAATCATTTTAAATTACTATAAAATTAGTTAAAGAATTAAATAAAATATTGATTTGTCGTACCTGGCTTTTGTTGGCATGATGTGCTTGTAGAAGGGCCTGATGCGGTGAATTGAAAAACGCTTGGTGCAGTTATTTGAGAAGGGCCTGGCGCATTGAATCCAGGAGGACCTGGTGGAGTGTATTTAGAAGGATCTGGGACAGGTCTGGTATTTAAATACCTATCGTAGTTCCTAATTGTATCAATTGAAGGGTACCATTGTCGACTCCGGTAGTAATTTCCAATAGGCAGAATTGTATACCTCGTCCGAGACGTCCTTTGGTCTCTGATAGCTTGTCCAAAGTATGAAGAACGCATGGTATGCCTTAGCTGATAGACTGCGTTCAGGCCATCAATAAGCGCTTCTCCATCATCGGAAAACGTAAGGCCAGGCCTATTTCTTTCGCGGTATCCATGTGGAGGTATTTCGGCATGCCTCCGTTGATATGGTTGAGGTTGTACAAACCTGCGGTTGGTTACAAAATGTTCTTGTTGACGTAAAGGTGTAAAATGAGCGTAGCTGCTTAATCTCATAGACATGTTAAATCTTTTGTATAAAGTCGAATTGCTCTCTTCTGCATTATAGAAAGATGATCCAGGAGTTGTCTCTTGCGAATCATTGTAGTCATCATTTGATAGACCTGGTCTCCACTCCATTTTAAATTAACTTAAACTAAACGTTTGCGCACGATCTAATTGGACCTTTGTTTTGATTAGTTTGTTTTATTGTATTTTTTATTTCAAGTAAATAAATAAAGATAAACAAACTTAAACACAAATATTATGAAAACGTTTGGCTAGCACCGTGGTCAGGGCGGACTGACGCGTGCTCCCTTCGCGAAAATCAGCTCTAGGTATCTGAGCGTGATGGAGATGTACCAGTTACCTAGAGTTAAATAGAGACAACCGATGCCACATGAATGATGTGCTTCTGTGAGGCTTTTATTGATTGGAGTGTAGGTGTAACTTAAGAGGAGTCATGAACGAATTTTAAGCCCTATATCAAAGATCATAATTTTTTTTCGATTCCAGTTTTATGATGACCCTTATTTTGATGATTTTAGTTTTACTCCAAATAATTTAATTCTCCAAAAGCTTTTATATAAAGCAGCCTAAAACTTATTATCTTTTGTCCCTTTTCGGATTCAAAGTTTACCAACATAATATAGTTTAAAAATAACTTATGTTTATAACCGACTTCAAAAAAACTGGAGGTTCTCATTATTCGTTGGTATCTTTTTATTTATTCACAGTTAAATTGGTGGTGGTTATAACTTAAAGTCTTTTGTAAATATTTAGTTTGTTGTTTGTTGTAGTTTTTTGTTTTTATTTGGTAATTAATTTTTATTAACTGTGATTATTTTAATAAAAATAAATAAATAACCCACATTTTTTACTACTTGGGTCCATACAAAATGTATAAATTATGTACAAATTGTACATACATGCACCTTGCTAACATTGTGATAAGGAAAATGAAAAAAATAGTAATAGCAATACTTAGTAACGATATTATATTTATTCCTGCCTCCTGAAATACATAAATAAAAGCATCGCGAATCTTACAGCAAGACTAATCAGTCTTAAGACAAAACTTGTAACAACGGGTTAAACTTTTTACGCTGCCGTCGACTCACCAAGTCCGTGCCCAGACCTACCTCAACACGCACTTTCTTACGACGTTCGCGTACGAGAGCTCTCACTTACTATGTAGTATTCTGTCTTCTTTTCACACACACAACCTTACTTTGAAAATAGAACTTCGGTTTCTAAACGTTACATTCTCCATAGTGATTTTCGAAAGTAAGTTTTTGAAAAGAAACATCCCATTATATTTCGTGATGCTCATCCAGCCACTCCTCAAAGAGGGGTCTTACCGCATTGTTTACGCAATCACAACAAAATATTATGCCTGTAGCCACAAAAAAGGGTAAAATTAAAAAACCGACTTCTAAAAAACACAAAAAAAGTAGGTAAAATAACTTTTGAATGGAAAGATATTAATGGAAGTCGGTAGCAAAAAGTTAAGGAAATAAGAAAGAAAGTTACCGACTTCAAGTTTTGTCTGACAGATTGTGTCTTTGTATGAATGAATGAATGAAAATGTTCTTTGTATGAATGAGTGAAATGTTCTTGGAATGCTGATCAGGTCTGGAAGATAAAATACGCTATTGCAACTATAGAATTTGTAATGTTTGGTGTACAATAAGGTATTAATCTTCTTAATATATATAAATCTCGTGTCACAATGTTTGTCCTCAATGGACTCCTAAACCACTTAACCGATTATAATAAAATTCGCACACCATGTGCAGTTCGATCCAACTTGAGAGATAGGATAGTTTAAATCTCAAATTATAGTCGCAATTTTAATAATATTATAAAGATTGCACCCGTGCGGAGCCGGGGCGGGTCGCTAGTCTATCTATATAAATATAAGACCATCGGCCAATGATCGTTGATGCTTCAAGTATTTTCTGAACGTCCCAAATGTTTGTAATACATGATGATGATCATGCCTAAGATTGAGAGTTATGTTCAATAAAAATATGTAATTTACAATTATTAATGTCCAGGATAGAACGACTGTTCCTTGGTAACACGTTGTATAATAAGTTTCCCAGTGTTTATGAAATCGATTGTAAGTCTGGCTAAACGGATTGAATTAATCTAGTTTAAATAAAACGCATCTTTTAGTATCAGAGTTTTTAATTGAATATCGGAAAAGTTTTACATGTTATAGTGAATTAGGTGAGATTCTTACATTACGATAACATTAAAATTAATAATTAAATCAAATTAAAAATACCAACTTAAAATAAAGTCTAATCAATTACTTAAAAGTAGAAACTGTAAGATCGACACATTTTTAAAAGGACAATATGAATCTATATCAATAAACTTAGTATGTGTTTGTTTTATTTCATTTCCAAACGATTTTTTTTTGCTTTTTATTTATTTTATTTATTTAATCATTATGTACACACAATACAAAATATAAGGTCATACTTAAACTTAATAGTACAAAGGCACTGCTAATTTCAAAAGAAATTTCTACCAGCAGACCTGTGACAGGAACAGTGAAAAAAAGAAAAATGTACACAGTAGTGTTTGAGCTTTTAGCTGTTGAAAAGTAAAATTATTTTCCCTTCGATATGCACAATAGTGCTTTGCACAATTTCCTGATTTGTTTACAACATAGTAGTATAAAATACATAAAAAAATATTTTTGTAAAAAGTGTTTTTATAATGTTACACAATTTTCTATTATCTAATTAATTTAGGTTACAAGTCTTTCAGCCTCTTTAAATTACGTTTTAATTTGAATGTAAATCAGTGACGTATTTATTGTCATACTTTATTTAATTCGATTTAAGTTCTGAGGCCTCATCATGAGTTTACACGTTTTCGTGACGTAAAGTAAACAGGGACTTTAATTTTATAGAAAAAATTGGCAGTCGTAATCGTAATACTTCAGGTACGATGTACGGCCAAATAAGTAGAATTCATGCTAGGGCCTCTTAATGCAAATTCCAATTTAAAATTAAAATTTAGAATTCAAAGGTAAGTATTTTTTTTAAAGTTAATTTTATCTAATCAATTGAGGCATATCTAGCTGATAATGGTGAATTTAAGCACTAATACGGATTGCAAACTAACAAAAAAGCATTTAATTTACTTTCGTTCATTTCTGTCCCTTCATATATAAAAATAAATATAATAATTTAATTACAGTATCAGTTGAAGATTTTTAGTTTAAAGGTAATTAGAAAGAAATATTCGTACAATTCTACCGAATTATGTTATTATAGAATAAAACTGTGCTTAACCGACGAAAATTTTGCAAAATTTTAAAATGTTCAAGGGTACACCTAAAGCTACAGTTGGGAATCGATCGCTTATGAGATCAAAGTGATTTTAAAAAAGGTCTGTTATAGATAGCGACCTTAACACTACTGAGGAGGAGGCGGGCCGCGAGAGAGAGAGGACAGCGTCCTCCCTCCGCCCCAACAGCAGTGGTAGGCGCCCGCGGCGTCGGACGTCAGCAGACGATCTCCGGCCACCGTAGGCGCGGGGCATGCGGACAGCGAGTAAAGGGCAACTCGCTGCCCGACAATGGACCATGCCCGGGTCGACGGCGCGTTGTGTCCCACGCGCGCCTCAAAGAGCGTCAGCATAATGACGGGGCCCCCTCTCAGAGGGCCAAAGCCTGCCGGGGTCGCGGGATTATTTCCTTACCGTGACCCCGGAACATAACAGGCTACTGAATGACACCGTGGATTTTAGTCAGTAGAAGTCTGACAGTCCCTCCCGCCCTGCCCGGGGTGGGAGGACTCATTTGATGACTTTACCACGCTAAAAAAAAAAAACACTACTGAGTATTTAAAAATGTCACAATGATAATAATTATGCTGCGGAGATTTACCAGCAATTATAAATGCCTAAAACTAGGAAAGTGTTCTATTTGTTTTGTGATATTTCAGTATTTTAAATGTACTAGGTACTACTTTTTAAAAGATGTTTCGTGTTGCTTTTAAATAATTTATTGTTCTTTTGTTTTATAAATAATTGTAAAAAAAATGTATCGTTTTAAATAGGATAGATTAAAAATATGATGAAGCCGATGCATGCTCTTCAATTTTGTAAAAATATACTAATACAAAAAACATTTTTGAATGCTGTATGATCTGAGCTGTATGAGGTATTGTATCAGCTTTTCAAAGTTAAAAACTATTATTATTTAATTTTTTCAAGAATAGTATTTTAATGTACTAATATTGAAATATTAATTAATGTTGCAAAATATGGGCAGTGTTTATCAGCGTGAATAGCTTAGTCTTCATCAGATAATGATGATGATGAAGAATCAGATGCGGCCGCATATGGTATTGGGCCACCCACCAAGAGCTCGTGCACCACTAAAACAAAAAAAAAACATACAGTACTAATGATAACTGACGCTAAACTATGTAGGTTAGTACAACTAGGCAATAATTTTCACACACAGGCTTTCTTTCAATCAGTCTAATACTAGTGGTAGCCAACGGCTTTGCCCTCGTGTTATTCGAAAATTATCCGACGAGAACGTAATACCGGGAAAGACAGTACCTATCCTGAACTATAAAATATCTGAATATTTCATGAATCCATAAAAGTTCAGCCGTGTGACTTGATTGAATAACAAACATCCATCCATCTAAATATCCAAAATTTCGCATTTATGATACTTCAAGTAAGGAGAATAGAGCGACTCAAAATGTAAGTTTATTTACTTCACTAAAAGATTACATTTCACCGATGACGCGACGCAGCGCAACACGGCGCGTCGTCAAGCGCGCGTTTTTATAGCGGCTCAAAATCTAACTTTATTGACTACACGATAAGATACACATTTCCCGTATCATCACGTCGTGTCGCGTCTCGGTATGAACTGACCCTACGGATACCCACAGGCGCAGTCTAGCATGGCCTTCCTGTTGCATACAGCGTACACCATGAGACGGTTACGGCCAAATTCTGTAATAATGAAATTACAAAATGCTTTAAAGATTTCCAGAGACACGAATTGTTTGACTGAACGCAGAGTGTCAAGTGTTATTGAGTTTTTCAGCCTTTTTTATTTTCATTATCATCAAATGAGTCCTCTCGACGGTTTAGGCGTGAAAGTCTAATTCTCAAAATGGCAAAAGGAAAAGTTCTCGAAAGGCCTAATTCGCAAAATGGCAAATTATCAAAATGGAAAATTATCTACAATTGGAAGTATATTCTTATAATAAAAGTTTTCTACTCTTCCATTTAACTACATAAATTGCTTCATTTCATGTTTAGAAATCATACATTCCCAAGAATAACTCACATGCAGAAAATCTTCCATTTTGATCATTTGCCATTTTGCGAGTTAGGCCTTCCGAGAATTAGCCATTTTGAGAATCAGTCTTTTTGGGACATTGCCATTATGAGAATTAGGCTTTTAGAGAATTTACCATTTTGTGAACTAGTCTTTTTGCGACTCGGTTGCCATTTTGAGAATTAGGCTTTTTTCACCTAAACCCTATCGACCAAAGTGGAGCAAAAGGGACTGTTAGACTCGTACTGACTAAAATCTACGGTGTTCCTTCAATAGCCCTTTACGTTCCAGGGTCACTGTTATCAGTTCTTCTGGTATCTGGCAGGCTTTTGAGCCTGTGTGGGCTCCCGTCAGATTGCTGACAGCTATTTGAAGGGTGTATAGTTATTTATTGTTCAAGATGAAAGGGTCGTTAGCTGTTTTTTATCTTTACTGTTTACTGCTTTGCAAAGGTCTCCCTCCCATTAATAACTTATATTATATCAATAAAAATGTGTCAAAACCTATAAATTCCTTAGAGGCCTTGTCAAAATGCATGAGCGGTAGACAAAATATAATCTTGCACAGGGAGAGCTTCACGCGGTATGTGACACTAATACCTAATTTCATACAATAGTATCAGCCCGCTACGCAATAAAACTCGCTCTTGCCTTAATATCACGTCTCCTCATTTTTAAAAGAACAAATAAATAATAATTCGCTGTCATTAAATTATGAAAAGAAATATTATGAAAGTAGCTGTTGCTGCAGTTCTGCTCGCGCGTATAATAATTACTATTAGTTATCTAAAGTAATTTTATCTTGAAAAATGAGTACCGGTATGGCTACCAATTTTGTCTGATGACCTTAAGAAATAAAACATTAACAGACTAACTTGTTGAATTTCGCAGTCATAACATTAGGATTGTATGAGATAAGAAAAAAAAATCTAAAATTATACTAACGGCTAGGTCCCAAAGCAGCCTTGAAGCGTTTTAGATATTTCTGGAAAATTTCATTCTTTTGATTTTCTTGCTCTTTGATGCACTGTTCACGTTTTTGATTGTACGTTACTGAAAGGCAAAAAGAAAACAATTGTTTTATATACATATAATATCATAACGGTGAAAAAGTTTTTATTTGGTTGAAGGCGCTACTCAGGTTTCCAATTCGAACCAGTAGTTCGATTGTTGGTCATGGGTTTGAACCTAATCAGACGCATTACTTTTGTAATTTAATTCATCACCAGTTCTCTCAAAACAGTGAAGGTAAACATCGTGAGGAAACCGTTATATCCTGGTACCAAAAATTCGAAGATATGTGTCATAATTGGGTCCATATTGGCTCACCTAAAGTTGTTTACCCGAAATTGTTATTCCTAACGATTTGTAATCCGAATGATCACTCTTCCTAAAGTTTTTCGTCCTAAAGTTTTCATTCATACTTTTTGTAGTGCTACCGGCGATGTTCATAACACTCATGTTTCCGAAAATTGTTATCAATAATATCGTTATTGTAAATATATTTATACTCCTACTGTTTTTTATCATAACGTTTTTATCCCTAAACATTATTACGATAATATTTTTAGTTAGTCAGAAAAGTCGACGGAGCACCGCTTCGCGGTGCTCCTACTTCTGGGTGGTTTAAAAAAAATAACCACGAAGGGGATGGCGGGGTCTGAAAGACCCCGCCATCCCCTTCGTGGTCCCCTTCTAACCTAACCTAACGTAAAAGAAGGTTATGTTGAGAAAATATAGGAAAACAAATAATAGTATAACAGATGTTTATTGCTACTGATATTATGAAGTCGAATGATTTGGAATTATGAAAATTAGTGACAGCGCAATTAGGAGTTGTGATTATTAGGATTAAAAATGTTAGGAATACAATTTTCGGGCTTCCAATGATCGGAGTTTAAATTTTAGGTGAACTTTGGCGCGCCCGTCTTAATTATATAAACCCGCAGTAGGCTAGCCCGTGTGGTGGATCATGAACCACTCCTTCACACAGAGACGAGGCTTGTGTGCCATCAGTACATCAGAACATTAATAGACTGATGATGATGAAGTGAGGAGTAAAAAAATAACTTACTTATATCCTGTTTTAGTTGCTTCCAGTTCCCTTTCTTCTGGATAGCCATAAACCTGGCTTGCAAATGCTTCTTCGCGAGCGGAACCTTAGCTTGATAGAACAACAGTTTGGCATTGACTTTAAAACCCCCGCCTTCACTACCACTCTCGCTGCCGCTATCAACACTACTCCCGCTACTACTACCAGTACCGATTCCACTGGTATCAGACATTATTTGTGAAAATTAGAAATAGTTTCAATGTGAATAAATTCGGTTTTTAAATGCCGACTAGTCGTAAGGGCCGATAGGGACTGAATACCGGAGGTAGTGAAGGCTCGACCGCTAGGTCGATACCATAACCAGACTGAGAGGGGAACAGGGGGGAAAATTACCTCTTCCTTCTCTCCCCTTCCCTCCGAACACGCTATCCCAGTCCTACCGCATAAGCACTACCTATCCAAAATTTCAGGGTTTCGTACCTCAAACTCACTAATAAATAGCTAATAGATTATTGAGCTAAGCGGCTGCAAATCCTGACATCCATGTTTCCAACACCTTAAAGGGGAAATACAATCCTGCAATCGGTAAGGTTGGACCTGTAACTGATTTCTTAATAGTATCGCAATACTGTCCTTTATAGTCACTAGCTGTTGACAGTGGCTTCGCCCCACACAACTCGAACATAAAATCGGGATGAAAACTATTCTATAATTATTCGTATTTTATAATATTTAAAATACTGTGTGAAAAAAAAATATCCAAATCTGTTCAGTAGTTTTTGGTAAGTGAAGAGGGAGCCAACCCGCACTGGGCCCGCGTGGTGGATTATGGCCCACTCCATCTCACAGAGAGGAGGCCTGTGTCCCAGCAGTGAGAACATTATAGGCTGATGATGATGATGAAAACCGAGCCGAGTTATTTGGCGCTTTAATTTGTTACGCCTGCTAAAACTCTTGCCTGCTCCATATCTGCAGCAGACTTTTGACTGGCCTGTTGGTCTAGTGGTTAGTGACCCTGACTGCTATGCCGGAGGTCGTGGGTTCGATTCCCACCCAGGACAAATGTTTGTGTGATGAGCACGATCATTTGTTCTGTGTCTGGGTGTAATTTATCTATATTATGTATGTATTTACAAATATATAAGTATGTTTATCAGTTGTCTAGTACCCATAACACAAGCTCTGCTTAGCTTGGGACTAGATGGCATTGTGTGATGTTGTGGAATATTATTATTATTATTATAGTTCTAGGTCTCCGACCCTTACCCTTTACCATGGCAGTTTTACTTCTGCTCTTCCTTCTGTATTTGACAAAGAGTTGCAAAAAGAGATAATGAAAACGCAAAACTTATTTTCCTGGTGTTCTGGCTGCTTTAACATTTAAATACACAAACATCCGACCCGGAACGACAAGTTGCAAATCATACAAATATTTTAACAGTTCAATCACTCAGTCACTATGCCAACATTGCTGTCAATCAAGGTAATCAATCTATCTCAATCAATCACAAGGTACTGTTAGCGCACCGCTCCTCTTTATTATCTTTACCTACGGAACCCCTGGTTCTATAAAAACTAGACTCACGTTTGAGCCTACAAGGGTGGAAAGCAGTCCGCCCCCACACTACACCAGTTGTGTTTTTCCATAAAGGTTTTATACAAAATTTCACAATCCTGTATATGGAAACACACAAAAAAAGTCCCCTCTGAGCAAGCTGCAAAGTTTTGGGTCACGATGCTGAAAGTTTTGTAACCTGTTTTGTTTTGCAATAACTTTTGTAGTACTCGTGTGGAAAAAACGTGAGAATTAATTAGGTTTCTTAAATTTTTTTTTGCTTTTATTTTAAGTCACGATTCACATTCCCGTGTGACACGTGAGTTCGTGAAAAAAAATGCCCCATATATTAACCAACATTGGATTGGATTGGTATTTGTGTATGTGAGTTAAATGTTTGTAAACGCACCGACAACACAAGAGATCTTGTTGACGTGATGCAAAGTGAAAAAGAGAGATTTCGTTTACTTCTCGATCCAATTTATTCCAAATCGTTTACGTATAACCAATATACCGTATATGTACGAAATGAAGATAACCAGGAATTACTAACCGATTTGGGAAGATAAATAATTGTTCCCGATTGAAATTATTCGAAATTGGTGTAGCAAATTATACACCATTTTTGAAAGTCATATTCAACGAGTACTCGAACGTTTATTATCTACAAAGGTACGAGTACACCTATTTTATTGAACCCAGACGGGGGGATTTGCTTACTCTTTTTGTCGTGTCTATGTGTATTTGTGATCATGCAGGTTTGAGGAGCAACTCATCTCATGTTTCTATGCAACCGTTATACCCTTCCTTGTCTCATTATATCAATCGCGGTGGCCATACTTCTGCTTTTAGAGTCTATCTTCATCTAATGTAATGCGTTAATTAACTGACCATAATTTTTTATGCAAAATTGACATTTGACACAAAGTGTTAATACTCATACTGATTTTGTATAGTGTACTCGTATCAAAGATTCTTGGTACCTTTATGGTATTTGATTGCTATGGTTGTTAAATGCCTTATTTTGTTATTGGTTGGAGGAGCTTGTGGCTAAATAAGTACAGCCGCACAGGCCGATCTTCCGGGTTAAGCCACACTTGCCAAGGTTGGTCTGTGGATGGGTGACCATCTGTCATAGCGAGTTTCCTCCGTGCCTCGGAAAGCACGTAAAGCCGTTGGTTCAGGCTGTCATTTGTAGATCTTTGACAGTCGTTTCTATTAGTCAGAGGCTCTAAAAGTCTGACAACCAGTCTTACTATGGGGTATCGTTCACCAGTTACTGGGTTGTGGAGGTCCGATAGGCAGTCGCTCCATGTAAAATAATGATATTCAGCTGAATCTGGTTCAACTGGAAGCCGACTCCAATATAATTGGGAAAAAGGCTAGGCAGATGATGATGATTTGTTATTGGTTGTATTTTCTGGTGACTCTAGTCTAGGTCAGACTGAGCTTTCGCCCGATTATAGATTTTATCCAGAAGTCTGTTCACTCTAACTTTGAAGTATTTATCGGGCTGGGAACCTTGAACCCTGGGGCCCTTGAAGGAACACCCTGGGTTTTAGCCAGTACAAGTCTAAGTCACGATTTAGAAAACGCTCGGTCTCGTTGGTCTTGTGGTCGCAAGCCCGTCTGCTGAGGCATGAGATCCCGGGTTCGATGCCCGACTCGGGCAAGTATTACTCGGTTTTTCTATTAGGAATTTCTGAATAGCAGACACGTAGTCTGGATGTTTGCTTGGTTGATGGTAATACTCGTAGCTCGTCTCCTGTTACATGGAACTTAGACATCGCCGGTGAAATATGTGCACTATTAGGTACACAACTAGTATCCGTGATGTGATCTCAAAAAAGCGAGTACCCAGTATTACCTAGTTGCTCGTCATTAATGTTAGGGCCGCCTTATGTACCACAATGCGCGTAAGTGCTGTGGTAAAAGTGGAAATAAATTACAATCAAATATTTACAATCTTCATAAGTCTAAGAATCATCATCATTTCCCGAGTTTTACAATAATTATTTGGCAGCAAAGCGATCCTCAACAAATGCAATGTCGATTGTTATCCACAGTTAATAAAGATGGTCAAGACAGGGGTTCGCTTAAATCTACAATTAATGTGTGAAGAGCAATCTCAGTGAATATCCAGGCAACCGTTATCTCCGTCCTTGTCCTACAAATCAATCACGGCGGCCATCTTGTTTGCATTTCGAATGCCCACCTTGTTATCTTACTGGCCAATCATGTTGTAGGGTTTACGAGGTGCGGATGTTACCTGCGCCAATCAATATTCTGCACCGGCCATCTGTCATCTGACCTCTGCGAGTTCCTTGTATTTAATATTATGATCTGTGTCTGAAAACCGGGCGTTTGAAACAGATTTCTTTGTTCTAACGAATAGGTATTCACTTATCAATCAGCAAATGTTATCGTTGTAACTTATGCGGTAAGGATGCATTTTCTTTGCATTGTCAATCAAAGACAATGCATCATTAGATGATCATCATCATCATCATCATCAGCCTATAATGTTCCCACTGCTGGGACACAGGCCTCCTCTCTGTGAGAGGTAGTGGGCTATAATCCACCACGCGGGCCCAGTGCGGGTTGGCAGACATCTGCCACACACACACATGTCTTCGAATTTTTGGTTCTAGGACATGCCGGTTTCCTCACGATGTTTTCCTTCACCGTTTTGAGAGCAGTGGTGATGAATTAAATTACACAAAGTAAAGCGCCTGGCGGGGTTCGAACCCACGACCTACATCTCGTAAGTCGGGACCGATACCACTGGGCCACCACTGCTCACTGCTCACTGAGTCTCACTCAGTGAGCAGTGAGCAGTCTCAAAAATACTTCAGATAAAGACCGTTCTTGCCTGTTATGATCGACCAGAATTTAGCACGTTGACTCAAACACTAAAAGAAGTACTATGGCACCGTCTTAGTAAGGTAATGAGGCAAAAAGTTTTTTATGTAGTTTGTCAACCAAGTGTCATTATATTAAAGAATAAATATGCTTTGAAAGACAACGGAAGTTTTTAGAAAACTTCAAAACAGAAACTTTATGACACATAATTTACCAAGATTTATGATTAGTTTTATAACAAACTTGTAGTCACTAGAAGATTTAGTCGTTCATATTCTATCAGAAAAGTATGTATTCTAAGTGGTAACCATCGTTAATTTCTAACAATAAGCACTCAATGAGGGAGAGGTGTAAATTTTCGTAAAATCTTTAAAGTTCGATGTCTCCAAAACCAGTCAGTTTGAACCCCATGTTGTCGGGATTAAAATTATTACAAATATGGTATCATCCATTTCAAGGACCGCATCGAATTATCACCCTGTAGGAGACCAGTCTATAAGATGGGGACGCAAGGTATAATAGGGACATACACTGTTTAGGCATACATAACACAACACTAACGTAGCGCAAGCGCCATCAGGACGTCATTTGCAAGCGGCCATTAACAAATGGCGTCCTGTTGGCGCTTGCGCTACGTTAGTATTGTGTTAAGTTCACCTTAAGTGTGTGATATCTCATCATACCTCGCGCCCCGTCTTATACACTGTTCCCTTATAATATTTCAGTCTGTGCTTGATTACTGCCGTTCCGTTAGCTACGAGTATATACGGTCTTCATGATTCAGTAATCTCTTGCCCTTCTATAATATACAATGATATTCCACCGCTGGGAAAAGGACTTCTTCATATTCTATCAAGTATTCTTTTCGAGCGCCACCTCGAACCAGCCAAGAAAATGCGCGTTCAGGTTATCTCACCACCTGTTTATTGGTCGTTCTCGGTAACGCCAGGATCTCTTGAACTTGGTCATCACAGCTGTTTACTCCTTTCCGGTTCCAGAAGCGACATGCAGTGGTGAGTGGTAGTAACAGCCCCAACTTAAAACAGTTGTAGGTCGCCGGGGTCGCGAGACTGACGAATTACCTTGACCCCGGAACGTAAAGGGCTATTAAAGAACACCGTGGATTTTAGTCAATACATGTCTGACAGTCCCTCCCGCCCTACCATGGGTGGGACTCATTTGATGATTTTACCACGATAAAAAAAAAGATCGTGGGTGCAGATCTAGCCAGACGCAATAATTTTTGTTACTTTATGACCACCGCTCTCTTAACAGTACAGGAAAACATCGAAAAGAAACCGGCATGTTCTAGAACCAAAAATTCGAAGATAATGTGACATTTGCAAACCCGAATTGGGCCCCAAATCTGCTAATTTAGTAAGGGAAATTATATGTGCGGCAACAAAAGTTTTCTTTAGCACCTGCAACCTAGCGTCTTTTTTTATATGTGAGCGACGAGTTAATAGAACAGCTTCAATTATATTAATTCATCATCTTTACTATTCCAACAAAATATCAAGAAACCAGCGTCAATTTACGAGCGTAAATTAATATGACTCCGAGCTACCGATAAATATATTTACTTCTGATTTGATAACTCAGCGACTAATGTTGTAAGTGAGCTACTTTATATATGGTACCAAATCAGTACCAAATCTAAAACTCGCTTTAGCAAGATTTCAGGGACACCCCGAAGTTCGGTTTGGTTAGGTTCCTTTAAACCTTGTACACAGAAATAGAAGCCCCGCGAAGCGGGGCTTCGTCGACCCTGCTTAGGTAGATTTTTTTTATTACACCTCGTTATGACATATTTTAATGAACATATTTTGGTGCACATTCAGTATATTTGGTGGAACACAGACAAAATTAGGTAAATATAACGGTGACTCTATGAAATTAGAGTACGTTGATATTATTTTATAGATGAAGTTGATACACTTATTAGAAGCTGGCAATGAGTAGACATATCACAAATTTAGTTGCTTAAGAATTATCACCATGTTGCGTCATATTAACAGTAGCTTGTTTTACAATATATGGTCGCTTATAAACCATTTATTAGACGCTAAAAGTTTGTCGCTGACCTATTAATTCATTAGACAACTAAATATATTTGCAGACGAGAATGACATTTTAAAGAAGCTGCCTTAATTAGCACCCATTTAGTAATGACTCAATTGAATATCAATTGGATCTCAGTAGCAGTTTTAACTACATTTGGTATTCTGCTACTAATTTAAGACCAATGGTTTTCCAGTGACATTCCATTGAACTGCTATCAGAATATTTGCTAGTCTGCTCTTCAATCGTGTTACAATTGTAAAATCGATTGTGGACTTTATTGGTATTCTACCCTCTAATGTCAACACCTATAACTGTTCAACTGAGAGTCAATTACACTTACACTACGATTCCATTACGACTCTATTGAGCTTACACACAAGTTTTTGCAGAATACCAAAGTTCTAATCGTAATGGAGTCGTGATTGACTCTGAATTGATTACCAATAGCATGTGAGTTAAATAAAATTAGCAGACTTGAGGCCCTGGTCCCGTGTTGGATTACAGTCCCCTCTCTCTCACTGAGAGTAGGCCTGCCGCAGCAGTGGGCACGTTATGGCTATAACGTACGGTCGTACGTATAAAATAAGTACGTATAAAATAAATAAATACCGGCGATCATAATCAGACTTGATTATGGTAGCCGGTATTTATTTATTTTATTTTTATTTATTTGTTAATTAAACATTGCCCCACACTAGAAATTTCATTCTGCATCGTGGGTGAGTTTACAAACATATAAACTCACATACACAAACGCCCATACCCGAAACAACTACTTGTAGATCATACAAATATTTGCTCCGTGCGGGAATCGAACCAGCGACACGCAGCGCTGCAGTCCAATCGCACAGCCACTGCGCTAGCCGTGCCGTCAAAAACGCATCTGCATTCGTAAATCCATCTTCTCAAAAAAAAAGACACGACACAGGAAGTAGAATCATAAAACATTAGATTGGAACAGGAGCGAGCCAGAAGCGGTGAGCACAGAAAAAACAATCCCACCAAAAACATTTCATGTAAAATGTTGCCAATTCGAGCACATAAGGTTTGCCCTACCAAAAAGATATCAGATCTCATGTAGAACCAAGCTTCTGAATCTACGCGGCCTAACTCTACCGACCCTAACTTCACAAATTCTACACATCAGTAAAAATGTATGGCTTCACCGTTTCGCTACCGTCATGGAGGTAATATTTAGTTTCTGAAGTAAGTAACGAAACTGCCAAGCTATACATTTATACTGATGTGTAGAATTTGTGAAGTTAGGGTCGGTAGAGTTAGGCCGCGTAGATTCAGAAGCTTGGTTCTACATGAGATCTGATATCTTTTTGGTAGGGCAAACCTTATGTGCTCGAATTGGCAACATTTTACATGAAATGTTTTTGGTGGGATTTCAGTTCTTTTTGTAGGTTGCTAGCATCTTGGATTTATAATGACGTCACGTTATTCTTCGAGTTGCTCTCAACGAGCCCTTTCATTTGGCATATTGCAAAAGTGCATTAAAAATAACTATTCCGCCATCTTGGATTTAGAACGACGTCACATTATGCATCGAGTTGCTCTCAACGAGGCCTTTCATTTAATACCCATATTGTAGAAGTGCATTAAAAATAAACTATACCGACATCTTAGATGGTCCGCCATCTTGGATTTAGAATGACGTCACATTATTCTTCTAGTTGCTCTCAACAAGCCCTTTCATTTGATACCCATATTGTAGAAGTTCATTGGAAATAACTACTACCCCTCCCCCCCCCCCCAATTTTAGGGGATGGGGGGATGGAGGATGTTTTTTGTATACTGAACTTTGTTTACATACCGAATTTCGGCTTTCTAGCACTTCAGGAAGTACCCTAACATTTTAAGGTCTCATACTAGCTTCTACCCCCCATTTTAGGGGGATGGGGGGTGAAAGTTATAAGTTTATGAATTTTTTTGTTGGTTGTATACTAAACTTAGACTACATACCGAATTTCAGCTCTCTAGCACTTCAGGAAGTAGCCAAACATTTTGATGATCATCAGTGTGTCAGTGTGTCAGTGACGAAATCCGTGTATTTTAGATATCAATAAAATCTAAAGTATTGTAGCTATTCTATTGATACTTTGTATGCCTAATAAGTCTATTATTGGCATCATATCCTGCGAATATGAACTTTCTGGTACATCGGAAACCAACTCTATGATGGTTCAAAAAAACGACGAAACACTTCGAGAAAAGGTAGGTAGTGCCCTTGCGCTTCGCTTGGCTCGTCTTGGCGGGGGCACTACCGTGCCCCCAGATGGCTTATAGAAAACAAATACTGATAACATAGTACTGATAACAAGTGCAAAGCGCAAGGGTGGTCGCAGAAGGGTTTGCTCTAAGGCGAGCTTGAGCTCTTGATGAATTTTTTCGGCAGTTCTGCAGAGGTTGTAAAATAAAATTGATAGTCGCTTCAGCAGCTTGTCACTTAGATGCAAGGCAATTTCGCTTTTTTTGGTAACTACAATAGCTTTATTTCAGAGTGCTAGTTATGTTATAAAGAAGTAAGTTTTATTAAAAAAAATACATAATTATTGGTCTTCGCCGAGGCTTTCACAAACACTTTGAATTGAATAGGGGCCATCCACTAACGTTCATTCCTGCCGGAATCTATAATTCTTACGGAATAAACGCCAGTGGATTTACAAGAGCGACAAAGAATGACGGTATTAAAATCCCGCCTTCCCTCCCGTCGCCGTCGCCGTCGCGAAGAGCGCTTGCCAAATGAATCCTTATAGATAATTCAAAATGACACGCATTCCTTTTAAATGACAACAATCTTCATAAAATTACAGGATTATAACCATCCACAGACACACAATCCCTCAGTATGACTGACAAGATGCAAACTGACAGGAATGTGCCTAAACGTGTGTGTGGTCACTGAAGGATTGTTTTTCCTGTCGAGCTGGCGTGTCGTGATAAAGTCAGGGGAACGAACGTACGTAGGATTATGGTTAAGTTAGTGGCTTCAACGGTTTTATTTTATCTCGTCGCTTTTTCTGTACAGATTGTACAACGGAACAAGCCGGAAGGAATGAACGGTAGTGGATGCCCCGCTAATCAGTTTCGATTAATAGAATTAGATGGTTCTGCAGTAGAATTGGTATTAAAAACAATCATCCGAAATTAAGATTCTTTACAATATTTTTGCATTGCATGTTGTGTTTTTGACGCAGAAGATATAATTTAAAATTCGCATAAGCTGATTACATGTGCTGATAGGATCGTTGTGAAGAGGCTGTATGCTTACTGTATGAAATTAATTAGGTACTGATGCATTATATCCAATACCAATTTTTAATGATGACCATCATCATCAGTCAGAATACTTTCACTGTTGGTCGGTGTATCTAGTGGAAGGCTACCTTTGTCGCGACTTCTGGGCCCCAATTCTGCTAATTTAGTAATGACTCAATTGAATATCAATTGGATCTCAGTAGCAGTTTTAACTACATTTGGTATTCTGCTACTAATTTAAGACCAATGGTTTTCCAGTGACATTCCATTGAACTGCTATCAGAATATTTGCTAGTCTGCTCTTCAATCGTGTTACAATTGTAAATCGATTGTGGACTTTATCGGTATTCTACTCTCTAATGGCAATACTTATAACTGTTCAACTGAGAGTCAATTACAATTACACTACGATTCCATTACGACTCTATTGAGCTTATACAAGTTTTTGCAGAATACCAAATTTGTTCTAATCGTAATGGAGTCGTGATTGAGTCTCAATTGAATATCAATGGCATGTGAGTTAAATAAAATTAGCAGACTTGAGGCCCTGGTTCATGGTTAATGTAGTGCTACTTAACGTAATACTGAATCACTAGGATTTAAAAATCATACCGTCTTACCACAAAAAAAAAGATAAACATCAGTTGAACACTGTCTAAAAAAAGTGTAACTGCAAAAAGACCCTTATATTAACGTGAAATGTCGCTTAGACGTGGACAGTTTTAGGCAAGTGTTCAACAAATGTTTAACTATTTTGTGGTAAGACGGACATTGTTTAAATGAATTCTAATTGCAATGTCAAATAGTTAGGGTGACTTAAAAAAAATTTAAAATCTATTAAAACTTTTTAGTTAATGAGCATTTTAACATTTCAACTGCTAATGGAGAGAGAAAATTAAACTATACGCACATTATTAAATTTTTTATTGATTGATCATTAAAAGTGATCACTAACTACATTATTATACCTATTCTTATAACTACTTACAACCTTAACTTTAACCCTTATTATTAAAAAAAAAATGACAAATACATCAATTCGCGGGCATGCGGGCAGCGAGTAAAGGGCAACTCGCTGCCCGACCATGGACCATGCCCGGGTCGACGGCGCGTTGTGTCCCACGCGCGCCTCAAAGAGCGTCAGCATAATGACGGGGCCCCCTCTCAGAGGGCCAAAGCCTGCCGGAGTCGCGGGATTATTTCCTTACCGTGACCCCGGAACATAACAGGCTACTGAAGGACACCGTGGATTTTAGTCAGTAGAAGTCTGACAGTCCCTCCTGCCCTGCCCGGGGTAGGAGGACCCATTTGATGATTTTACCACACTAAAAAAAAAAAAAGGTTGCACTCCAGGAGTGCCGGTAGAAGTGAAAACTTTTTTGTTACTATGTTTTATTTTTAATTTGAATGACGTCTTACTCATTTTCGATCAGGGTCACGTGACCCTGACGGTCACGTGACCCTGACGGTCACGTGACCCTGACGCGAGTTTTAAATTTTTTACCCATTACAGAAAAAGTGTACAACGCCGCTAAAGAAGTTTTCACTTCAAAAAAAAAGGTTGCACTCCAGGAGTGCCGGTAGAAGTGAAAACTTTTTTGTTACTATGTTTTATTTTAAAACTGGAGTAGTACAGATATGAAATTAACTAATTTGAATGACGTCTTACTCATTTTCGATCAGGGTCACGTGACCCTGACGCGAGTTTTAAATTTTTTACCCATTACAGAAAAAGTGTACAACGCCGCTAAAGAAGTTTTCACTTCAAAAAAATACATCAATTCGGGATAGAGTTTTTTTTTTTATACGTAAATCTACTTTTAAAATTGATACAATCATTATAAACTATTGGTAAATTTAATAAATCGACTAAAAGAAACATTTTTCTTTTGACAAACATTTCATCACAAGATTCAAGTGATCATTGGCAAGGGAAAGAGAAATTAGTTATTCAGTGTTTTAAATCTATTCCATTTATAATTGATACTACTGATTATTTATAACATCGAGATCGTTCATATTACAACATCGAGCAATATAATGTTACTGAAGTTTATGGTTTCCATTTGAAAAAGAGCATTAAAGACAATTATTCTACCATGCTATTTATTATAATAAAGCGCCTTAAGACGAAATGCAAGTGGAAACACAATTGAAAGTTAGGTATTTGATGAAACTGACGCTGTCGCTCTGTGAACGCTAGGCTAGTTTTTTTTAATGTACAAAAATTACTTTTCTACGGTTTTATTATATGTATAGATATAGATAGATAGATTGATATATAGATAGAATAGAATAGATATAGATAGATATAGATTTTGTAAAAAATCATTACCGTTTGACCAACACCCAAAAAGAAAACAGGAGTACACTACCACTTATTCTTAAAAGATTTAAAAAAAAAAATAAACACCGATCGAATTGAGAACCTCCTCCTTTTTTTGAAGTCGGTTAAAAAAGAAACATGTGTACTTAACGACTAACAACACCAACATAATCTTGATTCTCTGTTTCAGATATACCGTCATTGTGTATTGTCCAAAAATGCACCACGTTACAGAATAGAACTACAGTAAAAAGTGAGTCTTTAAATAAAGATGGAGACTAAATAAAATTTAAAAATGTACACCTATTGTTAAAAATGTTATTTCAAGATTAGTTTCGTGCCATTACGTATTAGTCCGTAGATCTTTTTAATGTTTTTTGATCACAACCTACTCGTATCACGATTTTTCCTAGTCTTCCAATGATTCCCATTCACAAAGATGCACAAGTTAGTTTTAATAATTTACACAAAACAGAACGTATTTCAGTGCGAAGCTCCCAATCTGAAAGGAAAATGAGAAAGACGTTACGTACGGTAAATATGTTTAAGCTTGTTTAAAATAAATTCTTTTTTCCACAGTTGGTCGAAGGCTTCTCTTCAAATTTGCATGTCTATCTGCCCTGCACATCCCAGTTAGTATTGGGTAATACCCCTTGGTAAGACTGATGGTTCTTCTAAAATTATTATTTATTATCTTGGTGACCCAGTATTGCTCTATTGTTCCATTCAATAGAAGCCGCGCCTACTGTCTCTAACTATGGCTGCTACAGAAGACTTTCAACAAACACGACCATGACAATTGCCCGATCTGGAAGGAATCCAGGACCTCTCACTTAGCACACTAGTTTTTATAAAGAAGTCCAGTTCATTATGGTTATTATCTACTCAATTTACCTTGATCTAATCATCGTCAGACGAATCGCTGCTGTTTCTTGTCGAAGCTGAAGATTTCTGCTTCCTTCTTTTAACTCTGCTCCCTTCTGAAGAGTGAGATGCCAACCTTCTCCTCTTAGCTCCCCTGCGTTCTTCAGGGAAATCATTATCTGAGCTATCTGAACTATCCGAGGCATCTGAATCACTTGAGTCATCTTCCGAAGAAGAAGAAGAAGCATATGACGTTGACGACGACGATAAAGCAGAAGATGATGAGTCTCGTTCTGAAGTAAATTCTATCTCGACGTTGTCAGCTGTGTAAAATGAAACAGGAATGAATCAATTCAGCCTATCACAATTTGCGTCTGGACATAGGGTCTCTCCCATGTCCCAAGTATAATTGCCTCGAAATTTGCGGGCAGTGGGATGCGGCGACGGCGGCGAAGGCAAAGCAGACGCGCTCTCAACCACCCCGTTGCCGCGCCGCGCCCCGCATAATTCAAAACAGAGGCTTACAGGTCATGGGTTTCTCTAGATGGTTGGGTCTATAGCTCCATTATCATTAAGTATTAACTTGAAACCAGCTCTAGCTCTAGATTTGGTTACAGTTGAATGCAACTTAACTTATTAAGTTGCATTAATCTGTAAAGACCGTCTTTCTATCATAATTAAAAATCGACAAAGGTTTTCAGAATGAGATGTCTAAAAACTGGTAATCATGAAATCATTATTAAAATCCTACTGGGAGTAAGATATTATTGTTACGTCGATCGAATTGCGAGACCTATCTATACGCTTCTCGAAAGTTCCACAAGGTTCTCGACAATTCTACTGAAGATTAGTTTGGAAGTTTCTAGAAAATTTTACCCTATTCTAGAAGTTTCGAGATGGTTCTGGAATATTCCAGAAGGTATGAGACTATGTCGAAGTCTATGGATGTTTCCAGAACATTCGACCATCTTCTAGAAACATCCAGTGGGTCCGGTCGGGGTATCTAAAGGGCGCCGATCGCCGACCTGAGTCAGTCTGGTTTTGACTACGATCGAGGCAACTCGAAGTGAACTCGAAGCGATCTCTAAGTGACTTTTAAGTGTGATTAAGAGAGTGCAAGTGTGTTTAGTGTTGAGTAGCGTTTGGTGATTGTTTTGATTAGTGATTCGTGTGTAAATAAAGTTTATTTGGTTTTAATTGGTGTTAATTAATTTATCCCAATACCCAGCTCGTAACATTATGTTAAACTGATTTATTTTTTAAACTGTTTAATTCAAAACATTATGGCAATTAATTTATGTTGGTGAGGCAATTGGATGGCGAGTGGTAATCTGTATCTTGGAGAGGTACAGATCGACCGCCATGTCGACCGAATTGGCCTCATGTGAACTGGGGCGGAAAAACAAATATTATGCCACCACACAACAATTTTGTCGAGTAAACGTTTAAAAAAATTTTGTGTTCACTTATTGACACTATTAATGTTAGTTGGCAAACCCCTTTTAACTGACTTCTAAAAGGAGGAGGTTCTCATTTCGGTACTTTTTAAAATACACTCTGCTACTACCACGCGTCATCCACAATAACGTGCCATTGTTTTAACTATTTAATTGTCGATTGCAGGAGAGGCTCATCGGATAATTCGCCCCGCCGCCGTCCGCGTCGCTGGGATCCAGAGGGCTGTCTGGAGCCCAGACGCGGGACCCGTTCCTCGAGCACGTTTGAAGCCTCCTGCGGGGACGACTGTACGGCTGGCAGACTCCACCTAGCGATAGCGCAGGCGTGATGGTTTTTTTTTATTTCTAGTAACTGTTTTTCTTCTTTTTACTTTAATACGGTTTCTGTGTAAACCGGACCCTGTAAAACCGGTTTTGTACCCGGTTTTGATGTTGGTATTTCACCGAATTTTAAGTTGAGGATCTTGGGTTCGATCTACGTTCATCCAGAAGTATTGTGGACATCTTCAGCTCCAGGATCAGGGACTCTCCAAGTCCCTGGCGCCCATTTATTAAATTAATATCTATAAATATAACTGGAAGGTTCGGTTAATTTTCAATTTAGTTCTGCACTTGATACTATTTAATTTTGAACTCGTCAACGGAAGAGTACTCGGTTTTATCTGCAATTCCCCACGACCTCAGCTCTTTCTTAAGAAGTTGAAACTGGCTAGCGATAAAGAGAATTTCAGATTATAGTTTAATAATTTACAATAATGTAATAGGTTATCTTTCTGGAAATTGTTATTTTAAATAATAAACCGGGTTTGAGTTGATTTGTTGTTTCATTCTAGTTTGATCCCGAACTGAGAGGGAGAAAATATTTTATGTAACACAATGCATACCCTGCATACCGAAGTACTACTTACTTGAATTACTGGGAACATCATCTTCATAGATCTGCAGCAGGTATCTACGTCTGCCCAAGCGTAGTGTCCGAGGTCTTAATCGTTGGACTACATTGCGAATGAACAACTCTGAAAGTATTTCAACAATGTCGGTAAGTTACTTTAACGCTTGCGTCGCGGTTAGCATTCCTACCTTCAGCTCCATCAACCTTGGAGCAGCTACCATCTGACAGTGAGATGGAACATAAATATAAATTCTAATAGAAAAAGGAAATCGAAGGGATTCGCACAACCGCAAAAACCGTAAGTCGCAACCGCGCGGCAGACGATCTCCGGCCACCGTAGGCGCGGGCATGCGGACAGCGAGTAAAGGGCAACTAGCTGTCCGACCATGGACCATGCCCGGTCGACGGCGCGTCGTGTTCCACGCGCGCCTCAAAGAGCGTCAGCAAAATGACGGGGCCCCCTCTCAGAGGGCCAAAGCCTGCCGGGGTCGCGGGACTTATTTCCTTACCGTGACCCCGGAACATAAAGGGCTATTGAAGGACACCGTGGATTTTAGTCAGTACAAGTCTGACAGTAGGAGTGGGAGGACTCATTTGATGATTAAACCAAGCTAAAAAAAAAAAGTCGCAACTGCGACCGCAATGCAAGTCGTAACCGCGACCCTTGAACGTAAAGGGATGTTGAAGGATCACCGTGGATTTTAGTCAGTACAAAACTGCTAGTCCTTCCCGTTCTGCCCTGAAAGGGAGGACTCATTTGAATTTCACCACGGAGCATGGTCCGTGGTCGGACGGTAAGTCACCCATTACTCGGAAAACGCTTCGCAACATCCGTTGCTGTGGGCGTCTCCTGCGGCGACTGGGTTGTGTGAGGCTGTCCTCCATCAATGGATATAAAATGTATAGGAATTAACAAATAGTTTAAGTAACTCGACCCTTTGTTTATTTTTCTGCAATTTGTTTGGTTTTAGCCTGTTAAAATCATCAAATGAGTCCTTTGTCCTCCCACCCAGAGCAGGGCAGGAGGGACTGTCAGACATGTACTGACTAAAAGACTAAAATCCACGGTGTCCTTCAATAGCCCTTTACGTTCCGGGGTCACGGTAATTCATTAGTCCCGCGACCCCGGCAGGCTTTGGCCCTCTAAAGGGGGCCCCGTCATTGCGCTGACACTCTTTGAGGCGTGCGTGGAACACAACGTTCCGTCGACTGGGTCATGGTCCATGGTCGGATAGCGAGACACCCTTACTCGCCACCCGCATGCCCGCTCACAATAAGACACAGTCAGCTACTTTCTACCTATACCATTCGTTAATATCTACGAGTATACACATAACTATACACATACATAATTATTTAATTATTAATAATTAATTTAATAAGCGCAGAAAAATCAATCGCAGTATAACTTCATTGTACAGTTGCATAAGTGGAGCTAATTTCTTAAAAATAAAACACTAATTATGATAAATTCGCAGTCATTTTAAGCCAGATAAATCGCAAATAAAAAACCAAATAAAGTAATAACTACTATAAGTAATATATGTAGGTTTAATAGCAACAAGTGAACTATACCTCGTTGCCGTCGTTGCCTTTCAAACAGTCCTCTGTGGCGCTCCGCCTCCTCAGGCGAAAGCAATTGTCCTCGTGGCATCTGTACAGGCGGCCGATCCTCACGAGCACTACTATCAGAAGTTCCAGGTGCCTCGTCACTCGAGCTTTCTTCCTCTTCCTTTATGAACACTTGACTAGGTGGAGCACTACCCTGAGCATTTCTTTCCTCATAAATTTGCTCATCACTTAGAAATGTCATGATATTATTGCCCTCCTCGAATTCAATTCTAATTTGGTATACTTGATGGTAATGTACTTGTTCAGACATGAGGAAGTGGCACGTTCTTTAGGATGAAGAAGAAAGGATAGTTTTACACTGTCAGGGAGAACCACACTGCACCGATGGCCTGGATAGACTGAATAGGGCGCGAGGTGAAGCGACGTTGGTCGATATATTGATGTACAGTCGTATGCACTATCATTTTACTTTATGATGAAGATGAATATGATTGGTTAGGATTGTTGTAAGTTTGCCACAAAATTTATTCCCAACGAAAAAAAAGTATGTTTAAAAGAGCCAAATGCTTTTGTTTTTTTTTTTTTTTTTTAATTAAGATAGCAGAAAAATTAAATTATAAAATCCAGCACAAAACTACCGAAAACGAGGACACAATGTGGAATCTGTACAGAAAGTACTAGGAGAATAGAATCAATACTTCTTTTCGTGGGGAATCAATTTATTGGCGAATTTACAACAACCCATTAGTTAATTTGATAAATATGAAAAATAGCATCCACCCTTAAGGGTAGACAGAGTGACAGCTTGGCATAAAGTTACGGCAGTAAGTATGTTGAATTATGAAGTAGTTTTTTCCTTGAAAAATTTAAATTACTGGAGTTATTAGGGTGTTAGTGATACGTGAGTCTCAATGTTTGTAAACTCACACAGGAGAAATTCGTAGAGAATGACAATGTTAAAAAAAAGGTAAATAGCATTAGATTTTTTGGTCTGCTGTAGTTTATTGTCTTGCTGTTTGTTTCAATCTTTCAATTTTATTAAAATTAAATAGTTAATTTTTTCTTCCTTTACTTAACTTCTTCCTAAACTTAATAAATTGACTGCAAAGGGACCAACTGTTGATCTGGACTATTTTAACCGATTCCTTCATTAAAACTCGAGAACGGCTGGACCGATTTGGCTAATTTTAGTTTAGAATTATTTTTGGAAGTCAAGGGAAGGTTTGAAAGGTGATTTTGAGGCGGTACAAAGTTTGCCGGATCAGCTAGTGTCAGATAAAAGTATAAATATTTCGGTACTATGATGCAGAGAGGTTTCTTTTCACAGAGCTACTTCACGAGACTCATCGATGAAAGAAACTTACTAAAATAAAAAATAAACTTGAGAGGTGCCAAGGGACACCCGGATGGAACGAAGTTACTGTATACACTCAACAAAAATAATCGTCCACTCCGCTCAGCTCCGCTCCACTCCACTCCGCTCCGCTCCACTCCACTCCACTCCACTCTTTGAGCTCTAGCACTCTTTCGCAACGCGCGATTTCCAAAAAGTGTCGTGCCAACTTTTCGTAAGATTTTTTTCCGTCTAGCCCCCTTTCACAACGCGCGTTAAGGAACTTCGTTCCAAAAATATAAAAAAACGTGAATTTATCATAACGTAAAAACTTACACTATCAACGGTTTTGTTTAATTTTTAGTTTACTGTACACGTTGTAAGAAGCTGGGAGCGTTAGAAAGGGACAGCGCTATACAACTGGAGCTTTTGGCTATGACGTCAATCAAATCCTGGATTCTAGGAAGGGACGGGCAGCGTTGATATTATATGTCCACATTTTGCTTTACTCTTCATGACAAAGGAGGCCAAAGTATTGCCAATGTCATCACCATCATCTGATGATGAAACATTGTAAGCTGATGCGTATGTTTCCACTGCTAGGACACAGCTTCGCTGGATTCGCAGCTTTATTAGATCAGTGGTCAAGCGCAACTGCTGAGCTTGAAGTCATGGGTGCAATAAGGTAGTGAAAAAAAATGATTTTTCATACTGATGCGCCCGATCAATTTCTCATTTTGTAGGAAAAAGCAAAGTTTATTGTTTGAAAAGAGAAAAGAAGACTCCTAGATAAAAATCTCTCTTTTTAAGGCAGTGGTCCGACCGCCGACGATGAACGAGTAACGAGTAGAACTATACACTCTAAAAAGAGTTGGCGATCGGCGGGAAGCGAGTGCAGTTTCGATAGTTTTGTCGCCGGGCGACACACAGTGGTCTGGAAATCGAGCTCCATACTCATAGAAACTTATTGTGAGGAATTAAAAAAATAAAAATTGTAATGGCTCTGGTATACCTCCCTTGACATCATATTAAAGTATGGATGGTATAAGTTACACTAGGCGTGAGAAAAAAAATATTTATGTTTTTTTTGTATGGGAGAAAACACTAAAAGTACGTTTTCTCGAAACTTAATAGAACTGTTAGGCTGGTGCTCACACGAGCTATAGTCCCATACACGGCGATCAAGATGACATACAATTCATGTACCGTTAGGCGCCGCTTCGCACGTAATAAATTTTTGAAATTTTGAATTTTCGACATGTGATTTTTCAAGTCTTTGGCTTGGTTAAATGACGTTGCCAGTCGATTTATTTATATTGTTATACGATTAAGCCTGCGAATGACCATTACGATGACAATAATTAAAAAAAATGATTGTACAAGTTTTTTTGCGCATTCTAAGAACTAACTCATAACTAATTATTTCATCTAAGAACTTCTCCAACTTTTTCATTTCCGAAGGAGTAGCTTTTCTTATATCACATGTCTGCTCTGCTTTACAACATGGCTTCCCATAAAAATCCAATAGAAGGCTGCAGTGCTTCAATCTCAGCCTCAATCAAAGCCTGTTCTTCCACGGTGTTTCTTGTTTTCGTTTGAAAACTTAAAATAAGTAGGTCTGTAAAACATGGCGGAACATATTTAAAACAGTATGAGACACGGCTTCAAGAGAACATCAAATGGCCTGAGATCGTGTAAAAATAACTACTTCTGTAGTATCGCAAAGTAGAGCAGCAACCAATATGTTCCAGTTCTGACTTTGGTGTAAATGAGGGTGCATCAACATCCTACACACCGGAGACATGCAATGTTGGAACATCAACACCAGTTGTGACGTCGAGAAAACCATTCGTGGAGCTAAGCCCGCTATAGCAAGAAGGAGAGTGGAAGAGCTCCAAACGCATAGCACTGAAAGCCTTGCTCATGCAACTGGTTTGAAAGCACAAAACAAGAATGTGCCTAGCAGATATCATTTAACTGGTAACGGAGAATCCCGAAGACTTGGTTGACACAGCTTTAGGTATTTTGACCTCATTGAAGCTATCATTAGCATTGAGTGCGTTACAACATGGCTTCCCATAATAGAAGGCTGCAGTGCTTCAATCTCAGCCTCAAACAGAGGCAGCCTTTTACGATGTTTAACTTGTTTTCGTTTGTAAACCTAAAATGAATTGGTCTGGGTGGTATTTGGGTACTCCCATACTTTTTCATCGCCACAAACTAAACGCAGAGACACAAAAGAACACATAAAAATACTGCAATCGTCTTCGTCTGCCATAGTTTGCTTATACAAGCTTTGCCCTGAAGCAACATCAAAGCCCCATTTGCATATATCAACTCTTTGCCATCCAGCGAAGATTGCACACGTGACAACTTTCCAAGCCTATCCACAGTTATGTCCAAAACTGCTTGGAGCTTTACTTTAATCTCTCTTTCCGTGATGTCTATGGTATCTTTTGGGGGTTAGCAGTTCTTCGCTTCAGGGATGGCAGTACAAGAAGGATACAATGGTATTCCTTCTTCTATTGCACAAGATCTTAATATTATAATATACTGCCACTTCTCTTTAGAAGTGGCTAGAGAGGCTTTCCTCAATGAAGTCAAAATACCTAAAGGTGTATCAATCAAGTCTTCGGGATTCTCCGTTACCAGATAAATGATATCTGCTAGGAACATTCTTGTTTTGTGCTTTCAAACCAGTTGCATGAGCAAGGCTTTCAGTGCTATGCGTTTGGAGCTCTTCCACTCTCCTTCTTTGCTATAGCGGGCTTAGCTCCACGAGTGGTTTTCTCGGCGTCACAACTGGTGTTGATGTTCCAACATTGCATGTCTCCGGTGTTTAGGATGTTGATGCACCCTCATTTACACCAAAGTCAGAACTGGAACATGGTTGCTGCTCTACTTTGCGACACTACAGAAGTAGTCATTTTTACCCTCACGATCTCAGGCCATTTGATGTTCTCTTGAAGCCGTGTCTCATACTGTTTTAAATATGTTCCACCATGTTTTACAGACATACTTTTTTTAAGTTTTCAAACGAAAACAAGAAACACCGTGGAAGAACAGGCTTTGATTGAGGAGATTGAAGCACTGCAGCCTTCTATTGGATTTTTATGGGAAGCCATGTTGTAAAGCAGAGCAGACATGTGATATAAGAAAAGCTACTCCTTCGGAAATGAAAAAGTTGGAGAAGTTCTTAGATGAAATAATTAGTTATGAGTTAGTTCTTAGAATGCGCAAAAAAACTTGTACAATCATTTTTTTTAATTATTGTCATCGTAATGGTCATTCGCAGGCTTAATCGTATAATAATATAAATAAATCGACTGGCAACGTCATTTAACCAAGCCAAAGACTTGAAAAATCACATGTCGAAAATTCAAAATTTCAAAAATTTATTACGTGCGAAGCGGCGCCTAACGGTACATGAATTGTATGTCATCTTGATCGCCGTGTATGGGACTATAGCTCGTGTGAGCACCAGCCTAACAGTTCTATTAAGTTTCGAGAAAACGTACTTTTAGTGTTTTCTCCCATACAAAAAAAACATAAATATTTTTTTTCTCACGCCTAGTGTAACTTATACCATCCATACTTTTATATGTCGTCAAGGGAGATATACCAAAGCCATTACAATTTTTATTTTTTTAATTCCTCACAATAAGTTTCTATGAGTATGGAGCTCGATTTCCAGACCACTGTGCGACAGCGAGTGTTCAAGTGCGACGAGCGATTACTCGCGCAACTCGCCCGCGGTCGCTTTATGTGACATTTCATTCAGTGTACCGAACGCGCGCAACGAGTGGGCGAGCGTCGCTGAACGAGTATCGCTGAGCGAGTTAATTTTTGAAAGCTCGTCGCTCAGCGACAGAACCAGTAAAACGAATCGTCACCGGCAGTGTGAACAGTCAGAGAGCAAATATTAATATAATTATACATCTTTTTCGTTTACACGGAATGTACATTTATTGTGCGTTTCTTGAGATACATTCACATACATCGAAAATTGCCGAGAGTTACTTGTTCTCTCGCCGTTGGTCGGACCACTGCCTTATTCATTGCCTCTCATTACCTCTCTCTTTATAACAAACCATTGATATTTTCACGGCCTACGTTTCTTTTCAACTGTGCCTTTTGGGGAATTTTTTTTTGCTTGAGAAAAAAAAACAAGAAATATTTCTGTTTTATTTCACGTTGCCTTAAAAACATCCAGAAATCATCATCCAATTTTGTTTTACATTGATTTATTATTCACTGAAATTGACTGCTTTGCTCATAATTATAGTTAGAAACATTTGTGTATTTTAGTTCCGTGAGACTTTCCAGATGAATTACTGCCTGAATCCACCCCAAGAAGGGACTGACAGGCGTGAATACGCCTAATGTCTCATAACTCCCAAATCTAAACGCACATATCCCTATAATCTCCCCATCAAAGAGCACAGGTCCCCCAGAATCACCGTAGCAAACGTGTTGATGGTGAGATAATTTTGGGGTAATACATAGAAAGTATTTTGATATGGCTTTCAAGACTTCATCACATTCAGTGACTTCCAAGTCTCCGGACCATTCGATCTTCATGGTATGATCTCCAGGAGTATTCGTTCTGCTTCCACTAACAGTAACCACAGGAAGACCTACCATCACCGTGTAGTCTAAACTTGATAACATTCCACAGCTCTTCAAATCCATATGACTCACACATAATAAACTTATATCGTAATCAAAGGATTGAGATTTTGAAACATAGACTGGATGTTTGAAAGATTTTAACACTTTAGAAAATAGTTTCGTCACTAAGGGAGATTGAGTAAAATTCCCGTACCAAATAAACAGTTCTTCAGCATTTCTCTTGTCGAGGCAGTGTGCAGCAGTTAATATCCATTGTTCTTTTATAACAGAGCCTGTACAGAACCCATATATGTCGTCGGTATTGTTTTCGCCTTTGAAGATCTCTAATAAAGCAACTACGTACGGGTTATCGCCTGCATGGTTAACGTCTTCTCGATCGGATTGTCTTAGTTGTTTGTTGTTCGTTACATTTTCAACGTTTAAACTTGACACTACATGCCAAAATAATATAAAGAGCATTAAACTAAAAATGATAATGTCGAGGGGTGAAAGGCTATTTGCTTTAAGCGACATCTTGGGCGATATTGAGTTATATACATATTCGGAATCAGCAATTTTTTCTCCGTCGTTTGATGCCGGTTTCATCAAAATCAGAGCACTTTTTTGGCGTTTGAAACAACACTATTTTTGGGTTGTTCCCAAAATGGCAGTGTATTATCCGACGTCGAATTTGCATTTTTTTTTCAGTGATGTACTTGAACTATACAATAATTAAAGAACTGAGACATAAACCAGTTACCCTTTCTCAGAAAAATGATTCTTTAACGGTTAAAGCATTTTTCACGTTTCTATTTCTCATAAACATGTTACTTAAATCATTTGGAATTCCACCATTTACACGTTGTGGTGTCACTTAAATCATTTGTCCGTCAACCAAATACGACATAAAGTGTCGCTTAAGCTCTTTCAGCTGCACCTATTTTCAATCTAGGGTGCTTCTTGGACCAAATAGACGTTTTGTTTCAGCTATTTTGCATGTTGGAAATCACTTTTTCAGTATTGATAAAAAGAAAAGTTGACCTTTAAATCATTCAATTCTAAAATGATACATTTAATTCATGTCATATAATACCTTCTTTATTCCATCACCCGGGAGTTAACAATCGTGATTTTTCAACCAGACTGCAGCGCTCGGTCGCTTCAGTCAAACTCCGAAGTGGTTCAATGAGTGAGAGTGGTTGAGAGAGAAAATTTAATAAATATGTATATGCGGGATGTATGTGGATGGATGGATCCGGGTACGTCCTTAAACTATGACCAACCATCGAAGGTCGAGCAGGGAAACCCCTCCCCCTCATTATGATTGACAACCTTTACGCACGGACCCCTGTCTCCGGCATTGCCGCTATTCCTGGTCTGGGTAGCGGATCGGGTATGTGAGGAGCAGGTGGTACAACCCCTGACGAACTTTGGCCCCGGCATCACGCAACATCTGCACATTGAGCGATGACCGATTGTCGAACTGGAGGAAGAATTGAGCAAAATACGCTGGGATATCTTGGGATTATCTGAATTCTAACCCTTTCGGCTAGGATACAATAGTCCTAGATTCCGGCAATATGCTCTTCTTCCGGGAAGAAGATCGTAACTCCCGGAGTGGTGTTGGATTTCTCGTCCACAGGTCCCTCATTAATAACGTTGTGAAAGTCTGTCAACTTGTTTGTCGAGTAGGGTAGCATACCTTATACTCAGAATAACCAACAGATTTTTGTTGAAGGTCATACAGGTACATGCACCGAGCTTGTCATATTCCGATGGTGAAACAGAGGCTTTGTATGAGGAGATATCCGAAGCCATACATACCTCCGAAACATACTTTTTCGTTGTTATAGGGGAATTAAATTCGAAGGTGGTCCACGGAATGGCAATGAGTTAAGAGGCCCCAGCCATTTGGGTATGGGCAGCGACTAAATGAAAAAGGAAGAACTCCATTTGATGAACTCCTATTTGTATAAAGATGGACGAGGATAAACCCTGACGGTACAACCAAAAATGAGATTGACTTCATCATGACGTCCAAGAAGCGAATATTCAGTGTTGTCTCTTTGATCTCCAAGGTGATACTGACAAGGTGACCTGTGACGATCACCGAATCTTAAGAATCACATTGAATATCAATGTAAAGCTTGAACAGTCACGCTTGAAGTCCACCGTCCGACCTGGTCTTGCTCACATCCAGAACACCGAAGGCTTCCAACTCGAAACGCATGATCGTTTCCGTTAGGCACTGAATGCAAAACTGTGGACGCGATCAACAACCGGTTGGTGGAAACTGTCCAAGCAGTGAAGTCCAATTTCTTTAAGACCCCGGAGGAAGCCTCAAAAGCTCCCAAACGGATCCATCAAGTTGATCCAAGAGCGGATTGAGATGGCTGCAATCTTCAGCTGATATGTCGGAATATGGCAAACTCAATAGACGAATCCCTAAATCAATACGACGTGACCTGCGTGCTTAAAATGCTGCACGGATCAGAGATGCAATCGAGCAGAACCAGAGTTCAAAAGTCTTCTCAAAGAATTCAGTTATTGGGCAAATGACAAAGCTAAAGATTGACGACGGCAGTATCATTTCGTTGAAACCGGAGATCGTGAGAGAGCTTGACAAGTTATACGGAAAGTTATACTCCTTCGCTCCGACAGATTTGACAAAAGACAGAAGAGTTTAGTGACAGAATCCGATCCAATTCGGATGTGCAGCGTTGGGAAGCCACGTGATATCTTCTCATCGAGGATCCCACGGTGTCTTTAGATAGTTAAGGTGTTTAAACAGTGTGTGTTGCCAGTGATGGCATTAAGCTATGTAACGTAGTCGTAGACTGCTAGTTTTTTAGAGAGACTAAGAGTCACTCGACGAGCAATGGAAAGAGTCATGCTTGGAGTTTCCGGAAATCCGGAACAAGGATATTCGCCGATGGATAGTCACCAACATGGCTCGTAAAATTTGCAAGTTGAAGCGGCAATGGCCGGAAAACGCAGCGTAGGCAGGCTGCCCACTAGGTGGAATTGTCGTTCAACGTAGTGGTCTAAGGGGGAGGTCTATGTTCAGCAGTGGACGTCTTCCAGGTGATGATGACGATGAAGCGGGTAATACTTTAACTGATGTTGTTGTTGATAAAAATATTGATGTTCTTAAATTGAGACAGTTCTACTTTATTATTATTCTAAATGAATCTAACTTCAACTGAAATTGCGTTGTCTATATTTCTTTATTTACTAATATAAGCACCTAAGATTTTGGGTGATGGCGATAATTTAGGTTGTTTCAACAGCCATTGATAATATTAGACGAAAAAAAAAACGTTACATTAAACGTTACATTTTCAATACAATATGTTACTTATATCTATTAGCCTGCCATTCAATTTAATATCAATTGGCAGTTGAGATAAATAGCTTGCTACTGTTCATTATGGGTTGCGTCACTTCATGCTGTTTGGCTTCTTCTGAAAATATACAGCAGAGCCGCTTAAATCTTTTTTCCTTTCCCTAAAAAATAGGTGTTTAAGGTAATTTGTATTAAGCGACATTTATCTTTGTAATTAAAGGTCCGTTTTATTTAGAGTAAGCATCAACAGTTCAACGCTTTTAAATGAAATTTAATTTAATTTACCCCATTCAAATAGTTGCAGAAGTTTTTTTGTTATGATTTTTTTTCCATTTTTTAAAACTTTAAATGGCTCTCCTGTAAAGTTGCAAAAATGTCGCTTAAAGCAAATAGCCTTTCACCCCTCGATGTATATTTTAGAAGTAATAGTTTTAATAGCAGGTAATGTTGATAAGAATTTTGTTGCAACTGAAAACGCAGCCTATAAACTACTGAAATATGTAAAAAAATTAATTCAAAACATTCATAAATTTTTATTTCATTCCTTGATAAGATTTTATGACTGTTGAGCGAAGTTTCCAATAGTGTTATAAAATTTTCGTTTATATAGGTCCAGTATACTGGTGGTAAATGAAAAATACTATAACAGAATTAAAATAACGAGTAAATACATTATTTTATGAAGCTTGTAAAAATATTTGGAAACAATAAGTTTCTTTATTAATAATGTTATTATTTTTAAGTCTCTTTTTTAGTGTAGTGCTCGTAAGAGCGCGGACTGCTAAACATGAGATTCCGTGTTCAGTTCAGACGTAGGGCAACGTGTTATTGGGTTTTTCATCAAGCTTTTAAAGCCGGAGTCTGGGAACCTGCCATGGTGATGGCAATAGCCTATTACAGTAGCTGTGGCTATAATATTAGGTAAATCTCTGATAAGTGCCGAAAATTAGGGTGTGCCAACGGTGCTCATAATAGGGGACGGGTGGGGCGCAGAAATACTCAGATCAGGACTACAATCGCAGGGCGCAGTTTCCTCTCACAGAGAGAAGGACTGTGTCCCAGCAGTGGGAACATTATAGGCTGATGATGATGATGAGCGTAGAGTGCGCAGGCTTGCACTAGACGCATAAAATGCAAATTACGGCACTGCCTACTGACTGGTTTATGGGCCCAATGTTATGACATACGCCTTTTAATAAAAACAAATAAAACAATCCCTACAGTGCTCAATACAACCTCCCATGGATCCCGCAAACATTTTTTTTACGTTGCAAGTTCCAAGTGTGGGGTACACTTGGAATTTCTCCTGTATCGTGGGTGCGTTTACAAACATAGAAACTCACATACACAAACACCCAGACCCGGAACAATTATTTGTAGGTCATACAAATATTTGTTCCGTGCGGGAATCGAACCCGCGACTCTTTGCTTACGTCACGTTTTTAACAGAAGTAAACAAGCATGACGTATACGGAGGCTTGTCTACGTGACGCACCATTTTCCGGCGTCAAAACAAACCATTACCCATCTTATTCACAAACATAAATCAATCCTACAGAGCCACCTGTTGAAACTTTTCTGCTACGGAAGGGCGCTCGTTGGTCCTCGGTGAATTTTAGAAAGTTTTACTGTATGGCGGCGTCCCTTTCCATCGCCCCGAGCTTTTATTGATCGGGAGGGATGAACAGTCACACAGAAAAGTGTTTGTGACGTTTGTTTTTTTTCTAAAGGATTATTGTCGTTACTTGCTGCAATGATATCGAACGAGTAAGATTTAATTTTATGTTTTGCTCGATAAGATTTTTTAAGGTTCTTAATTTCCTTTTTGTAAGTATATGAAATCTTTTTTTATGTTATCTCATATTTCCAGTATTTCAAAACCAAATGGGTTGTTTTAAATTTGATTCATACCTATGAAACAAATCGTGTCGTATATTGATACAAACAGTGCAATGTGTGGTTTTAATTAATGAGAAAAAATAAATAGAGCTAAACGATACGTATTCCACGATGTCGTCGAAGCGCATTCTCACGCCACGCGACGTTGTTCGTCGTATAGATTTTGTACTTGCTTGTACTTAAAATGTCAAGGACTTAACTGGTGCACGGGGTGACCGTCGGGTCAGACGTGTGCAACAAGGAGTTGTGGACGGTTCTAACGCTCTCTCGTTAAAATAAAATTCCGAAACAAACAAATAAATTCCAAGTTCTAAAAATGTCATCATCCTCATCTTCATCTGATTCCGAATTGACGGATTATGACTCCTCGTCGAGCTTGGAAGTCTTCGTGAGTTCGAGGAAGTTGAAAGCAGAATTGAAGAAGGAACTGGAAATAGAGAAGAGGATTGCTGCTGAGAAGGGCTTGCCAACATACAAGGATGGGACGAGGCAGAAGTTTGATAAGAAAGGCCGACTCAGAAACGAGCAGGTGGTTCGCTTGGAACGTATAAATAGTAAGTTTTGTATTGTTTACTACCTTTCTTTTACCTCTTACTAGCTTGTTTTGATTTTCTTATTATATTACCTACTTAGTACAATTTGTGATGTTTGAAATAAATCCAGACTTATATTATAAATGCGAAAGTAACTCTGTCTGTCTGTCTGTCTGTTACGCTTTCCCGCTTAAACCTCTCAACCGATTTGGATGAAATTTGGCACAGACAATCTTTAGACCCTGAGAAAGAACATAGGCTATCAAAACACCACGCGGGCGAAGCCGCGGGCGGAAGCTAGTACGTAATATTTTTATAAAATTATAATCTAATCTGCGTAATTTTTACTTCTTTTTGCGTATCTGGCGAAAAAAAATGCGTTGCTAATTGTGGGTAAAAAATTTAAGCTCAGTATAATTAAGACTTATTAAAATGAACATTATTTTATTGATTCGAGGTGCTTCCTTTACTGCGCAGTTGCAACAGTCGAGTGCAAGCCCGGGCTCGGGAGCTCAGCTATTTCGGGGAAATGCTGGCACTGACCTAGATCTATGTTGTTTCCTGAAACAACATAAATGTAGGTCATCGATTGACATGCATTTTAGTTATTTTGTTTATTACCAATGTAGGAATTTGGTATGACTATAATACATAAAAACCAATAATCCTACCCCCATGGCCCGCGTTGTGGACTATCATGGCCCACTCCCTCTTACAGAGTGGAGGCCTGTGTCCCAGCAGTGGGAAATTGTATATGCTGATGATGATGATAATACATAACACATTTTTAAACCGTGATAGGGACAGATTACAATTTTAAAATATGTAATATTAGTGCGGTTGGCACATTGGACGAGCGATCGACAGCTGCGCTGTGTGTCGTGGAATCGAAACAGCGGGTCAGATTCCGATACGGATAAAAATAATTGTTCGATCAACAAGTAATAAAACACGTTTATTAAACACAAATCATGCCAGTTGAGATCAGTTTGACGCAGGAGATGTGTGGCATTTTGCGGATGGATAAAAATGAAATGAGTTTGAAAATGTTTTGAGGGGGGACCTGTTTGAAATATTCCACAGAACTGTCCCACCCCTGCATTTTTTTTGTTTAAACGTTTTCCTTCACTAGGAACTTCTCCTGTGTCGTGGGTGCGTTTACAAACATAGAAACTCACATACATAAACTTCGAGACTCGGAATAACTACATGTACACTGTAGGTCACACAAATATTTGTTCCGTGCAGAAATCGAACCTGCGTCGCGCAGCGCAGCAGTCGATCGCTCAGCCACTGTGCCAACAGTGCCGTCAAAAAATAATAATTAAACAATTAAAATAAAGTCCGTCAAATAAAGTTTTCCGTGCAATACTGTTTTAAAGGGTGGAATTTTGTAATGCCACCTGGAGGGAAAGTACTCTTAATACTGCAGATAGACAATTTTACTCAAAGGAAACATTCCTTTATTTTTTAATAGAAAGCAAACTGCATTCAAAGATTTTCGAAAATTCTCATCTCCCACACCCGGGAACCGAACCGGCTAAAATCTGAAAAAATTATACCCTGTACTTTTATTGCATCGATCGTTAGGGTCAATTATAAGGATGAAATATCTCTAACAAACATGATAAATTCCAGGTGGCATTACAAAATGCCACCCTGTATTATAGGTACTATTTAGAACTTTTTTTGCAATTTTTGACATGGCGGATGTGGTTTTATTTATAAATATTTATATATTTTTTATAGTCATTTAAAAATGCATCAAATGTGGGAAAATAAATATTATTAACAACAGCTATGCGTTATTGTTACAGAGAAACGCCGTTCGATGAGGGCCCAGGTCATGAGGAATATTGCCATGCACCTGCAAAGACCTGGCGTGCGACAGGCCTACAATTTCTTCACCCGTGAGATCACTCCGGAGAGTAAGTTGTCATTTTGCCTGTTATTCTGATTTTACTTGTTTATTTTCACAGTAATTCATTTGTTAATAAGTAGAAAACCCACACTATCGCATTAGGTACCTAATGAACCTGTAATGGTAGTTGTAAGGAAGATAACCTTTAACTAGGGACCCGCCCCATTGGCGGTGGTGGGATCTGTCCGATTGTTTTTCCGAAAACTTTTTGACTTGATAAGGGTTTGCTTTTGACTCTAGGTCAGAGGCGGTAGAGAGAGAGTCTACGATGGAGCCAGCTTACACTGTCTTGTATTCGTTCTTTAAAAAACACAATAGTCGTGCTCATAAATAACACAAAAAAAAAAAAACAAAATGATTAAGAACTTTGGTACAGTCGTTCAGAAGTTATGTGCGTACACTCAGGTGACCTACCATGACGAAGCGAGAATAGTTCGACTGTGGGGACGAGATGGCTTTTGACGACTTGTATAGCTCCGTCACTTTCCCACAGTGAAACTACTCTCGCTTAAAGACGTCATGGGAGGTCCCCTGATAGACTTAATCGACTTGCATTGATCCAATAGCTGGATTTAACGTCACTGGATTTTGCTAAAATGTAAACACCGTGACTTTTTAGTCGTCTTACAAAAGTGGTCCACTTAATGTATCCGACCTAAAATACCTCTACACGAATTTTATTTTTAATAACTAATAATATTTTTTTATTATTAAATAAATAGGTGCATTAGAAATATGAAACACTCTGTTAAAATGTTAACCTACGTATCAAGCTGTAGAGTATACCTACCCAGCGCAATAGTCGGGCAGATCATTCCATCTCCATTTTCTATGAGACAAGGGTGTTTCTAACTGTTCTACGTCTTGCGTCATAATAACGAATTAAAATTTATTTTAAAATTTTTCAAATCTCATAAATACCTATTTTTTTATTATAAACGTGTACTAGTCATTGGATACATGAACTGGGCTGCCGTTGTAAGACGACTAAAAAGTCACGGTGTATAGATGGAACTTTAGCAATTATTGTTATGTCGGAGAATCTTTGTTTTTAATGAATAACATCAAAACTACAGGATTTATTTAAAAAAAATATTAATGATTGCGGTGCGTTTTGACAACTAGGGCGTTACCTTGATTTCGCCTAAATTATTATCTGCGCGAAACCAGGCCGGCTTGCTACTACCCTACACTAATATATTACGGAAAATGATGAAGTTTTTCCAGTAAAGACAGAAATAAATTTGTATTTTATGTTTTTTTCACATTATATGATTAACTTTCCTGTGAAAGACAACAATGCAAACTTATGTCATTCCGTTATTTTTGCAGATGATCTGTACTCAGAATTGACCAAGAGGAAGATTCGTGTGACCGCAGACGAGGACTCCATGAGAGTCACCATAATCCAGAGTCCACTGCTGCCGTATTAGACAAGGTAGATCAGACCCACTGCCAGTTCACTTCAGTTCTGCTTCCATAAATAGCTAATTTAAGTCCGGTCACAAAACAGATGTAATGGCCGCTCTGAGCAAGCGAGCCTCATTATATTTAGGCGGGAGTGACAGAGACAGGTAATAATAGGTCAATGACCGAAATTCCTCCTGTTTTGTGACCGGACTTTAATTAGCTATTTATGGAAGCAGAACTGAAGTGAACTGGCAGTGGGTTGGTCATGTCTGCCGCAGAACCGATGAAAGGTGGAGTAGGAAGGTTGAATCGAATGGAGACCGCGCGTTGGTAAACGTAGGGTGGGACGCCCCCGGCAAGATGGACCGATAACCTGAAGAAGGTGGAAGGTCAGATAGGCAGACGCTCCATGTGAAATAGTGATATTCAGTTACAGCCGGGAAAAACGTTTTGTATAGTGGTCGATATGGTGGCTGCTGAGATTGAAGACCTGGGTTCAATTAATAATAATAATAATAATAATAAAATATTTATTACCTCAAAAATGAACAAAAACACTTAAATCTAAACAATTAGCAGCGTTACAACTACGAAGACAAAAGTGTTTACGATGAGCTCTGGCACCCAATGTAAGATTTAACTTGTGTTTAGGGTGCCAGTGTCCTCGCCTATAACTTGAACATTAGTAGTTGTAAGACGTAAGTACACAGTCATTATTATATCTACATATTTTACTAGCCAGTGCTACTGTGATAATAGCCTCTTTGAGTACCTGTGTTTGTGTGTATGTGTGTATGTTTGTGTGTATGTGTGTGTGTGTGTGTGAGTGTGTGTGAATGATATATTTATATATATTATTTAAACATATATACAAGATATGTACATTTATATTACCCTATATTTGGTTCGATATCTGTAGTAGGTCTTCAGTCTTGTCGTAACCCAATGTAAAAAGCCATTTCATAACCTCAGTTTTACATTTATTTAGACACATTGGAGCAATGGAGCAAAGTTTATTTATTTTATTATATAAGTGGTTAGACAGTACACTAAAATGACGCTGAGCAAGGGCCGTTCTACATCCGTGAGTTGAGCAAACCTCGAAACGTCGTCGTTTTTTGGCATTCGGGTCGTACACGACAAAAGGGTGTTTACGTAGTACAGTACCAAGAACAAAGAGCTGTCTCACAGTGAGGACCTGACATTCAGCGTACAGAGCCGCGGTGGGATATCTGAAAGGCTTTGAGGTCATAGTCTTGAGAACAGCTCTCTGTGCTCGTTCCAGAGGCAGGAGATTTGTTTTAGGAGTTCCACCCCACACCGTAATGCAATAGCTTAAGATACTTTGACATAGGGCATAATAAACAGTTTTAAGGGTAATGCTGTCCGCAGAATGCCTTAGTTTTTTAAAGATAAAAATGCACTTGCGGACTCGTGATATAATGTTGCTAAGGTGCGGTTTCCAGTTTAGAGAACTGTCTAGATAGACTCCAAGATATTTGGCAGACTCACACCTTTTGAGTTGAGGGCAGTCACATTGAGAAGCAGATAGACCGAGTGTGCAAGTGTGTGCTCTAAGCACCATTGCATCCGGGGTAGGGAGGTTGGCTGATAATAAGGAGAAAGGTAAGTAAACCGTTTTATTTAAATTTAGGGTTAGGATATTGTCTGTCAGCCACTTCATCACTGAGTTTAGAGCAAGTTCTGCATATTTTACTGTTTCAGGCCAGTCATTACCATGTATTAAAAGAGCCGTATCATCAGCATAAGTGAAGACTGAGCAGTTCGTCAGGGACATTTTACACAAGCTGTTAATATACATAAGAAACAGGGTAGGGCCCAAGATTGAGCCCTGAGGAACGCCAAAAGTCAATGGAATGGTGTCACTAATCACGTCATTTATTTTAACACATTGGGTTCTATCACTCAGATAATCCTGAAAAATGTTTAAAGTATGACCTCGAATGCCTGAGGCCTCTAGTTTTGATAAGAGGTGGGGGACAGACACGGTGTCGAACGCCTTAGAAAGATCCAAGAAGATCGCCAAGCATTTCATTTTACTATCTAATTTAGATACTACATGGTCTACCAAGGCAGCAACAGCATTTTCAGTTGACCTGCCACCTCTAAAGCCATACTGGTTATTACTAAGTAATTTAAATGACTCAAGATAGTGTACCAGACGATTATTAAGGATCCTTTCTAATATTTTAGAGATAGCAGGCAAGACTGAGATCGGCCTATAATTGTCTACACTGCGTCTGTCCCCATTTTTGAAGATTGGGTGAACAACAGCTCTTTTGAAAACCTTGGGGAAACAGCCCGTATAAATTGAGCGATTGCAGATATGCGTAATGGGTGAGACAATAGCGGGCAGACAAGACTTTAATATTCTCGGTGGAATACCATCCCAACCAGCTGCAGCATCAGTTCGTAACCCAGTAATGAGATTCGAGACCTCCACTTCATCTGTGGGTAGAAGTACTAGCGAGTTAGGGGGAAGGGCATCGAGAAGACGTTCCGAGGAATTCGAGCTGGACAGGAATTTGTCTGCTAAGTTTTTACCAACATTGGCAAAAAACTCATTGACTTGGTTGACTGATGTCTTTTCATCCGAAGATATTCTTAGTAGCTCGTTTGGTGATTTGATATTGAGACCAGTTCCAGTAACATTTTTAATAACCTTCCAAGTAGCTTTAGGGTTGTTCTTCGCCATTTGAAACTCATTCTTTTCGTATGCATGCTTTAAGTTTCTGAGAAGCTTATTACAGAAATTACGGTACCTCTTATATGTGATCCTGAGAATAAGGTTTTCGGGATCAGCCATTAACTTTCTAGACATGCTATCTTTATTTCGGATACATCGGAGCAGTCCATTTGTAATCCATGGTTTAAGGACGCGGCGTTTTGAGGGAATGTGCACCGATTTGGAATGAGTGGTGATGACGGAACTAATCATGGAAACTAGAGACTCGGCGGCACTGTTTGGGTCTTGATCGTTCATTATTTGACTGAAGTCCATTGATAAAATGTCAGTTGTTGCAGCTGCATAATCAACAACTGTGCGACTATGTTTAGAGGGACGCAGTGACATAGCACGTTGGATGCTAATAATCGTAGGTCTATGATCAGTTACATCAGTGTCAAGAACCAGAGTCGTATTTTTATAGTCAGATCTTAACATTACGTGGTCAATACAGGAGTTAATACGGGTTGGGAATAAATGTGTGGGCAGGAGGCCATGTGAAGCAATGAGATTTAGGTATTGATTTGCTTGTTGGGAGATAGTATTCGGATTGATGTCTATATTTATATCACCCATAATTGCAAAATTCTTCAGGGCTGCTGTCTGAGTTAAGATATTGTCCAGGCTATCAATAAAGTTGTCAAGATTTTGTATGGAAGGAGAGCGGTATAAAGCCAAAAGTAAGATATTGTGAGACTTTACATTACAGAGCAGGCTGCTAGCACCAGAAATAGTAGGTTCGGTGACGACGTGAGGTAATTCTGATCTTACATAAATTATAACACCATCATTCTGATTACTAGGTTTGCTCGTGTGATAGGAAACATACCCTTCTAGAGGTGGGACTGTTGCCGCCCTCAGCCAACATTCTGATAGTATCAAAACATCACATGATGTTTCTATTCTAGCCAGGAGAAGAAGGAAACTGTCAAAGTTACAATTTACACTACGTATATTTAAGTGTATTATATTAAGCGACTTGTTATTAGTGTCATTAATGAAAAGTTTGCAAGACTCAGGTAAACATAGGTGTGAATCACTCAATCCAAGAGCGTCAAGGTCGTTTAAAGTGTCAGAATCGAATATTGATGTTTGTTGTTATGTGCATCAAGATCTCAACCATAAATATGTGCGTTTTGTGTATGTTGTTTTTGTGGATGTTTATTAATTCTGTTTTGGATGTTGCGGCTAAATGAATTAAGATATTGCTATACCAATTTCTGAACAAAGATGCAAGTATGATATGAATTATATGTTCGTAATAACAATATATCAAAAAAATCTTTTTTTTACATGATTCTAAAAGGTACAATGTACAATGCAGAGGCTGATTTAGACAAAATGGATAAATGAAGTTAGCAATCTGAATGTCGTCATTACAAAATAAGTAAATACATTGAAAAAATTGTAAAAAGCTGATTTGTAAGAAAGGTAATAATAATCGAGTTTTAAGTAAATGAGAGTGTAAGGTTCGAGTAAATTCTAAAGGCATGCAATTTGAATATAAACAAAAACAAAACACCTTGCCGTTATTATGCAGGGGTAAGCAGTTTCTTAAGACAAGAGAAAGAGTTGACAATAACGGAGTCCACTCCTTCACGTTCCCGAAGAAATATTTTTCCGTTTTGAAACCAACAAAATTTATATTTGTTCGTTTTGGCAAACGATCGAGCCTCGAAGAATAGTTGTCGCTGGGTGCGTGGCAAGTGGTCTGCGATATACACTGGTTTAACTTCACCGGGCACACCAATGTGTCCAGTGTTTAACTTTTCAGTCGATGGCAGACCCTTATTGAACGTACGGCAGGCTTCCAGTACTTGATTTTTTCGGGGGACAGTCAGGAACTCTGCAACTATCGGCCTAGTTGAGCCTTTTTTCCCGGGCAAACGATATACGTCACGTAGTTGGGGTGGGTTTTCCGACGGCATGATGGTCTCACAGGTTTTTAAAACAATCGATGTAAGTTCCCGGGCTGTTTCTTTCTCACTGGCTGGGACATTCCTAATCTCTACACATGCTGATCGAGAGCTCAATTGCAGATCTACAACTTTTTTTTCGAGTTCCATTATATAATTCCGCTGTTCACTATTTTCATTTTCTAATTTCTGCAGTGATTTTTTAATGCAATCGTAATCGTGACTTAGAAATTCTATAGTTTTTAAGGTTTCAGCATTCGTTTTTTGTATCTCTGCATTTTGTAGCTTAATTTCGGTCAACTCTGATGTTAATTTCCCAAGCAAGGCCTCTTGATCAGTTTTCCAAGTGGTAAATAACTTCATAATTTTACCCTCGAAATTCTTCCATTCGCATTCCGGAGAAAAGTCTGGTCGAAGTCGTTTGGACCGCGAGGTAATATTTGAGGTTTCGGGCTCGTTGGGATTATTATATACTTCTGGAGTTGAAAAAATTGGTGGATTATCTGTCTCACGCGCAGGAGTGGCAGGGGGCGAGCGCACGGTCCTTGGCATAGTGGCACCTATTTACTCACAGCGATAGGTAAAAACAGCTTTCAACTTTTTTTGAAGTGAAAACTTCTTTAGCGGCGTTGTACACTTTTTCTGTAATGGGTAAAAAATTTAAAACTCGCGTCAGGGTCACGTGACCCTGATCGAAAATGAGTAAGACGTCATTCAAATTAGTTAATTTCATATCTGTACTACTCCAGTTTTAAAATAAAACATAGTAACAAAAAAGTTTTCACTTCTACCGGCACTCCTGGAGTGCAACCTTTTTTTTTTTTTTTGAAGTGAAAACTTCTTTAGCGGCGTTGTACACTTTTTCTGTAATGGGTAAAAAATTTAAAACTCGCGTCAGGGTCACGTGACCCTGATCGAAAATGAGTAAGACGTCATTCAAATTAGTTAATTTCATATCTGTACTACTCCAGTTTTAAAATAAAACATAGTAACAAAAAAGTTTTCACTTCTACCGGCACTCCTGGAGTGCAACCTTTTTTTTTTGAAGTGAAAACTTCTTTAGCGGCGTTGTACACTTTTTCTGTAATGGGTAAAAAATTTAAAACTCGCGTCAGGGTCACGTGACCGTCAGGGTCACGTGACCGTCAGGGTCACGTGACCCTGATCGAAAATGAGTAAGACGTCATTCAAATTAAAAATAAAACATAGTAACAAAAAAGTTTTCACTTCTACCGGCACTCCTGGAGTGCAACCTTTTTTTTTTTGCTCTCGTCCTCCCAGAGGCAAATCAGTAATGGTACAAAACGTTCCGCGTTCAGTGTCGCTTGCTCTTTGGTGCGCGCAGTCGCATACGTCACCGCGCACCAGTACACGCAGTAATGTGACCTCAGCGCGCTACCGAACCGCGAGAATCCTGTGCACTGCGCGCAAACTGTCTTGTCATTCACTCGCAGACTGATCAGCTGTCGTTTAAATTTTTTAACTGTTATCACTTGTTAAGTTAGTTTGTGCACTTTATTACTTTAAATTGTTTTATAAATTCACTTCACTATTGTTCTATTGTCATTGATATGTAGTTTTTTTGAGATTATATTTGATTTAAGGTGAATTAAAGATATTTGAACACAGAGCAAATAAACACGTATGTCTACCGTATGAACGCGGGGGCAAAGATGAAAAATTCCCAGGTCTAATCATTTTTTTCATTCGGAATTTCTCAGAAGCAGTCACGGGGTCTGACGACCTACGGCTGATAATGATGATGATGAATAATTCCTGTATATGCTACTAATGCCTCCTTTTTTTCTCATTTCAGGTTTCCAGCGTTTTTGACTGAAAATCTTCATTAATTTTCTGTATGACCCGACGATACTCTCTTGAAGAGGCATGTTTATTTTATCCTCACTCTCACAGGAGAGGCATATTCAGTTCGATTCTTGTTGTCTGTACTACCTCTAACACTCTTGAAGAGTGGCATAATAATCTTGACTCTAATTTAGTTCTAGTGACGTTGTCTGTGCATCCCTTCCATCCATCCCGTATGTACAATCGACAAAGTGGAATCATGACCCATTTTGACAATAAATCGTTTGAATCCGTCAAATTGACAAAGATCAAAGTCATTAACATGGATATGTATGTTTACGCGAATGTGGACCTAAATGTATTTAAATGTTTGTAGGAAAATAAGTTTATGGTGGGTCATAATTCCACTTTGTCGATTGTACATTATGTAGCAGAAAGGGTATAAGGTAACCTAGTGATATTAATTTTATGGTTTACATGATATACTCGTACCATCAAATGATAACGATTTAAGGCATATACAAACGTAAACATAATCAACCTATACGGTTTCCACAGCATTATTTTGTGATAATTTTATGGAAAAAAAACTGAACTTTTTTTTGTTCTATTTTCTAAATCTATATTTTTAAATAAATAATCTAAAAAAGAAATCATAATACAATTTTTCGTAACAAAGTATTCGATTTTAAAGTGATCGCAAACTTTTTTGATGAGTGTATGTGAGAGCGAGTGGGATGTAAGTCATCACGCAGGCCCAGTGATGACCGGTAGATGTCACATGGCGAATTTTTGATTCAAGGACACCGGTTTTCTCTCGATATTTACCTTAACTGTTTTAAGAGCAATGGTGATGAAATAAATTATAAATTACACAAATTAATTACGCCTGTCTGGGTTCCGAACACACGACCTTCAAAACGTAAGTTGGGGCTGTAATCATCGGTCCACTGCTCTCTCTGATGCTATTTAAGGCAGCTAATAATGTCATGTGTGATAGTTTTCTGCGCATTGGTTTTATGAGAAAAGTACATAATAATATAAAAAGTTTCCACAGCATCTGTTGCCCTTTCTGTTACACCCTATAGTTAAAAATCAATGTCTATGATATCACTGCATAATGGCAACCCCATAATAGAAATAAGTCGATGTCTATTTTACCATAGCTAGTTATTATGTTTGAGAATCGTGTCGTACGACCAAGACGTTTGAAAATGGTTTATCAAAAAGATACGAAACTGTTTGCTTAGTACAAGTTTGAACAACGACTTAAGTAGGAGTAAATTTTACAACGAGGTTTTGAAAGTCAGTACAAAAATATTTACATTAATTGGGAAATTCCCACCGTACTATTCCCAAACTACTGCAACTCCCAAATCAACAGTGGCGACGACCAGAAAAACGCCGAGGCAATAAAGCTCCATTTAATCGTGTTGGACTCCGCAATGAAATTAATCAGAAAAGAATTAGTAATGAGTAGACAAATATGTAGATAATTTCTTCCCTTCTAAAGAAGCAAAAATAAGATCAAAACAAGACCTATGCAATTCACATTATTTCAATTCATTGTAGGAAAATTCAAAGTAAGAATTCAATGTTTAAACACAAATGTTATCAATACTCCATCATAGCTAGATTTAATTAAAATAAAATTATATGACTGTTATAAAATATTCAAATTAGGTACTTAATTTAAAATTATTGACAGTTTATTGTTGTCTTGCAGAAATGTTGAAGTTTTTGCCCTAAATGCACATTAGAAATTTTATTCGGCGTTTCAAATTACTTGCTTTTATAATAAGATGATGATCTATAATGATGTTCTATAATGTACTTGTTAGTAGTCAATCTGTATGTATGTGTAATAATTGTGTATCCTTTGGCATTGTAATGATTTGAAATTATTAATAAAGAACTAAATTCAATTTAATGTTTAATTAAGGACACCTAAGTGGCTGACATTTGGCTGGGCGACGCGAGGCCGCTCGCGGCACCGCGGGGGGATAACCCTTTTTATTTTTTACCTTTGTTTGTTTCTTTCTTCTTCTTCCGCAATAAGTGCTGTAATAACCAATTCCATCATGTTCACTCCAAACACCATGAGTTACCTTGCCGAATGTAGAAACTAAACTAGTCAAGATGACACCAGGCGCGCGGGGTCTGGAGGTCGCGCGAGGCCGCTAGCGGCCGCCAGCGGCTGTACATGATTTAAAATCATTTTAATGATTATTTCCGTATTAACTTATAGAAAATCAGATCACAGCTTTTTGCGGGACAGATAAAGCTCATAGTCAATTATGACTTAATTGTATTAACATAATTGCATAAAAATATTTTTTCCAATCATTTAGGAACTTGTTCTGATTTGCTGAATTAAATGAAGTACTGAACTAAATGAGTGGACTACTTCATCAAGCGAAAAGATACACATACCTAATGCAGGCAGGATATGTTTTGTCATTATTTAGGGTCTCAGGTATAAGAATTCGGTCATAGTTGCCTTCATTCGGGTTTTTGTATAGGGTAAAATCGTTAGAGTTGGCCATAGTTTTTTAAAAGGTGTGATGAAATAAGAATAATTACTTTACCTTGTTAGTTTTGGCATATTTTCATAATTTTAACTTTAATTTTATATATTATTGGCATACTTATCGTTTTAATTAAAGAGATCATGTTCAAAAATACGTTTAAAAATAAAACTCGTTTGGTCATCTCTCCCAGGGTGCCCGTGTAAGATGGCCATATGAGTGAGGTAGTGATGACCAGTACTATGTCTACATACCTTGTTACTAATTTGCTTTATTTTTTTGAACCACATGTTTTTTTATGATTGTACCTATGGCGATACGTACTCAGCATGCACTTATCGTCACACATTGTACAATTTTCATGAACCCAAAGATTGGACTAGATACATTGAATCCAATCTTCGGTGAAAAACGTTATGTAGAAGTTTTTTTATCAAATTTCGAAAAATCGTGCAACAATGTCCCTAAATCGGCTTGTCTAGATAAAAAAATCGTGATATTGTTATTATTGGTCATTGGCATGTTTCCCCAACTTTGCATGGCCATCTCTCCTTATCTTATGGGAAAGAAGGCCACACCCATTAAGAAAGTAAGTGTATGTAATACGGCAAGAAATTGGAGGTTATAATGTAGCTGCGCTCATGAAGTTATTAGAAAATGTAAAAGAAATCCTTACTATTATAAAATTACATCGTAATTTTGTAAAATATGCACACATAAAGAAATATTACGGTAGTTTGAAAACATTATGTTGGATTTTACTCTCTTTTATCTTTTTTTCTCAATACTTTTTAACTTACACTTGTACTTGTGCACGATGTGAAGCGGACCTGGCATTTACAGCGATATCCAGCGAGTTGTTGCCGAAATATTTCGATTGGCAATCTCTCCCGTACGGCCAACTCTAACGAATTTACCCTACTCAACTACCTCTAGCCCCTGGACTATGTAGCTGATACCAAATGGTAGACTGCGGGAGGATGGGGGGTGGGGCGGGAAGCACGTGGCGAAATTAGACTCTCCGCTGCACCGCGCGGCGTCTGGATACGCAGCGCGACGCATCACGGAGCAGCGCATCGTCGCGTCGCTTCGCGTCTCGGTCTGTACTGACCCTAGGGGCTCGAGGGCATAGCAACAACAAGCAGGGAAGCTAGCGCCATCATGCAATAAACGGAAGTACTAGAAACGCTTGTCGGTACCAAACACCAAACGGCGCCGCCACTCACGCCTAAATAGCGTTTCCGCGCCGCGAAGATAGGTGGAGCTGTGTGAAAGGACTGAACCTTGCAAAATATAGAGGGTATTTATAGTTAAATATCTAATGACAAAAAATCTTTGTTTTAAAATTAGAAAAAAGAAAGAGCATTCCGAAAGAGAACAGGGGAAAAGAAAGATAACTTAAAATAACGGCACAGGATCGTGAGGGCAGCGCGGACGTGCGCTTCCCAAAAAAACGGCGATTTTAATTTGGTTTCAGTTGATCGTTGAATCTATTAAGAAAGTATTTGCATTTTAGGCTACGGCTAATATAGTCGGTAATTGGCAAGGGGTGAAGCTGGAAAAAGCAAAACCTTTACATTAATACAACTATCATATAAACAGTAACGTGTCTAACATGAGTAAGTAAGATTGAGGGGTTTGTCCCCACGGATCCCGGTATCAGATTGAATTAGCCACGGATCACGGCGACTTGTTTCCACCGATACCGTGATCCGTTTCCAACACAAAAAATAAAAAAAATGTAGCCTCCGATCACCGATCATCATGGCTACAAGATATAAATTGTATTATTATATGTGTTCCGACAAGACACCACTTATATTTGAAGAAGCGATCTAAACTTTAGCCTTAGACGCTAGATAAATTAACTTCTTACCTTCATAAATCCAGTACAAACCCATGAGTCCATCTTTCACCTCTAGGCAGAATGCGCTTAATGCGCCTGTAAGTGTCTCTTTGACAGGTCACGTCATAGCATCTAAATTTTGCCGCGAAACGGACGCAAAGTTTTTTCCTTCCCATTACTTTTAATGGAAAATTAGTAAAATATCAGTTAAACTTTACAGAAAGTATTTAAAAGTGCTCGGAAAAAGGGTTATATTGTGTTCACTCCGATTGTGATTCAGTGCTAGATCGAAACGAAGATCTAAAGTTCTCAGACATGTCTTGTCGATTCTGATAGCAAGCAAGATTCCTTTCAAGTGACTCTTTATCTTCGAAGGATAAGTGTTTAGATGGCACGGCATGGATGTTTCTCCGCTTATTTACCGAACATAAGGTTTGTGATAACAACGATTTCTAGCGCTCCTCACATTGTTGAGTTGGAACGAGGTGAGTGGTATACCTATTTAATGTTTTACGTCTCTCAACTCGGGGTTGGAGTGTATATAGTAGCAATGGCGCGAGAACAACAAAAAATTTTGTTGAAATTTTCAATGATTCCATAACACGACTGACCCAACTCTGAATCACTTTCAAACGAAGTTCAAAGTAGCGATTTCTGGCTTGTGATTCTAGCAGAATGTTAATGACGTTTGGGTCGCAAAATGGTGAACAAAGCATATTGCTTTTGTGCCTAAGCACCACAGGAGTTTTCAGTGTAAAACATGGTGCTAGTGGGAATTATTCCTCAAGTGATTTCTGAATGTCTGGAGGAACTAAAACTGCTTGACGTACTCCAACATGAAAACTAATTCTTGGCTTATCAATAAGGAAACCTTGCATTCTCAGTCACTTAGCTATAGCACAATCAAAAGTGTATAAGTAGTAACACTAAACAAGTATGTATGTGCAATTATACCTCTGCGGAGGGATGTTTTTATCCAGAAACTTAAATAGCTGAGACTAAGCCTATGCCTGTGAGGAAGCCAGTTGCTAAAACATCTGTATTGCCAACTGTGCTAAAAAGCTCCCTACTTATATATAAAGGATGTCTGAATGTACAATTTGGACATCCCGGTGAGAGTTCTATCTATCTATGGATCAAAGAATCCACATGATGTTAATCTTTCTTGAATCCATTGTCTGATAAAGTGACAATTATAACATTTTTATTTACTTTACAAGCTTATAAAAATATGACACATTCATTGAAATATAGAATTAACTAATGTTTTTTGTACTATTTATCTATATCATAACTAGGCCATCGGTGTAACAGTTCCAAATAAGTGAACAAATAATAACAAATTAATTGCTGGCATAAATATAAAACAAAAGGTACCTAAATAATTCAGGGTATCTTTGCAGTTTACTAAAATATTAATTACCAATATACTAAAATACTAATAAAAGCCTAATTCACTAATATGACTCTATGTGACTATAAAGTGTGTTGACACAGTGTTGTCTGTGTAACAGACTTCATTTTTGTTCAGTTTTACAAGGCTTACCATTCACAATCACCGATTACAATGGTGCATTGGTTATAAATTGGATTATAAAAATGTCTTATTAAAATATAGCACACTTCTAATTCCTGAAGGGATAGGCAGTGATGTAAGTATAAGACAATTATCATAGAGTGCATGAACTTTAGTGAAATTGATCTATTTCAAATGTTGTTGTTTATTTATATTCAGTAGAATGAATATTTCATTATTATAATTTTTTTTAACAAACCAGTTTTGTTTATAATGAAAATTATGACAGAAGGTCAAATCTTTTTTATATGAGAGTTCAGTAAAATACCTGTGTTTAGAGCTTTTGTGATGTATGTATTACTTACCTATTTGGGAAATAGGTCATGCCAATCAACTCTTGAGATACCTTTAGGATTAAAAGTATAAAAATTGTCAGCTTGTTAAATATTTACTCCGGTTAACTACTGACAAAGAATCCGTTTGCTTGAGGTATCTGGATTCCAGTTTATTATTTTGGATTGTACCTTACTGTCTTACGTGGAAAGTTTTACCTTTATTAAAATCCTAAGACAGTGAAAATTCTAAGGAACCTAATCTGTGACAGCAGATATGTTGCAAAGTTTTAAGATCTATTTCAAGGATTACTTGTATTGGTCCCCCTATAAACTTACTATCAGTAATATGGTGGCATTAAACAAATAGATCTGAATCAATTATTAAGTAAAAACTAAACCATGTGGCTCTCTTCTGTATTGCCTAGGTGGCGCTACTAGTTTGCCAAGTGGTGTGCTTGTGATACCATGAGGTTATCAATGGACTACTCAATTTCTTGAGATATGGGTAGAGTAACCTACTTTTTGTCCGCACATTGTTTGAAGAAAAGGTGAACCAATAACACCATTTCTCTTCAGAAACATAACAATATCGTAGACCTGTGTCTACAGTAATTCAGCTCAAAATCCAGGTGTCAGAGAATATGTGCATGTTGGAGATTTAAAGGAAAATGTGACGGACACTCTTCTGCCTGTTACTAGTTAACTAATTGACATGGGCTTTCCAAACGCACAATTCAGCTTATGAAACTTGATATCTAGTACTCTTGAATGTGAGTTGCAAATTGTTGAGGCTAGCAGATTGCTGAATATTACTCTGACAGCGGTTACCCTCCCGGGGAGGGTTAAAAAGTAAACTGAAATCTCTTACCGCCTACCTACTAGGAACAGATAGCCAGATTGGCTCCTGTTGCCTCATGCCCCAGGCCTCGGAGGCTATGTTTTTAAATGGGGTGTCCCAAAGTGACCATGTTCGTGCTAGTCAAGTTGGCCTGTGAGCGACTGCACGTACCAAGGGACTGAACTCATGGATTTTCGAGCTTTACCTATTGAATAGTGGCTAATGATCAGTCATCTCAACTTGTGGGAAAATTATGTATTAATTGTTCCATTCTGAACCGCTATACTTGACCTATCTACTGTAAACAATGCTGGCCCTCGAGTCGAGAGCTCTCGGAGAGTGACAGCCAGAACCTGTACCATAAACCTAACAAACTGCTACCCTTAGGCTAAAAAGTGGGGGGGGGGGCAGTTCAGGACAGGGGAATCAGTAGAACAAAGAGGTTACAAGGTTTGTTACAAGGAAAATTCTGAGGCTTGTCATGGCATATAGATTACATGACGTTCATCCTCAAATAATGTGAAATAAGTGTATTACTTGTGTCCATCTGTTGAAAAACATGTACAATTTTTACCTTTTTGTCTATGCATGGATAGGCACGGACTATCCAGATACCTGATAACTGGTACCTGTTACCTCAAATTACGGGGCTCGGAGCCAATGTTTTCAAAATGATTTTTTGAGCATCCCAGTGGACTCCTTGTTGATGATAATTTAATTTACCATTAATTATTTTGACTTGGCTTAACCTACCCGTTGATTGGTAGAGACGTACAATAGTCTAATGTTCTTAGACTATGAACAACTTACATTGCTATAAAGGATGACATTTGGGTTGCCTTTTTTAAAAAATCTTCCCTGTTCCTTGATAATTTTATTAATAAGATCAAGGCCAGACTGACCTGGAAAGGTTGTTCCTGTTGTCGTGGATGATTGGAAAATCCATCTTTTAACAGATTAAGAAGCTTAATTCCCTTCTAGCCATCAGGAGGTTATCTGGAGAATAGAATGCTAGATGATAAAAACACTGAAACTGGAAGATCAGTTATTGTACCAAGATAAACACTTTGTACTGATACGCAGTCATCAAAGAGAGAGCTTCGTCAGGATAATTATCCTGTAATATGTCCAATGAAACAGGTGGGAGAAGAATCTTACACAGAGGGGAGCTCATTTAATGAGCAGAAGGATTTCTTTTCTAATTTTTCTACTACATATTAAAATACAAATGTATATGTAGTAGAAGTTTACAATGTACAGTGTACAACGAATTTGAAAACTTGAATAATTTAAATTGTGTAGGTGCTACTCGCATCACCTACTATGTTTTCTATGGCTAGGTTTTAATTAACTAAACGTTGTAATAGGTCGAATAATAGTTAAGTTCTCAGATAATATTTATTGATTATTCTCACATCTTGATAGTAATGTAAGAGACACATTTATCTAAACTGACTGGTAGTCAGTAATAAAGTAAAATGAATGACCCAGTGATTCTGGCACCATAGTGTTGCTCTCTGAGATCTAAGCGATTCCTTACATTTATGGTAAGGTCATCATCGTTTTTAAATTTAAAGTAATGACCGTTTTAGTAGTTTTTAGATTTGATAAATAATCTGATAAATGAAGCATTTGCTATAAGTTATAACTTCAAATGGGCAATGTGTTAGAGAACTGGTTCCAGATCACCTAATGTTCTATTGTATAACTGCCGATAAACTGTACAGCAGTTTGGCAGAAGATAAATGTTAATTTTAAGTATGTTTTGCTTGATGAAAAAAAAAAAAAATACGAATTTAGGATAAGAGGATTCGTTTATTCTAAGTTAATTCACATAGCATCTAAATCTTTCACCAGCAGATAACAAACAGGTCTTCAAATATAAGTGGTGTCTTGTCGGAACACATATAATAGAACTGTTTTGCATAAAAACAAAACAGTTATTATGTGTGTGGAGACAAGACACCACTTATGCAAGGTGCTTGCTGGTGTTTGAAGAAGACTATGACGTGACCTGTCAAAGAGACACTTACAGGCGCATTAAGCGCATTCTGCCTAGAGGTGAAAGATGGACTCATGGGTTTGTACTGGATTTATGAAGGTAAGAAGTTAATTTATCTAGCGTCTAAGCCTAAAGTTTAGATCGCTTCTTCAAATATAAGTGGTGTCTTGTCTCCACACACATAATAACTGTTTTGTTTTTATGCAAAACAGTTCTATTTTTGGAAACTGATCTCGATGCGCAGAGACAAGAAACAGAGTAAAATGTTTTTCAAGCCTGTTGTTTTTTTTTCTTGGGTTATCCTCAATCATTATCTATTATATTAAGTGGATGAGTTGATAGTTCTGGCAATCGAGTGCAGTCCAGCAAGTGCACTACTCTTCCTAAATTCCATCCTTATGACTCCAGTGCTGGATTATTTTTCAACCTGATTTGATTTTTATCTAATTTCGCAAATCAAAAGAAGTATACTTTAAAAAAAATCTTATTATTCGGATATTTTTTTTTTTGTGTTGGAAACGGATCACGGTATGGGTGGAAACAAGTCGCCGTGTTCCGTGGCTAATTCAATCTGATACCGGGATCCGTGGAGACAAACCCAGACTGAGTTACTGATTTATTTCCACCTTTAGATTAACTCTCAAGCTTCTGGTTGTGGTCATAGGAATCCAAACTTCCTGGATCAACGATTAGTTTGACCGAGTTCCTGTAAGTCCTCTTGTACTCCGCTTGATCACCAGAATATTTAGAATCCAGAATCGAACCCGGAACCTCATGCTCCGAAGTGACTACTAGGCCCATGAGGCAGTCATACGCAGTACACAATCTACTATAAAGCTATTGTCAAACAGACAGGCGAGGCGAATGCGATCTGAAGCGTTTTTATTTATATTGTATGGAATTGTTTGAATCCGGTCACATAGAAAAGCGAAAGCGATCCGATAGTCTATGTGACTGGCTTCAAACAATTGCATATAAATTACAAAAAAAAAAACGCCTCGCGTCGCGTTCGCCACGCTTGTCTGTTTGACAATAGCTTTATAGTATAATTATATTAGTGTGGATTACAATATTAATACAAATGTTATAATGTTTCTTATTTTTTTTCCCCTTCAAACGTTAACATAAATTAATTTTGTGGGGTTTTAATATTATCGGTACGAAATTAATAATGTCTCTTTTTATGACTATTGAGGCACACAGGTTTCAGCCTGCGCACCTTTACTAAAAATCTCTGTAAGAACTATTAATTTTCATCAGAGAAAAAAGTAATCAAAAGTTGGTTCCACAATTCCCTTAACTGATAAGTAAAATTAATCACAGTCAGAGCTCAGTGAGTTAGTTCCTCCGGGTAACGAACGATTAATCTTCTGCCAATCGGACTGTCAGGCCGACGTTAACTGGAGATTGTTGTGGTGCCTACGAGCTATGGCTGCGTCCTACGTAATTGAGCGATCTCGGGTGGGGTTTCTCTAGTTATTGTTTGTCTGAAATTTCTCAGAAAATAAGAAATATTTGGTAAAAATAAAAAGCCTTTCTACAAAAACTTAAACAAAAAAAGTGTGACTGCAAAACGGACCTTATTTCAACGTCATAATCTGATATTTTTTTAGACAAGTGTTCAACAGATGTTTAAAAGTTTTTGTGGTAGGTACCACGGTTTATGTTTTCCTCAAACTCACATGAATTATTTCAAGTGTAGTTAATATTCTCTTCTTTCTATGCTGGCCTGGTTAGTGTTCATCTTGTAGATAATCTGTTTATGTCCAAATCACCACTCTTTTTTAATTACCCATGAATTGCTTTATCATATCCTACTAATGTTATAAACGTGAATGTTTGTTTGGATGGATGTTTGTTACTCTTTCACACAAAAATGGCTGAATGGATTTGGACAAACTTTGCTACACAAATAGTTTATAATCTGGATTAAAACATAGGATTGTTTTTATCCCGATTTACGCCGTGCATTACCGCTGCTGGCAACAGCTAGTAAAGGTGCTCTCTCACCGCGAGCATTCACCTGTAACGCAACGTTACAGATTCGAACAAATTCATCAGTGACGGAAGACAATCGAGCATCACAATGCGCACCTTGTATCAAATCCTAAATGTACGCGAATGCCCGTCAGACAGGGAGGTAGTATTGTAATGTAATGCTCAAAGTCGAATCTATAATGTTACATTACTCGCGAATGCTCCCGGCGAGGGAGCGCTTTATGACATAAAAGTACCAATGAATGAAGTAGAAAGGCTCAATATTTGTTCATTCAAAATTACATTGATTTTTGCCAAAATCTGAATCAACAGGACTATACATTGAGCAGCCTGTCAATCTCCATTCTGATATGACACCAAAAGTTGTAGTTCTTTCATAACAAAGTGAAAAACTCATTAGCAATAGAATCAATAAGAACTTTAACACACCAGTTAAATAATACGTAGTAGACTAGTTGGGTAATAACGACACAGAATTATTTATAAACAGTTTGTCAAGACGACATTTTCAGATTCCATCATCTGCCTAGCCTCATCGCAGTGTTGGGGATCGCATCCTGACTAAATGCATGAAGGATACCAACATTTTACATAGAGCTACTGCCTGTTTGACTTCCACTACCCAGTTAATAAAAGGTATACATACATACTATACGCTTGAGGCCTTTTTTATCGTTCTAAAATCATCAAATGAGTCCTCCTAGGTCCTCCTATCCAGGGCGGGGCGAAAGGGACTGTCAGACTTGTACTGCCTAAAATACACTTGCAAGCCCTTTACGTTCCAAGGTCACCGTTGCCTGATGAGACAGTCCAGCAAACGCCTGAGACCTTCATACGATTTTTTACATTTTTGTATCGTAACCGGGGACTTCGATGTTAATTTGATGGATAAAGTAAGTTCCTCATTAATTTACGTCGTAATAGTTCAAGTACGCTGTAGGGTCAAATTAGAAGGATGCTAGCTTCTAGTTACGCTGGACGAAATTTTCAATCACAACCTTTCAAGAAGATGGCGGGATCAACTAAAGAAAACAAAAAACCAGTGGCTCACATTGACCTTGAATTAAAATAGTTGAAAGACAGCCCTTGTCCCAGTAGATATGGATCTGATGACACAGGCAATAACAGAAACAGAAAACTTTCAGATTGTGCTACGTACTTTTTCTTTACCTTTACCAAGAGTAAAAAGGTTATTTTAGGCAATCCTGCCTCACTGTCTACCACATCATTGTTTACTATCAGTCAAAATGATGGTCAAACGCGAGTCTTTTAACACAAATTACGAAAAAAACCATCTTACCCTTTGTAGCACAGAATGAAACGCAAAATTAAAACAACAATGATTTACGGGCACCCCTCTCGAGCGAAGACGGCACAACAAAAAGTGCTGGTCACCTCCATCATTACGTTCACTGCAGAGGTACTGCAAATGAGCCGCTATCGCTGCGCTGTCAGCCATTTTGTTTTATTTAGATTGGAGGCAAGAAGCAAGAAATACAGCTTCCTTTTACTAGTCAGTATCATCTATAGCTTACTCGTAATCGACCAATGCTTGTATTTACTGGATAGGTCCATTCTAAATGAGGTGGTTCTTTCGGCAAAAAAACCTGTTTGGTTTTCGTATGATTTTACCGAAATGAAACATTGTCTGGAATTTAAAAGAGAGACTGAACTCTGAGTTTGGTTCGTTTGTTTTTTATTTTGCAGAGTATTCAGGGACGAAACACCGTCCTCATCTAGTTGAAAAAATAGTGCATTGTTTGACGTGAAATTGAGTTTGTCGTAACCAATTTGTAAAATAAATATCATTTAGCTATGACCTTTGGCCTCAGTCTCGGCTTTTCCAACTTGTTAAACATGTGGGTAGTCTGATGTTATCCTTTATTTTCTTATAAGAAGTGAGATAAACAGTGTAACCACACTAATATAGACGCAGAATCGACTTATGCCGATCACGTAATCAGTTTGGCATGACGTCGAGTCGCGTTGCGTTGCGTTATTCGAAACGAGGCGGATGACATCTTTTTCAGTTTTATCGCATGAATATTGAGGTTTCTCTGACCTTTTTCTTTGAAACTAATTTCATAACTAGCGTAGTTACTTCCTTGCCAATTTTTCTTAGGCATACACTAACCTTTGCCAACGTTTGCCAACGTGCAATGGAGCGTAGTATTCTAGGCGTCAAACTATCAGACCGCATACGCAACACCACACTACGCTCCAAAACACAAATTGCTGACGTTGGTCAAAAGGCCGCTGCACTGAAATGGGCTTGGGCCGGCCACGTCTGCCGCATGCCCAATGAGCTGTGGGCCAAAATAACCACTTTGTGGAGCCCTGACACAGCCAGAAGGCGTCGCGGCAGACCTCGCAGAAGATGGCGGGACGAGCTTGATAAAACCGATGACCAGTGGTCCACTTTGGCCCTGGATCGTGTAAGTTGGAAGTCATGGGGAGAGGCCTTTGCTCAGCAGTGGGATGATGTAGGCTAGCAGTATCAGTATCAGTATACACTAACCTTATCGGTGATGTTCTTCAGAAAAGTCAAGTGCGTAATGTTCTCGACATCGGCAAACAACTGGAATATGTAATTCGGATGGCACGAGACATGTAATGTACAAAATAAATAAAGTCTATTCCGTCATTTAGTATTGAACCCGATGGTGACCACTATTCAGACCATAGAATTGGACTACGGCACCGGATATTTATTAAAGGAGCGAGGAGTGACAGCCATCAGCGGGACACCACAAAAACATTTAAAAAAATCTTCATACCTTATCGTGTTTCGTGTCCTTCCTTCACTAATTGAAATAGTAAGGTCGGCAACGCGAGCCTTTGGTGTTGGAGGCATCCCTAAGCTACTGTGACCGCTTTCCATCAAGCGAGTCACATGCTTATGCTTGTCTAACCTTTATTTTTAACCGATTTCCAAAAGGAGAAGGTTCTCAATTCAGATGTTTGTATTTTTTTTTGTTTGTTCGGGCATAACTCCGTCGTTTAACAACCGATGTGGAAAATTCTTTTTTTGCTGGATAGGGTATACTTCCGGAATGGTCCCATTAAAATTTTATCGAAATCGGACTAGCACTTTTTGAAAAATCAACAAAAATCAACAAAAACCTAAGAAGTTTTCAACTTTGTCTACACCGATTACTCCGAGGTTTCAGGTCCGATTTCGATGATTCTTTTTTGTTCGATACAGTATATCTGCTATTTGGTCCCATAAAAATTTCATTTAGTTTGGTGCAGTAGTTTTTATTTTTAGCTCATTGTGTACATACATGGGCGTTGTTATTACCGGTGCTACGGATTACAAAATTTTAGTGCACCTGTAAGAAAATTATGTACCTATTTGACAATAATTTGAGTTGAATAGTGAAACTAAAAAGGATATAATAAAAAAGCTTTTCAAAAAAAAATGTAAGTAACCGACTTCAAAACAACTTAAACTTTTTTTGTGGTTCTTTTGAAGTCGGTTACATTTTTTTTTGAAAAAGTTTTTTTATAATACAGGGTGACTTTTTTAGCACCGTCCAAAATTTTTCTAGGCGTTAGGTATCAATCACTAAGCCCATTTTTGAAAAAAAATCGATACTTCAAATTGTCATATTAAATCATTTTCTCATCCGCTCTGCGTGGTCACTAAGCTAAACGTTAATAATATACACTTGCCGACGCATGAAACGGGCAGAGCGCACCCCGCCGACCCCCCGCCCCGCCCCGCTACACCTGAGTGACACATCACAGCGCGGTGTCCAGGTTCATCAACTTTTTATAGATAACATTGAGACGTGATATCTCGATATTTTTGTATTGAGTGATACAAAAAGAAAAAACACGTATTCAATGATTTTCGCCAAAGATTAATATATTAAAATTTGGATGGTGACTAAAAAATCACCCTGTATAAAAATCAATCGCTGTTCGTTAGTCTCGCTAAAACTCGAGAACGGCTGGACCGATTTGGCTAATTTTTGTTTTGAATTATTTTTAGAAGTCCAGGGAAGGTTAAGAGGTGATTTTGGGCAGTACAAAGTTTGCCCGGTCAGCGAGTTGTAAGTATATACAACGTGTAACGTTGATAGCGCAAAACCTCTCGTGGGGTAACTCAGCCCATGTTATTGAACAATGTTTGTTATAAGACTTTTGGAAATTCGCCAAAAATAAAATTCATACTGATGGGCCTGATCAATTTCTCATTTCGTATGAAAAAGCAAATTTTTTTTGCGAATTTTCTTTTAACGTTACACGTTGTATAAAATACTATAAACTGTCTTCCCGACAAAGTTACACACACAAAAGAAAAATAAATGAGTAGTATTTGTGAAGGACGTGGCTCTCAGTTGACTGATGGCGTCTGTCTCGCTTCCACATTAGTCGGCTAGCCGCCGCCACCGCCGCCGCCGCCGCCTACGAGCAATCGGTACAGATTTACTCTTCAACCTTGCTTCTATAATACCTAGGTACATAACTGAGCTCGTACTATTTCTATCTACAACTTTTATACAAAGGTACCTGCGAGCAAATAGCCAATTGTCCGTTCAAAAGAGATATTTTGAATAACAAAATCGCCGTCACAAATGAATTTTGGTAAAGATCCACACTGGTAGAAATAAAGTGGCAAAAGTTTGGTTTCCTATTTGAATTGAAAGATAAAATAAAAATTACAACAACTAATTGACTTGGAAAAAGTAATAAATATTTACCTACTTCTGGAAGTCGATGGCAAAGAAGTCAATGGAAACAAACGAAGACACAGAGAAAAGTATTTTTGCTTTTATTTTGTGTATTTCATATCTCAAAAGCGATAACACGCTAAAAAAAACGGCACGTTAATTGCTGCTATAATTCAGATTAAAGGCAATCCTACTATCAATCAATCGAATCAGCTTAGTTTGATTGCCGCTGCACTCCGTGGAATAAGCATCGATTCAACTTTTACGAGTAAACGAAATATATTGCATTGAATAGTGCACATAATTAAATTAAAATAATATTGTGACATTTAAGACTAACGTAAGTGTAAATTCTCAAATTGACATGGTCCCTAATACCATGATTAGAACTAATCGGATTAATTACCATGTTTCCTATTCGGAAGGCAAAAACAAATAATAATCACGGTAAATATTCTCGTTTTATAATTAAACATTCATAATTATGTTTTTTTTTTATAGCATGGTAAATCATCAAATGAGTCCTCCCACCCAGGGCAGAGCGGTAAAATTTGACTAAAATCCACGGTGTCCTTCAATAGCCCTTTACGTTCCGGGGTCACGGTAATTCGTGAGTCCCGCGACCCCGGCAGGCTTTGGCCCTCAAAAGAGGGGGCCCCGTCATTATGCTGACACTCCTGAGGCGCGCGTGGAACAAAACTCACCGTCGTCGACCCAAACTTACGTAAACTTATGCTTTTCCGATGACAGTAGACACGTTTTTACAATCTGGTCACAGCACCTCGCTGGTTGCAAGTACAACGCACACTTTAAACTTGTATTTCAAAAACGTGGGAGTAATCTTGGAATTTAACATTTCAAATAGAACATGATAATGAAGAATACGTGTCTTTTGTTTTGTTAAGAGCCTTTTTACACCCTTTATAATATGCCTAGAACAGTGTACCTAATATATTAGGCTCGTATCTCCGTCCAGCTCAACAATAATTTCTGCAAAACTTTTTTTAATTACCTACTGGCCTGTTTTAATTCGTCCTGACTTGAAATTTCAAGCACCTTTTCAGAATAAGGTTCAAAGGTCCTATATCTGTCACGGGGTCAAAAGTAAGATCAGATAAGTAGACCCTCCTCTGATTAATTCCCTCCTTCAGGCAGATAAGAGTTCTCAACTTTATTTCAGAATTTCGGCGAAAATAGAACTTTTTAACATGACGGATACTCGATATTTTTCCTGACCTATTTTAGAGGGATTTATTTAATTTCGTCGGTTTTTGTAAATAGTTGCTTTTCTTGGGCCTTTTTAGATCGTATTTCTTGATCAGTCACGTTTATTTTTTAGTAATAATATTTTTCAGTTACGTGAAAGTTTTACGAGTAAGTGACAAATTAAAGAATCTGAAGGCCAATAAAAAGTACAGTACGGCTCAGTATGATTTCTTCAAGCCCTGCTTCTTCAAAAACATGCCTCTTTATTTTGCCGCCAGCATATTTAATATATAAATTGATTATTACATACAAATTATTGTAAGGATAATTAAAAAAAAACAAACGAAGTATTAAATAACATTTAATATGAATTTTTATAGTAATATTTTTATATTATAATATAAATACTTATACATATTTTACATATAGTTAAAATATTTTTTATTAAATAATATTCAATATTTCGTTTCTTTTTTCGTCTTAAAAAAATACTACCTACGTATAATTATGTTTATGTCAGTTCAAAACATCGTTTTATGTAAAATCTTCTGAGTGTGCCTCCTGCCTCCACTAATTTATATGCGTAATGCTTATCTTACGAGAAGGAACTATCTCACGAACATGATATTGACTTATTTTTCACTAAGACGAGCGTAGCAAGAAAACTTTTAGTCAAATCGTTTTTACGAATGAAGCACCGGCTGGTGCTGCTCAAACACACAATGTAGCAACGTAAAATTTAAAATAAAATAAGAAACCATAACTTCAACCTTTCAACCTCATTAGTTAATCGTCAATTATTGTTACATATCTGTGGAGGCTTGTAAATAGCAACTTGATAATATATTGTTGTTACCTATTTTGATGTAATTAGTCTGTAAGCCTTCTTAAAAGTAATAAAATAAAAATAAAATAAAATCTGTGTAATGAAGTCCTGAATTTCAGTAGTAGTTACAACAATAATGTAGTCTTCGAGCGAAATAATATCGAAAATGTCGACATAACGTTCAAATACTATTTCTTTATTTGTTTAAACCCAAACCTTTTTGCAATAAACTAACATTTTAGCAAATGAAAAAAGCTTTGCAGTTTTTAGAAGTAAAGAAAAGTTTGGCGGAAAGCCAGAGAAATGTAAAACGCTGCTAACTTAAGCTGTAAGTTATGATGGAAAATTAAAGAGGACACAATGCATTAGTGAGTGTGCCTATTTGTTGATATTTAATATTTTTACGCTGGTTTTACTTACTCTGGGAATTTATAATAATCTATCCCGCTCCAGATCTTGATTCCGATCTCCGTCTGAAAATCGAACCCAGGACTTCGAGCTAAGCAGTCGCAAGTGCGACCACAGACCACCACCACACCTACGAGACAACTTGTTTTATTTAAACAATATATTTTGTTTTTGCAATCAGTACCCTTAGCACGAATTTTCGCTCTTTTACTTTACAGTATTTACAGCGTTTCTTGTATGAAAAAATGGAACAGCGCCTCTGGTGCGCGAAGCCGAAATTGTCAAAGTTCCAGTTTACTTTACGTCTCAAATACTGAAAATTCGTGCTAAGGGTACAGTAATATAATCATATTATTATAAACGTACCCGGAAATACTCGGAATCTGTAACTGTGGTCAACCGAGCCTAGCGATTGATAGCAAATACCCGGGTATGGACCCGGGTAATAGCTACTGATGGAAACGCTTTCATTTCGACCGGCTTTTAGTTAAATGCCAATATTTCTTCGCCCAGATTCTGCTGAATGCTGTGAAAATGTTTGATTCAGACTAACTTTGAAATGAATGAATGGAAGTTTAAATACTCGCCGCTATTCATAGTTTGTTTTGCAAAGGATTTTTGTTTCACTAGCTTGATGTTCTAGTCACTGTGAGTAATGAAATCTGGGTAGGTTTATGAAGTACACCATCATGCCTATAACGGCTGAAAAGTTTGTTAGATGTGTATCTATGAGGCACTCACCCAAACCCAATAATAGGTAGGTACTTACTTTTTTTTAAAGTTTGAATCGAACTTTTTTCAAAAGTAACTCTTAGGTGCCTGTAACTTTCAAACTATTATAAATTTTGAAAAAAACTTTTATGTAACCCCAGAATGTAACAAACACTTTTCTGAAAACTGCATCAAAATCGGTGCAGCCAAACGCGAGATAATTGCGGACAAACATGCAAACGTCCCTGAAAATCTACGATCCAAGTAAGCAAAACGGATCCACGTGGGCAACGTCACGGGATATCTATTAGTGTTATATACTAAAACCTTCTCCAGAATGTAATGAACACTTCCCTGAAAACTGGATCAAAATCCGTTCAGCCAAACGCGAGATAATCGCGGACAAACATACATACATACAGGTCGAACTGAGAACCTACTTTTTTTTTTGAAGTCGGTTAAAAATAGAAAACCTATAAACCTAGTTTTTTTACTGTATAGGAAGCATTCTAAAAAATCATTGAGATAGGATAACATTTAGGGGTAGGAAAACGTTTTCTCTTTTAGTATGGACGAGCGTTTGGTAGACGATCCTCTTAAAAACCAGGCTTGTTCCGGCGAGTGAAAGTGACAGAGCTATACAAGTCGCCTAGCGTAGCGCCATCTCGTTCCATTCCGTCATGATAGGCCACCTGGAGGCGCGCGTTAAAAACCCACGCACCGTTTACTCGACACGGTCCTCGGATGGCGAGCTACCTAGTACTCGGCTACTCGCCATCTGAAGCCTGCACCTGCAGTGACTGGTGATCGGTTAGTGATCCAAGGAGGCTAGCCTTCCTGTTACTCGTATGCACTCCTGCATTTCTTGAATTGCTGTTTCGCAGTAGGAGGAGACCGCTCCGTACCATGCATGACCTGGAACAATGTGGGACGCCAGAGGTCGCCGTTTTACTCTCTGTACTCAGGTCCTAATGTTAATTTCTGATATAACTGATGAAGGTCAAGTTTTTTAATCAATGTTTTATTGTTTAAATTTTTACTTTCACTTAAAATAAAAATTGATTAAAATGAATACGGGTTTTACTACAATTCGGCCTACTCCATCCAAAAATAGAACCGCATTGTTGTACCTGCAAAGCTACTGGAAAAATAGATGATAGGCGCCATGTTTTTATTTCACGCTCGATTCGACCAGCAAATGTCCGTGAGCAGTCTACCAGCACATTGCTGCATGCAGCTTGAATGGAGTTTACTGCCTGCAGCTTGAATTGCCAATAGCTCGGCCGAAGATTGACGAGATAACAGCGTAGGCTTGAAAAATACAACAGAGATTGATCGCTGAACTGTAACTAATGGCTTTTAGGTTTTTTATTCAGTATGTATTATTATTGTGTGTTTGGATGCTATAAGTTCAATTTATTATTTATTATTAAAGGGTTTATTTGGTTTAATTATGTAAATGGATAAAAGATCTTCGAGTATTGGTCATCATGGCTCTACTTCACTTGAAAACTGATACTTGGCCGAACAGTTTCAAAATAGCAATTTCCTTTTTATTATTTTGTTGTTTGAATAAACTTCTGTACCCTTAGCACGAATTTTCACTCTTTTACTTTACAGCGTCTTTTCAGTATTTACAGCGTTTTTGTATGAAAAAATGGAACAGCGCCTCTGGTGTGCGAAGAATGAACTTATTTTTTCCTTGAAAATTATCAATTTCAAATTGTCAAAGTTCCAGTTTACTTTACGTCTCAAATACTGAAAATTCGTGCTAAGGGTACTGTATTTAAAACTTTACCGTCACTGCAGCGCCAAAGGTGGTACAGAAGCTAGCACATCAACCTACCTCAATCTGTAAAATATCTTTACCTAATCGATTTTCAACCTTATCACAATAGTGGAAGGTTAACATTGGTGCTTTGACAGATTCGGGTAGGTTAACCTGCTGGCGTCTGTACCTATCCAGTCAAAATGAGGGTAAAGTTTTGTAATCGAAAACCAATACTTTGATAACTACCTACCTATACCCTTTTCGAATACTAGGATCTAATTGTGCATGAAAGTGGGTAGGTACCTAGTACACCTTCAGCACAGTATAAATATAGATAATATTACCGTGCCTTCAGTTTCCCTTTATTTGTAAAATCATCAATGTATCCTCCCGCACTTTGTGGAGCAGAAGGAATTGTAAGACTCTTACCGTCTTACCACAAGAAAGATAAACATCTTCGTCGTGTCGTTGAGCTCCTTGTGTTCTGAGTCGAGCTACACAATAACCGACAAATGCTTGCACTGACTGGACAGGTCCACTCAAAACTGTGTGGCTCTTTCTTCAAAAGACCATCTCAGACACCCGCATGGTCCTCGTATGACCTGAACAAAACAATGTCTGGACTTTAAAAGAGACAGTGACCTCTGAGTTTGTTTCGGCTGTTTCTTCTCAGAGTAGTCAGGTACGAAACACCGGGCTCATCTAGCTTTAATAATATTGGTTGTGACGTGTAAAAGTGTTTCTTATAACCAAATTACAAAATACATATCATTTATCATTTATCTGCAGTGGTGGCCCAGTGGTATCGGTCCCGACTTACGAGTTGTAGGTCGTGGGTTCGAACCCCGTCAGGCGTATTACTTTGTGTAATTTATTTCATCACCACTGCTCTCAAAACGGTGAAGGAAAACATCATGAGGAAACCGGCATGTCCTAGAACCAAAAAAATTCGAAGACATGTGACATCTACCAACACGCAGTGGGCCCGCGTGGTGGATCATGGCCCAATCCCTCTCACAGAGAGGAGGCCTGTGTCCCAGTAGTGGGAACATTATAGGCTGATGATGATGATGATGATTTATCTGTTGAACACATGTCTAAAAAAACTATCAACGTCAAAACAACATTTCACGTTGACATAAGGGTCGTTTTGCAGTAACACTTTTTTTAGACAAGCGTTCTTACTAAATATCCATCTTGTTCCTATTTCCCTTTGCGACCTGCAACATAGATAAATCAACATTCTATTGTATTCTATTTCTCAGTTTTTTTTGCACCAGTCTTTTTTTTACTGGATTGTTTCTCGACCGCGATCTGTCTTGTCCTGTCCATACCTACTCTGTTCTATCATTATACTTGCATATGGTTGCTTGCACTCTGGTAACGCAACGATAAACTTGTGCACCAAACACACATCAGTTACACGCGACTTTTGACGTTAATTTGATGGACAAAATTAGTTCCTCCTTTGTATACTGTACCCTTAGCACTAGTTTTCAGTATTTGAGACGTAAAGTAAACTGGAACTTTGTGAATTTCAAACTGTCAATTTTCAAGGAAAAAATTAGTTCCTTCTTCGCACACCAGAGGCGCTGTTCCATTTTTTCATTCGACAAACGCTGTAAATAATGGAAAGACGCTGTAAAGTAAAAGAGTGAAAACTCGTGCTAAGGGTACTGGACTTCATTTACGATACAATATTTACGTCATACATACTTCAAGTACAAAGTACTGTCAAATACATTGAATTCGTGCTAGGGTCTCTGAAATTCGAACCCGCAACTGTGCTGTAACCCATTCGCCACGAGTCACGCCGTCACGCGGCATAGAACATTTATCGCGCTATGAACAGAGAGCTGCACAAGAGCACAGATGTCTCAGTTCAGGCCTATTATAACCTAAGCTGTATTCACCACCGTCTGCGGTAGAGAAAACCTGTTGGATTATCAGGTAATTATTTTAGTTCTCAGCATTCAGCTATCATTTTGGGCGCCCGTTTGGTATGCACTTCTACCCATAGCAACCGTGAATATTGCAAGGCACTGTAGCTGCGGAACTTGATACTAAAGCCGCATTTTCACTAGGAGACATATCGCCCAACATTCTCGTGGTTTGTCTCTGCAACTTTGTGGGACGATGTCGCTCGACATTTCCCTTGTTCATATTAGCCAGTTTCTTCAAAAGTCAACTAACGACAGGTTGCGCGACCTGAACACGTGAATATTGTATCGAGCGACAGAGTCGCGGAACAAATGACCCCTAGTGAAAATGCGGCTTTAATACCTGAGCGAAACTTACGTGTACAGTGACGAGCAATAACATGTAAACACTTAACAAAATTCAAACGCAATTTACTCGTAAAATACTGGTTTCCACCTTAAAATAAGACCTCTATTTCGTAATAATATGGCTGCCAAAATAAAATCTAATGAAAAGGCAAAAGTTTAACCAATATGGTAGCAAAACATCGCTTTTGAATACTGCCTAGTGTATACATACTATTGCTCGTGATTGTATCTACTAGTACCCATAGCGGTAGCGAATACCGTTTATGTTTGAATAGGCCTTTAGAATCACGCACCTGACGTATTCACCGGTGCGTGGCCCAATCGAGCGTAACTTGCTGTGCACTGACAAACTAAACTACAGATCGATGTTAGCTATGGCCAATGTTTTCAGTGAGCGAAAAAATAAATGAAAGTAAATATGTGGTTTATTTTTTGAAATAAAAGTTATATCCTAGCAAATATTGTAATACGAATGTAAGTTTATTTTTTGCTTATTTAGGTATTTGTTATTTTGTTGCGTTTTCCTGTCTTTTCTAAATGATTATGATGAATTTTGGTAGTAAGAACGATGAGTTATAGGTTTTTTTGTATACACCTGGAGGTGGGAATAAATAAGAGAAAGGCGAGCAAAGCCGTGTGGAAAATATTATAGTTTTATTTTCAGTTTATCCTTTTTTTATTTTACTTTGTAAAGAATGACCAGTCATAGTAAAAGACAGTTCCCGTGGGATGTCTGTAACGTTATCTAAAAGTAGTTCTACAGAACTTTGCAGCACTTTATCTTAAATCAGTTATCCTTAGCACAACATAATATGTACTTGAGAACGAGCAAAATAAAACTTATTTTCTTGCTAAGTAAGTTCAAAATATTTGCATTAATATAAGGACAAAAATGCGGTTGAAACTCACAGAATATTATGGAATAATAATTATTATGATAAAATGCATATTTACAAGTTTATCATCGAATTAACTTTAATGATACCCTTAAAGCGTTACAAACACTGAAAAAGCTGATGACATTGATAAAGCTTCAAATATGTTACCTGAAAAAAACTCCTCATTGAAAAAGGTTCACCCGTTTAAAAGCTACGCTGCCATAGACAGACACAAATATTTTATCCGTTAAACTTCTACAACACTCCTTTTTTCCGTTCGTGGGTAAAATACAATTATTCGATGTGTAAACACAAATGTTTTAACAAAAGCACCTGATTGAGGTAATCCGATTGTCTCAGTAAATTATTCACGAATCTTTAACCACATTTAAATTATTAATAATTCTGTTGGTTTGTTTGTGTTTTGTTTGATTTTATAGTTTAATGATACTACAATATATAAAAAAAACATTTTCATGTAAGATTTCGCCATCTCTAGTACCTCAGTTAATTAAACTGCTTCTAGGAACCCCACAGGCCTTTGACAGGTTTAAGACTTACATAAATTATGAAATCTAGATTTTCTAATGATGTTTTCCTTCACCGACGACAGTGATGTCTAGAAGTTTAACCTAGAAAGTACATAATAATATTTATTGAATAAGACACATTAGTACCTACCAGGATCTTCACAACCTCGCATTGGTCTGCAGCTAAGCGTTATTTTAGATGGATTATTTATTGTACCTACACCAAAATTGCAGCAAAAGACGGTTTTACGATATTGTTGTACAACCGTCGAGTTCGCTCTGAGGACTCAATTCATGATTTTACCACGTAAAAAAGCCTTATTCCTTAACAATTTTAAATTCCAAGGACTCATTAATGGCGCCATCACTTCGTAATGATACCTGATACTTTGCCGGTGCATTACCGAAAAACATAAGATTAGGTATCTTTAACCATTCAGTATAATATCCCTATTAATGGGACTGGAACTCGGTTCCTTGTACACTGAAATAGTACGAATGAATTATTTTGGTGGGTGCTAATTAGCTCCGAAATAACAAATGCATACCGCATTTAATCTGCGCAAAATTTCACCGACGCGACGCGACGTGTACCTACCTTTAGTAAGTGGTAAAGCTGTTTTGCTTGCGGCGGTAATAACTGGGGTTTTAGAGCATGTACACATCCACGGACGAATTCAACGATACTTCGTTAAATTGCATTATATTAAATTACAATATTCTATTTTATTTTATTTTTTACTTATTACGTACTTCAATTTTTGTGGCCAACAGCGGTATCGGGAACAGGGTCCAAGCTACCGGCGCGGCGGCGGTCAGGGCTCCAGAGAAAGGAACCTCCTAACAATGCGCGCCGTGTCAAAGAGAAGTGCTTTCTGAATCAACATTAAATTAATTATTAATCAGCTCTATGAAGTTGTTTGACAAAGAAGATTAGAATAAGTTTCGGATATAAATATTACTATGTGAGATAGATTGTAAATCTGGACTGATCGGAAAATACTGGACTATGCAATTAAACTCTGCTGATGTGCAGGCGCAACTTATCCAACATTACGGCCTGAATCTATCTTGGAATAGCGAAAAGTATTATATTGATGAAAAGTATCTAGATCTACACATTGGATATTTACATAAACTAATCAGTTGCTGATAACACGTTCATGGATAGTACTATCTCACAGGTTGCAGCTACTGAGACACTACTTTTTTTTCTTCATACATTGCCCACGGGCGTAGTGTCACAACGCATGGTTAAAAACTAACACTTTCTAAACAACAATTACGCTCATAAAAAGGCGCAGTACTTTTTTTTATTTTAGTTGGTAAAATCATCAAATGAGTCCTCCCGCCCTGGGTGGGGCGGAAGGGACTGTCAGACTCTTACTGACTAAAATCCACCCGTGTTCCTCCCTATGCCCTTTACGTTCCGGGGCCTCGGTATCCTGGGTTAAGAAAAACCCGCGATCACAGCAGGTATTTGGCTCGAAACACGACGCGCCACCGACCCGGGCTTGGTCCTTGGTCGGACGGCGAGCTACCCATTACTCACCGTCCGCAAGCCCGCTCCGCCGCGCCGCTGTGCCCTCTGCTAATCAGAGGGACACGCGTTGGAGCGTCCACATGACAGGCTATTCGCATACGGGCAAAGAGACCCCTTAGGCACACAGTGCCTAAGGAAGAGTTGTTGCCCGCATCCCAGGGTGCACCGGCCCGAAAAACTGGTCTTCCCCCCGGACGTATCCGAGAGGGAACTCCAGTCCACGGGCGCACGTGGAGGTTTCCAGACATAGCACCCCAGCGGCGCAGTACTAGGTAAAGCAGTAGGTAATGTAAGTTAAACAACTTATATTTTATTTAAAACGGGCTCTTTCATCTAGTTTCTAGAAGAATTTTGAAAGAAATCACCCTGTATTTAAGAAAAACGACAAAGCTACTTCAAAATAATTTAAAGCACCGTTTTTTAATGCATCTATTAAAAAGGCAGACAAATGCATTATATTTAGGACAGCAGCGGTAGACAAGGGTTAAAAGAGCGACATCACCTTACTTATTCATGCGAAACAAAGTGCTGAGTTGAGGTGTACATACACCAGCGAAAAAAGCGACATTTTGCGTCTGAGCCGCGAAAGACTCAGGCGCAAACTGTCGCTTTTCTTTTAAGCGACCTTTCTTTTAAACCTGGCTAACTATTTTCTAAGTTACTAACGCGACATTTTTCGAAAGAGATATTATGCGAAAGAGGCATTGTGAGAAAGCGATCTTTTGAGAAGGAGTTATTCCGCGAAAGAGACATTTTACTACCAGGCGACATTTTGCGAAAGCGACATTTTGCGCCTGAGCCCAGCGAAAAACTGCTCTTTACAAACGTATAATAATTGTTGGAACGTCCGCAGTTGAATCGAGGCATTGCTAAGGATTTTATACTTTGGAAACATATAAGTACATATTACATTTATTTTTGAAGTTGAGTGTCTTTTAAAGAATAATACGATTTATGTCTTTCAAAATGAAACGACCCACACGATTTGTTATGACTGTGTTCATTTAAAATAAATTAAAGTGAAGTAAAATATTTAAAATGAAACAGCGTTAACAACCCAAAATCATCATTTGAGAATACTTGACATGGGTTGATATTTTTTGCAAAATTCATGTTCATCATGTTTTTACTTAAATATTACTTTTCAAGCACTTTGTCCACGTCTTTATTCTTGCGGATTTTGTACTTTTTCCTAAGAGATGACATTTAAAATAATTATTTTCCTCTTTTTGGTGGCACACTGAATAAGTTAATTATCAGACTTTGTGTTTTCTTGATAATTAAACTGAATTGGTATTAAAGTTTAAACATTAATTTAACAAGTCATCACATTTCAAACCCATGTAAACAGAAAAACTGAACATTAAACCATCATGAATACACAAGGTCTTATGAGTGATAACACGGCCGTCGGAAAATAATAAAAAATTCAGCCGCATCTGTTTTCTCCATAAAATACCCGTGAAAATTATCGTTTTCTCCCCGCAGAAGGTTGCCAAAGGAATTTAATATTAATGTCGAGTGCGTAAGGCCTCTGTGACTGATCTTTCAACCTGGTGGTGAGCTGCGGTCTTAAAGTTCAATTTGTAACCATTATTTTGATGACAGGGCTTGGAGACAAACCGCGTGTGCTTGTTTTCATTTTAGGGTTCCGCACCTGAAGGCTAAAACTGGACCCTGTTACTCCAGACTTCAGACTCCGGTGTCCGCCTATCGGCCCGTCTATCACCAGTCAGACAGTTGAAATTTTCACAGATGATGTATGTATTTCTGTTGACGCTATAACAATAAATAAAACAGAATAAAAATAATATCTAAGGAAACTCTCATACAACAGACATGTTTTTTTACATATTATTTTAGTTTTCTTTCATGTTATAAAATGAAATCATTTTTAGTTCTTGTGTTGGTAACAGCTGTATGGGTCGATCTTAAAGGACACGGTGGAGCATACGGTCTAGGAGCCTATAGGCGGCGACCTCAGCAACCTGACGGGGCCTCCTTTAAGGGCCAAAGCCTGCCGGGGTACTGTCTCATCAGATTACCGTGACCCTGGAACGTAAAGGGCTATTGAAGGATCACCGTGGATTTTAGTCAGTACAAGTCTGAGTTCCTCCCGCTCCGCCCTAAGTAGGAGGATTCATTTGATGATTTTACCACAATAAAAATAAATATCGAGACGATCTTTGGTACCTTGCTTGCCAAGGTAAGCTAGTGGATCTGTGACCATCTGTCCTGTAAATTAGACTCAGAAAGCTAGTTAAGCCCTGATTTTTACATCTTAGCATGTTGGTAGGTAGAAAACGACTCGACATATTCTCACTAAGTTATTATTTGGCCTGTGCAAGCTTGGATTAAAGGGAACTGCAACAATAATATTTGCATAATTATCTAGGTATGAGAATTGCCAGCAGGAACAACAAGTCGTATATAAACACAGGATAGCGTCGCTCACATCCTTCGTCTGCCTCCTGGGGGTGTTTATACTGAATCTTAGCCTTACATTCAACTTTGAAGGCCCCTCTCTGTCACGTGTGTCTTTGTGAAAACCCCTTTTTATTGCCTCCCCGCTTGTAATCACCTGTGGGCTCTATAAACATACATATGTACATAAACTCACACCTTGTTCCCATGAGAGTGGGTAAAAACTACTGAACTCGTTCTTTAGAATTGACATTCTATGAAATTGTACGTATGTTGGACATAAATAACTGGCTATAAACGCACAACAGTTGGGAGTACTATACGTACCTTTTTGACGTTTTCTGCGCAATGAATGAGTGCAGCAAAGATTGGAGGAACGCAATCAGTTCGAATCAGCTGTCAGATGCAGGTTGGAGTACCATCGATAAAAGAGTTTAGTATGCAGGCCAATGCAGGCACGGTAGCGAATTTTTAAAACGGTTTTCCAATGTTGTATTGTAAGTGCCAATTGGTCTGTTTACTAAACTCTTTACTTACAGCATATAGCTTACATAAACGAGTAGTATACTAAAAAACTGTTTAAAACCTGCTGTCATACCTAACAGTTTTGTTGACTGTACACTGCCCAGTGCCGATGTTCCGGACAACGGCATTGATGGCCCATTCTGATCGATTTGCTCTGAATGAGATTGGATTTTTAATGTTTTGACAGCTATTGTTGTAGATTTTTAGAATTATGAGCCTGTTTTTTGATTAATGTTAATTGAAAGAATTTTAATATTATATATTATACACAGTAACGTCTGCATTGCGACATCATCGAATATAATGTATATTTTAATACAAAACTGTGAGCATGACAGAGAGAGCTCGGTTCATAAGAGATTCTGAAGTATTGGATCTCATGGTCACAAGAGGAGCTTGTGGCTAAATAATTTACAGCCGCACAGGCCGATCTTCCGGGTTAAGCCGCGCTTGCCGAGGTTGGTCTGTGGATGGGTGACCATCTGTCATAGTGAATTTCCTCAGTGTCTAGAAAAGCACGTAAAGCCGTTGGTCCCGGCTCATTTGTAAATCTTTGACAGTCGTTATACAGTCGTTACCGTTAGTCAGAAGCTTTAAAAGTCTGAGAACCAGTCTCACCATGGAGTATCGTACTACCCATGCAGTTACTGGGTTGTGGGGAGGTCCAATAGGCAGTCGCTTCATGTAAAATGCTGATTTCAAGCTGCATCTGTATCGAATGGAAGCGACCCCAATATAGTTGGGAAAAGGCTAGGCAGATGATGAGATGGTCACAGATTTAAAATATCCTGCTGGACCTCCCTCTAAAGACAGAACTTAAGCATGAAAGTAATGCAAGAGAACTTTAGTGCACTAAGAAAGGGGGTTAGTAGATACTACATTATCAGATAAAAGTTGTGATGTTGGGACGCGAGAGAACGGTGTTGGCCAAAGAATGACGGCCACGACTTATGGTAAGCGTCCACAGGTCCACATCCCACGTATCGGACGTACCGTACGTAACGGATTTTAGTTTGCCTCGTATTAAAACTTATACAACAGCGTCCACTGATACGCATCGTACGGACGACTCATCGGCATTGCCTACATGCGATGCGTACCGATGACGTCAACGGAATGCCGATCACCCCGCACGCTTACTGAACCATTTGTTCTTTTTTTTCTTACATTCCTCTTCTGCTAATAAACAAGCAATAACAACTTCTGCATCGCTTTCCTCCTTTCTCACAAACACTTTCCGAACGTACGATTACTAAAAAAATCCAAATGAAGGTGGCATCTGCAATCCGATTGCTGATACTCGCGTCGGCAATCCGATCGCTGCCGATACAGTGGACGCAGTCTAATTAATCCGTTTGATGCGATGCGTCCGATACGTACGATGCGGACCTGTGGACGCTTACCTTTACAAGCCGTTGGTTGCAGTTTTGTCTGAGACTGTCTGGGTCGCGGGACTGTCTCAACAGGTAACCCCGACCCTGGAATATATTATAAGGCTATTGAATGACACCTTGGATTTTAATCAGCATGGGTCTGACAGTCCCCCTCGTCCCGCTCTGGGTGAGAGAGATTCATTTGATGATATGTAAAATCACGATAGTTAGACAGGACCTACTTTTTTTTAGAAGTCGTTTAACAATAAAACTAAGCACTATTTTGTCAGACTATGTCGTATGGTTTGCCATGACATATCTGGAAAAATAGCGTTTATCGATGTTACTCCTCTTTCATCTTCCGAAACTTGCTAATTTAGAAGCCTGAATAAATTACGGAAACTTCTATCGGTATTTCAGGCATTTCACAGACGACCTTATTTAGTCTCAACTGCTTAAACTCTATGCATTCTAATCTTAGTTTATTGAAGCACGACCCGCCGATGCTCATTAAAATTCGCTGTGATTGTGAACTCAATTTGGATCTGTCATCTGTCCTATTTTTATAAATAACGTCCTCTATGTGAGAAGGAGTGGGTCATGTCCAAAATATTTCCTACCTACAACTTACAGTATTTTTTTTAATTCTTCATTATACTTACCACCTGCTGGAACCAGACATGTCTTCTTTCGTACTCTTCGAAGGTTATGATTTTTCTGTATAAATTAACACTAACTATTCTCTATGGTATAACATGGGTGCTTTTACAAAAATTTAAACTCAAACACGACACGGAACAACTACAAGTACAACATACAAATATTTATTCTGTGTGGGAATCCAGACTGAGACTCGTAGTGCAGCAGTCAATCGCTCGTCCACTTCGCCTACTGTGCCGATTGATCAAGATTATAAAGCTAGGCAGCAGGTACAAGTACATATTATAAATTATCACAATACATAGTGTGTGTTTTCACGTTTTTTTGCGATTACGATATTACTATATATAAATATCTGATGAATACTATCAGAGCGAAATTAAATTGGATAATTAGTAACTGACATAATACCCTCAATACAAACTTCCTCTTTATAATATGACATGAACACAGGGGTTTTCTTTTAAATTGGCCGAAAGGGGATGCCTGAATCCGTAAGAGATACAACAAAACTTTGTTGGGAGACTTTAGTTCTTTGATGTTAAAAAAATTGTCATAATTATTAATTTATTGGTCAAGAGTGAGAGATGTCCGCAAAAATGAGTGAAATAAGCAAACATTTTTTAATTGTTATTCGACTCAGTTTCATGTAAGGATCATTTCATTGTATCGGAAGAAAAAAATAAGGGGCGGCCGATGTTGTTCAAATCTAGCAATTTTTTTTCATACAATTGTTAAGAACACTATGAGCAATGAAAATATTCAATCATTTTGTAAAATGTCTACATCTTTTTGATACACGCTAGACACGACGACGTCCACTTGTTCCAACTGACTTACCTTTAGATTCGTCCATCCATCAATACACGGTAACTGAAGCGTGTGAACAGCTACCTTGGGGTACAGGACACGGTGCAACGACTCGTACGAACATTGTACGCGGACGTGACCTACCTACATCAAAGTATTGCACATGCAAAATGCACAGGTGCCTAGATCGTTGGACCATCTGCTCATAGCTACGTGATCGCACTGGAACAGAAAAACAGAGGAGCTGACCCTTTTCTTTTAGCGTGGTAAAATCATCAAATCTCGAACTCAGGGCTAAAATCCACGGTGTCCTTCAACAGCCCTTTACGATCCGGGGTCACGATGTTCATTAGTCCCGCGACCCCGGAGTAATATTTTAAAGTTCAAGTTATATTTTTACCGACTTCAAAAAAAAGGAGGTTATCAATTAGACCCGTATGTATGTAATATTATCAGAACTGCCCAGTTTTCGTATAATTATGTTAGTTTATATCAGCGTCTGAACAAATTTCATAAGTGTATGTATGTATGTTTTTATGTTTGTGCACGCATATCTCCGGAACTTCAAGTCCGATTTAAGTAATTCTTTTTTTGTTGTACTAGGTATTGTTCAAGTTAGGGTACACTGCAAGTTTCATCAAAATCGGTTCAGTAGTTTTAGAGATATGGATTTTTTATGTTGTGACGGATTACAAGATTAGTGCACATAATGTAAGAGAATTTTGTATTTTACAAGAATTTGGGTTGAATATTTAATAAATAAATAAACTAAAAAGGGTAAAATAAAAACCTTTTTAAATAAAAATTGTTTTAAAAAGTACCGACTTCAAAAACAAATACAAAAAAGTTTAAAATAACCTTTCGTTTGGAAGTCGGTGGCTTTGATTTTTATTTCATTGACTATTACCACCGACTTCCGAAAGAAAGGTTATTTTAAACTTCTTTGTATTTGTTTTTGAAGTCGGTACTTTTTTAAAGTTCTTTAATGTATTCGTATTATAAATTCTGTTTCCTGATAGCTATAACCTTGAAGTCATTAAGTCAAGAGTGAATGGTTACTTCTAGGCAAGCGTGCTTCACCATGGGGTGCTATGACAGGAAACCTCCACGTGCGCCCGTGGACTGGAGTTCCCTCTCGGATACGTCCGGGGGGAAGACCAGTTTTCGGGCCGGTGCACCCTGGGATGCGGGCAAAAACTCTTCCTTAGGCACTGTGTGCCTAAGGGGTCTCTTTGCCCGTATGCGAATAGCCTGTCGTGTGGACGCTCCAACGCGTGTCCCTCTGATTAGCAGAGGGCACAGCGGTGGAGCGGGCTTGCGGACGGTGAGTTATGGGTAGCTCGCCGTCCGACCAAGGACCAAGCCCGGGTCGGTGGCGCGTCGTGTTTCGCGCCAAATGCCTGCTGGGGTCGCGGGTTTTTTCTTAACCCAGGTTACCGTGGCCCCGGAACGTAAAGGGTATAGGAAGGAACACGGGTGGATTTTAGTCAGTAAGAGTCTGACAGTCCCTTCCGCCCCACCCAGGGCGGGAGAACTCATTTGATGATTTTACCACCTAAAAAAAAAAAAAAAAAAAAAAAGCGTGCTTCACCATCGACCACCTCGTCGCTGACCATCAGGTGAGATGATGGGTACCTACAAACGCGCCTATCGCTAAAAAAGGAGTACGTTTTCCACGCTTTTCATAATATACTAGTAAAATATCATCGTCTAGCTATGTGTTAATAATTCTTAAAGTCTCCAATGTACAATCGACAAAGTTGAATCATGATATTTTGACAAAGATCAAAGTGGTTGCCATGGATTTATGTATATTTACGCGAATGTGGACCTAATTGTATTTGAATGTCTGTCAGAAAATAAGCTTATGGTGGGTCATAATTCAACTTTGTCGATTGTACATTCCCTTGATATTTCTGACCTCCAAGCGAACTAAGTAACGGGGAAAACTGTTATTTTGTATAAGAGCTCAACGTTACAGAATAACGTGCCCCACGTAAAATAAAACGAATTTCTCATCCTTTTTGGCGGTAACGTTGGCAAAAGCTTGTAAGTTACAGGCACTTATTTAAAGTAGGTAAGTTACCTCGCATTTTAGTATAAAAGTTTTGAAATCCTTAGTTTATTACCTCGACCTACCTGCATTATATTGGAGGAGTTGTTAACTCCAGAGCAATTCAGCTGGTGATCTCATAAAACTCTCACATTTATAACGTATTTACGAGTACTTATATACATGAACTTTGATGTATCTATTCCAATCTATTGATGTTCTTAGTAGCCCTCGGGTTCACCCGCTTGGTAGTCAAAATTATTGCTCAGAAATATTGTATCTTTATGAAAAGTAACGTGTGCCTGCGTACTAATGCTAATTTACTTCGTGCTAATTTACTCAAACCCGTTCGTTTAGACGTTTTTACGTGAAAGAATCACAAACATCCATCCATCCTCACAATCTTTAACAGAATAAAAGTATGTAAGAACTAAAAGAGCTATGAGAGCAGTGGCCCAGTGGTATCGGCCCCGACTTACGAGTTGTAGGTTGTGGGTTCGAACCCAGCCTGGCGCATTACTTTGTGTAATTTATTTCATCACCGCTGCTCTCAAAACGGTGAAGGAAAACAACGTGAGGAAACCGGCATGTCCTAGAACTATCAAATTCGAAGACATGTGACATCTACCAACCCGCACTGGGCCCGCGTGGTGGATTATGGCTCACTCCCTCTCACAGAGAGGAGGCCTGTGTCCCAGCAGTGGGAACATTATAGGCTGATGACGTAAGAACAAAAATTTTTTCATACGAAAATAATGATAACATGAAATTAGGGTCATATATTTCAAATGATATTAGGACTGACAGATGTAACATTTCAAATTACGTACGAAATATATAATTTGTAGACGGATTAGCTGTACATAAGTGTAAAGCTGCGCAATTTGTCGCATTATGTATGCCACATTTCCTTTACCTCCTTAAATTAATATAACAGACAGACATACAACCATTTTGAAGCTGTTCATTCATCTGACATTCAGATACATTACGTTGGCTCAAAATGGTTGAGAAAAACGTAACAATTCTGTGAAGCCGCTTTTCATATGACGATACGAGGGTGCTGTGTCTTTTACTTTTATTTGATCATCTGTCTATCCTTTGGCCAACAATGTGGTGCTGTCAGCTTCCAGTGAAAACAATAGTTTAAATGCAGTGACTTACCAATGCGCGCCTTAATTTTGACATAATTACACGTCTTGGGGTGGGGCCCGGTATCGGCAACCTAAGTATGGGTCGTTCCCCATCTATTTCCGTCCACTGCTGAACGTACGCCTCCCCCAAAGATCGCCAACCGATCGCATCCATCCGCTGCCAGCCACATTCTTCAAATCATCGACTCTTGCGAAAATACATTGTCAACCGAAAATTTTCCACTTTTCTTGCAACTGATTTTTTATAACCTTGTGTACGTTAAGCCCATGAAAGGTTGGTAATGTTTTACGAATAACCCTGTATAAATAGATAGTAGGTTCCTGAATATCAGAGAACCAGAATAGATTATATCTGTATTCTAGTTTAGTACGAATACTTCAGAGTAGATTGCCAACCCGCACTGGGCCCGCGTGGTTGTTTATGGCCCATTCCCTCTTACAGAGAGGAGGCCTGTGTTCCAGCAGTGGGAACATTATAGGCTGATGATGATGAGATTGCTCAAGTAGGTACTTTGTCAGTCACTTTAAGGATACTAGTAAGTAGATACAAACAGTGTAGGCGTGAAACTAGTTCAATAGATTCGTAGAAAATAAAGAGTGGATATTTTTCTCTGGTGTAATGCGTTCCGTGCTGTATAAATACACCGTAAAATATGGGCCACGAAAGACGCATCTTCCCTTTTCATTTTCTGGAATATATGTCAAATTCAATCAAGTACCTATCCACAAATAAGTTTCCGTCATGATTAATTGGATAATCAAGATCATGGAAGTTCTGCAAAAAAACCTTATTGTATCAGCAGTGAAAACGCAAATCATTGTAAGCATTAGCTGCGAGCTCAAGCGATAGAGCTTTAAGATAGTAACTATACGAATGAAACAGTATTTTAAGCTACATATCACAGTGACACAGTTGTATTCTCAGTAACACAGTCGTCCCACGTCGCACCAGAGCCTGTAGCCAAACGGCAAGCGACAATCGTTAACGTTCAGCAGTCGCTAATACATTTTCAACTTTATACCCCATCGCATAAAGTTGAAAATCTAGTAAAGACTGCTGAGCGATAGTGAACGAAACAAACGAAATGATCTGTAATCTTTGATAGATTTTCAACTTTATGCAATGTCGTATAAAGTAGAAAATGTATTAGCGACTGCTGAACGTTAACGATTGTCGCTTGCCGTTTGGCTATAGGCTCTGATATTATCATGAACGAGACTTAAATACTGTATGATATTTATGTTAGTTTAAATTAATTTTACGAAGTAGGTATATTTAAATGCTTTGTTTTATAAAGAAATATTCAAAACATTAATCGTTCCACTCGTCTTAATATCGAACTTAAAATCCGCCCGCAGCAATTTAAGTCACTTTGAAAAGTTACTACTATTTCCATCCCCGCTGATTTCGAAGCCGAACTCCACCTAGTGTGAACTCATTACACCTCTTTGTCAGTGTCGGTTGCAGCTCATTTCTAAGCCCAGCTTGACATATCGGCTCGGACCGCGTTACATTACACACGAATATAACGTGCTAGCTTTTGCTAGCGGCTTCACCCGCTACAACTCGAAAATTATTCCACGGTAACATAAAATCGGGATAAAAACTATCCTACGTGTTAATCCAGGTTATAAACTATCTGTGTATCAAATTTTAGCCAAATCCGTAACAAACATACCTACATACACATACATACATCCTCACAAACTTTCGCATTTATAATATTAGTAGGATACTCGTATAACTTAGAGTCACACCAATATCTTGCTCGGAATTCATTCCACGATTTTGGCAAGAAATAAGAAAAAAATATGAGTATTTTGTGCTTGAATCTGGAAGTTAAGACTCTTACCTTTTTGTGTGTAACAATAATGAGTCCTCCCGCACTGTCTCCGGGACTGTCAGTCTTACTGACTAAAAGCCACCCTGTCTCTTAACATAATATGCCTTTTGGCTTTGGATATAGGACGATCAGGTTCTCTGACGATGCATTCCTGCAGTTCAAATGTTGATTGAATAGTTTTCACAAAGTTATCTGGCTGTTGGAAGGTTCGATTCCACTAAAAATTGTGGGAAATATTAACTAGTGGCTCTAATTAAGTAATTTGCTTGTCCAGAAAGAGCATTTAAAAATTGAAACTAAATAAAATAAGCTCTCTGGGATATTGGATTAAATGAACTTTTATCATAAGCAAGTGTACATAGTTACATAATTAAAGTCAATATAGTAACAGCAAGGTATAGCGGATATAGAAACCACTTCGACATGCTTTTCAAAGAACAGAGGGCATATTCTTGGATCGATCTCGGCAAATGTAGTTTAATCATGGATAGTATCGTGTGACTATTATTATTGCATTACGAGTCTATATTAAAAAAAATACTGTGATAGGTGTTTCGGTTTCGAGATAGAGTTTGAAAAGAATACTTAGAAAGACATGGGGAGTCCGGGGAGTCTGCTCTTGGGCAAAGGACTCCCCGTGTCTTTAACAATGGCAGATACTAGAACTCCTGCGCACCGGCGAACCATAGTAAAAACTATTTGATTTAAAAGCAAGACCATAAAACGACGCAGTCACGAGGCGGAACGATACTGGTGAGTTGGGATCGGTCAGTCGTTACTGCATGTTAAAAAAAGGTTTCAGAAAGACTTCAGTGTCGTTTCCCAAGTTGCCTCCTGCAGGAGGTGGATACAACACATCCAGAAAAAAATCTCTGTTTAGACAGAGGTGATTAGATAAATTTTATGGCTGTTTTACAAATAACTTTGTCTCCTTTGGGATAGCAAGAATACTGTAGTCCGAACACAATTCACTACACATAAAATATCACAGTTACGACTTTTAAAGTAACAACCATAGGGAAGTTTTAACAACTTTTTCATGTCCCTTTTCCCGAAGTAAGTTCTATAACAAAACGACTCCTGTTATTACAGTTTATACGGCCTATTACGTATAAAGAAACTACTGTTCGGCCCTACAAATACTCTTTATGAACATGTCAAAGAAATCCCAGCTTTACTCCCCGGTCTTACAGAAGGTTTTGGGTTGGAAAGAGATGTATTTATGACTATTTAATGGTAATAAGGGCGTTACTATGATATTATAATAAACGTTTTTATATACCCCGGTGAGTTATGAACTACTTTGCTTTGTTGATGAAACATTTTGTTTGTCCTTTGTACTTTAGCGATTTTGAATCTTGTTTAAGCAAAAGTAGGTAGCAATTTGTGTATGAATATATTGTTTTATTCGTTGATTTTATACAGAAAAACTTCGTAACAGTAACATAGACATCTTTTTCAAAAACGTTTGGCGCGATTATATTGACAGCTTAGGTCAAATAATTTAACAAGACGTACCAAATGAGTGCTCTGGAAAATTACATGCCTTAAAATTAAGGAAAATATCATAGAAAAACTCTCCATACCGAAACAATACCCAGCATTAATCCTGAATTCTGTATCTTGATATTAAGATCCCATGAGACGATTACCAAATTCCATGCATGTGATTACGCGGGCATAAAATAGACCTAAATAAAACCAGGGCTACACAACTACCCACTCCTTACCGCATAGATTCAAGATAAAATCTAAAGACTGCCCGTCCACGGGAACTGACAAAATTTATTACGAACGGGCACAGTTTCCCAAAGTACAAAACTTGAACTATTTCCACTAGAAAAATACTTACTTCAGAAAAAGAGCATAGCTAGCTAAACTTTTTTCAACGCTCACAAACACAATTTTGTGACATAAAGTAAACGTGACCAATGACGTCAGTGTGTTCGACGATTGAAGTCCTGCGGAGAATTCGTGGTACTACATATTTTAATGAAATTTGATGGAATGGCATAGGCGTCACGTCAAAAAGACTTCACTCCTACACGTGGTCTTTACATTTTAGTCTAATACGTGGAATTCGTGCTAGGGTCTCTGTTGGATTTATTTTTAGTTTCAGTTAGTTTCGCTCAATCCAAGGATTGAGCGAAACTAAGTACGAAGGTATAGTTACGCTCAACATTGTGAAGGTTTTTCCAAATCCGGTCCGTCATGATGGTCTTAATAGTCCGTGGCCTGGTTTTCCTGTTGTGTACACTTTGCTTTGTGTTTGTTATGGATATAAGATGTCACCTGCTTGTTGTTGGATGAAAGGTGAATTGAATCTAATCTATTTTCTTTTATATCAATAAGTAATTGATTCGTAGACGATTTATAAATACATTTTTTTTAGCGTGATAAAATCATCAATGAGTCCTCCCACCCCTTTCTGGCAGACTCGTACTGACTAAAATTCACGGTGTCCTTCAATAGCCCTTTATGTTCCGGGGTCACGATAATGAGATAAGTCCCGTGACCCCGGCAGGCTTTGGCCCTCTAGAGGGCCCCGTCATTATGCTGACGCTCTTTGAGGCGCGCGTGGAACACAACGCGCCGTCGACCCGGGCATGGTCGCCATGGTCGGACAGCGAGTTGCTCTTTACTCGCCGCCCGCATGCCCGCATTAAGGCCGAGACTCCACCAAAGCTGTGCGAGTCGAGACGTGTTTTGAACAACCAATAGAATTGCGTTGCGGCACGGGTTGCGAAGTGGAGCTGTGTCAATAACGCAATTCTATTGGTTGTTCAAAACACGTTTCGACTCGCTCAGCTTTGGTGGAGTCTCGGCCTTACGGTGGCCGGAGATCGTCCCGCGACGGCAGGCGCGGTCCGAAGGGGGGGGTCACAGGGGACATGACCCCCCCCAAAACCTAAGGTCACATTGAAAAATCTAAAAAATTTGCCAAATATAGAAGGAAATTTCTAACTATCCCCTAACGGCGATAAATAGTTTGCTGACATCTTGTGCAATGTGTCTTGTGCAATAATGTTTATTTTATTCCAGATAGAGATTTTTTATTAGTGTAGTGAGTGACCCCCCCCCCAAAATTTCAGGCTGCGACCGCGCCTCGACGTCCGTCGCCGTGGGCGTCCACGGGTGCTAAAGATTGTCTAAATGCATGTTTTTTTTATTTTTAATGCAATGCATTGTAAATATTGACTGCATTTTATATTTTATGAAAATCTTTAATTTGGGCAATTTGCAGTTTCCAGTGGTCGATCTGGAAATCTTTAGACAGAATTCGGGCTCAGGCTGCAAAGATTATCTGTTCAAGTTATGATTAGATACAAGATTTTGCCAAAAGCCCAAAAGTACATAAATGAGGAGTTCCTAAAAGAGTTGTACTTAATATCGTGTGCTATAAGAATTTGGTTGTCTACAAGTTACAATAAATGTGATGGATACCATTGAATGGCATTCATCAATTTCTGTAACTTGCTTCCTGATTTCTGCAGCGATTTAAATTAAGTTGGCATCGACAGAAATACAAAATAAACCTTCAAAAGAAAAAAATAAAAAAAAAGTTTGTTGGCACAAGCCACGAGAACCCTTAGATAGACAAATTATTAAAAGGTGCTTTTCAATGCCTTTATTGATATAAATGGTTCGGCTTTGAAAAGACTCTTCAAAGTCAAAATCAAACCACTATAATTTGAGAGCCGCTGTCCACAGCGTCAACAAGTCTACTGAATCTGTATACATAATAACAGTGGGACATAGTCGTCTCAGTATTCATACGATTCGTCGATACGTCGGAGATTTTATTACGACGTAGATCGACGTGTGGTATTAGGATCTCACGTTGACTTTGCGGATCATTTTCGACAAGCGTAATGTAAGAAAACAACTTTATGACTTGACATTATAATGTACATTTTACTTTGAAAGAAAGGGAAAGACTGTAAAATTCTGAGATTCAGTTCAATCCGGATGTAATATAATTGTACGATCTATAGTTTAATTAATGTTTATGTTAGTTTAAGTATTTATTTCAAATTGTTTGATCTTTATTTTAACTGTCAGTAAAAGTTGTTAAGGGATATTTACTCGTAATTTGATGTCTATTAAAATATCCGGATGATGATTGAGATCAGATGAAGATGGTTAAAAATTAGGATAAATAGAATAAATACCTATAATATTGGCAGGTTGGCCTCGTTTGATGGAGATAGGTCTTTGCCCAGGAGTGGGATGGAGGATTTCAGTATCAGTAAATTGGTTCAGAATGTATCTCTTAAGCATAAAATGTGTTAATAGAGATTTAGGAATCACAATTTGTTTTGTTAGTCTTTTACATTTCGCTCAAATGTAACAAAACTTAACTAAAATAATACAAGGTACTCACAGGTCCGAAGCTCACAGCTTCTACAAAGAGTTATCAAAACGATTTGTTGACGCTTCCCGTAACCCAAGGGCTGACTTTTACCTTGGCCAGAGACTAAGAAATGCCATACAACGATTCAACGCCGCCATTCTCTTAGGGCTGATTTTTCAATAGTCAGATAACTTTTATCTGAGGAATAAAAATGGCGGTTTGACAGCTTATCTATGGAAAATATGTCAAACCGCTATTTTAATTCCACCAGATAAAAGTTATCTGACTATTGAAAAATCAGCCCTTAGGCACATTATCAGATGACAGCGTTGATGAGGAGTTTTACTAACTCTCTTAAAAATTAATAAAGAATACCCGTTTATTGCCCTTTGTAGATACTACCCTTTGTACTAAGCTGGTACAAAGAAATAAGGACATGGTAAACGGAAGATTATACAGAGAACTGTGAATAATTAATCTCTAATATAAAATAAGTGAGTAAGTAACACGGGACAAATTAAAATTTCCAGTGGTAGTACTAAATCGCTTGGTAGTACCACGGGTAATTTTTTTACTCTTGGTACTACTAGTACCAACGGGTGGTACGAGTACCACGGGCGAAAAACGAGAATACCTATCTCAATATCCAAGGTCTTCCCCTTTTTCTAGTAAAACATTATTTTCGCTTCACTGATCCATATTCCCTGTTGAGTTACGACGTATAAATAGAGGCTCATGTTTTTTTCATACGTGATTATGACATATCTGGCGTATATTGGTCGAGTAATCTGTCTCGTTGGCTTAGGCCTGAATTATTCTTACTTTACGCTGTCGGCCGAATACGTCGGTCGCGTGTAAGAATATACTTTGAATGTTCTCTAAAGCGTCATACTGCGACGCTGACGTGCGTACTGTAGATGTTTTACTGTATGAACAAACCTTAAATAGTTTGTAGTCTTTTTCGTAAACAACGGCCGAATAAGTCGGTCAGATGAGAAATTAAAAAGAAACGCAGAAATGTCTAGAACGTTCTAAGTGAAAAAACAGTTGTAAAAAGTGCGCGTCCTAATCTGCAATATATTTTTAACTATAAACTAATATCTTTCACTTTAAACCCGATCTCCTAAAGTACTATGTTGCTATTTCTCACAAAAAATACGCGATCGACTCTACACGACCGACAGTACCTACCTACGCGACCGAGAGTTCGCGACCGACATCAGCGTAAGATGAATTCGGGTTCTGTCTGACCCCCTTTGGTCATTAGTGCAGAGACATACTAAGTTCGATTTCAAAGTTGAGCAGTGTTATTTTTATTTCAAAAACTTTTCATATTGACGGATTTAGGGTATTTCCATCCCGATAAAAAGCTGTTCCCGTGTAAAACAACAAAAAATTTCATATTGTAAATATCGCCACGTACCTATACGATCCGAAGTCAAAGTTTAACTTGAGCGTAGCCGCGGGTAAAAGCTAGTTTTTCTAAAAAGCCTGTCGTCTATTTTTCTCAGCCACTTTACCTTTAAAGTTGATGTTCGTTATCTCTATTTCCATATCGGGTTTACTTTAAAAATAACTCGACAAAATTCTGTCGTCGTTTCTAAGAAAAATGGAAAATTCACAGCCGCGACGCCGTTAGTGAAACTTTTAGGCGCAATCTTTTCCTTTAAAACTTTTTAAAAGGGAAAGGCATGTAATTGGATGAGTTCGTTACGTTCCGATACGATATTGATTTCCGATATATTCAAGTTGTTTCTGGGAAATTTTAAAAGTACCTAGTATTCACTGTTTATTATTGACTTCTAGTGCTGAACACGAATGAAAATTTTCAAGTCATGACGAAACCTCGAGTTCTTAGATTGTAGTTAACTGACGGATTAGCCGAGGTGTTTGTTTAGTACTGCGTAGTGGTATTCTGTAAAGGCTAAACACTCAGCACCGCGACAACGCTGAAGCCCATGCCTTTAATGGATATTTTAACTTTTTTCGTTTTAGACAAAATATGCCTTTAGTCCCATATAATTCCTAATAATGATTATTCATAATTGCTTAACATGATTTCAGAAGTGGTTAATGTAATCCAAAAGACAATTTGTCAACGTATGTACTTTCATATCGTCACAGAGTTTACCCCCCTCCCCCCTTATACCACGTCCCCCTTATTTAATCATCGTTTGAGTAGCTGTATGAATTTTGATAGCCTAATAGACACTCAGAATTCAGAAGCAACGAAGTCCTGAAAAATAAAAAGAAAGGGTGATAGTACTTCAGTTTTGGAAGTCCTGATGTTGTTTTTTTTATCAGGTTTCCTCTTGACTCCATAGTCTAGGTCAGAATTGTGTGTGTAGAGATTATCAACTTTCCTATACTATGTATAACTAAGTGGTACTAGAAAATGTCCATTTGTGTCTTTTGGCCTTGTTTTCTTCTATTTTCTGCTTGATATGGAGGGAAGTGGAAACTGTGGAATCTAAAACAGTTGAATTCAATTTCCGGGATTTTCCGAGTTTCATTGTCTCAGCGCTTTCAGGAGTTGTAGTGGTTTAGAAATAATGCGGTGGGTTCTCACTTTATGTGGATAATCCTAAAAATACCTACATTTATTTATAAAAGCTAGTAATTTAACAAAGTACATAACAAAATGGTTCTCACTTTATGTGGATAATCTTAAAAATATGTACCTACATTTTGTTTATAAAAGCTACTAATTTAACAAAGTACAATAACAAAATCGCAAATAACCTCTTCTTGTAAAGTCGGATATGTAGTTGTCGCATCGCCACGCACTCGATTTGTTGATGAGACGGGCCTCTTTTAACTTTGCTCATTTTGATCATATTGTAGCGACAACAACACAGTGTTCCTGTGTCACCATCTATGTGCTCTCACTTTACACGCCAAGCATATTAGAATTTCTGAGAGTGATCTGTGAAAATGTATTGTCGTGCGCTTTTTAAGGGGGTAAGCAGTCATTGAAACAGAATGTATAATATAATAATATGTATGTATCCTCCAGGAGTTTATTCTGTTAATTTAGTACGTGTGCAAAGGTAATATTAATAAGTCGCGGGGCTGTAACAGGTAACCGTGACCTTGGAACTTAAAGGACTATTGAAGGAACAACGTGAATTTTAGTCAGTTCGAGACTGACCGGCCCCTCTGCACTACCCTGGGAGGAATCATTAATTTGATGACATTATCACAACAAAAAAATAATAATATAATATGACGGAGGTTCGAGCGGCTGAGACACCACGTGTCGCTGTTTTTCCGTCATCGGACCTCCATTATGGGCGTGTTGGTGCAGGTAGTTGAAAAATAATATTCACAAAATATCTCACCTAATTTAACTTATAATGTTTCAACAAAACTTTACCAAAATAACTAATGATTACAATAATAATTACTGATTAAATAACGGAGAGAAAATAATTAAACTTTACTCTAGAGCCAATGGGTTTGTGCATGTCGCTCGGCTGACGGTTGCCTCAAAAGTGTACGTCACCGCCGCCATGACACTTACAACTCCATTCGGTGTTACCCGCTCTAAATTAAAAGTACCAATAAAGAAATAATTCTTACGCCACAGAGTAAAAATAATCGATTACAACTTATAAAAAATGTTACAATAAATCAACTAAATTATCGCGCGCCGTCATATATTTATTCTAAAACATGACTGTAAATTAAATAACATGTGATCATGTGCCAAGAAAGGAGTAGAAAATGCCTGTAGAAATAATAATTACGATCAACAAAATAAAGAAGAACACAATATTTAATGTGATTGTGTGAAAGAAGTAGTTTAGTAAATTAGTAAAAAAACAGCAGCAAATGTTTACTAATCATAATTCTAAAATGTCGGTGACCCTATGCTATTTCTTGTTGTTAACTAGCGACCTGCTCTGGGTGTCGAATCTGCTAATTATTAGTCAGAATGGCGCCACAATGGCGTTTCAATTGTAGTGCTTATTCGAACCATTTTTACTGCTGAGTAAAAAATGGTTCGAAAATTGAAACGCCATTGTGGCGCCATTCTGACTAATAATTAGCAGACTCGACACCCTGGCTTCGCACAGGTGTAATTAGATAATTAAAAATAGACTATGCGAAAGAATTTATATTTTTCCTACTAATAAAATCATAAACGAATGTTTAAAGACCTATAGATAAACCAACTTCTAAATAACAATTTTCACTACATGTAGTCGATATCTGATTACAAATCCAGCCTTCAAACATTAATTAATGGCCACATTTCTCTTCAGTCAAATACGTAATTGCACTGTCGAGCACATCGTAAACTGTACTAAATGTACACTGGATGGAAAAGCATCCATACATCGCGGCGTTCCCAAATATGCCTGTATTTCTGTTTGAGTAAATTCGGATGCATTTAATGAGAGTGAAACGTCAGAAACACGTTTGTGCGATACTACTATACATGTAGAATTAGTAAAAAGTATCTTTGGTTCACAGAAAGTATCTTTAAGTCTTCATGTCTAGAACTTATCTGGTATATAAAAGAACAGGTTAACTCACTATAACCTTTTTAAAAAACCTAATAACCTTTAACCTTTTTTTTGGCAAGTCCTTGACATCATTTTCTAGACGTGAAGACTTAAAGATACTTTCTGTGAACCAAGATATCTGGAAACAGTGGTTTCTATGAACGAAGTTTACGGCAAGATGTGTTATCTATGAACGGAGATCTCTGTCAACAGTGTTTTCTATGGACCGAGATATCTACCAACAATGTCTTCTATCAATAAAGTTTTCGGCGAAACGTGCTGTCAACGAATAGAGATTTCTATTAACTGTGATTTCTACATTATGGATTACCACCTGTATGTACAGACGCCAGCACATCAAGCTACCACAATCTGTCAGATTTCTTTAATAGAATTTGAACCTTATCACAAGAGCAGAAGGTTAATGTTTGACTGGTAAAATCTGACAGATTCGGGTAGGTTGACCAGCTGGCGTCTGTACATTATGGATTGCAATAAATCATTTGAATTGAATTGAATTGAATACATGTAGTAGTATCGCACAGTAAACGTGTTGCTGCTTTACGTTCCACACTCGCATTTAATTGGTTGTCAGTTAATAAATTGCTCTACTTTGAAAGCGTATTGAAATAGTCTGGCGAAATAAATGATGCTTAAATCAGGATGCCTTTTAAATTCGTGTAAAATGGTACTTACAAATATTTATAATAAGTCATAAAAGCAGAATATATTATTTTATTCGTAGGTACTACGTACAAACGCCAGCAGGTTAACCTACCCTAATCTGTCAAACTTTACCAATCGAACATAAATATGTAGTGACTATAATACCAAGCTACACGATACAATGCATGCTTCCGTTTTATAATTCGATACTAAAATCTTACGACACGTATGTAAGTCGATATGTATGTAAGTCGATATACGTACTCTACGTATTAACCGAGGCTTTATTGACTTTCCATTTCATTTCACTATAATTTAAAAAAACGTAGGAATACATCCCCATATTGCCAATTTTCTGTCATGTTCAAGCCAATTCGATTACATGTCATTTGGCTATGATATGAGCCCGTGTAGTTTTCGTTTTTTGACAATTCAATTATTCGATGTCAACCCCAGACATTACTACTAACATGAAATGTGGAACTAAATGTTTATGCGATATATTTATTATTTCTGTCACAAAAAAATAGGAATTTTATTTTATGCCAACAATACGAAATGCGTTATTTTTTGACGTGGTAAAATCATCAAATGAGTCTTCCCTCCCAGGGCAGGACGGGAGGGACTGTCAGACTTGTACTGATTAAATCCACGGTGTTCTTCAATAGTCCTTTACGTTCCGGGGTCACGGCGGCAAACAAGCAGATTAGTTAAAACTACGAAATTTCGACTTTTTACTTTGCACAATAATATCGAATACAACGGATGCGGATAATTTTCTGCCAAGTAATGAGATGAAAAAGACTCTCAAAAGTCCCTTACAATCCCTCTGGGAGGAAGGGTGCCGGCGAGTAATTAAATAAATTGATGATCAAATTGGACATTTCAACAAGTAATCCGATTGTTCGGTGCCTGTTAAATATTGCTTTTATAATATAGAGTGGGTTTTCATATCAAGTTAAATTAACTGTATAAAAGTAAGCAAGTAAATGCTGGCTGACTAACACCTGAAATTAATATTTAATCTTAAAACAAACCTCGTTCTTTAGTTTTTGACGGCTGCTCCGGTTGGACATCTTAGAGATTCGGATAGGCAAAATTCGGTCGTTGATTGGTTACTCACATAGATCCAACCGAAGTTAGCAACTGAGATAAATTATTAATGTCTAGCGTCGGTGCCCAAGTTGTGCCGGGAATCGGGTATACCTAATTAAGAACTAAACTATAAAAGTCTATTTTAATGCCCCTCTTTTAACTGCATTCAATTCCTATTACTATCGTAAATACTCGTAGCTACTAGGAATTGCGTTAATCGAAAACCTTTAAGATTCACATCCTCTGGTAAACAGTCGTTTTCGATCAATAGGACAACGGGATGGCAAAAAAGAGGCAGGCTTATCCGGGCAGAGGGTGATCCCAGCCTGAAACGATGATGATGATGAAGACAATGAAACAAATAATAATTATTTTCCAATATTTGTCACTGTTCATGAACTATAGGATGCAAGTGTCTTCTTGGTAAAAATTCAGAAGTTAACCAACAGCATGAATAGCATGAACCTCTGTTCATGCTATGCTCTATGATCGCGTTAAGAGCTCAAGATACAAGATATTTATTTTGTAAAACATGAGTGCAAAATTATACAGGTCTTAAAAATAATAGGAAGTAGCTACTACATGTTTTGCCAATCATGCCAATCATGCTCGTGGTAAGGCCTCTGCCTTACCACGAGCTCTTAACGCGATCCAGTTTAGGCTGTGGGAAAGAGACAGAGCTATACAAGTCGTCTAGCGCCATCTCTTTCCCACAGTCTAAAGACTCACGCTTTAAGAGTTCATGGTAGGCCACCAGCTCATGTTCTACTAAGAACAGACAAAGATATTTCATCGCTATTTCTATACAACTCTACTATTTTTGCACTAGCTTAGCACGATCCACACACCATTAAAGGAAAGGAACATTTGTTTTCTACATTTTAAACATTTTCATTAATTAAAACGGTGAAATCACTCTATGTTTTGTCATTTTGTCTTTTCTTCCATCGACAAAACCGTTTCAACGGTATTACGCGTGCTGCAACATGGCTGGATGACTACATCCTTTTCTTATTTCGAAATAGAAATATGAACTGATATTAACTCTCCAAAGACCAAGAGATGAATGATATTTATGCTATTCCTCAGGTAGCGTGCTTCTGCTGGGTCCTCGGAGAATCGCTACACTCGCGTGACATTGATGAGCTCTGGCGTCCCAGCAGTAAAGGTAACTGACAAGTCATGGTTTCAAACCCAGTCAGTTTACCGCGTATTATTTAGGGTAAAGACAAACGAATATATTTTTTTGAGTTGAGAGTCGTGTAATTTCGTGTTCTGATACGGTGCAGACCAATCCTTTTGATTGACAAAAGACTTCTATAAAAGCGACCAAAATTACGCAACTCGCAACTCAACGATACGGCATGAGTTTCACCATGGACTAAAACTGAGAGGTAATGCTGGTAGTACAATGAAGACAGGGTTTGCGTAGTAGGGAAGATACCGGTGAGCTTTTTAAAGATTGCTCGGTTACCACGTTTTAGTTTCCTATACAGATCGGATTGACGAGAATAAGTTGAGAAGCAGAGTTTTCCTGCATTCAGTGCAAGACTGATGGTTACTGATGTATGGTGCCGTTAAAAGATTCAACAACATTTTTTTTATATAAAAAAGTATAGGGGAAAACTAGGTAATACGCCCTAGTTTGACAAAACGCCCCATGCGAAGGTGGTCGCTGTTGGGGTACAACATGGCATTTGGACATATAAACGCCAACAGTGGCCACAAACGCGTGTACTTCCGAGCAGTTTCACCCTATGCAACACGCTCGTGAATGAAAGAAAAGCGAACTTAGAGGAAAGGAAAATAGCCACACAAACTGCGATTTTCCAACAGAAAGAACAAGTTCTTTACCTCTTTATTATTCCTACTTCGGCGGCATTATTATGCTTAAGTTTAAGTAAGTAAACTTTATTAAGTTTAAGACTTAACTTATGAGTGGGGACGATGGAAAGTTTGTCAACTGTTTGGATGAGAAAGTCCTCAATACTTCTTAAATCTTTCGACTTTATCTTGGGGTTTATAACGGTGCTGCCCACTCCTTCTGCGAGGTGAAGAAACTTGTTAAGTGGTGAAAAGCCGAAAATTTAGGAGCAAAAGTTGCCATTTTTCGAATTAGGTTTAATTCGAAAAATGGCCGCCTAGTCGCAAAAGGACAAGTTCTCAAAATAGCAAATTTTCTAAACGCCTATTTTTATTGTCAAAAAGGTCAATTCTCTAAAAGCCTGAATCGTAAAATGGCAAATGATCAAGATTGAATTTTATCTACGTAATTTTTTATAAATCTAAGATTTTTCTCGCGATTTAACAAAGTCGTTTTATGTTATGTGAAGAATTCACAGATTTATAAGAATTACACTACCAAATTTAGAACAAAATCCATTTTGATCATTTGCCATTTTGAGAAGCAGGCTTTTTGCACCTAAACCAAAATTTCCCGTTGCTAAATCTATGTGCCATTAGTAAACACGGTATATCAGTCAAGTAGGATTAATTGTTTAGTGATGCGTAATTCTTTTGTTCTTTTAGATCTTGAATGCCTTCAGAAGCTGTATAATATGTAAACATTATTCGAGGCTTCTCTGTTTTGATTTACGCCATTTGGCCACGCGCTACATGGTGTGAAATTGATAAAGGATAATGACAGTCTATGTTAAAACGCTGTCAACGAATGACAACGGAGGACGGACAGGACGGGACGGGAAGACTGACAGACTTGTACTGACTAAAATCCACGGTGATCCTTCAATAGCCCTTTACGTTACAGGGTCACGGTTACCTGATGAGAGAGTCCCGCGACCCCGGCACGAATGAAAATTGTGCAATGAAAAAAAAGAAACATGTTGGATAAAAATAAACTTTCGAGTATCATAAGTTAAATGCATATAATTTATCTTCTCTGAAGCGATAGGCAAAGTGTTTTTACTGTTATTAAAATTATATCTTTTTACTACATTTTTAGGTAGGTACAATCCCGTAACACGTATCTCGCCTTACAACTTTTGATCCTATTGACAATGAATTATAATAATAAAAGTACGCATAGCTGCGTATCTTCGGACCCGTCCGTCACATAGGCACCCGTGTGTGTTGTTCTCTAAAAGTAATCCGCAAGTAAGTGGAAAATCTTTTAGCGGAAAATAGGATAACAGAATTTAGTTCATACCTTTTTCTATCAAGGATGTGTAAGGGGAAAAATAACGCAGTTACGGTTTTTTAAGTGATCAGGATTGAGGACACGATTTAGTTTGATTTTCTTTGAAAAGTATTGCCATTTTCTGAAGAGTTTGTTAGTTTGAACGTGCTATTCTCAGGAACTACTGGTTCACGCTGAAAATTTTCTTTCCATGCTGGATATTCTATTTATCGAGGAAAGTATGATGTTATAAAGGTATATAGTATAATGCTACAATTAATATGAGTAAAGCAGTGGGTGAAACCGCAGTTCACAGTAAGCATTTAATAAAAAGAGATGTTTTAGCCTATATTAGCGGCATGATTGCGGCATAGTTGGCGTAGTGTTTGAGCGACAGAATGCTGCACAACGTGTTGGGTACGATGCCCGCACGGAACAAGTAGTTGTTCCAAGTCAGGGTGATTGTGACTTTAAATGTTTGTAAAACGAATTCACGACACAGGAGAAATTGCCAGTGTAGGATAAAAGTAAACGAAAATGTACGTAAGTTCAGTAGTTTTTGATTGAAAGAATAAAAAACATCCATCGTATTTATAGAGTTCGCAGTAGTGAAATCTTGTGTTTTACCGCAGTTTTTTTTTCGGAGAATTTTATAATTGAATGGACCATTCTCATCACTTAATAATTTTATTTTGCAACTGAAAATTAATGAAACGGTTTTCCGTTTCGCCTGCAAGATCTGAAAATCTGTTGACGTTATTATTACCTACTGATAATTAATCGAAAAATGTCAGGAGGTCCTACAATATCTTTCGATACGTAAAGGTAACAACATGTACGAACTAATATTAGCAAATAAATATTTATACAAACATTTATTCCGCCCAAAATCGAACCCGCAACCCGCGTATCACAGAAGTCAATCTCAGTTATGTTGTTAGTTTGAATGGGGCAAGACGCCAAGTGAAGCCATCATGGGCCATTGTGTAAAGGCGCCGTCAAGCGAACTAGATTACAAACGCACCCTTTAGTTGACCTCATCGGCATGACAATCGCGAAGAAGTAATGGGGATTGTCTTAATTTTTCAAACATTCGATTTTATTTTCTGCAAATTTAGAGCATTTTGAGAAACTAATTTGAATATTTTTATGATTGGCTCAATAGTTTTTTTATTTTTAATATTTTAATTTTTGAGGTAGCTGACGTCACCATTGACCAAAAAGTTGTGCCGTTGCCTCACCAGTGAATAATTTAAAAAACTGCCTGACAACACAACGTCACTTTCTCCTGATAGTAGACGTCAGTTAACATCCTTAGTCGGGGAGCCCAGGGAGGGAATTTTAATGTGACTCCAGCGCATCAGATTATCATAAAGGAGAAATCTTGCACCCTTTAATGTACCTGTACCAAGTATCAACCCTTCATATGGTCCCCACCATTGGTTGTGTGGGAGAACCAGCCAGATTAGTAAAAAAAATCGATCCACAGAAATACTTGAGCGAGTCAGATTACGAAAAGGTAGATTAATTACGTTCAAAAAATTGTATATGATTATGTACATTGAAGATGGCGGACATTAAATCACGACCGATACTTGCGAACTAACAGGTAGTTCACCTTTTCTCCGCGAGTCTACCGACTTCGCCCCATGGAAAACGTCAGATTATTAGTGAGTATGATTTTTACAGTGTTAGTTTCAATTAAAAAAAATGGAACGCGCTCGAGTATTTCAAGATTACGTTTTTTTACCAATACAAATATGAATTATTACTTTGTGCCACATCCAAATCGTCAGACATTTTAATACGACACTTTTTAAGGTCTACTTTACATACACTTTGAATATCTGACGCGCTTGATTAACTTTTTTTTTGGATTTTCAACCGCTTGCCACGGACAGCCCCCTCGAGTTAATCGTCCGATTAATATGTATTGGTTATCAGAAATAGAAAAGCGCGTTTACACTGTAAATAGCTGACGCGCTCGAGTACTTCTGTACAACTGTTTTTTTTACAGTTTTAAAACTGTTTACACGCCCTTCCCCCCACTAAAATAGAAAACTTGTCAGAAACTTTTTTCTTTTTAGAACATATTCTTTCAAATCCAATAGGTCGCCATGATGCTCGAGTAACTGCAAATTAGAATCCTCGCCTCCCCTACTATAAAAATACAATAAATTTTTGAAATCGGTTTTTATTTTTGTTTTTTAAAACGGAAAGTCGTCGACGAGGTGACATTATTGTTCGTTTTCCTGAGCAATACTTTAGCATTAACTTAATGAATATACAAAGGTATCTAAAGCTTTGATATCTTACTTACATCAAAATGATCTTCGCAACAGTAGGTACATTTTATAAACCTTGCAATATTACACGCCTACATCACGGCATCACTTTTCTCGCAAATCTTATAAAGAGATTATGAGGCATGTTGCAGAAATAATCATAAAATATATAAAAAACTAAACATTATTATTTGTTTACATTTTTGACATTTTTAATTTGACACTTGACAGATTGTTGAAAATACTTGTCACTTACTTTTTATTGTCTGAGGCAACGATACAAAACGGTACAGCCAATAATAACGTCACTTGAAGGGCAAGGAAGGTCAAGCGTATTTTATCAAAAATATCAATCAAATATGAACATTTTTCATTTTTGATTGGTTACTAATGATTAGTAACGCTATTCCTAGAAATGGTTTTTCAATTACAACATATTGAAAAAAATGAACACTGCCCATTGTCCTACATACTAAACTAATACTAGTATTCTTCATCGAACAACAATTTTACTGTTTGTTTTAACAATAGTTTAAGTGGTATTGTTTTCCGTCTAGGTATTCGAAATATTAACAAAAATATGACGATTTACCTATTCACATCGTGAAAAAAAAAAAACAATGTCAAAAAAAAAAACAACCGCAGGAAAAATCCGCGCGCGAAACTTGCGTGTACCATTTAAAACAACCGAGCCCAGATAAGACCGACCACTTTAGGTTGAACCGTCATTTTCGTCTAAACACCCCCTGAGTTTCTCGCTTCTGTGGCGAGCGGGGCGTCGGGTAGTTCTCAAAGAATTGGCGGCTTACGCACGTGTCGAGTTAACCTGCGCACAAGTTGCAGAATCAATCAACGTGGTTATTTTGCTGGGCACTCGCTGGGGAGAGCTAACGCGCATGCGTTCTCCAGTAGTGATGGTAGACTCGATGTTTTTGTGCGTACAACTTCGGCTATCGAATTTTCGGGAGTCTTGAAGATAGGGCGGGACGCCGTCGTCGTCGCGGCGCATTATTTCTAGATATTTTTTTAATGAAAAAAAATGAATTTCATGTTTTCAGGTTTTTATTGTAAGTAAGTTATATTGCTATATTAATTCCTGTAGTGCGTAAATTAAACGTAAATAAAAATAAAGCTATTTTGTCGATTCATCAGAACCAGACGACATCACTGTCATTAACACCGTAAATAATGATGATATGTATTAATTATAATAATGATAAATACAAAATTAGACGCAGATATACTTATCGATAGTTCACGCGGTCAAGTTAGTCGATAGCCGCGTCACTCGCACCGTGAGAATCCCGCCGAAACCCGCAAGTAGAATAGAAGCAGTTGTCAGTATCCGCGCGCAACCGGTGTGCGATAGACGTCCTGATGCCACGGGCAGCGAACATCCCTCGCGAACAAGGTACGTCACTAAAAACTTATTTTTCAAACACGATTTATTTTTAAACCAACACTAACCTTTTCATAACATGCCACACGTCGTTTTCGATGTTTAAATTATCAATTTTTTTTATTATTTTCGTATTTCGAGCGAACGTCTTAGGCCGGTACATAAGTGACAGCCAAATTGTTTACAATTGAGAAAAAAGAGTGTTTTTAGCGGTTATCTCGGATATTTTACGTGTTACTGGACGTCGGCAAAATATTGTATTAGTGAGAGTGTATTAAACACTTTTTGCAAACTTTTTGCGCGGGATTTTTTTCGGTTCCAGCATTGATTCGCGATTAACTTTAAAAATACTTGCGGGAAAATGTGTTTTATTGTGATTTTATCCAACATTTCAAAAGTTTTTCAAAAATTCGGTGTTTTTGAGTATTCCTGAAATATAATTAATTAAAAAAAGTGACACTTTTTAGGGATGAACAAAACCTGAAGAAAGTGTTTCAGGTTTTTTCAAAGGACATTCATTCATTTAAATATTAATTGAGACTAACAACGTTTTGTTTGTACACAATGTTAATCTTTTTGAACTAGGTGCGTAAAGTAATTATTATTTAGCTTGTTTCGAACGCCTTACCGATTGAGTGAATAAACATTAGGTTTATTTATATAAATATTTTTTTCTGATAACCAATATAAACAGATAAACTCACAACAACATTTTATTGATCTTGTGGGAAGTTAAAACTGAGATTAATTATTTATTACACTATAAGTGAAAACTGGCTTGCTCTAAACTGTTGTGACGATGTTGTCCTTATGGCGGTCAAAAGTGGAGTGTGCCGCTGGTGAATAACCCTTCATTCGTTGTTGTTTGGCAATTGTTTCCTTACGCCCCCTCCCCCCTAACTTCTCTCAAGTTTTCCTCCGTTCCTTACCACTCCGTTTATTTTTACCCGTTCTACATTTTTATTCGTTTTATCCTCTTCAATACAAGTATCTTTAAAATACGAAAATGACAAAAAGAAATGTGGATTTAAATTGACTCATTAGCTGCCTAGCAATAAAAGCCAAAAATGAATGAGTGGGTACATTCATTAATTCCAATAAAGTAATTTCTCTCATTAATGAGAATTCATACCTCAGTTTAAAACAAGAGTCGCGTTGTTACCGGTGCGTTGTTTTAAATTAGAATTAATGTCTGCATTTAACTTGAAACAAAATGTATGTAGCAAGCTCTGTGGTTTACACTGAAATATTACCTTAGTTAAGGCTAAAATTTACATTTACGCCTGTAAGTTACGAAGGAGTAGGTAGTCTGTGGTGTAAAAGTTAATTAAAATTTAAAAAATAAAATAAAAATAATGTTATCAGTACCTCAATTAATGACGTCATCGGTATTAAGTATTAGCATCCTTCCATTGCAGGGAGCAGTGGTGGCCCAGTAGTATCGGTCCCGACTTACGAGGGTTCGAACCACGCCAGGTGCATTACTTTGTGTAATTTATTTCATCACCACTGCTCTCAAAACGGTGAAGGAAAACATCGTAAGGAAACCGGCATGTCCTAGAACCAAAAATTCGAAGACATGTGACATTCAACAACCCGCACTGGGCCCGCGTGGTGGATTATGGCCCACTCCCTCTCACAGAGAGGAGGCCTGTGTCCCAGCAGTGGGAACAATATAGGCTGATGATGATGATGATCCTTCCATAACTGGATGCTGACAGTATTTTCCGATTTCATTCAATTAGTCGCGTGCGCCGTATGGGATGCTGACAAAAGTTGCGATCAGCTCAACTCAGGGTTCCTATACTAGACCTTCCTTATTTACTGCCCTGCTTTTCTGCCCTTCGTTCTAGTATGGAAAGCTTCAGAGAAAACTCACCCCCTTTGTTAGTGACGTCACTACGAAACCGGGTGAGTTTTATCTGAAGCTGGTTGTACTATTTGAAGTTCAAAACTACCCTCCGTTCATCTTTTGTTTCTGTTTTATCGTATTCAGACATCTGTCGCGTCTGGGATACTAGTTGATTATTTTTTACCCGACTACGGCAAAGCCAAAAGGAGGGTTCTGATTTTTGACCGTGTATGTCCGTCTTTTCAATAGCACATGGCAGGTTCGCGATACAATTATCTGAAATACTTACGACGAAAGAATTAACTGATGCTTATGTTGCTTTTCTCACTTTCTTTGGATCGGAAGTTCTTTTTTCATACAAAAAGTATTAAAAAAAATCTTATAGTAAAAATCGATTGAGTACTTGAAATTGTACTTTACGTTTGCTATTAAGAAACATTTTTTTGTGCCTTAAGGCTATATTATTTTGCCCATTAAACATGGAATAAATTAAAAAAAAAACTACTCTGCTAAAAGGGTCCTATAGGTACATTTCTGTCTATAGATTCAGAGATTACAAGCGTAATGATATTTTATAAATTTATGAGGTTTCCGTAGCTTTCTCTCCATACACTGAATCGTCCACAAATTAAATTATTATATTATACTACCGCTGAAATTGTTTAACTCATTAAAATTAATAAATTTTCATGTACAGAAATAATGAGTGCGGTCAGATGTTCATTTACTTGCATTCATTAAAATTGATTACAAGCTGTTTTGTTTTAAACAAGCCCCTCTCTTTTGAATTCTTATGAAAGCACTCAGTGCGTTCACCAACATTTACAGTCACATACACAAACACCCAGACTCAAAATATCTACATGTAGATCAAACGAATTTTGTTCTACGTGGTAATCGAACCCGGGACACGGGTTGAGTGAGCAGTCAATTACTCAGCCACTACGACAATCGTCCTATCATTCAATCAGCACAATTGATTTCGGAGGAGTGGTGATTGGGGATTGACAACATTTTGAATATTTTTTTTTATACTTGCTTTTATTAGTTCATATTTCCACACTATTTATTCTCCTATAGAAGTCTGTTAGGAAATTGTTTTGCCGCGAGTTCTTGAAATAGCCCACTGAACAAGCAAGATGAAGTGGGGACGGTCATATTAGCATAAAATTCAATAGCCTTTGGGGTGGATATGTTCTTGAGTAGGAACCAATATAATCTTTAGGCAGGATGTCCTTTATTTTTTAGCGTGGTTAAATCATCAAATGGGTCATTTCACGCAGGCTCAATCCTTTACTAATTTCGGTGGGATGGCAATTTCGGTGGCACTCTTATTTTCAAAACAACTACAGTTGTTTATTTCATACTAAGTATACTAATGTGTTCCAGAATAAAACAAGTTTATTTTTTCATCCAAAAACCTACAAATAAAAAAATACACCGAAATTAGTAAAGGATTGAGCCTGCGTGAAATGACCGAAATGAGTTATATCGCTCAGAGTGCGACAGGGATTCTCAGTTTCGTACTGACTAAAGTCCACGGTTATTTTTCAATAGCCGTTCAAGTTTCAGCGTCACGGTTACCAGACCAGACATTAGCTGCCCCGGCAGGCTTTGGCCCGTCAGGTTATGGTAGGACACCCCCAGGCCAGCTGGAGCGACGGTACGAGTAAGGCAGTTGAAAGCTGGATGAGAGTAGCCGAGGAAATTTTGATAAAAAGCATACAATAAACATAAAAAAGACACTTGGGGTTAAATAAGTCTACCGGAGTCTCGCGGGACTACCATCCGGGCTTACCATGGGGTATCGTATTACCCAGTTACTGGGTTGTGGAGGTCCGACAGGCAGTCGCTTCATGTAAAATACTGATATTCAGTTGCATCTAGTTCGACTGGAAGCCGACCCCGATATACGAGTAGTTGGGAAAAGGCTTGGCAGATGATGAGTCTCGCGGGACTACCTCCTGGGGTTGTGGGACTGTTTAAACAGGTTAGCGTGACCCTGGAATGTAAAGGTTGAAGGAAGAGGATAGACTTTTAGTCAGTCTGATAGTCCCTCCTTGGGCGAGAGGACTCTTTTGATGATTTCATCACCAGAAAAATAATGGGTATTTAAACATTTTCTTTCGTCTTCTTTCATACATTTGATCATATACGCTCGCCGATTGACGATGGCGTGAAATTACAGATTGAATGCCCGATAGAGCTTATTATAGGTCAGTGATGTACGATGACTAAAAAAACCGTTCGATATTAATAAGTGATAATTCAAATACATAAGAAATACCTCAACCTCACCTATCTGTAACGAACAGAATGTATGTTACTAGGTATACCTACTGATCTATACAGTTATGTAATCTACAAAGACAACGGCTCATTAACTCAAAAAATCCAAACAATAACAAAAAATTTTACTTACAAACTTATAGTGTATTCCACGATACTATGAAACAATGAAAGGAGAAGTTAGTTCATCAACACACAGACGCCAGCACATCAAGCTACCCCAATCTGTCCCATTTCTTTATTAGATTTTCAACTATTTCACAATAGTAGAAGGTTCATGTTGGATTGGCAGAATAATAATTGTCAATTTATGACCATACTAGCTGTTGCCCGCGACTTCGTCCGCATTTTATTTGGGTTTAAGGCACCTAAACTAATATTCTCTTTTTTAATTTGTTGAGAAAGTGAGGGTACCTCCTGATGTCCCACTTTAAAGTTTGTTATAGAATCTATAACAAACTTTAAAGCAAATGAAATGAAAACTTCCAGACACAACACTTTATATATACGACATTGGTAGTTTTTCCCTCTGATGCTAAAATAAAAAGGTGGTCAGCATTACTGACAGGCGAGCATGTGTTATGTAGTTGGCCGTGGGAAAAACAGTTGGACAGCTTCCTTCAGGGTCTGTCCTTGGGACTTATTTATGGTCATCGCGAAGTAAGCGGCTAACGGGAATTGTGTGAGTTTGAACTGGAAAGGGAAATTGTTGGAGATGAGTGGTATTCACGGTATCAATGCAGTTTCCCCTGAGCCACATCCGATGAGAATTTCAGCTTCGCTTAAATTTCTGTGTAAAGGTGCGTACAGACCATGTAACATGTTATATAACATGTGTTATAAAACACTACAACTCTATGTAGAATGTTACCATGAAAAATGAAATAACAATGTTATATAACATGTTATGTTATATAGTCTGTACGCACCGTAATGCAGTAACTATTAGTCGCGTTCCATTGCACAATTTTGGTGGAGTTAGATTTCTTAGAAGCATTATTATTACTTTTAGGTTATTTTATGAGCTCGAGGACCACAGGCATTTGATGAATTTAAAATCTCGAGTGGGTAGTTGCTGGCATCACCCTAATTGACGACGTTATTGTATGATGTGTAAAACACATCATTCCCAACAATTTCGGCTAATATGTTTTCATTTATTGCAGCGGTTCGGTCATTTTTTTAGTATCGCACGATCTCATAGCCAAGAGTTTTCCTGAAGTGTTATACTTGACGGGACTCCGAATACGTAACTTATCAATTCTTCTTACAACGGGCAGTGTCTGCCGGAATTTTACAGAGAACAGTACCTACCGTGATATTGTCCATGGGTCTATCATCATGGCGAATGTCTCAAAGTGTTCTGTCCACGGCCTCGACGGCTTTTTTGTTCGACATGGTACATTCAGACGATTAAATTTTTTAACGTGGTAATACATCACGTGGAACACAACGTGCACTCTTACTCGCCGCTCGCATGGCCGCGCCTACAGTGGCTGGAGATCGTGTAGCGACGTCTGTCGCCATCGGAGACTACCGCTGCGGCTGGGCTGGAGGTGGACATTGTCCTCTCCCTCATGCGTCCCGCCTCCTCCTTCGCTAGCATGACTGCTTCGCAGAAGGAGGCGACTGCTTCCCATTCTGTCTCGCCCCGCAGCATGGCCTCGACCAACACTAAGCACGAGAGGTCACCGATTATCGTCGTAGTGAGGACACGGCGGTGCTCTGCCCAAGCGGGTAGTCCTGCACCGTATGCTCCACCGTGTCCTCCAGGCGATCCACGCAGTGGCGACACCCAGGCGATTCTTCTTTCCCTATCAGACACAGCTACCTCCCGAAACTTTCGTGTCCGGTGAGGACCTACGTCATGTGGTAGGTCAGGCGGGACGCCGTGACGCCTATCCAGCTACTCCTTAAAGAGGGGTCTTACCGCCGCGGTTGGGGCGTTGGCTCGGTTGGTTGCGACAGTCGCTCTCTCAATATTGCCCTGTGATCACGCCGGAGCTCTTTTCGAGAATTAGTCCTGGCGATTGTATTGTATAGCGGGCTGGTATCCGCAACTCCACGTCATATGCGCGTATTTTGCATGCGGATGAGATGATCATTCTCCTGGCGATGCGCCTCGATAGACGTGATGGAGGGCCGTCGCCTCCAGGGGAAGACGACTACATTATAATCCTGAAACACCTTTGCTTTGTCACAGTTTCATGACTACGAACACGTTGAGTGTTGCAGTGTTGTCTTAGTCAAATGGGACTTTAAACAACAAAAAACAAAAAAAAAAAATACGCATCTTACTTTGTTAGTGACGTACAACAGAGACTGCTCATCAGGGTGAACAACTTTGCTAAGACGTCATTCCTTTTTATGTTATAGTGTAGCTGGGCTCTTGGCGTTCCACAACAGGTGTTCCAGATCTTCAATTTTTATGCGTCAACAGAGAGTGCTCATCAGGCTGAGCAACTCTTGCTAAGACGTCATTCCTATATGTCGGATCCGGTCAATAGTACGGACAGCAAACGAATCGTAAGCGCGCCATTTTGAGTATCACGTGGTCTGCGCGCGCTTATACAGAGTCGTGATGTTTCATCGGGGCGGCGAGGAGCGCATTCAGTGCCTGACCGCAGCAGTGTGAAGACATCCCGAAACTGTACTCGATTCGTTGTGCCCAGTATAAGTGTAGTGAGTGATTAAATTAAATTGTGTTTGATTTAATTTGTGATTTAAAATTAAAATAACCAAGTGAACCGCACCGAGTGTATTTTCATTGCACGAGACCCAAACTCTGCCCACATGATGCCTGAATCTGACGGAACAATACCGGTGGCTCCGACATCAGAAGTGGGATCAAATCGTGCTAATGAAATTACACGCGGGAACAGTGACAATAACAATCAGTGGAAGTTAGTTACTTTTTGAAATGCAAAACCAGCAAACTTTGAAAACGCAGCCAGTGAAAAACAAGTTTTTATTGCCGGAATTCGACCCCGACAAACCGGATTCCGATGCGCGGTCGTGGTGCGCCACCACCGACTTTTGTTTTAACGGGAGTGCAGTGGAGCCAGATGAGAGAGATGCCAGCTTATTTTGACGCTGAGCAAGGCGCTAACGGTGAAGCATCAACCTGGCTATCTCAAATAGCCTACAAAGGAATTTAAGGTACTTTTTACAACAAGATTTATTTCGCAAAGGCGGGTACCGTCATTAAAAAAAAAAAAAAAAGAGTGGTGAAAAACCAAGTGATAAAGAAACATTACCCACGTTCGCCAGTCGTTTCATATCTGATGCGAAAAATGAACACTATCTGTGAATCATCAAAAACAAGTGACACCAAGCGAGGAAAAATAACGTCAATTAAGTGTTTTAACTGTGCTAAAACGCCCATAAGCGTATTGAGTGCAGAAGTAAGGCGATGGATACGAAGGGAAGACCTACAGCATCAAGTCAAGTGACGCAGCAGCCGGCATCGAAGACCTTGGTGTGCTTCAAATGTGGCAAGCCAGGTCACATAGCCGTGTGCTGTACGAGCAGTAGTGGCGGCAGTGGCAACGGACCAGTCCAAGGCGCGGCGCGACGCGTCGATGTCTGCATCGTGCAACCACCATCAGACACGTTACAACACAGGTGAATCGTTTCATTTTTACTTACGCCTCTGGTGCCTTGTGTTCTTTATGTTGACTATCGCTGGTTAAGCGTTAGTGAGTTAATATCGCTGGTTAAGCTTTTTTTATTATTACTGTTTAAGTGATAGGATTTGTAACGCTGGTTAAGCGCTCCAATGTTAAGAACTGGTTAAGTACTTCAGTGATTTACACTACTGCGTAAGTAGTGATGCATAGTGCTGGTTAAGTGCTGTGGATTTGGGGGGAATGCCTGAGGTTCAAGTACCATTTTGAAGTAGAGATGTTGAGTTGGATGATAGTGTGGAATCTTAGGTCGGCTGGTCGGACCGTACCAGTAGCTATTTCGTAGCCGTAATCCGTATCTTATTGACATCCCGGTGTCCATGGAAGCGCGGTGTGCGGATGGCACTGGCGGAGGTCGTGTATTGTGTGTTCATGGTGAACGGTGTGAAACAAACAGAGGTTTGTTATTGGGGCTAGTGTTAGCCACAGGCCACGAATTTGATTCCTGCTGTTTTGATTACAATATTGCTGCATTGTGATAATACAATTGCAAAGGTACTTGAATGCTCTGGGAATTCCGATCAGTCTTAATTAGATCCAAAGTTTAAGGGTCTGTTTAGAGTGATAAAGATTTTGAGATGGTGACCGTTACACATTGAAACCCTTGAATTCTAAGTGTACCTACAAACATTCCAACGGGTCATGTACCAGTCGAAGTTACCATAGATTCTGATTAAGTTGTAGTGAGAGGTCGAGTAAAACGGTCTATTGGCCGTCTTGTTTTCGACTGTACCAGTAGCCATTTCGTAGCCGTAATCCGTATCTTATTGACATCCCGGTGTCCATGGAAGCGCGGTGCGCGGGTGGCTCTGGCGGAGGTCGGGGTCTTGAGAGACCATAGTGTGTAGTCAGCGGGTGATGCACTCGGGCGATCCACGTGGTGGATGCGCACAGAAGTTCTGATCCATGCATTGGATGTGTGAAAGCAATGTGATTGCTGGTCGGCTAGAGAGCCGTGGCGTTAGAAGTTTTACTCGAAAGTTGAAGGTCACTGGAAAATCGGTAGTTTTTTGCAATAGAGTTGTGAAAGTAGATTCGAACGACTGTGGTACATGGCCCGGGGTAGTTGTTGGTGGCCCGGGGTGGTTGTTAGTGGCCTAGGGTAGTGATTGATGTATTTTCAATTGGCTATTCCCAATGTTTGATTTAGTTAAAGAGTATTGGTTTTAATGGTACAGTAGAGTTGAAATTTCCTTATTTTCACCAAAGAACTGAATATAGAGTTTGGTCAGGAATGACCGAGTGGAACAGTATTCTGTCGTGGACTATTTTGTGTTTCAGAGTGATTATTACACGAGGACGAGTGAAAAGAGTTGAAGGAGGCCTACATCAAGATGGTAGAAAGAGGCTGAAGAAGAAGAAGATCACACGAGGACGTGTTAATCGCAGGATGGCCGTGTCGGATCCGGTCAATAGTACGGACAGCAAACGAATCGTAAGCGCGCCATTTTGAGTATCACGTGGTCTGCGCGCGCTTATACAGAGTCGTGATGTTTCATCGGGGCGGCGAGGAGCGCATTCAGTGCCTGACCGCAGCAGTGTGAAGACATCCCGAAACTGTACTCGATTCGTTGTGCCCAGTATAAGTGTAGTGAGTGATTAAATTAAATTGTGTTTGATTTAATTTGTGATTTAAAATTAAAATAACCAAGTGAACCGCACCGAGTGTATTTTCATTGCACGAGACCCAAACTCTGCCCACATGATGCCTGAATCTGACGGAACAATACCGGTGGCTCCGACATATATATGTTATAGTTTAGCTGGGCTTTTGGTGTTCCACATTAGGTGTTCCAGATCTTAAATTTTTACATGCCAACAGAGAGTGCTCATCAGGCTGAATAACTGTGCAAAGACGTCATTCCTAATTTCCTACATATGTTATTGTGTAGCTGGGCTCTTGGTGTTCCACATCAGGTGTTCCAGTTCTTCAATTTTTATACGTCAACAGAGAGTGCTCATCAGGCTGAGCAACTCTTGCTAAGACTTCATTCCTATACATATATGCTATAGTTTAGATGGGCTTTTGGTGTTCCACATCAGGTGTTCCAGAGATCTTCAATTTTTGTATGTCAACAGAGAGTGCTAGTCAGGCTGATCAACTTTGCAAAGACGTCATTTCTGTATTTGTTATAGTGTAGCTGGGCTCTTGGTGTTCCACAACAGGTGTTCCAGATCTTCAATTTTTATACGTCAACAGAGAGTGCTCATCAGGCTGAACAACTTTGCTAGGACGTCATTCCTTTATATGTTATAGTGTAGCTGGGCTTTTGGTGTTCCACATCAGGTGTTCCAGATCTTCAATTTTTATACGTCAACAGAGACTGCTCATCAGGCTGAACAACTTTGCTAAGACGTCAATCCTTTACAGGTTATAGTGTAGCTGGGCTCTTGGAGTTCCACAACAGGTGTTCCAGATCTTCAATTTTTATACGTCAACAGAGAGTGCTCATCAGGTGGAACAATTTTTGCTATCGCACCATTTTTGTATCTCTTATAGTTTAGCTGGTCCGTTGCGGTTCTGCACCAGGTGTTCAAGTTTCCAAGATAAATTATAGCCTATGTGTTGGCCAGACTTAATACCTATACAACGAAAAAAAAATCATTCAAATCCGTCCAGTACTTTTTGAGTTTATCCCGGACATACATACAGACAAACAGACAAACAGACAAAAATTTTAAAAACTATATTTTTGGCTTCGGTATCGATTGTAGATCACACCCCAAGTATTCTTTTCAAAAAATATTCAATGTACAGTTTTGACTTTCCTACTATTTTATTATATGTATAGATTACATAAATTGTACTGTGATTAAGATCGAGCTAAAGGTATGGTTTTAGACCCCCAGTTCATAATAGGGTATTTGAAGCTATTGAAAAAAGGGAAGGGAAATCGTGTTTTGACAGATCATAGAGAAATTGTTGTGTAAAACAGCAGATTTTTGCATGCATCGCTTAATTCTGACATGACAGTAGAGCAAAAAATATAAAACAGGCAAATACTCTTCTCTTTGCGTTAATGGCATCATTTTAAATTCTGTTTGTTGTAACAGTAATTACTCGTATTTATTCTGTACTTTTGTAGCATATATCCATTTTTCTTTCACTAACAGAGGCTTGACATGGTGATACTCTATCCTGCCAGCCATAAGGAAGACGTAAAATTGAAATATACTCGTATATGGTGTAAGTAATCTTATGTTAATCTGGTACGATACGCTTTAGAAGTCAAAGCCAAAAGTGATTGTTAAAGTGGGACATAACTCAAAATTGCAATAGTAAAAAGCTACTGCAAAAACTATTGCAACTTTCAGATAAACTAAGCCCCTTCGTACACTAGGCGACGCAAGTCTCCGATACCTTACGATTTTGGTATTCATTGACGCGTGCTTGTGTTCGAACCTCAATGGGTTTGTATTGCGATTGTCGCTTGGATACCGAAGTCGTAAGGTATCGGAAACTTAAGTCGCCTTGTGTACGAAGGGCCTTATACTATGGCCCTGGAAAGCAAAGGGCACGTTAAGGAACAGAACTAAAATTGTTGTGAAATAGGTTTTTAGTCTTAATGTGTCTGATAGTCCCTTCTGCTCCTAAGGCGGAAGGGCATGATGTTTTTTTTTAAATAAAACTTATTTTGAAATACCACATCACAATCCCGTTTTTCACTTTTCTGTTTCATCATCTCAGTATTCAGCATTTTAATTATGCATTTTTTTAAATTTGCAAAAAAAGTTAGGATAAAAAAACCGTTTGTAAATGATACTAACACGTATTTGTGCTCGTGACTGTACATCGACTAAATAAGCTCCGAGGATATTACGCGAGAGCTCCGCAATTGCTTCGAATATTGGATAGACACCCTCAGTAGAACGCTAATAGAGCCATGATTAGCCGGGAATAGCCCTACAGTCTGGGGGGCCACCCAACTGGGGCCTGGCAACAGGGCCCGGAGGGGTGATAACGGCTAGTTAGGGCAACACATTCGATTTTCAAATTGTTTTTTTTTTAAATAAAATGAGCTGAGTCTGATTCTGCTCTTGATCTTAGTGGTGAGCGGAGCTACGGGCGGTAGAAATTCGTTACATGGAATCACGTCAGAACAGTTCAACAGATCTTGATAGAATTTGGATAAGAGATAGGTTAGTTCATCTGGGTAGGTTTTCCAGTAACACACAGGCGAAGACCCTGCAACAGCACCTTAGAGAAAGAGCACCTTAGAGATCTTTTCCGCATCGCTGACAGCGGGAAAAGCTCACATAAGCCTGGCAACATTGCTATGAATGGGAACAACAACTTAAAAATGCTAAAAGACATTCAACTTTTACTAAGAAGCTCATACGGTAGTCATGACTAAGTATTACAGCTGTACGGGTTGATCTGCCGCGCTTGCCAAGGACCGTCGGTGGATGGGTGGTTACCTACATAAATCATGTTTCCTGCGTCCACATAAAGTACGTTAAGCTTTAATTGACAGCCATTCTTGCCATGGAGCACCGTATAGGAGGTCAGATAGGCAGTCGCCTCATGTAAAATTCTGATATTCATCTGCATCCACTTTAACTGGGAGCTAACCCTAACATAGTTGCAAAGGCTAGGAAGATGAAAATACGTTTATGGTACATTATGTCAAAAACAGATTTCATGGAAACAATTTTCTTGTGCACACGGCTAAGAAAACCATTATAAGCTAACCGTTCATTGAGCGAAATGTTCATGTTAAGCAAGGCAAAGATAAACTGGTATAATAAAGCTTGATGTGTTGCCATGAGCACCTAGTTGAAATCATAATTAATACCTGAGAAAATATTCATATTTACACGCAGTAATTATTTGTAGGTACCGCAAAGTAAATAAGTACATAACATAATGAGATACACCTGTCGTTAATTTCTAAGTGAATCTATACATCTATCTATACATACAAATAAATTTGGAGTGTCTGTTTGTAAGATTGAAATAACCGTTTCTTACTACATGCATACGAATATTTTACATACTTGCTATTGCCAGCGGCTTCACCCGCTACAACTCCAAAATGATCCAACGGGAACATTATAATCGGGACAAAAACTATCTTATGTGTTAATCCAGGTTATAAACTATCTGTTTACCAAATTTTAGCCAAATCCGTTCAGTGTTTTTTGTGTGAAAGAGTAACAAACATACCTACATACACACATACGAGTACATCCTCACAAACTTTCGCATTTATAATATTAGTACTTAGTAGGATATACCTACGGTAGATACACCAAAATATTTTTTATAGTTTTTGTCTGTCTGTGGCCTGACTAATTCAATCTCTATTCTACCGAGAATAGACCAAGTTATTTCATTGCTGTTTCTAAACAGTTCGACTGTTATTTTACACGAGTATGGTACGATCCGTACACTATTGAAGAATAGGAACATTTTTTTAATATTTTAAACATTGCCAAGTAAACGGTAACTTATCTTTCTACGTTCTATTATTTTGTCTTTTCTTCCGTCGACAAAATTCTGAATTGCGCCTTCGAGGAGCAGTGGTGGCCCAGTGGTCTCAGCCCCGACTTACAAGTTGCAGGTCGTGGGTTCGAACCCAGCCAGGCGCATTACTTTGTGTAGATAATTTATTTAATCACCCCTGCTCTCAAAACGGTAAAGGAAAACATCGTGAAAAACTGGAGAAAGTCCTCGAACCAAAAATTCGAAGACATGTGACATCCACCAACATGCACTGGGCCTGCGCGGTGGATTATGGCCCATTCCTTCTCACAGTGGAGGCCTGTGTCTCAACAGTGGGAACATTTAAAAGCTGATGATGATGATGAATTTCCTTGAGCAGGCGACATCACTGCCATCAGGACACACGCCACGTCTCTTCTGTATAAACTGAGCCTTAGTTTGAACGTTACCAACTAACCAGTTAACAATGTGATTTGGAACACAAACTAACTTGAGTGATAATTTAATCTTGTCTAACTAGAATCATTTGAGTTACGTCATTTATCTAATTATATTATGCCAAGCTCATTGCTAGCGAAGATTAACCAATCAGTGATTAAGTACCTAGGGAAGATGACGGTCTTAAGAGCCCAGAAGGCCTACAGCGACGTCCTAAATCGTGAGTAGTTAGGCTGTGGGAAAGGGACAGAGCTATACAAGTCGTCTAGCGTCATCTCGTTCCCTGAGCGGAACCACTCACGCTCGTCTGCCGGCCACATCATTTCTCTAGATAATACTGCAAACATTAATGGTGAAATATTAGCTGCTCATTAAACCAGTTCCTACAAACAATGTGTTTGAAATGTACATCCAACCATCATTTATGAAGCTTTGCCGGGATATATTATTAGGTTTAGAAGGCATGGTTGCTAACCGGACAGTGTATGAAAAACACATAAAGAAATTGCTGCCAGTGAGTTAGTCTGTACGAAACTGTCAATCAGCGATTCTTATTTCTTTTTTTCTTTTAATCCATCGACCTGCAGCTGCGGCTATAAGCTGATGATGATGAATTCATCAACAAAACCCGTTTCTTGGCGCTCATCATTTATGAAGAGTCGACTAAACGCCTGGCGATATCTTTCTAAACTTAATGACCCTGGACCCCATGGCCCATTATCAGCATGAGTACCTAGTATAAAAGGAAACGAACGGCTCAAGCATATAGCTACTAGCTAAGCCTAATATCAATAATTGAATAAATAACAAAATAAATACATAATGCGCTCCTATGGCGTCCATCCGATTCCATTTTGTGTCATCTTATTGCTTGACTTGTGCGAGAGCTTGTAAAGAAATTAAATTAAAAGAAAATATGCGAACAAAGCTGCAGGCGGAAGCTAGTGATAAATTAATATTGCTATATACCTAATTATTATGAACGTAACTGAATTCCAACTCGACTAGATCGCAAATAACTGAATTGTGAATAGGCACTCCAATGGTTATGGAAATTCCGCTAGCAGCTTATTGCCATTTTGTTTGACGCACATTTAGCTTTGAAACTATTTTGTAACTAGCTACTTAATATCATATTGGTTCCATTTTTGATTTAAAAATCCCAATACATTGAACGTCGAAATATTCGGACAAAGTTGAAATATAATTTATTTTCATATTTATTCAACCTAAACTTTACTGTTACTACCCCTATCACTAGCACAAAAGGTTTTACTGCTAAGCACAAAATACCATATAACTTGAAAAAATAATATTACCACAACGATGGATGTAAAAAAGCGAACCTTTTTGGACATAGACCCACGCCTAGTGAAACATGGTACACGGTCCAACGGACACGCTGTAATTAAAAAGGGTTCTTTGTTTCTCCACGGAACCCCAAACTGGGCTCGAAAGAATTTTCAGTAACAACATTCCAACCCCACTCTATCCGCGCAAAGAACATTATCGAACAACTCTTTTTATCTCCATTCCTGCTGAGGTATTGTGTAGCTTTTCCGACATTTTTCCATTAATTAACTAGGTATCGGATATTGCCATTTCATTAAAAATATTGTTTTATCTGCCTTCTTTGTTTTTTTTTTTAATTTGAGTTTTTAGATCAAACTTCTGTTAATTAATTTGCGCTGAAAAGTAAATATTGTAATGGAAATCTGTAGTCTGTATTTGTATAATTAAATAAGAATGGCCTTTATAATTGTAAGTTAATTAATTACAGTTAACTTTATTGTGTTAATCCTCTTTTATCCCTTACTATATAATTTAATTGGGTTGTATGAATAACCCGTGTGATACATATGTGTAATATCCCAGTTGGCCCATCAATTACCAAGGCTTTGAGGTCGGTGCCGGTTCAGACCGGGCACCGATCTTGTGACCTTTCGGTCACTTTGGCCTCTCTGGCAAGCTGTGCCATCGATATATTACTAGAGTAAGGAGGAAGAGATTGTCTTATTTCCTTTTAGACTGAAATTTCGTAGAGTACCTTAAAAGAAAGAAAGAAGAAGAAATAAAATTGTGTTTATTGGCACTAAAACTTAAAACTAATTTAAGTTGTAACAAGAGTAATACAATAAAATAACTAAACAACAATATAATGCCAAAGGGCCTCAGCTCAGCATAATGCCGGATGCTTGACGCTGATTTTCAGCTGCAGCCCACGAGCGTGCCATACGAATACGTAAAGTTGATACTACAATCGGATAATTTTGTTAAAAAAGAGAAAAATGATTATAAAATATTATTAATACAATATACCTAGCCAGATGAAAATTAAGTTGGGGTTTAATATCATATCAAAATACATAAAGCGTGAGCGTAAGCATTAAATATTTTTTAACTGCCTCGTTACTTTAAAAATCATTTTAATAAACAAATCATAAAAAGCAAATGACTACAATTTTATGATAATAGTTAACTTCCTAAAATTTTCTGTTTTGTCCCGTAAATAAAACATTAGATATTATTTACGGGACATAAAAAAGTTTAAGACTACTTGTTCTCAGAACTCAAAAAGTCATAATATCCACGATTATTCGAAAATACGTTTAATAATTTTAAAAATAAGTAGTTTTACTATTTGGCAGTAGTAATTGGTTCATTTAGTTTTGAAAAAGACTGATACGTATTTTTCTTTTGTATAATCAATGAATATTTTCCAAGATATCATCATCATCATCAGTCTATAATGTTCCCGCTGCTGGGACACAGGCCTCCTCTCTGTGAGAGGGAGTGGGCCATAGTCCACCACGCGGGCTCATGCGGTTTGATAGATGTCATATATGTCTTCGAATTTTTGGTCCTAGTACCTACATGCCGGTTTCCTCACGATGTTTTCTTTCACCGTTTTGAGAGCAGTGGTGATGAAATAAATTACACAAAGTAATGCGCCTGGCGGGGTTCGAACCCACGACCTACAATTTGTAAGTCGGGACCGATACCACTGCACGCAGAGAAATGTCTAGCTACCTATACGAGAACATCTGGTTGCAACCGTGACAGCAAGACTCACTAGTTGACTTTACAATATTTCTAGTAATAAATACTAAGTAAGTAGTAGAGATCACAAGAACTTAGTATTTATTACTAGAAATGTTGTAAAGTCAACTAGTGAGTCTTGCTGTCACGGTTGCAACCAGAAGTTCTCGCATACATTTCTCTGCGTGTGGGCCACCGCTGCTCCAGAGCATAGTCTTCAATAAATCTCCACAAAATAAGATGTTGTTTACTTCGACCAATCTGGGTACGAAGTCTGGGGGTATACTCTCTTAGCCCCTCAACGAAGATACGGGCTCGTACTAAATTATGTAACTCTGAACTTTTAAGTGCATCTTACTCCTTATTACTTTCGAATACATAAGTCCACACGGGAGTAGGGACAACTGTCCAATCATGTTGACACCAATTTTTAGTTCGTATCGCTAACTAATCTCAATCTCATATGTGAAAAAGAGTAGGTACCCGAAACTTTGACCGACGCTATAGGTTTCGTTCTTAGAGAGTATATGTATAAAGATTACCAGGTCGTCATGACGTCTGTTGTTAACAAAAGGACTTCAAATATAATTTTTAACCAAGTTATCGAAGTCTACTTGAAAAACTTTTAATTCCAACCAAAAGTAAAAAACCACAAAGCACAAAAGAACCGCTAAAACACAATTATAACGCCACGTTAGCATGTTTCTGCCACAATCCAAAAAGCTAATATCACGTTGTTGTCGGTGAACCCTTCTTCGGCGAAACAAGGTTTGGTTACGTGAACTTCAAAGCAGGGTTAATTATATTATTGAAGACTCAAAATACAAAACAGACGTGACGATGACGTGTGGTGGCGGTTCGTAGAAAATCAAATGAGTCCTCCTTGCGTGGGCGTAAGGGAATGTCTGCAAACGAAAAAAAATTTTTTTTTCGCACAGTATCACCATGGGTATCAAATTAAAGGGCTTGATGAGTACATTTCAAATATATATACATTATATAGCTTTTACTAGCTACTTTGCCTGTTTCTAACGGAATGTTATCAAATGAAAAGGCTTAATGAGTAGGTTCATTTGAAATTCACTCGCTACTTTGCTTTTATTAGATATTATATCATATAATTAATAATACAACCCCAAAATAGTTTAAATAAAAAATAAGTTAAAAATAACTAAAACCCGACTACAAAAAAAAACGCGCACTGAAAAGAATAAAACAAGAACAATATTCATTTGACCGATATTGTGGTAGCCGTGGTCGTGTGCCACCTGCGGTTGTTCTACACAATCTTTATTGGCTAGGTGGCACACGACCACGGCTAGCACAATATCGGTCAAATGAATATTGTTCTTGTTTTATTCTTTTCAGTGCGCTTTTTTTTTGTAGTCGGGTTTTAGTTATTTTTAACTTATTTTTTTACTTTTTTTAGTTTAAACATTTAACCACAATAAAATTATTGTCAAATACATCAGTTTCTTACATGTGCACTAGAATTTTGTAATCCGTAGCACCGGTAATAACATCGTTACAATCTCTTTCATTCATTCCCTATCTCAAAAACTACTGAACCGATTTTGATGAATACTTGCAGTATTTCCTAAGTTGAACGATACCTAGTACAACAAAAACAGAATTACTTAAATCGGACTTGTAGTTCCGGAGATATGCGAACACAAACATAATTTACTAAATCAATCGATACCGAGTCCTTACTAGAGGAGTTGTACAGTCGAATTCCAAAATCCTTCTTCCATTTCTGAAAGCAATAGCCTGACGCTTCGCTGTGACTTACGACCTTTTAGTAGAAGTTGTTACTATACAAATCAAAGGAACTTACGGTATACTTCATAATTTCAACCTTCTTCTACAAGTAATGCTGGCGCAGTGGTTAAGGTGCTCGGGTATAATTATCCTTCACTGGCGAAGGATCGATCCTCACCTTTTTTTTTCTAATTACTTTTATTTTATTTTAATAATCTATACATATAATAAAATAGTAGGAAAGTCAAAACTGTACATTGAATATTTTTTTAAAAGAATACTTGGGGTGTGATCTACAATCGATACCGAAGCCAAAAATATAGTTTTTAGAATTTTTGTCTGTTTGTCTGTTTGTCTGTTTGTCTGTTTGTCTGTTTGTCTGTATGTATGTCCGGGATAAACTCAAAAAGTACTGGACGGATTTGAATGATTTTTTTTTTGTTGTATAGGTATTAAGTCTGGCCAACACATAGGCTATAATTTATCTTGGAAACTTGAACACCTGGTGCAGAACCGCAACGGACCAGCTAAACTATAAGAGATACAAAAATGGTGCAATAGCAAAAATCGTTCCGCGTGATGAGCATTTTCTGCTGAGGGAATAAATTTGAAGATCTGGAACACCTGATGTGGAACTCCAAGAGCCCAGCTACACTATAACATATACAGGAATGACGTCTTAGCAAAGTTGTTCACCCTGATGAGCACTTTCTGTTGACATATAAAAATTGAAGATCTGGAATACCTGATGTGGAACACCAAGAGCCCAGCTACACTATAACAAATACAGGAATGACGTTTTTGCAAAGTTGTTCAGCCTGACGAGTACTCTCTGTTGACATACAAAAATTGAAGATCTCTGGGACACCTGATGTGGAACACCAAAAGCCCATCTAAACTATAACATTATATGTATAGGAATGAAGTCTGAGCAAGATTTGCTCAGCCTGATGAGCACTCTCTGTTGACGTATAAAAATTGAAGATCTGGAACACCTGTTGTGAAACTCCAAGAGCCCAGCTACACTATAACATGTAAAGGAATGACGCCTTAGCAAAGTTGTTCAGCCTGATGAGCAGTCTCTGTTGACGTATAAAAATTGAAGAACTGGAACACCTGATGTGGAACACCAAGAGCCCAGCTACACTAATACATATACAGGAATGACGTCTTTGCAAAGTTGTTCAGCCTGACGATCACTCTCTGTTGACATATAAAAATTGAAGATCTGGAACACCTGATGTGGAACACCAAAACCCCAGCTACAGTAAAACATATGTATAAAGGAATGACGTTTTAGCAAAGTTGTTCAGCCTGATGAGCAGTCTCTGTTGACGTATAAAAATTGAAAATCTTGAACACCTGCTGTGGAACACTAACAGCCCAGCTACACTATAACATATATAGGAATGACATCTTAGCAAGAGTTGCTCAGCCTGATGAGCACTCTCTGTTGACGTATAAAAATTGAAGATCTGGAACACCTGTTTTGGAACTCCAAGAGCTCAGCTGCAAAGGAATGACGTCTTAGCAAAGTTGTTCAGCCTGATGAGCAGTCTCTGTTGTACGTCACTAACAAAGTAAGATGCGTATTTTTTTTTGTTTTTTGTTGTTTGAAATCCCATTTGACTAAGACAACACTGCAACACTCAACGTGTTCGTAGTCATGAAACTGTGACAAAGCAAAGGTGTTTCAGGATTGTAATGTAGTCGTCTTCCCCTGGAGGCGACGGCCCTCCACCGCGTCCATCGAGGCGCATCGCCAGGAGAATGATCATCTCATCCGCACGCAAAATACGCGCATATGACGTGGAGTTGCGGATACCAGCCCGCTATACAATACAATACAATCGCCAGGATGAATCCCAGGAAAGAGCTCCGGCGCGATCACAAGGCAATATGGAGAGAGCGACTGTCGCAACCGAGTTCCGGGCACGCCCCAACTAGGGTTGCCAACATTTTTTTTTGTCAGAATGTAGTATTTTTTTTTAAAAAGCCATAAAAAAATATAGTACGCTTCAAAAAAATATAATATTTTAGTAGGGAAGAATATAGAATAGACTAAAGTTATATTTTTACTTATTTTTTTTTAATCTATATTTTTTTGCACTTCTTCCATATTTTTTAAAAACGTGTTCGTAAATTGCAGGAAGTTTTTTTATTTTACTAATTTTAGTAATGAAATAGAAACGCAAAATATAAACATTTAGCTATTGTACGGAAATATAGTATTTTCGCGCACTATATATTTCTTCAAAAGTATACAGTACGGAGACCATAAATATAGTACAATAGGTACTATATATTATAGTACGGTTGGCAACCCTAGCCCCAACCGCGGTGGTAAGACCCCTCTTTAAGGAGTGGCTGGATAGGCGTCACGGCGTCCCGCCTGACCTACCACATGACGTAGGTCCTCAACGAACACGTAAGTTTCGGGAGGTAGCAGTGTCGGATAGGGAAGGAAGAATCGCCTGGGTGTCACCACTGCGTGGATCGCCTGGAGGACACGGTGGAGCATACGGTGCAGGACTACCCACTTGGGCAGAGAACCGCCGTGTCCTCACTACGACGATAATCGGTGACCTCTCGTGCTTAGTATTGGTCGAGACCATGATGCTGCGGGGCGAGACAGAATGGGAAGCAGTCGCCTCCTTCTGCGAAGCAGTCATGCTAGCGAAGGAGGAGGCGGGACGCATGAGGGAGAGGACAATGTCCACCTCCAGCCCAGCCGCAGCGGTAGACGCTGATGGCGACAGACGTCGCTACACGATCTCCAGCCACTGTAGGCGCGGCCATGCGGGCGGCGAGTAAGAGTGCACGTTGTGTTCCACGTGATGTATTACCACGCTAAAAAAAATGTAATCGTCTGAATGTACCATGTCGAACAAAAAATCCGCCGAGGCCGTGGACAGAACACTTTGAGACATTCGCCATGATGATAGACCCATGGACAATAGGACAATATCACGGTAGGTACTGTTCTCCGGAAAATTCCGGCAGACACTGCCCGTTGTAAGAAGAATTGATAAGTTACGTATTCGGAGTCCCGTCAAGTATAACACTTCAGGAAAATTCTTGGCTATTTGATCGTGCGATACTAAAAAAATGACCGAACCGCTGCAATAAATGAAAACATATTAGCAGAAATTGTTGGGAATGATGTGGTTCACACGTCATACAATAACGTCGTCAATCAGGATGATGCCAGCAACTACCCACTCGAGATTTTAAATTCATTAACTGCCTGTGGTCCTCGAGCTCATAAAATAACCTAAAAGTAATAATAATGCTTCTAAGAAATCTAACTCCACCAAAATTGTGCAATGGAACGCGACTAATAGTTACTGCATTACACAGAAAATTAAGCGAAGCTGAAATTCTCACCGGATGTGGCTCAGGGGAAACTGCATTGATACCGTGAATACCACTCATCTCCAACAATTTCCTTTTCCAGTTCAAACTCACACAATTCCCGGTAGCCGCTTACTTCGCGATGACCATAAATAAGTCCCAAGGACAGACCCTGAAGGAAGCTGATGTCAACCTAAGGTCCAACTGTTTTTCCCACGGCCAACTATATATAACACATGCTCGCCTGTCAGTAATGCTGACCAGCTTTTTATTTTAGCACCAGAGGGAAAAACTACCAATGTCGTTTATAAAGTGTTGTGTCTGGAAGTTTTCATTTGCTTTAAAGTTTGTAATAGATTCTATAACAAACTTTAAAGTGGGACATCAGGTACCCTCACTTTCTCAACGAATTATAAAAGAGAATATTGGTATAGGTGCCATAAAACCAAATACAATGCGGACGAAGTCGCGGGCAACAGCTAGTTTTACATAATTGCTATATTCTTTTTGTTATTTTTCATGCATTTTTTTGTAGAAATTTGATAAATAAAATTGTTTTTTTTTTAATAATTACTAATACTAGTCATTAGTGTTATGTGTCGACCGTTATCATCATTTAAGTATAATAAAGTTTTGTAGGTAGATCAGAGAAAACAAAACAAAAGTTACAAAAGTTCGATTTGTGAGGTGGACATAACTATGTTAGTTCGTTTCGAACTTTCGAGTCTCTTAATAGAACGTTGTTGATTCCTGGTTATTTTGTGTGACGATTGTTTACATCTATTACGCTGTTTTAATGTTATTGTTTTGCTGTGAAATATTAACAGTGGGAATAATATAATCACTGAGGGTGAATAATATAGCCGTGCATAAATATGGATGAAACAATACAAATATCAAATTAAACCGGACTAAGTGTGAGTATTAACATTTAATTTTTGGTTATTTCACATGTTAATATATTATTTATTAGATTTAAAAGATAGTAATACGTGTTATTTATAGTTTCTTCTTTTAGTAAAATAAATTATCAGTTGTATTCTGCATAAAGATAATAATAGTATTCCATGTTTTGTTCTAGTGAAATACTGTGAGTCCTGTGGATATGAGATACGAGGAACGACAAGCGCTATTGCTAAGCTTGTCGATAGCAAAGTCCAACACCGACGGTTGTCAGACATCATAATAAAATTATGGTGAATGAATACGAAGGAAATAGCTTCCCCCAATGAGTAACTAATTCAACACGAAATGAATAACCGTTTAGTTTCACCGTGCACTCAAGACAAAAATTACACCAAATATCAGCCAAAAACCGTTTGTTTTATAGAAATAAAAAAAAAACGTTTAAAAGCACGACCATATTTTTTATATCGCTTTTGTTGTATTCATTGTTAATAGACTGTAAGCGAAAACATCATTTTATTCACAGTTCTTATTAATTTAGGGCTTAGATTTGAGGCTAAGTTTCAATCATTCTTTTCGTAAAGAAAACGAAAATTAAACTGATGTCCTCAAAAGGGTATTTTTATGGAGAGCGGTTATTATTTTTGTGGTTCTATTTCAGTAATAGAACATAATATTTCCATATTATATTTTTTTTGCACACTCACTAAATCGCACTAAGTGGAACGCAAAAAGCCTGATTGCATAGAAAAAAAAATTCGCACCGCAGCCCCGGAACGCAAAGAGCAACTGGCCCTTTGCGTTCCAGGACCGCGGTGCCTTCACAATCATAGCTGTAGCAGTATTTTTTTTAAGTAGTGCTAATGTTATTTGCGTGGTTATAATTCAGTAAAAGAACATTGATCCTTAAATAACTTTTTTTTGGTAATTCACATTTGGTGGAGCGGAATAAATTTATTTGCTAAAACAACCTGTTTCTGCACCGTGGCCCTGGAACGCAAAGGGCAAATAGCGTTTTGCGTTCCAGGACCACAGTGCCATGAGACGATTGTTTGAAATAGTAACAAGGCACCGCGGCCTTGGAACGCATAGAGAAATTGGCCTGCTGAACTATTACTATTTCAAATGGCTTTAATAAATAGTCATATCTTTAATATTTCTTTTGTTAACATAAAGACAAAATTACACATTATTTTTTTTTATGGGATAACATACTAAAAAGGCCGCACATTATAAAAAAAACCCTTTAGTTTCTTAAATATAAATAAACGTAATTTAGTCGTTATAATCAGCTAATGAAATTGGATAATATTGTTTTATCTTCATTCGATTTTTTTAATTTGCTTATTTTATTACTGATAGCTGTTGGGCTAAGTGGAGTTATGATCAATGAGATCTGAGTCTTATAATGTGTTTAGCTATTTTTTTGTTCTTTTTTTTTTAAATCATGATATTTATATTAATCAATAACTTGTTAGTTATTCATGTTAATTTACAATTTATTAATGCTTATTATTTATTAAAAAAAGTCAAATATTAGTTTTATGTTTTTATGTTTTTTTTTTGGTCTTTGTGGAAATAAAAACAGTCATGCTGAATTAAAATGTTAATTTTGTTTTATTTATTTGTTTATGTAATTAACAAACTTATATTATATTTGTGATATAAGATTCATACGAATCTGACAATCCCTCAGTCAACAGTCTACTCATTTGATGAACTTCAACATGATATTTCAATAATATTTGTTCTTGCCTCAATATTGATATTCGCCGGCATTTTGAGAATACTTAAATATATCGCTATCTATATAATCACACGTCACTAACCAACAACCACAATCTAACGACAACTTGATTTCGATCAAGTTAAATATTCCTAAAACTTGGTCTACCTCACAGAAATTGTGAACCAACGATTATAATCATATTTCTGTCCCATTACAATATTTAACAATTGAGTGAAACTTACAAAAAGAATATCTCTGCGAGAGGTTCGAACTCATGCCTTGCTGTTCACCGCATACGTCAAGTGGATCGCTTTACCGCTAGGCCAACTGAACACATACTAGACACGTTGAAATTATGAATCCTATACAATCAGTAGTTGATGATGAATGTGTGTCTTAAAAATAGAAGGTCGTAAGTCAAACTAAACGTCAAGCTATTGCCTTGTAAGCGTGCCTAGCCGCTTTTGAACGTCGACTGTACCTTCTATCATCAGCTCAGCTGCATGAGATGATGATTTCCATACGCTAGTATGTACTTAAATTACTTCATAAGATTTGTGAAAAAATATGTGTGGGCCAATAAAATTTGAGGGTTGCCCTCGATTTCTCCAAGATCCAATCATGAGATCCTATAATGGTGACAATGAAACCACACGGGAAGCACTAGCTTTCAAATAAAAAAAGAATCATGAAAATCGGTTCACCCAGTCGCAAGTTATGAGGCAAACATAAAAAAATACAGTCGAATTGATAACCTCCTCCTTCTTTTGAAGCCGGTTAAAAAACAACAACAATAATAATTAAAAAACCGGCCAAGTGTGAGTCGAACTCGCACATGAAGTGTTCAGTGTCTGTAATAAAAACGGCAATACAATCATGTCTGTTTTATGGGAGCCCCTGTTTTTTTTTCTATTTGTTGTTATAGCAGTAACAGAAATACATTATCTATTAAAATTTCAACTGTCTGTTCTATTACGGATCATGAGATACACCCTGGTGATATACGTACAGGCATAGGTACTGACAGCCAGACGGACAGACGGACAGCGGAGTCTTAGTAATAGGGTCCCGTTTTTCCCTTTGGGTACGGAACCCCAAAAACAACAACAACAAAACGACAACAATAACAAGGCAATAAAAATGTGCATTAATATGGTCAACATGTAGACCATTAAAAGTAACACAAAATGTAAGAATCATTAACTATTTATTTATGGGAACAGTTTACGCGTCGATGTCCCCTTACTGTTCTAATTACGCCATAACTTTAGGCAGGGTAGACAGGAAGGTAAGTAAAGCTGGTAAAATATTGCCGGGTATATTGTAAAATAGGCGATATATTGGAAACGCATGAAGTAGTGGTTTAAAGATGCTGACAGACTTGAGCCTTCACTTGTAACAGAACATCGAGCATTCGCTGTTTTCAAATTGATCAAACATCGAACGATTTAATCAAGCATAGAGCCAAACATCGCTAAATCAAATCAAATCAAATTTATTTCGTGAACACAGGGTACATACAGTAGATGTTTTCATAAATTAATAAGATCCAGGGCCTGATTTACCCTTAGGCTAATTAGGCTGCAGCCTAGGGCGCGAGGATCGGGGGGGCGCTGAAATCTTGTCTATGATGATGCCTCTCTTCTTTTTTTTAATATTTAATTTTTATTTTTTCTCTAGAGTAAATATTTTAAAAAAATACTCGAGTCGAAGCAACTTCACGCACTAGATGACCACGCTTATGGTCAATGGCATTGGCAACTAAGTTGTCTATAGAAACAGTAACTAAGCCAATATAAGTCATGCGGTCAAACACGACATAGATTTGGTTTTCTACTTGGTAGCCTACAGTCACTTGTCATGATTTTGGTCTTATAATGCGTGAGGTAGATGCCTTTATGTACGGTCAGCTTAAAAAATGGTTTGCCACCCTAAGGTTGAATGTCATCGGGCACGCCGCAATCGCGGCGGTAAGACCCCTCTTTGAGAATGAGGAGTGGCTGGAAAGGCGTCACGCCGTCCTGACCTACCACATTTTTTTTTCGTGGTAAAATCATCAAATGAGTCCTCCCACCCAGGGCAGGGCGGGAAGGACTGTCAGACTTGTACTGACTAAAATCCACGGTTTCCTTCGGTAGCCCTTTGTGTACCGGAGTCGCGGTATACGTATGTCCCGCAACCCCGGCAGGGCTGTGACTGTGACCCTCTATATGGGGGGGCCCCGTCATTATGCTCCTTGAGGCGCGCGTGGAACACAACGCGCCATCTGTCGACCTGGGCATGGTCCAGGTCAGGCAGAAAGTTGCCCTTTACTCACCGTCCGCATGCCCGCGCGCCTACGGTGGCCGGAGATCGTCCCGCGACATCCGTCGCTGTGGGCGTCTACCACTGCGTCTAGGGCGGAGGGAGGTCGGTATCCTCTCTCTCTCGCGGCCCGCCTCCTCCTTCGCGAGCATGACTGCTTCGCAGAAGGAGGCGACCGCTTCCCACTCCGTCTCGCCCCGCAGCATGGCCGCGACCAATGCCGGGCGCGAGAGGTCTCCGCCTATCGCCTGCGTGAGGACACGGCGGTGCTCCGCCCAAGCAGGGCAGTCCTGCACCGTATGCTCCACCGTGTCCTCCGGGTGGTCTGACCTACCACATGACGCAGGTACTCACCGGACACGGAAGTTTCAGGAGGTACTGTGTCTGATAAGGAGGGAGGAAACGCCTGGTTGTCACTGCTGATGCTGCGAGGATCGCCCTGAGGACACGGTGGAGCATATGACGGACGTCGGCAGACCTACTTATAAAATTCTCCGGCCTCCCCGTAGGCGCGGGCATGGGGGCGGCGAGTAAAGGGCAACTCGCTGTCCGACCATGGACCATGCCCGGGTCGACCGCGCGTTGTGTTCCACGCGCGCCTCAAAGAATGTCAGCATTGTGACGAACCGCCCTCTAGAGGGTTAAAGCCTGTCGGGGTCGTGGGACTTATCTCATTACCGTGACCCGGAACGTAAAGGGCTATTGAAGGACACCGTGGATTTTAGTCAGTACGAGTCTGACAGTCCCTCCCGCCCTTAATATTAGTAGTCATTTTTACCCGTGGTGCTAGGCAACTGGGCTTCTCCCAGTTGTAATGTCCCTTTGTGCCTATTGGCCTTGTTTTGTTCTGTCTCCTGCTTGCATGGAGGGAAGTGGAAACATATTTTTCCTACTCCTCCACTATTCTTTTCTGATTAATTTCGTGCAGGATTCAAGACAGGTAAATTCATTCTCCGGGACACGTCGAGCTTCATTGTCTCGGCGCTTTTCTGGTGGTTGCCACTGTTGATTCTGGCTTTCAGGAGTTGCAGTGGTTTGGGAATAGTGTGGTGGGTTTGTCCCAAAAAAAAAAGTCCCTCCCGCCCTGCCTTGGCTGGGAGGACTCGTTTGATGATCTTACCACTATGGAAAAAAAAAAGTTGAATGTCATGCAGATTAAAAAAAACGTTAATTTCGGTTGCAGATCGATCTTAAAGATTTTATAGGTAGACTAGTATCTGATAGTGAACCATGACCATCTTAAAATTTTCACACTACTATTTACTCAGTTACGAGTACCACATACTTTTTAGGCCGTCCTCCGTAACACGCCAGGCGGGGGGCGCGTCTTCCTAATTAGCCTAGGGCGGTCAGAACCCTTAATCAGTCGCTGATAAGATCCGAGCTGTGCTCCGCCAAAAGGCATACAAAATTTACCAGTTTTTTACATGCAAGACATAATTATTTCAACGTAGGTGAAATCACAAAAAATATAGAATGTCAAACTTTAAAAAGATGTCATTTAAATATAAAGTAAACAGGACCAAACAATACATAATAAAAAATAATGTCACTAATAATCAAATTTAAATCAATAATCAAAATCATTCAGAACATGTCACATAAGATAAAACGGACTAATTAAAATTTGTCATTCAAATATTCGTCAACAGAATAATACACCTTATTATTTAACAGTTTGAAAAGATTCCTTTTAAATTTATTAACGTTCATACATGAGATAACTTGACCTGGTAACTTATTATACAGTTTTTGAGCCATTGCATAAAAGCTTTTGCTGTGAAATTTTGTTTTAGTTGCTAACACCTGCAACTTTTGTGAGCGACGTTTACTTTCCACAAATCTATATAAATTCATGTTTTGTTTTACAAAAATACAGGCTTCATAAATGTAAAGTGATGGTAACGTTAAAATCTTTAGTTTTTGAAAATGTGGCTTGCATGATGCTAGGAACATTTTTATGATTTTTCTAGCGAACGCTCTAATAATTATATGCTTTTTCTTGCTTTCTTTCATGAATTTATAATACTTATCATCCTTAACACTTATACTCTACAGTCGCGTGTGCTTCAATTATATTTATGGGTTTTATAAAAAGGACAGTATGTAGCTTGGCTTCAAAACAGCTCGAAGCTTTAGTGTCCATTCGCTAGTATGCTCCTGAGAATGCTCGATAGAGTGATCGCTAAAACGCTTACCTCGTTTGTTTTTCTGTAATGTAAAGGCGCTCCGCGAGCTTTCACCTGTAATGCAACGATACAGATTTGAATATTTCATCAGTGAGGGAAGACAATTGAGCATCATAATGCGCATCTTGTTTCAAATCTATACTAAAAAAACCGGCCAAGTGCGTGTCGGGCCACGCGCAGTGTAGGGTTCCGTAGTTGCCTATCAAAATACCTACTTATGCGAACTAATTAAACTGATTCGCTGAATTTAATTTTAAAAAGAAGATTTTTCAAAATCGGTCCAGGCGCCTTTGAGAAATCGGGGAAAATACATAAAACAAAAGATTACGACGAATTGAGAACCTCCTCCTTTTTTCGAAGTTAGTTAAAAATAGTTGATAATAAAAACCTACCTATCCCCAAAAAACATACCTACCTAGCTGTATAAATAAAGTTGACAAACTTACATTTGCAGTTGAAGAACAAGTTCTGCGATACATTTTTTGTTTAGGAAAATATGTTATCCAAGTACGTTTTATAAGTTGGTCGACGATTACTCGTAAACTTGTAAAGCCTACTTAGTCATGATAATTTTCCTTAAAACTTCGTTGTATATACTACTATTGTGAATTTTTCCACACCCTCAAACATAACCGTTTAGCTGGTAGAGGGGGGGGGACACTCGAGTCGAGCAAAAATTAGCACTTTAAAGCTTAATATTTCACAAATAAATCTTTTTATCAAAAAAATGTTAATGAAAACTATCAATATTTTTTAAAGACCTATTTAATGATACCCCACACTAAGGGGTACGCGAGAAATAAAAAAAACATCCCCACTTTACGTGTACAGGAGGTACCCTAAAAAAAAATATTTTAAAAGATTTTATTTTACCACTTTTTCGGTGCAACAAATCCGTATAATATTTACACCAAATTACAGCTTTCTAGTACTGGGCGTCTCTGAGCTAAGCTGCGGACAGACGGACGGACGGACGGACGGACGGACATGGCGAAACTATAAGGGTTCCTTGTTGACTACGGAACCCTAACTAGCTGACCCCGCGAACTTCATAGCGCCACAGAATTAATACTACTACACTACTAATTCTACTACTACATCATTTGTTACAAAAAATGTGACAAATGAAGAACCGCTCAACCGATTTTGTGCAAACTTCACATAAACCATCTACTAGCGGGCATGCGGGCAGCGAGTAAAGGGCAACTCGCTGCCCGACCATGGACCATGCCCGGGTCGACGGCGCGTTGTGTCCCACGCGCGCCTCAAAGAGCGTCATCATAATGACGGGGCCCCCCTCTCAGAGGGCCAAAGCCTGCCGGGGTCGCGGGATTATTTCCTTACCGTGACCCCGGAACATAACAGGCTACTGAAGGACACCGTGGATTTTAGTCAGTAGAAGTCTGACAGTCCCTCCCGCCCTGCCCGGGGCTGGAGGACTCATTTGATGATTTTGCCACGTAAAAAAAAAAAAAAAACCATCTACTAAATAGTCCGAAAAAAAGCCTAAACATTTGGATTGAATAAGTGAGTCCGTTCTTGAGGTATAAAATTACAACGAAAAGTGGCATTGATTTTTATATACAACAGGTAACATAATTTAAAAATTCAATATAATGTATTATGATTATAACATAATATTCTAATTGGGGTGTCTGAGGGTGTGCGTTAATTACGTTACATGTTGTATACACCGTGACTTTTTAGTCGTCTTACAACGGCAGCCCAGTTCATGTATCCAATGACTAGAACACGTTTATAATAAAAAAAAAAGTATTTAAGAGATTTGAAAGATTTTAAAATAAAATTTTAATTCTTTATTAGGACGCAAGGCGTACCTAGTTAGAAACACCCTTGTCTCATAGAAAATGGAGATGGAATGATCTGCCCGACTATTGCGCTGGGTAAGTATACTCTACAGCTTGATACTTACACATTTTAACAGGATGTTTCATATTTCTAATGTACCTATTTATTAATAATAAAAGTTATTATTAACGATTAAAAAAAAAGCCTCGCCTAGAGATACCTTATGTCGGAAACATTAAGTGGACCACTTTTGTAAGACGACTAAAAAGTCACGGTGTATAGATGTACGCGAATGCTCGTCAGTCAGAGCGGTAGTATTGTAATGTAATGCTCAAAGTCGAATCTATAATGTTACATTATACGCGAATGCTGCCGGTGAATTGGGAGAGGAGAGGAAGTGAATTCTCAAGTTTATCAGCACCTAAATAGAAACTGGGCAGTCAGTGGCAAGTGCAGCTTAATTACGGTCAGTCGAGACTTAATGGATTTACGGTACTGTTGTAGGTATGGGTATGAGCGATAAGATCACCCTGCTGCCTCTTCAATTCAATTGTATACTAGTTTTAATTCGATAATATATTAAGACTGATAAATCATGAGTGATCCTGTAAACACTCATGTGAGGATAGTGATACTAAGAGTTTAAGATATTGATGTAAATTTTGATAAGAAATGTTTATCAGATTACCTTCGACAAACAAAATATAAGTTTATATCAATTTCTTTATGATAATACGAGTACATTCGATGCGACAGGATGTTTTTGCTCAATATTTTTGTAATCATACGAGCTGGGTTAGGCTAAAATAATGATTTTGTAAATCCGGTCCTTTGTTAACTCTTCGCACCATCTTCATCACCATCAGCCGGGAGACGACCACTGCTGAACATAGGCCTCCCTATTAGGCCTCCACACCAAACGACAATCCGCCACTTGCATTTCTCGGAGCGCGACCCTCATGATGCCGTCGGCCTACCTATAGTGGGAGGCTTGACTACGCTGCGTCTTCCGGTCCGTGGTCGCCACTCAAGAACTTTTCTTCCTCATCGGTTATCAGTACTACGAGTGATGTGGCCTGCCCATTGCTACTTCAACTTTCTTTTAAGAGCTACGTGGGTGCCTCAGGATTTTAGGCGAATATCCTCGGACTATAGTAAGACCAATTAATTTATTCATCAAGCTCTCTGATCTGACATTAATATAATTATATATCTTCACTTCATACACCTATGTATTTATGGTAACTGTCTGTAACAAGAAACTCGTCACAAATGTGAAGTTGAGACCGTATTATGAATTTATCAAGCCAAGTGGAATAGTGACATAGTATTAATTAATAAAGGATAAAGGGGTGAATGTTTTAGTGCAGATGATTCAATCTGTTTGGCAAATCATTACAGTTTTTACAGTGTAGAACACTAACAAAAAAGGTGTTTAAGTGTACAATTATTAAATTTTTCATGTTTTGTTCAGTATAGAAGTTGCAATTTTGAAAGTTTGCTTTAACTTTTTTTTATCCAAATCACTCCACAAGTGTCCCAAGCGAGTCCAATCTCTGTGCTCAAACAGACTGCGATCCTACACGGTGGCGGCGGCGGGCGCGATAATATTGAATGTATGAAATAGCCGCCCGTGGCCATACTGAATTGACTAAGGCGGGGGCCTAGCGCGATAGCTACAGGCGATTTTGCGAGCCTAGGCGTTGCTAGGCAACAACAGATATAACGGGTTGGTGGCAGGTGTAGCAAACCATTTCGGTCTTGTAGTCAGCGCCATCTAGTTATCAGGACATGCACTAAAATACTACTACACTAAACACTAATATAATACTTTTTACTGTACCTACTTGACTAGAATCATGTGGAATGGTTGATAATTTACTTGTATACAATCCTAAACTACCTATAAAACATTTTAAAATGAATTTCTTTAAACAAGATTTATAGAAACTACTTTGTACCACCGGTTTGCAACACCTGAAATCGCCTCTACAAAAACAAACGCTTGATCGGCAGAATGGACACAGATCGGGCCCGCCGTCGCGCCCGCCACCGCGCCCGCCGCCGTCGTCGCGCTAGGCTTCCAGTGTGGACACACACAATGTCACATCGCACGCTGCTATCGGTTTGACAGGCCCCAGAACCGACGACTTCTATAGTATGTACCATTTAACATGGCAAAAGAGGTCATTCACTCCCTCCTACCAAGTTTTTCATCACTAAGCGATAATGACACTTAATGTTACATAAAACTACTAATAAGCGATAGTTGCTTCTATCGCTACAGTATCGTGGTACCAGCCTGCTTGACATACAGGGGTTGTGAATCTTGTGTTGCTCTAATTCAAAATTATTATTTTTTATTTCTAGAAATCAAATTGTGTGCTTATAAATTTACGCGTGACGTAAAAAATGTTCCACTGTGTGTGACGGATTTAATGGATGTAGTGATAGGTAACGGCCCTTTTCCCTTCATATGTATTTCGTCCGCGCGCGGATCATAGTAGATTTTCAAAGTCGATTGTATGTTTGTTCACGATTATCTCGCGTTTGTCTGAACCGATTTTCATGCGGTTTACGGAAAAATGTTTATTACAGTCTAGGGAAGGTTTTAATATACTATAATATTGGATGTCTTGTGACGTTACCCGCATGGATCCGTTTTTGTTGCTCGCTTGGATATAAATTTCTAAAGTTGCCGATTATACGAAGATTTTTGTTGAATGTCTGAACTAAAAAGGGTAAAATAAAAACTTTTTTAAAAATAGTGGCAATAGTCAATGACATAAAAATCAAAAGCCACCGACTTCCGAAAGAAAAGTTATTTTACACTTTATTGTATTTGTTTTTAAGGTCGGTACTTTAAAAAAAAAAGTTTTTTTTAATACTAAGGGTACAACGGCGGCTTATGCAATAAAGATTATTATAATTATTAAATATAAATATGTATTATTAGAGAGAAAGGAAATGATTTAAGACTAAGCTTTTAAAAGAAACCAGTGACTTGGCTTGTCTTACTGATACAAGCAATGCATTCCACAAACGACAGCCTGGACTGTGAAAGAATCATCATAAAAAAATGTGGAATGCGCAGGCATCAAAAGAATCAAATGTATATACAACGTGTAACGTTAATAGCGCAAAACCTCTCGTGGAGTAACTCAGCCCATGTTACTGAACAATGTTTGTTCAAAAACTTTTGGAAAAAATGATTTTTCATACTGCTGCTCGATCATTTTCTCATTTTGTATGAAAAATCTTTTTTTTTTTCCAAAAGTTTTAGTAATTGCCGATTTATCAAAATCATCAACTTTTTGGAGAACGTTTGGTCTACTCCTTTTACCTTCAGGTTGCGTTATTTTATGAGTATTTCTGTATTCACGTAATACCCGATTATATCGATCTCTCACTCACCCGGTCACCCCACATATTTCTGACGTACGTTTGACAAGATCATGGTTAGTTAAATATTTATCCTCGAGCTTGGTGTTTTGGACATATTTAAAAATATTAATAATCATAAGACGTTCTCCGCTGGTGAGAATCGTCTTCTGTCTTTTTGCTGGCGGCGATGTTAACGGTATCGATTCCGAACCTTCTTGAGGTTGGAATATGTTTGGACGACGACGGCGTTTACTGGTTTCACCAGTAGATGTTCAAGCTTCTGGTTCCATGATTCTTTACAAGCAACAAATGAAGTAACAATAACAACACAGAACACAAAAACAAAACAGTAACAAACTCAACAACGATAACAATAAAAGCAAAGAAATTATGGCACAGACCCAAAGAGATTCAAAAGAACCTATAGAGCGGGCATTGGGAAAATTGTCATACAAAATTATTGATGCCGTGTGTCAGTAGCACAATCTAGCGTTGCATAGCAACGCGACTACTAGACTGAGCGACTTTTTACCTATGGTAAAAAGTTTTGGATCACAACTTTCTTCGTGATGTCCCGTCTATTGCTCGTATTTAGTTTAATGTCTTTGCACAGACCGAACGCAAATGAACTTCCACACGGAATGTTAAATCTAAATGGCGGCTGCTGCCGGGGGTGCTGCACCCCTGACGCGATGACTTCGTAAAACAAAAACGAAATAAGATCAAAATTAGCATTTTCTGTGATGAAATAGTTTTTGTAATTTATTTTAGGAAAAATAAGGTGTTTTTACCATCCTGATATCAAAAAAATATTAATATACTTATATCCATACAATATGCACTAACTTTACATTTACTCAATATTGTATTATAGGTTAATGCAAAATTTTATGATGCATAATAATATATTTACTTTTGTTAAATTGTCTCAGTGTGATAAACTTGTGTAAAAACGAAAATACACTATTATAAAAAAAAATATTTCGTAGGGTACGTTTGCTAGATTTTCTATTATTTTGGGTTGTGCATTGTGTTGTTTTTGTGGTAATTTTTTATGTATTATGAGACTCAAGCGATGTCAGTTTTGCGACTGTTTGCGACAGATTTGTACGGGTGAAGAGGAAGTATCGCTAATATTGAGATATCGGGATGAAAGTCGGAGCAATGACCGCTATTGCCGTGTTAAATGGCACATACTATAGGAAGTATTTCCTGACAATGTCTTCTGAGACGAAGTCGCGATTGTGGAGTCTTACCGTCTTACAAGAAAGGTAAACATCTGTTAAACACTTATCCAAAAAAACTGTCAACTTCAAACCGACATTTCATATTGATATAAGGGTCGTTTTGTGTCGTACACTTTTTTTAAAGCGTTCTACATAATATGTTTATTTTTTGTGGCAAGGCGGTTAGCGTTCAAAAAGCCTCAAACTCCACACACTTTCGCGGGATGTACAGTTTCATAACCGAGTTACATGTGAGGCATCCGATATGCTGACAACGTGTTGAATAAAAGGTGCGATAGTTATAAGTGCCTGGAAGCAACAGGTGATCTGATATAGAATTCAGTCTTAAGGTTTAAGTTAGCTGTGAGCTGTGGCGAGATGCAATCTTAAATCTGCGGTTTAAAAGAGTAAGTATGGAATTTCTTGCCCATTCTTCTCCATACAACCTACCTTAGCGAATGGGTGTAGAATCAATCCCATCCCTTCCTATTTCCTTTAAATTTAATAATCGACGTTCAAAAGTGCCTCTTTGGTGGCCTAATTGGAATAAATGATTTGACTTTGACTTTGACTTTGTTTTTTAACCGACTTCCAAAAGGAGGAGGTTCTCAATTCGGATGTTTGTATTTTTTTTAATGTTTGTTCGGGCATAACTCCGTCGTTTAACAACCGATTTGAAAAATTCTTTTTTTTTTGTTGGATAAGGTATACTTCCAGAATGGTCCCATTAAAATTTTATCAAAATCGGACTGGCATTTTTTGAAAAATCAACAAAAACCTAAAAAGTTTTCAACTTTGTCTACACCGATTACTCCGAGGTTTCTGGTCCGATTTCGATGATTCTTTTTTTGTTCGATACAGTATATCAGCGGTACACTAAGCAAAATTAAAAAGTGATGTTTACGGAAATTCTTCTTCGAGAACCTAGTATTTCACTAAAAATTACCAATTTCTTATTAGTATGGCTTCCAAAATACTACGTTTGTTAACACACATTTACATTACATAAAACTTCAAATGGTACTATTGCGGTAGGAGTAAATTACTTTAGCGTTTTATTATAAGTTCAATTTAAGAATAATCGATTCTTATATTATACATTATTTACTTACTTGTCTTTATGTACTTGTATATTTTGGGAAGATGGATGGATATTTGTTACACTTTAATGCAAAAAATTCTTAATGAATCTGGATGAAGTTTGGCTCACAGATTGTTATAACTTTGATTAACACAACCTTTAATGCCTATAGTACGGTCCTGCGGGACAATAAGCAGGGTCAACGAACTCGTGGGAGTAAGATAGTCAAAGGCATAAGTTGTTTGTACCGAAATCGAAAGGGACATAAGAAAAAAAAAGAACAGTTTCAAAGCAAATTTTTCTTCAATCAGTGTCGCTGTATTTCACAAATCCGTGTCCCCGGAGCATCATAACTCAACGCTATTAATATTCTTTTATCCAAATTTAATGCCGGAATTGTAAAATCTGAGCTGTTTTTTTCTGGGAATGACAAATTACGCTCGATTTTATGATTGTATTCCTCGCATTCTTTTAAAATTTCTTTTTTTTTTCGTAGTTAATTATTATATTATGAAACGGAGAACCCATGGGGTGAATAATTGTATGCCTTAATCTATGGAAATTAAGCTCAATAAAAATTCTTCGTTATCGATGGATCGGTCTGACTCAGACGTGGTTCATCTTAATTCTAGTTCGTCTTAATTCTCCACCCCATTATACTGACCAATATATTGTGCAATCATAAATCCCACGGTGTCTTTCAATAACCCTGTAGGTTCCAGGGTACTGTCTGCTTCCAGGGGACTGTTTTATCAGATACCCACGGGAATCTGATAAGACAGACCCCTGATAATCACTAACCGTAACCGTGCTCTAATTTTTGAGCACACGTTAAAAAATGTTAAGTATATAACCTCGATCCCACTGCGATATTCATTTTACTAAGATTGGAACATCGGAGGTCAAACCAAAGCCCTATACAAACTAATATCTATCCTTATTTGCTGACCCTACGGCCAAATGAATGGTTCTCAGAAACCTAAGTACACAGACTACATAGCCATATCAACGGTTTACGAGAACCTTCTTTTGAAAGCACTTTGAAGATGTGATCTTTGTTGTCAAGCGGCGTTTTCATAAACGTCACAGGCTACTTTGTTTCGACTACTTTTGCTAAGTGGAGTCGTTGACCTGCTTCGGTTCGTTTCCGATTTTGTGAATTCTAAGCACGTTTTCGTAACGAAGGTTTTATTTTATTTTTGTTTAAACGAAATTATATTCCTAAACTTACTGTTGTTACGGTGTTCTCTAAAGCTGATTTGAGTCTTACCAATGTATTCATGAATCTCGAAAACAATACAATTTATCAAAATAAACAAAACCAGATTTTCTCAACAAAAAAAAGAAAAGAAATACACTATTAACAGAAAGGAGATTGTTAGTACCCGTTTTACCTCAAAAATGTAAACATCCGTTGAACGCTTGTCTAACAAAGTGTAACTGCAAAACGACCCTTATAACAACGTGAAATGTCGCTTTGAAGTTGACAGTATTTTAGACAAGTGTGCAGAGGTTTATTTTTTGTGTTAAGACTGAGATGGATAACTGTCTAGCATTAAACACAAATCACGTTTTTTAACCTTTAAACCTAATTTAAAACACCCGTCCGATATGCTCTTGACCTCCTTCAAAGAAAAATATAACCCTTGTAATTCACTCTGGTATACTAAAGCACTAACGCAATAAACGCAGAGTGAATAATAAATAAACAAAGACTAATTTCCTGCGCACCCTGAATGCCTGGTACCCGGAGAGCCGGCCGTCTTGTTTGCCTATACACTTGACCCAAACCGGAAAAGGAAATTGTATTTCCTCTCACTTTTCCTGCTGATTAAATTTGTTGTGGCTCCTAAGAAAATGTTACGCTTTACACTGAAATGTCAGATTAATTCAGATGAAGATTGGCTATTTTCTTTCTTTGTGTATTTTGTCGAAAAAAAAGTGTGTGTTTTCATAGCCAGTGTTTTGAGCCTATAAGCCTTAAACCTAAAAATAATAATAATATAGTGGGTTGAGCAGGTCTGTAAATGCATTGTAAGGATATTTTATGGGATTTATCAAATGTTCTATAATAATAACTAGCTGACCCCCCAAACGTTGTTTTGGCATATAATTAAAAAAAAATAGATAGTAGCCGATTCTCAGACCTACTGAATACGCATATAAAATTTGGTAAAAATCGGTAGAGCCGTTTCGGAGGAGTACGGTAACTAACATTGTGACACGGAAATTTTATATATAAGACTAGCTGACCCCGTAAACGTTGTTTTGCCATATAAATTTAAAAAAAAAAATAGATAGTAGCCGATTCTCAGACCTATTGAATACGCATATAAAATTTGGTAAAAATCGGTAGAGCCGTTTCGGAGGAGTACGGTAACTAACATTGTGACACGGAAATTTTATATATAAGAAGAATATAGTCAAAATCCTCCTAGAGGTCCCGGCATGATGTCTTCCTCAATTTTTTATAACTCGCTGTTTTTACATAGTATTACCATGTAAATGGCACTTGAAAGTTATCTGGTGGAACGTCGGCCCTTCGCCGCATAATACTTTGGGGATTATGTGACGTTATTCTGATAAGTATGATATATTTTGAATTTTATAAAGTGTTATTTTTCTTTACACAACAGAAACTTTCCTCGTCTTTTTTTGATGTCGTCAACAGCGCTACCCATTGGGTCCAATTGGGAATCATCCAGAGGTACATAGCAACACACATGAAAAGTTTCATCAAAATTGATCAAGCCGTTTCATAGGAGTTCAGTGTCAGTAGTGCCTGTTAGATAAAAATCATTGCGTGCGGAAAGATAAATAATCGCATTGAACATTCGTTACTGCTTTCTGAAAAACTGAAAATGTTTAAGCTCCTTGTATCGTGAAAGTAAAAGAAAGTATATTCGATTCTACATATAGCAAATCGTCTCTTTTATGAACCTAAGTATAGCTTGTAAAATGCGCTCCAGAGCTTTCCTCTGACAGGGAGCAGTCGCCTGAACTTTCTCTTATGTTTCGATTTAGCTTTATGATAAGCGATGATTCTAGATCAAACTACCATGCCAGCAATTCTTATAAAAAGTAAAAAAAAATATGTACTGATTTCACTATCAAATGGTCAAGGTCAATAAAGTATAACATGTTGCCCAGCAACGGAAGTGCGACAGACAACTAACTTGACTGAACCCTTAACTTATCGCGTGGTACTATGGTGTCCAAAAGTATTTTCTGAATCAAACCCTTGGTACAACCGAACCTCCTAAAGTGTTGATCGAAGCTCTATTGCCATTAATCACTATAAGCATCATCGTTATCGCTGACTAAACAGCTCTTTGGCCACACCCCCCGACTGTAGTATTAGAAGCAAGTATGATGAACATACTTCCTCGGACGGACTCGGTAACAACATCCCCTCATAAAACATTTCCCCAACATTTTAGGGGCGCGTACAATTATAATACGCCCAGCAAACGCACACTAAGCAAAGTATTTCATGAAATATTCATAACATCACATCCAGTTTAGAAAATTCCGTTTTTTTTTTAAACAAAAAAGGTTTTTCGTTAGTAACAAAATAACGCTCCTAAGTGACTTTTAAAAAGGCCCGTAATGTTCACAAGAGCATTAAACTACGTTTGTTATGTCACTTATTAAAAATGAGAGGACCAGGGTATCAGTTTCGGTAGGAGCACGTTTTATTCACTTGGATGTCAGGGCGACTAGAGGATGCGTAGGTGTTTTTTTTTTCGATGTAATATCATTATGTATTCCCAATATGAGCAGTGGTGGCCCAGTGGTATCGGTCCCGACTTACGAGTTGTAGGTCGTCGGTTCGAACCCCGCCAGGCGCATTACTTTGTGTAATTTATTTCATCACCACTCTCAAAACGGTGAAGGAAAACATCGTGAGGAAACCGGCATGACCTAGAACCAAAAATTCGAAGACATGTGACATCCACCAATCCGCACTGTGCCCGCGTGGTGGATTATGGCCCACTCCCTCTCACAGAAAGGAGGCCTGTGTCCCAGCAGAGGGATCATTATAGGCTGATGATGATGATATACTCATCATCATCATCAGTCTGACCAAAATCCACGGTATCCTTCAATAGCCCTTTACGTAAAACGTGGGGGCGTATATTATTTACGGGATTATTTGAGGGATATATTTACATGACGTGTATAGATCGTGGCTGTAACTTGCAAAGATACGCCCCACGTTTTGAGTTGCCTCTCTTTCAGCCCCGTAGGGTTATTTTATTATTTTTAGGATATTTAAAAACGTGGGTTTTTAGATTTTTTAAAATCTATTAATTTTTAGGAGTACCTAAATATTTTTTTAAGTGTATTATAACAAGAGGCTCTTTTTTAGCTTGGTAAAATCATCAAATGAGTCCTCCCACCCCGGGCAGGGCGGGAGGGACTGTCAGAGTTGTACTGACTAAAATCCACGGTGTCCTTCAATAGCCCTTTACGTTCCGGGGTCACGGTAATGAGATAAGTACCGCGACCCCGGCAGGCTTTGGCCCTCCGAGAGGGGGCCCCGCCTTTTTTGCTGACGCTCTTTGAGGCGCGCTTGGAACACAACGCTCCGTCGACCCGGGCTTGGTCCATGGTCGGACAGCGAGTTGGCCTTTACTCACCGCCCGCATGCCCGCGCCTACGGTGGCTGGAGATCGTCTGCCGTAGTTGTGAAATGGCTTACAGAACTTGAACCTGCGACTATTTCTGTACACTGCAGACTATTTAACCAACTCAGCCATCGCAGCCATGTTCAAAATGGTTGAATATTTCATTCTATTCAATTCTCATTACATAACTGCGTATTCGCTGGTAATATTAAAAGGCACAGAATACAAAACGAGTCTTTATTATGAATACCTATGTCTCTGCAGTAGTTCATTCGATTATGTGACATACATTTCTAATCGAGCCGCTTCAGTATGTGGGCACCGGATGGACCTAGATCTCGGGACTAAATCTACTACTCGGAGGAATTACGGGTCATCTGGGCAGTTGAACCAGATAAAATGTTTCATTATACGGGCGACAACGAATATTATACGTAGGTACGTGGTATCGGTCCCGACTCACGAATTTTAAGGCCGTGGGTTCGAACCCCGCCAGGCGCATTACTTTGTGTAATTTATTTCATCACCACTGCTCTCAAAACGGTGAACGAAAACATCATGAGGAAACCGGCATGTCCTAGAACCAAAAATTCGAAGACATGTGACATCTACCAACCCGCACTGGGCCCGCGTGGTGGATTATGGCCCACTCTCTCTAAGAGAGAGAAGGCCTGTCAGTGTCTCAACAGTGGGAACAGTATAGGCTGATGATGATGATGATGATATGTTATTTTGTGGTAATTTGACTAAGCAAGGGCGTACTCGTAATTTTCATTTAATTTTCACTAGCTTTTATTCGTTAGTTGTTCTTCAGTTACATATTATATAGGATGACTGGTAATTAGTGTACGATACTTAAACAAGTGATTGTGCTCATGATAACCAACAACTTTTACTATGGGAACAAACCTGAAAACGCGAAAAAAATATCAGCTGTTTATGTTTGCTTAATGTACTGAACAGCTGATATTTATAGAAGTTGTTGGTTATCATGAGCACAATCACGTGTTTAAGTATCGTACACTAATTACCAGTCACCCTATATACATAAACTCACGCCTTCCTCCCATGGGGTTAGGAAGAATCCACAGAGCACCGCCTGCTACGATTCTTACAATCTCCTTTCGCCTCGTCCACATGTAACCATGTGGTCCTACAACCCTACAAGCACGCTGATTGCGAGTCTACGCACTCAGTCTTTCTGAAGCATTTCACCAATAAGGTCACTGTAGGTCTTCCTAGGCCTTTCCTTGGCGTTTCCACTCAACTCTGCCTCATAAATTCCTTTTTCAGTCACCTCTTTCACTCACCTATCTGGTTAAAGGCAGAAATTACTATTTTACAATTACAATGAACTGTAGTTCCTGGACACGGCTTCGTAATTTCCCGATTTTGCGGCCATCTGGCAACCGCGATCAACAACAGTTTCATAACTCAAAAGTTCAACACTTTTACGTTACTGACCCACTTACCTTTATACAAAGAACATTGTGAATCGGTACCACAGGAAGTCTGACTTTAAACTCGTTTAGCGGTGAGCTGACGAGCCCGCGTTTAATCAGCCCGACTCCATCTTGACTGGAACGAATATCAGCAAGCCAGTCAAACGAAAGCAGGCTGGGCAGGGTGCCAGCTTCACGAGATTTTTTACCAATTACATTTTTGCTTTCTACTGCCATTTCGCTATAAAGGTGGTTAAAAGCTGGTGACTTTATTTTTATGGAAGAGTTCAGGTTTTAAAGATAGAGGTTACTTGTGACGAAGTGTAGCTAAATGTATCTTTATATTAAAGTTTTGAATTATTTATACGCATTAACGCATGTGTCGCGTATCATAAAGATATTTTTGGCATATTTTAAATTGCGATAGCCTAATCGGTTAGACATCTTTTTTTTTTATGTGGTAAAATCATCAAATGAGTCCTCCCACCCTGGGTGGGGCGGAAGGGACTGTCAGACTCTTACTGACTAAAATCTACCCGTTTTCCTTCCTATGCCCTTTACGTTCCGGGGCCACGGTATCCTGGGTTAAGAAAAAACCCGCGACCCCAGCAGGCATCTGGCGCGAAACACGACGCGCCACCGACCCGGGCTTGGTCCTTGGTCGGACGGCGAGCTATTGTGGATACTCCGACGCTGTGCTCTCTGCTGATCAGAGGGACACGCGTTGGAGCGTCCACACGACAGGCTATTCGCATACGGGCAAAGAGACCCCTTAGGCACACAGTGCCTAAGGAAGAGTTTTTGCCCGCATCCCAGGGTGCACCGGCCCGAAAAACTGTTCTTCCCCCCGGACGTATCCGAGAGGGAACTCCAGTCCACGGGCGCACGTGGAGGTTTCCTGTCATAGCACCCCATCGGTTAGGCATCTGGAGTACTTATCCAGAAGACACAGGTTCGAGTCCCATTCCCAGCTGAATTTTTCTGTCCTCAAAAATATCTTCTGTCTGTCTGATAAAGAATCTTGGCAAATATCATCTCTAGTCACTTTTTACCCAGCTCAGATTTTTCAAATAAATCCTAGCTCACTGGATGAAGGCTTGCAAGACGGATATTACAACAGATATCAGTTTGGAATCAAATCAGTTTCACTGGGGAATCCGAACGGTCTAGAGTTTCACATTGATATTTTTCATAAATGGGGCATCTAAATATAGGCTGGATGAGGCTTTATTTAGATGCCGTCGAACCAAGAGTTTGGTACACAATACACAGAAGTATTTATTTTTATATTTTACAATAGAGAATCATTACAGTTCAGAGGCCTTAACAAAAGATATCTGTATTTTATTTACAGCGTTCTTCAAGTATTTACTGCGTTTATTGTAGGGATAATTATTTTGCTATACCCTAACTGATGTACTAAACATTTTTTCAATTTATTTATGTAGTAAACTACCCTATTTAGCTCTTCACCCTTCACTTCACAGAGTGATAACAAATCGCTTTATTTGATAGTACTTGTTACCACTCCAATACTGTTGCCTGCGATATATAGTTCTCAGAGATATATTATATCCTATCACATGTGATCCCATTCTCTAGAGTCTAGATAATTGCAAGCAATCCCACCTCTATTGTTTCCTGAGGGAGGTGGTAGAATAGGGCATATAATATATAGTATTTTTTCGATTATTGTTTTTTCTAGCCGAGTGGCGTAAAATAGTAAAGTAAAAAAATCATAACATCTATCTAGGTATGGACTGTTGTAATATTGTCTCTGTACATGTTCAAAATACCTATAGTGATCGCTAAAGATATAGATAGGGGACGTAATTAGTGGTATTGTGTACAAGCAAGGTGTATGGAAGGGATATAGTAAGCGATGGCAGCGCACAGTGTGGCAGAATTGTGTAACAAAAGGGGTTCGAAACTTGTCATATATATCCTATGGTAGGTTAGTGAAACTTGTCAAACGCTGTTTTGAAGATTAAAAAAAAACACGCAGTTATTATTTATGTGATTAAAACACTATTTATTGTCTTTCTTTATATTTACTTTATTTGTTTTATAAAAAAAAACATTATGCACTTGTCATTCCAACCCAATACGTCAAGTAATTACTTTTATTATTCATTTTTCAGCTTTTGTTTCTCATACAGCTGGTAATCTCGATCAGAAACTCTTCAGTACAGTGTGTTAGTCAGTATTATTACTGTAAAGCTTTGAAACCTTTTTAAAGACATGCTTGATGATCGCTCTTTCTTTTGAGGTATCGTTTACGCGGATATCTTACAAATTATTGATAATTCAATAATTTAGTTCTTGTTATTTTGTTGTATAAAGTAAAATAATTTGTTGAAGTGTTTTTAGGGTTCTGTATCTAAAAAGGAACCCTAAAAGGATTATTTTGTAGTCCGTCTGTAAAGACCCTTTTGGTCTAGAAAATGTAGAGAAAAAAATAAATAACATGTAGATACGAGTACCATGGGTGTTCAACTCCAACTCGCATTTGGCCGTTTTTATTTAATCACACGGATTATTGCATAATAATAATAATAACAATATTCCACAACTATCACACAACGCCATCTAGTCCCAAGCTAAGCAGAGCTTGTGTTATGGGTACTAGACAACTGATAAACATACTTATATATTTCTAAATACATACATATTATAGATAAATTACACCCAGACATAGAACAAATGATCGTGCTCATCACACAACCATTTGTCCTAGGTGGGAATCGAACCCACGACCTCCAACCTAGCAGTCAGGGTCACTAACCACTAGACCAACAGGCCAGTCAAATGAATTATTGTCAGTCAAACGGATTATTGCATGAATGAATTCATGCAATAATCCGTGTGTCAACTGTTTATGACGTCATCATTAATCGCGCGGCACTAGTGTTAATTAATTACGTCACAAAACCTCGGAGCAAAATTGCCATTGCAATTGTTCCACCAGGATGCATACTATGACTGAAAAAGCTTCAAGAGTCTGGGTTTAATGTACTGAGAGGAACTTGGCAAGGACTTTGAATACCTACCTTCATTTCTTCTCCTCAACGATTGCATTGTGTCAGCCCACAGAATACTTGATGTCAGCCACTTTACCAAACTCGCCGTCGTACTTATGTTTATTTTCGAATTATATTCAAGGTTTTTCGTATTTCTGTAACGATTTTCACTAAGATTCAAGATACAAAACCATTTTCTTAAACTTTTTATAACTTCTAACCTCAAGATTGACTAATAGCGAATATTTTGTCATATAAAGTTGGCGGGTGAAGCTGCGGGTAAAAGTTAGTACCTAGATATTATTGTACTTAACCAGTTTATTAGTTATTACACTAAACAGTTGTCTAAGCCGTTAGTTTTGTGGTCTTAAACGATAAACTATCCGTAAGTCACGGTCCGGGTGTCAAAGGGAGTAAACATGTGAGCACTCCCTATTCTTCCCGGTTATAATGTGTACATTGTAAATTAGAGCGGGTAAAGCAACTGTGCTGTGTGTTTTAATGAAGCGTAATAATACTTAGCTAGAATATCGGATATTGTACTCTGAATATTTCGACTCATCCGAAGAATAAAGTCCGATGTGACCATAGGCCAAAAATCTGTTTAATAGCTTAGTGAGATAAGCAATTAAAACTCTACAAACGTGTGTTTTTAGAATTTTGATATTTTATTTAGTTCCGGAAATATAGAATCGAATAACGTCTCATCTGAAATTCGTTCCGCAGAACAACGCACGAAGTGTATAAGTGACGGTACGCAGGCATCTGGGGCCACGTCTCTTTGTCAGATCGGCCATTGTTTGTTGGAGAGAGAATATTTTCGTTGCATGATCTTATTTTTATACACTGTATAGTCTAAGTCACACATCACTTTTATATACTTTTTAGCCTAAGTAAACAGTTGTGGACTATCGATGTTTACATAGAACGGTTTTCGACGGAAATGTTCAGAAACGCATTTTCTTCGATGCTATGATTATTTTTATAAATATTCACTGGCACTCATGAACTTTTAAGACGCTGTTATACGAATTTAAATAATCTTCTAAGCGTTTCATTTTAAAATAGAACGTTTCTGTGCGGAATCAGTGATATGATTTATGGGTTCCATGTTAAGATGGGACGTTGTTCCTGGTAGAATGAAATCAGTTAGGACGTTGTTCGTTTAAAATGTTTGCTAAATATAAAAAAATATGTATTTATGAGTGGGTAAATTAATTCCTACGTGCAAAGTCTTGCACTTCACATAAATGATATTTCTTGAATATTCTATTTTACAGTTTTATTTTATTTCATATGTCAATTTAGAAGGAAATATCAATGAGTCCTTTTTGTGGCCTTTGCATCCTGATGCAGAAGAAATAAGCCAATAATTAGCAGAAATATTAAATTAAGAACTTCTACGTGAAGATCATAACACCAAAGAAATCATCGGTGATAGCTAAAAACAGGGTGTCACGTCAACTCAGACAGCAGAATATATTTACAGTAATCAACCTAGTACATTTTCTTTGGAATGCCTTCTAATCTCGAAATTTCACCATTAATACAACATGAGGACTTAGAATTTTCTCATCATAATATTTAGTATCTACCCCAGTTATTTAAAACTATCAGAGCCAACTCCTACCACTGTTCATTCGATCTGCGATAACTCATGTAGACAATTTCTCTGCGATTGATTTCCTTTTTCGTCATTAGGCGCCACAAACTCCCTTGCTATTGCTACTTTCCTACTTCAAAACATACAGTGCCAGTACGCATACGGACTAATCGTGTGTAGATCGGAATGCAAAGCAATGCATAAAGTTGCATGCTTGCCATTTTGATTTGCCTCTCCTTCAATTCCATGGTGATGGTAATACCTATCAGCATTTCTATTTTAAACATTGCATAATACACAAACCCATTTTTTACGCGTATGAACCAAAAGAAAACGGTCAACGTCAGGGCACCCCAAGGATTTAAGACGGTAATAGGCATCTCTGTTGACTTGACATAGACCACCCTGCATCAAAGTCCCCGCCTCCGCCAACACTGCCGAACCCTCACACTACACACCTTCAATTATTTCGCAAGACTGAATCAAGTTAACGGATCCTCACTTGGCGGGACTACTATCTGGGTTTGGTACGGTTTGGTTCTGTTTTCGGTCCTCACCCTTGAAATCGGTTCTTCTCGTTCAAAAAAGCACAAAGGTCAACATTATTATACTAAAAACATCTTAAACTCTTGTCAGGCATATGTTATGAAAAGCAACTAGGTGTTCGAAGCATGCACTGAAGTTTTGTCATGAAAATAATGGAGAGTTTAATTTTATTGTAATGTGCGATGTGAAATCTCGTTTCTCCTTTCTGACTAAACAAGGGCACGCAGCCAAGTTCACTAAAATGATCTATGCCTGAATTAGGTATTCCTATATTTCAGGCAGAGGAAGGTTTAATAAAGAGGAGTAACGGTTATGTTAAGCTACATTTTTGAGATTTTTTTAAATATAATAAACTTTTGAAATAATAATATCAGTTTTATTGACTCTAAGGAAATGTAATTATTTAACACATCGAAAATTATACTTAAATATTTCAAGGTAGGTAGTCAGATAGGACTCATTAGGTGTCATCAGGGAATGTCCCATTCCAACAAAAAGACACTTGTTAATATAGAACGTCACTAAAGTTAAGGCGTTTCCGTAAAACAACGTCTAATATTCACTACGGACCCACTTTTTTCTTCGTTCTTTCACTATAAAACGTCTTATGTTGATATGGAACTCACTATATCGTGTATTAAAAGGATTATAAATACACAATACCTGTCATTTAACTAGCCTAGGGTAATATAATAACATACCAAAAAATCAAAATGTCAAGTATCGTAGTTTTAGAGTTACACAAGTCAACAACTTCTACAAGCTCTACTGAAAACCATCAATCTTGCAAATCGGACTTTATTCTTCGGATGAGTCGATTTATGCTGCACTTTGAAAATTATATACTTAATAGTATTAAACGATCAATGCATTCATTTCTCAGGGGCACTCTGTTTTGCTTACGCACTTGGTCCTATTTTTGAGCTTGGTCGCATTCGCCCCATTTGCAGTTAATACCATTCACGGGGCTTCCCATATGCGGTTTGTCCCATTCACGGTTCTTCCCATATGCAGTTCATCCCATTCATGGTTTGTTCCATTCGCGGTTCGTACCATTCACGGTTCTTCCCATAAGCGGTACGTCCCGTTCGCGGTTCATCCCATATGCGGTTCGTCCCATTGATACTGAGTCAAGAATTACTGGCTTCTTTACTACCTGAACCTTGACTCATCCAACTAAATAACTTTAAACTCCGTTCTTTAAACCAACTCGGGTTGTTTAAACTCACCGTTCCATGTTTGCGCTAGAGCACGTAATGCAACAAGACACTGACCATTGTCCGACGTAACAAAGGCTATTATTACTTATAACATAGCACCTACAGCGATGATTGCCTGTAGCGCCATTTTTAGCGGGCAACATGAAATGTGTGTTACAGGTTTGGGGTCTACCACGTGCACTTACTCGTTCAGTTCTCACTTTTCTTAAGTTGTCAAGTTGTCTAGTGTTGTGTTCCAAAGGCGACTTTGGAAGTGTAGCTCTCTAATACAAGCATTTTCTGACTTGAAAGATAATCTTGAAATTGTTAGAGCATAAAAGTAACGGTACCAAATAATATTTCTTTTTAATGAAACCTCAGCTAATGAGGATATCAGAGCTGTAATTCTCGTGCATTTAAGACTGTTTTTTCACTTTTACTAATTACAGGTTCATTCTATCAAAACAGGTTGTTTGTACCTGTTGCGATAAAAAATAGATACTGTTTCGACTTTTGGCATAGATTTCGACTAGCTTTTAACATAATATGTTATACCTATACTTTCGGAAATAAATGCCTTTAATACAATATTTTTAAAGGGTTGTATATACTTAATCTTTCAATATCTTCTGATCTACACACAATTAGTTGTTTCCTAAAGATATAATATTGCGAGTTCGTCTAAACTTGTTTCCCTAACATTTCCGTAGTAGGTGCCCTAGTTAACAGCGGTCGTAAATAACGCATAACCGAGCATTTGCGAACAAAGGGTGGGCAGCGGGCACGGTGCCCGCTGTTTTTAATTCCGATTTTTAGATCTAAGAACTTAATATGATGTGTATTTAGGTTACGCAGGAGTAAAATTTTTATTTTAACCGTAGTTTTAGTAAGTGCGCTAAATAAGAGGTAATTACTGTATTTATTAGTCAGGTTTTCTTTTTATTTGAAGCTGTGGAAACCATACGGCTGGTAGGTACTACAAATGCATTTTTATACGATTGGAAAAATTTGGATTGCAAAATAAATAAATAAAATGCATTTTATTTAATTGCATCTCTCTTGGTACAGACTTTACTAAAGATATTAATCACTACATAGTATATAACAAAGTCGTTTCCCGCTGTCTGTCCCTATGTATGCTTAGATCTTTAAAACTACGTAACAGATTTTGATGCGGTTATTTTTAATAGATAAAGTGATTCAAGAGAAGGGTTTATATGCAAATAATATGCCTGATATAAAATAAATTGGACGCGTGCGCCGCCCCGGGGCGAGTCGATAGTCAAGAATAATTTTATTTTCAAAATCAAATAAAAATTGTGGCACCCACTTTTATTCAAAGCATTAAAGGAATCGCTCAGCCACTACCAAATTAGATTACCACGACTGGTTTTCTGTAGTTTACAAGAAGTCATGCAAAAAATAATCATCCGTTAATAACTCTGATCCGAACCTTATCGAAAGAGTTTCTCATTAGGCGCGTCCACACATAGCAAGCAGCCTCGCGAGGCAGCTCCTCGCGCGGGAAATGCATCGCGTGGCTGTTCGCTCTGTGTGCACGCACCTAATGGCATACAAACTCATTCCTTTATGTGATGGACACCCTTTAGCAATATTCATGAGCATCGTCCGTCATGTGCATACAGTGTCAAACTACGATCGCTTCCAATACTAAAGATACATCTTTGAATCTATATGCTGCTAAGTGTTCTAACGGGGTCCCTCTTAGACTGACGAGCCCGCCCTTAGACTGACGAGCCCCCCCCTTAGACTGACGGGGTCCGCCGTAGACTTTACAGCAAATGGATACGTGCCGTTTATGTTGTCTTGCCCAAGAATATCTCTTAGGTCTGTCATAGTTGACTTGTTCATCTTTGACCCAAGTATGCTGTCTCATGTATTTTTGATGATCGTACTAAAATATGTTGAAAAACAAAACGTACACAATATGTTCATAAAAAGGTTTTTAAAATACTCGACCAGTTTTGTAAGTCGTAAAGTAAATATTGCTATTTTATTTTCCCACTATAATATATTATTATTTTGATTTAAACCATTCCTGTAAATATATTGTTTACTCGTGGTTTCAGTCATTCAAAATGTTTGAAACTGTTCAAATAATTTGATTAACATTAAGTACATTCTTCTAGTAATAATAATATAGGTACCTATGTAATTTGTTTTGTAATCTATGTCATAGAACTCAACATGAACATTTATTCCCACGTTTTTTGAATCACAAAACTCTTCCCTCCGACTTTTGAAACCTTTCTAGATGCTTTGTCAAGTTTCTTTAAATATTTTTATTGAAAGTCATACCTAATTGTGAAGCAATCAATTACTCGATATTTACAGTTTCAATTAAAACTTGAAATTAATTGTAATGTCTTGTTTAATTATTATTATTCGGATCATTCGTCTCCTTCAAAGGACAGCGGGCGGGTCGTTTATGAATTGATAGAAATGGTCTTGTAGGAGGAGGAGGTTCGCTAATTATCTGAAAGCTCTAGACGTTAGAACATATTAATCTGTCATACACATTACAAAAACATAATAATTATATAAATACTCGTTACGAATATTAAAGGACAAAACATTATAAATTGTCAAGTTGGATAGTTATCCGATATTTATGAGATTTTTTTAATGGCGCACGAAAGCATACGAATCATCAGAAACTTATGTGAGCCGATAAGCGCCGTCTCGTAGTTTAAAAATCGTTTAGGTAATTAAAAATTAAATTTTATTGTTTGACCAAATTGGAATAGTAGTTTTAAAAAAAGTAGTGTATGTATCTTACTGTAGCCGTAGGTCTGTATATTGTAGAGTACTGTTGGACCCCTGTTGCGCTAACTCACAAAACTTCCAGCGAATTGGAAAACCAAAAACCTTGCGTAGGGTGGCACATACTTTCCAGCAATTACTCAAGGTTGCGGCCTTAAATCATTAATTTCTCTTGTCACCTTCCTTTTAAACCACCTGCTACCACAATTTAAACCTTACATCCCCATTTTAGAACATGTTTTTGAGTAAAAACAGAAGTTCAAGGTTGTGCTAATCATGCCAAACGAAAAACGACCTTACGCTTCTAAAGCAACAGCAGATTTCCATCGGCACGTACTCGTATTTGCACATTAATCAACATGGTGACAAGTGGAAATGAAACTTATCTGAAAGATGCAAAATCTTATTTGGTGTGATGATGGAGTTGTAACCGTAAACCAAAACATTACACTGGCATGCAAAACAAGTGGTTGTAATGTGTACACTCGCGTGATCAAACACTGGTGGCCCCGCTCACACACCTCCGTGCCTTACTTCATAATCCTTCCAGTGTACTTCACGCATCACTGATACTTTCATGTTTTCATGACTCCAGTTGCGGTTGAACGACGTAAAAGAAAAGCAACTTAAACAATTAAGGATTTTGAAAATTATTTCACATGGGAACAAAGGTTTTGCTTATCACGCACGCACGTGAAATTTAATTTCATATTTACTTGTATTCGTGATTTATTCCAACCTAAAACTATCCGTGTAGGTATCTGTTAACATCTACCCTAAAGATTATTTTTGTGAAATAGTAATAGTCATGCATCCATCTATCCTCACAAGCAAGTCAAGTCTTCTTATCAGTTAGTTTGTCCGTAACCACACACTTTAGATTCTTATTAATGGAAATTATGGCGAAGGCGAAAGAGTTGGTTGGAGTTGCCTGTTTCAAACGGTAAATCTAAACTATTATCAGCACGGTTGGCGCAGAAAACTCGAATATTCACGTTCCTAATAAAAATCGATGTCTTGAAAATTTTCCACGAGAACAAAATATACGCAATTGAACACAAATTGAGAGAAGTTTACTTACTATCTGAGATCACTGGATGAGGGTGGTCTCAAGAGAGTGTGGCCATACGCGGTCAATACGATGGACGGTTAGTCAAAGTAGACCGCAACAAATGACCGTTGAATAAATCCCCTAAAGAATATTTAAAATCACGGTCTCTAGCGATGCCACTTGCGACTCGACTCAAAATTTCTTGTGACTCGTGGCATGCTGCATGCTGCAAAGTAGCAAATGCCCGCAGATTAACTCTTCTTAGGGTCAAGTCACACCAAGACGCGACGCTGCGCGCACATTTCAATAGAGCTATACAAAATCTAATTTATTAAAAAAAAAAACATACACATTTTCAGTATCGTTGCGTCAAGTCGCATTCTTCTTATCGCATTAGTAGTTCCAAAGAAAACACTTTAATGGCTGCTAAAAATAATACTTCAATTGGCAAAAAAAACGTTCAAAAACGATACAAGACTTCATCATCCCAATCAAAACCATAGCCGGCTATATGAGCCGTGATTGCAGCAACAGACAAAACGGTGAAATTCGGGAGCTTTCTACTACTTTATCCGCCTTTTCCATGCCTCCGAGCTAGGCTGTGGTTGGCTACACAAACACAAACGCAATGTACCCGTGACGCAGGTACGATGTGCCCGGTTGCTCCTGATTTGTGACGCAGTAGAGTCAAACGAGGTCCTATAACAGTTACTGTGGAACTGTCGGCCAGAGTGTACGCAAGTGGACAGCTGTGTTATTTGAAAGTCCGGGGATTCCAGGCCGGGAGCGGGAATAATTATGGCAGCATGACTCATTGAGTTTTAAGGCTCTGACAAGCGGAAATCGTTTTCAAAGCGTGTTGTCATTCCACGACACAATTTACGCAACGAATTGATATGGGCTTTTCGTTCGCATGAGAGTTAGTTCTATGATTACCTCTCATCGCTAAAATAAAAGAGTGAAGTTTTTGGAAAACTAAATACGTTATTAATCACAACAGCTGAATGTGAGTAGAATTAGACAGCTGGTGATTGAGTAATTAAGTGAGGGTGATGAATTAGTAAAAAACGTAACCAACGAACATTCGTCGCTAGTCATCATTTTGTTTCTTAATACAACTGCCTCTTCGAAACATGAATTTTTGGCCAAAAACCATATATCTATTTATGTAATAGCTTACCAAACAATTCTGACTTACAACAGTATTATAAAACATCATATCAATTCTGTTATCACAATAAAGACAGCAACAATAAATATGTTTCCCTTTCACAGCCGTCAGAGTGAAAGCAACGAAAAACATTCAATTACGTTATGACCGAAACAAATGGCGAACAAATATTGTTTGAGCAAACAAAGCGAGCTAATACGGAGTTTGAACTATCATAAATCGTTTGAACACACTGTAGTAAAAGCCGAGTTCAAAAATTAATTTCGTGTGGGCCTTAACGAACCGTCTATGGCGCGTATGGTAATTGTAACCCTTACCACTGGTTTGAAAGTGTTTGGATGAATTTTACAAGACTACAATTTGAAGAAGTGTAAACATATTTTTCCTACTCCTCCACTATTCTTTTCTGATTAATTTCGTGCAGGATCCAAGACAGGTAAATTCATTCTCCGGGACACGTCGAGCTTCTTTGTCTTGGCGCTTTTCTGGTGGTTGCCACTGTTGATTCTGGCTTTCAGGAGTTGCAGTGGTTTGGGAATAGTGTGGTGGGTTTGTCCCAATAAAAAAGACTACAATTTATATGCTCATCAATAATTAATAATTTTGTGTACCAAAATGGATAAATGCTCCCCAAATCTAAAACTCGCTTTGGCAAGATTCAAGGACACCCCGAAGTTCGATTTGGTTAGGTTCCTTTAAACCCTGCAAATAGAAATAGAAGCCGCGAGAAGCGGGGCTTCGTCGACCCTGCTAGGTCGATTCTTATAACAATTATTACCACAGAAAATAGGTTAATTTTCTAAAATTGAGGAGTTGCTTTGATTTGTTGCTTGTAGAAAATTAATTAAATCCCCTGCGATACAAAGTGCAGAACTGGGTGTACAACTGTTAAGATGCGATCCCACGGGTGTGCAGCACTGTACGACACAGAGAGCGGCACAAATGTTCGGTCTGGTCGACTCACACGAACAAATTGAAACCTGGATAATACTAATACTAATTTAGTACGCGCTCACGTGAGCAATGGACTCGTTATTTGTGCGCGCACATTTCTAAACGGAGTTCAGTGCAAAATGTTCTCGAACAGCCTTGCTGAGTAAATCATCGTCTGCCTAGCCTTTTCCCAACTATATTGGGGTCGGTTCCCAAATCGAACCAGATGCAGCTGCATATCAGTATTTTACATGGAGCGATTGCCTGTCGGACCTTCACAACCCAGTAACTGGGCAATACGACACCCCATGGTAAGACTGGTTGTCAGACTTTACAGCTTCTGACTAACAGTAATGAGTGTCAAAGATCTACAAATAACAGCCGGGACAAAGGCTTTACGTGCTTTCCGAGGCACGGAGGAAACTCGCTATGACAGATGGTCACCCATCCACAGACCAACCTCGGCAAGCACGGCTTATCCCGGAAGATCGGCCTGTGCGGTTGTAATTTTTTAGCCACGAGCTCCACAACAACAGCCTTGCTGAGGACACGGAAGCTAAAAGCGATACAAGCAGAACAAATGTGTCGCACAGTATTTTGGTGGAATCTTACCGAAGAACAAGTGCGCACACTGAGCATTCAAGAACCGTTGTGGGAATACATCATTGCAAAGGATCTCTGTAAAGCAGTTTTTTTTTCCGCCAATATTTTTAAACTCTGACGCGTGCATTGTATTTTTGAGACGATCAAATGGAACATTTCTTCATAGAACTCCCGAGATCGATGTATCTAATTATTGGTTTTATTAGTATCTGTATCGTGCAATTTTGTTAACGCTTTTTTCAAAGTCTATAAGGATCAGTTCACAATCTAATTGGGTGCAATTAAATACTATTATATTAATTAGAGCGCCTACCCAAACACGATAACCCACAAACTGGGTAAATACTACACCGTTTGGTAAGAACAGATGTCAAACTTCTGACTATTATATTGATAGTCTAAGATCTCCATCGCTGAAATTAATCGCAGAACGGGTTACTTGTGTTACCAAGACATGGATGTAACTCGATATGTAATAATGATCACCCATCTAACAACGTACATCAGCAAGCAATGCTTAACCTTAGAAATCTACCTATGCGACAGTTAATTAGCTACGAATTTTAAATATACTAGTAGGTCGTTTTACTTTAATGACATTTATCCCACAAGGGTATTTTACTAGATTGTCATTCTGATACAGAGGGCAAACTCTCACTTATCCAAGTAACCACTTATAAAACAGCCAAAGTCATATTTCATTAAGTCATTAGGACTTGAATGATTGATTTCTTCAATAATTTTCCAACCAAAGACTAACTATACTAAATAAACACTTGGTAGGGGTAACCTAATCGCTAATTACTGAGCTAAACGACTCCATTGTTCGAAATATTTCCTCTCGCTTGTTCTGTACGTACATACCCATACACGCATTATGTCGTCGCCTCCGTGTTTGAGTTATCAAATTACTGTTTGATATTGCTATGCGTACTGAAACTGAAGTTATTCATCACGAAAACAAAAGTGCCTGTCTTTCAAAAACCGTCGTTACAGCAGTTAACTTGTGCGATGAATAATTGCAAGAAAATAAGAGTTTTTACTTTTTGTTGACTCAATTTATGAGATATTTTATAAGGATTGCCTTTTCACAATGTTCTTTAGACTATGACGTTCAAAACGCTTTGTTTCTAGTTAACTGCTAGTATTAATTTTTCTTTTTTAGTATTTTGGCCATAATCACATTCTGTCTGTAAACTAATCTGCAGAATCTCTTCTTACATACTTTTTACTTCGTGTACTCACAAGTCACTATTCCAGAAATTAAAGACAAAAACCGGCCAAATGTAAGTTCGGTGTGCACGAAGAGTTCAGAAAAAAAAACATGTCTGTGTTGAATGGGAACAACCCCCTTAAACATTTATTTGCTGTGTTTTAATATTTGTTCTTATAGCGGCAACAAGAAACATAATTTGTGAAAATTTAAACTGTCTAACTATTACGATTCCTGAGAAACACCCTGGTGGCAGATGGACAGACAGACAGACGGACAACGGAGTAGGTCCACGTTTTACCCTTTGGGTACGGAACCGTAACTACGGTTCTACTGTTGCCAGGGATACAGTAAATATTTTTGGCACAAAAATCACGTTGCACACATTACCGTATTCTTAACAAGGAATATTTACCCAAATCGTCACGTTCCCCGCTCGTTTTCAATTTACTTGTGTCAATTTGCGAATATTTGCTGATCGCTGCCTTTTGAATCTGTTTTCGCATCGAAAAATGTTCGCTTTCTGATAAATTGTGTCGCTTTGAATACACAGAATTTGAAATATTTTATGCACTTCAAGTAGATCATGTAATGTTGACCATTTGAAATTGGTTCAAAAAACCGGTTTTAAACGCCCAAATGGTCGGTTCAACATTGAAAAACGCAGCGTAGGCAGGCCTCCCACTAGGTGGACCGACGACATCGTGAGGGTCACGGGCAGCCGATGGATGCAAGTGGCGAATTGTCGTTCGGCGTGGCGGTCTAAGGGGGAGGCCTATGTTTAGCAGTGGACGTCTTCCGGCTGATGATGATGATGATGATGAAGTAAGTGAAAAGAGTGGAAGATTCTGCTTTCAGGATTTAAATGAAAGAAACTATACTTGAGTGAGAAGTTTTTACTACTCGTAAACATAAACAATTGAATTTATGTTTTGAAGACACACTAAGTTATTACAAGGTTCTGAGTGTATGTGCATGTGAGTTTCAATGTTTGCAAAACGCACCAACGATACAAGAGAAATTACCAGCGTGTGCCAACCTGACAACGTTTAAAAAAATACGCTACGCAAAATTAACTAATTTTAGCAGTTACCAAAAACTTTTTGTACTAAACATAAACGGTCTTACTACAAAAAAAAGTTTAACGTATTCTGTTGAACACATTTTTGTCTAAAAAAACTGACAACGTCAAAACGGCATTAGACGTTGATATTTTTTGATCTTTTTTTTTAGACAAATGTGCCTATTTTCGTAATGATTTATTAAGACTTCAAAAAACTCTGCGTTAGTTTGTAAAGGTGTACTTCGTAAGTGGTCCAATGATTATCAGGTCAGGATCTGATGGTGGAAACCTGGAGAAATCGAGAGAACTCTTCAAAAAATTACTGGAAATCATCCGCCTGGGTAACTAAAAAGGATAAGGAATCCTAAAACAAAGTCACCGACTCAAGAAAGAAAAAATATTTTTCACTTTTTTTTACCTTTATATACTTCATAATGTTCTGTCAGAGGCCTTATCGTGAGTTTTCAGTTATTCTGACGTAAAGTAAACTGGAACTTTGACATTTTCAAATTAAAAATTTCAAAGAAAAAATTTGTTCCTTCTTCGTACACCAGAGGCGCTGTTCCATTTTTTTCCATACAAGAAACGCTGTAAATACTGGAAAGACGCTGTTAAGTAAAATAGTGAAAACTCGTGATAAGGGTACTGTTTTGCCTTTTTTAACACGGTTATAACTTTATGTTGCTGTCTTTTATTCACTGAACTGTTGCCTTATTTTGTGTTCCTCAGTCAACGTTTACAACACAATACAATTTAATTTGAAACCCTTTATGATAACATTGATTCTAAACCCCGGTTCACAAATGTAAATAAAATCGGACGAAGGCGTTATTTATTAAATTTCGATTGTTTTCATTTTCCTTCCCACTGTTTAAGTCAATAAATATTTTGCGGATCCCTGGTAAATACGCTTAAATTGACGGGTCGGGTACGACATCCGGGACGCGATTGACACTTCAGCTGTTTTGATTGCCCCGGTCGGTCGTCGAATTTGGGCGTAGCTGTGAATGCTTTTAAAGAACGTTTATTTTATAAGCCCTGTTTATTGTCTACGTATCGATCTACGGTCGATGAATTTACTTAATTTATACTCATTTTACGAGTAACCATAATTATAAAAATATTACTTAAACTCTATGTATACTAATGCCTATTCTATAATTCTATACACTATACACATACAGTGGTGTATGAATTTCTGCTACTTTAAATATTGTTTATCTCTTTATCAATTTTTTTACTCATTTGAAAAATAATTATACATAATATTATAAATATTTTTTACAAAAATGTAAATGTCACATTGACACCAGCATCGGGAACAGGGTCCGGGGTGCCGGTGGTCAGGGTTCGTACTTCAAGTATTTACAGCGTGTAAATACTTCAAGTACAGTCTGAATATCTATACATATAATAAAATAGTAGGAAAGTCAAAACTGTACATTGAATATTTTTTGAAAAGAATACTTGGGGTGTGATCTACAATCGATACCGAAGCCAAAAATATAGTTTTTAGAATTTTTGTCTGTTTGTCTGTTTGTCTGTATGTATGTCCGGGATAAACTCAAAAAGTACTGGACGGATTTGAATGATTTTTTTTTTGTTGTATAGGTATTAAGTCTGGCCAACACATAGGCTATAATTTATCTTGGAAACTTGAACACCTGGTGCAGAACCGCAACGAACCAGCTAAACTATAAGAGATACAAAAATGGTGCGATAGCAAAAATTGTTCCGCGTGATGAGCACTTTCTGCTGAGGGAATAAATTTGAAGATTTGGAACACCTGATGTGGAACTCCAAGAGCCCAGCTACACTATAACATATACAGGAATGACGTCTTAGCAAAGTTGTTCACCCTGATGAGCACTCTCTGTTGACGTATAAAAATTGAAGAACTGGAACACCTGTTGTGGAACACCAAGAGCCCAGCTACACTATTACATATACAGGAATGACGTCTTTGCAAAGTTGTTCAGCCTGACGATCACTCTCTGTTGACATATAAAAACTGAAGATCTGGAACACCTGATGTGGAACACCAAAAGCCCAGCTACACTATAACATATAAAGGAATGACGTTTTAGCAAAGTTGTTCAGCCTGATGAGCAGTCTCTGTTGACGTATAAAAATTGTAAATCTTGAACACCTGATGTGGAACACTAAGAGCCCAGCTACACTATAACATATATAGGAATGACGTCTTAGCAAGAGTTGCTCAGCCTGATGAGCACTCTCTGTTGACGTATGTATAAAAATTGAAGATCTGGAACAGCTGTTGTGGAACTCCAAGAGCCCAGCTACAAAGGAATGACGTCTTAGGAAAGTTGTTCAGCCTGATGAGCAGTCTCTGTTGTACGTCACTAACAAAGTAAGATGCGTATTTTTTTTTGTTTTTTGTTGTTTAAAATCCCATTTGACTAAGACAACACTGCAACACTCAACGTGTTCGTAGTCATGAAACTGTGACAAAGCAAAGGTGTTTCAGGATTGTAATGTAGTCGTCTTCCCCTGGAGGCGACGGCCCTCCACCGCGTCTATCGAGGCGCATCGCCAGGAGAATGATCATCTCATCCGCACGCAAAATACGCCCATATGACGTGGAGTTGCGGATACCACCAGCCCGCTATACAATACAATACAATCGCCAGGATGAATCCCAGGAAAGAGCTCAGGTGCGATCACAGGGCAATATGGAGAGAGCGACTGTCGCAACCGAGTTCCGGGCACGCCCCAACTAGGGTTGCCTACATTTTTTTGTCAGAATATAGTATATTTTTTTTAAAAAAGCCCTAAAAAAATGTTGTACGCTTCAAAAAAATATAGTATTTTAGTAGGGAAGAATAAAAAATAGACTAAAGTTGTATTTTTACTTATTTATTTTTTTAAAACTATATTTTTTTGCACTTCTTCCAGATTTTTTAAAAACGTGTTCGTAAATTGCAGGAAGTTTTTTTATTTTACTAATTTTAGTAATGAAATAGAAACGTAAAATATAAACATTTAGCTATTGTACGGAAATATAGTATTTTCGCGTACTATATATTTCTTCAAAAGTATATAGTACGGAGACCCTAAATATAGTACAATGGGTACTATTATATTATAGTACGGTTGGCAACCCTAACCCCAACCGCGGTGGTAAGACCCGTCTTTAAGGAGTGGCTGGATAGGCGTCACGGCGTCCCGCCTGACCTACCACATGACGTAGGTCCTCAACGAACACGAAAGTTTCGGGAGGTAGCAGTGTCGGATAGGGAAGGAAGAATCGCCTGGGTGTCACCACTGCGTGGATCGCCTGGAGGACACGGTGGAGCATACGGTGCAGGACTACCCACTTGGGCAGAGAACCGCCGTGTCCTCACTACGACGATAATCGGTGACCTCTTGTGCTTAGTATTGGTCGAGACCTGATGCTGCGGGGCGAGACAGAATGGGAAGCAGTCGCCTCCTTCTGCGAAGCAGTCATGCTAGCGAAGGAGGAGGCGGGACGCATGAGGGAGAGGACAATGTCCACCTCCAGCCCAGCCGCAGCGGTAGACGCCGATGGCGACAGACGTCGCTACACGATCTCCAGCCACTGTAGGCGCGGCCATGCGGGCGGCGAGTAAGAGTGCACGTTGTGTTCCACGTGATGTATTACCATGCTAAAAAAATGTAATCGTCTGAATGTACCATGTCGAACAAAAAAGCCATCGAGGCCGTGGACAGAACACTTTGAGACATTCGCCATGATGATAGACCCATTGACAATATCACGGTAGGTACTGCCGGAAAATTCCGGCAGACACTGCCCGTTGTAAGAAGAATTGATAAGTTACGTATTCGGTGTCCCATCAAGTATAACACTTCAGGAAAATTCTTGGCTATTTGATCGTGCGATACTAAAATAAATACCGAACCGCTGCAATAAATGAAAACATATTAGCCGAAATTGTTGGGAATGATGTGGTTCACACGTCATACAATAACGTCGTCAATCAGGATGATGCCAGCAACTACCCACTCGAGATTTTAAATTCATTAACTGCCTGTGGTCCTCGAGCTCATAAAATAACCTAAAAGTAATAATAATGCTTCTAAGAAATCTAACTCCACCAAAATTGTGCAATGGAACGCGACTAATAGTTACTGCATTACACAGAAATTTAAGCGAAGCTGAAATTCTCACCGGATGTGGCTCAGGGGAAACTGCATTGATACCGTGAATACCACTCATCTCCAACAATTTCCTTTTCCAGTTCAAACTCACACAATTCCCGGTAGCCGCTTACTTCGCGATGACCATAAATAAGTCCCAAGGACAGACCCTGAAGGAAGCTGATGTCGACCTAAGGTCCAACTGTTTTTCCCACGGCCAACTATATATAACACATGCTCGCCTGTCAGTAATGCTGACCAGCTTTTTATTTTAGCACCAGAGGGAAAAACTACCAAATGTCGTATATAAAGTGTTGTGTCTGGAAGTTTTCATTTCATTTGCTTTAAAGTTTGTTATAGATTCTATAACAAACTTAAAAGTGGGACATCAGGTACCCTCACTTTCTCAACGAATTAAAAAAGAGAATATTGGTATAGGTGCCATAAAACCAAATACAATGCGGACGAAGTCGCGGGCAACAGCTAGTAAAATCATAAAAATCGATGAGGGCGCAGCGGATGTCATCGACTTGTTTTTCAACTCGTTATCTATTGCATTTTTATTCCTTTTCAAGTCTATGGTGATAACGAGTCGCAAAACAAGTCGATGACATACGATGTACCTCGATTTAGTGCAGCCCTTCTTTGAATAATGTTAGTTCTCTCAAACATCGTTTTCATAACTTTATAAACAGACTGTACGCTGTAAATGAAATACAGAAATCTTGTGATACTACCTCAGATCAGCCAAAACATACTTCCATGAAATCATAGTACTCATCTTAACCTCGGTGTTCCAAACTTCAGGTAAAGCTTGACAAGAAAACTTATTTATGAAATCACATCATCGGCGGCGCGGCGTCGACACAACTCAATCTAACTTCGTATACTGTAGGTGGAACAACCGCCAAACAAACATGCCGACCGCTGTATCAACGCTTCATTTTCTCCATTAGCTTTCAGGACATTAATTGTACTCTGTTCTCTATTTACTCTACAAACCTGTAAACTACGTGTTTTCTGGAATATCAATTTTAATACCTTTATATTAAAGATCAATTAGCGCTTCTTCACTTCAAAACGTATTTTCACATAAAATGCCCAATGGGTTAGTTTGAAGAGTCCCTTAAATAATTTTTTTCAGTTCTGTATAACACCCACAATTATAAACTCTTAGGAAATCATAGTAATCACTTCCATAGAGTTTCCAATTACTTGAATTTTCATTAGAAAACACAAGTAATTGGAACCAGTTACTAGAACAGACTTTATAAGATATCTTTGCTTAAAGTAATGTAAACTACAATGAAGTACTTACCCTCTGAGGGTTTTTGAACTTGATGTAATTGCTTACTGGGTTTATATTTGTAGAATTCTAAGAATTTGGCCGTACAACGTACTTGAAGTATTACGTATAAAACGTCAATTTTATGGAAATTGAAAAAGCGCCCCTAGTGTACGAAAGAGGAGCTTATTTATATGCCCGTTTACTAAATTGAAAACCTCACTACAACGTGACAACTTGTGAGAAGGCCTCAGATGTCAGTTGTATGGGAGCCCCTTAATTACTAAAATTCTGTATTTAGTATTTGATGTTATATAGCGGCGATAGAAATACATCGTCTGTGAAAATTTCAGCTGATTAACTCCCACTGTTGTGTTGAGCTGAATGGTGCTGATATATGTGTCATGTTCGTGAATGGGCGCTGTCAGTTGGGACTGGTCATGTCTTAGCTGCCACGGTCTTTTTTAATTATTTATAACTTTATTTTTGAATTGCCTTTTTTATATTTACTATGGACACTAATAACTTGCCACATCGTTCTCACATAATGTACCATCTGATGATGAATCATGTAACAAAAGATCTGTAAGAATTTTGGCGATTGAAAAAGAGTGTCCATGGAGTTTCTTGCTCATTGTTCTCCATAGAGATTTACTCTTTGGAATGATCACCTCCGGTACTTTCACAGTTTTTATGTCTTGTGACTGGGACTGTAGCACCATAACTTTTTAATGTTTAATTACATTTTTATGGGTTCTTTTGGGTGAGCTCACGGGTGCACAGTCAAAGTTAAAGTTAGTCGTTGCCACACAGGCTAGTCGTTGCCACACAGGCTAGTCGTTGCCACACAGGCTAGTCGTTGCCACACAGGCTAGTCGTTGCCACACAGGCTAGTCGTTGCCACACAGGCTAGTCGTTGCCACACAGGCCAGTCATTGCCACACAGGCTAGTCATTGCCACACAGGCTAGTCATTGCCACACAGGCTAGTCATTGCCACACAGGCAGTCAATAGTCAATGTCACATACATCATGTCATGACTGGGACTGTAGCACCATAACTTGTAGTGTTTAATAATATTCCTTTGATTGTCTATGACAATTCAAAAGTGCCTGTAACTGGCCTACTTGAAACAAATGCTTTGATTTTGATTTTGAACTGTTCATGAGACACAGCCTGATGACAGATGGATAGTGGAGTTTTAATAATAGGATCCCGTTTTACCTTGTTAAAGGGCAGATGGCGAATACTTCTTAACTGTTTTATATCATTAGAAAGGTCACTAATGATTCCAAAAACCATTTTAACTAAGTTTAAAACAGAATACTGTACAAAATTAAAGTGGTGTATAGAAGTAGATACCGGGAAGCGAGTACCGTCACCTGTTCGGGGTACCGATAAATCATAGTTTTGAAACTGCTGAGAGCTTTGTTAACTTTAGTTTTGCGGATAGACCTTCCGTGGGGAATATACACCTATTATTACTTGTTTAACGGATGCTTATACTTTGTAGGCGTCAAAGAACGAAGTTTTTGAGAAAAAAAACGTACTCGTATTATCGTATAAACACTGTATCGCTGGAAATTATTAACGTAATTTGTTGCTATCTCGATTCCGATTTTTGTCTGTAACTAATCAACGACCTGACTATTAAAAAAAAAATGCAATCAGAAGCAACCGTCAAAATTACAGGATATTAATTTCAGGCGTAAAAGAACAATACCATACTACGAATTAATGTATTTTAGCCTGTAATACGGTTAGTCAGCGTTTCGATTCTATTATACAAGTTACTTGTGCAAAATTGAAAATTGTATACAACTTGAACAAACCAGCGTATAAGTCACAGGTTCTATGTGGGTAGTTTGAACTACCCCAGGACGTCGAGGGCTTTTGTAGGACACCGTGGATTTTAGTCAGTACAAGTCTGACAGACCCTTTTGCCCTGCCCGGGGTGGGAGGACTCATTTAATGATTTTATCACGCTAAGAAAAAGAACGGTAGTTGAAACTGTATATTGTTTTTTTAATAAACTTTTACACCAATGTGATGTCATACTTGTATCCAAAACTTGCATAATGGAAACGCGCCTTTAGAGATTCAAAAACCGCAGTTTCATTATGGTTCGTCAGTGTCATTATCGTTGGGAAATGTTGCCGGTGCGGTTTCAATTGACCCCTTTACAGCGCAGCGCCTCAAATAACTGACGGGGTTCCAGAATTTCAAGAAATTTTGGAAAAAAGGAGAAATTTAACATTTTGTAATTGTATTAAGGTGTTGCCAGAAGAATTCTGGGAGAGTTTCAGTATGAGATTCGTTTCAGTTAGAGAGTCAACAGGTTTAAACTAAAGTTCAGATAGGCAGACAATCAATGTATGCTGGTTCCAATTAGAAGCTGACACCAACATACCTAGTTGGAAAAATGCTAGCCAGTTAATGTTAAACAGTAGTTATATTTTATTAACGTGTCAACCTCAGGCGTCTGCCCTTTACATAAATCACAGCCTATGGGATCGAGTTCCAAACTTAGACGTAGTTTTAGGGCGCGCCAAAGTTCACCTAAAATTTAAAATCCGATCATCGGAAACCCGAAAATTGTATTCCTAACATTTTTAATCCTAATGATCACAACTCCTAATTGCACTGTCACTAATATTCGTAATTCCGAATCATTCGACTTCATAATGTCGGTAGCAATAAACATCTAACACACTATTATTTGTTTTCCTATATTTTCTCAACATAACCTTCTTTTACACTATTATTCAAAGTCATATCTTTTTTGTTTAGATTTATTTTTTATTTTGTTGGCATATTAGCACGTATACTTGAGGAAGTGCTTGCTTTGCACTCACTAATTATATGAATTGTTTTTTTTTTATTAGTTAAAGCATCTTCTTTAATTTTATTTAAAGCGGTGTGTACCTGAAAAGATATCCATACGTTAAGTTAGGTTAGAACTGTGACCAGCTACTCGCGAGTCGAGCGAGCAAAGCGAGCGGTGCCGCGGCAGCGGTCGGCGAGCGCAACCTGGAAATTTGTCGCCAGTATTTTTTTCATAGTGACCCCAACACGACACTCTGACCAAAAACGACTGGGGGCACCCCGACTCGGACAGGTTAGGTTAGAAGGGGATGGCGGGGTCTGAAAGACCCCGCCATCCCCTTCGTGGTTATTTTTTTTTAAACCACCCAGAAGTAGGAGCACCGCGAAGCGGTGCTCCGTCGAATTTTCTCGACATTTTACTTTATTTAGTTTGACTAAATTGTCGACAAAAATATCACCGTAATAATGTTTAGGGATAAAAACGTTATGACAAAAAACAGTAGGAGTTTCAATATATTTACAATAACGATATTATTGATAACAATTTTCGGAAAAATGAGTGTTATGAACATCGCCGGTAGCACTACAAAAAGTATGAATAAAAACTTTAGGATGAAAAATTTTAGGAAGAGTGATCATTCGGATTACAAATCGTTAGGAAGAACAATTTCGGGTAAACAACTTTAGGTGAGCCAATATGGACCCGTAGTTTTAATTAGTTGCTTATAAGAGCCAGCTCTTACTCTAAAGTTAACAGCTGCTTAATTATACAGGTAAACCGTGGCAGTAAACTACGGATAATGTTTACGACTTTTACAGTAAAATAACTTTCAATTTACTATGGATGATATTTCACAACAACTAAAGTCATAGCATGACTTTTCACGTTTTTGTTATGTAAAGTAAATGGGAACTTTGACGTTAAATTGATGGAAAAAATAGTTTCTCGTTCATTCACTAGAGGAATTTTTCAATTTTAAATAAAATAAACGTCGTAAATACTTCAAGTAAATAAAATACAGAAATAATTTTTGGTGTCAATGTCAATCCTAGCGGTTACCGAATAAAGTTAAATAAGTCTTATATGGTAAAATGAGTCTAAAAGGACTTAAAAACATCAGTAAGGGGCTCTTGTCAGCAGTTTGATAGTCAGCTTGCAAAAAATAGATATAAATCAATACACCAAGAGTGAGTAGGTTACTTGTAGGCAAACGTACTTCACTATCGACCATTATCTTAGGCGCTAAATAAAAAATAATAAAAACATTTTTCCTCACGATACCAAATATCATTTAAGAAACAATTTTTCATCTATCCTGTACTAAAAACGTAGGGTCTTTTCCGGACACACCCGTATGTTTACAGTTTTAATCTCAGCCACGGATCGGACATACAGTCCAAACACGGCTATATCCGGGCCGTAATAGTTTCCCGATGCCGAATCAAATTGGACATTCTCGGTCATTGACGCTTGTGACAGAATTTAAGTGAGCTTAACACTGATCTAATAGGATTTCATGTGTTATGTATGCACTACACCGGCTTATGTCCTGCTTAGTATACAAACTAAAGCACTCAAAACAGAACTTCCCAGTGAGGTGGAAAGTGGTGACAAATCAAATGTAATGTAATTTGACGGCACAGTTGCTGACAGATCTAAATCCCGGCACGAAAAAAAAAATTGGATGTTCTACAAGTAGCTGTTACGATTTGTGGTTTGTGTATGTGAATTTAAATGAACACAATACAAGAGAAACTCTAGTTTATAAGAAGAAAAGAAGATTCTCCACAAATCTGTCTAGAGGTTGTGAAGATAAATTATTCAGACTATAATCAAAAGGCCCAGATGATAATGAAGCTGTTGTTAAACCCAACCTTGTAGCTCCAAATGTATTCCAACTACAAGATTTTCTTCTAAATCACGAATGTGGTGAAGATATCATGCATATTAGATATATACCATTACTAATGGAACTCACTAATAGCATTAGAAACTCGAAACTCCCTTCAAATTGCTGATGTAGGTCACACGGCTCCCAAGCATAAATGGTGCTAGATTAGGCATATCTATCATTTTCCGGAGAGCTATGGTCTTAAATAACCGCACAATGGTTTCAAAACGTTTACTGGCTGGTTCTTTCTTCAAAAGACGACCTCAGACACCTGCATGGTTCTCGTAAGATTTGTACCAATACAAAATGGACTTTATAAGAGACTGTGGACCTCTGAGTTTGTAACACAGGCCTCATCAGGTTTAAAAAAAAATGTCTTTTTTGACGTGTGAAAGAGTTTGTAAAAACAAATTTGCAAAATGAACGTCATTTATCATTAAAGCGGGACGTTTGAAACTGGAACCGTTTTTTTAAAGATTGACACAATACAAAACGGATGATTTAAAAAAGATGTAGAAAGACTTTACCCTGAATTACTTAACTGATATCTTGAATTAATAATCGTAATAAAAGAAGGAATTTCTCGCTGTTGAAAGGATCAGGATCATTTGAAAAGTGTATTCGTATTTAAGTGTTTTAAAAAAATGTCAAAAGCAACCCCTTTTAGGTGTCATTTTTATGCTAGCGGAGTTTGGTGCTTCCTAGCAGACTAGTGGGAAGAAACACAAAATCTAAATCTTATAAAGACTCAGGCCCTTCGTACATTAGGCGACTCGGGTATCCGATACTCCAGTCGAATACCCAAGTCGCGCGACTCTAGTAGCGCACGATCCGTACACAGCGGCGACTCGAGTCGTAAGACTCAAATCGTCTATTCGGCCACCATTCTATATTCAACCTTAATAATACATTGTACAAAACACAAAATGTACATCTCATAACATAAATTAAAATGCTTCTATTTTAAAAATGACGAGCGCATTCCTATTTCAAATTTTTGGAATTAAAAATTGGCGCGTATAGAGGAAAAAAATCAATCTAGAAAGAATATGGTTCATAATTTTGCCACGCCATCGCCAACCGGCTACAAGGTAGCTCGATTTGTTCAAGCTTTGACTTTCAAGGTGGTGACCATGGGTTCAATCCCCAGGTAAACATAGAATTTTTCGTGTTTCAGTTGTTTTTAGAGGTTTATTCAATTTTTTTCTAGGTTTTTGAAGTGAAAACTTCTTTAGCGGCGTTGTACACTTTTTCTGTAATGGGTAAAAAATTTAAAACTCGCGTCAGGGTCACGTGACCGTCAGGGTCACGTGACCGTCAGGGTCACGTGACCCTGATCGAAAATGAGTAAGACGTCATTCAAATTAAAAATAAAACATAGTAACAAAAAAGTTTTCACTTCTACCGGCACTCCTGGAGTGCAACCTTTTTTTTTTTAGTTTTCTTTTATTTGCACCGGCACGCTGACGCCCTTACTGCTATGATGATGACCCGTGGTTTCAAATTTCAGATTTGAATAGGTTTTTTTTAATGTTTTCGTTTTCTTAATTACTATATTTTTGTCGTATGTGCAAGTACATGACGAAGCTGGGTTAAAGTAGTAATGTTTGTAACGAAACCATAATAATTTATAAAAGTGCAAAAAGTTTGACACCATGCTCGATAGATGGCGCTGTCGTCGAGTTAGATCGCGCTATCGTTTTGTTAGGTTCTATTGAAGGACACCGTGGATTTTAGTTAGTATATCTATTAGATGGAATATTCTTTTGAATTTGACAAGCCTGTTGGTCTAGTCGTTAGTGACCCTGACTGCTATGCCGGAGGACGTGGGTTCGATTCCCACCCAGGACAAATGTTTGTTTGATGAGCACGATCATTTGTTCTGTGTCTGGGTGTAATTTATCTATTATATTTATGTATTTAGGAATATATAAGTATGTTTATCAGTTGTTTAGTACCCATAACACAAGCTCTGCTTAGCTTGGGACGAGATGGCGTTGTGTGATAGTTGTGGAATATTATTATTATTAATTGTAGATAATGATACAAACAAGGATATTTTTCTACCTCAGATACTTTAATAATAAATTTTAAAATAATAGATACAAATTCGTCGGTTAAAAATCGCGAAGACTTGGGTATCGGCGATCTTGATAGATGAGTAGCGAGCGACTAGAGTCGGCGACGCATGTCGGCGACGCGACCTGTGTACGAGCCTCTATGGATTTGTATTGCGATAGTCGCCTGGAAACCAAAATCGTAAGGTATCGGAAACTTGCGTCGCCTCGTGTACGAACCTTCGTACACGAGGCGACGCAAGTTTCCGATACTAGAGTTTCGCCACTACTCATGACCTGCGGAAAATTCGAGGTACTAAATTTTTATAATGCAATTTGATGTAACGACATAGACACTAGCGCCGCGTCAAAAGGTCATGATGGGTGGTCAAGAATATGAATTTATAAAATGGCTGACACATGACTGTGACGATCAAAGTATATTTTTTAGGGTTCCAAAGGTTCAAAAAAAAAAACGGAATCTTTATAAGATCAGTCGTGTGACAGTCCGTCCTTCACAGTTAATTTCCTGGGAACCTAACATTAATCCAAATCCAAATACTATAACATAATTTAAAATTTTTATTCAATAAAATAGAAAAAAAACCATCTCTCCCAACTTTTTAATAAAACTGCATACAAAATTATGATTTGATAGAGGATTGTAAATATTTTTCTATCGTTTTAAAATAATTACTTTCCAAAAATGATTCAAGAATATGCTACGGAACCCTTTATTCTGTGAATAAAATTAAAAATGGTAAATAAATTGTTCCGCCATCTTGAAAGTCGCGGAAACTCAAGTCGCCGCGATGTCAGCAGATAGGTAGCGCGCGATTGGCGTCGCGCGTCGCGTGCGTGTGTACGAACGTATATGCATTTCTATTGCGAGAGTCGCCTGGATACTGAAGTCGTAAGGTATCGGAAACTTGAGTTTCCGAATGTACGAAGGGCCTTATTGAACAGGCAGCCGCGGCAGCTCCGAGCTCTAACATTATTTATATAAGCAAAGGGTATCCAATAACGCAAGCTACTCTATCCAATATTATTTCAAAACAATATTGTATTAAAGTATGTATTTTGAAAAATAATAACGTTCCGCTCCCAATTTTACATAAAATGAAATTCTTTTATTATTTTATTTATTTACATCAGACATAGTCCATAATACAATTTAATATATAACCACGAATAAATGCTTACGGAACGCGATTCATGCCATAAGGCGGTACGACAGGAAATGACAAGCAATTTATAATACACACATCAAAAGTGTCTAGGGATCAACATATATTTTTGCAATAACTTTTCTCCTGATTGATATTAATTAAAATGTTCTTTAAGGATTCATCAAATAAAGTGTTATCGTTTGTCACAGTAACGATAAACCAAGTCACCTTTGCATTCATAAAGAAATTTGCCATTTTCCTAATAAAGGGATTTTTGACATTTGAACCACTAACATTAAAGTTCGAAAAAAAGACTGAAATAACAGTTTTCTTTAAAATTTTATTGGGTAACTTAAACAATTAATAATCCGTGTTTCTACCGCGAACACTAACAACACAAGAACATCGGTTTGGCATACTCAAAATGAGTTCATCCAAATCACGCTGTGGAATGGCCGCCCATGTTCGTTGCAACAACAAAAAAAGGTCTTCTTGCGACTGGATACCCTCCATATTCGGCAGAGCTCTTCTCTGTAGCATATCCCATGCATGCTCAATCGGGTTCAAGTCTGGCGACTGAGCAGGCCAGGGCAGGACATTGATGTTAGCTGCGGCGAGAGTCTGTCTTACAACTCTTGCGGTGTGCGGTCGTGCATTATCATGCATTAACTGAAATAAGGGACCGATTTGCACTTGTAGAGGAACGATGACGTCTGATACAATCGTCTCAGCATAAATTTGAGCGTTGAGGTTGCCTCTGATCCAAATCAACTCAGTTCTTCCGCCGATCCAAATACCCGCCCATACCATGATGGTTCCACCACTATAAGGATGGACTTCCTGGCAGGATTTTAATCGCTGTTGGCGTCCAGGGGTTCTCCAGTGTCGTATACGTCTTGTATCCGGTCTCATACCAAAACGAGACTCATCAGAAAAGCACACGAAACGCCATTGTTCTTCTGCCCAATTTCTGTGTTCAAGAGCCCATTGATATCGAATCCTACGATTGTGCATTGCTATAGGTGGTACCCGTAGCGGTCTTCGGGAATGAAGGGTCACTTCATGCAAGCGGTTTCTGACTGTTTGGTCGCTAATTAAGTTCCCTGAAGAGTGATGAAGCCTCACGGCTAACATCATGGCGGTTATTGTTGGAGCTCTTCAAGTTAAGATTTGAATGTATCGGTCTTGTCTCCGTGTGGTGCAGCGATACCGTCCTCCATGGCGCTCAGCCACGGTACCAGTGCTTCGGTAACGTGTCCAAAGTCGACTGATAACACTCTGACTTGTATTCAGAGCTAAAGCCACAGTACGTTGCCGGGAACCAGCTTCTATCGTTCCCACGGCTCTGAGCATTTCTTCCCTGCTTAAATGACGTCGCCGCTCCTTAATAACGTTGGTTTTAATCAGTAGTAGGGAAACAGTAGCACTAATAATGTCTTCAATGCGTTGTATGTTTTTATAGGGAAAATATTGACAGCTGATTTTCATCTTTTACTCGAATTTGATTTACAGTTCCTGATTCAAATTATGAAATGCACCAAAAAGGATCCATATAAATTTATAAAATCATAAATTTATTACAAAGCCACATCTCAATCTCAAGAAATCCGCATAAAAATGCTTGATCCCTAGACACTTTTGATGTGTGTATTTTTAAAATATAAAAGCACAATATGGGACTACCTTATACGTAGGATGAGCAATGAGCATGCAGGGAATTCGAGACATCACGAGAATAACATAAAATTACCGTACTTTTCATTCCTTGCGTTCAGATTAGCTCGTCTCTTAAAATTGTTGCAGTCTGACGGAATTTCATCATATCAGCCGTAAGGCGTCCACTGCTGAACATAGACGGAATTTAATGCGGTACATAATAAAATGTTTTTAAAATGAGAAAAAAATTAAAACATTTGTTTTAACGATTGCGTAAAGTGGGGGCTCGTGAAGTTATAAGCAACTAGCTGACCCGTGCCCACTTCGTTGGGCTGTAAAATATACATGATACTCGTATCTTTATAATTTATAGCCTTTAAAGCACTCACGAATAATGTAGCTTTCAACCAGTGAAACAATTTTTAAAATCGGTTCTTTACTTCCGGAGATTACCTCCTACATACAAACAAACTTACCTCTTTATAATATTAGTATAGAAGTATAGATTAAAAACTGTACTTACTTGTGACGTTTCAGTAATTTTAAAAGTGTCGTATCGTAAATTTTGGCTTACATAACAAAATAAAAAGGTCGCCGGAAGACGCTGGATGCAGGTCGCTTCCAACCGGTATAAGTGGAAATCAAAAGGGGAGGCCTATGTTCAGCAGTGGACGTCCTACGGCTGAGATGATGATGATGATGATGATAACAAAATAAAAAAACGTATCAAATATTTTTTGATAAATCTAACTGTAGGACTTGATAGATTTTCTTAGATAAATACCTTATGAAAACAACCACAAAGCATGTTCCTCAACACAATATACGAAAAAAAAACAAGATACTGTTAACAACAGCCAGTTGAGTTGATCCGCCTCCATTCACCGCAGGAAACTTGAGCATAACAGACACGATCAGAGGAAGCGAGGGAAACCTTGCACTTGCTATGAAAGATTGTAACCTGCGACCTTGTAATAAGGGCGATTATCGTGGCTATGCTTGGCTGTTCAACAGATTGAACCAAATTCGGGGTATTTTAGTGATATGTTTTAATATACGAGGTATTTTTTTAAATAACCTGCGGTATATCCTGCTACCGAGCATAGGCTCCACTTTCATCTTCCAAAGCTCTCTGTTTTGGGCAATTTCTAGCCATAATTGCCTCGCGAACTTGATCAGATCGTCACACCACCTCCGCCTTGGGCGACATCGACGGCGATGACCTCGCGATGACCTCGCGATCGGCGCGCCGTAAGCCCGCCGTCTGCTCGCTTGCAACGTGCGGGCTGCTAGGCGAGTTGTATGGTAGCGAGCGACTCTCCGCCGTTGACTTTTTCATATTGACGTTATAAAATATATTATACGACACATGATTTCAGGCCCTAATTTGAATGACCAGTTAAGTGTTGGGTTAAAGCCGTGCCGTTGCTGTGCCGGTATAGTGTGCTATGACCTTTAGTCGTCCAGTAAGTGAAGATCATTTGATTGCTCGCCTCTCCGGGTGCATCCGTTTAACATAGCCTGACCACTTCAGTCAGCGCCACTTCACCTTAGCTATTTTATCTTTAAGAAGAACATTAAAATTTTCCAGTCGTTTTAACAATGCGGCATTTATTCCGCCATATATGTAAAGAGTTAATATGTAAATAAATCTTAATTATGTAGATAATTACCCATTTACTTTGGTTGCTTAAAAGACTGCCTACGTATAATGAGAAAAGGCAATTTGATGTATGGTTTGCGGTAAATATTTTACAGAAGCTTGATAAAAAGGCTATACAGTTCAGGATTTTGCCTCTGTTTTATGTTTTCACTGAGATGATTATGTAAAACAAATTATTACTTTGTTATGAGAAGTGGCTTTGACAATGCCATTAAATGGCAATGTCATTGAAACAGAAATAAATGTCTTAATTTTTTCATTTTGTGTCTATAATTATAAAAATCATCATGTCATGTCTGCCGCAGAACCGACGAAAGGTGAAGTAGGAAGGTTCTCGAAGGGAGACTCGCTTGACGCCCTCCGGCAAGATGGACTGAGGACCTGAAGCTGTGGCGCTCCTTGAGAGAGACCTTTGTCTAGCAGTGGACTCACGGGTTGCAATAGGCTGAAATAATAATTATGAAAGGAAGAAACAGACTGACTGATTGATCAACGCGCAGCTGAAACTGTGGCCAACTCACAATTTTTTCCTAAATGACTTAAGTGTACTAAGAATGGTACTATAGGTAATCCATCCCCAAAGGTGTTTAATTTCATCCGATTTACTTGAAATATCGAATGTAGAGTGATATTTTGGAAGTCGGTTAAAATTTTTGGAAACTATTATTACTCAATGAACTTATACAAGCAAATTTATCTACTCCATAAAAAAAACAACCGTTATTTATACGTAAACCAGTATACATATTTCTATTCCTTAGATTTCTTTATACATTCAAATTGAGCGGATTGAATGAACACCTGGATTTTCTATTGTCCACGGTAGGTCAATCGGAAAAGTAATATCTCTCTGGAAAGAATAGAAGAATTGCATCTACTTTAGACACTGCTGTTCACAGATCAATAATGCATATAAATCGGCAATGTTCCTATTTTATTTATACTTCTTTGTGAGATATATGGAATGGTCAGTATATAAATTACATATTTTTACAATGTAAAAAAATATAACTGACTGACAAACTTAATATATGATATTAATAAGTTTGTCAGTCCCTCTCCGAGTTTTCCAGTCATGACAAACAAAACCAATTTCTAAATACTAATTGTTTTAAGGAATACCCTTCAAAATCTTGTAAAAAGTGACAGATTATGTACAAAACGAAGTTTCTATTGCGGGGTTCTCACTAACGGAGAATTCCGTTAATTTTCCGTTCATGTAAACTTCTATTATCGCGATAATTAAAGACTGATTATGCTGGGGCCACACAAACAGGAAATATCCCGTTAGGTGGGCCCCAATTTAGTCAGTCTCAATTTATAATGGCGGTGATCTGGTAAAAGTTCCGGAGACAAAGAGTGAAACTCTACGAGAATGGAATTTACTGTATCACAAATTATTGTGTATAATAACATTAGGTTTGAAAGTCGGTGACTTTTGTTTGTTGACGGTTGTTTCTTTTTAATTATTTTGTCTTTCATTTTGTCGCATTTTAAAAGCACACGTTTTTCTTTGTTTCAGGTGAGTCACACCATCACATGCTTCAACACCCGCACCTCCATCGGAGCCATTGGTGCGTGAATTTCACATATTTCAGGCACACTGCATGATCTAGATGTTCATCTTTTACTGCCATTATCTTAGTGACTCAGGCAGATGAGTCGAAAAACCTACATTGATAAAAAGTAGAGAGCTTTTTGAATAACAAAAACTAGATAGGTTTAAAATTACATTGACATTCTATCATTGATACATGAAAAAAAATTGAAAAAAGATGCATAGGAAAATCAATTTTTTTTTGCATGGTAATATATGATCAAATGGGTCCTTCTAGAGCGGAAGGGACTATCAGACTCATACTCACTAAAATCTAAGGTTCGGATCATGGTCATGATGCATCGTCCATAATCAGACGGCGAGTAACTCTTAATTTACAGACGAGTCCACCATAGCATAATTTCAATAGCCTACCAGAGTTATGGGACTGTCTTAAAAGGGCACCGTGGCCCCGGAATCCAAAGGGCAACAGAAGGATAATAAGAGTGGAATTTTAGTCAGTAAAAGTCTGAGTCTCACACACGGCGAAAAGATTCATTTAGCGATTGTACCAATCCAAAAAAATAAGGAATCCAAACGTTAAGACATCCAAAAGATTTGATTCAGTAACCTCAAATACGGGTCCTCATCATTGTAACTTAGACTTGAAAATTAAACGGTCATTTACAACACATGGTGCTACCCAGGTGTTCCAGTTACTACTAAAGTGGGAAAGAAATGGAGCTATACAGGACGACTAGCTCTTTCCCACTTGGAATAAGTTTAAAGTAATATTGTTAGACCTGGGGCCTTAACACGACTTTTCAAGTTTTTGTGACGTATAGTAAACGGGATCTTAGCGTTAATTTTATGGAAAACAATAGTTCCTCGTTCATACACTAGAGGTGTTTTTCATTTTATATAGAATGAATACCGCGCGCCCTGAATACTTCAAGGCATATATTCGATATTTTACGACAAAATCATAATTATGCAGTCTAAAAATGGTATAAATCGACTCTCATTTTAAAACTATGAATAAATTCAGTAACAGAAACAATAACTTAAACCTAACCCTATCACTGCAATACATTTATTTCATAAAATTAAAACACATAAAATGTTCAAAAAGGTTTTATAACCCTTTATAACCAACACCAATTAAAATAACATCGAGCGAGTTATAACGTGAAATTAATTCGCAAATTGACTTAGACCCTTCTCAAAGTTGGACCTCTGCGGCTTTAGGATGTTATTTGAATCATTTTAATGGAATCTCTGTTTTTTTAACCCCTAAACCAATAGTGGAATGAAATTAATATAATTAATTTGTTCTCTGACTAACCGTGATGATGGAAGAGTTGGGTCTCATTTGCGAGGTTAACGTTCGTCTCTGGTTTGTTTTCTCGTAATATTTTAATATTTGTGTAGTTTCGACATGGTATAATAATCAAACATAGTTATTTGAAGGTTGGGTACAATAAGTTTTTCAGAAAGAGATACTGTGAACTTTACCATGCATAAATAATAATAAAAAAGAAGGCGAAAAATTTTTGTTTAATAGAAAAAATTATATTCAGTAGGTTTACAGATTTAGTTTGGCCCCATCTGATGGCTATAGGGACTCCCTATATTATATTGTATTTTGATAGAACTGAATATAATTAATAAACTGTAGGCTTTATTTACTAAGATTATGTACTTAAACTTTAAGGGGCTAAGTCAGTACTTATACGGTTTTTATATTTTATTTTCTGTCGTACATGACTGGACTACAGATCTTACAACTTGGAATACAGTTATTAACTATATGATCTAAATTCTCACAAAGTCGAAAACACGATTCAATTAAATTTTCTCAATACAAAAAAAATGCAAAGTTCAGTCTATGTTTTTTATTTTTTGGACTTTACGGCGTAACTACTATGAGTTATTGAAAGGATGCTGTTTTAAATTGTAGAAAATACTAGTATCTAAATTCTGTAAAGACAGTTTTTCAATTAATAACAATTTTAATTCATAAAAAGGCGTCAATATGTTTGGGCACATACGCCATTTTATTCTGAGCACACATTCACTATCGTCCTCTCATCTTTTGCCTTTTAAAAGTAGTGTCATCACTTTCGTTCCTTGACACATCAGTCAGCCAGCGTGGCTCTTACAGGCTAGACCTGTGACACTTTTTTTCAGATCGTGGCTGTCAGATTTTCGTAATAATAAAATTGGAAATGTATAAAAAGATCGAGAAAATAAAAACGAATGATACGTAGGCTTATAGATTATTCAAAACTATGTTTCGATGTGTTCAATGGGACGTGATTAAACGGACATGACTGTAAATAAGTCACGTAAACTTTCATTTTTCAATAACACTTTATTTTCATTAATAAATGAAGTATTAAAATAAACTAAACATACTGAATATCATCGCAGGAAATTCCTGACGGGGGTCGTCAGAGCAAACAAGGGAAATGTTTAGAATACGTATGATACTATACATTACGAATTGTTCCTATCAATAACAATAAATTACTCACAGTGATAATTATATCAATGCTATCGTGATATCGTACTATTGTTGTCGGATGGTTCCTCTGTGTCCATCCTCCTTCCATCTAATCTTTATGCATCCAAATACCATTTCACATGAACTAATGATAAATGCACTGATTTGCAGTCAACAATTTGAGACAATATGTAACTGAAAACAACTTCTAATCGTATCAAACTGCGATATAGGATAAGAAACACTTCACTCTTATTATTATTTATTTAGTTTCGTCACAGATTTATAACAATTTCGAAGAAACAGGATTAAAATAAATTAAATGAAAACTGGTATTGTCAAAATTTTGAATACTTCAAAATTACATGTCAACTACATATAAGGCATAGCACCCACCACCCTGTTAAATATCGCCTATAGTATAATGCTGCGACTGCGATGAAAAATTTGTGGTCATTGCTGTCTCACCGCGTGTTCGGTACAATTTGCTCTCGCACTAGTAATTGCTTTGGAGGCAGAAAAAAATGATTAGCACTGGGCTCATTCTTTTGGAGCCGATAGATATCTCTCAAAGGTTTCATTTATCAGAAAAGTGATATTAAGACCTTGTCCCAAAAAAAATTGATAGGATATTATAGAATGAAGATTCAATTATAAAGAAGTTACAGACAATAAAATTGTTGTACTACAATAATCTGTGTACCTGTACCTCATAATATACGAGTAAAAACTATTACGTCCCTTTTACGCGGCGCTAGTGTCTGTCATTATAACAAAATGCATCACACGCAACTAGCTTTCTGAACGGACGTTAATAAAAGAAGCGTGTGTTTGGGGCTTTTTTTAGTGTGGTAAAATAATCAAATGAGTCCTCCTACCCAGGGCAGGGCGGGTATATACTAAAATCTACGATGTCTTTCAATAGACCTTTACGTTCTGGGGTCACGGTATTCGTTAGACCCTGGTAGGCCCTCTAAGGGGGAGCGACGTCATTATGCTCACATGCCTTTGCCCGTGCGCGCATGTGTTTGGGGCTTTAGATAATTGGGAATTGTCACTTTCGCAAAGTGTGCCAATTTTATTAATTTTCTACCAAATAGTAGTTTTTTTCGTTATCTCGGGACGTCAAAACCTGTGTCCAAGTGTTATAAAATAAATTTAAGACTGTGAATGATGAAAATATTTACAAAATATTTATCCACATCAATAAGTATTTCTATCATTTTGTTTTAGTAAATGTTTCAATATCTTTATAGCAAAATATTTCTACTAGAGTAATACATGTATTTTGCGTAAAGGGAACACTAATTTATGAAATGTCGAAGTTGACGAAATGAAATACATAAAACTTTGGATTGCGTTAATTTCGCGATACTGGCGCCTACTGGTGGCGGTGCGTGGCAACTTTTCCGACTCATCAAACGATGCTTTCGCTTTGCCATACGCCGTTAAGTAAATATCTGCTTTCTTCAAACAATAGGCGTCATGTTTTGTTACAAATAAAAAGTTAATAAAAAAGTAAAGGTAACCGAACAAAATGCCCAATAACAATTCATTGGCCATTGACTTTCAGGCCACAATTTCAAAAAGGCAGTGAAAATAAAAATAAAGTACTTCGAGGACAAGTACGGACATAAAAACCATTTCTGCAGAACCCTTTTGCGAAAGAATGGACATCAGATAAAAGATCCGGCACAAATCCCAGCCTCCCTGAAGGATTCGCTGCAGAGAAATACATAGAGATTTATTAACTTGCAGAGAATATGCTTTGCAGTTAAAAACTATGTCGATATCAATGATATTATAAAGAAACTGAATGGTGTTCCGATATCGTTGCGTTGTTATTATAGTAATTTAAAACTACGACAGCGATAGATAATGCGGAACGTATAAGATAGAAAGAGATAGCAGATAGCAAAGAGCAACAATTGTCTTACTTTGTCCTCAACAATTTGTGCGTGCTAGTGCGATATCTACCTCTTTTTATTTATAATATCATTGGTCAATATTATATTTTGTGGGATCATTTTTCAAGATATACTTTTCGCTTCGTAATTTTTTATTACATTTAGCGGTTGGCTCGCATTTGATCAATAACTCGCCTGATGGTAATCGATGTTGTGTTCGACGGTGAAGAATAGAATAGAATAGAATAGAATAGAATAGAATAGAATAGAATAGAATAGAATAGAATAGAATAGAATAGAATAGAATAGAATAGAATAGAATAGAATAGAATAGAATAGAATAGAATAGAATAGAATAGAATACAAAAATATTTATTCGATATTGAACACACATACCTACACAGAAAATAATAAAAATAAAACTAAAATAAGTACAACAATAATTTTGCTGATCATGTCCACACCAAAGGTTTACCAACTCAACATTTGCTGGGCTGAAGCACTCTTACCTAGAATTTGTCTTATATTTGTCTTTTTTTTTTAAAAAAACGTTGCCCCACACTAGGAATTTCTCCTGTATCGTGGGTGCGTTTACAAACATAGAAACTCACATAGACAAACACCCAGACCCAGAACAATCAGTACGCCACTACGCTAACCGTGCCGTTTAAACCTTTTCACCATCTATTGTAGCCATCTATTGTAGCCATCAGGAAATATCAATGTACGGAAAACAAATGCACACTTCAGAACGATGCACATTTCAGAACGTAATCTTCGTCCTTACTACACTTAAGTGTCCCCGTCCCTTTCTGAACACAATATTTTGTAGGATACACAAGGTCCATTCATCTCGTTTCGGTGAACCCCTCCTACTCTTAGCCATCAATATTCACAATATTATGACTTGTTCCAACATCCGTAAATTATGTTCTTTTTCCGTTGTCGCATTAATCGTGTTCATGTTTTTTTTTTTTGGTAAGTTTCATGTTACAAAAGGCGAGCGAGCCTACCGCTTTGAAAATAGATACCTTTTTCTAGGAGTGGTAATATCATCAAATTGGTTCTCGCGCCCGGGTGGAACGGAAGGGTGAACTAAATTGAATGTCCACGCTATTCACTTGGTCGCCATTTGCGTTCCAGGGCCACGTTGCCGTTTAAAACAGTCTTGTCGATAGAGATGAGAGATCCAATCCGTAATAATACATTTAAAAATAAGCTTTTAGTTCCACTAACAAACAACTTGGCTCTTTTCGAAATCAAATCACATTAACCAAGTTTCCAAGAGAAAAATACGGGGTAGCCATATTTTTTTCACGTAAATCATAACGTCAAAGTGTTCGGCGGTCGTTTATCAAAGGAATCTGCAAAATTTTATCATTTATTTTAGCGGTGAACTTCCTCTATCGACCCTCACGACTCATTTACTCCGTGGCGGAGGATCCGGGGCACCAAGACCCGGGAACATGCAAATACTTAGCGCGCAGTTTGTGAATGAGGAAAACAACATGGATTTTTGGATTCTAGTGGCCAATTTCTTTGCTACTGATCCAATTTAGATAAATATTTCAGTCGTAAGTCCTTATGATTTTACGTCACAGCACGGCTTTTGAAAAATTAATCGAAGTACAAAGATAAAAAGTAACGTGTCCTTTTTTGACAGAATAGACAGAATTGGTCACGCTACGCGTTAAGATTTACGAATATTTATTTATCGTAGTTTAGCACTCCCTGAGGGTAATTTATAAGTTCATCACGGGCGTATACGAGATCACAAACCAGCTTAAAATAATAACATGTGTGACTTAGTGCTCAGGCTTCAGATAAAACATGTGAACCGTACTTATGTATTTACTGCCCGATGTAACCAAAGTAGGTGGCGTTGACAAAATTCAAGTAGGTATTTATGTTTGCAAAACGGTTTTTATTTATAGTTTTTTAATAAAACTTTTTATCTTTTAAAAATGTATTGAGAATTGAAACATAATCACAAAATAATAAAGTCATAAAACACAAAAACATAAAAATAATACGATTGAACAATTTCGCAACTCACTTGCTGATGTAGATTTCTGTATTTCGTAAAATTCTGAAATAATCATGTTTGAATTATCAGCTGTAGTATTTTTTATATTGTTCTCTGGAGGTTGTGCTTTTACTGATGAAGTGATAAAAAAAGAAATAAATAAAGATGTGAAGTACAGTGACGTGACATGGCACAGCCATGACTTGGCAAACGGAGAGTACCCCTACATCGTATCAGTGGCATTCATTGAAAAGCTGGTGGTGACTAGGCACTGCACAGGTTCTCTCATACATCCAACATGGGTTCTCTCATCTTCACACTGCTACCACGATTTACTGGACCGCAAATTCTACATCTGGTATGGCAATTTCACCGTCTCACCGTTACTATCCAGACAATTTTCTACAGTTCTCAAGATTTACATCCACCCAGCGTTCCACAATACAAAGTTCTCAGAACGTGGCTTCTTCTTCGGTGATAATGATATCAGCCTGTTGAAATGTGGGAAAGTTATCGTGCCTTTCTATGGGAGATTGTCGACTATTGACCATTCAAAGATGTATGGGCTTACCGTGAAGTATATCGGAGCTGCTGCGAAGTATCTTACTATGCCAGGTGTTGCCTCAAAGTATGTTGTCGGTGCCAGAAAAAACAATGGCGGTATGAAGAAGAAAAAAGGAGGTCTTGGGAAGAATACAGGAGATCTCACACTGAATAAAAGGACAGGCGAGTTCAGGCCCCTACAAGTCGGCGAAGCGGTTGTCATCAACTGCGGTATGGAACTCACAATGTGGTCCAAATACGTGTTATGCATTACCCCGAAGTGTTCTGACAAATTACACCAGCCTCTTCATGGAGACTACGGTGGGCCTTTCATCTACGACGGTAAAATAGTTGGTGTGATGTCCTTAGGTTTCAAGTTACCCAATACGTTTTTGATGTCAAATGGATTAACGCCTGTGAGTCCTTATATGCACTGGATAAGTCACGTCACACGACCGGTGAAGGATAAAGAAAATTTAACTCTTCAGGAAAAACTTGAGATTTGTGAGAAAAAAGTTGAAAAGTGTAATGTTACAACTGACTGATGTAGATATTGTTTGAGTTCATGACTGAAAACCGTAGCTGGTTGCAAAGTTGATAATTGGTACATACTTTCTCTTACTTTCTAAAAATAATATGGTAAGAAATTCTAATACTGTGTTTATTTTCCTATTTCTGAACTTTCCCCTTCCTTCAGCCTTCTAGAAATAGCTACGCCCTTTATCAAGTGTATTTAGGGTGTTTACTGTTTATATTAAGAGCAATAGAGAAGTATGGAGGAAGAAGACTTGTGCCGATCATCAATGACTTGGAATAAGGGCATGTATGTACAATGATTTGTAAGAGACTCTAATCATTTAGATATTCTATTCGCCGGGACAACGGCGCGTCGTGTTACACGCGTGCCTCAAAGATAGGTCAACAAACGGGTTATGGTGACCCTGGAATGTCAAGAACTACTGAAGGTAAAATGTGAAAGTCAGTATAAGTCTAACAGCTCATCCTGCTTCACCCAGGGCAGAAAGACTCATTTGATGATGATTGAAACTCTAAAAAAGGTATTCTATTCGCATTTCCAATCGCAAATAACGCATATATCGTGGCTAAGTAGCAATTGCGATTAAAGTTCCAATAGCAAATAAAAATTATCGACATAAATCCCGAATCGACATACGAGTACTCTGCAGACTATAAAAGCAAACAATACGATGAAACGGGCAAACTAAGGCAGTGGATACTGAATATTTGAGAATCTCGACTTGCTAAAGTTTACTTCAATAAAAAGAAAGTGATATGTTTGGGTTCGAAGGTCGACTATCCTTCGGCATCGCGCCGTCACATAGAATTTTTATTGGATGCTTTGTTTTCGTCAGTAAGTAAAATGTTGAAAATGGCTGAAGAATTTTGTCACATTGAATATTGTGGGAGATATTGTAGGTTAACTATCGAGTTAAGAGGTGATCTTAAAAAAATATTATGTTTAACTAAAATCCGATTACTGAAAAATGACGCTCTAAAAAGTACGAAGCAAGAAAATAATCATCTGTACCCTTAGCACGAATTTTCAGTATTTGAGACGTAAAGTAAACTGGAACTTTGACAATTTCAAGTTGACATTTTCCAAGGGAAAAATTAGTTCCGTCTTCGCGCACCAGAGGCGCTGCTCTATTTTTTCATACAAGAAACGCTGTAAATACTGTAAAGTAAAAGAGTGAAAATTCGTGCTAAGGGTACTGAAATTGTTTTGTGGTCTTGATCGTATGTCTCTTTGTCCTAAAGCTATGTATGATTCTTTACTGTTAACATTTACTGATTTTTTTATACATACATTGCCTATAAATTCTGTATACACAGCTTGTCAATTCAATGCATCATCTCAAAATCTGCCACTCACATAAGATTCTTATAATTGCATAAAAGAATTATTATTAATGAATAACATGTATCCCCCAGCTAAAAGGGTTCACATAAGATCCCATCGGACGCGTGGTCCGTAATAAATACAAATTAAAGTAACTTGCATCCACTTGTGCCAAAAAGGTTCGCGTAGTGTTAAGGCCGTGTGTCAAAGCGAAAGCGTCGTTTGATGATTCGGAAAAGTTGCCACGCACCGCCACCAGCAGGCGCCACCATCGCGAAATTAACGCAATCCAAAGTTTTATGTATTTCATTTCGTCAACTTCGACATTTCATAAAGTGTTCCCTTTACGCAAAATACATGTATTACTATAATAGAAATATTTTAATATAAGGATATCGAAACATTTACTAAAACAAAATGTTAGAAATACTTATTGATGTGGATATATATATTGTAAATATTTTTATCATTCACAGTCTTAAATTTATTTTATAACACTTTGACACAGATTTTGACGTCCCCAGATAACGAAAAAAACTACTATTTGGCAGAAAATTAATAAAATTGGCATACCTTGCGAAAGTGACAATACCCAATTATCTATTAAGCCCCAAACACACGCGCGCACGGGCATAGGCATGTGAGTTGTGTTGTTTTCAGTATTTTTTAGAATTCCGTGACCCCAGAACGTAAGGGGCTATTGAACGACGTCGTAGATTTTAGTAAGTATTACGAGTCTGACAGTCCCTCCCGCCCTACCCTGGGTAGGAGGACTCATTTGATTATTTTACCACGCTAGAAAAAGCCCCAAACACACGCTCCTTTTATTAACGTCCTTTCACAAAGCTGGTTGCGTGATATCTTTATATCTCTATTATGAGAGTGGAAAGCTAAGGGTGCTTAACACCCTGTCCTCCACCACCTGGTGTTGGTACTAATTTTTGATGCATTTTGATGTAATGACAGACACTAGCGCCGCGTAAAATGGACATTAGTCGTGCCGCGGCGTGGATTTAGTGGTTTTTTACTCATATGAGATACAGGTACAGTACAACAATAAATTGTCAGTAACCTCTTTATAATTAAAGTAATCTTCATTCTATAATATCTTATCCACAGTATTTTTTTTGGGACAAGGTTGTAATATTATCACTTTTCTGATAAATGAAACCCTTAGATATATTATCTATCGACTCCAAAAGCATGAGCCCAGTGCTGATCTTTTTTGACTCCAAAGCAATAAATAGAGCGAGAAGCAACTTGTACCGAACACGCGGTGAGACAGCAATGACCACTGATTTTTCATCGTAGTCGCAGCATTATACTATAGGCGATATTTAACAGGGTGGTGGGTGCTATGCCTTATTTGTAGTTGACAAGTAATTTTGAAGTATTCAAAATGACAACAGCAGTTTTCATTTAATTTACTTCAATCCTGTTTCTGCGAAATTGTTATAAATCTGTGACGAAACTAAATAAAAAATAATAAAAGTGAAGTGCTTCTTATCCTATATCGAAGTTTGATACGATTAGAAGTTGTTTTCAGTTACATATTATCTCAAATTGTTGACTGCAAATCAGTGCATTTATCATTAGTTCATGTGAAATGGTATTTAGATGCTTAAAGATCAGATGGGAGGAGGATGGACACAGATTCCAACCATCCGACAACAATAGTACGATATCACGATAGCATTGATATAATATCACTGTGAGTAATTTATTATTGATAGAAACAATTCGTAATGTATAGATTCATACGTATTCTAACATATCCCTTGTTTGCTCTGTAGGGGTCGTCAGGAATTTCCTGCGATGATTTTCAGTAAGTTTGGTTTATTTTATTCTTGATTTATTAATGAAAATAATGTGTTCTTTAAAATAGAAAGTTTACGTGACTTATTTACAGTCATGTCCGTTTAATCACGTCCCATTGAACACAGCGAAACATAGTTTTGAATAATCTATAAGCCTACGTATCATTCGTTTTTATTTTCTCGATCTTTTTATCCATTTCCAATTTTATTATTACGAAAATCTGACAGCCGCGGTCTGAAAATGTCGCAGGTCTAACCTGTAAGAGCCACGCTGGCTGACTGATTCGTCAAGGAACGAAAGTGATGACACTACTTTTAAAAGGCAAAAGATGAGAGGACGATAGTGAATGTGTGCTCAGAATAAAACGGCGTATGTGCCCAAACATATTGACGTCTTTTTATGAATTGAAATTGTTATTAATTGAAAAAATGTCTTTACAGAATGTAGATACTAGTATTTTCTACAATTTAAAACAATATCCTTTCAATAACTCATAGTAGTTATTCCATAAAGTTCAAAAAATAAAAAACATAGACCGAACTTTGCATTTTTTTTGTATCGAGAAAATTTCATTGAATCTTGTTTTCAACTTTGTGAGAATTTAGATCATATAGTCAATAACTATATTCCAAGTTGTAAGATCTGTAGTCCAGATATGTACGAAGAAAAGTAAAAAATAAAAACCGTATTTTTACTAACCAATCCCCTTAAATGTGTGCCAGTAAAGTCTCAAGTTCATTGACGTCATGAACTTCTAACTTGAAGATGTGAAGATTCATTGTTGCGAGTTCTATGACTGTTTCATACTTAACTAAACTTCTTGTAAATAATAAAAAATGTAAGTCTTTATTTTCTCTCACGTTGGTTATTTAGCACTGAAGGCTTATCACGAGATTTCTGCATTTTATTTACAGCGTACTTGAAGTATTTACCGTGTTTATTTTATGGAAAAATGGAAAGGCGCCTCTAGTGTACGAACTAGGAACTAATTTTTTCCTTCAAAAATGGGAAAAGTCATGTTATAGCCTATAGATGATGATGATTGAATTACACAAGTATTAATTTGCTTTAGTATGCATTGCGCACAGCATGTCATCAGTAATATTGAGCAATAGTGATATTATAACCACACCCATGCACTGACACACATACACACAACACACATACGCCCATTTTATATAAATCTAGATCATAACTTCATACTTTATTTATTCACGTAAGAATCGCTTGATGGGAGAGGACACTGACTTCCGTAACACAGGTCTGAACCTAGCTCGGGAGTCAGGGACTTCATAGCAATGTTGTATAGTTTATATGAATAAATATATATTAATATTATTATATAATTTACAGTGTGTAGTTTCAGTGATAATGCTGCTATCAATGTACCTAGGTAATCGAATCTGAGAATGTATCTGTCTCACCAAACCAGTTTCTCAATGGAGACAATGGAACAATACAAAAACAAAATAAGAATGGTCTTTGCAACTCCCAAACACATCGGCTTCTGTTGTGAGTACTGTCTCGACACAGTAAATACACACTTATCATTGTTGGCACGATAGGCGTTGTAGCTGAACGATCACCTGCTGCACTGTTTGTCGGCAGTTCGATTCAGCATGGAACAAAGATCTGTATGGCCAAGTAGTTGTTCAGGGTTTTGGTGTTTCTGTGTGAACTTTAATGGTTATCAATCCATGACGCAGGGGAAATTATAAGCGCAAGGTTTTTTTGTAAACTGTATTGTGAACCCACTGCAAATTATAGTTTATTTTTTAACTTTTGAAACAATAATTAAATCGACGGGTCCCAAGAACAAAAACTTATGTAAATATAAGTCGATTTTTAGTTTTTTGATCAATTGTATTCAGTATCATAGTAGCTATATGCTAGTGTTATTATTTTTTAAATAGTGTTTTTACTTTATGAAATAACTAATTGAACATTGCCTTATCTGAGAAATAGTTCAACGAATAATGTCGCATCGACATGTAAGAACTTGTTCGCCGCGGTAAGCACCACGCTCATCGCGATGTATCGTCAGACACGAGTTTGTACTCCTCAGTGGCGGTCAATTATGGAGGTTCTAACAAGTTTTCAATTGTGCGTCAAATTAATGACAAAAGGTATAAATACAATGTCATAGTATGTTTTTTTGCGATGTCTGCATTGTCAAGAAAGACAAGAATTTTGAATTTAGCGCTATAGATGGATGAAAATAATTGTTCTGATCCTACTACAAAGAGAAATAACAATGAAGAATGTAATAATGTTGGTAAGTTATTGTTTTATTTTTTCAAGTCACACGTATTTTAAAGATGGCTCTGGGATTTTGTGTAAAATACTAAATATTTTAAGAAAAAATCGAAAATTATTAGAATTACCGTCGTGTGTGATTAAAGTATGTTGTTCTACGATAATAAAAAAAGTTTTTTTTTTTGTACAAATTATTGTAATAATTTCGTTCTTTAGAAAAACTACACAATAACATTTCATTTTGTTATATTTATTTTTACGACATTATTTTCACATACGTTGTTGTTCAGCCAAATTTCTTCTAAAATTTCCAAACGTATGTGCAGATAGGATGTTGTTCTACGTAAACTTAACATAAAAATATAGTCGCATGTGATAACAAGATTTTATTCTTTGTAAGAGCTTATACATGAGACTTTTTTCTAAACAAAAATACACTATTTAATACTCTTCTTTAATTAAAATTATTTATTTTTACCAGTGATAGGCTAGTACTCAAGTAGGGTAATAAAATTCAGTAGCTATACCTATTGTTTTCTATTTGACTTTATTACAGAATCTGCAATTGAACGTGACAGCAATACTAGCTCCCCGTTACCGTCCGATGCCCAAAACATTATCGTCGAAATGGCAGAAGTATGTCATGCCGTATTTGTTGACACTAACTATACAGATGTACCAGAACTACAACTTGAAGCTACCGAAAATAATACTCATCAAGATCAAAATTGACATAATTGATATCATGATGATAACAATTTGACCATTTGATACCCATCATATTACTCTTTTGATTTCCAGAAAGTGACTTGTCAAATAAGTATATTTTATTACAAAAGAAAATTATCTGCCTTTAACTTAACAGTTTTTAATATGGGATAAAAGAAAGCCGTGTGCTATGTGGGAAGAAACAGTAGCTAAACGAGGAGCTAATGAAGTGGGAAGCTGTTTATTAGATTTCATAAAAGATAATTGTACGTGCAGGCCAAAATCGGAATAGATTTGTGTTTTCTGTATATTTATTTGCAGCAAAAAAATACAAGGTGTCTATTACACATCGTTTTCTAGAGAAGGGACATACCCATACGAGGGAGATAGTGTCCATTCCAAAACGATGTATACACCCGATGAATGGCGCCTGCTTGTGCGATGGGCAAAAACAGGAGGAGAACCATATTTAGTTAAAAATACGGTACAAGAAAACTTCTATAACTTTAAGACCCATGTAAATGACAAACTATGGAACAAAAATTTATGAAAACAAAAAATATTGTGGTCTTAAGTTAAAGAAGTTTTCGTTGACAAATCTGAACCAAATAAATTGTACTTTAAGTATGATTTAAATGAAGAATCTTCTGAATGTTTAGTTATACGAAACGATACAAGAAACTCATCTGTATTGCCTGTCTTAGAGCGTGCTTATTCTTAACCACTTAAGTTAACAAAATATAAACATAATGATTTCGAGAGCATGTACAGAACAGGTGTTATAAATGCCACTAATGCAATATTTTTTAGATCTTTACCCTACAAATCTAACAATGCAAATGACGACTTAAGTTATGAAAGTGATGAATAACATAATGTTTTTATTTTATATTTTCTTTTATACGAGAGACAGAGTCTGGTTAAATTGAATAAGACTGATTAAAACTGTATTAAAATAATAATACCCAGTTGTTGATTACCTATAATATATTATTATTATACCTGATTTTGTGATTACACTGATTACTTAGCTTTGAATTAAATACAAAAATAGAGAACAATTTTGGTATTGTAATAATATTATGTTGTGATATTTTTTTATCGTTATACGGTTTAATGTTTAACAGTAAAGGAATACATATTTTAGTTTGCTACAAGAGTCTTTGACCTTTTGTCAAGTATTTTTTAACTGTTTGTTGGAGATGGTTTTTGAAGGCTGTTAGTTTTTTTTTAAAGTGATTTAGGCATAAATAACATACTTACTCACTTGTTTTAGATATTAATTTAATTGTCAGATTTCTAATGAATGTTATTATTTTTGATACATTTAACTAGATTATGCCAAAAATTTATTATTGATTATGAGTACTATTTTGAATTGTTTAGAATTTTGTTAATTTTCTTTTGTATTTAAGTTTAAACATATTTTTAAATACATATCTGGAAAAAATATTTCCAAGCTAAACTATGATTCAATTTGAGTAATAAATACCTAAGTGATCATATCAAATAGTTTTTTTCTTACTATCTACATTTAGAGACAACAAAGGTTTGGACATTTGCAACATAAGACATAATTCTGTTGGCAAACACCAATGTACACCATCTCTCGTACACATACAACTTTTTGTTTTTATAAAGATTTCATAAAACAAAGTCGCATGTGTGGTTAAGCCTTAGTTTATTCCATAAAACAAACTCACATCATTACATAAGAATAAAATTTTAAATAAAATACATATTTAAAGTAAAACATTAGCAAGCAAAAACAAGTAAATTAAATAAACAAATACCTTTCACCATAATTTTCTACTAATTTTTTTTTTTTGCAATTTATCGATTCGCGTAACTTTATTGCTCCGCACTGCAACTAGACAATATTGAAGATACGACTTTGTTCTTGGGACCCGTCGAAATTATAAAAAATATCTTACTAATAAAATTAACCACTAGCACTATGAACAATTTGTGATTTAAAATCATTGGCCCAAATAAGTGAATGAATTTTCATTCAAATGAAATATCCGTAGCGACTTTCACAAAAACATTAAACTTTATTTTATCGTCTTACTTTTATGATAAACACAAAACCTTTTCTATATTTCACTTCTCGTGAGCTATATAATTATTTTACACGGACAGAAAATGTAATTAAAAAAAAACAAATGCCAAGTGTTTACATACATCATAACCGTGACCCCGGAATGTAAAGGGCTATTGAAGGACACCGTGGATTTTATTTAGTCATTACAAGTCTGACAGTCCCTCCCGCCCTGCCCGGGGTGAGAGGACTCATTTGATGATTTTACCACGCTAAAAAAAAAGTGTTTTCATACTTATAACAGCTACACAATAAGTGTGAAGTCGTGACCGAAGCCAAAACCCGGCAGAGTCGAAAGCACAGCCAATATTTTTTGGCGGAACCCATTTACCGGCCACTTCTTATTGAAACCTTGCTAACTGGACCCTGAAATCTGGAGCTAGGTTTCTTGGCTGCATGCCATGCCATAGTATACGATTAAATTCCTTCATATTTTAAAGTTTGTAGCTCTCGCTTTAATTAAGAGCGTACCAAGTTACACCTCAAGTTTGTTGGTTAAGAAACTGAACGAAGTCATTTTAAAGAAAAATATGAAAATTAAAAGATAGCAGGATATTATGAAAGTGTTTCAGGTTACAGCTTCAGAGTAATTATTGCGAAGTTAAGTGGTTCTCAAACGGACCTGGTATTAGGTTTATGTAATAGCTCTTATCTGTTCAAATTATTGTTGATATTGGATTAACGTCCTCAGACGGACGTCGGACATGGTATGTTAATACAATCATAGTATATTATCTTTGAGTCAATCTATATAGCTAACCCCACTTCAGTCTAACATGAACACAGTACGTTATTGTATGTTCAATTGTTCAGCTGTACTCCTGTCTTATTTTTATTAAACATAGAATTGCTGAAGTTATGATATCATCAAATTGTTTTTCAAATAGTTTAAAGTAGTTTTTAAACAATTAACCACTAACATGCAGCGACCTCAAAATTCTCTGATTCTTTGAGCAATAACAGCATTTAGAATTATAATTATATACTTTGGACTGAATAAATGTTTAAAAATACGTAAATATTTGTCGACCGTCATCAGAATCATCTACAGTGCGTGACAAGACTTGTATTGGCCGTTTTCTAAATATTTCTCCAGAGAATTAAATATTATTTTCCTAACACACGTCCCCTTGAAACTGTTTACTAAGAAACATGCTTTGTAGAAAGCCATAGTTTTCTCAATTTATTTATATTACGCAAATTAATAGCTAATTACATTTCAAGTTATCATGAAGATCAAACGAGAGAAGATATAGTAGCACAGGTAGATAATTAAAACTATCATAATAATATTTATGAAGGCACCGTTTCAGGAACATTTTCCGAAGTTCGGCTATGTTTGTGCGCGATCAAATGACGTTAAATTGCCCGCAGTTATTGCCTTCATTACAGTTACATTATCGTTTAACGCGATTCTCATCATTACACCCTTCAGCAATATAAAAACAGTGCCTCAATTTAAAATTTAAAACGCTGCATGAGCACAACTCATTTTTCTATAATGGGACACTTAAAAAATCCGTTTCGTGTCCGTAAAATCTTTTAATAAAAAAACCGAAATCACCCATTACTTGCTTTACAAAGGCGTTGCGACACTCGCTAAAATAAAATTGCCTGGACGATCCCGCCAGTTCGCTTTTGGAAATAAGATTTTTCTGCGCAGAGAGCTTTTACAAATTCTTCGTACTGGGACCAAATTTGGGCCGGCGCGGCGGCGCGGCGGCGGTGGTGCCGATAGTTTTCAAATTCAAATCCATTGTTTATACGATTAGATCATTATCACTAAAATGCAACTGAAATGGAACTCGAGAAATGAAATAGCAAAAATAACCGTATATTACTTTGCAATGAAAATGCGACCGCCGATGAACCTGCCAAATGTAATAGTTGAGCAATATGCCCAGCGCCGTCTGTTCTAGTTGATATTATGTTCATGTAGAATATGTAAATTAAGTTTCCTAAAAGCAGAAAAAAATTAAATTATAACTTTTAAGAGCAGTTTTCATGCAATAACAGTAATTGAAATCCACTTTAGTTAAGTAGAAAAGAAGTACTTATTTGTACATCTTGAAAAAATAATTGACGCAAAAGAATAACTTATAAATGTTGGAAGAATTTCAGATATTTCACAAAAATAAAGGATGACTGGTAATTAGTGAGATACTTAAACACGTGATTGTGCTCATGTTAACCAACAACTTTAACAAAACGCGAAAAAAAATTAGCTGTTCAGTACATTTATGTTTGCTTAATGTACTGAACAGCTGATATTTTTTTCACGATTTCGGCTTTGCTCCCATAGTAAAATTGTTTGTTATCATGAGCACAATCACGTGTTTAAGTATCGTACACTAATTACCAGTCACCCTATATATCCGTGATAAAATATTTACATAACAATTTATGAAATATTTACACGAGCACCGTTTCAGTGATAAATTAATATTTATGAACTGAGCGGAATTTTATTTGAAACGAGTTTTTCGGGTTCAGATTGTATGTAAAATTCAAGTTAATAATTTTATAATACGAGTATGTATCATTTGGATATGTCAACCTGTTTATAAATTAACCTGTTAATATTTAAACTAAAAAGTGCATTTTCCTAAGGTCTTTTTATTTTACTCTATTGATTCGCATTTTGTGAACCTTGCTGTTATGAAACATCTAACACATAGTTGCAACCTACTGTTCGGCATTTTGCAAGCTAGCGATTTTCTTAGTCAATATTATTGGGCGAAATATTATTTTGTCATGTGCCACACAATCTTTATTTAGACCCAGACATTGTAGAAAATTATAATTATTAATTTTTTGCATGTAGGCGGCATCGAAATCGGTCTTAACAGCAAATCATTAAATTTGACGTAGTTTATTATTAGCTTTTCTCAGAAAATTAAGGGTACATAATACTACATAAATATACGTCTATAATCCCAGAGTCCGTCTATAATTGAATCAAAGAGTATACAGACTACACCCACATTTGGCTAGGTTGCTAGGTTGTTGTACCGTGTAATGGAGATGACAGCTATTATATGAAATACATAACTGGTGTCTAAAGTCAAACCGGTCTAAAGTTGGGTCTGGAGTCAAACCGGACACTTGTCCATATTCCGGGATCATCAATCATCATCAGCCTATAGTGTTCCCACTGCTGGGACACAGGCCTCCTCTCAGTGAGAGGGAGTGGGCAACAATCCACCACGCGGGCCCAGTGCGGGTTGGCAGATTCCGGGATGCTACTGAGGAATTCTTAATCGAAAAAGTCAATAACCTTAAAGGTTTTTGACGAAAGAAAAATTCAGCTGCAAGTGGGACTCGAACCCGCGTCTACTAAATAAGTACTCTAGACGCTTAAACAATAAGGCTATCGCAATCGCAATAACACTATCTATAGAATGTACCTACATCCACGTATCGGAAGCGATATCTTAGTCGAGCCACGAGCGTATTCCCATCGACCTGGCTGTTGAAAAAATCTAATAAAACTACACAACCTAGGAATCAAACCCAAAACCTTTTTTTTACAACAGAAAAGTTTACACCCTCGACCAAGGATTTACAATTTATTTTCTGTTTTTAAAATACAACGTGAAAACTAAAAGGTATATATGAAAAGTCCCACAAACTCGCGTTCCCCTAGAGCAATAGTGAACAGTCTTTTATACAAAAAGACTTTAGTAAAGTGCTTTAGTCGACAAGTTTTATGTCTATTTTTCTTTTCTGAATATTTTAAATAAGAATGGCAACACTTTTGCTGTTAAATAAAGCCGCAAATATTCTAAAGATAAGTTCAGATTTGCGTGATCTTTTGATGCAAAAAGGGTTTTGTCAGATTTCGTTTCGCATTTGACGTCTGACAACGGTGGTACTTGGACGGTTTTTGTTTTGTAAAAATTTAGGCACTGAATGATACAGGGTTAATAGGGAAGCAGAGGTAAGTTGAGACTAAACTATGAAAAGGATTGAATGTATTATTGACTGCCTCGTTGATGTAGCGATAGCGACTGCTCGAGTCCCGGTTCCGATTCCAAAAACGCTCGAGCGAGTGTTTTTGGGTTTTTCGACTACGAATTCTTGTAAAACGCAGTTTTGCTTGTCGAAGCAGATTATATTGACAACTGAACCGAGTATGATACCAAATAGCAAGAGACTTTTAAAAAAAACCTATTTTCGGAATTTATCGTAATCCTCTAACCCTTATGGGCCCACCACACGCACAAGTTTTACCACAGTTTTACCTGTGCAAGAAAAAACAATGTCACAGTCGGCAACCACAGATTTAATATAGATAACGCAAGTATCACGATCTGTATGAAAACCAAGCGTCCAAGCCAGCCATTTTTTGACTACCTTTTATGACGGCACAAAAACTATTTAGTCATGGGAAAACCAAATCGATTGAAATACGCCCCCGCTTAAGGTGCCCCCCTCGTCCCACAGCACAATTTTATTAACCATTTTAATATTAAAACTGACGTCCAACTAACGATGGACCGATTTAGACGAGCGCGAAAATGGTCACTTGCGATTTTTGGTCGTAAACTAGCAGGGATTTTTGGCACGCGAAGTAGTTGCTCTTGCGTTATCTAGGTTATATATCTGTGTCGGCAACACTGAACGCCCAATCGTGCAGGCAAAACTGTGGTGAAGCTTGTGCGTGTGGTGGGCCCATAAGGGTTAGAGGATTACGATAAATTCCGAAAATAGGTTTTTTTTAAAAGTCTCTTGCTATTTGGTATCATACTCGGTTCAATTGTCAATATAATCTGCTTCGACAAGAAAAACTGCGTTTTACAAGAATTCGTAGTCGATTTGCCCATTACTATATACAGAGCAGTTTCAGCAGGTATTATAATATTCGCTGATACATTATTATTGAAAGCAGTGATGTTTTTCGATCTTCTTCAAACACAAGATTACTGTTTCGTGAAAGAAAACATTAACAATGGCTGCGTATTCAGGTTGTGGGATAGAATATAAATATTTGAATAGCAAAATCTTTCCGCGTTCGCGTTGAAGACAGAATAACATCACGCCTGTAAATCCTGAAGGATTAGATTTATCTTTAATACTCTCACATTCGCTTGTAATTTTGAGGGATAAATCTATAGAGAGCTCAAGTTTAGCCTAGTTTTGTTTCATCCGAATGTAGACCTAATTTGCATAGACTTGCATATTCCTAGACGTCTGTAATCAAGTTTATCTTACGAATAAGAATATTAATTTATATAAGTATCAGTAAGTTTCATTTTCGGATCGTAGTGACTGAGCTAATGTTAAGATTAGACTGAGTTTGCTCTATTTTGGAAAGTATCTCTATTTTTTGGGGGGAGCTTTTTGCTGACAACCAGACTACTCTAAACTAGACTATTCTAAACTAGAACATCTTTATAATACTGAACTTAACTTGAATTGAACCGAGGACCTCATGTGCAGCATCAATGAGGAAAAACAACAAAATTATCAATGAGGAAAAACAACAAAATTATTCTTGTCGGAGATCTAAACATAAATACCCTGACCACGAATAAAAATGCCACTTTATTAAATGACATTCTAAAAAATTATAACTTAACTTTAAAAATAAAAACTCCAACAAGGCATACCGCTTGCATAGATCACATTATTACCAATATACCTGACTCTTCTGGTGAAACATGTGAACTATACCTCTCGGACCATAATACTGCCCAGATATTAACATTCCCGTCAAATACTTCACTAAATAAGCCTGCTCCATCGAATTGTTTTATATATAGGAGGAATTATAGTCAAGAACATATCGATAAATTTAAAGAGTGTCTCTCGAGCCTTACGTTTCAGGATATTTATGACGAAATGGATCCAAATACAGCTTTTAATAAGTTTTATGAAATTTTTTGTCTACTCTATAAATTAAATTTTCCCTTGCAAAAAATTAAAGTAAATGGTCAAACACCTACCTTGAAATGGATAACTAAAGGTATTAAAAAATCATGCCTCTCTAAAAGATACCTTAAATTCAAATATGATAAAAATAAATCTCTCGAAAATAAATTAAAATATAATAAATATGCAAAACTGTTAAAGAAATGCATTAATTTATCTAGGAAACAAACATCCAGCAACTTTATCATGAAAGCAAAAAATAAATGTAAAGCAACTTGGAATTTGATTAAAAATAAACCTAACTGTAGAGACTCACAATATATAGAAGCTATTAAACTAAACGATACATTAATAAGAGATCCTGAAAAAATTGCTGAGGCTTTTAATAATCACTTTATTGAGTCTACAAACATTGACATAACAAATAGTAGTAAAAATAGATCCACTTTTAATACTAATAATGAAGGTAATAGTATATATTTAGAACCCTGTACACCAAATGAAATAAGCAAAATAACGGCATCATTAAATAATACCAACGCTGTGGGATATGATGAGATTTCGACAAAAATTATAAAATCTTGTATTGAAATACTTGCACCTGTTTTAGCTCATCTTATTAATTTAAGTTTCTTTGAAGAAAAATATCCTGACAAATTGAAAATTTCCGTAGTAAAGCCTTTGTACAAAAAACATAACAAATATGATGTCCGGCTTGTAACTTCAACTTTAAAGGAGATTCGTCAATCCAACCTAAGCATAGAGAGCTCGATCATAAATTTAACAGCCCAGAACGAGGAACTTAAAAAGAAAATCCAAGAAATGGAGTCCCATGCAAAAGAAGACAAAAAACAAATAATACTCTTAGAAAATAAGCTTGAGGATCTTCAAATGGGTGGACGAAAAACAAACTTTGTGATAAAAAATGTACCTAAAAGAAACAATGAAAATAAGGAAGACCTCATTGAAATGGTATTGACTCTCGCTCGTACCTTAACCTGCACTATTGGTAAATATGATATCAGAGATATCTACAGGGTACGTGGGAAAAACGCTGATCAGCAAAATACACCAATCATTGTGGAAACTGGATCTACTCTACTGAGGACTGAAATACTGAAGATGGGTAAGGCCTATAATTTAAAAAATAGGGCAAAATTGTGCTGTAAACACCTGGGTTTTAAATTCCAAGAAGATTCCCCTATTTTTCTATCGGAGCACCTAACCCCGAAAGCATCACGTCTTCACTTCCTTGCAAGAGACCTAACAAGGACAGGAGCCTACAAATTCTGTTGGACAGCATACGGCAAGGTCTACATAAAGAAGGATGAACAAGCGCCTACAATAAACATTACTTGCGAGGACCAGATCCATAAACTCCTGCTGAAGCAATGACTATCGACCCGTAAGATCATGCACACTTGTTCTTCTCTTGCGATTTTTTTTTCTTTTGTGAAAATCTTACTGTTAATCCTTTCTGAATCTATCCCATGTAATTTAACCTATTGCACTTATACGCCAAGTAACTGCAGCACTGTATATCTCTTCTTAAGTGATTTACTAGTACTTTATTACATGCACTCTTACACACACAATCAAAATCAATCTCAATTTGCACTAATGTATTTACACACACGCCACAAATCAAATCAATCTCAACCTTACACACACCGACACTACACTCACTTCTTTCCTAGCACATTTATAACTATCTTGTCTGAAATAAATACAAAAAATGCCGATGCCGTAAACCATGATATATTGAATGAACTTCTTAAATTACCTGATCAAGACACGCACTTAACTAACAACATATATTCTATCCAAAAAACCTTAAATGTCTAACACATTAAACACAATTACTGAAATAGACAACTTCGAGGTGGCTCGTACAGCCGAATGTAAGATCTCAGATCTAGATAAGCATGTACATATCAACAAAAATGACCTCACTGTTATCGCTCAAAATATTAGGAGTATTTACTGTAATTTCGACGACTTTATACTCAACATATCTAGCTTTAATTTCGAAACAGACGTTATAATTTTGACAGAATGTAGACTGAGTCCTAATAAACCAGTACCCCAACTTAACAATTATTTAACCTACCATACCACTAGTCAACTAAACCAAAATGATGGGGTAACTGTATATGTGAGGCAATCCTTAAAGCCTAAAGTTCAAGAAATTCAAATATCACAGGCTTCTTGTCTCCAAATCGAAATATTAAGTAATGTAATATTAGGTATCTATCGTTCCCCTTCAAATTCGAATATAGATAGTTTTATAAATACCCTTAGTGCTCATTTAGACAATCTGAAGTCCAGTAAAAACATTATTATTGCAGGTGATATCAACATAAACATTAGAGCTAAAGATACAGAGTCATCACATGAACAAAAAAACAGAAATCACTATCAGAATATGTTATCATTCCATGGAATACTTACAGGTCATACATTACCTACGAGGGAAAGTAATTGTTTAGACCACTTCATGCTCAAAATCAATAAAAAGAAAGTTTCTCCATTTATTGCAGTTTTGAACACATCAATAACGGACCACTTTACGATATTTCTGTCTTTGTCTAAAATTAAAAATAGTAGTTCTTCTAATAAAACTAAAACCGACATAAATTTTGAACTAGCGCTAAAACACCTACAGCAACAAAATTTAAAGGAACTTCTCTATTGTGATGATCCAAACCAACTAACCTGCCTACTCATAAACATACTTGCTAACACAATAGAAATAAATACTATCACTCATAAAATACCAAACAGTAAACAAATTAAAAAGCCGTGGATCACCGCAGGTATTTTACGATGCATAAGAAATCGTAACCAATTACAAAAACAATTCAGGCTAAACCCACTAAACGAAACTCTAAAAATTACATATACTAGATATAGAAACTTAATTAATTCACTAATAAAAAAATTAAAATATAAATATGAAAGGGACCTATTAGAAAAATCCGTTAGTAATAATAAGATTCTTTGGAAGAACATAAAAAACCTAACTTACTGTAATAAAATTAAAGATCACAACTCCGAATTGCTAAATATTATGACTTCACCTCAGGAATCAGTAAACTTTGTTAATAAGCACTTCGCCAATGTGGGTAAACAATTAGCCCAACAAATATTGCCAGCTATAAATCATAACCACAACATCATTCAACCTGCACAGACTAATACTTTTGTATTATTAGACACGGATCCTAAAGAAGTGGAACAAATATTGATGGGTTTAAAATCTGATAGTGCGCCAGGCTGGGACAAAATCTCTACTAAATTCCTAAAGCTTGCTCGAAATGAAATTGTTCCCATTATAACCCATCTTGCAAACCTCTGCTTTCATAAAGGCATTTTCCCTGACCTACTTAAGAAGTCCATTATTATTCCAATACACAAGGGAGGGGACAGAGACGATGTCAATAATTACAGACCTATCTCTCTCCTGCCGTCAATATCCAAAATAATTGAAAAACTCCTAAATGTTAGATTAACTCATTACCTGCATAAATTTAATTTACTATCGGACCAGCAATTTGGTTTCCGACAAAGAATATCAACGGAGGATGCGGTCTCGGCTCTTACTGCCCTGGTAACCGAACATCTTGATGCTGGTAAAAAATGCCTAGCTGTGTTTCTGGACTTAAAAAAAGCATTTGACACCGTCTCTGTCCCAAACCTTGTAAAGAAGCTCGAAAATGCTGGTGTGAGGGATATTCCTCTGAAATTATTCAAGGACTATCTGTCCAATAGAGGGCAGAGGGTCAGGATGGATGGGTTTACCAGTGAGGACGCGGAAGTGACATTCGGAGTTCCGCAGGGAAGCATACTGGGCCCTACCCTCTTCTTATTATATATTAACGAACTATGCGACATTAAAATCCCAAATGCTAAAGTTTTCTCCTACGCCGATGACACTTCCGTCGTTTTTACGGGGAACTCCTGGCACGACGTCAAACTAGAAGTAGAGGTGGGAATGGCCCAAATTGCTAACTGGCTAAATGACAATCTACTTTCTCTTAACACATCTAAGACGAATTACGTGTGTTTCAGCGTAAGCAACAGGACACAACCAAGAGAAGATCTTAATATAAAAATTCATATTTGCGGAGATCCAACAAATAAATATTGTGCTTGTCTAAGTATAAATAAAATTTCGCAGACAAAGTATCTGGGAGTAATAGTTGACCAACGTCTATCCTGGTACCAACATCTAGAACAGGTCACGAAAAGGGTTAGGAGATTAAGCTGGATTTTTAAATCACTGCGTCACATTGCTCCAAAAATCATTACTGGAAAACGGAAAACTCCTAGAAACGTCCTGAACGAGGTATACTTGGCTCTGGTGCAATCAGTTTTACTGTATTGCATCACAGTTTGGGGAGGTGCAGCTAAAACCAAACTTATAGAGCTAGAGCGCGCCCAGCGTGCACTTATTAAGATTATGTACTTTAAAAACATAGTATATCCCACAAGTAACCTTTACAGTATCAGTAATTTACTGTCTGTAAGAAAATTATACATAATCCAAGCCGTCCTCAAAAAACACAAATCCCTACCTTATGTCTCTGAAAAATTAACCAGAAGAAGGAAGGATTTAGTAGCACCAGTTCCTCAAACAAAAACCATGTTCACATGTAGACAATTCAATATACGCTCGGCAAAGCTCTACAACAAGATAAACAAAAAACTATTAATATACACAAAAACCACATATGACTGTAAGAAAACTGTTACAAATTGGATTAAAAAACTCACTTATGACGAGACTGAGGCACTTCTTTTGGACATGAAATAGCACACAACAAACAAGCTATTACACAAGATTCTACTCAGCTATCGCACACATACAATCTCTTAAAAAGGCATCTCAAATATCAAATTGAAACATAATATCCACATTCTCTTATACACTGGCACACAAACACACACACACACATACACACACGCACACGCACACATTAAATTATTAATATTTTTTTCTTCTTTCTTGCTTTGTTTTATTTTTTTTTATTATACTTTACTATAATCATAGTTCTTAGAAATAAATAAATTACCCACATTTTTGTTATTGATAAGTACTTTTTGTAGAAGAGCGGGGTCTCCCAACACAGGCTTGATTTGCTTAAAGGGAGACACCAAACACAACTACCCACTATGTAACAAATTTCCTAATAAATATTTTTGTATTTGTATTTGTATTTGTATTTGATGTTAATAATTACCGACCAGTAACTTTAATTCCAGTAATCGCAAAAATATACGAAAAAGCTATGTATAATAGGATTGTCTCATTTATAAATAAACATGGTATATTATGTCCGGAACAAAATGGCTTTCAACGAGGCAAGTCAACTACACTAGCTTGCTATCAACTAATTAAATTAATTACCGAGAATATAGATAAGAAAGTCCCGGTTACTGCTATGTTTTTTGACATGAGCAAAGCGTTTGACTCTGTAAAACATGACATACTATTAAGAAAATGTGAGAGTTACGGAATAAGAGGTAAAGCGTTAAATTGGCTCAAAGACTACCTAAGTAACAGAAAACAACGTGTTGAAGTCTTAGGTATGAACAAAGAAAGAGAAGTGTTAAATTATAAATCGCACCCCCCCTGGAAAAAACGCGTAACTCGACTTGCGTCAATTTTTTTTTATTATTGCAAAAAATCGACCGTACTTTAATACACCTTCTCACAAATTTTCATGAAGCTAGCGCCAAAAATGAGGGTACTGTCACAAAAAATGTGTATTTTTGCGACAAAAAATAAAATAGTTTTCCATTCTTATAAAGATGCATACATACATACATTTTTTTATTTTAAAACTTTCCCTGGGTATAAAGCCATAAACACACATACCCATAACTAACACGAAGATTTAAAATAACTTTATAAAAGTAAATAAACATAGGCATTTGTTCTTGGATACTATTACGAAGGCGTGTCTTGCAAGTCCACTTACTTACTTATTGCACGAAACTGGTTGCGGGACTGTTTTGCGTTTTATATCGTTACGTAGTTTCACCAATGAGATGTCATAAACATCTGACGCGTAGCTGCACTTACTTCTTTACGCTCGCAAGAGACATAATAAGAATACCTCGAAAAACTTTATAATAGGAGCATGGAATGTACGTACACTCTTGGATGATGACTCTAAACTTTGTCCCGAGAGGAAGACTGCCATCGTGGCAAGGGAACTCTCAAGATACAATATGGATATCGCGGCTACAAGTGACCCATCTTACTGGTAGCGGAAATCTTTGCGAGCGGATGGGTACGTATTATTGGATTGGAAAACCAGCAGAAGAGCAAGCAGCTAGCGGAAATTGGCTTCACAGTGCGTAACAAAATTGCGGTACTCTTAACACAACTTCCGAAAGGAATAGGTAAATGATCGCATAATGACCTTGCGCTTGCCAGTCAATGATACTTAAATCCACCTCATCAGTATCTACGCACCGATGATAATAAAGCAAAATTCTATCGGAACCTGCCCTGCTTACGGGAATTCCACCTCAAGGCTAAATTGGCCTACTGGGTGACTTTAATACACGTGTTGGTACTAATTACGACGCATAGCGTGGTGTCCTTGGTCGGCATGGAGTTGGGAACTGCAATGCTAATGGTTTGGAGTTTGACCTGACTTATTTTTCGCCTAGCAGAAAAATATAAGACCTCGTGGATGCACCCTAGATCCAAGTAATGGTACCTTATTAATTACATTATTGCATGTTAAAAAAACCGGAACCACGTAACCACGTCTTGATAACAAGACCTTTGTGGGGTGTGGAGTGCTGGTCAGACCATCGCTTATTCGATCAAAGATACGTCTGTAAATAAAGGCTTCTCGACGCGCAGCGCATATGAAACCAATTAATGTTTGTGTTGTTTCAGTGCCAAGACGTTTATATATGCCAAACATCTTCATGATAGCGTGTCATGATACCAAAACCACTGAAGAAAAACCAGAACTGGTTCCATGACTTACATAGACAAGGAAATCAGAGCATTTCTTGAAAGCCACACCACAGACTAGAACTGAGATCTCTATCAAACACCGATAGACGAAAATCCATTAAAATTAAAATTGAGATCCCTGACTTAAAAAATCAATGGTGGCTGGATAGAGCAAAAGACATGCAACTCTGTGCTGACACAAACCAAACGGTTAGATTTTTCGAAGGCTTGAAAACAATTTTCGGACCCGAATTGAGAAAAAGGCACCAAATGCACAAGGCACCCGTGACAGGGACTGTAAACTGACAGATCATAAGCAAATCCTAGATATATGGGCTGAACATTTCAATGACGCTCTTAATCTCTGCTTTCAGACAATTGATTTACCATACATTGGAAATATTGTAAGCCGTCCCATCAAGGAGGACTTAGCTGATCCACCAACCTTTGGTGAATTCGTGACAGCGGTCAAAAGATTGAAGAACGGTAAAACACCAGGAGCCGACTGTCTACCATCAGTGGTTCACAAATATGCTGGTCCACAAATACAAAGTAGGCTCTTCAATTTAGTGCTCAAGCCGAAATTGTACCATAAGACCAGAAGAATGCCTCCATTTGCAAAATTTATAAGGGTAATGGTGAATTATTGGACCATGGATCTTACAGAGGCATCTCCTGTCTTCTACTAGGAAGGTACTGGCTCATATTTCCGATAGCCGCTTATCAAACTTTGTGGAACAGATACTTCCAGAGACGCAGTGTGGTTTTAGACCCAACAGAGGAAATGTTGACAGCATTTTCATAGTGAAACAAATTCAAGAGAAAAGCCTTGAACAAAACCGTCCTCTGTACATCGTCAACATGATTCCTCAGTTTCACGAAGGTATGACGGCGCGTGTTCAACATGAAAACGATTTCTCAGACCTAATTAATGTAACCAGTGATGTGAAACAAGGCTGTGTCATGGCTCTCATGTTATTTTCACTCTATTTCTCGGCTCTGCTCAATGATTCTTTACAGCATAGTCTTGGACAGATTGAACTCAATCATGTTCGCACTGATGAAAGTGTCTTCGACATCTCACGCTTCAGGTCGAGCTGGCGAAAACTAAGACGTCTAGGGTTGAGTGCTTGACACACTCGCCACTGTTATCATAGAATTAGTAATGTTTATAATAGTTGTGTAACAATTTTGGTGTACAATAAAGTATATTCCATCTATCTATGCTGATGATGTATGCTCAGTTGACCGTGTGGAAACTCTCCAAGACTATCTGAATAACCTTCAGTCTTGTTCTAGATTTGGCTAGTAATACGCGTAAAGAAAACCCTATTTATGAAACAACCACCAAGGGGACGCGACGATTTCAGCTCAACCGTTTAGTTGAATTCATTGGAAGAGGTACCGCATTTTAAATATCTCGGAAGTCAGTCTCCAACGACAACTGACTGGCGTCTGAAATTCTAGAACGGATTGCTAAAGCAGCCGCTGCCTTTGGAAAGCTTCACAAGCGTGTGTGGACCTCTCATGACCTGAAACTGGAAACGAAAATATGCGTTTATAAGGCCTTAGTTTTACCAATACTGAAACCTGAAACCTGGTGTCGTTATAGAATGAAACTTCTTTAGTATAAAATACCCGACTTTACTTTTTTTCCTTCGGATGGGCCTGAATGCTGTTAGGTTAGGGGGCATAAGCTAGTGATGGAAGTGAACAAATACTGTTACTTCATTAAAGTTCGGTAAAGGTATTTTTCTGTGTTTTAGTGAATGATAGAAGATTTTCGTTTATTTAGCTTTTAGGCACTTCATTTTACATACCATAGGCTTCTAAAGCATGTTTTTTCTTCGCACACCTAAAACATAATCTAAATCGATTGATATGATTAAAACGCAGCAGCTTATTTCGTTTTTAACTATTTTAAATCTATATAGTATTGACATACAATTTTTGTTCATGACAATCTGTGAACAGTAAAATAGAAGTTTACGATGTTATACTTCATTATTTGAATATTTTTTCTAACATAAAACAAGTTTATTCAGAAGCTCCAGTATAACGTACATACTTCCGCATGCAAAAAGTATGTATTTATGTTTACTTAAATGAATTCTTCGTGTAAAAACTACGTAAGTGATACTTACACTTTCGGACTAGCCTAAAATTGGAGCATGAATAATGGAGTAACTACACTTACCGCAGCCAATGCGGTACACCAAAGATGACAACAAAGCAATATCCATTATTACACCGGCTTCTTATGTAACAGTTTCGGGGATTATTTAAGTAACCGTATAATTCAACCATATCTCACAGTATACATAACACAATGAAAAATCGGAAACTCTATCATTTCGCCGCTGCAAAATGCTATCTTTTGTTATTTACAAGGTTTTCGTGGGATTTTTTTTACAATGTTGAACACGTTTTTTTTAGCTCCTGAAAAGTTGTCCGAATTCACTTACCGCTTTCTTACAGGAAGGGTGCGAAATCTTCGTTTAGGACAAATAAATATGGCGTGCCTCAAGGTACCATTTTGGGGCCATTGCTCTTTCTTCTATATGTAAACGATTTGCCTAAAGTAACCCAGGATAAATGCGTGTTATTTGCAGATGACATTTCATTAGTAATAAGTAACGAAAATAAAAATGAACAGCATGAGGACAAAATAAATACTGCCGTAGAAAACATACTGGATTGGTTCGAGCAAAATAATCTATGTGTAAATATTTCCAAAACAAAATATATTAATTTCTGTAATTACAAGATGACAAATAAAACAATGCAAATTATTGGACGTGACAATGACATTGATGAAGTTAACGATACAAAATTCCTAGGCATAGTAATCGATAAGAATTGCAATTGGAAAAAACATATAGATAACATATGCAACAGACTAAATAGCTTTGCATTTGCACTAAGAAACCTAAGGAAAACTGTTGGAGTAAATGCCGCTCTACTCGCTTACCATGGTTACGTCTCATCTGTGCTTAGATACGGCATAATCATATGGGGCAATTCTACGGACAGTGATAGGGCTTTTATTGTTCAAAAAAAAGTGCTTACGAGCTGTGTTTGGTGCAGGTCCATTGGAATCATGCAGACCCATATTAAAAGAGCATAAATTATTATCACTGGCATGCTTATACATATTGGAAATGGGCGTGTTTGTAAAGAAACACCCTAACCTATTTAATAAAGCCGATACTGTAAACATGTATAAAATAGGTAAACACTCAAGGGATCCAACCAGACTGGCTATGCCTAGGTGTAGAACAGCTTTTTGCCATAAAAACACGAGTCGAATGGCAGTGAAGATATTTAATAAGATACCTAAGATCATTAGAGAACTGCCAACGAATCTATTTAAAAAAAGACTCAGAGCATGGCTTATAGAAAACTGTTTCTATTCTATTAATGAATTTATGAACTTTGATATAAATAAGAATTTATTACAAACATGAATAAAATTAAGTTTGCCATTATCTTGAACATTGTAATTTTATAGTTTAAACATTAGTATTTTTATTGTTTGACATTGTAATTTTCATAGTTGACATTTGTAATTTTTCATAGTTTGGCATGTGTAATATTCATAGTTTGACATTGTATTTTAATTTCATGACATTTTCCCATTGTGATTTATATTTAAATGATTACAATTATTACTTAATTAATTAACATTATGGTGGCACAACCTAAATTTGCATGCTGAATTTAGTAGGCGGAATATGAAGTACTATGTATTCTATTATAAGATCTGTAAACACCATATTTCATGCAAATAAACGATATTATTATTATATAATGGTTGTGACATCTAAACCAACGTTAGTCACGTTCCAGCATTGGTTAATAGCCAGCTAAAACATGAATAAAGTTGCCAAGAAAGGCATGAGTCCTGCAATAAGCACAATATTATAGCTCTGCGTATACACGGTTAATGACGATACCTTCGTTCGACGGCAGGGATTATATCGCTGAAGGCACATGGGGTAGGAATGTGAACTGTGACAGAGGTTCTACGTGGCACCCCTTAGGGAACACACTACTGAGGGATTTGTACCTTTGTAAGGGTTGTATAGTAGTTGCTTTATTTTCCAAACGTTGCTAAGTTCAAATTATAAAGGCTACTTTTTAGGGCTATGAAAATTAAAATTGTTTTTTTAATTGTCGCCGCAACAAAACAAATAAAAATAAATCTATACATATAATAAAATAGTAGGAAAGTCAAAACTGTACATTGAATATTTTTTTAAAAGAATACTTGGGGTGTGATCTACAATCGATACCGAAGCCAAAAATATAGTTTTTAGAATTTTTGTCTGTTTGTCTGTTTGTCTGTTTGTCTGTTTGTCTGTTTGTCTGTATGTATGTCCGGGATAAACTCAAAAAGTACTGGACGGATTTGAATGATTTTTTTTTTGTTGTATAGGTATTAAGTCTGGCCAACACATAGGCTATAATTTATCTTGGAAACTTGAACACCTGGTGCAGAACCGCAACGGACCAGCTAAACTATAAGAGATACAAAAATGGTGCGATAGCAAAAATCGTTCCGCGTGATGAGCATTTTCTGCTGAGGGAATAAATTTGAAGATCTGGAACACCTGATGTGGAACTCCAAGAGCCCAGCTACACTATAACATATACAGGAATGACGTCTTAGCAAAGTTGTTCACCCTGATGAGCACTTTCTGTTGACATATAAAAATTGAAGATCTGGAATACCTGATGTGGAACACCAAGAGCCCAGCTACACTATAACAAATACAGGAATGACGTTTTTGCAAAGTTGTTCAGCCTGACGAGTACTCTCTGTTGACATACAAAAATTGAAGATCTCTGGAACACCTGATGTGGAACACCAAAAGCCCATCTAAACTATAACATTATATGTATAGGAATGAAGTCTGAGCAAGATTTGCTCAGCCTGATGAGCACTCTCTGTTGACGTATAAAAATTGAAGATCTGGAGCACCTGTTGTGAAACTCCAAGAGCCCAGCTACACTATAACATGTAAAGGAATGACGCCTTAGCAAAGTTGTTCAGCCTGATGAGCAGTCTCTGTTGACGTATAAAAATTGAAGAACTGGAACACCTGATGTGGAACACGAAGAGCCCAGCTACACTAATACATATACAGGAATGACGTCTTTGCAAAGTTGTTCAGCCTGACGATCACTCTCTGTTGATATATAAAAATTGAAGATCTGGAACACCTGATGTGGAACACCAAAACCCCAGCTACAGTAAAACATATGTATAAAGGAATGACGTTTTAGCAAAGTTGTTCAGCCTGATGAGCAGTCTCTGTTGACGTATAAAAATTGAAAATCTTGAACACCTGCTGTGGAACACTAACAGCCCAGCTACACTATAACATATATAGGAATGACATCTTAGCAAGAGTTGCTCAGCCTGATGAGCACTCTCTGTTGACGTATAAAAATTGAAGATCTGGAACACCTGTTTTGGAACTCCAAGAGCTCAGCTGCAAAGGAATGACGTCTTAGCAAAGTTGTTCAGCCTGATGAGCAGTCTCTGTTGTACGTCACTAACAAAGTAAGATGCGTATTTTTTTTTGTTTTTTGTTGTTTGAAATCCCATTTGACTAAGACAACACTGCAACACTCAACGTGTTCGTAGTCATGAAACTGTGACAAAGCAAAGGTGTTTCAGGATTGTAATGTAGTCGTCTTCCCCTGGAGGCGACGGCCCTCCACCGCGTCTATCGAGGCGCATCGCCAGGAGAATGATCATCTCATCCGCACGCAAAATACGCGCATATGACGTGGAGTTGCGGATACCAGCCCGCTATACAATACAATACAATCGCCAGGATGAATCCCAGGAAAGAGCTCCGGCGCGATCACAAGGCAATATGGAGAGAGCGACTGTCGCAACCGAGTTCCGGGCACGCCCCAACTAGGGTTGCCAACATTTTTTTTTGTCAGAATGTAGTATTTTTTTTTAAAAAGCCATAAAAAAATATAGTACGCTTCAAAAAAATATAATATTTTAGTAGGGAAGAATATAAAATAGACTAAAGTTATATTTTTACTTATTTTTTTTTAATCTATATTTTTTTGCACTTCTTCCATATTTTTTAAAAACGTGTTCGTAAATTGCAGGAAGTTTTTTTATTTTACTAATTTTAGTAATGAAATAGAAACGCAAAATATAAACATTTAGCTATTGTACGGAAATATAGTATTTTCGCGCACTATATATTTCTTCAAAAGTATACAGTACGGAGACCATAAATATAGTACAATAGGTACTATATATTATAGTACGGTTGGCAACCCTAGCCCCAACCGCGGTGGTAAGACCCCTCTTTAAGGAGTGGCTGGATAGGCGTCACGGCGTCCCGCCTGACCTACCACATGACGTAGGTCCTCAACGAACACGTAAGTTTCGGGAGGTAGCAGTGTCGGATAGGGAAGGAAGAATCGCCTGGGTGTCACCACTGCGTGGATCGCCTGGAGGACACGGTGGAGCATACGGTGCAGGACTACCCACTTGGGCAGAGAACCGCCGTGTCCTCACTACGACGATAATCGGTGACCTCTCGTGCTTAGTATTGGTCGAGACCATGATGCTGCGGGGCGAGACAGAATGGGAAGCAGTCGCCTCCTTCTGCGAAGCAGTCATGCTAGCGAAGGAGGAGGCGGGACGCATGAGGGAGAGGACAATGTCCACCTCCAGCCCAGCCGCAGCGGTAGACGCCGATGGCGACAGACGTCGCTACACGATCTCCAGCCACTGTAGGCGCGGCCATGCGGGCGGCGAGTAAGAGTGCACGTTGTGTTCCACGTGATGTATTACCACGCTAAAAAAAATGTAATCGTCTGAATGTACCATGTCGAACAAAAAAGCCGCCGAGGCCGTGGACAGAACACTTTGAGACATTCGCCATGATGATAGACCCATGGACAATAGGACAATATCACGGTAGGTACTGTTCTCCGGAAAATTCCGGCAGACACTGCCCGTTGTAAGAAGAATTGATAAGTTACGTATTCGGAGTCCCGTCAAGTATAACACTTCAGGAAAATTCTTGGCTATTTGATCGTGCGATACTAAAAAAATGACCGAACCGCTGCAATAAATGAAAACATATTAGCAGAAATTGTTGGGAATGATGTGGTTCACACGTCATACAATAACGTCGTCAATCAGGATGATGCCAGCAACTACCCACTCGAGATTTTAAATTCATTAACTGCCTGTGGTCCTCGAGCTCATAAAATAACCTAAAAGTAATAATAATGCTTCTAAGAAATCTAACTCCACCAAAATTGTGCAATGGAACGCGACTAATAGTTACTGCATTACACAGAAAATTAAGCGAAGCTGAAATTCTCACCGGATGTGGCTCAGGGGAAACTGCATTGATACCGTGAATACCACTCATCTCCAACAATTTCCTTTTCCAGTTCAAACTCACACAATTCCCGGTAGCCGCTTACTTCGCGATGACCATAAATAAGTCCCAAGGACAAACCCTGAAGGAAGCTGATGTCGACCTAAGGTCCAACTGTTTTTCCCACGGCCAACTATATATAACACATGCTCGCCTGTCAGTAATGCTGACCAGCTTTTTATTTTAGCACCAGAGGGAAAAACTACCAATGTCGTTTATAAAGTGTTGTGTCTGGAAGTTTTCATTTGCTTTAAAGTTTGTAATAGATTCTCTATCAAACTTTAAAGTGGGACATCAGGTACCCTCACTTTCTCAACGAATTATAAAAGAGAATATTGGTATAGGTGCCATAAAACCAAATACAATGCGGACGAAGTCGCGGGCAACAGCTAGTAAACAAATAAAATGCTTGATCGGCAGTGTGGACGCGACCGCGCCTGCCAATTGCCAGCCACAGACCTAGGCCCTAGGCTTCCACTGTGGACACACACTAAGTCTTTGTGGCACTGTTCAATGCTATCTTCTAGTGATTATTGTCCGAAATGGGGCCAAACCTAGCGGACTGCAAATAAGGTACTGAAATAGCCAGGCCGTATGCTGGTGCGCACGGTTTTCTTCACAAAAGTTATGTGCAAACTCGCACAGAATGAATATAGTTTTTATCTTATAAAAATATGTAAAACAAATTGGGAAAACAGAGCATTTCATTTTTCGTGATTCAAACCTGTCCAACCAACACCACCTTTTTTTAAAAAATATGTAAAATGAAATATAATAACCCCAACTCACGGCAGAAGTCAGAAATCAGAACAGCACGTGTATCGGGGCCTGAAGGACCGAACAATTCAATAAGCGACTCCACGTACTTCCCTATTCCGGTCACGTATAAGCACAGACTAAAAAAATAGTTTTTCTCATGTTCCGTCGGCGAAATTATTGAATATTTGTGAATTTGTGAAGTAATAAAATGTTACGTGCTGGTGGGATGTAGAGTTTCATCACTTTCTAAGTTTCAACTCGTTTCGTTTTTATGGCACGAGCGAAACCTGAGCACGTAGCCCAAATTTTCTTTGCTTATCTTGGTAAAATCATCAAAATAAGTCCTCTTTTCCTGAGTGGAGTGGAAGGGATTGTCAGACTCATACTGACTTAAATACGGTGTTCCTTATTAGCCTTTTGCGTTCCAGGGTCACGGTTACCTGTTTAAAAAGTCCCGAAACTCGGGCAGGCTAGCGTGAGGCCCTAGGTTCAAGTTCAAAGAAGAAGTTTACCTATTAAGTACCTGGTCACAATCTGTGGTTGTACTCTGCCTTAAATTAAGACTATCACACGACACGATGATATTTAAAAAGCCTAGTTTTCTAAACCAAAGAAACTAATACACCACTTAAAACGAAAAATAACTCGTGACTTCATCGAACCACGTCCCGTTCTCAAATGGCGTCGGTATTAAAGATGGACGTAATTTATAGTCGCCACACGAGAACCACCGCGAATACTAGTCCATTGACAAATGTGGAGCATTGGGTCAGTCTGCCACGCTGCCGCTGGCAATGGTCTCCATGGCAGCTGGTAGCAGCATAAAACAAAATTACCAATCGTAAATTTTATACTTTGGGGAAAACTTGAGTATGAAGCACCAGCACGCGTGGTTAATATGTTCCGTGTTGTCACCCTTGATGTTTACTGAAGGACAGCATGTATAAAGTTAAACTGTTTATGTTAAGTATCAATCAAGTGTCAGAAAACGAATTGAAGAACGAATTACGAATATGAAGCGAATCTACGAGTATACTATCTAATATTAGAAAGCTGAAGAGTTTGTATGTTTGTCGCGGTAATCTCCGAAACTACTGGTTTGAATTAAAAAAAATACATGTTTGTGTCCATTCATCGAGAAAGGCGTTAAGTTATGTAACATTACGCTATGATCAAAAGGAGCCGAGTAGCGTGGGTACAACTAATTTGTTTTTGATAATATTGAGAACATTTGTGATGAATGTATCGATGTTTGCTACGCTTTTCTACAAAAACTACCGAACAGAATGGGATGTACAGTACATATCATTTATATCCAGGATTAACACAAAGGATACTTTTTATAGCGGTATTACGTTGCCGTGGGATATGTTTCGAGTTACACGCGATAGTTAAAACATAAAACTTACCTCTAAATGATTTCCATTCATTTTGATTTGTGGTAATGAACGTAGCTATAAAATTTGTGAAATGAATTGTCCCTATAATAATTCAATTTATACAAAAGAGGAATAGAAGTGTAGGCAGTTTTATGAAATTGCTTTTCCTACAATACAGCGCTTTCAGCATTTATCTCGTTTTTATTCTCGCACCTACTTCCAATGTTCTTATTACGAAAAAGTCATCTTCCATTGTATCTTGCGAGAACTGGGCATATTTTATGACCCAAGATCGGGGGTTTGTGTGCAAATGTACGGGAAATATTAGGTTTTTTTTGTATGCACCCGGAAAGTATGCTTATATTCAGAAAAATTCAACAATTTCACGGTTGAGATAAGAATTCCAAAATTGATTTTTATTAGTCCGAGAACTTTTAACATTTTAGTGATTGGTGCAAAAAGTAAAAGATTATACACTTTTAGAAAAAAATTTAGTCGACATGTATTAAATTTAGTTACTCTAGTTTTTTTAAATAAAATATAAACGTTCTAGCCTCGACCAACAACACCAAATCTTTAAAGGAAGAAAACTTCCTTTCTAGAGTATTTTCACTAGTCTCAAGAGATTGTATCCACAAGACTGCTTCAGCTTTACTTAGATACATTTAGGCTTACATCCACAGACACGTCCCCGAACTTTCAACATAGATACACATCCAACCTTTAGAAAGTCGGTTAACAAACCAGGAAATACGTGTTCAGTTTAGAGAAACGTGCTTTTGTTCGGGAGGAAATCGACGCCGGGCGAACAAGTAAGTGTGTAGATTTATCGTCGCGGCCGTGGCGTGTTTCAGCGTTTGTCTTGCACGAATTGTTGTGAGAGAAGAGCTGGGGCGGAAGCGGATATGGCTGTGTACAGCCAGATATGGTGTATTTAACATTTTATAACTATGCGGTTCCTGTGGGATACAAAAGCGAGCGAAAAAAATCAAACCGATAAAGTGAAATGATTTAAAAATATAAATGAGTGAAAAAAGGCGGCGAATGCGGATATGGCTACGTGCAGGGGAGTATTTAACATTTTATAACTATGAGTACCAGTATGATACAAAAGCGAAGATAATGAAACCCGTAAAGAGAAATAATTAAAAAAATGCTTAATGCTTCCTTCATACAAGTTGGACAGTTATTATTTTAAAGTACTTACAGTTTTTTTGCTGCATGTTTATATTGAAAGCCGAACGTACTAGAAAAGAAGCAGAGACATTATAACTATTCGTTACTGAAATTCAATACAACTATATTTAGGTAAATTCTTGAAGATTCTTGACTAATTTGAGTCTTAATTGCCGGCTCAAACCATTAACTTAGACCACGCACCATCCTCACAGATTCGTCTTCAGCGAAAAAATAAATTATTCTTTTCTCCTGAAATTACTTCTCTCGGCGTTTTACGGTTTGTATGTTACAATACAAAAGTTTCTCCCTTTGTGAGCGAAGGATTTATTTATTTTTATTAAACATTCAGTGGATGATAGCGGCGTTGTATGACGAATTTAATTTGTTATTTGTTCTCTTTTGTGTATCTAATATTACACACACACACACAATATGTGACACTACGTCATTTGGGCAATTTGCTTGTGTGTACTTCTTTAGTGTGTGTTTCTTTGATCGCAACATATCTTTTCCTTTATTTCTGTATCATGAGTGAAAAGCATTTAAACTCACATTTACAAACACTGAAATCCGAAACAGGACATTCAATTATGCAAATAACTCCTGATCCCTCTAAACAATTTCATTCATTGAATTCATTGGAACCATGGTGGGCGCAGTGGCTACGTGATAGACAGCTACTACGTGTATCGTGGATTCAATTCTCGCATGGAACCACCATTTGCATGACCTATCAGTAATTGTTCCAGGTCTGAGTGTGTGTGAATTAAAGAAAAAAAACTTAGAGAGGGTTTTTTTTCTTTAATTCATTTATTTGTTTTCTTCACAACTGCATGCAAAAGCAAGACTCATATTTTGAGCGCGTTGATATACCTAAGTTCGCCACAAAAATTATTCTCCTCCAAGATTTGATTTTTGATTTGATCCTGTTTTCGTTGTACTTTCTGTTCAGATTCCACATTGTGTCTTCATTTTCGGTAGTTTTGTGCTGGATTTTATACTTTAATTGTTCTGCTATTCCTGTGTGGAAAAAATGGGTCAAATGTACAATAATCAAAATTAAACAAAAAAAAACCTTTGGCTAATTTATACATACTTTTTTTCGTGGGGAATTATTTTTGAGGCGCACTTAGGCGCGGGCCACATAGAAAAAATGTAAGACGCAGACGGGGCGGAGACATATACGTCTCTTCCGCGTCTCTTTCATACAATATGTATAGAAGCGTCGCGACGTAAAACACACAGAAAAGACGGGGCGCGGACGCGACTCTCATACATTTTCGCACGTCCGCGACGCGTCCTCGTCTTACGTCCTTTCTATGTGGCCCGTGCCTCACAACAACCCTTTTGAGCGATACAGCTTGAGTCTAGAGCTTCAAGTGAGTACTACTCTGAACAATGCCGACAGTTTAACAATTCAGCTCTGACGACGTGAATCCTCCATTCAATACATCACTTTATATCCTTCAATATTCCGCCTTATGTCCGGACAATCTGTCTCAGACGGTTCGTGGTCCGGCCGGCCTGACTCCGGACAGGATTAGAATTCAGCAAGCCTATCTAACTGTCACTCACAGCGGGGACCTATCTCAATCTACTGAATGGAATGAAAATTGCAAGGACGTTTCTTTAAAGGGTGCTTTATTTTAAGTTTAGTGTTATTTTTTACGATGGTTTTCTTTGTAGATAAATAAAATTAGAAAAAAATGGTTGTATTTTTTTAAAATGTAACCATTACTTATATTTTCTTTAGTTTACGTACACATTGCTTTTGGTTTGTATGTCCATAAACAATACAAACACTTGTGTTTACACGTTCCGCAGATATTGGTATAAACATTAACAGTTTAACAAAATAAAGGATCACCCAAATAAAACATAATTATTAATATCGCTCTCAGTTTGTGTTCGAGATGCAAAAAACAATTTAGAAGTTATGTGCTACGCGCTACGAGCTACTAGACGCTACGCAACGCTACGAGCTACGACGCGACGGTGCTACGATGGCTACAGCGCTACGTCGTAACTTTGACTCGGTCGCTTTCATCGGCGCATCGGTAGTGTTTGTAAAGAGTACAATACGAAAAAGCTTCAGCCTTTTGTGCTTTAGTTCGAAGAGAATAAATAAAATGAAAGAATTATCTGATAAGAATTAAAGATAAAGAAGAGACGCAGATGGCAGTCTATTAAAGTTAAAGCTATTTTATAGTAATTTAAAAAAAAAACAAGAAAATGTTATCGTCTACCGAAAATATTTAACGAGAATATCATTTATGTATTTAAAATGTTTGTGGTGCACTACTGTAATAAAGAAAAATAAATTATAATGAAGATAATTATAAGTGGGTCTTTTATGTACAGAATTCCGAGGTTTCACCTCCAAACTGGGTCAAAATTTTCAACATTTTATGGGCCCAGCACGCTTCCACTGCACCACTCTACTTTGTTGCAGGAGAATTTTATAAGTAGGTTTCATTGTGAAAACCTCCTTTTGTAGGTGGCTGTTTAGAATCAGTAAGAAAAAATAAATTGTCTTTATGAAGGATGTTATTATGATTGCCGAAGTCTCCCGAACTGAAACGACGTTAGACGATGCGGGGTGATAGGTATTTTTGTTAGGTTTTTCTCGTTAGGTATTTTCGTTACGGAATTTCTTGATTCGGTCGCCGCGCTCAGAGCCCGCTATAAAAGCTATGCAATAGCTTAAAAAAATGTATTGCATCATGATTAATTCAAATTATATTGAATGACTAGCACTACGCCCGCGACTTCGTCCGCATGATTTTCGAACTTTGCCTTTGTGAATTTCTAGTCCCGGCCACCCTCTATATGGGATACTGTTGGAAAAACTCCATCAATATTCAACAAAAATTCTATCAACTCGCAATATTCCGTCTTAGGTAACACCTAGGTCCTAAAAATTTAACTCCTAACTATCAAATTCAACCCCAATACAAACTTCTAGTGGTCGAATTTCGTATCATCCTCTCTTAGTGAGAACCTGTATCCTAAATAGAACCCCCCTGCAATGTTGAGTCCTCTAATTACAAACACCAAAGACAACCCCTAAGGGGACGAATTTGGTAAAATTCCGCCTTATTGAGAACCTAGGTCCTAAAACAACCCACATGCTGAAACTCCTAGCATTTGTAGTAACAAAGTTTCATACAAACTTTCAACCCCATAAACAGCCCTTTAGGGATAGAATTTCAGAAAATAGTGCCTTGGTGTGCATTTACGTCATAAAAGAACAACCTTGCAAAATTTTATACTCCTAGCATTTGTAGAAACGATGTTTCATACAAAATATCAACCCCTAATTAAACACCTTTTTTTTTTTTTTTTTTAGCGTGGTAAAATCATCATATGAGTCCTCCAACCCCGGGCAGGGAGGGACTGTCAGACTTTTACTGACTAAAATCCACGGTGTCCTTCAATAGCCCTTTCTGTTCCGGGGTCACGGTAAGGAAATAATCCCGACCCCGGCAGGCTTTGGCCCTCTGAGAGGGGGGCCCCGTCATTATGCTGACGCTCTTTGAGGCGCGCGTGGGACACGACGCGCCGTTAATTCAACCCCTTGGGGTCTATTTTCACAAAATACCCGCAACTACGTCCAAAAAAGAATCTCTATGCAAAATTTGAGTCTCCAAACTATCAACCCCGAAAAAGCCCCTTAGGGGTCGAATTTCGCAAAACCGTCTTAGTGAACATTTAGGTCTTAAAAAGAAACCCTCGCAAAATTCGAGACGCCTAGCACTTGTAGTAACAAAGTTTCATACAAACTATCAAACACAAAAACAAACCCCTTTGGGGTCGAATTTCGCAAAATCCCACCATGGTGTCCATCTAAGTCTTATAAAGGAACCCGGTGCAAAATTTGAGGCTCCTCGCACTTATATTGACAGAGTTTCATACAAACTGTCAACCCCAAAAACAACCCCTTAAGGGTCTAATTTCTCAAAATTTCCACCTTGGTGGGCATTTACATCTTAAAAAGTACCACCATGCAAGATTTGAGACGCCTAGCACTTGTACTAAAAAAGTTTCATTCAAACTATCAACCCCAAAAACAAACCCCTTAGGGGTCGAATTTCGCAAAATCCCGTCATAATGAGCATCTACGGTCTAAAAAGACACCCCATGCAAAATTTGGGATTCCTAGCACCTGTAGTAGCGAAGTTTCATACAAACTATCAACCCCAAAAACCACCCCTTAGGGGCCGAATTTCGCAAAATCCGTTCTTAGTGCTCACCTACGTGGTATAAGGAGGGCTTATGCCAAATTTCAAGTTTCTAGGCCAAGCGGTTTGGGCTGTGCGTTGTCAGATCAGTCAGTCAGTTTTGAATTTTATATAGATAGATTTAAAAGTGCTATAGTAGGCCAATTTTAATTATAATCCAAATTCAATAAAACATTGGTGAAAAGATTTTCACATAATAGAAATTCGCGTGAAAACATTATTTGTTGATGTAGTCAACTATAGGGAACATGTTAATTTCCGTTTTCCGCGCGAGTGGAGTTACGTAGATACATTGACAATGTGTTTTTTGTATTTAAATAACAAAATAAATCCAATGACTTACGGTTGGCACAGAGGCTGAACGATTGACTACTACACTGCGAGTTCGATTACCGTGCGGATCAAATGTTTGAATGATTTATAGTTGGCGAGAGCTCTGGGTCTGTGTGTGTGTGAATTTAAAATGTCACTTACGGGATATCTTCCGTGATTATCTATTTGTTTAAGTATCCCGTAAGTGACATTTTAAAAGAGACAAACCGTGAAAGCTTAAAACTGTGTGTGTGTGAGTTTGGATGTTTTAAACGTACTCACGTTATAAGAGGAATTCCTAATGCATTTTGTAAAAATCATCAAATGGAGGACCCATTTGATGAATTCCCTGAGTGGAGCGGAAGGGATTGTCAGACTCGTCGCACTGACTAAAGTCCACTGTAGTTTTTCAATTGTTCTTTACGGTACAGGGTCACCTGTTTAGACAATCTCGTGACTCCGACAGGCGTTATTTTCTCTTTGAAGCTCGCGTGGAACTGGATACGCGGTTGACGCGCCATTCTTCTTGGTCGGAAGGCGAGCTCCCCTATACTCGCCGTCCACAAGCCCTTTATTATGTAAAGAAAGAAAAGAATGATTTTATTCAAATCCTGGTGAATGAACCAAAATACCAAACCTACAAAGTTTATAGTTAGGAATTCCACACAACTAGCACTGAGAGCTAACTCCCGAACAACTTGAAGTTTGAATTACGCAAATCGGTCAATTGTTTTCAGAGTTAAGGCTCTTACGGGCGTTCCTTAACGAAGATCTTCATACCATCGTTGAGGCTTACTACTGTCACGAACTAAGTTTGCCTCTACTGAGATCTAATACTAATTTAAGGTCTTTAGCTTTTCTAGTTTTCGAGGTTTGTAGGTTAGACATCATTCAATCCTTATCTTCATCCATGATGCGAGATTCATTCCTAATTTCTGCCTTTAACAGAAAACAGTGAAGGGACCCAATATGTAGGTAACAACATCCAATCATCCATCCATCCATTGGGTGGATAATACTTCACTTCCTCCGAAAGACTCAGTAGTAGGAATATCATAAATACATTTTCGTTGATTACAAATCTATATATTATATAAAAGCAAAAGGTCACTCACTCATAGGACACGAAATCTCGGAAACTACCAGTGCTAGGGGTTTAAAATTTTGCATAGGGATTCTTTTTAGGATGTAGGTACTCGCTAAGAACGGATTTTGCGATATTACGCCCCTAAGGGGTTGATTTTGGGGTTGACAGTTTGTATGAAACTTTGTTACTAGAAGTACTAGGAGTTTTAAATTTTGCATGCGGGTTCTTTTTAGGAAGTAGGTGCTACTTACGAAACGGGTTTTTCGAAATTCGACCCCTAAGGGGTTGTTTTTGGTGTTGATAGTTTGTTTGAAACTTCGTTATTACACGTGATAGGAGTCTCAAATCTTACATGGGGGATTTTTTTAGGAGGTAGATGCTTATTTTGACGGGATGTTGCGAAATTCGACCCCTAAGGGGTTGTTTTTGGGGTTGATAGATAGAGGTCTCAAATTTTGCATGGAGATTCTTTTAAGGACGTAGGTGCTCACTAAGACAGGATTTTGCGAAATTTCACCCCTAAGGGGTTGTTCTTGGGATTGATAGGTTGTATGAAACTTTTTTACTACAAGTACTAGAAGTTTCAAATTTAGCATAAGGGTTCTTTTTAGGACGTACCCGCTACCTAAGACGAGGTTTTTCGGAATTGAACCCCTAAGGGGTTGTTTTAGGTGTTGATAGATAGAGGTCTCAAATTTTGCATGGGGATTCTTTTAAGGACGTATGTGCTCACTAAGAAGGGATTTTGCGATATTATGCCCCTAAGGGGTTGTTTTTGGTGTTGTTAGTTTGTTTGAAACTTCGTTATTACACGTGCTAGGAGTCTCAAATTTTGCATGGGGGATTTTTTTAGGAGGTAGATGCTTATTTTGACGAACAAACTATGTCGTCGCGAATCTCTTAGGGAACTATTTAAAAAGATTAACATAATGACAGTGCCTTGTCAATTTATTTATGAAAATATAATGTATGTTAGGAAAAATCTTCATCTTTTTAATAAAATAAGCGATAGACATAATTTTAATACTAGAAATAAAGATAAAATTGATCAACCTTATTATAGATTGTCCAAAGTCCAAAAATCTTTTATGGGGTTCTGTGTTAAATGTTATAATAAAATACCTAGCGAAATTTTAACTCTAAATGAAAGAAAGTTTAAAAGTCACATAAAAAATACACTTAGTAAACAAGCATATTATAAATTAGAAGATTATATCCAAGATAAAAATGTCTGGAAACATGCCGGTCCTGCTCCATAGTACAATGTAGGGCTTAAGCAGAATCAAGCTGGTTGATATTCGAATGCTCACACACTTCTTATATTTTGTAAAATAGCTTTGATTGCAATATTTTGTTAAAATGTGAACACCATGTACCTTTTTGCTTTTTTTAATTCTTATTTTTATTAATTTTTTTTTTATAATATTTAGTCTATATTTTCAAGGTACATTGCTTCCACATTATAAATTTCAAATGATGTTATAAAAAAATTGTAAAACATGTTTAAAAAGAGTAAGTATGGAGTTTCTTGCCCATTCTTCTCCATACAACCTACCTTAGCGAATGGGTGTAGAATCAATCCCATCCCATCCCTTTCCTTAATTTTAATATTCGACGTTTAAAAGTGCCTCACTGATGGCCTATTTGAAATAAATGATTTGACTTTGACTTTGACTTTGACTTTGACGGGATGTTGCAAAATTCGTCCCCTAAGGGGTCGTTTTTGGGGTTGATAGATAGAGGTCTCAAATTTTGCATGGTGATTCTTTTAAGGACGTAGGTGCTCACTAAGACAGGATTTTGCGAAATTTCACCCCTAAGGGGTTGTTCTTGGGATTGATAGGTTGTATGAAACTTTTTTACTACAAGTACTAGAAGTTTCAAATTTAGCATAAGGGTTCTTTTTAGGACGTACCCGTTACCTAAGACGGGGTTTTTCGGAATTGAACCCCTAAGGGGTTGTTTCAGGTGTTGATAGATAGAGGTCTCAAATTTTGTATGGAGATTCTTTTAAGGACGTAGGTGCTCACTAGGACAGGATTTTGCGAAATTTCACCTCTAAGGGGTTGTTTTTGGGGTTGATAGGTTGTATGAAACTTTGTTACTACAAGTACTAGGAGTTTTAAATTTTGCATGCGAGTTCTTTTTAGGAAGTAGGTGCTACTTACGAAACGGGTTTTTCGAAATTCGACCCCTAAGGGGTTGTTTTTGGTGTTGATATTATTTTGTTTGAAACTTCGTTATTACACGTGCTAGGAGTCTCAAATTTTGCATGGGGGATATTTTTAGAAGGTAGATGCTTACTTTGAAGGGGTGATTCGAAATTCGAACCCTAAGGGGTTGTTTTTGGTGTTGATAGATAGAGGTCTCAAATTTTGCGTGGGGATTCTTTTAATGACGTAGGTTCTCACTAATACAGATTTTTTTTTGCGAAATTTCACCCCTAAGGGGTTGTTTTTGGGGTTGATAGGTTGTATGAAACTTTGTTACTACAAGTGGCCAAGGGTTCTTTTTAGAACATACGCGCTACCTAAGACGGGGTTTTTCGGAATTGAACCCCTGAGGGGTTGTTTTAGGTGTTGATAGATAGAGGTCTCAAATTTTGCATGGGGATTCTTTTAAGGACGTAGGTGCTCACTAAGAAGGGATTTTGCGATATTACGCCCCTAAGGGGTTGTTTTTGGGGTTGATAGTTTGTATGAAACTTTGTTACCACAAGTACTAGGAGTTTAAAATGTTGCATAAGGGTTCATAATTATGATGTAGTGCTACTTACGACGGGAATTTGCGAAATTCTACCCCTAAGGTTGTTTTTAGTGTTAATAGTTACAATGAAATTTCGTAACTAAGAGTGCTAGGTGTCTCAAACTTTTCATGGGGGTTCTTTTAAGGACGTAGGTGTTCACTAAGACGAGATGTTAAAATTCGACCCCTAAGGGGTTGTTTTTGGTGTTCATTGTTTGTATGAAACTTTCGATACTTTAAGTGCTAAGGGTTTCAAATTTTGCATGGGGTTTTTTTAGGACGTTGGTCCTCACTTGGATGGGATTATGCGAAATTCGACACCTAAGGGGTAGTTCTTGGGGTTGATAGATAGGATTCTCAAATTTACATAGGGTTTTTTTTTATTTCGTAGGGACTGCCTAAGACGGGATTTTCTGGAATTCTATCCCTAATGGGATGTTTTTGGGGTTGTTAGGTTCATCAAACTTCGTTGTTACTTGCTGGGAGTGTCAAAATATGCATAGAGGGTTTAAGGGAGTAGATGCTCACTAAGACGGGACTTTGTTCTTGACAGTTAGAAGTTCAAAATGTTGCTTATGGGTTTTTTTATGACGTAGGTTCTACCTCAGACGAGTTTTGGATAAATCAACACCTAAAGGGTTGTTTTTGGTGTTGGTAGTTTGTATGAAACTTCGTTACGGCAAATGCTGGCAGTGTCAAATTTAGCGCGGGAGCTATTTTTAGGATGTAGATGCTCATTAAGACGGGGTTTTGAAATTTGAGGAATTGGACCCCAAAGGGGATGTTTCTGAGCTGTTTTTAATAGTTTGTATGAAACTTCATTACTACAAACAAGTACTAGGGGTTTTAAATGTTTCACAGGAGGGTTCTTTTAGGACGTAGGTGCTACTTAAGATTGGATTTTGACGGGAATTCCCCCCTAAGGGGTAGGTTTTAACTTCATAGTTTGTATAAAACTTCGTTACTACAAGTGCTACGAGTCTCAAATTTTCCCTGGGGTATATCTTTAGCACGTAGATGCTTACTAAGATGGGCTGTTGCGAAAACCGACTGCTAAAGGTTTGTTTTGTGGTCGATAGAATTTTAGTTGCATATTGGTTTAGATTTTCTAAAAGTATTCCATAAAGAGGGTGGCCGGAGAAGAAATTCACAGAAGCAAAGTTCAAAATAATCGCGGACGAAGTCGCGGGCGAAGTGCTAGTCTAATATATAAAATTCTCGTGTCACAGTTTTCGTTGCCATACTCCTCCGAAACGGCTCTACCGATTTTTACCAAATTTTATATGCGTATTCAGTAGGTCTGAGAATCGGCTACTATCTATTTTTTTTTTAAATTTATATGGCAAAACAACGTTTGCGGGGTCAGCTAGTATTTTATACGCACGTACACACACCGGGGGTGTACTGAATCAAGAGGTAGCAGGTTCCAATTTTTCTCGCAATCGAATCGAATCTCGAAATCTTCTTTCTATCTAGTACAAAACTTTTTTTCACCGGCTACAACTCGAAAATTATCCCACGGGGGCCTAATATCGGGATTAAAACTATCGGTAGTATTAATTCAGGTTAAAAACTGTTTGTGTACCAAATATAATCCAAATCCATTCAGTAGTTTTTGCATGGAAGAGTAATAAACATCCATGCATCCAAACTTTCACATTTATGATAAATTAGTAAGAGTAAGAAGATTTAACGTCAAATATGCACATTACTTGTAAAAAACTCTTTGTTTCCATTCCAAATATGAAACTGTGAGAGACCTCTGCTCATCCGTCAGGGGAGCCGGGGAGAGGTCCCAACTCCCAACTATCTCACACAAAGATATAACACATGAATCCTTCAGTTTCGGTATATTTTTTTAGCGCATTTGTAACGGTCGCCCGTCGACGACCTCTGGGGAACTAATTACGTAAATTCATTGCTGCCCATCTTTCCCAGGATTAGGGATGGCAGATCAGGGGTCTAAAGATCAGACAATTCGGACATTTGCTCCTGACTTATTTGGCTAGGTTTTTTCAGCGGTCATTTTGTAAACGAGGTTTTGTTTCAGGATAGTTGTGTTCCCAACTGGATTAACCATCGGCATTAATGGCATACTTTCCTCCCTAATCAACCCCATTAAGCCACGGTTTTTGTTCTTCCATGTTATTTTATCTAAAAGGGACCTTTTTTGGTAAAATGAACATGAGCTTAATTTTGTCAAAAGTCGTCGTACAAATACGAAACGACTAATCGGCACTAGTCTAGGTTAGAAAGCTTTTCTATTAACTGAGGAGTCATTTGGCTGTCCAAATAGACTGATAATACACTTCTCATCAAAAAAATCGAAACACCTCGCAGTTTATGATTTGATAAGGATTATCAGAAAAATGTGTATATTTAGGAATAAATGTAAAATGTCATTTAATAGTGAGTAGTATGAGGTTTTTAAATCCTAATGTTAATGTTCTAAATTCAAATTAAGTCTTCATAGGTTTCGTATTTTGTATAATGAGTAATTTTTACCCTGTATGGAATATGAAGGAAATGGGTAAAACAACACGCGTAAATGAAAAAAAAATGTAAGAAACGTTTATTTAATAACTTGTATTCCCTCCGCGAGCTCTTATTACTGCTTCCATACGGTTCTTCATCGATCGGATGAGAGTCACGATCACATGTTGTGGTATATTATCCCATTCCTCTTGGATTGCATTTTGCAGCTGGCTAAGTGTTTCTGGGGCTGGATCTCTTGCTCGAATTCGTCTCTTTAATTCATCCCATAGATGTTCAATGGGATTCATGTCCGGGCTTCTTGCTGGCCATACCATAATGGAGATACCGACTTCGGTAAGATAATCTCGTACGACGCCCGCGGTGTGAGCTCTAGCATTGTCGTGCATGAATATGAAGTCGTTTCCAATAAAATGTGCATAGGGCATCACATGAGGTTCAAGACACTGTTCGATGTACCGATGAGAGTTTAGTGCAGGCAGCCGTGGCCCAGACACAAAGGCAAGTTCTGTCTTACCGTCGGCGCTGATTCCTCCCCAAACCGTCCACGAACCGCCACCATAGCTGACCTTTTCTTCAATGCAGCATTGTGCAAAGCGTTCTCCATCTCTTCTGTAGACCTTGTTCCTTCCGTCGTTACCATACAGCATAATTTTACACTCATCAGAAAACAGTACTTTGCTCCACTGAAGGTATGACCAAGTTAGGTGCTCGCGTGCAAAGTTAAGGCGCGCTCTTCGATGGTCTGCAGTTAATTTCGGCCCATTCGCTGGCTTATGCGGTGCCAATCCGCGTTCCTTCAACCTTCTTCTTATTGTAGAGTCACTTACAGCTACTCTTCGTACAACGCGAAGCTGCTGCTGCAGTTGAAAAGCGTTAAGGCGTCGATTTCGTAAAGAAGTTGTTACAATAAATCGATCATCTCGCTCAGAAGTGACCCGATTCCTGCCAGATCCTGAACGGCGCGTGAACGAACCAGTCTCCCGATAGCGTTTGTAGACTCTATGAACAGATGATAAGCTTAGATGCAATCTTGCAGCCACAACACGCTGACTAAGTCCAGAATCCAGCAATGCCACCACTTGGGCGGCTTCTGCGGGCGAAGTATCCATATGTTTTAGAAAAAAAAGTTTTTTCAGACGTCCCAAAGTCACAGTAAATGAAATAAGAAACAGAAAGTTTAAAGACAAGCGCTAATTTTTAGTTTTTAAACGAGAAACGTACTCCAACCCTAAATACACATTTGTCTCAAAACAGTGATTAATTTCATTTATAGGATAAACAAATGAAATTATTTCGAATTTTGATTTTTTTCTTCTTACTGTAATGACCAAACTGCCAGCTACACAGTAATGTTTTTTTTTTCATGGAATTAATTCTCTTTTGTAAAAAATTAGGACATAAACAATAAAAACGAAAGTGTTTCGATTTTTTTGATGAGAAGTGTATTATGTATATTTTAACTTACATATTTTTTACATTTTCATCTATTTTAAAATTATAAATTAATCTGATCAGAAAAACGAGAACATTAATTGCTGGTGTTCATCTCCTCACCCTATAATATCTTAAAAAGTCTAACTTATCTATTCAATTTGATTAAATTCCTCTATAACACTTGTACAGTAAATACTATAATTCTTTATTATTTCGGAAGAGTTCTTTACCCGCAAAAGGATAAGCTTAACCACCTTCAAAAAATGGGTCATGCCCTTAAAATATTATGAACATTATACGGAAAGGTTCTACTAACCCAGACTGTCCATTTATTTTTAGCCTTACATAAAGGACCCTTTTGTAAATAAACTCAGTTATTCTTAGACTGTCGCAACCTTACCTGAGATAGATTTTAATAGCCAAATCTCGTTTGTCCCGCTGTTATTGTGGCTAAAGTCAGCGAAATACGGCGCCGCTTTACTCCGGTCTAAATGTTAGTTTAGACATAAACAACTTGACACTTCCCCAGAGGAAAGATGGTGTTATTTCAATGTTGTCGTACAAATAGTACAGCCAAACTAATATTATAAAGAAAATACTATTAGTATTTTTTTTGTTATGAATTAAAACAAAAAAGACTGGACCAATTTTAAAAATTGTTTCACCAGTGACATAGGCAATAAGGGGGCTGAGCGAGTGAAGCCGATGGCAAAAGCTAGTCTTCAAAATAGTTAATGTTAGGCCGCCCGGCCGTTTTACACGGATTGATCGAGCAGTTAGAATATACTTACGTGTACGTGAATACGAAGAATACTTTAAAGTGTGGGTCTTTATAATGTGCATATTATATCGAAATGAAATAAATCTGCACTTAATCTCGTAGAGATATCAGATTAAGGGTAGATTAAGTATCAGATCAAATAGTATTTTTTTAATTCTACACTTTTTTATGGAATTTCAAAAACAATATTGCTGTGACTCCAATGTAAACAAGAAAGAGTAACTTTTACACAACTGAATAAAATTTTTAGACCGTCTCCTAACGACCAAAACAAGTATTTTGTTTGACCATATGAATACATGGGCGCGTCGATAGCGGTTACCATCCTTTTTATGGACAATTAAATCACATTAGGACTCGATGTTCACGAACTCAACTCAATGCTTAGGTATCCGGGCTAATTAATAATATACAACAATCTCACTCAGGTCTGAAATCTTGAGACGAAGTTCTTGAAATCTCTTAACATCAGTTTGCACAAAATGTCCATTATTGATGCAATTTAGTGCTAGAGTGGAGACCATGGACCAGCAAGCGCAGCGTAGGACGTCCACCAACAAGGTGGACAGACGACCTTATAAAGGTCGCCGGAAGACGCTGGATGCAGGTCGCTTCCAACCGGTATATGTGGAGATCTAAAGGGGAGGCCTATGTTCAGCAGTGGACGTCCAAACGTAAATTGCATCATCATCATCATCATCTCAGCCATAGCTGAGATGATGATGATGATGATGCAATTTATGTTAATTCAATTTTGGACTCCATTCGCACATGTACTACTAGTATGTTCTTGTTCACCTTCAGTTATGCAGTTGTTTAATTAACGTGAGTAAGTAATTAGCATAGAAATAGATAATTCAATAAGATTATTTCTCTTCTATGTATGTGTCTTTTCTTTTGTGTGGCGTGTGTAATCTCCGTCTGTTCCCGCCATCGCTATAATACTCAGAGTTTTACATTTGCTATCGGGATTCAATACGGAAAAATAACTTTTATACCAACAGTTTAAGAGAACAGAATCTATTTTATCATATACATATAAAATAATGTTACAATCATTGCCAGAAAACTTATAGCAATTCCTCATGTGCATTTAAATATTATTTTATTAAAAAAAAAACAAACCATTTTTCAAATGAGTAATCCCATCGAAAGCACGGCTCGTGATTGTAACAAAAGCCGTCTCTCCAATACCCCAATTTAAAATACAAGTGAACTAATTGGGAACTAGTTCGTCGTGAATTTTATCCCAGTTTCGTCGCAGCATCTAGACCGCAGAGACGGCTGAATAGATTAACACTAGATCACTGGAGACGTGCCACTCCTCGCTGATTCTAGACGAGCCGGAGGTTGTGCATTGCTGACACACTTAGGCCTCGTACACGACCTTGAACGATGAGACTTTTGTCGGTATTTAAGCCAGGTGAAAAAAACGCATATATACGCATATATATGGGCAGGCCATATTGCTCGCAGAGCAGATGGCCGATGGGGTCGAAAAGTACTAGAGTGGAGACCACGGACTAGCAAGCGCAGCGTAGGACGTCCACCAGCAAGGTGGACAGACGATCTTACAAAGGTCGCCGGAAGACGCTGGATGCAGGTCGCTTCCAACCGGTATCTGTGGAGATCAAAAGGGGAGGCCTATGTTCAGCAGTGGACGTCCTATGACTGAGATGATGATGATGATGATGAAAAAAACGCGCGTTTGTCAGAGGGGCTGATTTCATGTCATACCGCAACACCTAATAACTAACTAAACACGTACGGATTTACCCGACAAATATGTCTGAAATGGTATATAAATTGTGCCTGTTCTTAACCATATATTAAAAGATTTGCCCGCTAGCCTTAACTGTAAGATAGATTTGTCGGGTTAACCCGTACGTGTATGGTACGAGTCAAGACTAGCGTCTTCAACTTTATGATTTAATCTCGCTTCAAATCGCCTGGCACCTTTTTTTGAGTAATATCTAAGTGAAACACTCACGCCTATCGTATTTGTCACAAGCCGCGTGTCGGTTGATCGTGGCAGATCGTGGCCAAGGGGTCATAATTTGATTTTGAAAGTGCTTTATTGTAGGGAAGACGTTGTGCCAATACTTAGCTTTAGCAATGTATCATGTATTCTGTAAGTCTTCTGTAGTGCATTTTATCGTAAAGTTAAAAGCTCCTTAGTAAAACGGGTAACTTAGTTACAGAACGCTTATGTTATGTTATAAAACTTGTTCAGTTATACAGCAAATTATAAAATTAACAGAAGTGGGTTAGCGCAGCGTCTAAAGGGCCATTTAGACGGGGAGAGTTTCACGACTCGAACATACGATAGTCGAAGGAACATAAAATATTGTCTTCGTCTAAACATTCACTCTTCTCGCCCGTTGACTTGGGCGATAATTGCCTCGCATAAGAACATTTCTCGTAAGGAAAAGTGTCCGTCTAAACAGAATTACGAAGCAATAATCGCATTTCGAGTTTTATGACAGTTGCTAACATGAGTGCAGTACGTTGGGGTGTTTTGATTATTTCTGCTCTTCAGGCATGAAATAATTAAACGGCAAAAGAAATAAAAGTGTTTGGTTAAAAAATGGATAGCGAGTCAAAATAATTTGGGAGCATCTAACACGTTTTGCCTAGTTTTACAATTGGAATATGAAAAGACATTCAACAATATGTGTCATTTTAAGAACAATGATCTCCGTGAATATCCTAGTAATCGCAAAACTCGAATGAAGAAGAAAACACACTAGAAAAAAAAACACTTGTTTTCACTATAATTTACTGTAGGTACTAAGTTAAATAATTAATTTACTTACCAGAAATCCTTTGTGTATAGCCAAAACGGATGAGAGCCACCCTTGTCAGTCAGTACCCTACCCTTGAAATGAGAATAGACAGGAAACACAAGACCTTTCCGTAATTCGATGAAATCAAAACTCAACCATACGTTGTAAGAGGATAATATCAATCACTTTACATGTCACGGTTAGCAGAGGCACTAAGTGATCGACTGTTATGGTGCATGTCGCAAGTTCGATTCCCGCACGGTACAAATATTTGTATCACCTACAAGTACTTGTTCCGGGTCTGGGTGTTTGTGTATGTGAGTTTCTATGCTTGTAAACGCACCCACGACACAGGAGAAATTCCTAGTGAGGGGCAACGTTTTTGAAAGAATGAAAAAAAAATTCTCTACATAGTATAAAACTAAGTTGCTTCCCGCTGTCTGTCCCTATTTACGAGTATGCTTAGATCTTTAAAACTACGCAACGGATTTTGCTGCGGTTCTTTTTGCATAGGGTGATTCAAAAGGAAGGTTTATAAGTATATAACATGCATAATATAGTAGACATTGCACCCGTGAGGAGCCGGGGCGGGTCGCTAGTTATTTTTTAATTAATCTACCATCAGTTGTTCCGGGTATGGCTATTTGTACCCACGAAACAAGAGAGATGTCTAGTATGAGGCTACGTTAAATAAAAAAGGTGTTTTGTATTAATTCTAAAACTGTTTCCAACGAGATTTACATTTGTTTGATCTATAAAAATAAAAATTAGTAGCCCTCAGGAATAGGGCCCAAGTTACAGATTGCAAGGAGCGCCATGTCAAGAAGATTCACTTATTAATTAATTATCCTGTGCTATCCCACTATTGGGTAAAGGCTTTCTACATTCCTTCCAACAATCACGAGACATTGTATTTTAATTTACATTACTTAGTACGTGACTACGTAAGATAGAAAAGTAAAGCTTCACGGCACACGCTGCATGATTCTATTGACGTGTGACCGCCATTTTTATTAAATCCGCAGCCACTTTCAACTGTACCCGCAGACGAACCAGACCCATAAATGAATACACGTCCTCCACTGTCCTTGTAGAGCGATCGATCGTTGCCTCTCACTTTGTCTGAACACTCTGAACTGTGCCTCTGTCGCCATACTCCTGCTTAGTCTCCTTGCACACCGAGCGCGGAATAAATTAACATGGATTAATTATTCACTAATTTTCAAGAAACTTTGCTAGATGAGTATGAAGACGGATATTAGGTGTAGGTACGTGATGATAACGGACCGCCGCTATGAGCGGTGGCTTATTAGATCTAATGTATTGAAATGTTTGAAGCACGTCACGTGTTGCCGCCAGTAGCGGAAACGCTCATTCGAAGCTCCGGGAACAGAAGTACAAACGTATGACTGTGACGTCGATGCCACGAAACGGAGTTGTTCGTATAGCGGTGTGGGAGTGGGGATTACGGCACCTGCCGCCACCTGATACTGCGAGTTCGTGGCGTGGGTCACGCTACGGCCCTTTGGCTGCAGCGCCGCGAACCGCTTAGACGTCGTTTTTATCCAGAACGATACAGGTTCGAGTCTCGCTCGCAGTAAAATTGTTTTTTTTCGAAAAAAACTTCACTATAAATTATTATATTTAGATTGATTGTGTGTTACAAAATCTAGTGCCATCGTGAAACACCTAATTCTATTTCTAAAATGAAGACAACAGTAAAATATACTGTCAAATAACTGCCGCCACAGTCTCAAATAGACCAGCGATTGTTCCGAATTTATTACTATGGCGGTAAATTCGTTTCCAAGTAATTTACCGCAAAGTGGGAGTGAGTGTGAAAACAATTGCAATTAAATTAAATCGCGTGAAAGCCACGGCTTGAGTTTCATGTACTTTAGACCGGCTCATTGATTTACTGGCACATTGGGTACGCGTTTCCAACCAGGGACATATTCACAATCACCATTGCTTTCTTTTTTTACAGCTCAATAATGTTTTTTGTTACTAGTTGAAATTTGAGTTTTTTGACAGAGTTCTACAATGTTTTTTTTTATTCTTGACTGGTTCAATGTTCTATGCCTTCTGGATTCGCATCATCGTATCAAAGTATTTTGATTTGTTGATAATTTTATTTCATATTTATACACAGGATAAATTATAACATAGAATTGAGTACAAGGGTACTGCTTATTTTTATAGAAATTTCTGCCAGCAGACCCGCGAAAGGAGAAATGAAAAAGGTATGTAGATTATAGTGTTTGAGAGGAAGAAGAAAAACCGTAAATAAGTGCATACCTAACATAAAACTGTATAACATACGAATAAATATAAATTCTGATACATATACCTATAAAAATATTATAATGTAAAAATAATAAATATATATAAATTACAGATGTGATGATAAATGACGCTCTTAAACTCTGATTTTAAATAGTGATATTGTATTTAAGTCACAGATGCTAGGCGGAAGTGAGTTCCACAGCTTTATAGCATGGACGGAGAAGGAATATGAATATTAACTGGATTTGAAAAACTTTACCTATGAACGCTTTTTTTGCCTGTTTTCCTGTAGGAAAGCCAAACATTTTTTTAGAAACAACTATTCCGCTTCATCTCAAATTTTCCATTTCATAAGTTTTTCTATACTAAATACTAATATTTCAAGTTTGGGAGTTTGTTCGCAGGAAGTTATCGCTGCAACTACTGACCGATTTAAAAATAAAAATCACAAGTAGTAAGCCTCATTATTTTTTGAGTGACAGCAATATTTTTTTCTAATTGCACTTGTGCGAAGCCAGGTCGGGTCGTTAGAATATTAAAACCTAATTTATGCATGTTATTTTTACACCACATAGGCTTACATCAACTCGTTACATTAAACTTACTCGATACAAATTGGATCGAACACTAAAACGTTGACGTGATAAATAAAATACTGAACTGACAGAAAAGTTATTTTTGAATGTTATTGGAGTAGTTAAGACTATCGTCTACCGAGCGCTCGTCCATACTAAAAGAGAAAACGTTTTCCTGCCCCTAAATGTTATCCTATCTCAATGATTTTTTAGAATGCTTCTGACACTGTAAAAAACTAGGTTTGTAGCTTTTCTTTTTTTCAAAATTTATAATAGTTTGAAAGTAACAGGTGCCTAAAGGTTACTATTTTTATGACAAAATCTTCATTGAAGTAAAACCTTTGTATTGTAAAAACAAAGAAGTTTTAGAAAAAAAGCAAATCCTACAAACCTAGAATATAATATGCTGAAACGATTGACACTAGAATCTAAGAGATTGGACGTGATTTAGTATGTGAAAAACGTTTTCTCCCGAGAGACAAATTTCATATAAAAAATACTCACAATCAGTCGCGAGCTGCAACGCTCTCTATCGCACGATCGGGGGTTTTTCAACGAGCGAGAGGGACAGCACGAGTTTTCCTAAATACCTATTTTTTGAAAAGGCAGCCGCTATACAATCCTCTTAATTGAGTACCGTTAAATCCAGTCGAATGGGCGATTTATTTGCGAGTACGCAGTTTTTTTGCTATAAAATCATCACGTAAAAGCTTTACTACATACAATTTTAAGCTTTTGTACATTGCTCTCGTTAACAGTGTTATGATTTTTATTATTCAAAGTAAATCCCTATATTTTCAGTGCTGGCAAAGTTATCACGGCTGTGAATTATGATTTATAGTTTATAGCCTTTTTTTACCCGAACAGGCACTCACTTTGTGTAAATTATTTTATCATCGTTATTTCATCATTTTTCTCAAGTAAGCGAAAGAAAATATCGGTACGAAGCCTTAAAAGACAGATAGATACCTACATAGTATATACTTTATGATGCTCACCTTAAAAATTATAGGTATTTACACAGATAGATCTTATAAATAAGGCTAGGGCTATGGGCTGGCTGCTGAAGGTGTTTGTGTTCTTTTTTTTTTCTAAACTTGCCCACGAAGTAGAAAAAAACTCTGGTGTAGAGTACCATTTTAAAATATGTTATCAAAAAATAAATAAAGAAAACCCAAAGCCAAATAACCGAAAAAACCAGACTCAAACAAAGACATTTTTTTATTAATATACAATTGATCATTCATCCTAATCCGGATGGGACAACGCAGTGTTGTAGTATGCAACTGCTATGAATCAATACTCCATTAAGTTCCCAGTAAGCTCTAACCACACACTATAGATTCATTCTTAAGCCTGCTTGTTGGACAGGATTAGCAGGATTTATTAAATACAGACTAAATGGTTCTTTACACAAAACGACGACTCACGCCAAGGACACGCCACGCTACCGTCGCGCTACGCGGTGCTCGTGAAAAGGATGGTATTATGGCCTAAAAAAGATGCCGAGTCATGAGATTGGCAAATCGTTAATTGGTGAAGCTTTTCGGTCGACACTGATATACATAAGTAGCCTTCATCTGGTGGCATACCATTACCTCTTAAACCCAGAGTAGTTTCAGTGAGGGAACGAGATGGCGCTAGTTGACTTGTATAGCTCTATCTCTTTCCCACACTGGAACTACTCTGGCTTCAAGCCCACCGAGCAAAGACCTCTCCCCATGACTTTCAGTTTCCACGATCCAGGGTCATAGTGGACCACGTGTCGTTGGTTTGGTCCAACCTCGTTCCATCATTTTCTACGAGGTCTGCAGCCAAACTTTAAGGCTGTGTCAGGCAAAGAAGTCACACTTTGTTCAGGCCTACATACTTTTTTCCAGTTAACTTCTCAATTGTTTCACCTCCCCCACTTGCCATTCGCTTACGCTACGCAAGTACCACATGTCACAGACAGCCAGCTGCTATTAAGCTTAAGCCATGCTATGTACTGGAACCGACCCAGCTGTCTGTTCCAATTTCAAGATTAAAATCAGTCCTAAAAACTGTTTATTGCCAATTTTTGCAAAAATTACCGGCTAAGTTCAGCGAGGGATAAGTGGTAAAATGATGGCATATTTCAAAACTGCATCTTTACAGTGTAACCCATAAAAATTGTTATGAAAAACTTTTTTACAAACTCCTTGCTGTAAGATAAATTTTGTATGGACCATGCTCCTTTTTCTTTAGATTTGTGACGGTGACACATCAATGACCAATTTAGGGAGTATATTATATAAGTGACTGACTAGTGTTAGATAATTATAAGCTCGACCGATATAAGTGAAAATAACCATGAGAAAAAGTAATTTTACAATATAAAGTTTAAATCAATGTCAAAAAATACGTGTTTACATGAGGAAGTACTGTGTTATCACTTATCATATTGTAGGTTATTTGTGGCAAAAATTACATACGAGTAGTTATTTGTTTGTATAACTTCTTATTTACTCGTCCATCCATTATTCATAGCTATGTAATTACACATTTATGAAAAGACCGCCGAGTTACTTTGGAATTAACTGCTTTAACTTTAAAAACTGATATTAGAAAACCGAATTAAGAATCTACTCATAATATCCTGTTCGAGTCAAACATAACCCAACAGAGTCGTATTAATTCAACTGTCAGGTGTGTCTGACCGTCGTCTGTCGGTCTGGTCCAACTGTCAATGTGTCCGTGTGGACTACTGTCAGGACATTTGGTTGGCAGTGTTGACAGCTAGTACGTGATATTCCAGACAAGCCTTGACTCACAGGGCAAACATTACTTGTTTGCCCTGTGAGTTCATAGAACAGTGAAATTTTCAGGCCCATCGTCGCATATTCTCAACAAGACATGTTCTGCTTTTGGATGTAATGTTTAGAGAATTTTTATATTACATAGCTCGTTCAGTAATGAGTTCGATAGTGCGCTCGTTTGAATCAAGTGAGCTCATGAATGTTACAGAATAGTACTACTGGTTTTAATTATGTCCATCTGTCTCTCAAAAAATACAGTAGGTACAAAATTCCACAATATTTTTTACTTGTAAAAGGTGCTCCTCGTGACTGTACGAACAAAGGAGTAGTTGTTTGATTTATTTCTGAGAATCACAACAATTTAAACATAATCCGACTTTTGACTGTAACTGTAATTATATAAATCGTGAGAGTAAATAATTCAATGAAATGTTTTTCCGAAATTCATTGCGGTTCTACAGTAAACGATGGGATGAAAGTTAATCAGATTAATTTTATAATTACATAAAGATCATTTTCCAGACTAACTTAAGTATCTATGTATAGCGGCCAATGGGTATGAAAGAAATTTTATAAATAAAATGGCCAAAGAATATATATCTTTTTGTGCCTAATGAAATCAATTAAAATGACGTCGGGCGATATATTTTTACGTTTTCAGGGATGGATCATTTAAAAAGTCCTTCCACACCGGGTGGAGAGGGACTGTCAGACTGGTAGTGACTAAAATCCACTACTTTCATTGCAAAAAAAAAAAGCTACTCTTAAGTAACTTAGTATCCTCCGCCGCGATCGTCAATCAAAACTTTCATGTTTATCATAACGTTTGTTTCTCACGCTTCAGTTGAAAAGTGACTAGAAAGTACGTATTTTAACCGATATTTTGAATTTGGATTTGTTCAAAGTTTCTGACCTCAGAATATAATACTGTTTTAAATATACCTATGTCAAAAAATTATAGTCTTAAAATATATGTTATTGATCCAAATGTCTCACTATTCATAGCCTTCAAAAGACCAACCAATAACAACAACTACATAAAAAATAATAACACGATCAAAGCCGCAGGTAAAAGTCACACAGAGTGACAAAATTATTTATTCCGTCCGGGAATATTTAATGAATGGAGTCGTACCGGGCAATACTCGATTTATTCACTAGTCCTTTTAATCAGGTTTTTACGCCACCACCGCCACAAAATTAAGTGTGTCCTTAAGTAAAAAGAAGCGAGGTACATAGCTAAATAGTCGACATCTTGAGAGCAGATAAAATAAGGCAAAGTCTGACTGCCGACGCGGAAGTGACTAAGTACTCACTATTTCCTCCCTCGAAAAGTTATGAAAGATTGTATCATGATCATGAATTGACATGTTCAGGTTTGTGGTAAGTGGAGTAGGCATTGACTGGCCTGTTGGTCTAGTGGTTAGTGCCCCTGACTGCTATGAAGGAGGTCGTGGGTTCGATTCCCACCCAGGACAAATGTTTGTGTGATGAGCACTATCATTTGTTCTGTGTCTGGGTGTAATTTATCTATAATATGTATGTATTTAGAAATATATAAGTATGCTTATCAGTTGTCTAGTACCCATAACACAAGCTCTGCTTAGCTTGGGACTAGATGGCGTTGTGTGATAGTTGTGGAATATTATTATTATTATTATTATTTCCTTTATTCATATTATTTCCATATTATTTACATTTTTAAATATTGTATATAACTAAAAAGAAAAAAAAACATTTAAAAATATAAATAATAGTGGCCCACCGGTATCGGGAACAGGGTCCAAGCTACCGGCAGTCAGGGCTCCAAAGAAAGGAACCTCCTAACAATGCGCGCCGTGTCCAGAAGAACTGCTTTCTGAATCAAGCCCTTGATCCAGCTGCCTAACGAGAGCCTCCTTAGGTGTTGGTCGAGGCTCTTGGCAATTAAGCCATGGGCCGACACGACTATCGGCACAATGACAGCTGAATCCACGCCCCACATGTCGACAACCTCGCGAGCCAAATCAAGATACTTGATTTGCTTATCTTTCTCAGCTTTCACGAGGTTCTCGTCATGCGGGACGGTTATGTCAACAATCATTGTGCGCCGCTCTGATCGATCCACCACCACTATATCAGGTCTATTAGCTACAATAGTCCTGTCAGTGATGATGGATTGATCCCAGTACAGTGTGATATTGCCACTTTCAAGAACTGGGTCGGGCACATACCTGTAGTACGGGACTTCCGATTCGACAAGGCTGTATTTCAGAGCAAGTTGCTGATGGATTATCCTAGCTACAAGGTTATGTCTATGCAAGTATTCTCCGTTAGCCAGACGAGAACACCCGGAAATAATGTGACGGATTGATTCGCCAGGACGGTGACATGCCCGACATATGTCAACCGTGCCATCCTTCACAATAAATCTCCGGTAGTTATTCGTCATCATAACTTCATCCATAATTGCACAGACAAAACCCTCGGTTTCACCAAAGAGGTCACCGGATCGTAGCCAGGCCACGGACGCTGACAAATCTACATCAGGCCCATGTAGAGCCCGGAAAAAGCGTCCGTGAAGCTCCTTGCTCTGCCATACTTCCATGCGATCATTAGTGTCAAGCACCACAGGTTTGCGCCAGTTCTCTTTAGCCAAGGAGAGCGGGGTGAGGCCCTTGTCCACCGCCACTACATCTCGATGCATCCCCACGTCGGCTTTCAGGAAATATTCCCTGAGATTGCATACCTCGCGATTGTGGAGAGTCTTAGCGTTTAGAAAACCTCGACCTCCACATTTTCGCGGGATATACAATCTCATAACCGAGGACCGTGGGTGATGCATTCGATATGCAGTCAGCAATGTACGGACCCTCCTATCCAGGGCATCAAGTTCTGTTATTATTATTATTATTGAAGTTTTGAATGGGGTTACTAATTACAATGTATAGCCGCCCCCCGTTCTACCAATGTAGGGTTGATTAAAACAAGATGTGACATTTTGAAAACGTATAATATAAATTTACTAGCGGCTATGTCGAAGGCAAACGAATTCGTAATAGGTCGTGGGTAAAAGGCCGTTTTTGTCAATTCTGCAGTAATAAGTCATCATCAGCCTATAATGTTCCCACTGCTGGGACACAGGCCTCCTCTCTGTGAGAGGGAGTGGGCCATAATCCACCACGCGGGCCCAGTGCGGGTTGGTAGATGTCACATGTCTTCGAATTTTTGGTTCTAGGACATGCCGGTTTCCTCACGATGTTTTCCTTCACCGTTTTCGAGTAATAAGTACTCTCTTGTAAATCCAGGTGTCCTGTCCAAGGTCTCGTTCTAGGACAAGCGGTGCGTCGGGCGGCACGTTACCCAGGGCTGCTCCGACGATGTATCATACACTAGGCGACGCAAGTCTCCGACACCTTGCGACTTTGGTGTCCAGGTGACTATCGCAATGCAATAGAGGTTCGTACACAGGCACGCGTCAATGGCTACCAAATTCGTGAGGTATCGGAAACTTGCGTAGCCGAAGGGGCTTAAAGCGTTTAAGGTGAATGCTCCAACCAACCCGCGAAATTCAAATTTTCTTCCGTTTTTTGAAATTTGCAGGTCAGTGACATGTTGTAACTTTATCAAAATATGAATTGCGGCAATAACAAGTATAATTTTAAATAAAAAATGATCAAAACATTCGTTCCATCAGCTCTCACATAGAAAAGGTGCAAAATTGTTAAAATCTCCGATATCTAACTTACATGCACGCCGTTTCCTGATATTTGACTGCTAAGACAGAGTAAATCTTGCACCTTGCAGGATTTAAACGAATCCAATGTTAGAGCTGTTCATTTTAGTGTGAACAATTGAGTTTATCGACAGGTCATGAAAACAAAACCGTTCGTTCATTGACGACTAATGACGATATCGTGACAGTTTTATGGACCAACATAAATTTGCGAGTAAAAAGGGAGTCACATTCGTATATCCAGCAGTGGGTGATCGCAGGCTGATATGATGATAATAATAAAAGGAGTTGACAGTTGACTTGCCAAATATTTTGTTCGCTAGATCTTCTCGCTTATCGCTAATCGCCGACGGTGCGACAGATGCCCAATAAGGCAGAACCTACCCAACTCACGTGCCCACCCAATTAATAAGGCCCTTTCTCTTGTTGCAGCTCCTAAAAGGAAAATTAAGTTTCTCGGCTTCTTAGCGGGCGGTAAGTACCTTTTATTGATGCTTTTCATCGGCACTTCCTGATTTACTTACTTTCTAATATAGATTTATTTTGGAAAAAAATTAAAAGTGTTTTAGTAATAATAGTTTCTTTTAAATTGGCCAAAAGGGAAAAATCAGAATTCTTTAGGGATAGGGGAAAACTTTCTTAGGAACCGTTAGCTCATTTTTGATGTTGAAAATTTTGACGTTTTTATTTGTTTGGTCAAGTGTGAGTTGTCCACAGAAACGAGTGAAATTGGTGAAAAATTTTTTAGTGCCGTTCGACTCTGTTTCATTTATGGATCATTTCATTGTATATAACTCTATCATAAACAACACAGTTTTACCCCGCGATTCACACAATTTAATGCCTATAACCTTCCTTATTATTGTGGCTATCATAATGCAAAAGTTTTTTTTTAATTACGCTGTTCATTGTTCTGGAAGATTAGCAAACAAACCAATTTTAAGTAAAAAAAAATGTAAAAGTTTGTGGACGCGCGGGTTAGCTAGAGACTAATTGGCTATGACAATAAAAACCAGGAACTGAAGTTCTGCCGGGAGACACAGAGGGTTAGAATGCAGAACATCCTAAGGAAGGAGTGCACTGTACTTTTTTCTCTCTCCGGCGAGGTTCTTGTGGCGAGGTCCGCTTCGACTGGAGCTGTAAGGTTCTTGAAGCTCGATAGCTAAGAAGACACTTGCGAATTTGTAGCTCCACACGGGAGCGCGCGCGCGGTAACCGTTTGTCTCCGATTTTGCGAGCTAACAGCCGGTCACTCTGTCGTGAGCCAGCGCGTTGGTAGTGCATGAATGGATAATTAGGGGGTAGGAAGTCACAGCCGATCAGATGAGACGTCCAATGACATGACGTGCGAAACAGGTTTAATCGTGTTGTCTCACAGCGTAACCAGTTTGTATGTATGGATGCTACCTATAGAAGATTTATTCAATCACGAAAAGGCAACGGTATTTGATACACAGATCGTTCATAAAATAATAGATTAACAGATGACATATTTCACCAGGTTGGCGGTAGTACGATCATATGGGACAATTACCGAATTCCACGTGGGCAAACCCGTGGACACAAGCTAGTATTATTTGTAAATACACAAAGCACATGACACAAACCGTACATTTCCCCCAATTTCGCCAGTCGCTCTATCAAAGCTTCACGCGTCACTGCAGAACGTCACCGGCAGAGACATGCGGGCACGTTGTTCGAAACCAATCGTATGGCATGGCTTTGTACTGCAGCGTGGCTTAGAGCGATGGGAGTCAGATAATAGTCCCGTTTCGGTGTGTAGGGCTTATATTCAAAACCCGATGACAATGATATGTCAAATGTTGAAGATAGCCCTTTTATTAGTCACTAGCAATTTCTAGTGATAGTAGCTTTAAAAAGCGATGGTCTAGTTGATATGGCACCGAATCGGGAAAATTTTTGATACTTAAAAAAAAAAGACGTTTCCCCTCTCTAGAAATTTCTCCTGTATCGTGGGTGCATTTACAAACAGAAACTCACATATACAAACACCCAGACCCGGAACTACCAGCAGATCATACAAATATTTGTTCCGTGCGGGGATCGAACCCGCGATACGCTGCACAGGCGTCAATCGCTCAATCACTGCGCCAACCGTGTCGTCCACTTTGTGTAATCTGTTTTATGGTGACGTAATAAAAAATTGAAGATGGCGATATTAACTAGTTATTTATGCAACTGTTGTATAATCAGGGGTATTAAAACACGAATGTGGGTTTATCACACGAGGCGTAGCCGAGTGTGATAATAGTATCGCATGAATGTTTTAATACCTAATTGTAACAGTTGCATACAAGACTTTATCTACAATCATGATGTGAATCCTCTATAAAAGATTCTCATACCATAGGGTGTTGTACAGTATTGTAAGAACTATGTAAATTCAAGAAAAGTCTAATTGCGAAGCATGTAAAATAAACAAACCTTAATAAGAAAAAGAATAATGCCTTTGTCAAACTGACAGACGAACCGAATGCGTGGCGTAGCGTTTTAGTTTGTAATGTATGAAATTGTTTGAAGCCTGTCACATAGAGTATCGGATCGCTTTCGCCTTTTTATATGACATGATTCGGTTCGGTTCGCTATCGACTGTCTGTTTGACAAAGGCTTTATTGTTCTTTTTTCAAAATTTTAGTTATCTGGTGGTGAAAATGTCATTGCATGAGAATGTTCTTTTTTTGAAATTCGTAATATCACGCGTTTGGATGATATAATGATCATAATATCATTGAGTGTTTTAATGTTGGCAATAAGCTAATTGTTATAGGTTCTTTTTTAGAGGATTAATACACACATCAAAAGTGTCTAGGGATCAACATATATTTTTGCAATAACTTTTCTCCTGATTGATATTAATTAAAATGTTCTTTAAGGATTCATCAAATAAAGTGTTATCGTTTGTCACAGTAACGATAAACCAAGTCACCTTTGCATTCATAAAGAAATTTGCCATTTTCCTAATAAAGGGATTTTTGACATTTGAACCACTAACATTAAAGTTCGAAAAAAAGACTGAAATAACAGTTTTCTTTAAAATTTTATTGGGTAACTTAAACAATTAATAATCCGTGTTTCTACCGCGAACACTAACAACACAAGAACATCGGTTTGGCATACTCAAAATGAGTTCATCCAAATCACGCTGTGGAATGGCCGCCCATGTTCGTTGCAACAACAGAAAAAGGTCTTCTTGCGACTGGATACCCTCCATATTCGGCAGAGCTCTTCTCTGTAGCATATCCCATGCATGCTCAATCGGGTTCAAGTCTGGCGACTGAGCAGGCCAGGGCAGGACATTGATGTTAGCTGCGGCGAGAGTCTGTCTTACAACTCTTGCGGTGTGCGGTCGTGCATTATCATGCATTAACTGAAATAAGGGACCGATTTGCACTTGTAGAGGAACGATGACGTCTGATACAATCGTCTCAGCATAAATTTGAGCGTTGAGGTTGCCTCTGATCCAAATCAACTCAGTTCTTCCGCCGATCCAAATACCCGCCCATACCATGATGGTTCCACCACTATAAGGATGGACTTCCTGGCAGGATTTTAATCGCTGTTGGCGTCCAGGGGTTCTCCAGTGTCGTATACGTCTTGTATCCGGTCTCATACCAAAACGAGACTCATCAGAAAAGCACACGAAACGCCATTGTTCTTCTGCCCAATTTCTCTGTTCAAGAGCCCATTGATATCGAATCCTACGATTGTGCATTGCTATAGGTGGTACCCGTAGCGGTCTTCGGGAATGAAGGTTCACTTCATGCAAGCGGTTTCTGACTGTTTGGTCGCTAATTAAGTTCCCTGAAGAGTGATGAAGCCTCACGGCTAACATCATGGCGGTTATTGTTGGAGCTCTTCGAGTTAAGATTTGAATGTATCGGTCTTGTCTCCGTGTGGTGCAGCGATACCGTCCTCCATGGCGCTCAGCCACGGTACCAGTGCTTCGGTAACGTGTCCAAAGTCGACTGATAACACTCTGACTTGTATTCAGAGCTAAAGCCACAGTACGTTGCCGGGAACCAGCTTCTATCATTCCCACGGCTCTGAGCATTTCTTCCCTGCTTAAATGACGTCGCCGCTCCATAATAACGTTGGTTTTAATCAGTAGTAGGGAAACAGTAGCACTAATAATGTCTTCAATGCGTTGTATGTTTTTATAGGGAAAATATTGACAGCTGATTTTCATCTTTTACTCGAATTTGATTTACAGTTCCTGATTCAAATTATGAAATGCACCAAAAAGGATCCATATAAATTTATAAAATCATAAATTTATTACAAAGCCACATCTCAATCTCAAGAAATCCGCATAAAAATGCTTGATCCCTAGACACTTTTGATGTGTGTAGTATGATAGTAGATAAAATAACAAACATGTGCACTAAAATCCTTCCCAAAAGTTCTAATCAATATTTATAAAATATTCATAGGTATCTGTGAAATAAACGCACAAACAAACAAACTTCCTTTTTGTGTCAAATGTTTCAGTAAATATATTTATTATTTCTGAAAGCTTGAAACTCCAGCAAAAGTAGTAATTCGATATTTTTCAGAAGTCTTTCAGAAATTACAATGCAGGAAGAATGAAACGTTAAAAAACACTAATTTGTACTTTGAGCATTTTGTTTTATATTTCAGAGAGTTGTAGCATTTTATTATGTGAAGGATAGAAACACCGTTTATTATAAACGGTTGTTAGTTAGATTTTCTGCCATGCAGAGAGATCAACAGAGCAAAAATATTAAGATATTAAAGTGTCGCTTATTATGAACGAAAATGAGCTTAAAAAATAACTGTAGTCGCTTGAATAATTAATCCAAAGCTAGTTCCTCCTCTTCTATACAATTACACTTTTAATTCCACCTTGGTAATTAGATTTCGCTCCGCCCGACAATTTTGAAAAGTTTCACGCCGAACTCAAAGAAACTCTCTTTTTTTTTCATTAGCACCTCCTATCGGATTAAATCTACAAATATTTCTTGAAGTTTTTTTATTCAGATTTCTGTACCCCAAGTATACAAGTTGAGTTATTGTTCAAACCTTTACCAACATCTTACTTGTTCATATAAGTATTGCATAAAAACGTATCTATACGTTATTTTTCTGCTATTGTTATCCTCTATATTGTCTTTTTAAAAAACTAATCACACAATTTGTTTTAAGTTTTAATAAAAAACAGAAAGAGTGGAAATACAAGTTTAAAACTTAGATTTGAGCATACTAGGGCTCATATACACGACGCTGCAGCCGCGCCGCCGCGCGCCGCCTGCCGCGCCACAATGCTGCGTATATACCTTTGCGACAAATCCGCCGCGCGCCGCCGCCGAAAATCAAACACTAGCGAAAGCGGCGGCGCGGCGGTGACGGCGCGGCGGAAGCGTGGTGGCGGCGCGGTATAGACTTATAAGCGGCATTCAAGCCTGCCCTCATAACACGAGGGTCTGATTATGATCGTCCACTACAGCCCACTAATCCGGTTCCAGTAAATGACTTGGCAGCGCACACACTGACAATTCTCCTATCTAACACAACGAGCTCAATCCTTTCTGTCATGTAAATGAAAGAGTTTAGATCCAAAGATTTAAAACGTTCGATATCCCGTACTTTCGTCCAGTGAAAATTTAACCACGGTAATACTCGACGACAGACGTTTTTACGAACATTTATCGCCAAAATTAACGGTATTTCCCATTAGTGTTGCCTCCAAATAAAAAATAACATTACATACTGATACAATTTCCAATATTAGTTGATAGTACGAGTATAATCAGCTTAACATGTTCCCACCACGGACATACAGACTTCTCTCATTATGTCTCACAACGTGAAATGTTTGATGTGGAAAGTAAATAACAGATGACTTTTTTTTTTCTAGAATATGATTGTATGTAAAGTCTCCTCATAATATTTTAGTTTGCCGTTTGAAGCCCTTTTACCGGGTTTCGAACCTACAAATTATAACTCACAAATCGAGCCCGTCAACACTGAGCTACAATTGCATCAAAGAAAGAATTAAATTATGAGTATGTTAGATAATACTAATAAAACGTCAGTGTCAAGTGAAACTCAAATATTTTTATTTATTGCGAAACAGTGAATCTAGCGATATAAATCTTCGGCTAACCCAGTTTTATGATAAACAAGAATTCAAAATGTAGCCTGCAGGCTACTTCAAAGGTTCTGTGGAATAATTACGGCTAGTAACAGTGTTCATCGAGGTAGGCATGATTAATGTGAAGAAGAAGGTATAATGAGGGTTTATAAAATCCTACCTCGGCAATCGATGCTTTAAGAATTATTTATTTTTGTCTTATTGTTGATCACAATATGTTACTAGTAAAGGCTTAAAACCCATAACATAGGAAAAATATGTTCCATGACTCTTAAGAAGATCTTGATAAATTAGATATGTCACATTGATAAAGACAGGAACCGATTGGCCCTGGCAAGACGCTATTATTTATATATTGTTTGTAAAACTACATTGCATTTCTCGGCCGTGAGGCTTATAGTATACTAGCTGTGCCCGCGACTTCGTTCGCGTGGATGTCGGAACTCAGAAATGTATTTTTTTTTAAACAAAGGTTTTTTCTAAAATAAAAGTAGCCTAAGTTACTCCATATTACATCAGATACCTGCCAGTAGAAGTTCCGTCAAAATCGGCCCAGTCATTTCAGAGATTAGTCATTACAAAAAGACAGAAAGACAGACAAAAATTGTAAAAATTGATATTTGGTTTGGTGTACCGTATATATATTCGTATGCATGTAGTAAAAACGGTTATTTCAATATTACAAACAGACACTCCAATTTTATTTATACGTTTAGATGTATAGATTCCTTGTGAAAAATCCTCGACCATACAACTTTATCATCAAAGCGTGTCCGTAAAAATATTCTAGGTCAGCTCACTAAACGCTGCCCACTCTACCCTACACAACTACCCAACTTTGCCCGCGCTGCCCACTTAACCCTAAAATAAGCGCGCCAGCAAATCCCTTTTCAAAATACCATCTAAACAGTTTCCTAGCACCATTAATTCATAGCCGTAGTATCGGTAGGTCGTTACATAAGTAATATATTGACGGCAAACAATGATCGCATACAAAACCCCACCATTACTGTTTCGGGATAGTTTCTATTCGAACGATAACACTATATCTTTGGGAATTTGGAGGTCAGCAAACGGAAGGTTGTACGACGGTTTGTACAAGTGTTGTGTTAGCACTTTCAGTGGTCACACCATTTACGTTCTTTTATATTTTTTTTAGGGTTCGAACAGAAATGTACGAGTACTACCACAATATATTTCTGCTGGTAGTTTTAGTAGCAATATTGTTTCCCAATTTATATCCAACTTTAATATTTTTATAAGTCTGACAGTTAAGTAATGGGTGGGGGGAGTATTCATTTGATAATTTTACCATTTGTAAAAAAAGTCCAGTAACTGGGTACTTATGTAAGAATTTTTTCTATTTATAGGATCCAGTAAGACTGAGAGCAAACCACGATAGGACATCAAAAAAACCCAGTGGTTTTCAAAAGGGGTCCGCCAAGTTTGAGAACCGCGGCTGGCTTTGTTTAAATCACAAAAGCATGCAGAATGAACAAACAAAATCCGTGATACTTTTATGGAAGTGCGAACGTATCAATATTGGCTCTTCTCCCGGCTGCAGCTCGATTGAGCCATAAGGCACACACTTCCAGCAAACGAGAGGGGAGAGGTTGTCTCCACGCCAGTTTACGATCAGCTGAAACTTTAAATATGCCTAAACAAAGGATGTTTTGCCCAAAAAGGCTAAAGAAATAAAGCTTTAGTAATTTATTAGCAGTTGTTTGTGGTTGCCACTTACAAGTTACGATTTGTGGTGGTTCAGAGCAACCCGGAGCAATATTTTCACGCATAGAGTTGGTGGACACGAGTGGTTTGTTTTATTTGTCTTATGATACACGCTCAAGTGACACGCACCCTAATGGGCCTACCACTCGCACAAACTTCACCACAGTTTTGCCTGCGCAAGCTTCTCGCATGAAAAAACAATACACGTTCGACAACACGGAATACCCAACCACACACGCAGGTAAGTACAAGTTTGCGCAGGCAGAACTGTGGCGAAGCTTGTGCGTATGTTAGGCCCATAAGACAGGTACTGCTCTTAAAAGAAATAAATTATTTATACAAGGCGTAGCACGAGTCACGTTGCAGTAAAACCGACCGGAACGTGCAGTGAACTGGCTGCAGACACCGGACATTGAAGGATATTTTATTTGTCTAGTTCAATAGTTTTCAACAACTTTAACAATAGCCTTCGTGTTGTATCATGAAACGGGCACGACGTGTCCTTTTTTCTTAACCGACTCCAAAAATACAGAAGGTTCTCGATTCTACTGTATGTTTGTTACTCGACCTTTCATAGACGTCCAGACCAATTTGTAAAATTCTGCTTTTGTTTACCCAATCATCAGGTCAAGATCTTGGAGAAATCGAGAGAAGTCTTCAAAAAAAAACAACATAATAATCTACCCACTAGGGACCAATAAAAAAATAAAAAACTTTTGTGAATTCTCTTTCATATTTTTTTCTTCAATAATTATTGTTTTGTCTCGTTAGCTGCATTGCGTGATTTCGTGACCATGACTTTAGCCGTGCCGTAGGCCGGTTTGTTAACATCCAAGCGCGCTCACACGAGACTTCTAAGTTGCAGACTAAATTGTATCGTTGGTCGACACAGCAGTTAGCTCTGTGCGTCTAACTTTATAGCCCTGAGAAGTTTATAGGTCAGGCTACCTTGTTACTTTCTGTAATATAAGCGCGTTATTAAAGGCAGCCAAAAATAACAAAGAGTTCTTTTGCTACGATCTAAAGATTAGAATTTACCCGTACCGATCGGTACTTACACATAGTTATCTGTCCGCACCCACAGCCTGCTTCTTTATAATATTCCCCACTCTTGTTTCTTAACGATCATAATCTGGTAACAAGTTCGCTTGTTGCGGATACTATGCACCAGGATAGTACCCACAGACGTCATAAATAAGGCGCGGGCCACATTGAAAAGACGTAAGACGAGGACGCTTCGCGGGCGGGCGCAAATGTATGAGAGTCGCGCCCGCGACGCGTCTCTTCTGTATGTTTTACGTCGCGACGCTTCTATACATTTTGTATGAAAGAGACGCCGAAGAGACATACGAGTATGTTTCCGCCCCGTCTGCGTCTTACGTCTTTTCTATGTGGCCCGCGCCTAAGGCCAGTGCTTGTCCTCCAAGGCGCTTCGGGCGTCCTTTCGAAACTTTTTCACTCAAAATGTGATGTCAAAGCCACTGTAACCTGATCTCTTGTTACATTGAAAATCACCACTACTTAAGACCAAATCAAGGTTTTAAAGCTGCTAACCTCAGATACACGTATCCTTTTGGATAAACCTTTAACATTCAGAACTGAAGTCGAGTCAACCCAACCGGATATGATGACTCAACAAAATGACGTAATTTCCGGCCATCCAATTAGCTGAAATGGATCTTTGTTTTAACCTTTTACGTTCAGAAGCTTGAAGTTAATTATCCAAAAATTTAAATTCTACTTGTATTCGTAAGCGCTTACTATGCAAATGCGGTGATAAAGGAATAGGTGGGTCGGCTGGTCGTAAAAAAATGTAATTTCGTTACTTTTTGGAATTAGTTTGGTCTCATAAGATAAGTGTCTGTGCCAAAAAAAGGTTCCGAAGAATTGAGAACCTCCTTCTTTCTTAGGTGTCGGTTAAAAAGCTCTACATAGAAAGAAGTAGATTTCAAATCAATATTAATTATAGATAGATAGTATCCACACGTGGCATGTTGATTCAAACGAATAGGTAAGGGTAGGTTAGGTTAATAACGGAACGTAAAGGGCTATTGAAGGACACCGTGGATTTTAGTCAGTACAAGTCTGACAGTCCCTCCTGCTGGGCCCTGGGTGGGAGGACTCATTTGATGATTTTACCACGATAAAAAAAGGATAAGTTAGTTGTAACACCTTTCACCAAAAACACCTTACGAGTTCATTAAAAAAAATAATCATAGTAATAGGTATTATGTTTCATAAGAAAAATATAAGTCATAATTTAATTAAAATAGAAAGCACCAAACAAGAAAATAGAGCATAGCTCAGTCGCGTTTATTTTAATTATCAACGAGGGACGAGCGACTAATTAATTTGAAAACACATTTTGAAATGAACGATAGTAATTTATATAATATGAATAATTTCTTTGTTCATTTTCATTTGAAATTTCTATTATGTACCCATTTACGTAAATAGAAGTTCATGCATTGTTAAAATTATTGTTATTAGAGGACGGATTACATTATGTATTAAGCACTTTAAATTATAGGTATGGAAATTTGCAACATAAAATTGTAAATTCAGAATAATGTTTATTTTTCTCATACTACAATTTATATTTCTTGTTTATTTTTTTGTTTCAAAACTTTATAAACCGAACTACTGTTTCTCAGTATTACAAATTGAATCTATTGAACAAATAATAACATTTTCATAAACTGAAAACATTCATGCCATGTTCATAAGTGGCACATAATGCATTGACAATGAAATTAATTTTGCCTTTGCATCGACAAGGAAAATACTCAAAAGATTTCAATAGAGAAATCCTTGTGTGTGGAGCTCGCAGATTACATTCTTTAGAATTTGCCATTGTTCTGAAAATCCTCACTAGTAACTCAGTAATATGGAAGTTGCAGGTTGTTCTAAAAAGTAACGTTATTATTACAGAGAAGGGAAATTATTTACCTTTTTCTCTGTGAATTCGAACATTTGACATTCAAGAATAAACGTAAAACTGATTTAATTTAATTGACTCTAGACTTGTATAATGAAGTCCTAATGAAAGTGCGCTCGTCACAGCTCACTGCCCTCGCTCCGAGCACGGAGTGTAGCTCAAAAGCGCCATTAACACCGTGACAATAAATCGTTAAAGATGGCGCGCCTGTCACACCAAAGTGAAACTTTTTTTTTCTTATTATTTTGTATCGACAATGCGTTTAATCGAGCTACTTTATCACAGTAATTGAGACGTTTCTAGCAACAAATTACTGTTTTAGTATTTATTTTGTTTATAAAACTATTGTTGTTAAATAACTTAATTATAATGTTATCTAAGAGCTTATTTATAATTATGTGATTATTGTATGCCCTACGCGCGGGACATAGCTGATCAAAATTGTCAACTATTTAAGAACTCTACCTACCTATGATACACAATAAAATAATTTAAATTTGAAGTTTTCTACTGCTGATGACAAACTTCTAAGTTATGATAAGTTAAACAATTGCAAAATTATTAAAGTTAATTTATTTAACTAAATTCTATGTTTATTAAAGAAATTGAAATGCTCTGTACCACAACAAAACTCAAAAGTTAAAAGCAAATATCCAATAGAACAGAGAGTGATGGCATAATTATAATTAGGACAAGCCTGTTGGTCTAGTGGTTAGTGACCCTGACTGCTATGCCGGAGGTCTTGGGTTCGATTCCCACCCAGGACAAATGTTTGTGTGATGAGCACGATCATTTGTTCTGTTCTGTGTCTGGGTGTAATTTATAAATATTTATGTATTTAGAATTATATAAGTATGTTTATCAGTTGTCTAGTACCCATAACAGAAGCTCTACTTAGCTTGGGACTAGATGGCGTTGTGTGATAGTTGTGGAATATTATTATTATTAATTATCAAAAGGTGTGTTCATTGGCAAACTTATATACACGTAAATTATCGGGATGTAAGTTAAAATGTTTGTAAACACGACCACGGCACCTGAGAAATGAGCGCAACGATTGTAAAAAAAACATATCGTTGTCAGCAGTTTATTTAGAGAAATCAGTCTTTAAAAATGGTAATACTTATAGACTAATTAGCTGCTAAACATTCGATATCACTACATACTATAAAACAGAGTCACTTCCCGCTGTCTGTCTGTCCTTATGTATGCTTAGATCTTTAAATCACGCAACAGATTTTGATAAGGTTTTTTTATAGAGTGATTCAAGAGGAAGATTTATCGTGGTACCACAAAAACTTTTTAACGTCTGTTGAACACTTGTCTAAAAAAATGTCAAATTATGACGTTGAAATAAGGTCCGTTTTGCAGTCACACTTTTTTTAGACAAGTGTTCAACAGATGTTTAAGTTTTTGTGGTAAGGCTGTTAATGTTTATGACATGTACAATATAGTAAATATTGCAAACGAGCGAAGCCGGGACGGGTCGCTTATCGCTAGTGTAAAATAAAATCGCGTGTACAAAAATATTTTCTAACAAAGTTATCGGGGAGAGTGCGTTGAAAGTGGGTGGGTGAAGTTATCCAAGTGTCGAGGAAGCTTACGTAGTCCGTTTGTGCATATAAGATGTGATGCCTTGTCGGGCGAACGACGAACGAACGAACGAATCGTATTCGATTTGCATTCAGTTTTTCAATCCATGTTTGTGAGAGTGTTTAACATACGTTTGAATCTACTTTTTGAAATCAAAGTTTTGCTGAGATGGATTTGAAAAGTTAAGCTTTGTTTAGATGATAAAATATTGTACAACGTTGGTCGGTAGTAGGTACGAACAACAGGAAAGGAATCTATTAAGATAGGTTTATCGAGATACACCTTTAAAACAAAGAGGTTTTACTCCCCCCTCTCACAGAGAGGAGGCCTGTGTCCCAGCAGTGGGAATATTATAGGCTGATGATGTTGATGAAGAGGATTTAAAGGAGATTTTAAAACTGTGCATCAAGCCAATTATTTATTTCATCAAGTTGGTAAGTTGTTTTATGAGAATTAAAGTTTTCAGTCATCATCATCAGTGACCAGACTCTCACTGCGCCGACCAACCTCCCACTTATTCCGCCACGCCAAACTACTATTCTACTTGCATCCATTAGTTTTCAAAACAATTACCGTAAAACATGGCAACTTTGCCCTCGATATATGACTTTGCCCAGTTTTGTATTTTTTTAAAAACTTAATATATACCAAATTTGTCTATAGTTAGTAAGAAAATTTTGTCTATGGTAAAAAATTCATCATTTTTCTGGCAACACTGTGTGACGCTCTGTCACAGATGTTACTTCAGTTGTCTGTCAGACGTCGTTGAAGTAAGAGTGATTTTTGGCGGGCCAAAACTTAAATAAAACTTTCTCGAGAAGTACTACTTGGCGTTATCGCAGGTAAGTAATTTTTATACATCCGATAATACATTGGAAATTAATAATATAGACTAGTTTTCCTCGCTAAATGCGTCATATAATCATAAAATATAACGGTGGGCAATGTCACAAGCATATTTTTTGAATATCGTTGACAACATTGCCCAACGTTTCTTTTTGACTAGGGTTGTCACCTGAGGTACATTTTTTAACCGATTAAAAAAAGGAGGGTTCGGATTTGATGAACAGTTAATAATTTTGGTTAACATATAAAGTTTAAAAACAGAGGCGGGATTTAGAAGATACGAGGGTTATTTGTTATTTTCATATAAAAACAAAGACCGAGATAGGTGCATGCTTTTTAGTAATTTTTTAGTTTTTTTTAGTTCTTGAACACTTTAAAAATAAAGCATAATTATGTAAAAAAATATGTTATATTATTTCCCTCTTTAATTTATCATTATAATTTATTATAATACTCCACACTAAAAATTATTAAATAGTTAAGTATTGTCAATGGTGACAACCCTTGAACAATCGCCATTTTGTACGAAAAATGTTCTAGAACTAGAAGGCTTTTTGACTTTGCCCACTCATTTTTAAGGGTCAAGGAATGTGAATATTTGGCGTATAATTTAATACATTATTTATTGCATTGCTCAGTATTTTCATTCAGTCCTTTTCGAATAGTGATAAAGTTTATAGTAACGGAGATCTGTAATGTGGGCAAAGTTACCAAATGTATAAGATTTTTTGCCTAGCACCTATAATTGTCATTTTAACTAATAAATATTACTTTTTTTTACTATTTTGAGTTTTGTGTATCGAGACATGAGAAACAATAATCAATTTATTAAAATTCTCCAAAATATCATCAATTAAGCATTTGTTTTTGAAATTTTTGGGCAAAGTTGCTATGTTTTACGGTAATCTAATATCTTTAAACGAGCAATTCTTGTATAATTATTTATATATAATCAGGATCTCGGAAACGGCTCCAAGGATTTTCATGAAAGTTACAGATTAGGGCTTTTTCGGCTTAAGGAATCGATTTATAGGTCCCAGGTTCGAGAAAAGCTCGGTTCCCAAGATATAGACATTTTAAAAACCGAGCGAAGCTCAGTCGACCAGATATTTAATATTATGTTAACAAAATGGCGTCTCTAAACCTCATCACTAAATCTATTTTCGCAGAATTTTGACGGCACGGCTAGCGCAGTGGCTGATTGGACTGCTGAGCTGCGTGTCGCGGGTTCGATTCCCGCACGGAGCAAATATTTGTATGATATACAAGTAGTTGTTCCGGGTCTGGGTGTTTGTGTATGTGAGTTCATATTTTTGTAAACGCACCCACGACACAGGAGAAATTCCTAGTGTGGGGTAAAGTTTTTAATAAAAAAAGAACAACTCTATGTTTCGTAACATTTTAATATCCAATTTTTCTTCACAGTATCGATTGATTACAAAACAATATTTGTAACACCTAAAATAAAACGTATAATTTATTAACACTGAGAATATTGAATGAATGAGTAAAGTCTGAGTTATCAGGACACTCCATCCAGCTTAGTTACAAGTTGAGGTTATCTCCTCGTACTAGCGACCCCAGAATTTTGTACCAAACTTGTTCGTCAGAGTTAGGGAACTTACTGCGACGCGACGACGATTGGGAATATTTTATGTGATACGTATAATTATTGTAATTTTTCCAGATAAGTTGGAAGTTTCGATGGCATTATGCGTCGAAATCTAAAAAAATTACCACTAGTTTCATGAAAGCAGTCTATTCGAGACAACCTCTTTTTTATGGTGGTAAAATCATCAAATGAGTCTTCCCGCCCAGAGTGGGACGGGAGGGACTGTGAGACTTGTACTGACTAAAATCTACGATGATCCTTGGCCTTGGGTACCCATGAGTTTACGTGATTTCTGAGACTAGAACAAAACTCGATGCTTACCTGTGTCCACGCAAAGCAACCGCTCAAATATCAAACTTATTGCAGTGGAAATAAGATTCACTGTGACTTCAGGGTAATGCAAAATTAGTGTAAACAACTGCTCAAAGTTACAGTACGGTGTGACTGTTCTCCGCCTCTAGCTTTAATGTTTTACTCAAGAAATTGAACAAAAGTGTCGCACTTTGTGGCCCTGTGCTACCGTGTTATAGATGGATGTTGGTACACGGCCTCGCCTTACAACTTTAGCCACGTGAGTAACTCGAGGTCATTGATCTATCCAGTCAGGAAATATTATTAAACTACATAAGTAAGGTGTCGTAACTTTCCACTTTTCCAATTTATATTCAAACTAGCTGTTGCCAGCGGCTCCACTCGCTTTATCTCTAAAATTATTCGATACGGTAACATAAAATCGGGATAACTATGCTATGTGTTAATCCAGGTTATAAATTATCGGTGTACCAAATATCATCGAAATCGGTTCAGTAGTTTTTGCGTGAAAGAGTAACAAACATCCATTCATCCAACCAAACAAACTTTCACGTTAATAAATTAGTAGAATACGAGTATAAAAAACCTATTACATATAAATAGTATTTTCAAACGACTTCAAAAAAGGAGGAGGTTATCAATTCATTGAAAAAGATGCATTTTTTTTTTTGATAAGATACATAGATTACATTTTTTGTTTAAGTTTTTAGTAGGTTTAAAAGTTCTTATTACATACTCGTATATTGTGGATTTTGCCAACCTTTTCTTCCATTTTTTTCACAACTGTTATGAGAAGTTTTAAAAGAAAAAAAAACATTGGACGTAATTATTCAGGTATTTACTGGAATAACGTCGCCATTTGAAGTCCCTTTCTTATTAATTAATATCTTAATTACCTTAAATACTAAACGAGGGTCTTTAATTACTCAACCGGCAAGCTTGAGCACGGATTCATTTTCTGGGATGGCTGCCAAGAGTACGCTTTAGAAACCGACGAAAACAGTTACATATTTTATTGTTACTTATATGGTAATTAGGTAATATTAAAGTGTATTTATGAACTACTTTGTATAAGTATAATCAGCCTACAATGTCCAATGGTTGGGACACAGGCCGTTTCTAAGTGGACCGTCATCCAACACGTGGTCTCAGTAAAACGTAACACTTTGTACCACACAAAAGAAACATTTAACGATTCATGGATTTTAATTATTATTATCGTCTGTGTATTTCTGACAACCTTTCAAAAAGACTTGTAATTTTAAAAACGTTTATTTATTTGATCTTAATTTTTGGAAACTGTACCTAAAGGCGGCCATTTATGGACTGCAACTTGAAGCAGTGAGCATTGCCTGCTCGAGCAGTCGAACTGCTTTGGACGACTGGTCCGGTGAGGCAGTAGCCAGACATACACGAAATACTCGAGCAACTGATACTAATTGCTTCAAGCAGTGTGCCCTTTTTTGCAGTTCTTTTGCTGCAGTTCACACCTATGTAATGGGAGCAGCATCCACTCTTGTGACGTACACGATCTGACATACTCGTATCACTCAGATCAACACGCCCATTTCTAGTGACGTCTCAGTTCCAATTAGAGAACGATCCCGAATTTATCAACAGACGTCGACATTGTCTCTATAGCTTTTGTAGTCTGATTTGATGATAATAAAATTATGGCTCTGTCACGTCACTCTGGTTGGTCCATTGAATATCGTATCAAAGTGATGCTATAGGGGACTGTGCCAACTATACCTTGTTCCCCGTGTTCTCCCGAGCCTCGTTTAGAAAATGCAAGAAATTGCATGTGAGTTTAATTACATTGCCGACTATTAATGGACAAATAATTCAGTTGATGCAACAAATACCGCAATTTAGTTCATCAGCCTTTCTTGCACAAATGTAAGCAAGTAGTTGCACGTCCTTGCACAGCACAAGCATTTGTGTACTTACGGCTTATCTCAATGAATACTTATATCAATTTTACGACTAGATTGACTATGCTGTAAGCTTTATTCTTAGATATATTGCGTGTTAAACATAAAACATGTAGTTATATCTAGCAGTCGCTCCACACCTGCTTCTTATGGTTTTTACGACTTGACGAAGCTGAGTTTTCCTCGGACGATTTTTAACTACTTAAACTGAATGCGATCAGCATTCTTTCTCAAACGCGTTCTGTCACAGTGCGCCCTATCAGCACAATAGTTCCGCAGTAATAAACACTCCAAGAAATTGACATACTTTTTATGTACATACTGTCCAAAATGCTTTAACGGCCTACTATAAAAATGGTTTTGTTTTGAAGTTCTGTCTGAAATGGTTTTGTTTTGAAGTTCAGACGGAACTTCAAAACAAAACCATTTTGATTCAATTCTATAAACGACAGAGAGATCTTCAAAAAGTAGACGACCAACGCACAGAGACACTTAAGCGATTTTAATTAAGTTTAGCTGTTTTTGGTATAACGTCCTGGCATTTCCCTCGTAAATTACTCCGTAGTTAAAATACACAAGGGTCTTAAAAAATGAAAGTGAAAAGGGTCTCAGCTGTACTAGATCATGCCGTAATCCAGCGAGAGACACCAATTCCGCACAAAAAGATAATCTCTAGGAGCATTTTAATTACTTTTAAAGCTCCCTTGTTAGACCTGTATTATGTATTCTGAACAAGACCGGGATTACCTGGTACCCGTCATAATATATGCTCTGCCCCTTTCGCTCACGTGCTGGGGTATGTTTCTGTCTCATTCACGGTGACCTGTTTTTGACATGTAGAGGTAAGCTGGCGACCTGTGGAGTGTTTTGATGTTGTTTCCTCTAAATCGCGTTAGTTATTCAGGGATGGTGATTAAAGAGCGACATTCTTGGCCTTGGGGGATTAAGGTGCGAAGGACGTGGCTGTACGGCCATGTGAGATTTATAGCGTACACCGCAGCTGGTTAAATTGGATGCCACCAACGGACGGGATTATCTTAGACGCAGGAGACTATGTTTCCAGGGATGGTAATTTAGTACCCTAATGTTGAAGATTTAGAGCATTAGATGAAAATACATTTTCATCTTAGAATGAGTCTATTAGACGTTCTAAACATCGGTTAAATATGGATCTGAAGACGTGTCTGTATAAAGTATTTCAATGCCAGTGCCTTCTAAAACTTAAATATGTTGTTACACAAAAATTAACTTTGGTGTGGATGCACCTCAACAAAACATATCACTTTTTAACAATGTTTTTCTCAATCTGCCCATAACGTTTATCCTCTCGTCAAGAGCGATTTGGCCTTACCACCAAACACGTTCGGTGTGATTTGGTGGATGTAATCAACGAATCTTTAGACTAGGATAACTCGGTTTCTAAACATATTTTTTCTTTTCTAATCCGAGAGATGTGGTGATGAAATAAATGACACAAAGTGGATCAAAATCCCTTCGATTTCCGTATCGTCAGGACACGGAAGTCGAAGTCATTACCACTGGACCACCATTACTCCAGATCGATACTCCAATCCAAAACCCACTCTATATACGACTGTTTTAAGTCGACTTTACCTTATCTACAAAATCTACTTATAAAAGGACAAAATTTTAAAACAGTACGTGGATACACTATACTGTGGCCCCGCTGAAATCTGAACTAAGGAAAATGTGCCTATTACTGAAGCAAGCAATCTCCATCCTATCCAGTTTTATAAGTCGCTAGGTAATATCGGACTAACACAATGTACTGTGTTGCCACATTGTAAAATCTTCGCTCGGATTATAAAACTGTTTGTTCGTAAATGTGTGCATGGTCTTTGTTTTGATATGTTTTGACAATGTGGGAAAAATGATACGGCTAGTTGTGTATCCATTGTGGAAGCCTAGGGTTGTGCGCTAGGCACATATTGTGTTTCAGCACTAATAGTTACTGCTGAAATGATGAGTATGAAAAAAAGAAATTGATGACTCATTAATGAGTGATTAGAGATCCAAGACAATTAATAGAGAGCAGTGGTGAACCAGTGGTATCCGCCCCGACTTACGAGTTGTGTAGGTCGTGAGGAAACCGGCATGTCTTAGAACCAGAAATTCAAAGACATGTGACATCCACCAACCCGCACTGGGACCGCGTGGTGGATTATGGTCCCCTTTCTCTCACAGAGAGGAGGCCTGTGTCCCAGCAGTGGGAACCTTTACAGGCTGATAAAGATGATGTTAAAGAAGCAACCATAATCCGAGAGAGCTAAAGTTTTTAAATAGTAAAACTGACTTCAAAACGGGTCTTAGCTGTACAACTTTATATAAGCCAAATGGCTTAATGGTTTAACATCGTCGTAAAAATACACTTTATTTTTAAAAAGCGTTGAAGTATCTACTCGTAAGTTAATTCAAACAAGTTATCTGATTTCGGTATAAAGTTATAACGAGCTTTCAATTTTCATGTTTCGAATAGTTTTACTGTTGTTGCGAATAGAACTTTATATTCATAGATCAATTAATTTTGATAAATTGTACACCGTAGACTACCTACAGTATTGATTCTCCTTCATTTTCAAATCCATCCAAAGGTTGTCTAGAATGCCTGCCGGGATCGCGGGACTGTCCCTCCAGGTAACCGTGGCTCTAGTAAGTAAAGGGCTACTGACGGATCACCGTGGATTTTAGTCAATACAAGTCTGACAGTCCTTCCCGTCCCACCCTGGGTGGGAGGAGTCATTTGATGATTTTACCACGATAAATAAAAGGTTGTCTAGAATAAACTGCTTTTTTAACGCCATAAAACCGTCCACTGTGTCCACCCTATTTAAAAGATATTGTGGATTGCATATAGGTGTAATTTGTATGGTGTGCATAATAAAGAGTATTTTATCTTACTATCAATACTACTCCTAGTTAGTTTCTGTAGTGTGTTGCTATTTTTCATACTGCTAGGAAACTTTATTTCTGGTAGGTGTACCTGTCTCGCGGCGGCGGCGTAACAAAAGTTTTTCTGTTCTCGAACTAGTAGGGACGTATTTCTACATTTAGCAGGGCTTATATTGTTGAGGCCTAAGGGGGAGGCTTACGTTCAGCAGTGGACGTTTTCCGGCTGATGATGATGATATTGTACACCGTGGATGTTAGTACAAGTCGGACCGCCCTGCCCTGGGTGGGAGGACTCATTTGATGATTTTACCACGTAAAAAAATTAAGAAAAGCGTCAAGGTTAATAATTGTCCAGACAGTCTTGTGGCCCATAATAGTATACGAACATATACGGCCTACAAAATAATAACCTACAAAATAACTTTTCTTTCAGAAGTCGGTGGCTTTGATTTTTTATTTCGGTGTCTTTTTTGCCACCGACTTCCGAAAGAAAAGTTATTTTTTATGTTATTTTACCCTTTTTTGTGGTTGTTTTTGAAGGCGGTTAATTTTTTTTTTTAATGTTTTTTATTTTACTCTTTTTAGTTTAGATATTCAACCCAAATTCTTGTCAAATACATCATTTTCTTACATGTGAACTAGAATTTTGTAATCCGTGGCACCGGTATTAACATCGCTCATGTACACAATAAGCTAATAAAAGTCCCTATCTCAAAAACTGCTGAACTGATTCTGATGAAACTTGCAGTATTCCTTAAGGTGAACGATCCCTAGTACAACAAAAAAAGAATTTTGAAAATCGGTCCACAATAAATTGGCGGAGTAATCGCGTAACAAACATTCAAAAAGTAAAGATCATCCAAGTAGCCGAAATTAATAAAATGCTCACAAAATAAAAAGTACTGAACCAAATTGGACGAATTTGTTATGGGACCAAACTGCAAGTATACTGCATTGAACAAAAAAAGAATCACACTAATTGGACTAGAACCCCAGAGTAATAGATGTACATACATAAAAAAAAAACATACCGACCGAATTGAGAACCTCCTCCTTTTTTTGAAGTCGGTTAATTAAGAAAAGCGTCAAGGTTAATTGTCCAGACAGTCTTGCGGCCCATAATAGTATACGAACATACGACCGATCCCTTTTATATGAGGACATTTTCCACGTGAATGTACATATATCCTGGCGGCCATATGTAACCAGCAGATAACATTCAGTACCCACGTCTCTAGTTTGAAATTCACATCGTCAATCAGCTGAGCCATTTGGGCGCTGCTTCAGCTCAATGTACATATGACGCAGAGCTAGTGTACACTATAACAATGTATATTATGATGTACAGGAAGACTAGACTATATCTTGTGACCTGAAATATATATTTAGTACTGCTGCTAGAGCTTTGTTTGGGGAATGGTAACTAGTCGGTATGTTACTTGAATGATTTAAGATCTTCTACTATCATGTGCTAATACGTAAAGTAATACGGCAGAGTTATATGACATTTGGTACAGTTCTAAAAGGAGGGCATAGCACTTTTTCTTATACCTTTTGATTTCATTCAGACCATACGATTTCCGCACGGTTTTTTTTTTTGCCTACAATTTTGCTCCGTAGGTATCTCTGGCTGTTTGCGTATGTGAGTTTGTTTTTTTTTTGTTTTGTAATTTTTAGAATAAATCTTGTACTTTGTGTGTATTTAACACTAAGTACAAGATTTATTCTAAAAATTTTGACAACTCGTTAGGCATATAACATAATTACTTGGTGTTAAGCCATAGTCATTTCTATGGCAATCACTGAAAATAAATTTGCTGCTTGAAAAAGGGCAAGAAAAATAAAGGCTATTTTTCCATCTGCGTAAAGTTGACAGAATAAACAGGTTATTTTAATTGCTCTTTCTCCTTTTACAGCAAGAATGGTAAACCCCTGTGAACGCCGGGCGGTGGCCTGCATGCTGCTGGCCATCATAGCCGTGGTGGCAGCTGCCTCCTACGACCGGGAGCGGCTGGAGATTGCCAAGCAAATCCTGGAGGAGGTGCCTCTCACTGATGGGTGAGTTGTATTGTACTGTACCTTTAACATGAAACAGCAAGAGCCCCTACACATATACTTGAAAACTTGGCTTGACACGCACACGACATCTATTTAGAGAGATGCGATTTTATTAGTTCCAAATAAATCGCATGGTTAAAAATTTCTGGATTGGTTCAATCACGCTAGTTCTCAGGCAGGTCTCCATTTCTATGTTTAGCGATAATTGAAGAAGTATTGGACAAGTTATCAACGTGCCTTTTCAGACACGGTGTTTCTTACACAACTTACCCACAAAGCACGTAGCTCTCGGGCCATACTTAATGACGGGAAGGATATTACTTTTAGTTTCGTTACTTAAATATACCTTAAAATTGACAATAAAAACAAATATATCCTACTAATATTATAAATGCGAAAGTTTGTGAGGATGTATGTATATTTATGTGTATGTAGGTATGTTTGTTACTCTTTCACCCAAAAATCACTGAACGGATTTGGCTAAAATTTGGTACACAGATAGTTTATAACCTGAATTAACACATAGGATAGTTTTTATCCCGATTTTATGTTCCCGTGGGATAATTTTCGAGTTGTAGCGGGTGAAGCCGCTGGCAATAGCTAGTATTGTCATGAAACTACAAACAATGATTGACAGTGCCACATCAGAGTTGCAAAAAACTCCATTGATATTCAGATGAAACGTCATGTCTGTCTGTCCAGTCTATGACTGTTCATCCATCAGGATGTCACACACATCACAAACATAATATTTGCATCATAATAAATAATGTCGACGAGTTTGAAATAAGGTGTGTTGTGCTCTCCGCTAAATACTGTTATGGTGCAATTACGAGATAAACTATGACTACCTTGATTATTTACGCTAGGAATTAATAATCTATCTCGGCTGTTATCTTCGGCTAATCTTTGTCCGGCCGGATTTGCTTGAGTCTATGGGCCTACCACACGCACAAGCTTCACCACAGTTCTGCTACCCAAGCCGGTTTGTACACGGAACACGGTGCGTGCGGTTGATAAAATTGTGAAGAAACGAGAAGCTTGCGCAGGCAAAACTGTGGTGGAGCTTTTGCGTGTCGTAGGCCCATTAGAAGCAGCGGTAAAAAAAGTATTAAAATTGAGATTGAATATTACTTTCGGGCGTTAGTGTTCACAAACGAGACTGCTGAGTGCGATTCCTAGGATGGGTAAAGTTTTATTGCGTTTATTCAGTAGATCCCTAGTCTCGAAATTTTGAACATGCTGTTCAAGTTCTGCGCAAATAGTGTTGAACTCCATTATTGCGGTCTCTTCGAGAAGCGTTTTATATTTTAGAACTGATTCAAGTGATAGAGTAATTTAAAATGTATCAGGCACTAAGGGATACCGTAACGTCTGAACTCAAACCCGTGACCACACACTCGACAGCTCGTAAAACCAATGACACATCACAGTTCCTGAACTAAAACTAACACATTAAACATAGTCCGTTTTCACGTGGAGTGAACCACAAACCGCATTATGAATAATTACGTGAAAGCTTGAGTTACTTCAGAGGGGGAGGGAGGAGTTGTGAGTGAGAGGAGCCCTCCTAATGTTAGTTACGTCGCGCTGAAAGAATGATTAAACGCGCTGCCTCATTCACAAGCCACGCGGAGGTACATACCTCACGCTTAGAAATTCCTTAGAGAATTGGTGGTGACTAATGGATTTGCACTGAATTTGGGACTATTTATGTGTAGTTGGAGTAGAATGCCTTTATTTGCCCCTTTATAAAGACTTCATGCTATTGTAAGCTTGGTTTCTAGGTACCCTCTAGGGTCAATGATTGATCATTGCAATTTGTACAAAATACTGTAATAGTCGTTAGTTCGCGAAGATCGGTTGATAAAAAAAATTGTAGGTACTACTTGTAGAATTTGGTTTACGAATTAAATTAATAAGTAAAAAACTGATGAAGTATGTAAGTGTCTTTTACTTTAAAAACCTAATACGATAAAAATGTGTAGAAACAAGATAACATACAAGATGATACCTAATACCTTTTAATTTAAAAAAAATATAGAGACATGTTTTCGAAACTAATCAATATTTATATGACACAGCAACTTCTTTTAACGTAGCGCTTTGGGCACGATTTAGGCTTAAGTTAGATTTTAAGTCGCTCTATTGAAATGTGTGCACAGCGTCGCGTCTCGGTGTGAACTGACCCTTAGAATTTCACGATGTGATAAGCACACTTCAAGTCTAGACTTGGAAGGGTCATGAATATCATGTACAGCTGAACATGTTTCCTCACAGTAACAATAGCAAGTCAAAGCCAATCGTTCCAAGTATCTAGACAAATGGACTTTACCTGTGTTACGCTTACGTGTCTGTCCTTGAAATTGCCCTGCGTGCGAGACTGTACTCTCATCGATCTTGCAGACGTTCACTAACAAGTATGCCTTTGATGTTACCACAAGGCTTGTGTATATATCGGTCACACATAGCGACTAATCGCTGCGATTGTCTACTCTCCGCGGCATTGTATGTGACAAGCTATTCGCAGCGAATAGTCACCGCGCGGTTTGAATTTAACGTGTTCAATTTTACTAGCAGCGAATGCAATCGCTGTGATTTGTGTGTGTCACTGAAGCTTAACTGTACTTTTGCGTAGCACGTTACAGTATTGACAATACGTTACATTTTGAGCGACGAGACCTAATACTTCAAATGACATGTGTATCTTTTCTTGTAGTAAAAAAAGTCAGATTTTGAGTCGCTATAAAAACGCAGCGCGGTGCCGCGTGTTGCGTTGCGAAAGGTGTATCTTTTCGTGTAGGTAATAGAGTCAGATTTTGAGTAGCTCTATTGACATGTGCGCGCAGCGTCACGCCTAGGTCTGAGCTGGCCCTTAAGAGGAATTTAAGCCTTACATGATTACAAAATGTTACGACAGAAAATAATATTAAGTCTAAATGAATCGTTTTATAGGACTCTGTAACTACGAGTACCTAAACGAATCAATTCTTGTTTGAGCGTGATAAAATAAAAGACATTTCTACAAATACTTGTAAATCGATATTTTCCTCGGTAACAATTGAAACAAGTTGTCTCAACGCTCACAATAGCGCAAGTTGTGCTGATTTGCTCAATACACTGAAACGCCATGTTCGCACAATCATAACGATACCGAGCTTGTCAATACGATACAATTTGTTACAATCTGTAAACTATTGATTGTGGTGTAGAACATACTACCTAACATAAAAAAACGTTATTTTCTCATGGTTTGAGTTAGAAATTTACCGCTACCTGAGGTCTTAATGATGACCCAAGTAACACAGTCTTGAAGTTTTAAAACCAATCTGTCTATAGACTGTCTATTCAGGGTTAATCTTTAGATATGGGCTTTCTAAAGAAGGGTTTGATATAGAACATTTAATCTTATAGAGTTTTTTATCTAAAGCTGAATTATTTTAAGAGCATTTGTTCTATAGAACACTTATTTTAAGTACGTTTATAGGTATATCGAATGTTTTTAGATAAAATGCTCTTTAAATAGTTAAAAAAGCCTAAAGGTAGCTAATTTGAAGTAGTTTTATAGATAAGATGGTATATTTTAAGACAAAACATTCTACATATATTCTATTTTAGCTAATGGTACTCTAATCTTTTTTTTCTATAGATACTTCAGTCTAGATAAAATACTTTAATAGATATTTTTTAGTTTGTCTAGAAAACTGATAGAGAAGTCGTGTTTTTAGAGTGTTTTACCTTAAAAGTGGCTTAGTTAAGTGCATTTGTACTAAAAATTAAAATTGGATGAGTTTATGCAATGGAGAAGATGTAACAAATTAAAAGAACTGGTGGCTTTCGTCGAAAAATCCGCAAGTATTTAAGAAGAAAGAAAAATGAAGAAGAGTCGACCTAAGAAGAATCGAAACTTCCTAGTAACTTCCTCCAAAACGTGGAAAATTGTTCATGCTATATGGGTATCAAAAATGAAAAGGTTTGCTGTCAGGTATATGAAAAAAAAATTGTCACGTGACTTAAATCCAATATGGCGGACAGGCTATTTAAAATACACCCCCATAATATGGGTATCAAATGAATGGGTTTGCTGTCAGAGATACGAAAAAAATGGTCACGTGACTTAAATCCAAGATGGCGGACTGGCTGTTTGAAATCCACCCCCATGATATGGGTATGGGTATCAAATAAAAAGGTTTGCTGTCAGGAATACGAAAAAAATTGTCACGTGACTTAAATCCAATATGGCGGACGTCCAAGATGGCGGACAGGCTATTTGGAATGCACCCCCGTGATATGGGTATCAAATGAAAGGGTTTGCTGTCAAGATTATGAAAAAAATAGTCACGTGACTTAAATCCAACATGGCGGACATCCAAGATGGCGGATTGGCTATTTGAAATGCACTCCCATGATATGGGTATTAAACGAAAGGGTTTGCTAAATGGGATACGAAAAAAAATATCACGTGACCTAAATCCAACATGGCGGCCGTCCCAAGGTGGCGGATAAGTAGTAAATTAAGTTTGAATTATAAGAAGACTAAAAAGTACTTATTATTTTTAGTGTGCGTGCTAAAAGCGTGTTTTTTAGTTTCTGCAAACTATTAAAGAATTATTACGACTGACGATGAGCGAGTGGCCCATCAGCTTCTGATACACCGATCAACGAGTAGACATACATAAACAAACACAACACGTTGAAACTGAAACCGAGCGGAGCGGCCGCGCGGATGCAGTACAGCCAAAATCCCAAAACGTGCGTTACTCATCTATTACTCGGTGAAATTATGGGCTTTGTATAAAAAGCTGCGAATATGCATATAACAAATTAAATACTCCATGATTGATTCACTTGTATCTATTACCCATTACCTAGAAAACAAGCTATGGCACCGCCTGCCGCCCCGTGCCCGCCCGTCGTATCGTATGTTATAATTATACTTCTCACATTTTCTATCTTCTTAAATAAATCCGAAATTCTTCTACTTAAATAAATCAGTAACACTTTTTACTTACCCTCTTGAATTGATTAATTATATTGGTTTGTTACTGCATAAAATGGTCCTACGTTCACAACACATGAAATTAATTACCTACTGAAGAACGTCTAGAAATACTGTGACAAGATAAAAAAGAATACAGAGTGACAGTTACTAGATAATCTTAAATCTGTTTATTCTCTCACTAGATAGTTTAGTATGTAGTAAGTGAAATTATTCTAGAGCCATACTACAAAAAAAATCTCTAGACTGTTTGTTCTACAGAAATCGGTTTTCTAGTAAATTTTATCTTGACGCCATTTTTATTGCCTATTTTTGCTTTATATAATTTTCGTTACGTACTTTAATGCCTACTTTTATGTTTTTATCATTTAATTATGTCTAATTCAACATTTGATATGTTTTAAATTACTATATTTTATATAAAATGAGTATTTAAAGCATTAAAATGCAAATTAAAAAATGTGCTTATACCAAATAATATTCATATTTTGAAAAAAAAAATGTTAAATCTTACATTTACAGCGGGCGCTCTTATTTTACAAGAGTTTTACATAATACTCAACGATAGAATTTCAATCGCATATTGATTTGCTTGTTTACTCAATACTAAAACACAAGTTAATAAAAATTAATAAATTTGTTACGCCATGATGCAAATATAATAAGTAAAATAACTCTTGTAAGTTCTACGCCATTATGCGTCACTAGTCAAATGTTACTAAAAGTTGTTAGTCTTAAGATCATTTAGTTTTAAAACTTGACGAGCAATGATTCCTTTAAAGGTCTTAATTCTATCTATAAGCTATCTACTAGTACGCTACTAGAAAAACTTGCGGTCTATAAACGGTTTAGAGAGACACTAGAAACATCTCTCAAGTCAATTTGATCTTAACTCTATCTAGTCATGTTTTCTTAACTCATTCTAAAGAGAGGGTACAAGAATGTGCCCACTTTTACTAAACTCTGTCTATAAGCGTTCTAGAAGATTGTTTATAGATATTTTATTCTTATGGTAGACAATTCAATTTCATTCTATAAGCTATCTAGTAGTACGTTTCTAGACAAGTTTGTGTTACTTGGGGAGCTCTTACGTTTTTTACGATGTAAAGTAAACCGAGACTTTGACGTTGATTTGATCGATGAAATTAGTTCCATGTCCGTAAACTAGAGGCACTTCTTCATTTTCTATACAATTTACATACTTCAAGAATGCTGTTCGGCTAAATACATAGGAGTTATGCTAGAGCCTCCGTACGAGGATTTGTACTACATAAAGTTTTGTAGATACGTACATTACCACCTCTCAAAGTTATTATGTAAACATTTTAGAAAATCTTCAGTGAAAATTACCTAAATCTTGTTTATCTATGAGTCTTAAAATAATAATAGACCTTTAAAATTAAAAAAAAAATCTTTGTAGTCAGCTGAACACAGAAAATGGCTTCAACTTTCTTTGGACCTACCAAAACATTATATCCGTCCGTAGTCTCTAAGATCATTTCACAACAGGATAAACAATAACAATTTATGAATGTTGAATGTTGATCGCAAACATTTTCATCCAGAAATTTTAAGTAGAACAGTTTTTGTTCTAGAAAACTTTTAAAAGCTATAGCTGGAATTTGGCAAGCGGACAAACAGACGTTGTGAGAGAAACTTGGGTTGTGGCTACACAGAAAGCGGAAGCGGCGTTTATTGTGACATGGCTCCGTATTGGCAAGGAATTAACCTTCTGGACAAGTTTATCAATCATCTGGACAACATATGTTCAAGGGATCAAATACCACAATGCAACGTAGTCCGATTACAGCTGCTTCACGGGTACAACGAACTTGAATACTACAACAACGTTTTACTTGGTCAGCAAGGTCAAGTTCGCCGACGTCGCGGGCTTATCAACGGCATTGGCTACGTCGCACATAGTTTGTTTGGAGTTTTGGACGAAACTTTCGCCGAACAATATCAGAAAGATATTGCTTTAATCAGAAGCAATCAAAAACATCTAAGCAATCTGTGGAGAAACCAAACGTCAGTTGTGGAGGCTGAGCTAAATGTCATCAAAAGAATTGAAAATACCTTAGACAAGCAGCACAAAATAATCAACCAACACATTACCAATTGCAACATAGGCATGAGCAAACTGAAAGAAGAAATCCAACACACTGACAACAAAGCGGAATTCACATTATCAACGTTCATAGCCAATAACATCATGACCAATCTTAAGGAAATCCAGGAGACGCTAGTTGATACAGTGGCCAACATTTTCTATGAGAAGTTCAACTTTCACTTGCTAACACCGGCACAGTTGAAAAACGAACTGAATGTTATAACCGGACAAATCTCAAAGGACTTAGCCTTACCGATTAATAATATTCAGACTGACTTGGCGAAGATATATCACCTACTGAAAGTGAAAGCAAGAGCTACCAGAAAGTTCCTGATTTTCGAAGTAAGAATTCCTCTTGTGAGCAGGGAAGACTATGAGCTTTACAACCTCATACCGATTCCACAACAAGCCAACGCAAGCATGGTCAACATAGTGCCTGTAGCAAAGTACCTGGCTATCAATACACACAAGGACTCTTATATTCCAGTGTCTACAAGCGACATACAAAGATGCGTTCCTTACGACACCGACGAGTACATTTGCCCGCTGAAAAGGCCCGTCTATCAAATGACGTCAGACAACAACCTATGTCTGAAACATCAAGCCTCTAATCAATGTCAAATTGAAACAAAAGAATGTAGTGATTCCTGGACTGACTTGAATTTTACTTTTGTTGCGGACAATGCAGTGTGCGAGTCATATGCGATGACAATATTACGATCGAGCAACTCAGCAAAACAGGTGTCGTTACACTGGGGGACAGTTGCGTCATCAAAGACAGAATGTTTACGATTTATGCACACAGATCGTTATCAAACACAATAAAAACGAAGATCGATGTTATGAACATAGAAATTCCACCAATAAATCACATAATAAATCTGTCTATACCTCTCATCTCTCCACTAAATGAGACGGACGATTTAAACGAACAACGGGAAGACATAAAGGCGATTGAAAAAGCACTCAAAGAAATGAAATCCAATCAGGGACTGGCAGATCAAGTGACATTCCATGACATTCACCATTATGTCGCTATCTACATCTTAGTTGGAGTCGTTGTGGTTTGCGTCATCTTGTACGCATGGCACCGCGTGCGAGCGCGCCTGCCGCGTCCAGCGCCCGCACCCCCGGCGGCTGAGCAAGCAGAGGCGAGCGTGAGCTATGTAGCTCCCGTTGCCACCTCTGCGGGTCGCCCTACCATCGCCACCACCAGCAGAGGGTCTTCGCCATCCGTTCGGACTCAATTCAATGAAATACCTTAAGCTTAGTTTATTTAAGTTTGTAAGCAAAATTGTTAATTATCATCTTGTAAATCATTATCCTTCATCTCATTCATATCTTCTCGGGCCCCGGAGCATGTACAGTGCAAAGCACGCACAAATTTGACATCATTGTGTCAGCACTTTACTAGTTACGCGCGGTCTAAACTTTAGTACACAATTATCATTCAAATCGCGTGCACTCATCATCATTCAATTAAATTCTATTATTACGTACAATTGCGTATTAATCGAAATATTATCATTAAAAGGTGTAAAGACCCTACATCTTTTTGGTACATAGTTTGTGTCAAAAGCTATAATTATTTGATTTAAATTAGAAATAATAAGTATACCACCTCTTTTTGAGGTTCAAAGTGATAATTAACTCCTAAATATATAATACGAGTGTTATCTTCAAATTATATTCAGTCTGGGACAGTAACATTAAACTCACAAGTGAATGTGGACAAAACCAAACAAGAGTAAAACTACGATTGTTCTGAAGCAAGGTACGACAACTAATTTTCAAATTAACCAGTGATCGTTGTGTTATTGAACAAACATCATAAATAAGCGCATTTGTGTGATAAGATAAATTTATAGACGGTTATTTTTCACACATTTAAAAAGCGCGCAGTGTTAGCGCCACAGGTGGTCAGTAGACACACTAAGATTTTGAGCTGTTTTATCGACTGATTAATTAAGCCATCTAGCGTCGAGTAGAGAACCGCAGTGACAGAGCCGCGGTCCCACCAAATATAAAACTGTTTTATCGACCGACATAACGCCATCTAGCGTCGAGTTGCAAAACGCGGTGACAACGTTTCGGATGCACCAAATTTGGAACTGTTTTATCGACCGATAATACACCATCTAGCGTCGAGTAATTAAACTAATAGTCCATATTGAGCTTACGCTACGCTATTGCAACAGACTTAGCATACGTTACGTGAGACAAATAGTAAACAATATTTTAGAAAGCGAAATTAACAGGCAAGATGGACAATATAACTGTACGCAATAAATTGATGAGATCACAATCACAAATAGACTTATCATCTTCAACTAGCAAAGACCTATTGAATTCTACCATGTTTGATACCACTATGATGAGCATCCAGAGTGATACACAAAACTACGATCAGTCATATTCGGAGGACTTGAGACGGGAAATAAATGATATTAAAGAAAAATTAAAGATTGCTAATAATGAAATTGAAAATCTTAACTGTGAAAATACTAAGCTGATGCAGGTCACACAGGATCAACAACGGCAAATAGAACTTTTGAAAAAAATTACCTGCACCACACCACAGCGCAAAATCAACTCGTCTCCCATCTCGAAACGAATACTAAGTATGAGAGTAAATAGTCCCCGCCACTCTCCTCTGCGACTTGCTAGAAGCACTTATACACATAATAGCCCCAGCCCTCGTTCAACCCAGCACGATAATACAGATTGCATTAAAGCTGTTCAGTCAGAAAGCCAACTTTGCAATGTAGACATAAAACTTTGTAGAAAACCACACTGTGCTATGAGAACGGCACCGGTTGTGACTCAGAATAACAAACACAAGGTAATTATCCTAGGTGATGGGCAAGGTCGGGGACTCCGCACCATTTTACAAAACCTACTTGGATCTGATTACAACGTGGTATCTTACATAAAACCTGGTGCTGTATTGAGTAAGATCTTAGAGTACCCGAATACCGAAATAAGCACACTCACAAAAAGCGATTACGTGGTTATATTGGGCGGATGCTGCGATAAAAACCCTCTTGACATCGATATAAATTTACATCGTTGGTTATCGTCAACTGCAAATACAAATGTCATTATAAGTGAAGTACCCAGTAACAGATTTCTTAAGGAATCAAAAATCAACTATTTATTACGATTTATCTGTAAGAAATATAAAAATGTATTGTTCATGGACATGAATTATGACAGGTTCCCACCAAGTAGACGCAATCATGTACTAAATCTTGCAAGGTCGTTATTAAAAGAAATATTGTGTATTCACTACCATTTCAAAGCATTACAGTACGAACAGATGACGTGTCAATTTAAAAGTAAAAAGTGTTTTGAAAGTAAATACGTGCAAGTTAATTTAAATCTGGACCAAAGTGTAATAAATAGAATTGATACAGACTGTATAAATGAATCAATCAATGAGCACAGTAAATCAGAATGTAACAAAATTGAAAACCCAAATTCGAATAATTTATTTCGTTTATAATTTTGTCACTATCCTTCATCAGAACATTAACGGATTGCTTAATAAATCTGATATGCTCTCTGTATGTATTAACGAATTGGCTACCCAGAACAATCCTGTTGACATACTTTGTATCACTGAACACAACATGACTGACGGTGACGAAGTGTACTTAACAATACCAAATTATAAACTTTCGTCTTACTTTATGAGACATTCCAGACACGGCGGGTCCTGTATATTAATTAAAAATAATTTAAAATTCAGAATTCTTAATGACATCACTAAACTTTCCATATGTAACACAATAGAATGTTCTGCAATTGAGCTGTTGGAACATCAAATTGTTGTTCTATGTATTTACAGGCCGCCTAACAACTCCGCAGGTACTATAAACAGCTTTTTCACAACCATTAATAAAATATTAAATAACGTTTGCAAACACGGTAGAAAGATCATAATGTGCGGAGATTTTAACATAGATACTTTGAAGCATACAAAACTCTCCATCGAATTTACAGAAATCTTAACCAGATATAACTTAAAACTAAAATTCAATCAAATAACGAGATTTGCTAGTAAAACGTGCATAGACAACATAGCCCATAACATAAGAGCATGTAAAGGCACTATAAAGGAATTAGCGCTATCAGACCATAATGCACAAATAGTTAAGGTTCCAGTTAAAAAGACCTGCAACATAAAATACTGGTTTATATTAAAACGGGATTACTCTCAAGGTAACAGAGCTATATTTATAAAATATTTAAATCAGCTAACTAATAGTGACGTCTATAATTGCTGTGATGCGAATACTGCCTATAACATATTTCATGATAATTTTAATATGTTATATAATCTCTGTTTTCCTATTAAGAAAGTCAAGATGCATAACAGATCTAGACCAAAATGGATTTCACGTGGATTGAAAATATGTAGCAAACGTAAATGTCAACTACTATGGCAATATAGGCATAATCCAAATCAAACTACTAAGACTTCTTTCAAAACATATGCAAAGAGATATAAAACTATAATTAGGCTTACCAAAAAATCTCAAAACGACTACTTTATTAAATCTGCTCCAAATAAAAACAAAGCTACTTGGAAAGTAATAAATGACATCAAAGGGAAATATCCAAATGAAGGTGTGGCTCAATTAGTTATAAATGATGCAACCATAAATAATCCTCAAGACATTGCTAATTCGTTTAATGACTTCTTTCTTGACATCAATAAAAATAATACTAGTGTTCCCCATGAATCATCTAGTAAATTGACATACAATTCCAATTCGATCTTTATGACACCTACTATCCCTGATGACATTAATAAAATAATTATATCTCTAAAAAATAAAAACAGTGCCGGTTATGATAACATTACGACAAATATTGTTAAAGATGTAGCCCGTATTATATCAGAACCACTTAGCTTCATTATCAATTTATGTATAGAAGAAGGCACTTTCCCAGATAAACTAAAAATATCGGTTATAAAGCCAGTGTTTAAAAAAGGAGACAAAACTAACATGAGTAATTACAGGCCCATTGCATTAATACCTATTTTTGGGAAAATCTTTGAAAAGGTGATATATAACTGTCTTTATAATTTCTTTGAGGCAAAAAACATCTTAGCGCCCAATCAATATGGTTTCAGAAAAAACAAATCCATAAATGTAGCAGTTTATAACTTCTTACAGAAGGTAATGACTAACTTGGATAAAGGGTTATCAGCTGTCGCATTATACATGGACATGTCGAAAGCCTTCGACCGTGTCGATCACAAAATCCTCTTAAGAAAGTTGTATGCATATGGTGTAAGAGGAAATGTATACAAACTCATGGAATCTTATCTTAGCAACAGACAACAATTCACAGAAGTAAGGAGGATAAATCTCAGTACTAAAACAGAAGAACTATATGTATCTGAACCTAGAATAGTTGAATTCGGTGTTCCTCAAGGGACTATTCTCGGCCCTCCTTTCTTTCTCATCTATATAAATGACATGCCTTCGGTAACAACTCACGACATTACACTGTTTGCTGATGATAGCACCGTTTTATTTGCTAATGATAATTCAACTGATTTAGAATCTGACATTAACCAAACAATATTACTGATTATAGATTGGCTTAAAATGAATAATTTAATTATTAATATTGATAAAACTAAAATAATGGATTTTAAAATACGAACCCGACGTACAGGTGCTTTAAAAATTCATTACCTAAATAATGAAATTGAGGAAACGGAAGTAACGAAATTTCTAGGACTACATATAGACCACAAACTTAACTGGAAATTTCATATTGAGCACGTTTGCAAAAAGTTAGGACAATTTTCATATGCATTATATAGATTAGGGAAAATAGCAAATCGGAGCACTTTGCTAACAGCTTACCATGGTTACGTTGGCTCTATTCTCCGATACGGTGTAATATTCTGGGGCAATAGTACGGAAAGAGAGCGCGTTTTCATTGCTCAAAAACGCTGCATCAGGGCTATATTCAACTTATGCGAAACTGACTCTTGTAAGCCATTTTTTAAAAACAATAAATTATTAACACTACCATGCATCTACATACTTGAGGCAGCAGTATTTGTTAAAAACAATATCCACATGTTTGACTACTACACGCGTATACGGCGTAGGGATAAACTCCGCACACCAGCCAGTAAAACTCACTTAATGCATGAGAGCATCTTCTGTTCAGCTTCTCGCATCTTTAATAATATACCGGGGCCTATCAGAACAAATATGAAAAATGAGAATTTTAAAAGGACTCTCCATGATCTGCTAGTAAACAAAAGTTATTACTCTGTTAAAGAATTTCTGTCCGACAAATCTCTACAGAAATATAGTCCGTCCCAGTCGTGATGTGCTCGATGACCTGAATAATAATGTAACATGAATATTATACACAATTATCTATTTTTTATTTTATGTTATGATTCTGAAATTTCTCATTTTGGTGTTCTGTTTAATTTTATTTTTTGAATTTTATATGTATAATTTGACATTTTACCTATTGTAATTTATTATGTTTGACTTTATTATTTTTAATTTTTTTGAACCTTGTATTGCAGTAAATTTTAATTTCTATAATTATAATAATTTGAATTTGTTATTTTCATTAATGTGTTATTCTTGTGCTAAATTTAAAAATATAACTTGTAACAATGTCAATTCAATTAGTAGCTATTGTTCGAATGTGAATGTAATAATTATTGTATGTAAAAATTGTGTAATAATTATTGTATGCCCTACGGGCGGGACATAGCTGATCAAAATTTTCAAATATTTAAGAACTACTACACATACCTATGATCCACAATAAATGTTTGATTGATTGATTGATTGATTGATTGGAGTATTACTATGTAGTAACAATGCGCGTCTTTACGCGTATGCAATGCGTATCTGTATACTCTGGAGATCCAACTGGACGTTTGGCATGCCGGCTGAAAAACGTGACGCTGGCGCTGGTTCGATTCTCTCACAGAACTCAAATATTTGGCATCCAGGTAGTTTAAATTGCTGGGTCTGGCTGTGTTATGTTATGGAGTATTTAATGCTTATGAACGCCCCACAATATGTACATTCAAGCGACCTCGATAATTAAAATAAAAAAAGGATAAAACTAACCTTTTAAGTAACAGGATATTAGTATCAAAACATGTGGGTGAGTGGTGACGACATACAAGTAGAACGCTCGATAATGTGGATGATCGGTGGATCGATCGATATATAATGAAAGCCGAATGCAAAAAGTAGAGCTTGACAGAGCAGCAGAGAAGTCTGTTAAGTAGTCATTCGCAAAAACTAAAGGTGATGATGTGATATGTTCCCAGAAGTTTCACCAAGTAGTCTTACCAGTAGTACTACTGGTATTTTCGTTCCCAATAGATATATAGTAAGAATACTACGAATTCTGCTATTGCCAGCCTTGTACAGCAGTTCCCGCTATCCGGCTCGCTTCCCGCTTTCAATGCAGCCCGGGCTTTAACAGTTATTTATCTGGCTGTTGCTTTAGTCTTTTGTTCTTCACAAATAGAATAGTGGTTCACTTAGTGAGGGCTCTGATGTCAGCCTGCTTGTAGACCAATTCTGTCGTACTATGAAGATTATTTTTTTGACTTTCGACTTTGTAATTAGTTCGTATTTATACCTCAAGCTATAAGTCAAGTTGGCGTGGTAGTAGCCCCCGGCCCAGAGTACTGAAATCCATCATCATTAATGACATATTCAAACGAATTCAGACCTTAATATACGATTACCGTATTTTACGAACATCGTACTTCATGTATGTACGGCGTTTATATGGAAAATGAAAAAGCGCCTCTAGTATGGCTGAGGAACCAATTTTGTAATTTCCTGCTTACCTACTTTACGTAACAATAAACGTAGAAACTCGTGCTAAAGCCTCTGGACAGGTTTCGTAAGAATTGGAAGGAGGACGCAGCGTGTCGGGAAATGTGGTCGGTATAGAATCATATCAAATCAAATCAAAATCAAACCAATCCTAATTTTTGTTGCAAAATTTTCGCTATTAAATAGTTTGGAGACTAAAGTCCCCACTGGCGTGTAAACCCTTTGCCTAATACTAATGCTATTCTCTATCCTCAGACACAACGACCTTCCATGGAACATCAGAAAGTTCCTGCGCAACCAGATCAACGAGTTCGAGCTGAACACCGACCTTACGCTGGTGGAACCCTGGTCAATCTCCAAGTACTCACATACTGACCTGCCCAGGCTGAAGACAGGGATGGTGGGGGCACAGGTATGTCAAGCTTAATTATAAGTCCATTATTTTCGTCAGCAAACGTAAAAATTTACTGAAGCCTTAGAACAAGTTTGCCGTATTTTACGCAAAATAAAGTGGCAAACAAAAATGCAAAGGAGCCTCTAGTGTCTGAATAAGAAAGTAGGTAATTTTATTCATCAAATCGTCCCCGTTTAAGTCACAAAAAAGGGAAAGATAACTGCTGTCACCATCATCTGTCTAGCCTTTTCCTAACTATATTGAGGTCGCCTTCCAGTCGAGCCAGATGCAGCTGAATATCAGTATTTTACATAGAGCGACTGCCTACCAGAACTCCACAACTCAGTGATGGGTAATACAATACCCCATAGTAAGACATATAAAAGGTTACCGTTGTCACCAATATTTTTAAAATATTACACTCGCAATTTAAAATAGTTCTCATATAACATGCATTTTACGGCCGCTTGATAATATCTACGGTTTAGAATGGCAGCTACGGTACCTTCGATCTATAAAAGTTTTATACCCTGCAACTAAAACTGTAGCTTCAACTTATAAAAGCATAATTATTTTAATATAATACTTTGATTTTGATTTTAGCATAATTATTATTCTTGCCTCGTTAGATATCAGTGTGTTCTGTGAAATGCATTGACCTTTAACCCACAGAAAGGACCAAATGTCCGTTGATTCAACGTTTATTTGTTTTAAATCCAGTCTTTTTAGGCAAAAAATATTGTGAGTTTTCTCTAACAAATTCAGCGAATCATTCATTCTAGATTTTGAAATTGGTGTAGTGATTTATGTCGAAATTTGTTCCCTACATTTGTTGGTCGTTGATCATACAAAGAGCAATAAATTTGACAGCAGGCGATTGCTGTTCAAATATTTGAATAGTTGGCTGAAATAGAGCATTTTTTAAACTGTAAGCCCATTGAAAAATTGCCTCGATTATCAATAGTTTGGGCACAGATTACATGTGTCACAAAATAACAAGATCTGGTAATGACAGATTCGCCGAATATAAGATCAATCTCGAGTTTTAAAAAAATCATCAATTGATGAATATTTACAAAATTCTTTATTAGTCAATACAAATTAACACTTTACAAATAAACAAAATAATCAAGATGATGATGATACAAGATTTACAATGTGTTTATTTTATCACCATCATCATCATCATCATCATCCTATTAATGTTCCCACTGCTGGGACACAGGCCTCGTGTCTGTCAGAGAGACTGGGCCAAAATCCACCACGCGGGTCCAGTGCGGTTTGATGGATGTCACATTTATTTCGAATGTTTAGTTCTAAGACATGCCGGTTTCCTTACGATGTTTTCCTTCAACGTTTTGAGAGCAGTGGTGATGAAATAAATTACACAAAGTAATGCACCAGGCTGTGATCAAACCTACGACATACAACTCGTTAGTCGGTCGGGACTGATACTGCTGGGCCACCACTGCAATTTAATTCGCAAAACATAATATGAAGGCAATCGTAGTGAAACCACAGGTGAAACCGTGACACATTATCAGGGTCATTTCAGACGTATCATATCCACATCAAAACCGCAACAAGTGGGTGGATATATTTTTTTTAATGAAAATAAGTTTGTACTAGAATTTACACGGACCACGTTTGGCTTTCATTACTGACCACATAGTAGCCACGCTGCAACCACAACATAATAATATTATTTCACCATCGTCCGCGCGTGTTTTTACAAAATGAAGAAAAAACTAATTTTATTTTTACACAAAATTAAGGAAAACAAAGAATTATGTAAACTAAGTAATAAACAACTGAATGAGCTGCACGTCATGACTATGACAAACAGGCATCAACTCAGCATAATGCTGTGCTGTGAGAGGCCCACAGCACATGATTTTCAGTGGTCACCCGAAGAAGACGTTCTTAGACTAAAATAGAGCATTTAGAAATCTCCCACTAAACCTCGGAACGACCATGGAATGACCACTCTAACGACCAACCGTATAATATTTATATCACGGCCATAATCACGGCTCGCAGCCGGATTGTTATTCACAGGGTGTTGTTATTAGCCGCCCAGTAGTTACACATCCTTTATAATCACCTTTTACGATACCCGCAATAGTGATGGTGGAATAGTAATGGTTTATTTAATAGTGAGCTTTATACAATATGGACTTGGTTATAAATGTTATACGGGCAATTTAGATACCAACATTCGGTAAATGAGCAATGGGGATTGTCTTAATTTTTTAAACATTCGATTTTATTTTATTTTCTGCAAATATAGAGCATTTTGAGAAACTAATTTGAACTTACATCCCGCTAGGTTATTATTTACAAAACAAAATTACTCCTAGATGAACATACAAAGGAATCTAAGGCTTCTGAAATACTAACATCAAAGTGATCTTCGCAACAGTACATTGTATAAACCTTGCAACATTCCACGCCGTCATCACGACACCACTTTTCTCGCAAATAATCTTTAGTACGAACAAAATGTTGTTTGGATTAATATTAGTATTATTGTTGCAAGTTGGGACAAAGCACTTCCTGTATTCTATTTTACTTGTAGTATAAGTTATATTGCCGATGCCGATTTAACAGATTTAACCGAGATAATGAAGCAATTTGCAGTTACAATAAAAACTTGTTTGTTTACATCTTTGACATTTACAAATTGACACTTGAGAAAATCAGGGATGTCAGACGGCCACTGTGATGTACCAATATGAAATATTGGTACATCGGTAAAATGTGTCGAAAATCAAATACGAATGAAAAATCTTTTTTTTTTCTTTTACTGTTAATAGAGGGCAGTAAACACTAAACACGCAGTTTTACCAACCGTATCATCACTACATAGTATAAAACAAAGTCGCTTTCTCTGTCCCTATGTCCCTTTGTATGCTTAAATCTTTGAAACTACGCAACGGATTTTGATGCGGTTTTTTTTAATAGATAGAGTGATTCAAGAGGAAGGTTTATATGTATAATAACATCCATTAAATAGTGGAGAAGTACTGTTATTTTTGAGGTTTCTAATGTGATGTCGTAAATAATTACATTTTTTCCGCTTACATTGCAAACGCAGGCGGAACCCTAAGAGTTTTATCAAAATAATGTACTAAGTATTGTACACATTGAAAAGGTCTACAGAAAAGTCCGTGATGCTATATGTCTATCTCTTATGGATAACCCACAATAACTTTTTTTTGTAATTTACTTTTTACGACAAATAATGGCTAATTTTCGAAGCGATTTTAACCAATACAGCATTAATCCTTAACCGATTAAATACCTTGAATACATTGTTCAGTTAATATAGATCTATATGGCCCTTTACACCGTATGATTTAAGTGAATATTTTCGAAGATATTACAGATTTAAAAATTGCGGGACGTAGCGTTTGCGCAGTTTTTCTGTAGTGTATTTAGTATCAGCATTGCACCCGTGCGAAGCCGGGGCGGGTCGCTAGTTAGATAATATTACACTCGTAATTGCGAAAGTGTGTTTTTTTGTATGGATATTTCGCACCAAAACGGCAGAAGAGATTTTTATTAATTTTGGTACACAGGTAGATGGAGCCGACCAGACGGTTATTATGCTATACAGGGTAGAGTAAAGCCTCTGGCAACAGCTTCACTACATCGATGCTTCCGGCAACAAATGTCGTAAACGCCATTTTGGCGAAAATGAGTTAAGAATGCAGCCCTACTTAATTTTTGGCGCTGCGTCGATCTAAAAATGTGAAAAAAATATTCGCCTAAAAAAAATACTTTTACACCCAAAATTTTTACTAGTATAATCAAGATTTTTTAGAAAAGAGGGTATGTATAACTCATATTGCTTAGAACCGAATAACCGTGCAGGTCGTATAATACAACGTACAAACAGCTGTCGGTCGTAAAAACATGAATACATAATTAATTGTAATTACACCCCACAATCACTTTTAAAACGTAAGCTCTGCTGAGAAACAATTGTCGTAATGTCACTTGGTCTTGGAGAATTGGTTTGAAAATTGAATTATGTAGGTCGTACTATAAGAAAAAAGAAAGAAATACTATACTTTAAGAAACCTTAAAGAATATTAATTGGAGAAACATTAGAGTAGCAACTTTCAGAAAGACCAATTTAAACCAAATAGAACTCAAATATTCAATGAAAGAAGATGCAATTACACATCGAATCAAGTTGTTCGAAGATGTCAAGCGTAAAAGAAAGGGAAAAGGGAAGAATAAATCAAAAGAAAATACAGAAGAAATGTTAGAATTACAATATAATCGAGTAAAGCAGTTGACTCCAAAACAGCTATATACGGATAAACTACCAATTACCGCAGCTAAATACATTATCTGCAACGATTGTGTGATCAGGGGACAATACACAAACGGTTTCATGCCGAATACAAACAGCTTCCTTGTCAGTCTCATAATGTCATTGATACTCTTCCTGAGACTGACGAGGAAGATGAAATTTCTGATTAATTATCTTCTATCAGAAAATCAGGTCTTCAAATTTCTGGTTAATAATCTTCTATCCAATGACAGAAGATTATTAATCAGAAATTTGAAGACCTGATTTTCTATAACGTGTCGTATTATGTTTTGCATCTACTTTTTTATTATCTTGTCGATAACACTTTCCCATTTTCACCAACGACACTAAAAGTTAGGTAGACCACAGTACAGAAGCTTTCCGAACAAACAAGATCTAGAAAGATGAACTACCTACATTTTTAAGGGCGTTGGTGAAAATGGGCATTGTTTATTAAAATTATTAGAGCAGTAAGCTTGGTAGAATGTATACTTATATTTTTTTGTAATCCATTATCAATATAAAATCTTCTTGAAATCAATGAAACAAAATGATTACTTAACATTTTGAATTATGTCTGGCTGGTTAGGTACGCCGTTGGAGGTAGAACACTATAGGCATCTTGTAACAAACGCTTGATTAAATTATACGGGACGATGCCTATAATATACTTACTTAACTGTATTTTTATACCTTTAGGACCTGCCAGGTCCTAAAGGTATAATTTTTAATTATGTCAATTTGTGTTTTATTTTATTGTTTTTATTACAAGTAATGAAAACTCAACTTACAGTCTTAAATTCATTAATTTGCTTCAGATATTTCCATGTTTGTTACATACCATCGTATCAGATCGTGGTGTTTACACTCATTTTTATTTCAGTATATGGTTATTAAAACCAAACCCAGAACTATTGTATTTAAAAACTGGTGCATACTTCTAACTTCCGTTAGACAAATCGTTCTCCATTGATTTGTTAGTGGTCGTAAATACCAACTTCTTGAATTTTCTGGGGTGTATGTCCAAGCTAACTTTTAAAATAAGGCTTTGACATAAATAGCAATAATATATTATGAAACACCATCGTATTTTACGTATTTCTTGTATAGAACACAATTTTACAACTTTTAAAGTTAAAAAGATATAAGCCAAAAATGAAATTATTTTTTGTTTTTCGTTGATTACCAAAAGTGCTATTTTGGTGTTTACGACCTTTGTTGTCGGAAGCATCGATCATAGTATAAAACAAAGTCGCTTTCTCTGTCCCTATGTCCCTTTGTATGCTTAAATCTTTGAAACTACGCAACGGATTTTGATGCGTTTTTTTTTAATAGATAGAGTGATTCAAGAGGAAGGTTTATATGTATAATAACATCCATTAAATAGTGGAGAAGTACTGTTATTTTTGAGGTTTCTAATGTGATGTCGTAAATAATTACATTTTTTCCGCTTACATTGCAAACGCAGGCGGAACCCTAAGAGTTTTATCAAAATAATGTACTAAGTATTGTACACATTGAAAAGGTCTACAGAAAAGTCCGTGATGCTATATGTCTATCTCTTATGGATAACCCACAATAACTTTTTTTTGTAATTTACTTTTTACGACAAATAATGGCTAATTTTCGAAGCGATTTTAACCAATACAGCATTAATCCTTAACCGATTAAATACCTTGAATACATTGTTCAGTTAATATAGATCTATATGGCCCTTTACACCGTATGATTTAAGTGAATATTTTCGAAGATATTACAGATTTAAAAATTGCGGGACGTAGCGTTTGCGCAGTTTTTCTGTAGTGTATTTAGTATCAGCATTGCACCCGTGCGAAGCCGGGGCGGGTCGCTAGTAGTGGATAAATACTAACAACCGACTGCGATTTTTGTCCGTGCTATATTTGAATTCATGTTAAAAAAAAAAAGATTTTTTAGTAAGAAATACTCGATTGTAACTAAAGAAATAGATAACAGAGTACAGCTAGCGTGGAAGAGATATTGGCCACACAAGGTTGTCAAAAATCCTCGGGTTCCTCCCAAATCTAAGAAAATATTTGATTCCTTCATTTTACCTATAATGACGTATGGATGTCAAACTTGGAGCATTACTAAACAAAATATGCGAAATCTAGAGACCTGTCAACATAGCATGGAGCGTAGCATGCTCAACGACAAGTTAAAAGACAAAATCAAACTAGAGACATTACGAAACCAAACTAAAATCAACGAAATCACATATTGCATAAGGAAATTGAAATGGAGATGGGCAGGTCATATGTTGAGGAGTACTAATAATAAATGGGCTAAGGACGTAACCAAATGGTGTCCAAGATATTATAACAAAAGAAAGAAAGGAAGGCAACGCCTAAGATGGGAAGACGACTTTCGAAAGATGGCTGGTGCTACTTGGAGGAGGATGACCCATAATTGGAAGGAGTGGCAAGCTACAGGGGAGGCCTTTGCAAAATCGCAAGACAATCTCAATATCAGTGTCTAATAATACATAAATATAGATATATAAAAGAGAGGGAAAAAAATGTAAACTTACTTTTAATATTTCTGTTTTGTAAGATTGTTAAATAATAATACTCGATTGCACCCTAAAATTTGTCGTTTATTCTGTATTGTTGGTCAACGTCCAATCTTGGTTTTTTTTTCTCGAGTAATAATCTTGGTACATGGTACGTGACACTGAAAACTGGTATGTATACCAAGAAATTGGTACTTATGCCTGACATCCCTGGAAAATACTTGTCACTTATTTTTTAGGGTTCCGTAGCCAATGGCAGAAAACGGAACCCTTATAGATTCGTCATGTCTGTCTGTCTGTCTGTTCGTCCGTATGTCACAGCCACTTTTTGTCGAAATTACAAGAGATAGCTCTTATAATTTCGACAAAAAGTTGAAACTTTGTAAGTAGATGTATTATGTGAACCGCGTTAGGACTTTCACACAAAAATAAAACCAAAACCAATTTTGGGGGTACCTCCATACTGAGAATTGAAACTCAAAATATATTTTTTTGTCCTTATCCATTCGTGTGGGATATCTATGAATAGGTCTTGAAAAATTATATTGAGGTAGTACTATTATTCTGTGATTGAGGTTACAAACATATTTTTTTCTAAACTGAACAGTTTGCTCGAGAGACACTTCCAAAGTGGTAAAATGTGTCCCCCCCCCCCCCTCTATAACTTCTAAACTAAGAGAATGATAAAACAAAAAAAAATATTTGATGTGCATTACCATACAAACTTCAATTGAAAATTGTTTTGAACGAGATCGAGTTATTAGTTTTTTTTTTTAATAAATCGTAAACCGCAATTTATCTTGCAAAGTTACAACCAACTTCAAGAACTTTACTTGCTGCTACGGAACCCTTTATGGGCGAGTCCGACTCGCACTTGGCCGGTTTTATATTTTTTATATTTTCTGTTTTCTGAGGCAAAGATACAAAACTGTGTACAGCCAAAGGTTTGAAGAAGGTGTTAAACATTTGAAGGGCAAGGAAGGTCAAACGTATTTTATTAAAAATATCAATGAAATATGAATATTTTTCATTTTTAATTAGTACATAATGATCAGTAACGCTATTCCTCGAAATGGTTTTTCAATTACAGGATATTAAAAAAAAATAACAATGCCCATTGTCAAATGTCTCAAATCGAAATCACAATTAACTTTTTACAAAGAGTGTTTACGTCGACAAGAGTAAGGACGCAAAGGCTATGTGGCTATTAATACGCTTTTAGACGCTTTCAAACGGTTTTTTTTTTTGTTAAAATAAAAGAGTAGAAGGCGACTTACAATTCATTTGTAAACGTTGTATAGGGACCCCTTAGACGGGCAAACACTAACCTTATTAATGATGTCCTGACGTGGCGTGTTTGTATGACCAGTACCTTTAGCACGAGTTTTCAGTATTTGAGACGTAAACCAACTGGAACTTTGACAATTTTCAAGGAAAAAATTAGTTCCTTCTTCGCAACCCAGAGGCGCTGTTCCATTTTTTCATACAAGAAACGCGTAAATACTGGAAAGACGCTGTAAAGTAAAAGAGTGAAAACTCGTGCCAAGGATACAGATACATAATTATGAATACGGACAAGGCAAAAGGATTATGTTAGAATAGTAGCAGGTGGTATTCTGTACCTCCATGTGAAAAAGACGTGAGTTTATGTAGGTATTCACCTAGGTACTTGTAAGAAAAAACACTGGACAATTACGGTGGAGCACTCTGCCCAGCAGAAGAACTTAACCAGTTTATTAAAGGAGTAGAATCAGCTTTCGAGGCTATCCTTAAGAGGTCAGATCAAGGGCCTGATTCAGAAGGCAGTACTCCTCGTTACGGCTCGCATTTTGGAAAAGTTCTTGTCTCTGGAACCCTAACCATCGTTTTTTTCTTGCTCTCGCACTACTTTTTTATATTATTTACTGTTGTTTTTTTTTTAATTTATAAGAATTATTGAAAGATGTCATATAAAAGATATGTAGTAGATTGAATAAAGTGAAGAAGGTATATCAAAAAATTTAAGTTTAGGTTACAAACTTAGCATTCTTGTTTCCCACACTACGCACAGATCTAAATAATTACAACCGACATCGGTTGGTAACCGAAATCTTAAACACGAATTCCTTTGTGTTCGGGCCACCCCGACTTTGGGCGAACATTTGAGATCGTTCGAGAACTAACTAGGTCTAGATAATAACTTAGCAGTACGTAGTTTGATCTAGAAACTAATTGCTAGTTCACCAGACAGTTTCATATTGAGTACTTTCACACTTGTATTGATATTTCTGGGCAAAGTTAGGTTTATAGAATTTGAACTAAGTATTATTAGTTATGTTTACTAAAGATTATATTCTATAAGCTTCGTTCACACGGTGATGATCAGAGAGGTTAACAAGACTTAGGTACAGTTGGCACAGAGGCTGAGATATTAGTTGCTGGATTGCATGTCATGGGTTTGATTCCCGCAAACAACTATTATTATTTGCGTGGCTTATAGACAGTTGTCGTAGGTCAAACCGAATGTTTGTGAGTTTAAATGTTTTAAAACCACCAAACTAAAGAAAAAAATGTAGCGAGTACCATTGTGAAATTAAAAAAAAAAAACTTTCGTATTAAAACGTTTCCTACTTTAGAAAGGGCCTCCTGTACGATGTTTTGTGATGAGTACTATATACAACATAATATCGCCATAATATGCAATATACAATGGTAAGTAGTAGGATAATACTATATATATTTTTACTCAATTTGAAGTCGTCTATTGGTCTTGAATACTTCACTAATAGGAATACCTACTTTTCAAATTCTCGGTAGAACAATTCAGGCTTCATTTGCAATTTGATGTTTTCGTTCTGAAACACAGCCACTATCGACTAGTTCTCTGAATTACAGTGTCAGACACGTGCTGCTAAAAATCAACATCAGATAAGCACAAAAAATGTGCAAACACAGTTCTATTTCTAAAAAAATAACCCTTTAAAATTCTACGGCCATAATAAATTGTACCCAATAACTCTTCGGTAGGCACCAAAAATATTTATTGCTGGCATAAATTCAAATTAGACCCCAGTTTGCGACTGTGGGTGCAAAAACACCGATCGGGGTAAACGAGGGGTTTTTACCCTCGATGTAAACCCACATAATTAATAATATGTTGGTGTAAGTAGGACATGCGTTTAGCTTTCATGTATTGAATATGTATTTATTTTAACTTGTAAAAAATCGCTATAAATAATTGTAATACAGTCAAGTCTTAAAAGGCATTCTCTCGCTCTCGCATTCCATAACATTGTAGGAAGGTAACAACCCAAAATTTAAATTTTTTAAAAGTCTCTCAAAACGTTACCTATGCATGCAGTAATGCGAAATGATGCAACTAGTTCACCACTAAAGTGGACAAGGTGTAGTGACACATCATTTCGCATTACAGCATGCATAGGTAACGTTTTGAGAGACTTTTAAGACTCTATCACTGAGTTGCCTGTCTCACCAAATAATCTCCCTTTACCTTATCTGTTAACGGTAACCTGAAAATTAAGTTCAGCAAATAAACCGATTCTATCGGACAAGTTATGGTACCTCACTGTAACTACACTATTTATTCAATCTATATACCTAATATCAGTCTCAATTCTGCCTTAAGTGACCTTAGTACCCCGCCCTACCGTGACACCGGAACGTAAAGGGCTATTGAAGGACACCGTGGATTTTAGTCAGTACGAGTCTGACAGTCCCTTCTGCCTTGCCCTGGGTGGGAGGACTCAATTGATGATAATATTATCACGCTAAAAGAAAAGTGACCTTGGCACAGAGCTATCACTAAACGATTCTCATTGCACGTAATAATTCACCACAACAGGTGGCCATCTTACCGATATTGAAGAGTGAGACAGCTGGTAGTAGCTATTCAAGCGTTATGCTCACTTCTATAGTGGTAGAAAAATGGACAAAGGTTTTGTTGGGGAGCTGAAGTTCCCAGATTTATTACATTTTGTACTGAGATCATCATAATCTGGGAGTTTTACTCAGGAGATTCACGGAAAAATTAATGGAAAATCAAAAATGTATGCTTCATGTCTGTGCCAAATAAGCTAAGTTTACAAAAAAGAAAGTGACTGAACTAGTCCCTCATGGTATTTTATTGTTTGGGCCTTTTCTATCTTGCTGCAATACATTACGTGGAGATAATATCTTTAGGTCATTGAGAAAGAGCTGAAAATACTGAAATAAAGGAATTTTCTGTTTTTAGTCCGCAAAACTGTTAGGAACTCTTGAGAGCATGTAAGCCAAACGGCATTTCATACAAACTACCAAGCCCTTATTTTCTGAAATTAATCGATTGTAATGAAAGTTTGAATGCATCAGGAGCATGCATAAGTCTAAAACTTGTCAATGAAATTTTTTTATACATAGTGTAACAGCAAAATTAAGCAGCTTTCCATAGAAACAGAGATATCTAATATTTAGACAATTCGATGATGATTTCTATAAACTATTTAGATCTATGTATCCCGTTTGTGCGTATAAACTTTCTTTAACATCGATTCGGGTGACTTTTTGTATACGTTTTTAAGATCAAAAGTTCGTAAGCCGCGCTCTGTTTCCGCACAGGAAACATAAACACTTAACACGCGTATACATTCATCCGCAACGATCTATCTTCCAATGGCAGTGATACACTACAGTGGAGGTTCTATTTGTAACTTCAACCTGTTCAAATAAAAGGAGCCTACAAAATCAATGGACTCACTCAAGTGAATAAAACTGGTCGAGAAACAGGACTTCTTGCAAAATATGGACAAACCGGTACGAATTAATTGCGGACACGGTTGTGGACAGTACAGACACTAAAAGATGGTATTAGTATGTTATAATCCCACTGTCGAGTGGTATCGGCCCTGACTTACGAGTTATAGGTTGTGGATTCGAACCCAGCCAGGAGCATTACTTTGTGTAATTTATTTCATCACCACTGCTCTCAAATCGGTGAAGGAAAACATCGTGAGGAAACCGGCATGCTCTAGAACCAAAAATTCGAAGACATGTGACATCTACGCCATCATGGCCATCTACATGTGGCCCACGTGGTGGTTTATGGCCTAATCCCTCTAAATAGAAAGAGGCCTGTGTCCCAGCAGTGGGAACATTTATAGGCTGATGATGATGACTGGGACATAAGCTACACTTAACGGTAGAGAGTCGGCTACCATCACGAGGACCAGAAACTGACATTGTATTATGTCCTCAATTTTTCTACATTGGTTTGAGCGAACCTCAAAAGAACTGAAAAAATAACCTTTAATATAAATAATCAATTTCGTCCATTGCCCCCAATACGTGTCCCACATTAATATTGTCGGACTACCCTCAGACAATTTGTACTGAGGTCAACGGCATCATAGTAATATACCGGTGAAAAATTGGGAGTCATTGAACCCTCAGGGCCTGAGCGCGCGATAAAACGTAACTATTTGTAAAACTCGTAAACTTCTTCTCGAGAGTCCTTATCGCGAAGGGAGCGGAAGGCCCCACGTTTACGAATGTGGCCATTCTTTGAAATCAACCAGTAAACTTGGGTTTGCTATTTCTGGAATGATTCAATATTTACTACGGAAAAACCCATAATATAAAATTTATTTAATTTAAAAATGAAACATAACACAAAAAATATTTTTTGTTGATAATGTTAGAGATTCAAATAATTTAAACTAACACAGTTATAAACAGCCAGACCCGGTTCAACTATAATTATGTAGGCAATATAGGTAATAATGTTTGATTCGATTTTGTACTGGAACATTCATACAAGTGGCACCACACTGTAATGATAATTGGAGCATTTATCATTACAGTGTGGTGCCTCTTGTACCACTCACTCACTGATGTAATGATCGGATCTGAATTGTCTGACCGCAGACACATGCTCCCGGCTGGAGAGCCTTTAGAAGCGTATACAATATGATCACTATGATCAGGAAGCTTGTGTATCCCAGTCCTTTATGAAAAAGCCGGGAGTTCACGCTTGCCCATAAAACGCACAGATAATACTCACATCTCGCTCCTACACCCAAAACCGTTTACGAATTTATAAAAAAGAACCCTTTGCAACTCAGATTCAATTACGCACAATCTACATGCTGATTTTTTCCATTTAAAGCCTTAGCGACTACAGTTTAAAGTCGATTTTTGTATAGCAGTTTTGCCCCGGGTAGGAAATGATTTGTTTTGTATCCATTGTTGGTAATTTCCTCGGGAGATGTCTTGTGTGTGAAACTCCATGTTCGATACACTATACAGAACTACTTTCAGTTCTGTATAGTGTATCGAACATGGAGTTTTTCAAGAATACTTGTAAACACAAGTATTCTTAAAAACTGCGATCGAGCGATCTACGTGCGATCGTATATAGATTCGTGTCATGAACTTAGATGAATGGTAGTAATTTAATATCAAACTGTCCTATGGCAACTTGATTGGAAGAATTGGACAATACCTATTTGTTTCATAGTCAGAATCGTAGTAGAGAGTTAAATTCAAACTCTTGGAATTGATTGCCTTTTAACAGTCACAACGTCACTTCCTACTTTCTTCACATTCTCAAAAATAAAAAAATGCGTGATAAACTTATAAGTTTGGTGCTCTGGTGCTGCAGGCTTCCACAGACGGCTTTCCATCAGGCGGCTGTACGCTTGTTTCTCGCCCTCAATTATAATACACTTCTCATCAAAAAAATCGAAACACCTCGCAGTTTATGATTTGATAAGGATTATCAGAAAAATGTGTATATTTAGGAATAAATGTAAAATGTCATTTAATAGTGAGTAGTATGAGGTTTTTAAATCCTAATGTTAATGTTCTAAATTCAAATTAAGTCTTCATAGGTTTCGTATTTTGTATAATGAGTAATTTTTACCCTGTATGGAATATGAAGGAAATGGGTAAAACAACACGCGTAAATGAAAAAAAAATGTAAGAAACGTTTATTTAATAACTTGTATTCCCTCCGCGAGCTCTTATTACTGCTTCCATACGGTTCTTCATCGATCGGATGAGAGTCACGATCACATGTTGTGGTATATTATCCCATTCCTCTTGGATTGCATTTTGCAGCTGGCTAAGTGTTTCTGGGGCTGGATCTCTTGCTCGAATTCGTCTCTTTAATTCATCCCATAGATGTTCAATGGGATTCATGTCCGGGCTTCTTGCTGGCCATACCATAATGGAGATACCGACTTCGGTAAGATAATCTCGTACGACGCCCGCGGTGTGAGCTCTAGCATTGTCGTGCATGAATATGAAGTCGTTGCCAATAAAATGTGCATAGGGCATCACATGAGGTTCAAGACACTGTTCGATGTACCGATGAGAGTTTAGTGCAGGCAGCCGTGGCCCAGACACAAAGGCAAGTTCTGTCTTACCGTCGGCGCTGATTCCTCCCCAAACCGTCCACGAACCGCCACCATAGCTGACCTTTTCTTCAATGCAGCATTGTGTTCTGTAGACCTTGTTCCTTCCGTCGTTACCATACAGCATAATTTTACACTCATCAGAAAACAGTACTTTGCTCCACTGAAGGTATGACCAAGTTAGGTGCTCGCGTGCAAAGTTAAGGCGCGCTCTTCGATGGTCTGCAGTTAATTTCGGCCCATTCGCTGGCTTATGCGGTGCCAATCCGCGTTCCTTCAACCTTCTTCTTATTGTAGAGTCACTTACAGCTACTCTTCGTACAACGCGAAGCTGCTGCTGCAGTTGAAAAGCGTTAAGGCGTCGATTTCGTAAAGAAGTTGTTACAATAAATCGATCATCTCGCTCAGAAGTGACCCGATTCCTGCCAGATCCTGAACGGCGCGTGAACGAACCAGTCTCCCGATAGCGTTTGTAGACTCTATGAACAGATGATAAGCTTAGATGCAATCTTGCAGCCACAACACGCTGACTAAGTCCAGAATCCAGCAATGCCACCACTTGGGCGGCTTCTGCGGGCGAAGTATCCATATGTTTTAGAAAAAAAAGTTTTTTCCGACGTCCCAAAGTCACAGTAAATGAAATAAGAAACAGAAAGTTTAAAGACAAGCGCTAATTTTTAGTTTTTAAACGAGAAACGTACTCCAACCCTAAATACACATTTGTCTCAAAACAGTGATTAATTTCATTTATAGGATAAACAAATGAAATTATTTCGAATTTTGATTTTTTTCTTCTTACTGTAATGACCAAACTGCCAGCTACACAGTAATGTTTTTTTTTCATGGAATTAATTCTCTTTTGTAAAAAATTAGGACAAAAACAATAAAAACGAAAGTGTTTCGATTTTTTTGATGAGAAGTGTATTATAGTTGACGGGTCCGACCGGCACCAGCCGCATCGATGAAAATCCTTAATCAGAACTGACCTTCCCTCAGATAATCAAGGCAAGTATCTTAATAAAATTGGGCAAAGTTTTGCCAACTAACGTAAAGCTAGCGGCTACAAAAGGCCACACAATTTCGCAACTGTTTTCATAGTCGTGAAAATAATTTATTTCGTATGCCATCAAAATTTTATATTCACCGATACTCATATAAATTTTACGTCCTGTAGATTTCGATGTATTTTACGATAGACTTTACTAACATTTTGTTTGACTTAGTTTATAACCTTGACTTTGTTTCCGTATAATAGAAAAATTGAATATTTTATGTGTGTTATATGTTATTTTAAACATACACTTCACATTAATATAAAAGATTTCAGGGATAAATAAAACGGATTATTAAGAGAGCAATAAATAACATCAATATATTCATTTAAAAGATAAAATTAAACACGAATCTTATAAGAACCTGGGCCTCACATACCTCGCTCCATGCTCCTCGTATTGCTTCTTCGTCACCCACAGTCGAGACGCACCCGCCATATTTGCGAACACAGAGCCTCCCATCCACGGCACCGCGTAGGACTCCGTCATCTCCGGGATGTGCACAGGCCGGTGCATTATTGCTTCCATTTCTCGAGCTAACCGCGAATTGAACCCTGCCATCGTGAGCCGCCCTCCATGGACCACAATAGAATCTAAGATCTCAGACTGCAGCCCGTCATCAATTTTCATAATGCAAGTCACCATAGCTTCCTGTAAGGACAGTTTATTCTTTTTCTCAGCCAGTATTTCCTCTGGGCTAAAGAATAACTCACCAGCGAAAAACAGCTCATCACTGACATCTATCACCTTACCATTTGGAAGCGTGAACTCCTTCTTGTATTGCTCCCTTGTCACTGCGCGATTCTGGGTGATGTATATCATATTCCAAAGCTCGTTGACTATACTTTCGCTTTGAGAACCAAATTCCTCTTCAAGATCGTAACCGCGCTTTTTGAGTGAATCTAATATATATTGCTTAACTTCGCCTCCGGCTATATTGGTTACCATATTGGCATAGCTGATGGAGCCTCCTTCGTAGAGTGGGTTTATTTCTGTTGTGTCTTCTCCAAGGTCAACGGAGAGACCTGTGGTGCACCCTGCTCCGAACAGCGCTAAGAAACTTTGTGGTTTTATACATAGAGCGGGAGCATTCAGAGTTTCGAAGAAGATGTTGCAGCATTTTATTCTGGAATGTTATAGAAATAATTATTGAAGCTCGATTCTTTTCAATAGCCTTATGTCTGTTTAACATATTTTTACAGTTAAAAATGTTTAAATAAAACAATCCAAAATCTGGGGCGGGTGGATCGCTAACCGCAGTTTTAGAAGAAGAACTCTTAAACCTACAATCTTATAAGTGACGGTTTATTAGCATGAAGTGTGATAGTTGTTTGTCGTCCATCATCCGAACAACTAGTCGGATAGATAATGAGTCACCAGCATGATAGAAGCACTAATATAAACACGTTGCAACTGCATTGATTAGTTTCATTGTTTTATAATAGTATGGATTAAAAATGTTTATTTTGTAATCCTTGCTATTATGAAAAACGGCTTACAAAGTTACGAGAGATGAGCAAAAATTTTTTTTACCGCGGTAAAATCATCAAATGAGTCCGCACCCGGGGCAGGGCGGAAGGGACTGTCAGACTCGCACTGACTAAAATCCATGGTGTCCTTTAATAGTACTTTACGTTCCGGGGTCACGGTAATGAGATAAGTCCCGCAACCCCGGCAGGCATTGGCCCCCTAGAGGAAGGGCCCGTCACAATGCTGACACACTTTGAGGCGCGCGTGGAACACAACGCGCCGTCGACCCGGGCATGGTCCATGGTCAGACAGCGAGTCGCCTTTTACTTGGCACCGCATGCCCGCGCCTACGGTGACCGGAGATCGCCTGCTGACGTCTGTCGCCGTGGGCGTCCTACCACTGCGGCTGGGGTGGAGTGAGGACACTATCCTCTCCCTACCGCGAGGCGACCGCTTCCCACTCCGTCTCGCCCCACAGCATGGCGTCGACCAATGCTGGGCGCGAGAGATCTCAGCCTATCGCCGCTGCTGCCGTGAGGACACGGAGGCGTTGAGACGAGCAAACGTAGCAAAATTGTGAAAATTTTGCTCGACTGTAGCAGTACTCATATTTATAGTCATTCAACCATACTACCTTGCGAGAAATGTGGAATAATTGAGAACGTACACCATGTCTTAATCGAGTGTGAGCGGGGCGAATGCCTCAGGAGAAATGTGTTCAATCCTCTAAACATGCTTGGAATTGGTACTTCGAATTGCGTTTTGCTAAACCAATGTCAGACGAAGCCAAAGCTCTGTATAAAATACATCGATACGAGTATTATAAATACATAATTTAAAATTCAAATTTGGCTAATATGGAGAAACATAGTCACTAACAAAATATGGACAATACTGTAGTCTGAAATAAACGTATTTTTTTTAATTTATGTATAGTCAGTACAGTATTGTGACAAATCTCCACAATAAAGAAAAAAAGTCATACTACCCTGGGCATTGAGCCTGACATGGTTACTTAAGCTGTCTTCAGTGACTAATCACTCATCCTGATCTTTTTTGGAAATTCGGCCCTCCCAGTCACATTACAACCTTGCAGCGAAATATAACGACCATCACTATCTATAATATAAAATTCAAAACTGACTGACTGATCTGACAACGCACAGCCCAAACCGCTGGGCCCAGAAACTTGAAATTTGGCATAAGCCCTCCATAAACCACGTAGGTGAGCACTAAGAACGGATTCTGTGAAATTCGGCCCCTAAGGGGTTGTTTTTGGGGTTGATAGTTTGTATGAAACTTCGTTACTACAGGTGCTAGGAATTCCAAATTTTGCATGGGGTGTCTTTTTAGAACGTAGATGCTCACTATGACGGGATTTTGCGAAATGCGACCCCTGAGGGGTATGTTTTTGGGGTCGATAGTTTGTATGAAACTTTGTTACTACAAGTGCTAGGCGTCTCAAATCTTGCATAGTGGTACTTTTTAAGATGTAAATGCTCACCATGGTGAAGAGAAATCGACAACTAAGGGGTTGTTTTTGGGGTTGATAGTATTGAGACTAAAATTTTTACATAGGGTTCTTTTGTGGACGTAAATAATATCTAATACGGGATTTTGCGAAATTCGATCCCTAAGAGGTTGTTTTTGGGGTTGACAGTTTGTATGAAACTCTGTTACTACAAGTGCGAGAAGCCTCAAATTTTGCACCGGGTTCCTTTATAGGACTTAGATGCACACCATGGCAGGATTTTGCGAAACTCGACCCCTAAGGGGTTTGTTTCTGGGGTTGATAGTTTGAGTGAAACTTTTTTAGTACAAGTGCTAGGCGTCTCAAATCTTGCATGGTTGTACTTTTTAAGATGTAAATGCTCACCAAGGTGGAAATTTTGAGAAATTCAACCCCTAAGGGGTTGTTTTTGGGGTTGATAGAACTGAGACTCAAATTTTTACATCGAGGGTATAGTGTTCAAACCCAATAAGTGTCGAAAAATCAAAAATCGTTTTATTAGTACATCTTAATGCATTTTTGACGCTCTTTCCAGTGGTCTAATCCAATAAGTGGAATTCGCAGCAGAAAGAAAGTTACTTAAGGTAATAACCCAATAAAGTCACCATGTTTGGCCAAGACTTAAAAACTGGTACCCTTTAAAGCGTGTTATCTTGTAACATATTATTTTAATTTCACGCTTAAACCACATAAAGCTTTTTATTGGTATTGAGTGTTCAACAATTTTAACTAAAATGACCCAACTGTTTAGAGGCAATAATCACTATTTGTATTTATCGGGTTTTATCTTTAAATACGTAGATTAAAAAAACAAACAAAACCAAAAGTTAAATCAAAACAAATGTATTTGTCGGGTTTTACTGTTCGATTATGTTTCAAAAGTAACAAGTTATGTTTAGTTATATTGTATTAGCTCTCATCGTCAACTAACTTTCTTGACATTTTGTTCGAAGAAGAACCCAATAAATCAATTGGACCTATGAACTTCTAGCATTACTGTTGTCAGTTTGCGAGGCGCATTTGCATCGCGCGTATTGTTATCGAAGTTCTTTTATTTAGTGCGATAATACTCTAAACTAGAGCCTCATTTAGACGATGCAAGAACTCGCACGCGAGTTGCGTTACATTGCTGACTTTACGCAGAACGAATTCAGTTGATCAAATAAATACCGCAATGTAGTGAAACTCGCTTGCGAGTTCTTGCTCCGTTTATATGAGGCTTAAAACATAGTTCGGACTACGCCAGTATTTTTAACCAACTTCAAAACAAGTAGGTTATCAGTTCGACCTGTATGGTTGTTTGTATGTTTGTCCGTTGATTATATCGGGTTTGGCTGAAACAATTTTGATGCGGTTATCAGAAAAGGTGCAGTTCGTTTCATTCTGGAGAAGGTATTAGTATATACACAAAAGGATATCCCGTGAAGTTGTCCGCATGGATCCGTTTTTGCTCAACTTGGATTGAAGATTATCATAGTCGATTCGAATCGAAACAATTTATTTATATTATTGCGTTGTTGGTTGTTCGTCTTGCAAAACACCACTCACTTCATCACTAAAGCAAAGTACGAACGATTTTTGGGCAGAAGCGAGAATTTTAGCTACTAAATTACTCGTCGTCGAAAATCGTTTTTAAAGCAGCTAGAAAACAATTACAAAAGAGGACGTAAAGGAAACAATAGAGATTGATAGTTATAAAGTGTAACGGACATGTCATAATTAAAAATATATTTTAATTATGACATGTCCGAGAACTTTCGTAGCATTGATGTCTGTAAAATAGCCGTTAATACACCAAAACTAGAGCTAAAAAATTCAAACCCACCTTCAGTTAATGTTCAATTACCAAACGAAATAGAGCACTTATATTCCACTCAATTACCAATTAGCCTTTTTTTTACGTGATAAAATCATTAAATGAGTCCTCCCACCCCGGGGAGGGCGGGAGGGTCTGTCAGACTCGTACTGACTGAAATACACGGTGTCCTTCAATAGCCTTTTATGTTCCGGGGTCACGGTAAAGAGATAAGCGACCCCGGCAGGCTTTGACCCCGGCAGGCTCTTCGTTATTCTGACGTTCTTTGAGGCGCGCGTGGAACACAACGCCCCGTCGACCCGGAATGGTCCATGGTCGGACAGCGAGTTGCCCTTTACTCGCCGCCCGCATGCCCGAGCCTACGGTGGGCAGAGATCGTCTGGCGACGTCCGTCGCCGTGGGCGTCCACCACTGCGGAGGCGACCGCTTCCCACTCCGTCTCGCCTCGCAGCATGGCCGCGACCAATGCCGGGCGCGAGAGGTCTCCGCCCATCGTCGCCGTGAGGACACGTCGGTGCTCTGCCCAAGCGGGGCAGTCTTGCACTGTATGCTTTACTGTGTCCTCCGGGCGATCCTCGCAGTGGTGACACCCGGGCGTTTCCTCCTTCCCTATCAGACACAGGTACCTCCCGAAACTTCCGTGTCTGGCGAGGACCTGCGTCATGCGGTAGGTCTGAACGCCGTGACGCCTATCCTGCAACTCCTCAAAGAGGGGTTTTAATGCCGCGATTGCGGCGTGCCCGGACGTCGGTCGCGACAGTCGTCCCCTCCATACTGCCCTGAGATCGCGCCGAAGCTCTTCCCACCGCTGCCTCGACTTGTCGAGGCAGCGGGGATACACCCCGGCGCTGCGCCTCCACGCGCCACTCATAGACGCGCTGGAGGGCAGTCGCCTCCAAATCGCAGGGCAGTAATCCGGCAAGGAGGTTGGCCGATTCGCCGGCGATCGTGCGGTATCCCCGACTCATCCGGATAGCCATGACCCTCTGGCATGCGACCGACTTTAGTGGTAGTGTCCGGATGCTCAGGGCCCACACAGGTGCCCCGTAGATGGCCATGGACCGCACGACACCGACGTACAGTCTACGGCAGGAGGAGTTTGGCCCACTGAGATTAGGCAGGAGTCGCCTGAGGGCGGCTGCTGCCCGGTTCAGTTTTGGGGCCAGACGCAGGAAGTGCTCCCTGAAGTTCCACCGGCTGTCGAGGAAGCCAGGACGAGCGTGTCGTCAGCGTAACATATTACGCTGACGCCATCGGGGAGGTCGCCGTACCACTTAGCCTTGCTAAAAAAATATATCTCGAAAAACTTATCATACCAGAGGAATTTCATGCATGGATGTGTGGTATGAAGACGTACACCAAACCGACAGCTTTCGAAAGTGACGAAGAGTGATTTCTCCTGATTTTTTTTGTAATTCTTTAAAAAAAAAAAACTTTCAAAGTACATAATTATGTTTAATTTCTCTAGATCTAAAACCCAATAAGTCGGTACCCTATGTAACTTAAATTTTTATTATGACAAAATGGACTACCTCAGAAACTCAAAACTACTGTTTTACACTAATTCAACGTATCCACTTTTACCACAAATACTCATTAAAACGAAATTATTTGAATAACATAGGTATTTATGTCCTTAAAACTTAAATATTGAATATCTCAAAAGTGTCAATTTCGTACTTATTGGGTTTGAGCACTATACCCTCGACATAGGGGTTCTTTTTTGGACGTAAGTAATACCTAAGACGGGATTTTGCAAAATTCGATCCCTAAGAGGTTGTTTTTAGGGTTGACAGTTTGTATGAAACTCAGCTGTTACTATAAGTGCGAGGAGCCTCAAATTTTGCACCGGGTTCCTCTAAAAGACTTAGATGCACACCATGGCGGGATTTTGCGAAATTCGGCACCAAAGGGGTTTGTTAGTTTGTATGAAACTTTGTTACTACAAGTGCTAGGCGTCTCGAATTTTGCGACCTACTCGTAAATGTTCACTAAGACGGTTTTGCGAAATTCGACCCCTAAGGGGCTTTTTCGGGGTTGACAGTTTGGAGACTCAAATTTTGCATAGTGATTCTTTTTTGGACATAGTTGCGGGTGTTTTGTGAAAATAGACCCCAAGGGGTTGATTTAGGGGTTGATATTTTGTATGAAACTTCGTTTCTACAAATGCTAAGGAGTAGGTATTAAATTTTGCAAGGTTGTTCTTTTATGACGTAAATGCACACCAAGGCACTATTTTCTGAAATTCTACCCCTAACGGGCTGTTTATGGGGTTGACAGTTTGTATTAAACTTTGTTACTACAAATGCTAGGAGTTTCAGCATGGGGTTGTTTTAGGACCTAGGTTCTCACTAAGACGGAATTTTACAAAATTCGACCCCTTAGGGGTTGTCTTTGTTGTTTGTAATTAGAGGACTCAACATTGCAGGGGGGTTCTATTTAGGATACAGGTTCTCACTCAGAGAGGATGATACGATATTCGAAATCCCTAAAAATTTGTATTGGGGTTGATAGTTAGGAGTCTTACATTTTTAGGACCTAGGTGTTAAATGAAATTTACAAAGGCAAAGTTCGAAAATCGTGCGGACGAAGTCGCGGGCGTAGTGCTAGTTTGGACATAAAAAAATAGTTACAAAATTTTAAAACATTTATTAATTACAAGAAATTAAATCTAATTCTTGTTTTGAGATGATAAATTGCATAGGTACATGTATGCTTATGAACAATAAAAAAAAAACAAAAGTAAATGGCGAATTAAACAAATATCAAAAGAACTGTAAAGGAAAAAAGGAATACAAAAGCTGTATAAAATCATTTATCTAGATGTTGAAACTTGAAGTACAAAGTTACGAGTATTAAGCTGCATCCGTTTTACCAACTTTATATCAGAACCCAGAATAGTTAAGAAAATACTTGCCTTTCCAAGCAAACACTAAAACCCTTTCAATTTAATTCATCATAGCTGGACCATTATAATTTAGAACATGTTCCTTACGATCCTCTCTCCTTGTTCTTCGAACTGCTTCTTTAGCACCCAAACTTTCCTGGCATCCACCATTCCTGCGAAGACGGCACCTCCTAACCAGGCCAGCGCATAAGGCTCCGAGTTGCTTCTAATCTCCATGGGTCTTCGAACTATTTCCTCAACTTCTCGAGACAACCGCTTATTCAAGCCTCGCATGGTCGCTAATCCTCCATGAGTCACTACTGAGTCGTACATTACAGGTTGTAGTTCCGAATCACATTTTATTACCGCCGTCACAATCGCTTCTTGTACGGACAGTACATCTGTCTTCTGTCCCATCACTAGTTCTGGTTGAAAGTACATCTCGCCACACATATAAATCTCGTCACTCACGTCTATTACTTCACCTCCGGGCAGCTTGTACTTTGTGAAATATTCTTCTCTTGATACAGAACCATGTTTGGTGACGTACAAATAATGAGTCCTCAAGTCGTCGAGGACATCGTCAGCATATCTACCGAGATCTATCCCTCTCTTCTCAAAACTATCTTTCATTAAGTTAGTTATTTCAACCCCAGCTACATTGGTTTCCATATTAGCATAGCTGATGGAGCCTCCTTCGTAGACCGGAGAGATCTCTGTAACGTTGTCACCCAGGTCTACAGAGAGACCAGTGGTCAGTCCTGATCCGAACAACGCTAGTACACTTTGTGGTTTCACACATAATGCAGGAGCGTTCAAAGATTCGAAGAAAATTTCACAGCATTTTTTTCTGCAAGAAAACAAATGTTTTTTTTATATTTTAAAACATTAATATTTACGCAAAAGAGCATTAGTGACGGTTCTTATAGTGGATGCAAAATAAAATATCTAATAGATATTTTATGTATGTGATGATTTATTTATGAATACAGTATGTACATAAATGTCTAATAGATATCTCCAAGATATTGTATTCTGAAACCAGAAAAGACAATTTCCTAATTGTTACCAATAATTGTACCTCATTAATGAAAACAAAAAATAAAAAGCATTAAAATGAAAATCAAAATAAAAGAAACAAAAATACTATACTTATTTATAAAACTGGGTATTTCAGTTTATACAGGTGGTTCATTTGTGACATCGATCGAAGCGAAATCTGGAAGCGTGTGCAGTCGAGCAAAGTCCATCAAATTAAGGAAATATAAAAACCAAACATCATTATATAAAACGCGGTTAACACAGAATATTTATTTTCAATTTCCTTTTCTGAAAAACATATTTTGCTTATTATAAAGTATCAAGTCTTCCTACCTATTTATAGCGCATCTATAAAAGTACTGAAGTTAGACGATATTGATATTCCACTTAGATAGACCGACAATTAAATTAAAGAACCAAAATTTTGTAAAGAGCGGCTTAAATTTTTTGCCAGTTCTTCTACATAAGAAATGCCCAAACAACGATTTTTCAACGTTTTATAGATACCTACCCGTACCCAATTCAGGCCATTGGCATTAAATATTTTGAGACAAGAATATAGAAACTAAGGACAGAGAACTTATTAGATATTTTTTCAAAAACACTAGGTAACACCTAAATGAATCCTTCAATAAAAACACAGTTGAAACAGGCCGTTCAGCTTTAAAGGAATTTGAACCTTATACAATAGTCGATAACAGTTGAGGCTATGTTACTAGCAACGGCATTAGTATTCCGAGACCATGCTAATGAATTCCGGGTAGATACAGTCGGGAATCGAACCCGACACTAAGGGTTGAGCCCGGGCTTAGTGTCTATGGTTGATTATTATGAGAAATGGAATTCATCGTTTGTGACAATGGGGGAGTATTTATTAAATGTCTGGGGGGGTTGTTGCTTGGCCGAATACACTAAAATGCCTTACAAATGTCGTTAAAATTGAAACGGAAAACTAATAATTGCCAACGCTGGAAATCATTCATCAATCTCGGTTGGTATCTTCAGTTGGATCTTTGTCTGTAACCAAAGATGTCCAATCAGAAGCAGCCGTCAAAAACAATGGATTTTGATTTAGGTAAAATATTAATTTAACACAGTTTCTCTAGATTCTCTCACAGATTTATTCGAGCGCTAGTGACCCCTAATAAAATCACAGCACTCTTGTCATTCTCTGACATAATATTATATTAAACCACGGGTTAGTCGCTTATTGGTATAGCATGTCGCTACCTAACCCTACAATGCAGCAGGATTACAGGTGTATTGTTATATTCATTCTTCTATCGGTTTAGTTTCTTAACGATTTTTTTTTTCTGACAATGCCTCCGGTATTTAAATGGTTAACTCTAATGCCCGGGCTACACACGGTGGTGGAATAAGTCCCGCGGCCCCGGCAGGCTTTGGCACTCTGAGAGGGGGCCCCCTCATTCTGCTGACGCTCTTTGGCATGGTTTATGGTCGGACAGCGAGTTGCCCTTTACTCGCCGCCCGCATGCCCGCGCCTACGGTGGCCGGAGATCGTCTTGCGACGTCCGTCGCCGTGGGCGTCCACCACCGCGGGTGGGGCGGAGGGAGGACATTGTCCTCTCTATCACGCGGCCCGCCTCCGCCTTCGCGAGCATGGCTGCGACAACATGGCAACGATTCTATATTGTTGACTTTTGTGCTTCAGAACTATTTGCTTTTATTTTTATTGTGCACTTACTATGTTGCCAGTGGCTTCGTCCGTGTCAATTATAAATATCTCCAACGGGAAAATAATACCAAGATAATGGTATCCTAATCGTTAATCCAGATTATAAAAAAATGCGTTTCGGACTTGCGCTTTCTTAGCTATAAATCAGTAAAAAGGTCAAGTATGCTGTATGTGACCACTTGAACATTTTTTTTTAGTAATTGCTGTTTAGCATCAACAGAAATACATCATACATTTATTTATTTATTTAGATAAAAATATATACACAATATAACAGACGAAGTCTAAAAAACTGTATATAAAAAAAGGAAATTATCATTAGGTACAGCCAGAAAACATCGAGAGAAAAAATATACTAATTATAGTAATAGTAATAATAACAAATTGTCATTTTGCATCCATCTTCTCACAAAAGCTCAAACATCATCATCATCATCTGTGAAAATTCTGTCTGGCTGTCACGGTTCATGTGATATATATATAATAGCCTGGTGACAAGACAGACGGACTCTCTGGGGACAGACGGACGGGCGGCGGAGTCTTAATAATTAAATAGGGTTCCGTTTTACCCTTTGGGTACGGAACCCCAAAAAGATAAAATGTCAAATGCAGAAACCCCCACATTAAAATGTGCCATCCTTATCTTCATGGTCCTACCGATAGCGGAGCGAGCATAACTCCTAAGTGAATTCGACATAATTATTGTCACAAATTACTTTTACTAACTTAAACTGGCTCTAAATGGTGTTTAAGCACTTACTTTGATAGTGTAATTTGTCCTAGATTATAAGGAGAGTAGAGTACAGTTGGTTAAGGCGAGGTTGCAGTACCTTGTGTAATATTATGAGCTTACAACCTCGCACTCTCCGCCAAAATGCGACTTTTGTTTTTTCTACGTGGATTAAATTAAAAGAGGAATTTATAAAATATGTTTTAAAATTTACTTTAAAATAAAAAGCTGTATCTATTTATGTTACTTTTATATAAATTCATGGAATCTCTAAACAGTACCTCGTTTGAAATTGTGATTTAGTACCACGTTTCAATTTTTTTATCGAGCAAATTCGTGTACGACTTACTCGATTCACTTTACGATTTACTCGATATAAGATACTTTTTGTAAAAATGATAATTAATTATTTATTAAAATATATTATTTTATTACATTTCAAGACGTTCAAAAATTCTAAAAAGTACTGCAACATTAACATTCCAGGCTACTACAATTCCTATGCAAATTCGGCTTTAACATCTGTGCTAATTACACTGAGATCTAACGCAATGTAAATACTCACAAATAGTGTTACACTAACGGGACCATCGGGACAAGTGTTTGTAGAATTTCAACCGTAACTATATATATGTAGTTTGGTTCATTTGAGGAGCTCGTAGCTAAATAATTACAGCCGCACAGGCTGAACTTCCGGGTTAAGCCGCGCTTGCCGAGGTTGGTCTGTGGATGGGTGACCACCATACTAGCCTAAAATTTCGATTTCGTGATCATAGCGAGTTTCCTCCGTGTCCCGGAAAGTATGTAAAGCCGTTGGTTCCATCTGTCATTTTTAGATGTTATACAGTCGAGTCGTTACTATTAGTCAGAAAATCTATGAGGTATCGTGTCACCCAGTTACTGGGTTGTGGAGGTCCGATAAGCAGTCGCTCCATGTAAAATACTGATATTCAACTGCATCTGGTTCGACTGGAAGCCGACTACAATATAGTTGGTAAAAGGCTAGGCAGATGAGTTTGGTGCGTTTGATTCGTTGGTCGTGGAACACAACAAGACTAAGATAATCCTAGCTTTATAAACGGTTTGGCTCGTGTAAAAGCATAAAATAAACATAAAGATATGTCTTCTACCATTTTTTAATTCATCTTCCATTTTGAAACATATAATTTAGATTTATAATTCAGATAGAGGTTGTTTTATAAAAACTAAAATGTTTATATTACAATTTTGCGTAATTTCATTGACTCACTTAATAATTTTATTATTTACCTGCCAATGGCTAGCACAAATTCATAAAAACTGGATTGAATGAGAATAAAACAGATAAAATAATAGGTGCAAACATACCTTTGTAGACAAAAAATGCATCTGCTTTACAAGAGGGTCGTTACACAAAAGAAAATAGAAAAGCAGTGGATTGTAGCAAAGCTCAACTAATGTATGTAAATGTATGCAGGTCAACCAAACGCAAACACTTCGCTTTATTTACTGCTGTCTGTAGCTGGTCGTAATCATCGCGAAAAACATAGCACACATAATTATTTCCATAGAGATCTACATTTTGGAATCTGCAGCTACAGTACTTTCACAAATTATTATGTCTTGTGTCTAGGACTGTAGCAGATCTTCATTTTTTTTTTGACAATTCAGAATAACCTTTAAAGGTCTAATTACAATAAAATTATTTGAGTTGGAGTAGAGAGAGACAAAAGCCTGTTCAGAAAATATCTATCTATAATATAGGTCTTGAATTAAGAATACTCTTTCATTGAACATTTTGTACAAAATAATGAATCGCAATTCTTATAAATCGATGCGTTAAAACATTCTTATAATAAAGCGATTCGATAAGTCGAAATTGTGAGAAAAGACTTACTTGTGCGATTATCCCGCGGACTAGTAAATCTTTCTTAACTTGATTTCTTACCCACAAGAGAGAAAATTCCGGAGAATATCAAATGCTAGAATAGAATTATCTTGCCAGAGGTAATAAATTAGAAGACGCATATATCCCACCCGGCTGTGGGTAATTGGTTAAAAGTAACAGCTCCATAAACGATACCTAAAATTGGGAAAGTATGTTAGATTTTGTATACTTATAATGGTAGTAGTGTAGTATGTAGTTCCCAAGAAGGCTAAATAAAAGATGAATGGATTGTGTAAGAGATGATAACATGAATGAAAAAGGAGTTAATGATGCTGTGACGTCTTGTAGGGGAGAATGGAAGAAGAAAACGTGTTGGATCGATCCCAAGTAAAATGGGATAAGAGTAAAAATCTATGATGATTGTGTACTACTCGTATGTAGTGCTTACTCTTGAAAGCACTGGCATAGTACGATGATGATGACGATGTCTTCATCGTCATCATCATCATAATCAGCATGTAAATGATCTTCGTCAATATACTATCGATAAATATATCGTCATAATATGAAACCTTTTATTTTTCCAAAACAATTTTGTTTGAACCAGACAGAATATTGTACCTCTGTCTACCGAGGTGCAGGCGATCGTGTAGGGGCAAGCCTAGTTCTTTAAACCAAAAAGTAAAAAAGATACTTCTGAAAAATTCTCATTAAGAAATCTGTTACCTATACTTTAACTGTTTCGGGGTCAGAACTCAGGAATGAATGCTTTGCTGTAGAGCTTTCAACAACTAGACTCATAAAATCATAATCATAGTGATTACGAGCATTAAACCTTGCGATTGACTTCATGAATATATACGAAAATAACGAATATTTTCCATTTTCCTGAGGGCACTCTCCCGATTTCCAATTACTACATATTACTGAAAACAACACGGGGAATCATTCAGTGTCCGATAAGTTATTTCAGCCATAAATATAAACGTTCAGCTTGTAATTATTGCAGTCGTATTGTAATTAGCAAGAATATTTTTTTTTCGACATTGAACTATTCAGCTCAACAGAAACTGTCGTAATTAATGAATGACCAACATTTGTCACATGTCAGAAACATTCGTGTTCTCATTTATGTGTCGATGAGGAGTTAACTAACGATTTTTTTATTATTATAACTAGCGACCCGCCCCGGCTCCGCACGGGTGCAATCTTTATAATATTATTAAAATTGCGACTATAATTTGAGATTTAAACTATCCTATCTCTCAAGTTGGATCGAACTGCACATGGTGTGCGAATTTTATTATAATCGGTTAAGTGGTACAGGAGTCCATTGAGGACAAACATTGTGACACGAGATTTATATATATTAAGATTATCATCATAAATCATAATCAGGCTGTAATACTTTTTGCGATAGGGATAGTATAAGCAGAAACTCTAGGACTTAAGTTTTACAACATAGTATATATATCTGGCTCATAAAATGTACATAAATATTGTCGCCACCAACACATTGCAAACTCCTTAAGGTGCGGTTAAACGGCCCGCTGTAACACGAGCCGCACCGCGCTGCACCATCCGTGTAGGCGCGGCTCGGCTTAATTCGGACGCAAGCCTGCTCTTTTAAACGACGCGGGGTAGCACGATCCTACGCGAGCCGAGCCGTCCGTGGAGATGCGGCACACATCGCGCTGTTGAACCGTTCCTTCGTCGCGCGCTCTGTACCATCTGTTTAGACGGCGCGCATTAACACGAGCCGATCCGAAGATGGCGCGCGCCTTTGATCCGTGTCGAAAAAACCGACAAGTGATGGATCGTGCGAACTTTGCCGAGCCGCGCCGAGCGTAGATGTTTAAACGGCGCGTGGCGCACTGAATCACGAGCGGAGCCAGGCTCGGCTCGCGTGTTTGCGCGCCGTTTAAACGCACCTTTAGTTTAATACCAAAATTCCTTCCAGACAGACATGAGACTGCGCTCACAGAGTCCCACTGACCCACCTAGCGAGATACGTGACAGAACATGCGCTCTCAAAATTATCCCGCAACAGACAGGGTTCGTGTCCAATAGACCCGCCTGTGCTATTAGGTATTCAGTGGATCGAGACTAAATATAGAACTGGTCTCGACTGTCACGACATTTTTCGTCTTCCGTTAAAATATTTATGAGCTTCTACAGAAATGGATATCACATTATCAATCGATATCTATACATCTTAATATAAAAGTGTCTGTTTGTAATATTGAAATAACCGTTTTTTACTACATGCATACGAATAAATATACGGTACATACACCAAAATAACATTTCTTACAATTTTTGTCTGTCTGTCTGTCTGTTTGTAATGGCTAATCTCTGAAATTACTGGGCAGATTTTGACGGGACTTCTATTGGCAGGTAGCTGATGTAATAAGTAACTTAGGCTACTTTTATTTTAGAGAAATCCTTTGTTTAAAAAATACATTGCTGAGTTCCGACATCCACGCGAACGAAGTCGCGGGCAACAGCTAGTACCTAAATAAATATTTTTTGCCGCATGTACAGTCACGAGCAATAGTATGTATACACTAAGCAGTATTCAAAAGCGATGTTCTGCTACCATATTGATTAAACGTTTGTCTTTTAATTAGACTTCTATTTCGGAAGCCATACTATTGCAAACTAGGTCTTATTTAATAGTGGAAATCAATATTTCACGAGGAATTTGCGTTTGAATTTTGTTAAGTGTTTACATGTTATTGCTCGTGACTGTACGCATGATTGCTGTTTAGAAGATTACTTGTCTTATGAAATGAATATAAATAAAAATCAATGAATGCCACTTTTTGTTGTAATTTTATAACTCAAGAACGGGCTCACTTATCCAAACCAAATGTTTAGGCTTTGTTTGAACTATTTAGTAGATAGTTTATATGAAGTTTACACAAAATCGGTCGAGCGGTTCTTCAATGATCACATTTTTTGTAACAAATGAATTCATTAATTGGCGGATCGTTTTGTTAATGGGGATTTTGCAGTCAAAGCAGCAAAGCACGTACCAGGTCACTAGTTATGTATAAATGATAAAATCTATTAATACCATTTGATTTCTGTAAAAAAGTAAATAATATAATAACCATAAGTAGCCGTAATTAATCATTTAAACTTATTGCAATAGAACCAAATTCTTTATAGTAGTAATAAATAAGTCATTATGAAACCTTACCTATGTATGAAGAATTTATTATTGATTTGCTATTTTTTTTTTGTGTGTCACAATTTTTTTGAGAAGATAGAGGTGTAGCGGACGAAAATTCTGTTTCTGTTTTAATCTCTTGAACGGATTTGGCACACAGAAAGTTGGATGAATATAGAGGGAAGGTTTTATTCCGTTAGTTAGTACACCCCGTGGGAAAATTAAAGTACAGGTAGACGAAGCCAGTAATGTATATTTGTGTCTGAAATAAACGCTTAAGGTAGCTATTTGTCTTCAAAAACCTTGGCTAAAGATACTACACTACCATACACTGTGTCTCGGGATGAAAATACAGCCAATAACGACAGCCAAAACTTGCATGCGAGTTGTAATGTAAGTTTGATTACATTACGGAGTATTAATGGACAAGGAAATCATTGATCTAACAAAAAAGGCAATGTAGGTAGTCCAACTTAGCGATTTTTCCCTTCTGCGACTTTTTGCATCGTCTAAATGATATTTAAGTCTTGGGTTAAATAATTTGCCGACTCATATTCAATAAAGTCCAATATTTGAGAATAATATTTGGTCTACAAATAGTTGTCCCGGGTCTGAATGTTTGTTGAGTTTGTAAAAGCACAATACAGGAGAAAATCCTGTAAGGCAACGTTTCATAGAAAGGTAATTAATTAAAGTTTATGTGAATTATGATTATGTTTATGTTTAGGTACATGACAAAATAACAACCTACTACAGTATTGTATCAGCAGACCTTGAAAATAAAAATTTACTATAGTTTGAAGATTACCTATGAAATGGAAGAACTGGCAGTTGGAAGTCTATGTAATTTTATAAATAATAGTTCTGCTGGTTTATTCTCATTATCAGTTAAACGAAAACAGTTACTGCTCGCTTAGTGCACTTTAAATAACGCCATAAGAAATCTATTATTATATGTTTGTTCGTTGATAAAAAGTCGATGAATATCGACAAAAATAACGAAACGAACTTCCACACGTTGTCTCCCGTTCAAAGAATGAAATTTCTTAAAAACTTAATATTGCCTATATCTTTTTGCATCGGATTAGATTGTTTTACCATAGAATTTAAAACTAAATATTACGGTTAAAAAAGAAACATACTTGTCCTCCATAGTAGTAGCAGGGGCACAGGACAGAAGAACTGCTCGGTCTTCGGGAGCTGCCTTTAGCTCCCTATAGTACACATGATGCCACACCCGCTCCATATTGTCCCAGTGAGTTATCTTCCCCCTCACGACGGGAAAGTTCAGATCCAGTTCATCCATATGGTCAATAGCATCATCCCCAACATACACCTCGTATGGAGTCTTCCCATACCGACCCTGGAGGTTCTTTGGCCGCCCCACCACAGTCCTGAAGATAGAAACTGGGTGATTGTCACAAGCGAATCCCGCCTTAATATTATAGCTCCCATTGTCAATTACCACTACTGGTTTCTCGAAAGGGTCACTCATTTTTTCCAACAATACCATGAAACACTACAAAACAGATTTATTTGACGTATTGACGTTTCAGAGCTTGTCATTCTCTGTTTTTTTTATATTAGTCTTCGTTGCAAAGAGCCAGTTATATTTGATGTGACACCTGATAAGGACAATCACACATTGACTCGATCACGACAACTTGAACTCGCGATGTTTTTAAGTGTCTTTAAAACTCGGAATAGGAATAATCTGAAGGGTAGAGTCTGATGGAATCATAAAATTTATAATCTTAGCTTAACCTTAACCAAGTTTAAACAAAGTTTGGGAGTTAAGTTAATACTTGGGAGTTTGACAAGCGAGATAAAAACAGGGGTGGCTTTCACATCACGTGCTATAACTTACGACGAGGGAATAAAGTGGGGTTATAAAGTTGTCCGTGATTACGGGAACATAATGTGTTCATGTTATTAAATTCAATTACTTTCCGTAGAAAGTAGATTAATATGTTTTTGATTCCTAAACTAGTCTTCCATGACCAGAAAAAAAGGTAAGAAGGCATTAGATTACGAACGTATGAGAACATACATAAACTTACCCCTTTTTCCCACCATGGTAGGTAAGAACTACAATCCTACTAATTATTATAAATGCGAAAGTTTGCGAGGATGTATGTATGTGTATGTTTGTTACTCTTTCACGTTTCAAAATTTGGTACACAGATAGTTTATAACCTGGATTAACACATAGGATAGTTTTCATCCCGATTTTATGGTCATAAGCGCACCTAGCTATTAATACAACTGACTTTTACGAAGAATCTCATCAACTCACCACTCTCAGTGCAGTGACATAATTATGGACTCTCGGCGTAGAAAATACAAAAATGTGAACGTTCATGAAAATACTAAAAATAACGAATGTATTTCAATACTTCTATTGGTGCATCCACAACGCAATTCCTTTTTGTAGAGCAACGTTTAAAAGTTTTAGTGGGCAACACTTTAAATCAATCAAATCAGGTTATTTGTTGTAAGTAGCAAAAGTTGAAGAATGTTACCGAATGTTGTTGTGTAGCATTCTGTTGCTCCACAAACTGTAACCGCGGTGTGGATGCACCTTAAACTGTTGTAGGAAACAACACCAACACCTACACTATCCACAAGATATTCCAACAAATAAATCAAACTGTTCGCTGTCCGGTGTGCAACAACCTTAAAGCTACATGATTAATCACGCTCGTTTATTATCGCTTCAAATACCAATAAATCGTGTTCCATGCACGGAACGCCGATATTTTTTTCCGTTATGTTTGTATGGATTTCTGTCATTTCCGTTAAAATATTGTGTTAATACTAAATTATGACGTAGAGCTGGTAGTTTGTTTTAATTTTATTTGTATACAACTTATTTCTATTAAAATTATGATGTGGTTTTATTTAAACAACGAGCTCAGCGAGGCGTGTCCTTAGCAAGCTTACACTATGAAAATAGGTATTTGTACTGAAAGCGGCGAAACACGGCTAAGATACTATAATATTTTATCTTAAGATACCGTATCGCTCGCCATACTATTCAATGGACCGTCACACACGACGAAGATAATATAAATTTCATATTTTCGTATATACATATTTTATATATATTTCATATTTCGTAGATAGAGAGCGATATTCGTATCTTAAGTTATAAAATATATCGTAAGACAACATCTTAAGATATCGTAAGATAACATATTAAGATTTAAAATATATCGTAAGATAACATTTTAAGATATAAAATATATCGTAAGATAACGTCAGATATAAAATATGTCGTACGATGACATCTTAAGGTACAAGTAGGTCGTAAGATAACATCTTAAGATATAAAATATATCGTAAGATAACATCTTAAGGTATAAAATATATCGTAAGATAAGTTAAGTTAAAATATTATAGTATCGTATCTTCGTCGTCTGTGATGACCTAAGAATTACATTAATATAACATCTTAAGATAAAATATTATAGTATCTTAGCCGTGTGTGATGTCGTCATACAACACGCGGCACGCTAGTTAGCTAGTCAGCACGCAAAGCTTAGCAGGACGACACACGCTATTGAAGGATAACAGTAGATTTTAGTCATTACAAGCGTGTCAGCCCCTCTCATCCTGCCCTGGGTGAGAGGACTCATTTGATGATTTTACCACGATATTAAAAAAATGCTCTAGGGCATAATTGAAAAAAAGGCTTGTTGGGAGATTAACTGTACTATGGGTAACGTTCACCATTCTTTGAAAACTTTCATTTTAATTGTAATTCATACTAAAACACTGGTTGCCAATAAAATGCACAGCACCTGGAATTTTGGAATAATGCCACAAGCCGCAATCGTAGATATCTTTGTACAAAATAATCACAGCACAATAGCGCTGTTAAACAAAATACATTGTTCGTAGAAAATAATAATGGATATTCCGTGTTCTGTGCAAATTGATCCATGGTCGCGAATGCGAGATTGTGGCAAGTCATTTGTGATTAATTATCACCTACATAATTATATAAATATACTAGTACCTACCTACTCCATCCGCGACTTAGTATTCGTCGTTCGTCTTCTATCCTAACCCCCTTGGATTTGGAATTTCCAAAAATCTTGAAACAATGACACACGTGTTTTATCAATTTCGTTGAAATGATATTCGTAGTTCCAAGTAAATCGAATTTTAAATTCATACAATTTTTCATGCCATTTTTAAACCTCTAGCTAGAGGGTGTGTTTCCTAAAATATTTTCTATGGATTGAAATCTACTCAACCAAATGAAATTCTTTAGAGAGACTTTTTAAAAATACATAATATAAATCTACAATGTAAGTACGTACATGTTAAAATGATAATGTGGCAATATCCTTGTCATTCTTCAGTTCCTACAATACGGAAACGGATTCAAACATAATTCAGATTGGAAACCGTGTTTATCAGAGTATCTCATCAATCAATCAATCAAATCTTTATTTGTTTCATGGCATTTAAATATTTTGTGTCAGTCGGTGAAGTAGTCACTGAAATCATAATAATCAAAAATCAAAAGTAATTTATTCAAATTATTTTGAAGGTCAATTTTTACATAAGACAGTCCCTAAAGCGCCCCCTTCGACACTTCTTAGTGTTTTGGCTGGGAAGAAGAAGTGGCGGAACAAACTCCCCAGCAACACATCTGTGTGTACGGTTAGAGGAACCATAATTAATATAATACCAGAGACGATATCCCGAGTGAGTGACATAAGCGAAAACTTATTTATTTATTTAAAAACTCTTATACTAACATTACAGGTTACAAACCTAATGCGATAGCAAAGACTACTTGTAATAATTATTAACTATTTAAAATAACATTACATTATTAACAATTATACAATAGGTAGATTAATACAAAATTAATTAAAAAACTAAATAACACTACTAACATACAAGTATACTTAGCTAATGGCTAAAGTATGCTTGTATTTTCGTTTTTTAGGGTTCCGTAGTCAACAAGGAACCCTTATGGTTTCGCCATGTCCGTCCGTCCGTCCGTCTGTCCGCAGTTTAGCTCAGAGACGCCCAGTACTAGAAAGCTGTAATTTGGTGTAAATATACGGATTTGTTGTGCCGAAAAAGTGGTAAAATAAAATCTCGTAAAATATTTTTTTTTAGGGTACCTCCTGTACACGTAAAGTGGGGATGTTTTTTTTATTTCTCGCGTACCCCTTAGTGTGGGGTGTCATTAAATAGGTCTTTAAAAAATATTGATAGTTTCCATTAACAATTTTTTGATAAAAAGATTCGTTTGTGAAATATTAAGCTTTAACACTAGAAGCGCCGAACATTCTGATACCCCTAGAAGCGCCGATGGGTCAATTTTGGCCATTTTATTTTTTCTACAGTAATGTAAAGTTAAATAAACAAATAAAACTTGTAATTGTTATGGAATGTTTTTATTACATTAAACCTGCCCTGCCCTGGGTGGGAGGACTCATTTGATAATTTTACTATGCTAAAAAAAAAAACTAGGCGTTGCCGTAGGCCAGTTTACACTTTTTATAACAGCTTTTTATAGACTTTTTATTTTAGGGCAGGAGCGACTGCCAGACTTGTACTAACTAAAATCCACGGTGTCCTTCAATAGCCCTTTACGTTGCGGGGTCACGGTAGCTTGTTAGTCCCGCGACGCTGGCAGGCTTTGGCCCTCTAAGGGGGGCTCCGTCATATTGCTGGCAGCTCTTTGAGGCGCGCGTCGAACACAACGAACCGTCGAACCGGGCATGGTCCATGATCGGACAGCGAGTCGCTCATTACTTGCCGTCCGCATGCACGCGCCTACTGTGGCCGGAGATCGTCCTGCGACGTCCGTTGCCGTGGGCATCTCCCACTGCGGCTGGGTCGTGAGGTGGACGCTATCCTCAAGTCCCGCCTCCTCTTTCGCTAGAACGTCTGCTTCGCAGAAGGAGGCGACCGCTTCCCACTTAGTCTCGCCCCGCAGCGTGGCCTCGTCCAATTACGGGCGCGAGAGGTGTCCAAGAGGGACAGTACTGCACCGTATGCTCCATCGTGTCCTCCGGGCGATCCTTGCAGTGGTCATACCCAGGCATTTCTTCCTTCCTCATCCGATAAAGGAACCTCCCGAATCTTCCATATCCGGTGAGGACCTGCGTCAAGCGGTATGTAAGGATGCCGTCAACGCACAGATGGGATATTGTCAGAGTATATGCGAGACATTTGATCCACAACATCTACCCCATACAACTTCAATTTTTCAACTATTGTAGGTAAAATGATACTACATTCGGTGTCTTTTTTGTATCAGATCCTATTTCAATATCTGGGTGCATTGTGCTACTACAATGCTAGAAGAAATATAAAGTTACACTCTGACATCCACGACTGGGTAAAAATTGACCCAATGGCGCTTAGAGGTAAATTTAGTTAAAAAAAATATTTATATTGCATTTATGTGGTTGAAGTATCGTATAAATAATAATCATCATATTTCATGAAAAGTCATAAAAACTTAGGATTATACGAGTAATAAGATATGAACTAGAGCAGGAAGAACATCGAAATGGGTCAATTTTGGAACGCCGGCACTTCTAGTGTTAAAGTGCTAATTTTTGCTCGACTCGAGTGTCCCCCCCCCTCTACCAGCTAAACGGTTACTTTTGGGGGTGTGAAAAAATTCACAATAGTAGTATATATAACGAAGTTTGAAGGAAAATTATTATCATGACTAAGTAGGCTTTACAAGTTTACGAGTAATAGTCGACCAACTTATAAAACGTACTTGGATAGCATATTTTCCTAAACAAAATGTATCGCAGAAGATGTTCTTCAACTGCAAATGTAAGTTTGTAAACTTTATTTTTACAGCTATAATAGGTGGGTATGTTTTGGGGATAGGTAGGTTTTTATTGTCAACTACTTTTAACTAACTTCAAAAAAAACTGGAGGTTCTCAATTCGTCGTAATCTTTTTTTTTATGTATTTTCCCCGATTTCTCAAAGACGCCTGGACCGATTTTGAAAATTCTTCTTTTTAAAATTAAATTCAGCGAATCAGTTTAATTAGTTTGCATAAGTATTTTGATGGGCAACTACGGAACCCTACACTGTGCGTGGCCCGACACGCACTTGGCCGGTTTTTTCTTTAGAGAAAAGCATAATCGTATTTCTTAAAGATTTACATCTTTATCCATCTCGTCATCTTTGGCCGTCCATAACAGTGAGTGAAAACGAGTAGGTATCTTCATTTTCAAAATCGATGTAGGTATTCATTTTTAGAAAAGAATGTCACAAACATACTTAACACGAATTATTAAGCACCTGTCTAATTGTAAAACATAATAACTCTTTATTTATTGAGAGCACAAAGAAAAATAATTTACGTTGCAAAAGATAATAAATTTTCTTTCTTATGTAACAAAACCCCTATATTTATCTGAATTCAATACTCAATTTGATCAGCTCTCACTACATGAGTAATATAATGTTTTATTCAAAGAACAGAACAATATTTAAATAAGTAAATTGAATTTTCCCTTCAGATATCGGTAATTCTCATATTTAGGGTCGTAACACACATATCAAAACGGAAAGGGATCGTCACCGTATCAACTCGAGCCGTTCAGTATTATTTGTATGAAACTCCTTACTGCAACGCACACTAATCGGAATCGTAACGTAATCGCATCGCCTTGGACAAGCTCACGAAACGCGGTGCAGTGCGCGGTCGACTTGCGGTCGGCTTTCCGTACCCTCGCTTACGGCTCTCCGTACCCTCGCTTACGGCTCTCCGTACCCTCGCTTACGGCTCTCCGTACGCTAGCTTACGTATCTTCGTCCACTCTCCGCCCGGGGTCTGCGTTGCCGCACGTGCTGTACGATTCACGAGAGAGGCGACCGTGATGTTAGCGTGTAGCCGTGAACCAGCGGTCGGCGAGCCGTAAGCGCGGCGTCGCCTAGCTGCAGCCGAGTCGACGGGGCGGAGCTTCTGATCCGCTTACGTTACGTGGTTACGTAAAGTGGACGACTGTTTGACGCCTAGGAGAAAAGCGAGGCGGTGACGATCCCTTTCCGTTTTGATATGTGTGCTACGACCCTTATATTTTCGTTGTAGTTTTAATCTAAGAATAAGTATCGCAGAAATTACTGTTTACCATAATTATTATGTGTTTGATTAAAATATCTAAATTACTACCTCATTTGTCTTTGGTATTCTAGTAATTAGTATTTACTGTATTTCAGATTTATCGTATTTTTACGTGATCAAATTAATTTTCTTCCATATTATACAACTCGCATGGTATGAATCAGCGGCGAGTTGCTTGTTAATTTGGTAAGGTGGGCGCAGTGGCTGTGTGACTGCTTCGCTCCGTTTCGGAGGCTCGATTCCCGCACGATACAAAAATTTGTATGTTGAACAAGTAGTTTATTATATATTTAATTAATATACAAACTATATATACTCGTACATACTACATTTAAAAACTAATATTAATAGTAAAATATTTACAAAAATAACTGAATTAAAACAATAATTAAAATTAAAAATTTATAAGGCGTCAAAACAAATAGTTGAATCGGGTATGGCTGTTCATAAAAAATGGACTTTTTGAAAAAAGTTATAATCGTCTTTATATACGCGACAGAATACGCCTACATTATTCAATATTTAAAAAAAAAATGTTTAAAAAATAAAGCTCTTTGAATTAAATTATATAAAAAAAAAAAAAGGTTGCACTCCAGGAGTGCCGGTAGAAGTGAAAACTTTTTTGTTACTATGTTTTATTTTTAATTTGAATGACGTCTTACTCATTTTCGATCAGGGTCACGTGACCCTGACGGTCACGTGACCCTGACGGTCACGTGACCCTGACGCGAGTTTTAAATTTTTTACCCATTACAGAAAAAGTGTACAACGCCGCTAAAGAAGTTTTCACTTCAAAAAAAGGTTGCACTCCAGGAGTGCCGGTAGAAGTGAAAACTTTTTTGTTACTATGTTTTATTTTTAATTTGAATGACGTCTTACTCATTTTCGATCAGGGTCACGTGACCCTGACGGTCACGTGACCCTGACGGTCACGTGACCCTGACGCGAGTTTTAAATTTTTTACCCATTACAGAAAAAGTGTACAACGCCGCTAAAGAAGTTTTCACTTCAAAAAGTTAATATCTCAAAAATCCAGCTCTTCTTTTGCTCTTTGCTGTTCTCCACTAACTTCCTATAATTATTACGTTTAAATAATTACAGTTTCGAATACATACGAATAGTAGGTAGATACGTTTATGAACCAACAACTTTAGTAAAAGCATTGAGCAAGAGCTTCTCTAGAACTAATCTATACAATAAAACCAAGCACTTTTCAGTTTTAGTGCATTTATTATTTAATTAATTTAACAAATATAACGCTTTCATTTAAGTAGGTGCTTATAGGTAGGTGTCATAATCAAGTTGAAAACTAAAGCTACTAACAACCGTAACAATATAAATTATTATTATCTCACAAGTTTCTTTACATTTAATCGGGTTAAACCTGACGTCCCGTCCACAACCTCAACTTGCGACTAAAACTTGTATCATGCGACACGCGCGCCGGCGCTGGAATCTCATGTAGGTACCATCTGTTCGAAAGTCGCGTGACAAGTTCTGAGGCTTGAACTCCTATAACGCTGATAGCATTTGCGCGTATCAATTTGCATTGTATTCTATATTGCGATGTACTGACGTCGCTGACTACGTTAATTTTTTATCACTAAGGGTCAGCACAAAGCAAGACGAGACGCTGCGTGCACATTTCAATAGAGCTACTCAAAATCTAACTCTATTTGATACACAAAAAAAAAACCTTTCGCAATGCTGCGCGATGCTGCGCGGTGCCGTACTGCATTTTAATAGCGAATCAAAATTTAACTTTATTGACCACACGTTGAGATACACAATTTACAGTATCGTGGAGTCGCGTCGCATCTCGGTGTGAACTGACCGTAAAATACGCGACCGGCCGTCGGCCTAGCAGAAAATCAAGCATAAGGAATGCCTTTATTTATATTCTCCACAGCCGTGGTCGCAACACAATTTCTTGTAGTTTGTGACCAAGGGATAAGAACATAATTATGGTGTACATATTTGGCGTGCATGGTTCTTAACGGAACTAGGGCCGAGACATACTGGTGAAAGTATTCTATATACTCATTAAAACACTAAATGATAACGGCTACTTCACTGTAGGGTATGCCGACGATATAACCATAATAATAAATGGCACTCACGAAAATACCCTGTGCAACCTCATGCGCCAAGCATTGAAAATAGTGGAGGACTGGTGCAACAAACACCAGCTATCAGTAAATCCTTCAAAAACCGAGCTGATTCTCTTCACAAAAAAGAGGAAGCTACCGACCCTACAGCTTCCACGTTTCTTTGGAACCACCCTAAGCCTATCAACTGAAACCAAATACCTGGGCATCTTTTTGGATAAACAGCTGAATTGGGCAAAACACATCAACTACATCACTACAAAAGCCAGCATATCCCTATGGCAGTGCAAGCGAATGCTTGGCAGGAATTGGGGGATCAGTCCCAAGATCACTCACTGGCTATATACCACTGTCATACGACCGACAGTCACGTACGGCTCATTGGTCTGGTGGCCCAGAACAAACCTGAGCACAACCCAAAAAGACCTCGAAAAGCTGCAGCGATTTGCTTGTATGGCAATTACTAGCTGTATGAGAACTGCACCCACCGCTGCCCTACAGGCAATGCTTGGACTGCCACCTCTACACCTCATCGTGCAGAAAGAGGCGGCCCTAGCCGCCTTTAGGCTTCATGCCCTGGGAACCCTAAACAAAGACTCCAGAATTAAACATACGCGAATTAAGAATGATGCGATCGAACAACAGCCAATGATGGCATCACCCTGCGACAAAGCCCCAAGACAATACCACTTTGTAAAGCACTACAGTATCACACTTGCAGAAGAGCAGTGTGACTATTCAGGCCCGAAAGAGCTGAGGATATACACAGATGGATCAAAGACTGATTCCGGAACCGGGGCTGGAGTCTTCTCACACGACCTTAACATAAATATATCCAGCCCGCTGGGAATGTACAACACCGTCTACCAGGCGGAATGCATGGGCATTATACAAGCAGCATATGCGATAGAGGCCAGAAGAGTTACGGACACCCATATACGTATACTCTCTGATAGCGCCTCAGTCCTTCAATCGTTGGAGAAACAATATACCACTTCAAGCTTAATACTAGAATGTCACAATGCACTAGAACGCCTAACGGTATCTAAACGCAACAAAGTGACACTACAATGGATTAAAGGACACAGCGGATCATTGGGCAACGACGCGGCTGATGAACTAGCTAGGAGAGCATCCAGCGCATCAGTTTGCGGACCTGAACCCATTATACCCATTCCCTTCAACCAGATACGTAGATGGCTGCAGGAGCGCACCCTCACACAAGCAGAGAGATGTTGTACCTCGACACCAGGCTGCAGGCAATCCAGAGAAGCTCTGCCATCCTTAGATGGAAGGCTAACCAGACGTCTTTTACGCCTGGACAGGACCGGCATGCGCCTGCTGACAGGGACCATAACGGGACACTGCTCCCTAAACAAACACTTCCACACAATAGGCATAACGGACAGCCCCCTGTGCAGGGCTTGCATGGAGACTGAGGAAACCGTCGCGCATGTGCTCTTCGAGTGCACAGGTGTCACACAGATCAGGGCAGAGACCCTCGGGACACCCAGGACTTACACAGATGTTCTCCACAGACCAAAGAACCTGATCAACTTCTGGAGGGAGGTGGGCTGGTTGGAATAAGCCACCAAAGGCCACTATGGCTCACGCACAATGGTCCAAATGAAGGACTAAGTGCGGAAACCAAAACCCCTAACATAGAACATAGAACTGGTGAAAGTAACTTGACACAAACTTTGACCACAACTACAGTTGAGCAATTTTCCAAGTTAAAAGGAAAACAGACACAAGACACTCTTGTGTAAACGATTTCGTGTTCTATATTTTTTTGTACTATAACCACTGACATAACATAGCTTAGGTAAATCTAATATATAAAATTCTCGTGTCACAGTTTTCGTTGCCATACTCCTCCGAAACGGCTTGACCCATTTTGATGAAATTTTTTGTGCATATTCAGTACGTCTGAGAATCGGCTAAAATCTATTTTTTTTTTAATTTATATGGCAAAACAACGTTTGCGGGGTCAGCTAGTTTTAGTATAACTTTCCATCCTATCGTCGTCACCATATTCGGTTTGAAGGTCATAATTACAGCACTGCTTTTTAGTCATATCACATATCCAGCAAACATTTGGACCAACAGACCAACATCATCAAATTAGACCGTGATAAGCAGCATTGTTTGAAGTATGCAAATACGTTTGCTGCCATGAAAAACTTTTATTTTATGAATTTGCCACGATAAAAAGCCGTATTATGGACAGTACCGCATTCGTATTTTGTCTCTACAATCCTCCATTCTATCAAGTTCCATCTGCCTGATTTAACACTACTGTTTTCTACTTTAAAAGAACTTAGATTGGACTCGATCCGAGCCTGAGTCAGAATATTCCTTCTTGGTGAGCCAGAATCCCTTCAAATTTGGCAAGGATGCCATAATGGAACCTCCTGCCCACGCAGCGTTCTGTCTGTTGGTCATCGCATCAATTTTGACCCTGACGTCTGGCAGCTTCTTCTTGAGGAGTTGGGTCAGCTCCTTGGTCAGCCGGTCGACGAGACCCGTCAGCATGCTGGAGCCCCCGGAGAATACTATGTTGTTGTAGAATATGGACCTTTGGAAGAATCGTCAAACAGCTTATCTTACTACTGTTATGAATGCGAAAGTTATTTTTTTTAATGGATTTGGATCAAAATTGTTACGCAGCTGATGATTTAGGTATAGGCTGAGTTAATACATAGGATACTTTTTTATCTCGTTAGAACCAGTATTAATGACAATTTGTCGAGTTTCTCACGGGTGAAGCCGCTGCTATTATAGCTAGTCAAAATTAAAGCAGACACTCCAAGTTACTTCATTGTTAATCAAAGAATGAGAGCCGATGCCGTTTAGCGCACACAATTTTGGACACAGATCTGACTTACCTATAATCGAGATCACACAAATCAATGCTGTGGCAGATGACATCGATGATGTTCCTGCACTTGAGCCCCTCCAGCTCCGGCTGGAACATCACCTCTGGGCAGAGAAACCGCTCCTCTCCCAGCAGTATATGCTGTCCATCCGGCAGGTTGTACCGGGCCTTGCTCTCATCAAACCCTGCGGTTGCTGCCAATTCCTGGTCGTAGTCTTGAGATACGTAGCATATGTCTTTCTGGAATTTCAAAAACACTCTGGTTACAACTACAGCTGTGCCTGATAAAAGTTGCAGATAAATAATAAACGTAAATAGGTACAATTGGTATATAATAATATAAAATGTACCAAAAAGAACACTGTCGTCTATAATCTTCAGTACTATGCAGAGGTACATCAACCTATGCCAAACCCATTAAATTTTCCAATTGAACATGAATCTATTCCTTTTGTCATAAAGTTGTAAATCTATTGAAGAAACTTGACAGATTGAAGTAGTTTCATGTGCTGGCGTCTGTACAAACACATTATTCTCACAATTCATTTTAAATTCTTGTAATAGAAAGTGAGTCCATTAACAGAAACCGAGCACAAATCTTCAAAGTTCATTTCAATGTTGAGATGAAATAATAGAACCGAATGTAACTCTTTCCTCTGCCTGAAATCGAACCTTAGACAATAAGTGAAACTGCAAATCTTACCTTAATTTTGTCGATCAGATCAATCTCAAAAGGCGTAGTGAAGGAATATCCAGCTTTAAACATCAGGTTCTGCAGTCTATCTGTGAGCATCTTGCCAGTCACAGGGGAGGTGACGGTGGCGTACTTCAGAGGAAACCCTTCGAACACCGGGGTGGCGTAGCAGCAAGAGTAGCCCTGCTCCCACACCACACCCGAAGTCCTGCCGTACGCATTCAGAACTAAAGACGGTGACTTGGCGACGTACAGCGAGTCAACAGCGAATGATTCGAAAAAGATTTCAGCCATCTTTCCCCTAGTAGAATAAAATAGAATTAGAATAACCCTCCTTCGGGCTTTTTTGAGGACAAATAAAAAAAAAATTGATGTGATGACGTAAGACAAAGTTTCTTCAAATTCTTTATTCCATTCTTCACGAGGTTAAATAAAATTGATACTCATTGAAGTACTTAACGTTTCTATGAATTCCGACACTCACTTATCAGAATCTGGTGCGAGCGGATGAATAGAATGCATGATCATAGTGGACTCAGGAGGCACATGGAGCTCCTTGTAGAAGACGTGGTGCCACAGCTTCTCCATCTCCTCCCAGTTCTTGATCAGGCCTTCCTGGACCGGCCAGGTCATCACTGAGATGCCGCGGTTCTTGATAGCTTCAGCTCCGCAATACACGAGGGGTATGCCGTCCAAGAGACCGGAGCGACGGAACCTGAACACATTCAAGAGTAGAGGTTATAAGTGCATGTCCTACTTTGTGGATTATGGCCTGACTGTTCATAGAGAGATCTGTGTCATCGCAGTGAGGATGTATTTATTGTATGTATGATATAAAGATACATCTTAATTGGAAAGAAAAGTACAAAGACACTACTTATAATGTAAAAAAGGCAACTTCTACCTAAAGACCTGAGGCAGGAGAATTTGAGGTAGAAGAGATTTATCTTTTATATAAAAGTAGATCAGAAACTAAATGTAAATGAAGCCTAACGTAGTAACAAGAAAACTGAAGAATAAATACAGTTTCATTTTATTTCAATTTAGCAATTTTATTAACTTTGTCCTTGAGCCTGAGACTTACCTATTTCTCATTTAAATTTTTTCCAACATTTTTCCTTCAGTCGTCTTTAATTTACCTTTTAATATCCAATTATAAGGAAAATGGGAATAATGTACGAACCTTTTGAAGCACTTGTCGTTGCTTCGGTGAAGGAGAAACATTATTATGTGGCAGCGATATTATTGGAAGCCACAGTCAAGGGCTCATTAAAATCGTAATGTTATTCCGCCCGGCAGATAATGCGTACCTAATTACCTACCTCCGCTTAGGTATGTCTTACATAAGAAAATTAATATTATAAATGCGTTCTAGTAGTTTTTGCCGAGTCAAGGGTGTATGAATTTACGTCGACTACACCAACTCCGTTTTAGAACAACTTCAAACAAATACAATTTCGAACATTCTACAATAGAAACACAGTTGCTAAACCCGCTGTAACATTCTTGCACAATAAGAACCACAGCATGTAAAGTTTGACCTCACATCCAACACATTTAGTATTCCAACTGAAGTATGAACTAGTTGAACTCGACAGTTCCAAGTATGCTGACAATTGCAGTTCTACCGAGTCGACAGTTACTATTGTGTTACTTAACCCTAGATACAAACCTTCAAAGGCTATTTATTATTATTGAAGGATACTGTGGATTTTAGTCAGTACAAGTCTGACAGCCCCTTCTGTCCTGCCCAGGGTGGGAGGACTCATTTGATTTACCTAGTAAAAAAAACAAGGTCAAGTAATGCAACTGATGTACCTTCAATAAAAATAGGAAAATATATGCCTCGTGTCCCTTTGCAAAACGAAGACTGAGTAAAAGTAGTCGCACCAAGTGCAATAAATCGATGAGCGGGGAACACAAACTTGACGTATGTCACAAATACATTAGTTGATGGATTTTTAGCAAGAAAAAATTTCATTGGTTTATTTCATTCTTTATTTTTAATATTTAAAGATAATAATTTAACAATTACTTTTTGTAATACTAACAAAGTAACTTTGAAAATGTCACTATGTTCAATTTAGCATAAAACGTATGATCACATTCATAAGACTGATTGGTTAATAAATATGCTAATTTACTTTTATAAACATAGTAAATTATAAGAAGAATATAATTTATTAATAATTATAAAAAATATAGACCTAACTTTGCATTTTTTTTTGTATCGAGAAAATTTCATTGAGTCGTTTTTTCATTTTTGTGAGAATTTACATCATATAGTCAATAACTATAGATATTCCAAGTTGTAAGATTTGTAGTCCAGATTATATATGAAGAAAAGTAAAAAAATAAAAACCGTATTTTTACGGACCTATCACCCTAAGTGTCGATCACCGTGGGAAGAAAACTAAATCGAAAATTCTAAATTGTAAATCGAAGCCGCGAGCAGTACCTACACCATACTAAAAATAAACAGTTGGACTATTTGAAAAATAACCTAAAATCTTTATCAATACAACCGTATTGACAGTTATCAATCGTTTATAAACAACTGACAATAAAATTATAAATAAATAAAATAATAATAATATTTTATTATTGACAATCACTATCAAAAAACGGCGGCGACAGTAAAAACAAAAATAGTTTACCCTTGCTCTGTTAAAAAACAATCAACGTAACATTTACGTGTGGAATATAAAAATAAAAAAAAAACAATGTGTCAGCTGCGAATGTTCCCAGACTATAAAAAATAGTACAAACAAGTTATTGGGGGCTTCAACAACGGTTGAAAAACATTGCTTCTGAAAACATACCAATTGTTGTTTGTTGAACTTGATGAATGGGCTCTGAATTTTGCAAACAGATTAACGATTGTTTTTCACTGACCAAAGAGATATCTTAAAGGTATTAGATGCCTAAATATGTACGGTGCGGGAATCGAAAGTGCTACAAGCTGCGCACCAATCAAACGCTCGGTCACTGCGACAATCGTGTCGTCAACATAAGTGCTACATTTGTCGCATATGATAATAAATACGATTAAAATACTTTAATTATTATAACAGTCTTATCTTGCGCGATTAAAGACACAGCTAGGTCTCTCGACAATACTATCAAGATGTTGTTTTTTCATGTTTTATTTTCTATTTAATCTTTAATCGATTCAAAGAAATGTTTTCTTAGTTCGACGATAAACAAATCCCACTGATAGTGATACAGAAAAACATCGTTAAGGTTTCAAAAGATTGGAAAGATTTACTTTATCAGCTTGTCAAAAAAAACAAACGATAATTCTCCTCTTTCCCATAGAGCTCAAACCCACATACACATATTACTTTTGATTCAAAATATTAATCCAGAAATGATTAATATTTTGAACATGAGCCGTAAAAGAGTGTGAGAGGAGTAGTGGCCAGGTGGTTACAATCCCGCCTTACGTGTACGTGTATTGTTTTTTCATGCGAGAAGCTTTCGCAGGCAGAACTGTGGTGAAGCTTGTGCGTGTGGTAGGCCCATAAGACATGTGACATTTATCCAACGACGATATAATACTAGACTACGCATGCACGATCTAAGGAACAAAATTATTCTGTGAACTTGCTGAGGTACTACGTAAGCGAGGGGGACGGGGTACTGCGTTGTGATTGGCTAACTCAAGGTCTGTTCTGTCTCAACGTATGTTTACGGCTCACAGGATTGGTCGAAATGAGACGAATATAAGACTTTTTTGCCTAATGCGTTGACAGATATCGGACGCCTGTTATTACGAGTCTAGTATTATCGTTGCATTTATCAACTGTGCCCTCGTGGTGGATAACAGGCCACTCCCATTCACAAAGAGAAGGCCTGTGTTCCAGCAGTGGGAACATTATAGGCTGAATACGCTTATGCTGTGCCATAAAATGATACACAAATCTTACATAATTATAATATTATACTGTGAAAGTTTATGAGGTTTGTTACTTTTTCACGCAAAAACTACTACCGTACGAATTTGGATGAAATTGCTGAACAGATAGTTTCTAACCTGTACACAGGATAATTTTTATCCCGATCTAATGTTCCCGTGGGATAATTTCGGAGTTGTAGCGAGTAGAAAAAACTGGCATTAGCTATATATATTTTCCTTTTGTGTGCTTACTGTCAGAACAACTTGCGAGTCCCACACAGCGGCACACGCCTGAAGCGCGAAAGTTTCAGAGAAAGTTGTACACAGGGAAAAACTTAATACAATGCACGCTGCACTTTTCTTTCATAAAGTTGTACATTCTGAATCGCTGCGGGCATTCGTGAGTGTGTCGTTTGAGTTGCCATTATATGGTAATCTTTGAGCTGTTATTCAACTTACAGATTTCACCAAACGCAACGAAATTATCAAACTTTGCTGCTGAACTGCTTGTCGCGGGTTCGATTTCCGATCTTCAAGTAGCCGTTTCGGGTTTTTTTGTTATTGACGATTCGACGACATAGGAATAAGGGTGACTTTTGCAACATGTTTAAAATTTTATTTAAGCACAAAATTCAACAGAATTTTGTGCTTAAATAAGATTTTAAACATGTTTAACCGTTGATAAAAGTCGCCCTAAATACCTAGTTTGGGACAATGTTTATAATAAAGTGGCGTAAGCGCATTTGTAGTGTCAATATTTCTTATTCGTTCCCGTAATTTTCCTTAAAACGGGTAAAAAATTTTGGTTTTGCATATTAATTTAAAATACCTACCGTTGGAGTGTGCACCATTATCTTGAGTCGTTTGTACATTAATAAACTAGCATCCAAGCTCAACGGTAGTTTTATTCAGAAGCTGACAAATCAATGGCATTGTACGCATTTAAAAGTGCTGATCGTCTTTGGTTCCATCAACCCTTAAACATTTATATTATCTTCTTCGAAATATACGTTATACACTTTACTTACAAACTATAGTTAAATCTCTGCCGAGAGCTAACGATACTCTTAGTGTACGGTTACAAAAAAAATAGAAGTGTCGTGTCGTCTAATTAATATGTAGAGACTGTAGTTATAAATATAACCAAGATGGGAACTTTTACGAACATTTGAATTCACATACACAATCAGTAATCCTGTAGGCCATACAAATATTTGTTTAACAACACGATACACACTCGCCAACCACTATAATTTCACCAGCACGTTTCGCAATTTTAAGTTACTCTTAGTGAACGATTAATTTCTTGCTTGATGAAATTTTTCACGCTTATGAAAGTTTTACTGTTTTTTCATAAAAGTCGATATTATGTAGCCACCGCCGCCATCCAATCTGTATGAAACTAGTTCCCGGTTCAATTCAAGTTGACCGTTGTTCGGACAAGTCCAATATTTCCCGGATTTCCATTCGATGCGGTAAAAGTTACCGTATTATTGACTAGCCGCTACTCGCATTTTGTACCATATGATGTTTGTTTTGTCCGAAGAGTGTGGAACATTCTTTAGGTAATACAATTTTGAAGAATGTCTTTATACTATCCAGGTGTTATTGAAAGTTTTATCTTCAAATTAAAATAGGTTAACTAAACAGAAGACGTAGAAGTTGCTCGGGACTTGTACTTAATGAGAGATTTTGGGGAATGCATTAATAGTTGTCCTCGAGTCAAATTGAATAAATGACTCTTCATTTCGATTAGCTTGAAAAACTGTTACGTAGATACTCGTAGATGTCACTCCTGAACCTGTCGCGTATGCCACTTGCGCGTACCAACACATCACCATACTGGGATGCTGAAGTCAGCGGCGCTTATTTTTATTTGTCTCACTTTATATGTATACCAGACCGATCGTACGCAACCGATATCGGCGTATCAGGAATTCAAGCCTAATGCCCATCGAACACAATTCGTCGGAATTTTCCGATACCTTACGACTTTGGTATCCATTGGCGTGTGACTATCGCAATACAAATCCATAGAAGTTCGTGCACAGGGCACGAACTTCTATAGATTTGTATTGCGATAGTCGCCGTGGATACCAAACTCGTAAGGTATTGGACACTTGCGTCGCGTTGTGTACAACGAGGTTTCGACTTTCGAGTACCTATTTATCTAGTCTGTCATCAACACATTGACGGGGCCCCCCTTAGAGGGCCAAAGCCTGCCGGGGTCGCGGGACTAACGAATTTCCGTGACCCCGGAACGTAAAGGGTTATTGAAGGACACCGTGGATGGAATTTAGTCAATACAAGTCTCACAGTCCCTCCCGCCCTGCCCTGAGTGGGAGGACTCACCACGGTAAAAAAAAACTCTGTCAGCAGCATCACCAACACTAGTAAAGTGTTTCGGATGTGCAGCTATATTACTTGAATTGCTTAGGTTCATAATTATTTTATTCCAACCAATCTTCTGCCAACAAGTAAAGTCTGTGGCAACAGAAGCCACGGGCGAGTGAGTAATAAATCAGGTTGATTTGCATTGTATTGCGCCGAGCTAACCCAGGTCCGGTGAAATTGATATTCTTTGAAAAGTTTGCTGTTTTATTTCAAGTTTTTACAGACGTTTTCATGCTTATTTATAAAATAATACTCTTTCGAGCATCCTTCTGCTGACGATTAAAACATTCTTGTAACATAATAATTATGTTATGTCTTACGATCACGATCGTCATTGTCTTCATTTAATGTAAGTAATTAGTTTTCAACCATTTTGTTTAAAGTAATGAAAAAATAACTTCTCAAATTGCCGCACACTGTTTTTATTTTGGGTGTAAAATCATCAAAAGAGTTCTCCCACTCTGTGTAGAACGGACTGTCAGAGGCTTCCTGAGTAAAACTCTAGCCAATCATTCAGTTGCCCTTTTTGTTCCAGGGTCACGGTTACATTTACAGACAGTTTCGCGATCTAATTCTTCGTTTCAGTGACAGCATTGTATCATCGATAACAAAGATGGAAAATTCAAATATTCAAAACGAAAATTGACACCGACAACATTGATAAATATCTCTCCTGAAGAAATTCAGTACTTAATATTAAAATATGAAACCGTTTGAAAATTATTCAATGAAATTGAATAGGACAAATAAATTATTTGCGGAATGCTAAAAACACTGGATAGATAGGGAAAAGAAATGCTTTGTATTTAATTTAAACCTTAGTAGATACTTGCTATAGGTAATTATTTTATGAATTCAACTGCGGTGTTCAGTTTCTCGGATATAATTATGACGTGACCGACGTAATAAAAAACTATTAATTTAATTAAGTTTCTCTTTTACAATCTAATGTTAAATTAATAAAGTGAACTGCAATTTGTTCTTTGAGAAATAAATGTCTTTACAGGAAAATAATGATGATATTATAACTTAAATGATGACTAAAGTCCAATCACAAAACAGGAGGAATTTCGTACATTGACCTATTATTACCTGTCTCTGTTACTCCCGCGTAAATATAGGCTTGCACAGATGGCGGCCATTGCATCTGTGCAAGCGACCAATGTACGCGCACACATTTATGTTTACGCGGGATTGAAAGAGACAGGTAATAATGGGTCAATGTACGAAATTCCTCCTGCTTTAATTCCGACCGGACTTTACCAATAGCAAATTCCGACCGGACTTTACCAATTAACTAGAAAGAATTATGGATGAAGAAACTCCAGTCAATTAATATGAAAATCTTATTCACCTGGCTACTGTAGTAGGTATCATGACTCTCGGAGACGGCTCACCAGCAAACCCAGCCTTCAAATTCTGAGACCCAGCATCCAAAACTATTCCTAACACATCTTTAGACATTTTTTCTTAATTATCTAAAATTATCAGAAATTTTGTTTAACTTTTCTAAGTCGAGACCTTCGCGATTTCTCAATTGACTTGTTAACGTTTTTATTGTGGACGCTCTAAAGTGTAAGGAGGTTTTCTACTTGAATTGCAACTGTCCTATTTCCCTCAGACCTCAGACCTCTACGACAACATACGACAGTGATTTGAGAGTTTTTTTTTTTTTTTTTGAACATGAATCATAATTTTATTTAATTACTTACCATAATAATTATACAAGGTACCATCTGATATATATAAAAAAAAAAGAAATATGTCCTCTTCCCTCCCCGACATTGGGTCATATCTAACGAGAATTTTGGCTTCTAGGACATCTCACGACGTTGCCATTTCGCTTTTTCAAAAGCACTGCTTTGAAAAATTAATTACATACACATTCAATTAGTGCCTGTCGGTATCGAACCCACTAACTAATGCTAGCACAAAATTCTTTACCACTGGGCGATCAACTTTTCAGTAGCTTTTTTTTTTTTTTAGCGTGGTAAAATCATCAAATGAGTCCTCCGGCCCCGGGCAGGGCGGGAGGGACTGTCAGACTTTTACTGACTAAAATCCACGGCGTCCTTCATAGCCTGTTTCGTTCCGGGGTTACGGTGAGGAAATAATCCCGCGACCCCGGCAGGCTTTGGCCCTCTGAGAGGGGGGCCCCGTCATTATGCTGACGCTCTTTGAGGCGCGCGTGGGACACAACGCGCCGTCGACCCGGGCATGGTCCTTGGTCGGGCAGCGAGTTGCCCTTTACTCGCTGCCCGCATGCCCGCGAACTTTTCAGTAGCTTACACAATAATAAGCAAGCATTACAAGTATTTTTTGCTGTCTTTACCGAGTATAAAAATGTAATGAGGAGATTAATAAAATAAAAGTTTTTTGTGGCCAATTATTAAATGAAATATCAATATACAGATCCCTTCGATTCGAATAGAATTTGAATCAAAATGGAACATGTCTGCAGCCGGTAACACTCACGTCTCGATACCTAATTTAATTTAGAACAGACTCGTGGTTCGTACAGTCGCGAACACTAATATGTTTCACTTAGCTAAATTCAATAGAAAATTTCTTGTGGAAAACCGATAGAGATATTGAGATAAGAAATATATTCAGGTTCTAAAAAATATTATTAAGTTAATAAATAAAGAAAATATCACTTTAAAATAATGTTCTGAAACTCAATATATAGATGTTTGTGCTCGCGAATGTATTTTTTTATCTGCTAGGTGTTTTTATGTGAGATGTGTTCGCTTGCCTTTAACGAGATTAAGTTAGAACATCTTGTTCTTTTCAAAAATAAACATGTTTTACAGTGGATAGAAAATAGGCGGTTATTACTAAAGGATGTCCATTGCGTTACTGTTGTTTATCTTTTGATAATAAAGGTTGCTAACAGATACTGGCGGTGTCATAAAATTTACATGTTTGTCCTATCGTAGCTTCCAGACGAATTGATCGATTATGATGCGGTTCTTTTTTTGTTTGAAAACTGTCGTGACATAATTCTTAGCCATGATCATTTGTGTAGTTTAGGCCTTTGATAATATCGGCTGTCGGGGGTGACTTAATTTTAAAGCAGGTAGGTAGTATTATTCTTTTTGTAAAGTTCTGTTAAAATGAATAGTGGTATGAATTCACAAAAAAAAACATATTAAATGTGTATAATAGGTACCTTTTTTCCCACGTTTTTATACACTCACTTTTCTTGTTTGTTTGTCGTTCCGGTTGGACTTTTGCAACTCAATTTTGAGGCACTTCCCGATAAGCTAGCAGGCTGAAATTTATCACACGCTCTGATTTCTGATGACAATGACTGAATATGACTATAGGTAAGAAACGTCATAACAATACCAATATGGCGGCCTCCCCAAGATGGTGACTGGCTGTTTGATATCCACCCCCATGCTACTATCAAATGAAAGGGTTTGCTGTCAGGAATACGATAAAAATAGTCATGTGACTTAAATCCAATATGGCGAACGTCCAAGATGGCGGACAGGCTTTGAGGCACTTCCCGATAAGCTATCAGGCTGAAAGAACAAAGATAAAAACAATAAAATAATTAATAGATTTAAAAAAAATCTAAAAACCACGTTTTTAAATGTCCTAAAAATAAGAAAATAACCCTACGGGGCTGAGAGAGAGGCCATTCAAAACGTAGGGGCGTATATTATTTAAGGGATTATTAATGGGATATAATTTTACATGACGTGTATAGATCGTGGGTGTAACTTGCAAAGATACGCCCCCACGTTTTGAGTGGCCCCTCTCTCAGTCCCGTAGGGTTATTTTCTCATTTTTAGGGTAAACGTGGGTTTTTAGTTTCTCTATTTCTGTCAGACACTGTATTTTATATTATTTTTTGGCTATACTATTTTTTTTTTATTTTCAACCCTTTAATTTGTTCACCCTAAAGTGCTTACTTGATGTATGTACCTACTTAATGGTTGGAATTTTGACGTTTGTATTTTGGTGGTTGTGGTCCGTGTAAAATTAGTTAAATAATATTTTTTTGGTGTGTTTGGACATTGTGTTAAACTTAAAAGTGAAGCAGAACTTACAAACCATCTGTGAAAGTGTTATTGAGTAGTTTTGTTGAGTAAATAAAAAAACTAGCTCTGTGATTTACGAAATGTATAACACTGACTTTGGTGACAAATTGAATAAAAACAAGTGAGCTTTAAGCTGATATTAACAATTCGTATGCTATAACCAAACAAAGTCACCCATAAAACATTTTTTAATACAGTGATTTGCAAAAATTACAAAAAAGAAACACTACAAATTCCGTTTTTTATTCAAAATGTTTAAAATATTGATAATAGCACCACCTAGTAGTGAATAGCAAAACTAAAAAAAAAAAACAGTGTTACAAGACTTATCATAGTGTTACAAGTCATTAAAAGTGTTTTTACAATATAAACATTACGGACAGCGACATCTAGTAGCGAATAGAAATAATTTCAATCGCTATTCTGTGTTACCAAACTAATTTCGGTGTTGGCACTCCAAATAAATCTTAAAAACTTAGTAGTTTTCTTATTAACACTGGAATAATTAAAAAAAAAAACATGAATTTTTTGGACAACATAACATTTCGACGTCGTCGCAGCAGGGGATCGGAATCTAACCAGGATGACAGCAATAACACGTCTCAAACCCTAAATTGTACCACAAATAGTATGCCAGAAATGTCTGAAGATGATGAGACCAATGAAATTAAAAAGTTACAAGATAAGATTGATGAGTTGACGTCTCAATTAAATTACGCTAACAAGAAAGTTGAGATATTATCTTTGGAAAACAGCAGTTTGAAACAAATTAATGAAGAATTATCGAAAAAAAACGATTCTTGTAATCTAAACGCTACTTCCCCAGACCAAGATCAGTCAATAATATCCAAGAATATAGCTCATTCAAAACAAACCAAAATAACACAAACTGATATAAATATTGGAAATATTACTTCACATCAAGAAAACATAACAGCAAGCAAAGATGTCACTCTTACTTCTTCTTTTAATAATAACAGGATGTTGAATAATGTTATTAAACCTCATCTACATCATGCGCCTTTAAAGCATAAAATATGCATCCTCAGTGGTGAAAACAGCAGTAGACTATGTAAAATAATGGATAATTACTCTTGTTCAAAAAACATTTATGAAATATGTCACTATCGTAAGCCGAATTGTAATTTAGAACTAATACTAGACAATATAGATAAAAAAGTTCAGAACTTTACCAAATCAGATTTCTGTGTTATCTGTATAGGTGATGAAGATTTTAAAAGAACTCAAAATTACATTGAACTTGTTGTACTTATTCGTAAAAAATTGTTACCTTTGAATCACACAAATTTTATAATATGTCTACCAACTTATAAATATATGAACAATGTTAATGTGATGTTCAATAGCCGAGTCGAAACTTTTAATAACCTACTGTATATGGATGTAGAAACTTGTAATTATGCATACGTTCTAGATTCTAACCTTAATTTGCCATACACTTATGATACATACAACCTGCATTATGGGACACTAAATAATAAAGGTTTCAAAATTATTATACTAGATATACTGGAAATGATCTCGTACTATAGCACTATGACATCCACTACTAATACTACGACTAATGACTCCGAAGTTGATTGTTCCCAGGTAGAAATAACAGGTTTAGACTCACAAAATAATTCTCAGTTTTTTCTGTAAATACATAAATATACTTCACCAAAATATAGCGGGACTCATGAACAAATCAGATACATTAACAGTCAAATTGGATGAGCTTCACAATTTAGGAACGAATATTGATGTTATGTGTATAACAGAGCATTTTATTGAGTCAGGTTATGAGGATTTATTGCATATACCGAATTTTGTGACAGCAGCTTTCTTTTCTAGAAAGGCCAAGCGTGGGGGTACTTGTATTCTTGTTAGAGCAGGACTTCAATTTAGAGAAATACCAGAAGTAGCTAAACAGTCAGTGTCAGGTGTTTTCGAATCCTGTGCCATTGAACTAATACATCATAAGATTGTTATCATTTGTATATATCGCATACCTAAACACAATTACAATATATTTTACGATAAATTAGAAAACATCTTAAGGAAAATTTGTTCAAATTCTAAGAAAAATATAATCCTAACTGGCGACTTCAACATTGACATCTTAAAAAGAAGTAAAATTTCACTTGAATTTGAACATTTTCTGACACAATTTAATCTTAACTTAGCCCTTCACAAACCCACTAGATTAAGCAGCAACTCCTGTATTGATAACTTTGCACACACATACAGAAAAGATTGTAAAGCACAAATAATTGACTTAATTCTGTCAGATCATACAGCTCAAATATTAAGTGTACCCATTAATAAAACATGTAAACTTAAATATTGGAAAACTCAAAAACAAGATATATCTCCAGAAAATTTACAGAAGTTTAAAAACTATTTGAACAGTTTATCTTTCGCGCAAGTATATAGCACAAATGATGCTAATGACTCATATGATTTTTTTGCAGAAGATTTCTTTATGCTGTATAAACTGTGTTTTCCAACTAAATATGTAACAATAAAAACAAATACTAGAACTAAATGGCTATCTCGCGGAATAAAAATCTGCAGTCAGAAGCAAAGAAAATTACTTTGGTCGTATAGACTTAAGCCAGACTCTAAAAACAAACTTGAATTTAAGAATTACACCAAGATTTACAAAAAAATTATTCGACTAACACAAATATCACAAAATAATCACATCATAAACACTTCGCAAAATAAATCTAAAGCTGCATGGCAAGTAATAAACAAATGTAAATATCGCCTACCCAAACAGCTAATTCCCTCCATAAAAAGTGGCCATTGCACTATCACACATCCAACTAATATCGCAAATGAATTTAATAACTTCTTTGTAGATGTAATTGAAAAAAACGTTGATAATCACGTTACTTCTTTGTCTAATACAAATGTTTCTAATAACTCAACTTCACAATCATTATTTATGCAACCAGTTTTACCCATTGACTTAATAAAAATAATTGTTGATCTCAAAAATACAAATACTGTTGGCTATGATGGAGTATGCACACAAGTCATAAAATATGTCAAAGAAATTATAGCACCACCACTTGCGCACATTATAAATTTATGTATAACCAATGGTGTTTTTCCTAGTGCTCTTAAAAAAGTAATTATTAAGCCTTTATTTAAAAGAGGTGATCAATTAGATGTTAAAAATTATAGACCCATTGCTAAAATTCCTGTTTTTTCTAAAATTATTGAAAAAGTTATCTATAATTCTATTTATAATTATTTTGAAAAAAACAAATTGTTTTGTAAAGAACAAAAGGGATTTCGAAAAAATATGAATATCAATATGGCATTGTTCGACCTCCTTTCATCCGTTATGACATCTATGGATGAAAGAGCTCCGGTATGTGCCATATTTACCGATATGACTAAAGCGTTCGACTATGTCAACCATAAAATTTTATTAAACAAACTGTATGGCTATGGAATTCGAGGAAATATTTGAAACTATTGGAGTCATATCTAGAAAACAGAACCCAGTGCACAGAAATATCACAGCTATGTTCAAAAAACAATTCATTAAACATTTACACATCCCAACCAAGAACTATAAAATACGGGGTTCCTCAAGGTAGCGTGTTAGGGCCGCCATTTTTTTTGGTATATATAAATGATCTTCCAAATGTCATGTCTCATAATATGGTACTTTTTGCCGATGACAGTACAGCTATTGTAAAGTGTACTAGTCCTGCCCATTATGAGAATGACATTAACGACTGTCTCAATAGAATGATTAACTGGCTTAATAGCAATAACCTAGTGATCAATTTAAATAAAACAAAAGTAATGCATTTTCATCAAAGGTGTGAAAAACCTCCAGTTTGCGTTACTTATAAAAATTGTAAAATAGAAGAAACTGACAAAGCTAAATTTTTGGGTATAATAATTGACAACAAACTAACGTGGAAACCCCATATTGAAGAAATTTGTCTGAAATTAAATAAATCCGCATATGCATTATTTCAGCTGTCAAAAAAAGTAAACACTCACACACTTTTAATAGCTTATCACGGATTAGTCGCATCAGTCCTGAGATTTGGTGTTATTTTTTGGGGGCAATCAACTGAAAGAGAGACCGTTTTTAAAGCGCAAAAACGATGTATTCGGTCTATGTGTGGCTTAAAAACTACCGAATCATGTAAACCCCATTTTAAATCTTTAAAAATACTTACGATGCCAGGTATGTACATATATGAGACTGCCTTATTTGTCAAAATCAATTTACACTTATTTAAAAAAATTTCAGATGTAAAAAAGACTCCTATGCGATCTCAATACCTTAATCAATTGTGCGGCATAAAATGCAAAACCGCTTTAATGAAAAAGAGTTTTTTTGGTATGGCACCTAAAATTTACAATAAAATACCTGACGTAATAAAAAATATGCCACTATTGAAATTTAAGAAAACCCTCTATTCACTATTAATTGAAAAGTGTTACTATGCTGTTGAAGAATTTATTAATGATAATTTTTAATATTTTGTTTGAGACTGAGACTTACGAAGACTGCTGTACCTACCTAATTATTTTTACTAAGTTTTATGTTTTTAAAATTGTTTTTGTTTTTTCCTTTTAAGTATTTAATTTTGTTTATCGTTTTGTTTAAATTTTATTGTCAAAAATTTGTACGCCTACACGGCAAAACATAGCGGCCAAATATTGTTTACTAAACACCATTATGTAATACCTATGTTTTACAAATAAATATATTCTGATTCTGATTCTGATTCTGATTCTGATTCTGATTAATTTTTTAGGTTAGGACCGTAGACGACTTTCGTTTATGATCCGAATTGGGCCATTCAACTAAATACCCGTTAGAGAAACATGGTGACAAGTAGGCTCATCAATTTATTCTTCCTCATTAAGTAAGAAGTATTCTCTCTTGTCCCACAGTTCTGGTCGGCGTTCGTGCCCTGCGCTACTCAGAACAAGGATGCCGTGCAGCTGACGCTGGAACAGATCGACGTCATCAAGCGCCTCGTGGACAAGTATCCACAGCACTTACAGTTCGCCACCTCAGTTACTGGTATGTACCATTGATTCTACTGCTTATTGCTTGCTTTTCTGTAGATACTTATTATAACAATACTGCTACTGACGGGCATGCGGGCGAGTAAAGGGCGACTCGCCGTCTGATCATGGACCATACCCGGGTCGACGTGTTTCACGAGCGCCTCAAAGAGCTGTCATAAATCTGACGGCGGCCTCCTTAAAGGGCCGAAGCCTGCCGCGGTCGCGTTACCGTGTTATCAGGTAACCGCGATCCCGGAATGTAAAAGTGCTTTTATAGAACACCGTGGATTTTAGTCAGTTCAAGTCTGACAGTCCCTCCCATTCTGTCTTGAGAGGGAGCACTCTTTGGATGATACGATGAAAAGATCTACTGACTGTTTGTTTCCATTTCGCCTACCTATCTGTATATTATTAAATTGATTTTTAAAGAGAGCGCATACACTAATCAGTTTCAACTTTCTACTCATTTAGACCGCGACACGATTTGCAACAAATGAGAGATTAAGGCCAATTGTCCACGTAACCGCACGTCATACGCACGCTTTCGTCAATTGACGATTGCAAGACGAATGCTTGCATCTTGCGTAGAAACAATGAAATCTGTGTCCACGAACCGGCAATGTCACGTCAACCGCTTGCGTTTACCCGTACGCATCCTTTGAGTTTTGGAACATTGAGTATATAATTATTATGCCAAGTTTTGTTTTTATTTTTGAACATGCTCGCAATCAAATTTTTGTCACCACAAAATAGCTTTACGTCGTTGTCATTTATTTATCTTCTCACTAAATCAAGAAGTAATACGTGATACAACCATAATATACATATAACGTAATCGCTTATACCGCTTGTATTTCGCACAACTACGACTATGAACATACATAGATGCATCTCGATTGTTCCTAATCGATTGACAGTGTCCGCAACCTAGACGGTATCGATGACTAGAAATTGTCTATTATATCCGATCACATACCCAATATCCAATATCTGGTCGTATACCCAATAAAAGGAACAAAGGAAGTAAATAATGTACCTCCTACATTTACAGAACAATATGTCACTGTTTAGATAGGTACATGACAAAATATCATAATATTTGGGAGTACCTATTATTGTTGAAACTTTTCGCTTCAACAATAATACTCCCAAATCACATCAAAGTTAAATAGACTGTGCCGAATTGGTTTCCCAGTAAAATGTTTTAAAAAAAACAATTTGTTTCAGTCAGTTTTGTTCATACCCATTTACCTACGTTGAATTCTAACAACGAAACAATTGATTTATCATCACCGATAGATTTGAACCAAAGTCATTTATTTGTAAACATGAACACTTTTATTGTCGCATCACACCTGAAGAATAAGTCAAAAGTAAATATGAAGCGCACTTGACCAAAAAAAGAAACGTCGCAAAATTGTTATCATTAAACCGTACTTAAGTTTCCTAAGAAAGTTTTTCCTTATCTTGCGATTCCAATTTCCCCGTTTACCAACTAAAGGTCAGTCAACGTTAAGTCACGTCACCCCGGCTCGGTTTAAAAAAATGTTTCTATATTCCTAGTATGACACAGTGACGTCACTGGTCAGGCACGGCAAATAATATTCCATACGCAGTGGTGGCCCCGGTCCCGACTTACGAGTTGTAGGTCGTGGGTTCGAACCCCGCCAGGCGCATTACTTTGTGTAATTTATTTCATCACCACTGCTCTCAAAACGGTGAAGGAAAACATCGTGAGAAAACCAGCATGTCCTAGAACCAAAAATTCGAAGACATGTGACATCTACCAACCCGCACTGGGCCCGCGTGGTTGATCATGGCCCACTCCCTCTCACAGAGGGGAGGCCTGTGTCCCAGCTGTGGGAACATTAAAGGCTGATGTTGATGATGATGACACGTATCATAATTTTATCCCTACACACCCGGGATCATCACGTCTCAGTTCAGTCAGCGTCGTGCTACCGTCATTGCTACACGTGTGATCAACCCGTATCTCAACTGATGTATAATTATTATGTTCAATGATTCAGTCAAACCGGCGACGTGACTGACGAACGACGTGATGATGACTAGTGTTTGTGGATACGTACCTTCACAAACCGTCACAGTTGTCGTGACGGCGACTGATGTGTGAGAATGCACCTTTAGAAGAATAACTCTGTTCATTTTCTTCCTTCTACCTTTTATGACAAAAGAATGTCACGTGTCTGTGACAACGCGTCATGACGAGTTGACGACAATGATGCAAAAAGCATTTAACATTTTAGTATGGATGTACTTTAACCAGCCCAATTTTTTTAATAGTTTTCATGCATAGAAGGTTAAAAAAACGTAACAAATAATAAATAGCTTGCATCTCCGTATATAAAATAAGTATTATAATTAAAAAAATGTCATAAACCTATAAGTTTGCAAGATATTGTAATGGCGCCAACTCTTCACAAAATATTTTTATGGAAAGAATGTTTACGAAAAAAGATTTTGTCCCATCCAAAACTACTCCATGCTAATATAAAAATAATTTTAGGAACGGAATAGCAAATATAATGACTGCTGTTATTCTCCCACTGGGTGGACCGACGACATTGTGAGAGTCGCGGGCAACCGATGGATGTGATCATGTGAGTGGCGATTTGTCGTTCGGCGTGGCTGTCTAAGGGGGAGGCCTATGTTCGGCAGTGAACGTCTTCCGGCTGATGAAGATGATGATGAATGCCTGCTATTGATAAAATCAGTTGAAAAGCAGGGGCGTCAAACAAAAAAAAAATATCCAGAACATTCGACATAGGTACTTCACATCAACTTTTATTTTTTTGAAGCCACAATTCTTTTAAATTGAAACATCAGTAAATTTCTATCATAAATTCTCTCCGCCGCCGAAATCTATGTTTATAAATGTCCTAACATTTGTATTACGAGAACGAAAAGCTCGTCGCTGCCGCTGCTCTGCAGTTTTTCATCGTTGTTTGAACCGGTTTACAATTGTGAGAGCAATGTTAAAGAGTTTTTTGAAAGGTAAATTAATTTTTCTCGAATGAATGGGTTGAAGTGGCAAAATGGCCATAAGAACGAAGGTCATAATGTCGGCGGCGGCCACATCAATTAAATTAATAAACTTTCTGTATTAAAAACCTACTATTTATGGTATTTTGACAAGTTTGACTAACGTAACAATCCTATTGACAATCATTAACAGAGCTACGTGATATTTAGCAATAGTTTTGCCTGCCTCTAGAATTGTTAGTTTGCAAAAGCTTTATAAAACTCACTTTTTTTATTCACTTGAAATAACGACTAAAACATGTGCCCTTTCATTAAAACGCTACGAAAACAAACAGAAAATTGGCATCAGCACTGTAAACAACGGTAAAATAAAACGGCACCATTTTGCCACCTCCTTCACTTTTGTGAAGGCATTCATTAACACATGCATGCCTTTAAAAAAAAAAACCTAATGAAATCCTTTGTGTTCCGCTTTCTGTATTCAACTCGTATTCATGTGCATGGTTAAACATTTTCGCGTTGGCGAATAAATGGTTGTATTTATTTATTGGTATAGGGTTATATATTATATTGGTACGTTTAGTAATCTTTTTTAAAGTCAGTCAGATTTTTCAGTCAATATAGTCATGCGGCCTGCCGCGTCGTGCGGTTAGCCACAAGACGCATTGTTTAGTAAAAAGTAATTTTTAAAAACTAGTCGAATAGTCCGTTTATTGCCCGTGGTAGTACCCGTTGTACTACCAGTAGTACTACGGGAAAAAAAAAGACCCGTGGTACTACCAAGCGATCTACTAGTACCACGGGAAATATATAATATAATAATCAAAAAAACTAAAAATAATAACTAGTGCAAAGCAATAAAGAGATGGTATTCGGAAGATTATACAGAGAACTTTGAATAATTAATCTATAATATACAACATTATTTTTTGTTTACGCGAAACCCGATACACCTGTCCAATATTTTTGTGTGAAGAATCTATGTACAAAATTTTAAAACCGTTTCATAAAAAATCACAAAGTTATAAGCTTGTATACCTGGTTGTCCGTTAAAAAACATGCTCATTTCGCGGTACACCCGCGTAAATCGCGTCTCCTGTGTTATTCACTCGTGATAATAGTTTGGCAATAGGTACCTAACCGTACGGTGATTGTATTGTAATTAACTGGTCATAAAAATTAAAACATTTTTGAAAAAAAAAATATAACATGGTGTAAAAACTATTGGAATCGAATCAGTTACTGATTTTGAACAAACTATATTCAGGTTTCGCATAAATACTAAAAATAATGTTGTATACATGAGTAGTACTACGGCTAAATTAAAATTTCTCGTGGTACTACTACTAGCTTGGTAGTACCACTGTTAATTTTTTTTTCCGTTGTACTACTGGTAGAACAACTAAATCGACCGATAAATCAGCCCGTGTAAACTCTATATTTTTAATTAAATTCCCCATTAAGAAGCGTGGCATCCAAAGCTTGTTCCAGCATTCAGATGTTATCTAGCGTCCCATCCAAGGTGACCTCGCTTAATGCCATCCCTCTACACAGCATATATATGTATAATCCAAATTGAAACAAATTTCTATAAAGCAGTCCATTCGTTATTTTTGTTACAATAGTTGTGAAATACAAAACGAATAAAAACAATAGGTGAGAGAGCTACAACAATATCGAATACTTTGGTCGTAACAAAGTCATGTTGACAACAGCTGTGTAACTGTTGTTGGGGAATTGTATTGTGTGTTTTTAAAATAAAGTGTTGTAGATACACCTTGTTTCATTTAATAAAATAATTATTAATATTATCCAATATTAGAAGAATTCATAGTGAAAACAAACTAATTCTATTTCGAGAAACGTGTCAAAAGTAGTTTAGTTGAGAAATCACTATTATCGGTAGCGGTACGGCCATAGTAACAAAACAAAAACAGATAAAAATTTTGGAAGGAACTTTCCTTGTTTTAGAATCCCCAATAAGTAAAAACACGTGCTTATTTAAGCAAGATTTCCAAAAGCTTTTCATTACTTGGTAACAAATAAAGTAACTTAAAACCAAACGAAAGACATCTTCTAAAAATGAACAAAAAATGCTAAAAATTTAAACTGTTTAAAAGAAAAACGGTTTTTGTTTTAAACGATACCCCGAGTCGTCGTAGTACTACGCCGTCTCGTATCGACTAAACTAATTTGTAACTTTAAAACTGACTCGAGGCGGATATAGCCGGATTTGTCGTGTTCCGTTCTTGTAATTTATACCGTTTTGTGTTTTTCTTTGTATATTTTCTTTTACTTTTTGATTTATTTGCATTGTGTAATTGTATGGGTATTGTTCGTAATTGAGTTTTCTGATGTAGCAATTCTTTCCGAAAAACTCTTTTTGAATTAATAAAGAAATATATAATTTAAAAAAATATATTATATAACATTTATGTACATATCCCGTTCGCTATTTTATACTCCTTACTACGTTTTTCCACCAGAGATGCGCTATGCTAGTTGCTGCGGATGCGTTTGATATACACCAATCATATTCATTGCACAGCACTGGTGGAATCGGATTCAATTAAGATGTGTTTTTTTTAATGGAAGGATACGTGCTATGGATGCGTGCTATGAGTCGTCTTCCCTACTATCGGTACATCGCATAGCTTGATCTGCGCATCTTCGTAGCGCAGGTCCGCGTCTTCGTAGCGCAGCTGCGCGTCTTCGTAGAGCAGCTGCGCGTCTTCGTAGCGCAGCTGCGCGTCTTCGTAGCGCAGCTACGCATCTTCGTAGCGCAGGTGCGTATCTTCGTAGCGCAGCTACGCATCTTCACAGCACAATATCTTACTCGCTCAGCTACATAGCGTAGCATCAGTGGAAACGGTCACACAGTCTCGTAGCTCAGCTTTTACATCCTCGCAGCACAGCTACATAGCACATCTTTGGTGGAAAGGCATCAGTGAATGCGGTTCACATAATACATCTACTTACCAAGTTTCAACAGGATAGCTCTTATACTTTCGAAAAAAAGTGGTTGTGACATACGGACGGACAGACAGACAGAAATGACGGATCTATGAGGGTTCCGTTTTTTGCCATTTAGCCAAATCCTAGAGGAACCCTAAAAAGAAAGTTGATAATAAATACAAAAATAATGAAAAACTTAAAATTCTTTTATATAGTCACTAAAAATCACACTGAAAATTACAATTTAAGATTTCTTATACTTATTCAAAATTAAATTTTATTTTTATGTTTTTTTTTATAAACACGATGGTTTTTTTTAAACGATAATAAGAAACCATAAATGTGATGAATGAATCCCACCCAGGGCAGGGCGGGAGAGTCTGTCAGACTCGTACTGACTAAAATCCACGGCGTCCTCCAATAGACCTTTACGTTCCAGGGTGACGGTAATAAGTCCCGCGACCCCGGCAGGCTTTGGCCCTCTAGAGGGAAGCCCCGTCATCATGCTGACGCTCTTTGAGGCGCGCGTGGAAAACAATGCGCCGTCGACCCGGGCTTGGTCCGTGGTCGGACAGCGAGTTGCCCATTACTCGCCGCCCGCATGCCCGCGTCTACGGTGGCCGGAGATCGTCCCGCGATGACCGTCGCCGTGGGCGTCTACCACTCCGGCGATGTGGTGACACCCAGACGTTTCCTCCTTCCGCATCAGACACAGGTACCTCCCGAAACATCCGTGTCCGAGAACTTTATGGTAAACGAAATTTCTTGTTTGATTACCTGGCGAGTAAGCAATCAGTAAAAACCTGCCCCGACAAACGTCGTACTATCGGAAATTATTGGTCTGTGGTGGTCTTACAATTACATGCTTATATTTTCTGGTCAAGTCTGGTGATCCGACAGTCCTTTCCGCTTCACCCAAGGCCAGAGGACTCATTTGATAATTTTAACATCCTAAAAAAAAAACAAAAAATAAGTAGTATTAAGAAAAAACTGTTTTTTTTTTTCAATTTCCATCAGCATATTTAACAAAAAAAAAAAAACAAAAAAATACCAACCTAAGATTCGAACGTGTGCCCTAAATATATCGGTCCAATCGTATAACCTCTAGGCCATCGACGTTGCTGGCAATGATTTTCAAGTAGACGTTCTTATGATACTTCAGTTGGAACGATACACAGATGACGAATAACGTCTTCACCCGCTACAACTCAAAAATTATCCCATGGGAACATAAAATCGGGATAAAATATCCTATGTGTTAATCCAGGTTATAAACTATCTGTATACCAAATTTTAGCCAAATCCGTTCAGTGGTTTTTGCGTGAAAGAGTAACAAACATACCTACATAAAATTTGGATGGTGACTAAAAAATCACCCTGTATATTATACAGGGTGATTTTTTAGTCACCATCCAAATTTTAATATATTAATCTTTGGCGAAAATCATTGAATACGTGTTTTTTCTTTTTGTATCAATCAATACAAAAATATCGAGATATCATGTCTCAATGTTATCTATAAAAAGTTGATGAATCTGGACACCGCGCTGTGATGTGTCGCTCAGGTGTAGCGGGGCGGGGCGGGGGGTCAGCGGGGTGCGCTCTGCCCGTTTCATGCGTCGGCAATTGTATTATCTTAGTGACCACACAGAGCGGATGAGAAAATGATTTAATATGACAATTTGACGTATCGATTTTTTTTCAAAAATGGGTTTAGTGATTGATACCTAATGCATAGAAAAATTTTGGACGGTGGTAAAAAAGTCACCCTGTATACACATACACATACATACATCCTCACAAACTTTCGCATTTATAATATTACTAGGATTATTAGTAGGATTTATATTTAACTTTTTCGTGTAAATATGTCAGGAAACATATCTGCAAATCATGTTCAAGAGACGTCTGTCATGTACGAAATGAATTTCCATAAAAGGTATACGTATATAAAGATGAAAAAAAAGTGAAACATTACCTAAATTAATGAGCTTTTAGACTGGTGTCTACCTACTATAAAATAAATTACATTACAGAGGACATAATGAGATTCTACACAAAAACAAATAGCTTTAACATAGAGTAATTTTCTGTTAGTTACAAGTAACATCATTATGAGCGGAAAAAGCCAGGCTTTGAAATTCGGAATCTAATCCACGATCCAGAGTTATAGTCATAGTACCACCAACTTTTAATGAGATTTCATGTCCAGGAACAGTAAAAAATGAGCTTAGTAAAAGTTTACTCTAAAGCCGTATTGAGATAACAAGAACGTTTGAAAAATACACTTTAGTTGAGGCTTAGGCTGCGTTTCCACCAGAGATGTGCGAGGATGTGTAGCGAGGAATGTGTTTGTAAAGAACCAATAGAATCGCTTCATTTACCTCGCCTCGGTCAGCACAGCTCTGGTGGAAACGGCTCAGCGGAGCTTGATTTTTGCACATACAAAACACGCGAGGGATTTGTACGAGGGATGTGTGCGAGGGATGTGTACGAGGGATGTGTGCGAGGGATGTGTTGCGAGGGATGTGTACGAGGGATGTGTACGAGGGATGTGTTGCGAGGAATGTATGTTGAGAAATGTGTTGCGAGGTTTGCGCATACTGTAGGCTTTATTCTACTTATGTAGGTGAATTTAATTATTATTGACAGTCAACAAATCCATAGCAACGAAATTCACTAAAGAGTTGCAGGCAAGGAGTTTCACTACACCCCCGTCGACACATTTTACAGCTTCGCAACGCATCCTCGCACCACACATGAATGCCCATTTTCACAGCTCCGCTACACATCCTCGCACCACACATTAATGCGCATTTTCACAGCTCCGCTACACATCCTCGTAGGCACATTTTCATCGCACAGCTTTGGTGGAAACGCCCACACATTTTCACAGCACAGCTAGACATCCTCCCACGACACATTTCCTCGGCACATCTCTGGTGGAAACGCAGCCTTAAACTTTTAATTCTGAATTCAAAAAGTTGTCTTCAACGAATACGTTTTTTTCGTTACGTACACATGTATTATGTGTACAAATGTACAATTCCATGTTTTTATAAATATTTATATGTTAAAATTTACAATTGAATTCATTTAATCATCAATAAATTATGTTCAATAGTGCTCATTACCATTTTACTTTTTTAACTGCAACTGCTGCATAAATTAATTCTATTTTGTAACCGCATTTCTTGTTGTATGTCATAGTTTGCAATGTTGATAAACAATCCAATTTCAAAGCTTAAGCTTTAAATACGTATATCAATACTAAACAGTATCTTCTTCGTTCTATCGCTTTACTAAACAGTAGCTTCTTTTCGATTTGATTTGAGAACGATGTGACTATTTTAGAGTATAAAAAACATGAACAACGAAACGTCCTTACCTACTTGGAATTGTTCCAGAACCAGTATGAGACTAGATTATGCTACACTCAGTATCATAAGTGCAAGCTGCTTTGACAACTCTTCTACAAAAGATCATAAATTATAATATTTCCCAAAGTTAGCCCTTAGTTTCTGTTTAACATAGTAAAGACAATAGAAAACTTCTTAAATATTTGCCAGACAATAGAAGCTACCCCAAGCAAACGGCTATAAATATGAATATTTCACCCCTCAAAAGCGTTGACATAAATTCATATAGCGCCGTCTCTCTACCGTCATGTGAATGCAATATACATTCAAAAATAAAAATAAAACACACTAATTGCTTGCGTACACACGGTTTTCCACAGTTTTGTTTACTGCGTTCCACGTTTTGATTGCCTCAGCGTAAAACAAACTTAGGTGACAAACATTCGAGTAGCTAGCAAATTTTTGATGTCATGGTGTAATTAATACACATAACAAATTGTAACAACATTTTTGTAAACACCAAAGGGTTTGCCAGAAGAGTATCTAGTAATAAACTCACATCCCATGTAGTAGGGGGTGAGGCTATTGTCATCAATTGGACACTAATCCAGACTCTGTGGCTGCTGTTGAGAATTTGACAAACTCCGTACGTAAGGAAACCAGACCTAGGAATCGATTCCAAGACCCTTTGTTCAGATGCGCTTGCAACTACTTGACCAACGGTGCAATTATCAAGAATTTACCTTCCTTTCAGATATCCTGGAAGCGCACAGCGCTCGTCCTCGCAAGATCGCCTCTCTCATCGGCATAGAGGGAGGCCACTCTATCGCCAACTCTCTGGGAGTCCTCCGGTCCTACTATCAGCTAGGAGTTCGCTACATGACCCTCACCCACACCTGCAACACCCCATGGTAAGTGAAACAAAGCGTTACAAAGCCCAGCCAAATCTTGGAACAATCAAACCGAGCAAAGCAAAAACATTTCAACATTCATATCGACATAAAGTTATTTCTAAGCTTAACTCTCCTCCCGCTTTATTTAAGCAGTACAAAAGATTTGTGATCATAAATATACTTTCGTGTTTCCACAAAAAGTGTCTGATAAATTATTCTTGTACAGTCGCCGACTCCAGTTTGTATGTACCAAGCCGCAGATTGCAAACTTTGCAACTAAAACTGTAATTAATTGTGCCCGAAATGGCGTATCGGAAAACGCCGTTTCGGTTTCTACTGTAAACATTTCAATGCTTGCTTGCAATTTAGTGCAATTTGTCTTAAATAAATAACTATTTGTGAAAGTAATTTTGTGGCTTCGATGTTTTGGTGTTTGTGCCAATTTTATTCAGTTGAGTAAGTAAATAAATAAATTGCACAAGTTTTAGTTTCGTTAACAATCTAAATTAATTCGAATCGAAGCCTCGTTTCCGTATTTTCACAAATAATTCGTTTTATTTATTGATGTTTTATTGTTGTTAGCCCTCTGTGTGATCAAATAAGAAAGTCGAAGTGTAATAAATATTCCCTTAATATTGTTTGAAAGAAAGATCCAAGCGTTGAATAGGTCTCAATCAATACGCGTATTTCGGATTTCAAAGTTTGTTATTTCATCAGTTTTGTTCGTGTTTTATTACAAGCTGAACGTACAAAGTGACGGAGAGGAAAAACAAACTAAGATTCAGAACTTTTACTCCTAAAGTAAGAACATGAGCGTAACTTTTCGTAACATTATCCTTTGAAATTAGGTAAGTGCTGCTGTCAGCAGATTACGTACTGAAAGATACACTTCTATCCTTTTGTTGTTATTTATTTACTTCTAATTTCGCAGAACAGTTGCTTATTTATATTCTCATGTTTGGCAAATACAAGTCAGATGTGAAGGTGTTGTGAAAATACTATAAGCACAGCTTCCATTAGAATCTACGTTTACTTGCGAGTGCTCTCGTCCACCACGACTTTTTGCAACGTTGCAAGCTACTAACCAACCGCAATTCTGTCAGTGACTGAATATCGTCCACGTAACAACGATTCTATAACAACAATATTGCGGTTATCAGGCTTCAGATTGGTCAAAGAGACTAAAACGGTTGGTTTCATCCCCATCGCTCTAATGAGGTCAATGAAAGTTTAATTTCAATCTACCCCGTTGACGGGACAGGAGCAGCGGGGAAGATGGAACCAGTCAGATTTATCCTGTGCCATCCACCCCGTTATATGCCAACGATGACACCGGGGCCAATGATACAATATTTTCTATCTACGAGTAGTTCGTCGACGGGGCAGGTACAGAGAGACAGATGTAATGAACCCACAGTAGTAAAACGGCGCGCGGCGCTCTGTCTCAATCGTCATTATTGTTTTTAGGGTTAAACGTACCTGTCAAAGGGTTAGCAGCGTAAACGGGCTTAACTTATCTTTAGACAATCGTAACGTTCTCTTAAAATTATAAGCACCAAGAACCGAATAATAATGAATTGTTGCACAAAATTATTTTCTCGCATGCACAATTATTTACACTTCAATGATTTCAGAACGGAATGGAATACAAAGTGAAAATGTTCAACTCAAAAGCAAATCTCCATTTATTTTATTTTGTGTGAGTCACTGGACCCATAACTATAGTAGTATCATTTAATTAACAATGCGTTATTTCGCGTCATATTCGAATTAGCAAACTCGTTAATGAACTCCTCTAATCAGTGTTTGTTAGCAATTAATTGAATAACCACATGGTTTCTATTATACAGAATAATCTGTTCCAATTCTAAAATTCCCACTGCTCCCCAGCAGTGGGAAATTACAAAGGCCAGCTCTTTGTGAGACCCCAAGCCAGAGTTCAGCGCGCGATGATCACGTTGGAGACATAATTGAATCGGTATCTCCAGATTTTTGGTTTTGGCCATGTCAGTATCATCACGATGTTTCACTTCACTGTTTCGAGAAAAACAGTTATGAAATGAGTAATAAAAATACAGTAAAATGCTAGCCTGAGTTCAAGCCTACTTTTTAGCAGAATATTGTCCCTCTGCTGGGCAAAGATCACTCCCATAGCCTTTCACTCCTTTTGGCAGTTTCCCCCGGCCAATCTCGCACAAACCCGTCTTCTTTGTTACTGGACCACTACACCGACTAATGAATAGTCCTCAATATTTTTAGTAACGAGAACTAAGTGGAAAGCTTATACAAACATTGCTTCTTGTATAAAACTCATAGACTTACTATTCCATCTTGCTTCTAGTTGAGTGGGTAGTGTTGAGTGGCTATTGAAGAGTGGCGGACTGGCAGTTTGCTTTGCATATTATTTGCTCGCCTTCTCGCGAACTAGAACGGCTGTTCATCCAATGAACGGTGTTAGTGATAGAAAAACAGGCGAAGTGCGAGTCGAACCCACTGTCTTTACAAACTTTTCAATAAACTATCATATAAATAAGTCCGTGATAAATGCCTAAATAACATTTAGGCATTTATCACGGACTTATTTTAGTATCTACTGATAGATATAAATCATGCTCAAAAGTACTATGTAATAACCCAACTTTTATGGAACCCGTTAATGTAATAAACATAATTAACTGAAATTTTTATTTAAACGTTATTTTCAAGTTAGTTTACCGATAATCTCTATCTGTAAATTATCATTTTATAATAACGATTAGCAATGAATAACTTTGTGTAAACTATTTTTAAAACTGTTAATTATGTTTATTAGCTTGTTAGAGTTATTTTCACATGATAATTATTTATTTAAAAGCGAGCAAGTGTAAATAAGCGTGTCTGATGTCGCAATATGGCGTCAGCAGATCACTTTCCTCATTGGGTGACATAGTAAAAAGTATTAATGCATACGAGTATTAAACTTGACACGTACTTCACTCCACGGGTGCGCCCTTCAATGCACATCTCTGCCAAATCACGAGTCGCGATCGATTTGATAGACCCCACCTCCCACTACAACTACTACAATTTGTTCTTAAAAAATCTCTCGAATCTCAAGCTTAAATTAGCTCAGTAAAAGCATCGTAACACAAGCTATTTCGAAAACTTCTCAAGTAGACGTTATTGAGGCGGATTCCCATAGAAAATAGTTTGTTAATGAACACGCTAATGAAGTTCTCTCTAGGATAAAGTTATAAGATGCTTACGTGTCAGGATGGCCGCCGTAGTTACGAGACAACTTGATGGTTGGGGTGAGACAGAGGCTGTGTCGGATAACTAGGCTTACTGGATCAAGTTCTACTAACGAAAAATATAATTTAGGGAAATACAGGATCGCTGTAAATCTCGATGTCACTTTTTTTGTAGGAAATCAGAATACGCTCACGTTAGCCTGAGGAAACGTTTGGGTGATCGCAAACTAAACTAAACTCGTGGTCGTGAGGCAATGATTTTGGCTACGATGTATCTGGTCTGTTTTTATTTAGAAATGTGTCATAAATCGATATATCAACCAGAAAAAACTAAGAAAGAGTACTTGATCGGACCTACATGATGCAAGACTTTGTGTGATTATACGTATAATATCTTGAAATCAAAGAGAGAGCATTTTGAAAGGCTAATTAATTGGTATTTAAAAATATTCTTAGTTCTTAATGGCATAAATTGCCTCTTATTTTAATATTCTTTAACTTCCAGGCATGACAAAACTACAAATAAGAATAATGATCCTCTACATCATTTGAACAGTGCAAAAGTTTGTAAACTATAGTGCGTAACTATAATTAACACTTGAAAGTCTAGCTAACTCTGGCGTGTGATAGCGGCGAACCCAAACTAGCGTATTATCAACTTATACAATTACCTAAGTACCTATTTTAATTTATTGAATGAACTCAAATTGTGGAACAAATTGCTCAACGGTTATGCCTCTATGAAAGGAGTTGAGTCAACAGTGCCTGCCAATAATTGGCCGCGAAGGAAGTTAAGGAATATCCCTCGTGCGTGTCACTTGACTAAATATTTTTTTAAATGGCCGCCATTCGGAAGGTGTTGGGTTAGGACTAGAGCGATTTCATACTAGCGTTTCCCCACGCGTGTAGGGGAAAATTAGGTAATACGCTCTAGTTGAAAAAACGCTCCTTTCTAGAATTCAAACTTACTGCTCGGAACCAGACGCGAGTGTGGTCGCTGTTGGCGTACAACATGGCCCTCGGCCTCGGCCATGTTATACGCCAATAGTGACCACACTCGCGTCTGGTTCCAGACAGTAAGTTTGCATGGCCACAATCACGTGTTGTATTACCTAGTTTTACCCTATAAGCGAGCATCTGGGTACACCCTACACGCGCGCCACATGACGTGCTTTAAAACGCACGAACGCAAGAAAAGATAATCGCGCAAACACGCAGCAGTTAGAAGTCTCCCGCGGTCCCTAGACGGCATATTAAGCGAATTAACGCTCATAAAAATTGCGAGGGTTACAAAAGGTGCACCAAAATGCGCCTTCATGCGCTTCTAGTCCCGACACAAGTCGTATCGCTTGAGCTCATGAACACTTCAATGCATATACAATTATGCATTCAAGTATTCATGACTGTTCATGATTTTAGTCAGTACAAGTCTGACAGTCTCTCCCGTGCTGCCCTGGGTGGGAGGACTCCTTTGATGATTGAACAAGTCCTTCGAGTAGCGTGAAATACCTTTTTTATTCACTGTTGTTCAATCAATAAAGGAGTCCTCCCACACAGGGCGGGACGGAAGAGACTGTCAGACTTGTACTGACTAAAATCCACGGTGATTCTTCAATAGCCCTTCACGTTCCAGGACCACGGTTACCTGAACATCCCACTTACCAAAAATCACTAATCAAAAAACGGGAAGTATTCCAACGTAAATTGTAGGGAAAATGAAAAAGCGCTCATAGTGTGCGAACAAGGAACTAACTTCATTTATCAATTAATCATCGTCAAAGTTCCCGTTTACTTTACGTCACTAAAGCGTGAAAACTCTTGATAAGGTCCCTGAACATAAACTAACGTTGTTTTAATGAACGAACTCGAAGTGTGACACCTCATAAGCTCCCCACGGTAGTGGCAACACCTCGGATTTAGAGGCGGGCTTACTGTCATACTGTGCTACCTATATTTGTATACGTGTGTATACACGCGGTATGTATAACTTAGTATACATGGGTAGGTATTATATAGTTCTGAAGTCTTCTCTATAGTTGGGAGACCGTAAATGATAGATGATCTTTTGCCATCAATTTTCTAAAAGGTTCACGCAGAGAAATGTTTATGAGAACTTCTGGTTGCAACCGTGACAGCAAGACTCACTAGTTGACTTTACAACATTTCTAGTAATAAATACTAAGTCCTTGTTATATCTACTACTTGCTCAGTGTATATTACTAGAAATGTTGTAAAGTCAACTAGTGAGTTTTGCTGTCACGGTAGCAACCAGAAGTTCTCGTACAGGTAGCCAGACATTTCTCTGCGTGTTGAAACTGGAACAAGTAGGGTTGAAATGACGTACCATGCAAACTAAGAATACGTTGAACTTGGCGACATAATTGTATTGTAAGTTATTTTTGTAAACGACGTCACGATACAATTTATTTTTGCAAGTGTGGGGCAACTTTTTTATAAAATAGAAATGTATGGAGAGAAAGATGTAAAAAGAGTCAGAAAACAAATGATATAATTATATGAAGCAATCAATTTATTTTGTAGAACGATACAATCTTACTAACTTTGTAGGGTATCAAAGGAAAATGTTTGCGAGGATGGTTGAATGTACGACGTACTTAAGGATGTTTATTTCTTTCAACCAAAAACTACCAAACAGATTTATATGAAATAGTACGCATATAGTTTATAACCTGGATTAACATATAGATATTTTTTATCCCTTTTATGACCGCGGCCATAATTTAGTATGTCATAAAAGCTGAAACAAGAAGAAATCCCTGGGGAACCGTCTGCGTTACTACGTTTAAAATAAATATAAACATTTCACGTACAGCCTCGGAATTTATTAGATAAACTAGATAAGGCCGTTAGACGCCTGGTCTAGAACATCCTAAGGTCAAACGGCTAGACGACGGTTACAGGCAAACGGTCCATTTAATTGGATAAAATGAAAAGCAAAGATTTCCCTTGAACGTGTTCCACGAGCTATTGAGGTAAGTGATTTTACAAGGGAAGTATACAGAGGCTATACCACAAGATTTCTGTTTATAGTAAGTAGATAGAAGATTGAAGTTTAAAAATGCGACTCTAGTGTACGAAGGAGGAACTATTTTTTTCCATTAAATTAACGTCAATGTTCCAGTTTACGTCATAAAAACGTGAAAAGTCATGCTAGACCCTCAGGCTTATAGGCAGCAATAATATGAAAATTTGGAAAAATAATATCTCGTTTATAATTCCCGAACGATTAAGCCAACGTGTAACTATCAGAAATATAATAAATATCAGAATAAGGGTTTTTTTTTACATGGTAAAATCATCCAACGAGTCCTCCCACCCAAGGCAGGACGGGAGGGACTGTCAGACTTGAACTGACTAAAATCCACGGTGTCCTTCAATAGCCCTTTACATTCCGGGGCCAGGCTTACCTGATAAGACAGTCCCGCGACCCCGGAAGGCTTTGGCCCTTTAAGGTGAACCCTGCCATGTCAGAATCAGAATAAGGGTAAGATCATTGTCAAACTTATTGACCCTGAGTCAAATCAGGTCAGTCTGCTAAGATCCTCCTCCTGTTTTTTGAAGCTACAATGGCTAACCGGTCCATACTGCCTTCTCAATATCCCTGTATATTTTCATGCTATGTGCGAAGTTGGTTTGTGGGGAGAGTTAAATGATGATTCACGCTACACCATGCCGTGTCCGGGCCGTGGTGCCCCGTCCGTCCTGCATCAGGCGCCCGGACACGGCACAGTGTAGCGTGAATCATCCTTAAATCATTAATGTGAATTAAGGGGTGAGCGCGATGTGATGTATTTGCGCGATTTGTTTAGGTTTTATTTAATTTTAAATGAATAAAAGTCATAAATGTTTATCAAAATATCTGTAGTTGGCAAGAATTAGCAGGCTCTATGGCCCTCAATATTTTGGTAACTAAGAAGCGCTGTTATTGCACATCTACCTAGCCTTTTCCCTGCTATAATTATTGGGGTCGGCTTTCAGTCGAACCAGATGCTGCTGAATATCAGTATTTTACATGGAGCGATTGCCTATCGGACTTCCACAACCCAGTAACTGGGTAATACGATACCCCGTATTAAGACTGGTCAGACTTAAGAACTTTTAACTAACAGTAACGACTGTCAAAGATCTACAAATGACAGCCGGGACCAACGGCTTAACGTGCTTTTTCACGGAGGAAACTCGCTATGACAGATGGTCACCCATCCACAGACCAACCTCGGCAAGCGCGATGTAACCCGAAAGATCGGCCTGTGCGGCTGTAATTATTTAGCCACGAGCTCCTCGCGGTGTCATCACACGCAGCTTATAAAGTCTTCGAGCCAACACGGCTTCACTTCACGTCAACAAAAGCTCGTTCACTTCACCGCCGTGTGTCACTTCCCGAGCTCGCCACCTGTCTCCAACACCACAGGAAATAGATTCGCCTCAGAATGCGCTTAGAGGCGTCGTGAAACGTGCTTTGTATGAGCTTATTCTATAAAATTGTCACAAACACACATAACAAAAAAATTAACGGTCACTTCGGAACGGAAAATCGAAATCTTTTTTGTTACAGTAGATTATATTATGGTTTCTTCTCCTTTTTAGATTATCTATTTAAAAATATAGATTTAGAATATAAAACAACAAAAAAGTTCAATTGTTTATCCATAAAATTAAAAAAAAACAGCTTGTGCTATCAGAAACTTTTGATGTGTGTATGACGTATGTGACTGTCGAAGGTGCTTTCCGGTTGAATATTTATTATAGTAGCGGTCGACCATTGGTAAAACACGACCAAAATTATTTTTAACATTATTTTTCATCAATTTAAAAAAAAAAAAAAAAAAGAATTTAGTTTAATTCGAATAACAAGGTTCATGTAACATAAACATCAAAAGATACATACAGGCAGGATAACAAGAGCAGACAGAGGTAACTAGACTGTCTGATTTAAGGGCAATCCAGTCTACTGGCTTTCATTATCATCTTCTTTCTTTTATATAAAAACCGGCCAAGTGCGAGTCAGACTCGTACTTGGCCGGACCCATAAAGGGTTCCGTAGCAGCAAGTAACATTATATAAAAGTTCATGTAGTTGTTTGTAACTTTGAAAGGTAAATTGCGGCTTACGATTAATGACGTATTAAAAAAAAACTAATTACTTGATCTCGTTCAAACTAATTTTCAATTGAAGTTTGCATGGTAATGTACATCACATATATTTTTTTTAAGTTTCATCATTCTCTTATTTTAGAAGTTACAGAGGGGGGGGGGGGTGTGTGACCAACATTTTACCACTTTGGAAGTGTCTATCGAGGAAACTAAAAATTTCAATTGTAAGTATGGAGGCAACCTCCAAAATTAGTTTTATTTTTGTGTGAAAATCCTAATGCGGTTCACATAATACATCTACTTACCAAGTTTCAACAGGATAGCTCTTATACTTTCAAAGAAAAGTGGCTGTGACATACGGACGGACAGACAGACAGAAAGACAGACATGACGAATCTATAAGGGTTCCGTTTTTTGCCATTTGGCTACGGATCCCTAAAAATCAATTTCTGTTCGTTAATTTCGCTAAAACTCGAGAACGGCTGGACCGATTTGGATAATTTTTGTTTTGAATTATTTTTGGAAGTCCAGGGAAGGTTTAAAAGGTGATTTTGAGGCGGTACGAAGTTTGCCGGATCAGCTAGTATCCAATATAAAAATGATGGATGCGGCTCTCTGGCTAACTAAACACTGAAAAGTCTGGTGTCCTCAGATAGTCCTCAATCTGTCCGTACCGGTTTATTCCGGCTAGTACTTCAGTTTCAGCATATCAATCACGCATGTGTCAACCTTAATCAATAGATTAGCAGATCGTTGAATCTGTTGTCAATCATCAGCACATTAGTTGTATCTGACACGGTATCCGATTAACAATTAATCTATACGAGATACGACAATAGTTATTTGTTATGCAAGGCTGCAAAGTTGATTTTTGGCGCGAGTACTTGAGTTGAAAACTGAGCGAGCGAAGGATTCTAAGATTGAACCGCGAGAGAAACGAGCGGTTCAAATATAGAATCCTGAGCGATGCGAAGTTTTCAAAGGTACGAGACGCAGAAAAACTTTGCTGCCGAGTGCAACACACAACTTTTCACCTCACACAGCGAGGAAATGTAGTGGGGGCGGCTCGCCTGCCAGTGTAGAAAAGTAGAAAACAATTGAATACAAGACGTGTTCGAATTTTAAACGACACTTTGTGCTCTAGAGCACAAAATGGAGTTTTGCGCTCAGATTTTGAATAAGAAATAGAATCTTTCCGAGCGTGTGAGGTGAAAAAACAATTATTGTTTTTGTTTTATCTGCGGCGGATTTAATTACGGTGAGACCTTCATCAATAGTAATTATTGGCAGTTAGATAACAAACAAACAAACATCATGCTTCTAATTAAGGAAATATTAAGCAGAATTATTATAGTTTATAGTACCTACACGTTTAGCTTGCCTGCTTGAGTTAGTAACAAAATCCAGGACCTTAACGGGTCGTTTTCTTTTTAAGAATGTTAATCCACACTAGGAATTGCTCCTGTATCGTATGTGCGTTCACAAACATATAAACTGAAATACACAAACGCCCAGACCCGGAACAACTACTTGTAGATCATATAAGTATTTGTTTCGTACGGGAATCTAACCCGCGACAAGCAGCGGAGCAATCCAATCGCTTAGCCACTGCGCAGATCGTCGTCGTGTGTTTGTTCCACCAACGAGGCAATTTACAAAAGGAAAAGATAGATGAAATATAAATGTTATAAAATTGAACCAGCGTTTATAATTAATTAACAACATAAATTATTATAAATAACGTTAACGCGACGCTGAAAAACTCTTATATTTTGAAATGAAGAGGTAACATTTTTGTTATTCTTATTACCTTGTTATTCCTAAAAAAAACGGTGTCAGTTTTTGCGTTTTATGATGAATTGCCAACAGTTATTTCTCTAGGGTATCTTCAATTTACATTAACGAAAATTGTTATTTGTTTCAAATAATGTTCTATAAACTGAGGTAAGTATTTAATATAAACCGCAAATTAGCGAATGGTAACTAATATATAACTTACGAACGGAATTCGAAATGTATTCATTGTACTTTGGCAACTATTTATAATTATTTATTTCGATTATATCTCGAAAACCCTTTGTAGACCTTGAATGAGCCTTTGGATTGTAATTTTAATTTGTAATTCTCACTCATGTAATGTGCTATTTAAAGGATTTAACATAATAAATGCGCGATTTATTATGTTATATATATATGAGCGATAGTTCCAGTTTTTGGTGACCGTAAACGCAAATAAAGCGACTAATGTTGGCGTTAAAAGTCACCGGCCCGGTATGTGAATCTTAAGCAAGCAATAATTGTCAAACAGACAGGCGTGGCGAACGCGAAGCGAGGCGTTTTTGTTTGTAATGTATGGAATTGTTTGAAACCAGTCACATAGACTATCGGATCGCTTTAGCTTTTATATGTGACTGGATTCAAACAATTCCATACATTACAAATAAAAACGCTTCGGATCGCAATCGCTTCGCTTGTCTGTTTGACGATAGCTTAAGTGTACTAAACAATGCAGAATAATCAACGAGGCTTTTATAACTATAGTACAAAGAATCATTGACACAACGAAGAAGATGAAGCAAAATAATTTGTAGATTCTGTGCCTGGTTAGTTTTTCATGATAAAAATTTGATATCAGACTATATTGAACAAAAATACCTTAATAATAAATACGTAATCTGTATATAGTGTGTATATAGTGTGTAAATTTTGTATACAAATTCTACATGAATAGTGCGCAATAATGAAATGCGCACCTTACACAAAAGTGCTTTCAGACCAAAACACAACAAAGATCACGTCCATCTTTTATCCAGTAGTCTGTAATACGATTTCTTGGCAGGTACAAATCTTCCAGTCCAACTCAACTGCATCTTCCTTTATCTGAAAAATGCCTGCAATTCCCACAATGAGGATAAAGTGTACAATTGCTTGTCAATTCACGTTGTAAAAGTCACTTAGTTGTTGCCAGTGAATTTGCCCGCTTTTCCTCTCCGTTAGACATTTTTTAAACTAGTTAGCTGTGTTGTAAAATTAGATTAACATGCGGTGTAAAATGGCTGAACACACTGAACAGTTTTTGCAAGTTTTAAAATGAAAAGGTACAATTTTCGACGGCTCTTTTTAATGATGTTAGCATTGTTGGCTACGAGGTGAAAGCACCATGTTTTTGTGTTTATTCGCACTACAATTACTTCACAACTGAACGGTCTTAATTGTGAGGATGGATGGATATATGAACGGATCTACTTTAATGTCCTATCACATAAAAAATGAACGGACTGATACGAAACTTGGTACACAGACAATTATCAATGTTATTATCTACATTTAATCACAAATTACTTTTTCACCTCACCCGCTCGGAAAGATTCTATTTCTCATTCAAAATCTGAGCGCAAAACTCCATTTTGTGCTCTAGAGCACAAAGTATTGTTTAAAATTCGAACATCTCTTCAATTGTATTCAATTGTTTTCTTAACTTTTCTACACTGGCAGGCGAGCCGCCCCCCTACATTCCCTCGCTGTGTGAGGTGAAAAGTTGTGTGTTGCACTCGGCAGCAAAGTTTTTCTGCGTCTCGTACCTTTGAAAACTTCGCATCGCTCAGGATTCTATATTTGAACCGCTCGTTTCTCTCGCGGTTCAATCTTAGAATCCTTCGCTCGCTCAGTTTTCAATTCAAGTACTCGCGCCAAAAATCAACTTTGCAGCCTTGCATAACAAATAACTATTTCACCTCACCCGCTCGGAAAGATTCTATTTCTGATTCAAAATCTGAGCGCAAAACTCCATTTTGTGCTCTAGAGCACAAAGTGTTGTTTAAAAATCGAACACGTCTTGTATTCAATTATTTTCTACACTGGCAGGTGAGCCGCCCCCACTGCATGTCAGTGCACCAACCTATTTTTTTTTCTGAACATTAGTGTTAAGTAGTAGATGTCGTAGGTAAGTTTGAGTTTTTAAAATTCGAGAAAATCGTCTTCTACCGCCTTATATCTGTCTCTGTCTCCAACATTCACAATGGAATCCAATGAATTTGAGCATTTTTCCGCAAATTTACGTAATAATAACACACAAGTGACAAACACAAGTAGATATTAATGTTCCAAAAAAACATTTAACTTTCAATATTAACAATTGTAGTAATTTTACTTTTAATTTCTAAAATGAATAAATAAATACTTATATAGTAAATTGTTTAAGCTGTTTCTCTTACACCTACCATTTCCTCGCTGTGTGAGGTGAAAAGTTGTGTGTTGCACTCGGCAGCAAAGTTTTTCTGCGTCTCGTACTTTTGAAAACTTCGCATCGCTCAGGATTCTATATTTGAACCGCTCGTTTCTCTCGCGGTTCAATCTTAGAATCCTTCGCTCTCTCAGTTTTCAATTCAAGTACTCGCGCACAAAAATCAACTTTGCAGCCTTGCATAACAAATAACTATTAAACAGCATTCCAGGGAACAATAAGTTTAATTTTCCACTTTTCTGCCCAGCCAACTTCATCAAAAGTCTATCCATAAACTAATCGCTGCATATCCGATGCATGGTAAGCCTAAACCTTGTAACATGATGCTCAAAGCCGAGCTACCCCCGCTTGGGGGCGAGTAAAACAAAAAATACTGGGGCCTGTGAGGGGTGAATACTTTTTTGATATTATAGCTAGGACGTAAAGTCAACAAAAAAAAGTATTCATACAGAAATTGTTAAACGGTTTTCCAAAGTTGTGTTAAAATGTGTCAGCGTATTAACCTCTTTGTCAACAGAGCACACATAGCGACATACATTATTATATACAGCAAATAGCATACAGAAAAATCGCGTGACCGCACTTGTAGAACAGAGTATATTGTTACGTTAATAAGGAGAAGCAGTAGACTTGTTAGATGATTTATTGATTAACTACTTTTCACGACAATGAACCTTTTTGTCATGGTATTCTAATATAATGTTAATTTCAGCTTATTATTTATCATCATCATCACCGGGAATACATTTTAAGTAGGCAAAGGTATTTTACCTCGTAAGAGTCAAAATGGCGGGCGTATCTTAAAAATTATATCTTCATAATATGTACCAAAAAGAGTACCTTTATTTACCTACCTGAATTTATCCTCAGACCAACAGCCTTGTTCTGAATCTTCTAATGCCTCGTCGTAATTATATCCATAACTTTCCTTTCATGTTATAATAGTCACATAATTATTGTGATTAATTGTCACAAATATTGTCATCGACAGGCAAAAAAGCAATATCTCGTTAAACCGCGTTTTTCCAACCATAAATTCATTCATGTACACAGCTTATTTCACAACATACCAAAACTAATTAAAAACATGTCTACAAAACACTTGGATTACTTAGATTAAACAACTTTCCTCGAGCTGAAAAGTAATAAGTAAATGGAAAGTCGCACAAATCTGGCGAGTTCTTATCCAGTGTTTGTTAATCACGTAAAATCTTTGCTAAGCGTCGGTGTCAGTGTCCGGCAATCCGTCTGCGACGTGACTAACTAAGCGCAACAAATGTCACGGTGTTGCTATGAAGCGGACACACGCATAAGCGTAGCGAGAAGCGAGCTTGGAGTATTTTTAGGGTAGTCCAGTCATTAAAGCCTAAACCCGAAAATAATTAGTAACTTGCTGAAATTTTAAGGGGTTCTTAAGGAAGGTAAAATAAGATACCGGGTGATTTTGCACGTTCTGGGGTGTACGGAAAGGGTTGAAAAGGGGTGAAAAGGGGTTTTTTGCTAATAACATTGCCAAAAAAATTAGTAACACGCTGCAAATTTGGAATAAGGTTGTTCTTACGGTTTTGTAACGTGTATTAAATTTGCAGCGTTTTGCAACATACGGAACATTGTTTTTTTTTTCAAAACAGTGCAATTAGTTAAAAACAGGGGTAAGAAAATTAGTAACACGCTGCAAAGTTGGAATTAGGTTGTTCTTACCATTTTGTAACGTGTATGAAATTTGCAGCGTTTTGCAACATACGGAACATTGTCTATTATTAAAAAAACAATGAAATTATTTAATCACACGGGTGAAAAAAAATTGTAACTCGCTGTAAATTTGTAATTAAGTTGTTTTTACCGTTTCGTAAGGTATTTCAAATTTGCAGCGTTTTACAACAAATTGAACATTGTTTATTATTAAAAAAACAGTGCGATATACGTTACGAAACGGTAAAAACAACTTAATTACAAATTTACAGCGAGTTACAAATTTTTTTCACCCGTGTGATTTAATAATTTCATTGTTTTTTCAATAATAGACAATGTTCCGTATGTTGCAAAACGCTGCAAATTTGATACACGTTACAAACCGGTAAGAACAACCTAATTCCAAATTTGCAGCGTGTTACTAATTTTCTTACCCCTGTTTTTAACTAATTGCACTGTTTTTTAAAAAAAACAATGTTCCGTATGTTGCAAAACGCTGCAAATTTAATACACGTTACAAAACCGTAAGAACAACCTTATTCCAAATTTGCAGCGTGTTACTAATTTTTTTGGCAATGTTATTAGCAAAAAACACCTTTTCACCCCTTTTCAACCCTTTCCGTACACCCCAGAACGCTGCAAAATCACCCGGTATGTTATTTTACCTTCCTTAAGAACCCCCTAAAATTTCAGCAAGTTACTAATTATTTTCGGGTTTGGGCTTTAATGACTGGACTAGGTTCCGTAGTCAACAAGGAACCCTTATAGTTTCGCCATGTCCGTCCGTCCGTCCGTCCGTCCATCCGTCTGTCCGCAGTTTAGCTCAGAGACGCCCAGTACTAGAAAGCTGTAATTTAGTGTAAATATACGGATTTGTTGTGCCGAAAAAGTGGTAAAATAAAATCTCGTAAAATATTTTTTTAGGGTACCTCCTGTACACGTAAAGTGGGGATGTTTTTTTTATTTCTCGCGTACCCCTTAGTGTGGGGTATCATTAAATAGGTCTTTAAAAAATATTGATAGTTTCCATTAACAATTTTTTGATAAAAAGATTCGTTTGTGAAATATTAAGCTTTAAAGTGCTAATTTTTGCTCGACTCGAGTGTCCCCCCCCTCTACCAGCTAAACGGTTATGTTTGGGGGTGTGAAAAAATTCACAATAGTAGTATATACATATAACGAAGTTTGAAGGAAAATTATCATGACTAAGTAGGCTTTACAAGTTTACGAGTAATAGTCGACCAACTTATAAAACGTACTTGGATAGCATATTTTCCTAAACAAAATATATCGCAGAACATGTTCTTCAACTGCAAATGTAAGTTTGTAAACTTTATTTTTACAGCTATAATAGGTGGGTATGTTTTGGGGATAGGTAGGTTTTTATTGTCAACTATTTTTAACTAACTTCAAAAAAAGGAGGAGGTTCTCAATTCGTCGTAATCTTTTTTTTTATGTATTTTCCCCGATTTCTCAAAGACGCCTGGACCGATTTTGACAATTCTTCTTTTTAAAATTAAATTCAGCGAATCAGTTTAATTAGTTCGCATAAGTATTTTGATGGGCAACTACGGAACCCTACACTGTGCGTGGCCCGACACGCACTTGGCCGGTTTTTTTTTTCTGTCAAATCGAAATGAGAATGAGCGCTTTTTGAACGTATTTAATATAAAAATTTAAAGTATTTTCTTAATACACTGTTGTTATTTTAGTGTTTAATTTAGTTTAACACAGTAATAAGGGGCATACTATGTCTAGCGAAACACGCTTGGTCATGATGAAAGGCCATGATACGACTTGCTTTTCAAGCAGAGAATAAGTAACATACGGACGCCTTGTTTAGTTTCATTTGAAGAAAAATTTTGATCCTCTATTTCACAAGTTTGAAAAATTAGCCAGCGAGCGAATAAAAAACATTCAAAACCGCATATGTTCTGACCTTCGGCAGATAATAACAAATAATTTAACGATAGATTTTTATGAAGTGTATAAATTAAAACTGTGACAAGACTCTGTTGTATACACATAGCAGATATTTTTGTAATTTCGCTATTACGCTTTGTCGGAAACGCTACATCCTCTCACCCAGTCCCGCCCCTACGTAGATGTAAGGGCAAGACTTAGCCTGTACAAACGAGATGGCATTTGTAACGTCGCCCGCACTAAATACTTTGAATTCCAACATCAAATGTGCTGCTTAATGGTCCTCCATTAGTCTCCGGTTAGGGACGGAGGTTACTTGTACAACGTGACAGTTGAGGTACGTGTTAGTAGCTGCGTTGGGACAAGGCGGTTTAGTGCGAGTGATAAGTTGACGCATTGATATTGGTTTTCCGGGCAACTGTCTCCTGTAATGAGGGTGGGTATAAGACTAATGCACTCTTCGGGCTCTGAGACACGAGTTTGTAAATGAAATTAAATTATTGTTTAAATCAAAATCATTGCCAAGCTGAGTAGCTTGGCTCAATAAAAATCATTCGATTTTTAAGGGACCAAACGACTAGACATATCCGAATTTACAACCGAATTTATGACCTCCTCCTTTTTGAACTCGGTTAAAAACTGGGCAAGTATCAATGTGTCTTTTTCGATTACATTCGTTGAAAAAGACACATTGATAATTTTCAAGTTTATTTTGGACATCTAACTAACAATTGGTGAAAAGTAAGATCGTGAGGAAACCTGAACTTTAATCCATAATAGTCCAAATTCATATCAGAAGCCTGTAGGTAGTTTAACAAACTAGGATAACTGAGGATGGCCACGTATCCTCGCCTGAAAAATCTATACTAATATTATAAAGCTGAAGAGTTTGTTTGTTTGTTTGAACGCGCTAATCTCAGGAACGACTGGTTGGAATTGAAAAATTATTTTTGTGTTGGATAGTCCATTTGTCGAGGAAGGCTATAGGCTATATAACATCACGCTATCACCAAAAGGAGCGGAGCAGCAATGAGAAATGTTTCAAAATCGGGAAAATGTATTCCTTTTCGAGAGCTTTCACTACGGAATTATTCCTCATAAAAAGTTCCAAAATAAAGTCCGGGAGAGCATATATCTATCTTTTAAGATTAAGTCACTATAACCTTTTTTATGGAAATCAAATTTGTTTTAAAGTAATGCATTATTTGCGAAGGTATTTTCATTAATATGATATTAATCCTTATCAAAATAAATACGTTAATCATCACAAGCCTTTAATTTTGAACAAAATTGCCCTTGACATCGATTGAATATCTTAGGAGATATCATAGTTTCAAAATAATGTCACAACAAAATTATTACTGCCTGGGGAATACTGAGCATATCATAATTGCGCGTGAGGGAAAGTGTACCCTCTACCTCTCACCCGAGCCACCGCTGAATGATGAGCGGGATGAGCTTCGGCGCCATCTCAGCGGGCGGTATGGATCCTATATCGAATGGGGAAGGAAGAAACGCCTGGGTGTCACCACTGCGAGGATCGCCCGGAAGACACGGTAGAACATACGGTGCAGGACTGCCCCGCTTGGGCAGAGCACCGCCGTGTCCTCACAGGCGGCGATAGGCACTGGTCGAGGCCATGCTGCGGGGCGAGATGGAATGGAAAGCGGAGGAGGCGGAACGCGTGAGGGAGAGGACAGCGTCCACCTCACGACGCAGCCCCGCGGGAGACGCCCACGGCAACGGACGTCGCAAGACGATCTCCGGCCACTGTAGGCGCGGGCATGCGGGCGGCGAGTAGGTAATGGGTGACTCGCCGTCCGATCATGGACCATGCCCGGGTCGACGGCGCGTTGTGTTCCACGCGCGCCTCAAAGAGCTGTCATCAATCTGACGGGGCCCCCCAGAGACGGCCAGAGCCTGCCGGGGTCGCGGGACTGTCTCACTCGATAACCGTGACCTTGGTACATAAAGGGCTATTGAAGGAACACCGTGGATTTTAGTCAGTACTTGTACTGCCCAGGGCGCCCAGAAGACACCCAGGGCGGGAGGACTCATTTGATGATTTTACCACGATAAAAAAAGGGGGCGGTATGGAGGGAGCGACTATCGAAACCGAAGTTCGGGCACGCCTCAATCGTGGCGGTAAGACCTCTCTTTGAGGAATGGCTGGAAGGTGTCACGGCATCCTGACCAACCACCTGACGCAGATCCTCACTGGACACGGAAGTTTTGGGAGGTACCTTTGTCGGGGAAGGAAGAAACGCCTGGGTGTCCACACTATCATCGTCCAGAGGACACGGTAGAGCATACGGTGCAGAATTGCCCCGCTTGGGCAGAGCATCGCACATGTCCTCACAACGGTGATAGGCGGCGACCTCTCGCGTTTGGCATTGGTTGACGCCATGCTGCGGGGTGAAATAGAGTGGGAACCGGTCGCCTCCTTCTGCGAAACAGTCATGCCAGCGAAAGAGGAGGCGGGACGCGTGAGGAAGAGGACAGCGTCTACCTCACGACCCAGCCGCAGTGGTGACGGATGTCGCAGGACGATCTCTGTCCAACAGGCGTTGGCATCGGGCGGCGAGTAATGGGCGACTCGCTGTTGATCATGGACCATGCCCGGGTCGTCGTCCCGTTGTGTTCCACGCGCGCCTCAAAGAGTGTCAGCACAATGACGGGGCGGGGGGCCCCGTAGAGGGCCAAAGCCAGCCGGGGTCGTGGAACTTACAAGCTACCGTGACCCCGGAACGTAAAGGGCTATTGAAGGACGCCGTGGATTTTAGTCGTTCCCTCTTGCCCTGCCCTGGGTGAGAAGACTAATTTGAAATTATATGACGCCAAAAAAAAGCATAAAGAAAATGATTACCTAGTATCGGTATCCTCCAACAGCGCTTCGCACTAAAAAATCATTCACGCGAACGAAGTCGCGGGCACAGCTAATAAATAATATAGACCTTTGGAAAATTATTGGGCGGTATATTATTTTCTCTTCAATGAGATACTATCTTCTGTACCGGCTTCGCCTGTACGTATTACCTGAACAAAATGACTAAGTCTATTTGGAAGAATAGTTTCTATATAGGTATTACACATCGCGTACGTAGAAATTCTCAAATAATGTATTATTTTCATAATATTATTTGATAAAGATACTTTACCCTGAAATCGTACAATCTGAAACTTTCAAATAATAATTATGTCTGAAGCAACAAGTTCCTGAACGATAGCTATGTTATTCATTCTCTCTGGTGATTTGATTTTTCTTCTTCTTTTGTCATTCATTCGCGTGAATTTATCTTTTTTCTTTTGGATCTTAATCGGATACCAAATTAAGGTTGTTGTACAAGTTCTAGATTATATTTTCCCGCGGTTCTACCCTCATGAACTTCGATATTTATCCACGAGATCACAGGGGATTAAAAGTATCCCCCGGCTTATCCAGATTACAAACTGAGTACCTCATTAAATTTTGTTCAGAGGCCCTAGCACGAATTTTGCGTATTTAACTACTTTACTTTGTGCTTCATGGAAAATGAAAAAGCGCCTCTGGTGTAAAAACAATAAACTTATTTTATCCATCAAATGAAAGTCAAATAATATTCACGTTTACCTTACGTCACAAAACGTGAAAAAACGTGCTTGAGCTTCTATTGTTTTTTACCATAAAATTAATTGAATCTGTTATACTGTGCAAATGAGTAAATGGTTTTAATTGCCCCTTGTACTTCTTCAGGCCAGCGCGTTGAGTGTAAGCCTCTCTGTTGCTCATCATTTCACTGTGAGGACAATCGAGAGAACTCCTCGGTTATTACAGCGTAAAATAGTTCTGTACCCTTTAACTATTTTACTTTATACAGCGTCTTTCTAGTATTTACAGCGTTTCTTGTAAGGAAAAATGGAACAGCGCCTCTGGTGTGCGAAGAAGGAACTATTTTTTTCCATGTTTGTCAATTTGAAAATGTCAAAGTTCCAGTTTACTTTACGTCAGCATAACTGAAAACTCACGATAAGGCAAAGAGATTTAAAAGAACCTATAGAGCGGGCATTGGGAAAATTGTCATACAAAATTGTTGATGCCGTGCGTCAGTAGCGCTATATAAGCGTTGCATAGCAACGCGACTACTAGACTGAGGGATTTTTTACCTATTGGTAAAAAGTTTTGGATCACAAATTTCTTCGTGATGTTCCGTCTATTGCTCGTATATAGTTTATTGACTTTGCGATAAGGCCTCTGTTTTAAGTCTCTCTACGGCTATAATTCATAACCGTCTTTGTTTTCGTGATCACGAACAGAATCGCTTTTTTAACTAGTGTAATCTGACCTTTCTTCGCAAGGGTGGAAATTACTAAAGAAGTTTTTTTTTTGCATGCTATGTAAAATCCTTGTCCAAATAATAAATGAATACAATATCAGTTTTTATTCAAAGCGGTTGAAGCATTTCTCAATTTGAGTCTGCCGAACTGCATTTGATTTTGATAAAAATGTTGTTAGTCGATCATTGAATTAGGCATGTGATAATTATGCCTGGGCAGAATCACTTAATGATCTCGCCATTTTAGTCCCAGTGAAAATCGACAAAAACGACTTGGACAGGTTACGTTAGAATGGTCTGGCAAGGTTTGTAAGACCCCGTCATCGCCTTAATAAAAATAAATAGGTGCAATTTTTTTTCTAAACCCTGAAATTCCTGCCACGGTATTTATTAAAACATTTTGTTAACGTGATGACAACATTTTTGTTGAATAAAACAAAAGTCTTTCAAAATACAAGCTTGTAAAGCTCTCGGAGCACTTAATAGAATGAGCCGCTTTTCATTTTCTGAGATAAGAACATGAAAGCTTTCCTTCTCATCAATCTTTAAATAATTACGTCACAAGAAGAAAAGAAACGCGGACCCTTAAAAGTCCATTACAAAAAAAAATCTAATCCCATAATATTTCACGAAGACAACGTTTACCACGTTGTTTCTCATTTCCCCCTCAAAGCGGGGCAAATGAGAAATTGACGAAAATCCAATTGTGCTATAACAAAAGAAAGCGCACAATTAAAACTGAAAATTGTAAAAAAACACCGCGAAGTGAACAAAGTAAGATCTGGATTTAAGAAAGATGCTGGCGGCGAGCTTACCTGCTTGTTTCAAGAAAAGATCGCTAGATAAAAGTTGGTTAATAATTACGTTGACTTTTAGACAGATTTCGGTGCTGAAATTCAGCGGTGAAAATATTTCTTTACTTTTTTACTAGTAGGTATATTGTTTCTATACGTATTCGTTTTTAAAAGAAAGTAAATATAATCCCACCAAAAACATTTCATGAAAAATGTTGCCAAAACGACCACATAACGTTTGCCCTACGAAGAAGATATCCGATCTCATGTAGAACCAAGCTTCTGAATCTACACGGCCTAACTCTACCGACACTAACTTCACAAATTCTACACATCAGTAAAAATGTATGGCTTCACCGTTTCGCTACCGTCGTGGAGGTGATGCTAATATTTAGTTTCTGAAGTTAGTAACGAAACAGTCAATTTTAAGGTCTCATACAAACTTCCACCCCCCATTTTAGGGGATGGGGGGCGAAAATTATAAGTTTATGATTTTTTTTGTTGGTTGTATACTAAACTTAGATTACATACCGAATTTCAGCTCTCTAGCACTTTAGGAAGTAGCCAAACATTTTGATGATCATCAGAATGTCAGTATCAGTGACGAAATCCGTGTATTTTAGATATCAATAATATCTAAAGTATTCTAGCTATTCTATTGAGACTTTGTATGCTTAATAAGTCTATTATGTGCATCATATCCTGCGAATATGAACTATCTGGTACATCGGAAACCAGCTCTATGAGGGTTCAAAAAAAAACAACGAAACACTTCGAGAAAAGGTAGGTAGTGCCCTTGCGCTTCGCTTGGCTGGTCTTGGCGGGGGCACTGCGTGCCCCCAGATGATTCTATAGGTTGTTGTAAGTTCGCCACAAAAATAATTCCCCATGAAAAAGAGTATGTATAAATTAGGTATAGCCAAACGATTTTGTTTCTTTTTTTTTTAGTTTTATTTATTGTACATTCGACCCATTTTAGCAGACCCTAGCAGAACAATTAAACTATAAAATCCAGCACAAAACTACCGAAAACGAGGACACAATGTGGAATCTGAACAGAAAGTGCTAGGAGAACAGGATCAAAACTTTTTATCGAGGGGAATATTTTTTGTGGCGAACTTACAACAACCCAATTCTATAACCCATTCACAATGGTTTCACATGAAGAAGAATGGACATCATACTCCTCGTAATTTTTTTGAATGTTCAACGACATTGAAATTCAAAAAAACTTATACATATACTGTCTGATTCTTCTTTTGACTCGAAGATTGACTGGTAGATAATCCCATGCGGCATTAAATAAGCCTTACATATGTACAGTACCACAATTGTACGTAAAAGTTTAAATAAATAAACATTATTTATTAATGAATTATTGCATTTAATGTGATGATAATATACTTGATAACCAATTTTTCCGTATTTTTTAACTAAATATATTTCTCATATTGCCATCGGTCCTAATACACACATCAAAAGTGTCTAGGGATCAAGCATTTTTATGCGGATTTCTTGAGATTGAGATGTGGCTTTGTAATAAATTTATGATTTTATAAATTTATATGGATCCTTTTTGGTGCATTTCATAATTTGAATCAGGAACTGTAAATCAAATTCGAGTAAAAGATGAAAATCAGCTGTCAATATTTTCCCTATAAAAACATACAACGCATTGAAGACATTATTAGTGCTACTGTTTCCCTACTACTGATTAAAACCAACGTTATTATGGAGCGGCGACGTCGTTTAAGCAGGGAAGAAATGCTCAGAGCCGTGGGAATGATAGAAGCTGGTTCCCGGCAACGTACTGTGGCTTTAGCTCTGAATACAAGTCAGAGTGTTATCAGTCGACTTTGGACACGTTACCGAAGCACTGGTACCGTGGCTGAGCGCCATGGAGGACGGTATCGCTGCACCACACGGAGACAAGACCGATACATTCAAATCTTAACTCGAAGAGCTCCAACAATAACCGCCATGATGTTAGCCGTGAGGCTTCATCACTCTTCAGGGAACTTAATTAGCGACCAAACAGTCAGAAACCGCTTGCATGAAGTGAACCTTCATTCCCGAAGACCGCTACGGGTACCACCTATAGCAATGCACAATCGTAGGATTCGATATCAATGGGCTCTTGAACACAGAAATTGGGCAGAAGAACAATGGCGTTTCGTGTGCTTTTCTGATGAGTCTCGTTTTGGTATGAGACCGGATACAAGACGTATACGACACTGGAGAACCCCTGGACGCCAACAGCGATTAAAATCCTGCCAGGAAGTCCATCCTTATAGTGGTGGAACCATCATGGTATGGGCGGGTATTTGGATCGGCGGAAGAACTGAGTTGATTTGGATCAGAGGCAACCTCAACGCTCAAATTTATGCTGAGACGATTGTATCAGACGTCATCGTTCCTCTACAAGTGCAAATCGGTCCCTTATTTCAGTTAATGCATGATAATGCACGACCGCACACCGCAAGAGTTGTAAGACAGACTCTCGCCGCAGCTAACATCAATGTCCTGCCCTGGCCTGCTCAGTCGCCAGACTTGAACCCGATTGAGCATGCATGGGATATGCTACAGAGAAGAGCTCCGCCGAATATGGAGGGTATCCAGTCGCAAGAAGACCTTTTTTTGTTGTTGCAACGAACATGGGCGGCCATTCCACAGCGTGATTTGGATGAACTCATTTTGAGTATGCCAAACCGATGTTCTTGTGTTGTTAGTGTTCGCGGTAGAAACACGGATTATTAATTGTTTAAGTTACCCAATAAAATTTTAAAGAAAACTGTTATTTCAGTCTTTTTTTCGAACTTTAATGTTAGTGGTTCAAATGTCAAAAATCCCTTTATTAGGAAAATGGCAAATTTCTTTATGAATGCAAAGGTGACTTGGTTTATCGTTACTGTGACAAACGATAACACTTTATTTGATGAATCCTTAAAGAAAATTTAATTAATATCAATCAGGAGAAAAGTTATTGCAAAAATATATGTTGATCCCTCGACACTTTTGATGTGTGTATTAATATACGTGAAGACTGCGCTGATCCATCTGATCCCCTAATCACTGCTCACAGCACACATTGGAAAATATGGCGTCGACACCGCGAGACAAATCCCCTTCATTAATATGAGAGCCCTCTCGGAAGTATTAGTAAAGTCAGGCTTATCCACGATCGGCTGCTTCATTTTTACCAATCAACGAGCGTTTGAAACAGTTGAACTTAGTTTTTATTTAAGAAATATAAATTGCCTAGAAATTTTCGTCTTCGTGGAAGGTTGTGAAAATTAGCGGGCTCAAGTGGGACTGCTGAGCCACATGGTCATTGGGATTTTGTTTTTTGCCCATACCACAGCCCATATAAGAATTTCTCCTGTATCGTGAATGAGTATACAAACATTTAAACTGTCAAACTCAAACACCCAGACCTGGTACAAGTACTTGTAGATTATACAAATATTTGTTCCGTGTGGGAATCGAACCCGCGACATCCAGCTCAGCAGTTCAATCGCTCAGCAAATGCGCCAACCGTGCCGTCGATTACCGTTTCGGGGGTTGAAAATGTAATTGGGACAGACTAGTTCGAAAAGAGCTCATCCTTGTCTGTGCACACGCCTGTGTAAGTGTGTACATCATGTGTCATCTTGGAGGACTAATGATAGGTAATAAAGTACGTACCTACTACTTTCTTCGCATCCCGATCAGTCGAAGATAAAAACAGTAAGTAAGTATTATAAAACACGCATCGGAATAGAAATTGAATCCGAGCTACGAGCTAACGTTTTTCCGTAGTAACACCATTCTCAACATAGGCATGCAACGCAAAAAAATATTTACGACGCAGAATTAAAACTCTATCTGTGCTTCCTTTTATCAAAGCACTCATTCTTATTTATAAAAAAGTTTTCAAAATCAAACTCTGCCATAAAAACCATTTCAAGTGTTACAATTATGAAATACTGTAAGAATAGGGAATAAAAATAAATGGAAACACCGAAGTTAAAAACGGAAAAGTGTTGAGTGTCAATCAATGTCATTAAGGCCGTGTCCCGAGCCCGACCAAATGCAATTCACTATCCTTAAAGAATTATCCTTTTTACAGGGATATCCTTTTACCTCCGTCTGACACTTTGTGCGAAAAGGCTGGCTTATATTGCGGCCTCTCTGGTCGGATATTTTCTATTTTTTCGAGTGTTGCCCCTTTTACTAACATTTCGTGAAAGCCGACAAACTTTTTCCACCTTTTTAGTTTGATAGCTGCAAGGAGTGATGTTGTGTCAACGGAAGAATCGAAGAAAGTACTGAATGTAGAAAGATTTTATCGTTCTATGCATGGTGAATCTTTTCCTCACTCATCTAAAGGTTTTTCTGGAGATAAAATTGTCATGCTGCTTGCTGGACGTTGATGATATTTTTTTTATTTTCTTGCCCAGAATCAGAGAATAGTGTTCCCATTGCTAAAACTGAGGCCTCTTCTCTACGCGATGGAACATAATCAGCCCATGGAAATGGAACATGAGCCCTCCGCGGGTTGTAACATACAAGTGTCTACTTTTTGGAACTAACACAATATACTGGTTTCCGCACGATATTTATTTGATATACAAGACGCGATATATTTCCTCCTGCCCTTATTATTCAGCAATCATATCGAATCAATCTACCAGTCGTGTATCGTACGTGTGTAATATAGAATCGTCGTGTTCCCGACACGTTGCCGTGTGATCATCCCGTTGATTGACACGGTACAAGCGCCGCGCACAGCTCGCACAACATAATCACATACTCTGAACATGGGTCATTTGCCGACACGTGTCGCCCTCAATGTACCTACTGACAGGTAGTCTATTAACTACCCTATGTAGCCGTGTACAGTTAATCGAATGTCTTTTCTGATTAAATAGCTATAATATTTGACCCACATTAGCCAGTCCTATGGGGGCCATTTTGCGCTGCTTGTCCCATATATTTCCCCTCAAAACATTCTGTCAATTTCGGCCAACCGCCGAGCTCCACACATTCTATTTCATAGTAATAAATTATTCGTTCCCTTCCCCCTTTATTTCCTTAAACATATATATAAGTACAATATGTATTTTCCTCACCGACTCCCCTTCTTTCCCTTTTGACAAATGAGGTGTTATTCCATTCATACGAAAAAGGTACGATATTACAATATTACTTTTGTGTGGCGTTCGTGTACAAGGACGACGTATTGAAAAAAATATATGTTCGCGTGTTCTGAGCGCCTGGTATCGATACTTGTTGCTGGGATTTTCGGGAATAAATTCGCCGTTTTTTTCGGTCTCATTTTCATATTATATTTTCTCGATTCCTCTGAGGTTGTTGGGTAGTACTCTTTATCGCTAACGCTAAGAGGTACCTAAATAAAATAATATTTTTGGATTTGTCTGAGTGGAAACCCGAATAGGATATGAATATACATATACCTGTTGTTAGTGTTAGTGGGAACAAGTAATATAATCTAATTTTATTTTACGTGACCCTGCTTGATATCCTGTTAATATCTGGGGGCACGGCAGTGCCCCGCCAAGTCTCGAGCAAAACGGGCACGGCCGTACCATCTTTTCTCGAAGCGATTCGCGGCTGTTTCGCCCCCCCTATATCTTCGACGTGGACAAAGCTAGGAGTTTAGGTTTTCGGTGAATAATAGTAGGCATTAAAACAAGCTTAAGTTCGAAATTACATGCCAATTGAATGAATAGTTTAGGAGTTACGGTCGATCAAAGTTACACCATTTTGTCACTCACTCACTGACTCACTGACCGATCATCAAAAATCTAAGGTACTTCTAGCAGACTTAGAAACTTCAAATTTTGCACCAAGATAGGTCATTAGCCACATATAAAGGAAAAATTATAAAAACATTAAAAAATAATATACCAAAGAAAACAATTTTATATTTGCGGTTTGGCAAGAACATTGTGTATGGATTTTGACTGCATTGTTAACTTTGTTCGTTGTTTAAGTATTTAATTGGATGAATACATACATAGAATAGAAAATAATAATATAAATGTAATACATTAATCTAAATTAATACATAAAGTTCATAATTCATTAAATTAATAAAGCTAAAACTCCATTGTATTGCGATAAATATTGTATGCGCGCTCGATAGATGGCGTTGTACCTGTCTGAATCGCGCTATGGTTTCGTTACAGTTACAGTCTAAGTAGTACTTTAAAATAATTCAATAATTTTCATTTGATAGCGCCATCTATCTATGAAAAACCATTTCGAAACTAAAAAAATATTGTAGCGATATTCGGAGAACTTAAGTTAGCCGGATTAGATAGTAGATTTATTATTGTTACTGAAACAGTTATTCAGGAAAATAGTTTATTAATATAACATAGACATAGTTACATATCTAGTTGTTTACGTGTTATTTAGTTTAGTTATATTTAGTTTGTAAGTTAGTAGATATTATATTTATTTAGTTATTTGTTAGTTAGTTTAGTTCTATTTAGTTTGTTAGGTAGAGAATTATGAGGAGACCTAAAAAAAAGAAAGAAATACACTTACAAAAAATAAATGAGATCCCACCAAAAACATTAAATGTAAAAAATGCCAAGTCTCTCGATGCAGTCTTTCCATCGTAAAAAGTTTTGAGATCTCACAGAAGCCAAGTCCTATTCAAATTATTTTGTAGTTATAAATCAACATTTAGTAATTATATCAATAGTTTTCTTTATATTATAACTATAGTGACTTGGCAATGAGCACAAATTAAAAGCTGCTTGCTGCCTGGAATTATGTGCAAATGTTACTGACGAGACCTGTGATCAGATTATTTGTTATGTGAATCATGATGGTCACTACCGACTACATGTTCCAATACAATAATTTATTAAGAATACCTTACGGGCCATCGCTTTATGAAAGTAAATGATGAATGTTAAGAGAATATATAAAGTAAAAGAGAATGTTTATGCATGCGGTGTGAGTAACTTTCAACTCCTCCAAATATGCCGTTTTATTTGTTTTTACTTGTGCTCATTGCCAAGTCACTATAGTTATAATATAAAGAAAACTATTGATATAATTACTAAATGTTGATTTATAACTACAAAATAATTTGAATAGGACTTGGCTTCTGTGAGATCTCAAAACTTTTTACGATGGAAAGACTGCATCGAGAGACTTGGCATTTTTTACATTTAATGTTTTTGGTGGGTACAATTTACTCCGGAGCTACTCGTATATCGAAATTCGAAATTCCGTATTACAGTTGAGCAGGCCGTCTAGACATGTTTTTGAAATTAATACGTCTCGATCGCAATATGAGGGACCATTCGTCTCGAGATTGCTGCGACGAAATCGAAATGGGTGAAACCCTATTACTGGCAGCTACGTTTGAATCACAATATTTTCTCGATTCTCGCTAGGCTTAAATTATGCTTTCATATTACATAATAAATATATTAACTTAATGTAAGATATTAATTTTTTAAAACGTAATCGAATTCACAATACCCAGATTTATATTATGTTAAATACCTTTTCTTTTAAATCTCGGCCCGAAAGTCTGTTAAGGGGCGCATATCTTAGAGCGCAGCAGGCATTTAGAGTGATTTCCCCCCTCCTGTCACGTGGCATCACAGCGCTTTTCAAATGAACTTCGCTGACCCCGTTGGAAAACGTACCACCTTGAGCTTATTCTAGCCTAGTACTTTGGCAGGCCATTTAGAGTTACCTTATCCCCGCGCTGCGTGTCACGTGGCGTCAGAGTGCAAGACATACCACCTTGATCTTATACTAGCCTAGTACTTTTGCTGGTTAGTGACATTCTATCAGTTTATAAGCATAGCTGGAATTTGAAAACTTTTTACTTTTGAAAAATGCGCAATACAAAGCGTCTCAAGGAGATATCGACACGGGCATATTATTGCATACCTTCATGCATTTTTATTTCGAGAAATTCTTTGAAACATGTTTAAAATTCATCTCTCTTCAATTTATTTAATAAAAAACAGTGTATCCAAGTTAAAGCACAAGTTACTTGTGCACTAAAAGTAAAAGTAACATATTATTAGAAAAAATAAATAAAAAACAAATAACAAATCTTTATGTAATGCAAAAAGAATATCATATCAAGTAAGGATCGAACCCGAACCTCGTAGCTTACCAGTCCCGGCGGCGTTCTTCCGTTCGGCTACCCGGTCCGCTGAGTAAACATTTAAAATAGCTGTTCATAAACTATGTCATGATTTTTCATTGGTACTGATAAAATACAGCAGAGGACGAAGCTTTATCTTTCACATTTTATGTAATCCTGGTACTATCGGGACAAATGCATGCAAATTTTACGACTCTCCTATCAAACTATAAGGCTGCGTTTCCACCAGAGATGTGCGAGGATGCGTAGCTAGGGATGTGTTTGTAAAGAACCAATAGAATCGCTTCATTTACCTCGCTTTGGTCAGCACAGCTCTGGTGAAAACGGCTGAGCGGAGCTAGATTTTTGCGCATACAAAACAAGCGAGGGATTTGTTCGAGGGATGTGTGAGAGGGATGTGTTGCGAAGGATGTGTACGAGAGATATGTACGAGGGATGTGTTGCGAGGGATGTGTAAGTGGGATATGTTGCGAGGGATGTGTTGTGTCTTCACTCCCACTACACCGCACCCTCGTCGCCACATTTCACAGCTACGCTACACATCCTCATAGGCACATTTTCATGCACAGCTTTGGTGGAAACAACCACACCTTTTACAGCACAGCTAAACATCCTCGCACGACACATTTCCATCGCACATCTCTGGTGGAAACGCAGCCTTACTGACTGAAGTGAAGCGATGCGCGCCGGCCGTGACAATTTATAAGGGGCCATAACTTGTCCTAAATTCAGGATCCGATAATCAGAATATGATTTAGAGTAAGAAACTTAGTCGCCAAAGCATGTACTAAATCGTGTCCTAATTAGGATGCTACTCGTCCTAAATGCAATTACACTTTCCTGAATTATGGACGTCCTGAATATCGGAGCCTGAATTTAGGACAGTGTAAATTGCCCCTTATGTTTTGAAAGTCTAAAATAGTTTGAAACACCGCCCGCCGTGATGATATCTTTCGTAATATGTTTGCCTGGTAAGATCGTCAAAAAATGCCCTTAAAAATGAATGAAGGAACTTCGTGAAAATAAATGTTTGTTTACTTACGCTAATGTCAAAGAAACTCTTTCATATCTATGATCGCCTAGTACTAAAAACTTCGTGTATGACTTGTTAGAGCTGTGTTGTATAGTTTATGTGGCAGATTAGATAGAGACAAAGATACCATAAGAGAGAAACATCGAAGATATCATGGTGTCTCTGTCACACGACAGTGACAGAAATATACTTCGATGCCGCATGCACTGTGTCTGTAATGTAACCGTTGCGTTTTATGCTTTCCTGTTAACGTGGCTACAAAATTACACTAAATGGTTAAAACTCAGAAATAAATGATATTACGTATATTATATCGATCACTAGCGGGGGGAATGGTGCGAGCCAGCAAAAGCGACACAGGTCCTACCTCGGACACGCCTCGCGGGCGACTGAAGCAATGCACGTAGGGCACGTCGTTATATAGTTAAGGGTAAAAAAAAACAGAAATATTTAGAAAAAAAGTAACCGGAAATTCCTCTGACAAACATCATTACCTATCTATTGATATGTTTTTAGGACCAAAAGCATGGTCTACTTCAAGTACCACTGAAAAAACGTTAAAAAAATCTCTATTTTCGCGATTTTTTTTGATCAAGGCAAGTTATAAATATCGCGTTTTCAACTGCAAATTAATTTAGATAGTTCATTGAACTACAACATATATTTTTTTCGGATCGAAAAAAAGAATATTTGATTGTTTATTGTTGAATCAAAAATAGGTCGATTCCTGATTACCTGGCCTTAAGCAGTCGCGTCAAAATAATATAATTCTGCCAAATCTGTTAAGACTGTGAACCGACTCTAACTTAGTTGGAAAAAATCTGAGCAGATGATGATGATGTTGATGATGAATGTTCCATTAAATGACAACTATGAGTTAAAAAGTTTATGTTAAAATTAATGAGATATCCACAATCTTATTTTTAACCGATTTCAAAAAAAGGGAGGAGGTTCTCAATTCGACTGCATTTTAATCGACTTCTAAAAAAGGAGGTTACTCAATTCGACCGCATATTATGCTTCTTTTATGTTTTTTTGCGCAAAACTTCGTCGTTTATGAACCGATTTCGATGATTCTTTTTTGTTGGAAAGAAGATATTTTAGAGGTGGCATCATGATAAGGATATCAAGGTCTGAGATGGAAGGCCAGAGAAATCAAGGGGAACTTTCAAAAATCGTAGAGGCGACTAGTGCGTTTGTAAGTTTTTTCATTAAGAATTTTATAGCACTACAATTTAATAAAGGTCTGGAGTTGATCTGATGATGGAGCCGAGAGACAGTCGAGGGAACTCCTCAACGATCCACAGCAGCTATCTTGTGTTTGAGCTTGATTAATTTGTATTGATAAGAACTTTACACCTAGATGAGTTGTAACTGTCACTAAGGGTCTGATGATGAAGACGAAGGACAGTTCAGGGAACTCCTCAACGGTTTACAGCAGCTACCATGTATTTGGAAATCATTTATTTAAATTGATGAGAACTTTGCACCCATATGGGTTATTTTTTGATGCAGTATACCTGCCATTTGATCTCATAAAAAATCATTCAGTTTCGTTCAGAAGTTTTAAGCATTTTGTGCACGGGCGATGTTGTAACCCGTGCTACGGATAATTAAATTCTAGTGTACATGTAAGAAAATTATGTAATTGACAAGAATTTGGGTTGAATATTTAAACTAAAAAGGGTAAAATAAAAAACTTTTTCAAAAAAAATTTAACCTACTTCAAAAACGACCACGAAAAATGGTAAAATAACCTATCAAATAACTTTTCTTTCGGAAGTCGGTGGCAAAAAACTTAATGAAATAAAAAAACAAAGCCACCGACTTCCGGTCTTGATGTAACGTAACACAAATATACTTGCATTCACCAAATGCACATGGCGTCACCGTCCGGGAGCGAGGTTTCTAATTAGCGCAGTGATTTACTGGTAAACGTCTTGAATTGCTGTGCAAATGTGCTGCGACGCACTGCATAATGTGATCGAGTTCCCGTCTCCCGGGACTTCGCTTAGGAGCTATTAGCATCCATAAGTAGGAAGCACGTTAGTCGTAGTTTAAAATACATAGGTACACGATACGAGGGCCATTGACGTGCATTCTTTTGCCATGCATTTAAAGAAAGGTCCTTGGATATCAGCAATTTCATCCCAATCTACAGAATAAAACGGCTGATTTCTTGTTTTAAAAGTTTAGACTTTTAAAACAAGAAATCAGAGCAACTCTAGACTTTTTTTTTATTATTTGGGACAAACCCACCACGCTATTCCCAAACCACTGCAACTCCTGAAAGCCAGAATCAACAATGGCAACCACCAAAAAAGCGCCGAGACAATGAAGCTCGACGTGTCCCGGAGAATGAATCTACCTGTCTTGGATCCTGCAACGAAATTAATCAGAAAAGAATATCTTGGAAGAGTAGGAAAAATATGTTTCGACTTCCCTCCTTGCAAGTAGGAGGCAATAGGCAACTCTAGACTGTTTTGAAATCGTGAATTTGTGCGTCAATATTCTTACACCATGTTACTGTGGGGATGTTTTCACGATTTTAGTTGAGGCACCCACTAGACAGGGAAAATTCTAAGAGGGTTAAAAAAAAGAAAAAGTAATCGATGGTGTTTCTCACACGAAACAGTGAATCACACCGTTGAACAGTATACGTAACAGCTCACGTCGGTGTATGAAATACGTTATTGCCTTATATTAAGATGAGGCCACAACACACGCACACAGCCACAAAATCCACCGCCGTCTACACACTATGGCGCCGACGAACGATGTCGTGTAACCGCCTTATGTGAAAAAACGTTTCGGAAAATCCAATTGAACTTGACATAGCTATCCTCACTGGGTCAAGGACCCCGCTCCCAAATCCTCTGGGTATACGAGGGTAACAGGGAAACTGTGACGCTTATCATTCTCTACGAGATAGAACTGAAAGTGGTTAATTGAAACTTCAAAGCAATATGGTGTGTCAAATAAAAAAAAAATCGGATGCGGTGGATTAGAATTCATAATGCACACTCATTACCTATGGGATAAACTTGCATTACTTTGCATAAGATAATTTTTAATCATAGTAACCGTAAAGAAGATACCTCATTATGATTATGAAGACCTCTTCTAGGTTCTAGATCCAAAAGTTTAAAGCGTTGTCAATTAGTGAGTATTTTATGATCTAAACTTGCGTACAGACTATGTAACATGTTATATAACTTGTGTTTTATAACACGTCCGCATTATGTAACCTTGTTATTCAACGTACACATTAGAATAACATTGCAATTTAACAATGATATAATTATAACCATTGCCGCTTATCGTTCTTCAGTGCTAACCGTGACTAAGAAATATAATATTGTTATACATATCAATAACATGTTATATAACATTCAGCGTCCACATAATATGAAACATGTTAAATGGCAATGTTGTGTAACATGTTATGTTATATAGTCTGTACGCAATTTTATAAAAGCACGACCTATTTCCCGTGTTTTCACTCCCACTGCTCAGCTCCTATAGGTGGTAGCAGGATGTCATATAGCCTTTCTCGGTATATAAACTATCCAAGACAAAAGTAACTTTTTTTGCACCATAGTTCCTGAAATTAACGCGTTCAACCAAACAACAACAAAAAAACTGTTCAGTTTTATAATAATAATATAGATAAACGAATATACCAAAACAACATGGTACCAGTGTACTGCTCCAATGCACATCACAATTTTCACGCAAGAAATGCAGTGCATTCGCAGCACAAAGGGCGCCATATAAATGAGATATAATGGAGGCAATCAGTGCGCCTCAGTGGCGCGAACGTGTGACATGGCATGGCATCATGTGGCTGGGTGACGCGCCGCCATTCATACAGCAATTAAGCACCTCAACCTGCTATGGTGTATCACGGACCACCCGAAAACAAAAAGTGGACATAAATAATCTTTTGTATAAACACCTCCACCTAGCGTTCGCACCTTTATTGCCTCTAACCGTTCTAATGAAAATCAGATTTTGTCACAAAAAAAATGATTTTGGATACCATGGCGATCTATAAGCACTGGAACAAAATTGAAAAAATGTAGGCAAAATGTATTCTGTAAAGAAAAATATCAAATACAGGATTTAAATCAGGATATGATGTCATTTACTTTTTTCTCTTCACGGCAGCTGTCCATTTCCTGCATTGTGCTTCTTTCCAAGAAGCTCTTTGAGAATCGGTAAAAATTAAATTTACTATTTCTGCCAGTATTCTTGCAGTTTACTACACAAACACTCTGCCGTGACCACATGTTTTGGCGGAATTATGCGATTATAAAAAAAAATACGTATAGATAATAATTATACTTATCATATTGATTCGAAATTAACAGCTATGACAGCTGAGACAGGGCCTACATTATTTTTACTTTTAGCCACTATGAGCGCTGCAATCGACTCTGATACCCCCACCTAGTACTTCGCACCCAACGATCCGACATGTTGTTTTTAAAAAGAATTTCTCAAAAGAATCTATAAGCTTGACCCACAAAACGCAACGTTTTCAAAGTCATTCAAGCGCTTATAGGGCCTTGGACATTTTAAACCATAGATATATTTATCATTATTTAACACCCATATCATTATCGTGAATTAACTATCCTAAACCTTGTTTGGGTGAGACCAAACGAGCAACTGCATCATCATCATCATCAGCTTATGATGTTCCCACTGCTGAGACTGCATACCTTCACTGTGTTGACTCTCAAAAGATCGTTTTTTCTAGTTCCATCTGTAAAAATTAAAGCATAAACATTAAGTAGGTACCGAGATGTTTCCTCTTATATCAGTCCAAAGCAAAGTTATATCAGCGGTAACGAAGACGGATTAATAAAGAAAAATATGGGCCTGACACATTACGCCACCAAAGAGTATGAGTCAGTATCCTGGTGATATCGTCTTAAAACGTGAAGTTTGGCATGGGTCTCATAAACCTTTTAATTCTCTGTTGAGTTGTAACAAAAATAAAAAATATAAACCTATTGACTAGTCATAACTTTTTAGTATAGTCATATTATTTTCCTCTTTTTAGGGTTCCGTACCCAAAGGGGCCTATTACTAAGACTCCGCTGTCCGTCTATCTGTCTGTCAGAATACACGGAGCGACTGCCTTTCGGACCTCCACAACTCAGTAACTGGGTGAAACAATACCCCATGGTGAGACTGATTGTCAGACTTTAGAGCTTCTGACCAGTATTGACTATCTATCAAAGATCTACAAACAAATGACAAGCGAGACCAACTGCTTTATGAGCTGTCTGAGACACGAAGGAAACTCGCTAACAAATGGTCACCCATCCATAGATCAACCTGTAACCGGAAGATCGGCCTGTACGGCTGTCATTATTTAGTCTACTAACTACTTTAGTATCCAACAGCAAGTCTTCTTCTTTCATGTTTCTGAATTACTCGTAATTTTAGCAGCCACCCAATCAAGCAATTAGAATTTATGCAGAGTGTACAAAAGCAATGATCATGATCCGTGATATGCAGATCGTTTTGTTGCTGCTATAACAACAAATCTTTTTTTTTTTTACTCTATTTCGATACTTTTTCTCGTGTTTTTTAACCCTTCATGCGCGAAGGTGATTCGCAATTGATCTGTTTTTTGTATTATACCTATCCTCCCATCCTTTGATGTTTTTTCAGTGCCTTTTTACCTTGCCGTATCAAACATTTCTATTTTCTCGGGCTGCCTTGTCCTCCGTATACCGTAGCAGCAATTAATTCACCGCGCTCCTCTCCGCAAGCACTCGCCATACGATACTTTTTAGATTTATTAACTCACTTCACGAACGAAAGCCTCGAATTTACAAAATATTCCTACTCCGTCAAATTAAATTTTCCCTTTTAAAAACTTATTTTATGACGTACTTTAAGTCTTGTAGGCTTGTTAGGATAAGTGGGTTTCAGGTACCTAGTCTGATAGATCGTTAAAATAAATAGTTTGAGCTTTGAGGAAATAAGCTGTTTTTGAATTAGCTTATGATGCAGAGATTTAAAGGAAAACATTGGTAGGAAACTCAGGAGCTATAAGCGTGGTAAAACCAAAGAAATTATGGAAGGATTTATCTGACAAAAGTGACTGCGAAGATATGGAAAAACTACGAGTATACATACACATAATCTTTGACAGCCCTGTAATTACACCCACTACAAAAATGTAGTTATTTTCCCATTTCTACCTATTCTTTAAAAATGTAGTTACGTATATTTTCCCATTTCTACCATATTCATTTTATGTCATCATTTTAAAGTACCTGGGACTTTCATTATACAGTTAGGGTTATTACTTATTTATAAAACACTATTAAAAATTACTAAGGAATCACTAAGGAAAATTTTCAGTTGACAATGTATGAAACACGTATTTTTTTTTATCTTTCATGTGTTGGTTTCATGGTAAAAGATGTTTATAACTATAAGAACCTACTTTCAGTTCATGAAAGGTTGCTAATGTTTTACAAATAACCCTGTATAAACACATACCTTAACATTCAGTAAATGAATAATTTTCATTTGATCTCTCCAATCATTTCCAACATTAAGGTGTGCGTCCACCGGTCGGCATCGCACGTATCGGACGTATCGTACGTAACGGATTTTAGTTTGCCTTGTATGAAAAGTCATACAACTGCGTCCACTGATCCGCATCGTACGGACGGCTCATCGGCAATGCCTTAATGCGATGCGTACCGATGACGTCATACGGAATGCCGATCAGTGGAAGCGATGAAGGTGGCATCGGCAATCCGATTGCTGATACTCGCGTCGGCAATCCGGTCGCTGCCGACACAAAAATCCGTTTGATGCGATGCGTCCGATACGTACGATGCGGACCAGTGGACGCTTACCATAAGTCTGATAAACCATGACGAGGGCCCCCCTTAGAGGGCGAAAGACTGCCAGGGTCTCATCAGGTAACCGTGGCCCTGGAACGTAAAGGGATATTGAAGGATCACCGTGGATTTTAGTTAATACAAGTGTGATAGTCCCGCCGCCCTGGGTAGGAGGATACATTTAATGATTTTACCACGATAATAAAAGATGTCAGATAAACTCGACAGGCCTGTTGATCTAGTGGTTAGTGACCCTGACTGCTATGCCGGGGGTCGTGGGTTCGATTCCCACCCAGGACAAATGTTTGTGTGATGAGCATGATCATTTGTTCTGTGTCTGGGTGTAATTTATCTATAATATGTATGTATTTAGAAATATATAGGCATGTTTATCAGTTGTCTAGTACCCATAACACAAGCTCTGCTTACCTTGGGACTAGATGGCGTTGTGTGATAGTTGTGGAATATTATTAAACTATAAATATTTTCATGAAGATAAAACTTGTAGTAAACAAGTTAGTTCGTTTCCAGGAAGTCCGCCATTCAGCCAAGTTACTAGAGATGTTATCTCGCGTCCGTTTCCGAGTGTCGGTCACGTGTTCTTGTCAATAACATATTCATCTGCAGTCGATGTCTAGCAAGGCGAGGCGACACGTACTACGTATGTTACGTTACAATTTAATTCTGAACCGGAAATATAAGCAATATGACTTCAAAGGTTTTTTTTACGTGATAAAATCATCAAAATAATGAGTCCTGCCATCAAGGGCAGGACGAGAGGGACTGTCCTACTTTTACTGCCTAAAATCCACGCGGCTCTTCAATAGGCCTTTACGTTCCGGGGCCACCACGGTTACCCGGTAGTCCCGCGACCCCAGCAGGCCTCTATAGCGAGGCCCGTGGAACATGCCGCGCCGTCGACCCCCGATACCTTGAGAAGTTACCAAGGTCGTTGATCGCAATTAGAAATTGTAGGAACATGGTGGTTTTTAGTCAGTATGAGTATTCCAATCTCGTCCACCCAGTCAGTCCATGATTGTTCTAAGCAAAAAAAGACAGTTTCCGCTGTGAGCGCGATACGAGGACCTCCTAGTGACACACATCATTGGAGCTCGTAAGATCTGCCAATTCTTGCCAACTAGACATTTTGATAAACGTCATGATCTTCGCTTAGATCACAACAACTTCTTGTCTTTTAGTTACTTTAGTCCTATTGCCTAACGTGCTATTAGGTCAATAATCTTATTTCGTTAAGGATGACGAAGTACTTCTCTACTTCATTTATTGAAACCCTCTTGTATTCTTGGACATAACTATGATAATACAACTGCAAAGATCACTCATGCTCATTACGTCCTATAGCTGTTTGTGCGAAATTCTCTTTGCCAATTTTATTGTCGTGTGTCCATCAAAATACTCGCCATACGATGTGATGTGACATCAAAACGAATCTTCTCAAATAAAACCAATAAAAAGCTGACAATAAAACACTCCCAACTCTGTAACCCGACTCCCGTTAAAAGCAAGCACACAAAAACAATTGTCACCTCTCCTCGGATCACGGTGGCGGTAAATCTGCGATCTAAATCAAGTAGCTACGTGACCACGTGGCTCAGGTGTACCTGAGGGGGGAGTGGGTACCGGGGGGGATATACGAGCTACTCCAACAAAGATAAGAGATAGTTTCCAGCGTACGCGATTGTGCCGTGGAACTGTTTGTGAGTACGTGTGCCAGTTTATGAGATCGCTTTTGACGATAGCTTTTCAGCTTGTACCTCTGTTAGAAGTGAGACGAGAGTGCGAAGATTAGAGATAACTAACTTTCAGTCCAAGTTGGTCGGAGTCCTTTACACATTCTGTTCTTTTGTTTTAGACGGACTAGCGGTTGTCCGCTGCTTCACTCGCGTGGTAGTCGAAAATTATTTCATTATCATAGGTGTTATTTAGTTAAATACGGAATCTGGACACACAAGATATCGATAAACGTTAATTTAATGCTACAAAAGTTTTACACCAAATAATCCATTCAGCTATTTTACGTGAAAAAGTAACAAAATATCCATCCATCCTCACAACGTTTATAATATAGGAAACAAGTATGACACAATCAACTACATTAGTAGAGTAATTTATGCATTATAAGTTTTACCTTTTTTGCAATAAATATAATCTTACATATAAAATTTCCGTGTCACAATGTTAGTTACCGTACTCCTCCGAAACGGCTCTACCGATTTTTACCAAATTTTATATGCGTATTCAGTAGGTCTGAGAATCGGCTACTATCTATTTTTTTTTTCATTTATATGGCAAAACAACGTTTGCGGGGTCAGCTAGTAATAATATATACTAGGGTTACACATAATGTAGTTATTTGAGAGGTCGTAAGCTGCACTGCTGCCCGAGATTAAATTCGATTACCGGGATCTACAAAAAGGTACTACGTTTTCCTTCAGGAAATATTCCGTAATGGCCCGTGGTCTACATCTTTCGATCTTTTCCCTTGTTAGTTATAACAAGTTTAACTACTTTAATACAATATAAATCATCACCTGCCTAGCCCTTTCCCGACTATATTGGGGTCGACTTCCAGTAGAACCAGATGTAGCTAACTATCAGTATTTTACACGGAGCGACTGCCTTTCGGACCTTCACAACTAAGTAACTGGGTGAAACAATACCCCATGGTGAGACTGATTGTCAGACTTTAGAGCTTCTGATCAGTATTGACTATCTATCAAAGATCTACAAATGACAAGCGAGACCAACTGCTTTATGAGCTTTCCGAGGCACGAAGGAAACTCGCTATAACATGGTTACCCATCCTTAGATCAACCTGTTACCGGAAGATCGGCCTGTACGGCTGTCATTATTTAGTCTACTAACTACTTAAGTATCCAACAGCAAGTCTTCTTTCATGTTTCTGAATGACTCGTAATTTTAGCAGCCACCCAATCAAGCAATAAGAATTTATGCAGAGTGTACAAAAGGCACTAGGAATGTTGAAACGAATCAAAAGAAGATGTAGTGACAACAATTTTCAATTACAAACGGTTCGGTCATCTTCAGAGGATGAGTGAAAGGCTACTATTAAATGCAATTTATATAAGGCAGATGTGAGTGGTGCCGAGAGGAGACGCCCGCACCGTAAGAAGACTCACACTGACCTTGAGTGAGGCACTTGAGATAGGTCGTATACCCAGGACTGACGACGCTCTAGTTTGCGTGACACGATGTACGAATGTGGACGAGGCGATAGAAGTATGTGAGGATCGCAGCGCGCGGCGTTCTGAGGTGGTCTACCGCTATGTATGTAATAGAATAGGCTCATTATTTCCTACCCCTTCGAGAATTCCAAGTATTTATATCTTTCAAATCCTACTAATATTGTAAACGTGAAAGTTTGTGTTTTTTACTATGTTTAAAACACAGTTTATAACTTGGATTATGAAATAGTTTTTATTTCAATTTTATGACCCTGTGGGATAATTGTCGAGTTTGAGCGGACGAAGCCGCTGGCAACAGCTTGTAACTGAATAAAAACAAGCCTTGTCTCAATGTATTCCCAACGGTGTACAGTTCACAGTGGCCTGTCATGGCGTCACATAAATTGCATTGGCTCCAAATAAACTCCGCGGCTGCTCTCTTTCGATACAAAAAGTGAACATTTTCGTTTGTCTACGAAATATTATGTAATGAGACAAAGGAATGTGTTTTTAGATATTACTCTTTCTTGTGGTTTCTGAGTATATCCTGGACAGTATTGTCATAGCTGGAGGAAAACATCGTGAGGAAAACTGGACTTGTAATGAATATAAAAGTCTAAAATCGCCAACATGTCTAGACCAAGTTTGGTGATCATTGTTGATGGGTTGTCATCACAGGCTACTTTTAGCCTGCAGTGACGGCTGGGCGACCACCGCTGTGATCGGTGACGGTGCACGTATTGACGAAATCCGGCGCCAAATACATTTTTGGTGTTCCATCGGTGCCCAGAAGTTAAAGTTGATTTTGGGTGAGCTCAGCCCATCTTAGGCTTGAGCTAGACCGAGGCCAAAAAAATAAGATAATAGCCTTTTGCTTAGCTGTAAAACAGCAGTAAGCTGGGATTATAATAACACATTTCTATTTCTTAGTTGACATATTTAAGACGAGTTTTAAGAAATGTGTGTTCTTTTTAATGAGGGACAGAAAACGCATAGTCTAACTAAAAATAATTGTGTCTGGAAACTTGAAGCTTCACTACATGAGCTCCTTTTATAATAAAAATGAACTTTAAGAAAATACGCTTGTAAATTTTCCTCTTCTTCCTCCTACATGGTAAAATCATCCAATGAGTCCTACCACCCTGAGTGGGGTGAAAGAGACTGTCAGAACCGTACTGACTAAAATGCATGGTGTTCCTTCGACATTCCAGGGTCTCGATTACCCGGGACTATCTTACGGGGTCAAATAGTTAAAAATATTATTTTCACTGGGAAATCAATTTTAATTCGTTCAAAGCTATGAAGGCAATAGCAAACGCTGCGTATCAATCACTGCGGGAAACATATCTGTGTCATTAAAATATTAATTTTCAGTTATGTGCGCTTCAGGCATCAGCTCTTGTTTCAGTGCTAACTGTATCTCTAGCCCGAAATATACAGCACTCGAATATGAACTTAAGATGAATACAGCTGCACGGCATTCACATTTTATAGTGGCAGATTTTTGTATCAATACCTACATTATGTAATCGTGTTGGGTACACTGGAATCGTCAACCCTGCATTTATCCAGTTTGAGATGATGATTATTTTGTGCTTAGCTGTTAGTGCTGCCCCGCTGATCGTTAGATCGCAAGCGCGACTGCTGAGCTTGAGGTCCTAGATTCGATTCTAAAATCGGCAAAAAATGCTATTGGGTTTTTCTACGAGAACTTCTCAATAGCAGTTCGGAATTTGGAAGTTGGGGTATATATGACCCCCGAGTCTCGGAAAACACGTCAAGCCGTTGGTCCATTTATTTTTTTAAAGCTGTATAATCATTAGGCGCAAGAGAACCACGATACACAACACAACATTGAAAATAAAATATCGCAAAAAAAAAACTTAAATCTATAACAATAATAAAAGAAGGAAAAAAATAATTGTTGTGTGTCTCACGGCTGCTCCAAATAGGCCCATTCAGACAAACGTCGAGCAACTATTAGTGCTCGACGCTGGTTAACAACTAGACCTGTAATAGTGACCGGAGACTATTTCTGTTACCAGATAATTATGTAAACGTGACACAGGCGTTCTGTAGTTTCTACTTACCCCATGAGAACAAAGCTAAACCTTAAACATATAATGTCTATTTCTCCTTTTTTTAGCGTGGTTATCGTCAATGAGTCCTCCCGCTCTGGGTAGTACGGAAGGGACTGTCAGACTAGAGCTCACTTAAAGTCGTCCCTGTACCTTCAGTTGCCCTTTGCGTTCTCCTCAAGTAATCTAGATACCAATTAAGTTACAAGATCATTTTCTGATTTCCACCATCAGGGCTAATTACTATTGACACAAAACATAACCAAAAATCTACAACATAACAAGAGAGAGGACAGAATGGCCTCAATACAAGGTCAAGAGGTCAAATATTAATTAACTAATGAAGCCAATCATTCGCTACTGTATTTGCTCGCTCTTCTGCCAACATCCCTTCAAGCAAAACATCAAAATCACATTAATTCCCCTTCCGATATACATCGCACGTTTGATTGGTCGTAACGCGTTTACTATAACTTGGTTTGCCGCCATATGTGGGAGTAAAGCGATCAACTCGGTGAATTAATTTACTATGGCATAGATTGGATTCTCTGGATTAGTTTTCGGTTTGGCGGCAGGATATTCGAGCTGTGAATATCGGCTGGTAGCAGCGACAAACGAAGTCAAAATCAATTGGAAACGGTTTATGATGCCGATGAAAACTGCAGTTGGTTGGTTTGATCCCACGATTTAAAATGCATGTCATTGGATTTAGTTTGAAACTTTTAAATTAAATCAACGTTCAATTAACTAACTCGTTAAGTTATACTATTTAGTTTCCAGTTTCAGATTCTATATTAAATCTGTCTTTATCTGAAACAGTCTAGCCAAGACGTGACTTTGAAAGCGTTTCGTATGTAAACAATTAGATTGGCATAAGCTTTTCAGTGACTTTTATCAATCAAATACGTACTTTATTAAGATACTTTACAAAATTAACCACTTAATAAATATAAACTTCACATTCCAATTAATACACAAACTAAAAAAATCAATAAGGTACATCACTGACTTCCCACTATGGGCCTGGCCCCATGTCTCCGGCGCGGCGCCGTGCGCCGTGCGGCGGTGCGGCGCCGTGCCGAGCTACGGCGCCGCCCGCCGGCGAGCGGCGCGGCGCCGTGCCGGGCTACGGCGCCGCCCGCCGGCGAGCGGCGCGGCACCGTGCCGAGCCACGGCGCCGCGCCGCGCTTCGGCGTCGTGTACCGGCACGTACCCTATGTTCAGCAAGTGTATCCAAAGATAAAAATTACAGTTATATAACATGTTATGTTACATAGTCTGTACGCACCGTAAGGTAAGAAATAAAAGAAATTATTTTAACTTATTTATTCTTATCAAAGAATTTTTTTTTTGATGTAGACATACGTATGACTACATACATACATATGTATACACTAGCAACAGGACCAGGATACGCCTTTCGCGGTCCATATCAAATCAAAACTGTAATTTTTATCTTTGGATACACTTGCTGAACATAGGGTACGTGCCGGTACACGACGCCGTAGCGCGGCACGGCGCCGCGCCGCCCGCCGGCGGGCGGCGCCGTGGCTCGGCACGGCGCCGCGCCGCTCGCCGGCGGGCGGCGCCGTAGCTCGGCACGGCGCCGCGCCGCTCTCCGGCGGGCGGCGCCGTAGCTCGGCACCGTAGCTCGGCACGGCGCCGCGCCGGAGACATGGGGCCACGCCCTAAGGGTGGTTATTGTACCCACACGTACAAAAGTCCTGCGACAGTCGGACTTTTTGAGTATCACATTAATAGACCATTGAAAAAAGCTAATGTGTTGTAAACGGCACCGTGATACGAAGCCGGGAGCAGGAGGTGCAAATTATTACCTGTACATTTTAAGACTAATTAAATGTAAACAATAAGCAAAAGCGAGAATCCTGAAATAACTCACTGCTTTGAGATATAATTATGCAGTAATTAACAAATGAAATAATTAAATAAAAATCTTTGATTTCAGGATCTTGCCTGAAATAAAAGATTAAATAAGACCCATACAAAAAAATATCAGAATTACATTAAACATTTATTACAGTAATTAAAAATAAGAATACGAATTAATTGAAAACATTAAAAATTCGATCATTACAAATTAAAACCATTAAAAAACCGATTACCTGATTTCATCACATGCAAAATTGCAGCAGAACAATTTATCGGGAACCATCAGCCTCGTTGAATGGACTATTGTTCGAGACTGTGAATGATACTGGCAATGGCCTTGCTAGTAACTAGTCCTAGCAACATCAATCGCCTTGCCACCATCAATCATTTCTGACTGACGGACGAAGGGCCATCAACCACTAACTACTACTACTTAGTTCAATCCGTCAATGGTACCTGTCTCTCTGTCGGTCACGAGTTTGTTCTCAGTTTGTAGTTCGCTAATTGCCAACCAACTGTCACTACAAACTGACTTTGATTTATTTTCGCTGTCAATTGGAAATTAATTTATTTGTACCGCTTGGGTCTTTCATAAAGTGGTTACCCTACAATGGGGTGAGTAAATACGTATGGATGGTTAGAGATATTACTTTGAAAAGATTTTAATGTTAAATTAGGATTATTATGACATCTAATTAATTAGGTAAATAAAAATCTTTTGACAAGAATTCTACGTTAAAATCCCGTTTAAAGTTTTATCTCGTTTCACCCTCCGCATCTCTATCACCTCATTTTACACACTACATGGACTCGAATACACAATTTACATAAAATATTATTTTTTTCTTATAAGACTTTACTTCTTACGCTTGGATCTCTCTTATTATGTAAAATACATAAAATCTGTATAATTTTAAAACAGGCAATAGTCCAACGGCTTAGAATTTGGCTGTAGTTCAAAAATCGTAGCCTTTAATGCTCTATTAGGTTGTTAGGTCAACAAAATGAGGTTTGTCTCGGGCTAGAAGCACAATAATTCTGACAATAATGTAAGCTTATTTATTGTTTCCACTTCTGGGACACATGCGTCCATTTACTGACAGCGAGAGGATTTTAGAATATACCAAGATAGTCCAGAGCTCGTTGATAGATGTCACATGTCGTCCTATTTTTGGTTCTAGGGAAGTCATATACCTAATGACTTCCCTTTCTTGTTTTTCTTTGTCATTGTGAGATTAGTGGTAATCAAATAATTACAGAAAAAATAACTGTTTAATATAGATAGTTTTTTTTTTATTATAGGCTTGGGAAACCAAGGCCCACTTTTATATCAATATTTATTTTTATTTTTGAAGGTAAATAGTATCTGGCAATATGTCAAACAACATCGCAGGTTTTATTTTAGGGTTTTTCAATTTTATTTACAAACTCGTTTTTCAAACCAGGAAGCTTTCATATCACAATTTGACAATAAAAAAACATGGTTTTGCTTAACACGGCAGTCGATCAATTTCTGTTGCACGCCATATCTTAGTCAAGACGTCAACAATAACCAAATTCCCCAATGTTATCACATTACGACTAAATGAACCGATTATTTTCCGTTCCGCGACTGGCACCCCTCGCAGTCAATTATCTGACGTTATAGATATTAACACTGTAAGTAATCAATGTTGCAAGCGTTGTGCTGTGACTTGGAAGCGACGATTACAAATAATTTTCGGAGCGCTGCCGCTTACCGAACGCTACCACTCTGTAAAGTCTTATAAATTGTAAGTTACGAAGAATTTCTTCATTTACTCTTGCTTGATGATCTAGAAAATTGATAGTAAATATTTGAAGATTCAATTTGGCAGAGCCAAACATTGAAAGACATTGTGACATCCATCAACCTGCACCCCCTGTATATTAATGGCCGTATCAGTCCTCGACACGTGTGTTCCGGCAATGCGTACTTTATAGCCAGTTTATTGTGTTAGCTCACCACGCTCCAACAATGTTAAACTTTTTACCGGTATTATAATCATTAAATGGACAGCAAAGATTCAGCACAGTCTACTGAGCACACACGACATTAAAGTTAATTGGGCCAGCACAATACAAAAACAGCAAAATATTGTTATTACAAAAATAATTTCCCTTAAACATTTTGTCCTGAAGTCGTGCATACAAGCGCGCTCGCCCGGGCAAAGCGTTTCTCTATACTTAGCTGAACAGCCAACTATTTTGTGATTCCTAGCCGTTAGACTAATGCTCTAGAATATAAAGGAAATAAAACAGAAGTTTCACTGAGGAATTCTCGATAACAACTTAAGCACACTATGCATTGTAAGAAAAGAATAAATGACTCGTTTGCAGTTACAAGTAGTGCCGACTACTCACGAGTGGTTCCGAGTGGTGACTGCGATTACATTTCCTTTGATATTGCCTCCACTGCTGTTTGTATGAGCTTGTTATCTTGCTCCTTCTGCACTTCAATATCTTATGCTACACACGACTGCCAAAGAAAGCGTTGCGAATGAACAATGGCGAACGTATCTTTTTTCTACATATATGTATATTTTTGTTGTACATTTGTTTTCCTTTTTGCGTCATTTATTCCTTCCTTTCAGGGCCGACTCATCGAACGAAGCGCCCGTGGCCAATGGACTGACCGAATTTGGAGAGGTAAGCGAATTTGAACTTTATTGTTTGTGTTGTAAGAGCTAAGCGAGTGTCTGTTTGCTCAGCCACTGTTAATATGGAAGGATGAAAATGTCGATTTGTTTTGTAAGGAATGTTGGAATTATGTCTGGAGTAGGTGGAGTAGAATGGACGCGTGGTAGCCCTGGGGGTATTGATCGTGGCAGCCCTAGCAAACACGCGCTTCATTACCCACGGGAAGGTACTTCCAGATCACACCGGTACCTATTGAATTTAGGGTATATTTTAATACCTAGATGCATTAACTTGTTAATATGTATGTATATTTATAGGGCAGGTTTCAGCAACGACAGTGAACCCAGTCAGCACTGTAAAATATTTTAAGGGCAGTGTCATCAACGGTCCAGAATACTAACATAGTTCTTTTTAATGATTGTAGTGCGAAATTCGACGCTATTCAGTGGCAACAAGCAAGAAGTTCAATATTAAATTACAATTGCTTTGAAAACTAGTAGAAAACTTTCGAATCCTCAAGATTCATCATAGATTCATTCATCTCAAGATTTTCTCTTACCATAAAACTAAAAATGCACATAATTTATGTTTATCTTCGAACCGTGAGTAGGAACCATTGTGAGACTACCCTAACACGAGATAGCTTGGCGTGTACTGCGGCACTTACACAGTTAATATAATCAGACATAAGGGGGCGAACAGAATAAAGAGAAGACGGAATCAAAACGATGGCGACGATAAATGATATTGAAAATTCTGAACTTTTTCCTTTAGGTTTTCTTGTGGTTAAGTCATAAAGGGTTAATGGAGGGTGTCGCGGGACCGTCTACAAGGGGTATTGCGTAACCTGGAACGCAATGGAGAAGCGAATTAACAGGGTGAATTTAAGTCAGTACGCGTCTGGCAGTGCTTTCCGCTCCACACTGGTCACTCCCGCTCTGGAAAGACACATTTGATGATTTTAGACTCTAATAAAGAAGAATTGATTGGTTAATCCTCAATCAATTCTTTTTTGTTGGTTTTACCGAGATGGGTGGGTAGGTCCAACCATCGAGAGCATAGTCATAATTATGTTATACCAGTTGTCCCATTATGTAGGTTTTTAACAATCATTATAGCTACGGTTAGATCGAAGCCTAAATGTGATTATCACTCTATACAGGTCACAAACTCTAGCACGAGTTTTTACGTTTTTCTGACGTAAAGTGAACGGGAACTTTGACTTTAATTTGATGGAAACAATTAGTTCCTCGGTCGTACACTACAGTCACTTTTTCATTTTCATACTTCTATAACGCTTGTACTAAAAGAATAACGGAAATCTTGTGCTAAGGCCTCAGAGTGGTACTTGATGATGATAATGATGTTAGGCCGATGAAATTATCGAAAAAAAAAATATTACTGAAGATAATCCAGTGTTCACGTTAAACCATGGTGATTACAGGACTGTAAAGTAGAACCTCCACTAAGGTTTACTTGATCCGCAATTAACCTTAGTTAATTAACGAATGCAAATCAACCGAGTTAACCTGAGTTAACGAGAAAAACAACAAATAGTACTGAAGTTGGGACTTTTAATAAATTAAATTCGCCATTTCTGTATGTTTGAGTTTTCTTTGCAACGTGTTTTGTTGTAGTTTTTACCTAGGTTTAGAAAGTTATTGATTCTAGAAGTTTAGTATGTATGTCTACATTAATAAAAATGTGTTTTTTTTTGTGATTTGATCACCTAATAAATGTTACCTACTAAATTAAGGTGTGGTCAAACACAGCGCATCTTTTGAGTGCGGCAGAATTGAAATACCGTCATTTCTTTTTTCTATCCGAATCAATTATGATGCAAGTAATGAAACTAAGTAAGGTGTCCAATTGATCTAAAAATACCGTCGAAAAGAATAAAACGAATATAAACTTACATACCTACAATGTAATCTCAAAGTTTTGTCAAGTCGTAAAAACGCTTCAAAGCAGGGCGGAATCACTAGTCTTAAATAACTTCTTCGAGGGTTTTAAACGAACTAATTCGAACTGTTCAATTTCCAGCGGCACGAACTAGTTGAAACTAATTAGTTGATTTCTATTTTCATTACCAGTGTCGGCCACTGTGGCCCACTGCGACCGCTGGGGACCGGCCAATCGATTTGCGAATGAATTGTTCTCGCGGTCGGATAGTTTAGTAAAGCATTTCAATTTGGTTCGTTTAGTTTTTAAAAATGGAAATGTTAATTTTTGTAGGTTTACTTTTTCACTGGTTGCTGTTGATTTGGCATTCATGCAGGATATTTATTTAGTATTTTTGTAAAGGGTTCGACTTTGACCGCTATCTCACCTGATGGAAAGCAATGATGTGGTGGATGGTGAAGCACACTTACCAAGAAGTAACCTATAATTCACTCTTGACCGAAAGAACCAAAGTTTATAGCTATCAGAAAACAAAGGCTATGGCAGGCCCTGGACTCATTCACGGTTACTTCTACACCGACACTTAGTATTGAATAGAGACTGTTTTATATAACAATTATTGTTAACTACCTTAAATAAATTAAATCAGATGAAAAGCCGTCCATTCATAACAGAGTTTAGTATCATAACATCGATAAATAAAGTAGTAAGGGAGGACATCAAGATCTCAATAAAGCCGAATGTCTGCTTGACAAACAAGATAACTACGCCACTTCAAATCAAGTGACATTGGCGAACACTCAGAATTTCCTCATAAAACACCATCCCGGCCCTTCCACCGGCTACCTCTTGACCACGAGACACACGTGTTGCGACAGCGACTGCCCAGAAAACATATTAGAGAAACTTACGAATTGCAAATTCTATACAATTTCTCTAATCCGATTAACGACTCTTGTTGTCAAAAACCCTAAACACCGGGATGTCACCTTTTTAAATAAGATGTAATATTATCATAAATGTGAGCAATAAAGTATTAAACTTCATTTAGACGACGAAAGAAATGGCATAATGAGTTGCGTTACATTGCGGACTACTGATAGACAATGAATTCAGTTGATCAAACACAATACAGCAATGTAGTTAAACTTGCATGCAACTTCTAAATGAGACTTCAGGATAAGAAGCGAACAAGTGACACGCATGTTGTTTGAAGTCGCAAGTCGCATCGCCTAAGGTTGTGGTCGGAGCACTAGGACGTAAACGGGCCTCAGGGCCGCCATTTCGGCGGAACCTTCACAGAAATTGAAGTATAATCGCCAGCCCTTCAGCCAGCTCGCGTTACATTAGCATATTATTAAATAGTCGCGGAGACATCGCTCCAAAGTTAAATAAATAGTCCTCCAGCCTTAGTCTAGGAGCGAGTTTTGAGTTGTAGACATGTTTTTGTGCGGTCCGTGTAAGCTCGGCATTACACTGATGATTTAGGCGCTCGTTCGTGTAATTAGAACGGAATCCTCCTGTTTCTTATTACTGTTATTGTTGCAGGGTTGGCAAGCCTGCGCTGTGTGACATGGCGCGGAATGACGCTATTTGCTTGTTTTAGAATTAAGATGGCGAAAGTTATGAAAATAAAAGCTTCGCTGAAGTGAAACATTTTTTGTTCAGAATATTTTTTCCACTTTTGTATTCAAGTGATAGTTGGCGAAATAGAGAAACTGCAGCGTCTGATGTCGTTTTTAAAACCTCCAAGGAAAACCTGAAGTTGTACTATTTAAAAAAAAAAAATCTTGAGACTACTTTTCATGTTTGAAACATTTACTGCCCAGTTTCGAGAGCAAGATCTTCTAGATCTATATAGATAAAATAGCCTAGTTATGACTGCAATTTCATCATAAAATAAATTTCTATAACAATCAAAGATACTTAAAGTCTTCGCCAACCCTGTGTTAGCATTTAGCAAGATGAATGTGCCTGCGAGACAGTAGTAGTGATGAATGGCATCAATTAACTTGATAGTTAATCGATGATCCCTGCTTACCTACCTACATAACTGCGGCGCTATATTAATATTATTATGAGAGAATTTACGAGGTATTCGCAGCTATTTAGAATATCTCTGTGCGTTTGATTACACATGAAATTATAGCCGGGTGAGTGGTCACAGTAATTGGTTCTTGTAAACGTTGCTTTTACTCGTAGATACCCTCCCCTTTCATATGCAAAAAGTTGGAAGAATTTGCTTGATAATAGCAAAGGAAGGTATTTTAATAAAAATGTGGTCTTAGGTAATACTTTTTCAAAATAATACTTATAAATAAGAAACTTCCCAAAAAATAAGTAGGGTAAAAATCAGTCTACGCCAACTTACGTTAAGATCGACGTCTATTCTACCTAAATGCAGCCTGTCTATTCAAATGTTTACTGAATTATAGAGGCTTACCTCAACAATCCAATCACCGAGTAAAACCATTTTTGATCAGACTATTGGTTATGTACTCGTATCTATGCATGACAACTGGGGCGAATGTCAATCACAAAAGAACTTCGATTTGCAATGAATAGGCACCCATCTGTAACACGACCTCGACTAGCGTCGCTTTATCCTGAAGAGGGTACAGCTGTTATTAGTAATCCTGAAAATAACCCTTTTAAAAAGATATGCTGATTTAATTTACTTACGCGACCAAAGTCAAAACAATTTGTTTTCAAATTAAAAGCAACGCCATTTAGATACAAACGTTTTGGGTAACCAGTGTGAGTGTCCGACTGCATTAAGACCAAATGAAATTATCATTTAGAATAGTCTGCATAAGTTTACGACTATGTACATATAGCGAGTGGCGTCTGCACGCTCGAACATTTCATAACATTTTATCTTCAAATTGTGTGGAGTATCTTTCGCCTACACTTACCAGTAATTGCTTTTACTTGGTTACTCGGTACTGTCTTGCACATGCATTTAAAAATGTTTTGAAACATAAAGTTGTCTTTTTTTTTGTGCATAATAACATTATAAAAGGAGGAATAAATTTCTATTTCCTGATGCAGATGCACTACAATTAAGATGCGACGCTTCTTGTTGCGCCCGCATATTGCAATATAAATTGTCTTTAGAGAATATTGAAATTCCCGTGTAATTGAAGAGAAGAAGCTCGGCGGCAACAGTGGGGATTTAATCATCCTTGCTCAATTTATTATGGAACAAAGATATTTTTTGTTATGAATTTCTCAAAGAAGACAATGTTATATAGACGATGCTAGGATGAGGATCAAGATAATGGCTACAAAAAGTAACTTACGCAGCAGTGGGTGTAATCTGGTTATAGATGATGATGATGGTAATGACTTATTCAAGTAAATGAATGTGGGATTTGTTCGATGTAGGCCAAATAAAAGCACTGATTTTTCTTATAAACTTGAATTTTTATTTTAAACCGTCTTTAGTCTATACGTCGTTCGTCTTAACTCCCCGTTCCAGTCTCGTTCATTTTCCTCTTTTTTACATTCACTCCCTTTCTCTTTCACTCCTTGACTATTCCTAACTTACATCTCTTTCATTCAACATGCTTCACATCAATCATTCATCTTTACGCTTCATTCTACTCATCTATCTTAACGTTCCGTTCCTACAACTCGGCCATTCTGATATCTGACTGTCCCCAGTCAGATCTAAACAGATCAGACAAACAACGCCTTTCACAACTTAAACTTTAAACAATAACAACTTAATTCTAATGACCTTTTACACTCCTTGTCATACCCTTCTTCATCTAAACCACATAACACTACTAGGTACATAGCAGATTAACAAACTTAAGCTTACTGTACTTTCTCTTACTTTTAGTTACATTTCACAATAAATACAAAGGCAACAATGAGTATTAACTATAGCTATACTGTACGCGGTATAACAAACAACATTAGGTAATTATGCAAAACTTAAAAATTAGACTCTTCACCACAGTATTGTTCACTCGTTTTTTTTTTACTAACAATAACAAGACAATTTCCACATCTTCAACTTGTACATCAAATGGACATTTATAGAAACTAACACAGAGTACATACAACCAGTATTTTCACCTTGAAAAGTAATTTATCTTTCCTACTTCTTATTTTAAAACGTTTACATGACATAACCTACACCATCGTAATGAAATGTTGGGTCAAGAAGCACCATGTCTTTCTTATCCTAACACAGCAGATAATATAGTAAATAGGATCAGACCTACTCACCTAACTCAACACTATCGCCAAACACTGGCCATGGCTTCATATTGTCGGCTGAGGAAGATGTCACTCGAGAACCATCCGTCATACGATCTATCTTCTCAAGATCGTACCGATCATTCCTTTTGACTTTGGTGACCCTGTATGGGCCTAAATACTTGGGTTTGAGTTTTAATCCACTGCCAAACTGCGTCCGTTTGATGGCTACAATATCTCCTACAACATACTTATGACTTTCCTTTCTTTTTCTATTGTAAGTCTTACAATTTTCATCTTGAATTCTTCTTATTTGTTCTTTCGCCTTCATCTTTAAGTTTTCCCTGTCTTGCACAAAATTACTTCTATGCTCTTGCTGAAGCAAATCATAAATCTGTATATCTTCTTTAGTTTTCATCTTCGTACCCAGCATGAGTTCGAAAGGGGTGGTGTCAATGCTTCTTTGGTATGTGCTATTCAGTGCTCTCTGCACTCGGCTGACTTGCTTGTACCATAGAGATGGTTCTTCAATACATAGCTTCGTTAACACCGAAATGAGAATTCTGTGTATGCGCTCCACCTGACCATTTCCCCTGGGCACTCCTGTAGTTATGGTTACGTGTTGAATACTTTCCTTTTCACAATACTCCTTGAACTCGTTACTGGTAAATGCAGTACCACGATCTGAAATTAATCGCGTAGGATTACCAAACGTCTGCTGATGAATCATTAGTTTATCTATGGTCTCCTTACTGGTAGTTCCCTTCACTGGAAACAGCCACACAAACTTCGTGAATGCATCCACAACTGTAAGGATGTAATTATACATTTTCCTTGTCTCTGAAAGAGGTCCAATGTGATCACAATGTAGGGTGTGCAATGGAATGCCTTCCTTGTCAATACAGTTCAAAAATCCTTCCTGCTTGCCCTCCTTCTTGGTTGCTAGTAAGCAAGGTACACATGACAACAAAAGTTCTTCAATTCTCTTATTTACATTTTTTATGTAGTAATTCTGTTCCAACAATTCTAACATTTTTCTTTTTCCAAAATGACCCTTTTGATGAATCCATCTTAACACTTCAAATTCTAAGCTTTTTGGTATCACCAATTTTCTTTCTATTCCCTTGTACAATAAACCGTCACTGAAGGAATAGTCTTCATATGGCTGCAGTTTTAGAATGTCTATAATCGCCTTTACACCATCATCCAACATTTGTGCTTGCTTGATACGCTCATGCAAGCTTAGCTCAATAACTCCAACAAATGGGTTTCTACTTAAAGCATCTGCATGTTGCATCTTACCTCCTGGTCTATGTTCAATAACATAATCATACTCTTCCAGTAGCAGCACCCACCTGGCTACTCTTGTTGATAAATCTTTTTTATTTAATGTCTTTTGGAATGCTTGACAGTCTGTTACTATTTTAAAATGCTTACCAAACAAATAGTGTCTGAACTTCTTTACTCCTTCAATAATAGCTAGTGCTTCCAACTCATAACTACTATATTTCTTCTCGGCTTCACTAGTCTTCCTACTGTAGTAATGTACAGGGTGTAACTCACCTGTGTGGTCTCTCTGTAACAAAATAGCACTGTATGCTATTGCGGAGGCATCTGTATGCAACTCCGTTTCCAGCTGATGGTCATAAATCCTTAGCACAGGGCTACTAGCTAGTGCATTCTTCAACATGTTAAAGGCACTTCTCTGAATATCATTAAAGTCAAAAGGTACATCTTTTCTTAACAAATCCGTTAACGGTTTAGCTATTAGTGCAAAATCTTTAATATATTTTCTAAAATATGACGTTAATCCTATGAAACTGTGAAGTTGCTTTAAAGTCTTAGGTTCAGGGTACCTGGTTACGGCGTCTGTCTTCTCTTGTGAAGGTTGTACTTTACCATCCTCTATTATGTGTCCTAGGTACTCTATACGGCGGCATAGTAGTTGTGCTTTCTTCCAATTTATCTGCAGACCGTACTGTGATGCCACCTTTAACACTTCTCTTAATCGCTGCAAAGCCTGGCATTCATCAACAGCTGGAATCAACAAATCATCGATGAATATTACAATGATTCCTTTTGCTATAAGATCCTGAAACACCATGGTTACAAATCTCATGAAATATTTCGGACAAACTGATAACCCAAAGGGTGCTCTCAAAAATTCATACTGACCATTGTGCGTTACAAAAGCAGTATACTTGATGCTGTCTTCACTAACCTTTAAGTGAAAGAAGCCATTCTTCAAATCCAATACGCTAAATACACAAGCATCTTTAAGTTTATCTATCAAATCGTCTATAATGGGCAGGGGAAATTCATCCTTAACAATCTTTTTATTGATTGGCCTATAATCTACACAAATCCTTGTACTACCATCTTTTTTCTTTATCAACACCAGAGGAGAGGAATATTCAGAAAAACTTACGCGAATGATACCATCTTCGAGCCACTCTGCTACTTGCTTCTCCACCATCCGCTGTTCGGATAACGATATTCGTCTTGGTCGCTGAGCCACTGGTATGTCATCTTTTAATACAATGCGCAACTCTATTGGTGCCTCCTTTACCTGTTTAGGGTTATAATTCTTCACACAGTCAATAACCTCTTGCTGCACCTGTTTATTCTTAATGTTACCTAAAACAAACGGCTGATCCTGACTAACAACACAACAAACCTTTGACAACCAATTGTTTATGTTTGGTGCAATCAGTATTGAACCCTTCGACATTATAGTAAATACGTCTTTAAGGAAGTCTTGACCCAATATAACACTACACGGCATAGCATGCCTTGGAACAACATAAAATGTAGCATTGTAATCGTGTCCGTCTAACAAAACAGAAGCAGTTAACCTTTCCGTCGACACTATACTGCCTCCCAAGCCTACTAGATTTGTAGCAGTTTTCACACACTCCGGAGATCCTAAATGCACGTAAAGCTCGGTACACATTAAGTTCAGTTCACTTCCCGAGTCAATTAACGCGGTCACTTCGCACTTATTGATAAATATCGTCTTGCAGGCATTTTCAAAACGTATCTGAGCCGGCGTCTTTATTTCGTTGTAAACATCCGTGAAGTTAGCGTCAGTTCCCACTGCGTTCGCCATCTTGTCGCTAATGTTGGTACGACTGTCAAATGAGCTGTCATGGCTGCCGTACTTATCAGGTTTGCCAACCTCGTAAACGCTCGGAGTGAAGTCAGCCACGCACATCGCTCGTCTATCTTCGGAAGTGTTCGGTTTTCCTTTTTCAGTTCGCCCTTCCCGTTCATCGTTCCTTTCACTCGTTCTTGACCGAATGTTTCCGCTTTGTTTACATTGCGTCGAGATATGCCCAAACTCGTTACACTTGAAACATTTTAGACCTTTTTCTTTATTAGGACACTGAGACGATTGATGATTTCTTTCTCCACAACTGTAGCACCTCTTGATACTCGTTCCCGCACTACCTTCACTGCTCTCCGGCTTCTTATTTCGGACGTAACTTGCGCCCATCTTTTCTTTAATTGTTTCATAAATTTTGAACTTTTCTTTGAGCTCCGTATAAGAAGTAGCACCATATAACACCATTTTATTCACTTCTGAATCAATAATGCCGTCTATTATGTACTTTATGGCAACATAATCAGGCATTTTGCCGCGCTTTCCCATTTCTTTCATAACTAACATGTAGTCTAAACACCTTTCGTCTTTCTTCTTCCTTCTAGCGGCCATCATTTCATGTATGGTTTTGCTGTCTATCGAATCAGGAAATTCTTTCAGCAAACCCGCCTTCAGCTCGTCCCAACTTTTGAATGGTTTTTCAGATTTTAACCACAGGGCTGCGGTTCCCGTCAGAGATCTTCTAGCGACTATCAGAGTCTGAAGAGGCGTCCATTGAAATATTTCAGCGTTGTCGTCAATGTCAGTCGCCCATTTAGCCACCGAATACGATTTATCTTGTCCGCTGAATTTTGCCACCAAGTTCTCCGCCTGGAATATACCTTGATCTCGGCAGAACGGTTGTCTCGTCGATGCAGCTGCCGCGTGGTCGTCTTCGTCATAGTCCGCTTGACGGCTTTGTCGGCGATCCTTTCCGTGTCCACCCATATTTCGTCTTTGCCTAGTCTTTTGTAACTACTGTTACCGTCTTCTATCGTCTTTTCGTCGTTTCGCTTGAGCAAAGTCACCGGCCGCTCCACGTCGTTGGCGTCGGTTTTTCTGCTCCCGTCTTTTACAGTGCTTTGGCCTCGCAAACTGAAAATATCGAACTATCCCGGACGAGCCCCCAAAAATATGTGGGATTTGTTCGATGTAGGCCAAATAAAAGCACTGATTTTTCTTATAAACTTGAATTTTTATTTTAAACCGTCTTTAGTCTATACGTCGTTCGTCTTAACTCCCCGTTCCAGTCTCGTTCATTTTCCTCTTTTTTACATTCACTCCCTTTCTCTTTCACTCCTTGACTATTCCTAACTTACATCTCTTTCATTCAACATGCTTCACATCAATCATTCATCTTTACGCTTCATTCTACTCATCTATCTTAACGTTCCGTTCCTACATGAATAACGAAAATATGTACATCTATACACTAACCCAGAGTAGAAGACCTCATTTTATGATTTTACTAACTAAAAAAAGTTAAAACTAAGATTTAAAGCGAAGAAATAGTTATTTGTTATGCAAGGCTGCAAAGTTGATTTTTGGCGCGAGTACTTGAATTGAAAACTGAGCGAGCGAAGGATTCTAAGATTGAACCGCGAGAGAAACGAGCGGTTCAAATATAGAATCCTGAGCGATGCGAAGTTTTCAAAGGTACGAGACGCAGAAAAACTTTGCTGCCGAGTGCAACACACAACTTTTCACCTCACACAGCGAGGAAATGAAGTGGGGGCGGCTCGCCTGCCAGTGTAGAAAAGTAGAAAACAATTGAATACAAGACGTGTTCGAATTTTAAACAACACTTTGTGCTCTAGAGCACAAAATGGAGTTTTGCGCTCAGATTTTGAATGAGAAATAGAATCTTTCCGAGCGGGTGAGGTGAAAACGTTTTTACATAGATGACCTCGCCTTAGAACTCACCTAGAATACGAGTATGATGCTATTCTACAAACGATAGAGTTCGTGTCCTGCTGTCCGCTTTTTTGAACTAAATAGACGATACTGCACCTTCAGCATAACAGACATTGTACCAAGAAGAAGAAATAACATCTAACGGCCTTAAACTCCCTTTTTCCAAATAAATAAACAAACTTCAGTTCAAGCCAATTCGTTCAGAAATGCAGGAACGAGGAAATAATAACATTTCTCAACCGATGTCGCCACAATGGTTAAAATAATACCCACAGTCCGCTGTCCTAAGTACACAATGCGCGAGGTTAGTTTAAAAAGTCAAATGTTATTATAGAAACATCTGGAATAGAACTGTCGAAGGCGACTTGCTTTAAAACTTTCATGGAGCACCCTGAAGAGACGCCAGTTAAATGGATAACTTTAAATAATTAATTGTAACCTCTGTACAGGTGTGGAACTGTATAGGCCCAGAATATAGTTATAGAAAAATGGAAACGTTTAACGAACGAAAAGTATTATTTTTCTTATTTACTTTTGTTTTCGAGAAAGTATAGTTTATTACAAGTTGTGGGGGGGCAATCTCCGGAAGTAATGAACCGATTTTAAAAATTGTTTCACTGGTCGAAAGCTACATTATTCGTGAGTGCTATATATATATATATATATTATAAAGATACTCGTATTATCATGTTTATTTTACCGCCCAACGAAGTGGGCACGGGTCAGCTAGTTTGTAATAATTTAAGGCTCTCAAATCGGTAAAAGAAAACATCGTAAGGAAACCGATTTAAAGTAGATCAGACCACGCGGTAGAATACACATCGCATATTCCTTCTCATAAAGAAAAAAATAAATGAAAATACATTTATATGTACCGGTAAGCCTCAAATACATAGAATACTAGCCCGTGTCCCCCACTATAGGCCGATTATTATTTATGTTATGTAGAAAGTAGGACACGAATGAACAACTTCAATGTAAATTAATGCCCGCTCCTGCTCACTCCATTGACCCTACAATAAATAGGTACATAACGATGATTTATAACGCAATTTAAATGTGACTAGAACGGGGTTTTTAAAATGGCTGCCGAATATTTAAGAGAAGGTTCCATCGAAAGGTGCGCTGTATGAAATACGAACATTGGAACGAGGATTTATTTTCGAACGTGTACTTTATACCAGGCGCGGTCGCAGCCTGAAATTTTGGGGGGGGGTCACTCACTACACTAATAAAAAATTGGTATCTGGAATAAAATAAACATTATTGCACAAATCGTATTGCATAAGATGTCAGCAAACTATTTATCGCCGTTAGGGGATAGTTAGTTTCCTTTTATTATTTGGCAAACTGAGATTTTTCAATGTGACCTTAGGTTTTGGGGGGGGTCATGTCCCCTGTGACCCCCCCCTTCGGACCGCGCCTGCTTTATACGTATTGTTATTAGAAGCTCCATAAAAAAAAACACTTTACATAACGATGTGTTAGCTACAGAATTTTATAACACTTTTAGTATGATATTAATATCCATTCTCTGTTTCAGGAGAACAGAATTTTATTCAGTTGTCTATTGATTTTTAGAATGTTGCAAATTGCTCTAACGCGAATTTTATCGTAATTTTCTTAGCGAAATTGCTAACGTGGTGGTTCAAAACCCACTGCTTCAGTAATGGACTTTCCTAATGTTCAGTTTTATTTTTCGTGGGTCTTTTGTCTGAGAATCATTGCTATCGTGTTTTCCATGTGTTTTGAACTCGGAATTTTTATATCGCGATAAAGTATTTTGATTATAGTTCTTCACTCCATACATTTCGCCAGTCATCTTTTTGATGTTCACTTAATTATGTCTGCCACAATATGTCGGCAGATTGGACCGTTAATAAACTTGTGATAAAAATGCTGTTAAAAGCATCCAATTGTAATTCAGCCATGCGAAAATATAAAAGAAAATAAATGCAGGAAAATCGGTACACACGAGGTGATTTCCCATCGAGATACACGCGAACTTAATTCCTGATACGATGCGAGATTCATTGCACTCGCATGAATAACATCGCCTCAGAAATTACCATTTGCAGATTTAATAATATCGTATCGTGTGGATCGAGCGTTTGAGGCGTGCCAGCAATTTTATGAAGAAATGTACCATGTAAATGAGTCTGATTCAGGATATTTTGTTTGTTTATCTGTAGACATTCTGAACTCGTTATTAGATGTGTTGACGTGTGGGGCTGCCATGATTTATTGTCGATTATCTTTGATTGATAGTTTAAAAATAAATTGTAACAAAAACTTACGTAGGTTAATCTTCTTGCACCGCAAACCATTACATACATTTAAATACTTAGTGCTAAATTAAAAAAAAACCAACATTAATATTAAACTGAACATAGTACGATTGACACTAGAAAGTACGTGACGTATTCATATTTGTAAAACGTAAATAAAAGTTAACCATTAGCAAATAACTTCATCAAAGTGCTGGCGGCTTGCGTTTTAATTAAAAATATCAACATCTAACATAAAGTTTAAACGGGATATTTACCTATCTTATTTGTTTTGAGGTTTCCGATTTTTTGCCACTCTTGCAAGTGGCCTATAGATGCGAAAGTTTGTGAGGAAGAATGGATAGATGAATATTATTTTGTTACTCTTTCACACAAAAACCGCTGAACAGATCTGTTTGTTTGGCACACAGATAGCTTATAATTTGTATTAACACATGTTTAGCCCGGTATTACGTCCCCGTGGGATAAATTCAAAATACACGCGGGCGAAGTCTGTGGCAACAGTTAGTCATGGATAAAGTAGTAAAACATTGCGGTTGAGTGTTCATGAGCACACTAGACATGGTAAAAATCCCGTTTTAACGTCTAATAAGTGACAAAGATTGACAAACAAAAAGTAACTTCGGCATGGTAGGTATTAACATAAATCAGCACAGCGGGTCTAAAACGGCCTCTTAGCAATATTCCGAATGATTCACTTCGTGAATGAATAATAATAGAATAATAGCCAATGATGTTTCTGGAAATGCAATTGAATCATTAGGAATATTGCTTGAAGTGGCCGTTTTACAACCTGCTTATCCTTGTCTGCAGAAAGTGGTGCGTGAGATGAACCGGCTGGGCATGATCGTGGACCTGTCCCACGTGGGGGAGAACACCACGAGGGCCGCCATCCGTCTCTCCCGCGCCCCCGTGGTCTTCACACACTCCTCGGTGTACAGCCTCTGCAACCACAAGCGGAACGTGCCTGATGATATCATTCAATCACTGGTTTGTATTTATTTATTGATATTCTTTTGATTCGTGGCAATAGTGACATAGTCAGTACTATCAGCGTGGCCGCCGCCTTGTTATGTTTTTGTGACGCTAAGTAAACTGGAACTTTGACGCTAATTTGATTGAAGAAATGAGTCCTTCGTTCGTACACTAAAGGCATTTTTTTTTCATTTTCCATACCATATACGCCGTAAATACTTCAAAATAAATAAAAAACTAAATACTTTAAAATAAATAAAATACTAAATACTTCAAAATAAATAAAAAAGCTTGAGAGGTGTCAAGGGACACCCGGATGGAACGAAGTTACTGTATACACTCAACAAAAATAATCGTCGCGACTCCAGTCCAGTCCAGTCCAGTCCGGTCCGGTCCGGTCCGGTCCGGTCCGGTCCGGTCCAGTCCAGTCCAGTCCAATCCGGTCCGGTCCGGACCGGACCATATTTTATATTTTCGGATCATATTTTCCATACCATATACGCCGTAAATACTTCAAAATAAATAAAAAACTAAATACTTTAAAATAAATAAAATACTAAATACTTCAAAATAAATAAAAAAACTTGAGAGGTGTCAAGGGACACCCGGATGGAACGAAGTTACTGTATACACTCAACAAAAATAATCGTCGCGACTCCACTCCAGTCCAGTCCAGTCCGGTCCGGTCCGGTCCGGTCCGGTCCGGTCCGGTCCAGTCCAGCCCAGTCCGGTCCGGTCCGGTCCGGTCCGGTCCGGTCCGGTCTGTTCCGGTCCGGTTGGTCCGGTCCGGTCCAGTCCAGTCCAGTCCGGTCCGGACCGGACAGGTCCAGTCCAATCCGGTCCGGTCCGGTCCGGTCCAGTCCGGTCCGGTCCTGTCCGGTCCGGTCCAGTCCAGTCCAGTCCATTCCATTCCATGGTAATAAACACATTACCCTCCTTTGCGTCGCGCAGTCGGATAAAAGTGTCGTGACAACTTTTCGAATTTTTTCCGTCCAGCCCCCTTTCACAACGCGCGATAAGGAACTTCGTTCCAAAATACGAATACTGGTGCTAAGGTCTCTTGTCTATATAAACAACTAGTTGGGCTGTTTGTAAACGCTACCCGTGGGTACCCCACGCTATGAATCTTCTGTATCGTGAGAAGATTCATAGCGTGGGGAAAAGCTTTAAAAAATTAAAGAAACCCAAATATTTACCAGCAGCGCACCGATTATGTCATAAAAGCGTCAAAAGGACCGTGCTGAATGAATTTTAATATGAAATTGCACTGACAGTAATTGAATGGTAAACAAGTCGACAGCAAACTAAAGTACAGAGTATCTGTCTATCAACGATAATGATACTGGAAAAATAAATAAAACTAAGGGCTGAAAGTTCTATCAAAAGTTATTGTGTGTTTCTCAGGGATGATTTTACAGGGTTAATACCGATTGTCGGCTTAGGAAAAGCTTCCCTATATTCTGGTATTTCATTTCGTAAAGTCACACTTTCTCTGCTAAGTTTGCAGCTCTAGGACTAGCTCTTTTATGAGTTACGAAACTTTTAGATTCGGTTTACACCAAGCCGCGACGCGACGCGACGAGACGCAGCGTCGCGTCCCGGTGTGAATAACTGACCCTTTAATGTCAGGTCTGTGTTTGTCTACAGAAAGAAAATGGCGGCATCATCATGGTGAACTTCTTCCCTGACTTCGTGAAGTGTGCTCCCAACGCTACCATCTCCGATGTCGCTGGTAAGTTAATAGCAATGTTTATGTACAGATACTGTGTTATTGAAAAAAGTCTGAGACTTTAATCACTAAGACGATATTTACGCCTTTTGCTATAGGAAAGTGTTCTAAATTATTGAAGTGAAAACTTCTTTAGCGGCGTTGTACACTTTTTCTGTAATGGGTAAAAAATTTAAAACTCGCGTCAGGGTCACGTGACCCACTCGCGTCAGGGTCACGTGACCCTGATCGAAAATGAGTAAGACGTCATTCAAATTAAAAATAAAACATAGTAACAAAAAAGTTTTCACTTCTACCGGCACTCCTGGAGTGCAACCTTTTTTTTTATATTAGATCCTCGTAATGTAGGGAAGAAATCATTTTTTTGAAGTGAAAACTTCTTTAGCGGCGTTGTACACTTTTTCTGTAATGGGTAAAAAATTTAAAACTCGCGTCAGGGTCACGTGACCCTGATCGAAAATGAGTAAGACGTCATTCAAATTAGTTAATTTCATATCTGTACTACTCCAGTTTTAAAATAAAACATAGTAACAAAAAAGTTTTCACTTCTACCGGCACTCCTGGAGTGCAACCTTTTTTGAAGTGAAAACTTCTTTAGCGGCGTTGTACACTTTTTCTGTAATGGGTAAAAAATTTAAAACTCGCGTCAGGGTCACGTGACCAAAACTCGCGTCAGGGTCACGTGACCCTGATCGAAAATGAGTAAGACGTCATTCAAATTAAAAATAAAACATAGTAACAAAAAAGTTTTCACTTCTACCGGCACTCCTGGAGTGCAACCTTTTTTGAAGTGAAAACTTCTTTAGCGGCGTTGTACACTTTTTCTGTAATGGGTAAAAAATTTAAAACTCGCGTCAGGGTCACGTGACCCTGATCGAAAATGAGTAAGACGTCATTCAAATTAGTTAATTTCATATCTGTACTACTCCAGTTTTAAAATAAAACATAGTAACAAAAAAGTTTTCACTTCTACCGGCACTCCTGGAGTGCAACCTTTTTTTTTATACTCAATAGGTGCGTCCACACAGAGCGAGCAGCCTCGCGAGGCATTTACAGCGCGAGGAACCTGCCTGGCGAGGCTGCTTGCTCTGTGTGGACGCGCCTATTGTTTCTAAAATCAATATATTGTACTCGTATAATATATATGTTATAAATCTAAAATTTGAAAAACCCCCGACACAAAAAACCAAGTTCTGTTAAATTTAATTTCACATAAGACTACATCAGAATACTTACCGTATTCTGATGTAGTCGCGAAACTGTCTAAACAGACCGTGACCCTAGAACATAAAGGGTTATTGAAGAAACTCCTTGTATTTTAGTTAGTACGAGTCCGATGGTCCCGCTCCACTCAGAGTGGGATGACCCACGAGGATAGTACCACTTAAAAAACAATAGGTATTCTCTTGTTAAATCTAGTACATATAATTTTGCTCACTCCATTAAACAGACATTCAAAATAATGTTTATTAGCAGACTTCAACGAGTCGCAATCGCGGCCAGCCATTAAACGGGCTGTAATAAATATATACGCACTATATAATTGTTTAACTGTTCTAAACTGATAAAACTACATGAAAGTCAAAACTAAGCTCTAAACCATCCAATCCGAATGCAAATAACACAGAAAATTAACTCATACACGTACAATTTACATAATCATCGCATTTAGGTCGCAACACGCTGTAACACGCCGAAACAAAGGTACCTCGTAATTGCCCATTAGGCCCACAGTTGGGCAAAGATTCCCACGACTTGGAGCCGGGATCCTGCCACTTAATCACGGACTATTGTGAGGGTAATAATTAGCGCGTGCTTATTTCCCGCGCTGAAGATTAAGCCGCCGTATTCAATGGATTTCGATTCACAATAAAGATTATCTTATTGGTACTTAGGATTTAGAATAGAACTAGCGACCCGCCCCGGCTCCGCACGGGTGCAATCTCTACTATATTATGCATGTTATACAATGTGTCCCAGGGATAAGTGACCGCCCGGCGTTTTTTGAATATTTGTTCAAAATTATTAATAATTACATTTATATTTGTGACTTAGCGGCTTTAGTTTTTTTTTTTTTGTAAAGACGCGTGACGTGCTGCAGTTTTTTTACGATATTTCCTAAGTTTGTTCATTTTTTTCCTTTATTTTTTTTTTACTGACATTCGACATCATAGTTTATCAATTAAAATCATTAAACATAACTAAACTGTAGTTAAACATTTATTAAATAAAAAACAAAATTAAAATTCGAAACAAAAAATAACACTTCTTTTCAGTTTTTTCAAAATAATTCTAATAAATGCCCCCTTAATATCTTTCACGCGTCTTAACAAAAAAAAGAAAAAAAATCATAAAAAAAATAAAGCCGCTAAGTCACAAATATAAATGTAATTATTAATAATTTTATACAAATATTCAAAAAACGCCGGACGGTCACTTATCCCTGGGACACATTGTATACATAAAAACCTTCCTCTTGAATTACTCTATTATAAAAAACCGCGTCATAATACGTTGCGTAATTTTAAAGATATAAGCATAACAGAAGGAAGCGCCTTTGTTTTATTATGTAGTGATAGTGATTGAAAACAATTCGCAAATGATTGTTTCATGGAAGAAACACAAGGCAGATATGATTTGCAAAACGCCAAGGCAGGCCGCCCTAGAAGGGTAGAAATATACTGACCTGACCTTTCTGAAAACTAATAAGAGACAGGTCGTAATTTCAAACATGGCTCCATTTTGACTAGACTCTCTATTCTGCCGGCAAATATTGAGAAGTAGTGTTTCCTATGAGCAAGTACAGCTGATTATTATCAGTAAATACTTTGTTTGGCCTATAAACATAAGCCCGGTTGAACTTGTTCGACAAAACTTTGCCACTCAACTAACATTTAAGAAGCTTTTGTAATGAAAATATAAAACACAAAAGTTTTGTAACACAAATTACATTCGTTTTAAAATCTATAAAATGAACACCTATCTATGGATGTATCTAACTTATGGCAATAGTTATACGAATCTCTACGACTGGACGTTCAAATCAAAAATTAATTGAGTTTCGTTACATTTTGTATCGCTCGTTTGTGGTGGGGCTTCTAGAATGCTGGAGCAAAGTGTAAAGCTAAAGTTGTAATGAATATTTAAGAGTTATCTGGGCCCTGGAACTCTCTTCCGGACCCAGAGTATGCGGAGTCATTTGATAATTTATCACCATCGAAATACAATCGTAAAGTGCTTTATATTTTCTTTAAGTTAAGCCTCGCACTGTGCCATACCGTGATGAATGTCGCATCTGGTAGAATTTGTGGCTTATGGAACATGATAGCTTCTTCGATCACTTAGTTTCCTAAGTCGTTTAGAGAGCACAATGTCATCTCTCTTATCGCAGATCTTCTTTATTTCGATATCATCTTTGAGTTTGAGTCCTTCCGTCCTAGGTTGAGCGGAAGGGACTGACTACTGCCTAACAATCGTCGCTGCTTCTTTTGTTGGCGTTTACGTTCCGGGGCCACGGTCTGTACCACACTTTATGAATGGATCTTTTGTTTCAGCTGTTCCTCGAGTACAAACTTGCTTCTTACTTTATCATTAACTTATACACAGTAGTTCAAGTTTAAAGCTGGGGTTCGAACTTGAGTGGAAACTTGCAAGCCACACGTGTTGTATCTTGTGGTTTGTCGTTGTATACAGTTTAGTGAGGGTAAACAACTGATGGGCTATATTGAGACTTGTTTGAACCCGGACTTAAATGAAGCAAATGACTAACTGTTCAAATAGTTTTAACCAAGGCTCTGATCAGTCCGTTAACGAAATACGGGCTCGGGTTGAAACTTTTGAGTGAACCCTACTCCTCTCCTATTAGTTCTGAATTCATAAGTTCTGACAACATAGTTACGTACCTACAAAAGAATAAGAAACGCCCAAAACGTCACTCTCAATTTTAATGAATCCAATCGTCCATCTTGTTTTGTCTCTTCCTTGCTGCTCGAAATATAGCTGTTCAGTAACTTTCAATTCCAGAGTTAGCCTGCTTTGGTTTAACAATTTTTCTTTTTAATTTTTGTGTTTGATTTCTCGTTAATTGTATGAAGGATCTAGTAAAGAGATACAAGTTGTCAATATAACAAAAGTATTAAACACGCGACCATTCAAACAACTACTAATAGTTATACAAAGAGATTTTGGCACGTGGCCGAACTTACGACTGTGAATGACTGTAATGTTTGTTTTTTTTTTTTTTGCAATTTGTGCCGCATGTTCACCGAAAGAAAATGATTCCAATCACAATGACTCTACTGACTCCTCTCATGCGCAAAATTATTGTTGTAGCACTGTATTGCCTAGTTTAATTATGAATTTATCACAGAAATACGAAATACTCGGTTAACCGAAAACCATAATGAGCAGTTTTAACTCTATTTCAAACAAAGCTTACCTCTATTTCCAATTACAGACCTACAAATGCATATTGGTGCCGAGGTATGAAACATTCAGTCGTATTCAGTATTTAATAGAATAGTTTACAATGCATTCAAATTCGTGTTTCAATCTAATTAATGGAATACGAATTTGCATTGAATTTGAATTTTGCATCATGAATTCATAATTCCATCATGGTTTTATTGTACTTTTTACATACAAGTAAGTGTCTTTTGTAAAAATTTGTACATTTTTAGTTTTAGGTCTTAATTAAGTCCAATAATAATTATTATATACCAATTTCAATTTAATCCATGTTTTACTGAACTAAAGAGCGCAACGCTTTAAATGAATAAGAAATATCGTATAAATCAAAACTGATATTCGACAATTCATTACGAGGTTGCCAACTTTTGTAATCGTTCATCTAATTTTGGGATACTATCTATGCATATTTTTTTCGTTTTGTTAGTATAAATCGTTTCGACAAGCATAACCCTCGTGTCTTGCCCCCCAAATAAATTCTAGCAGTATATTCTTGGACACTATACATTCCACTTCTGTACTTGTATAAAAATAGGTGTGTGTAATAAGTTTTAGTTTAATATAAGTTAACAATATAATGATGTGAAGTATCTTTTGAGAAAAGAATTGCTCGTATATAATTATAATGTAGAATTCGAAACTAACTGATACTTGAGAACTGAAATCAGAGTTGGTCACTAATCTGCTTCCGTTAGTATAACCCAACAAGAGGTTCCTTGCTCTGCTTGATGTGATAACCGTGTGATATTGTCCCGTCACTGAGTAAACTAAATACTGGCACGTGTCATCTGAGGAAACTACTGGATCACATAGATACGTTAGAAACTAACTATCGCTGATTCGTTCACACTATCACGTTAAATAAATGGATTCGTTAATAACAAGACATCAATGTAGTGCAATGGACATGTGGAAAGCATCGATTAATTACAGATCTATTTTTTATATTTATCTTAAAAATAAATTTCCGTTGCCCTCACTAGGGATTTCTCAGGTATCGAGATTCGTATCCGTTACTTGGAGTATTGAATTTTTTAATTCATTGCTTTTTGACAAAGATACATGCCTCAAAACTCGACCGTTAGTGCTCCTGACCTTACATCAAATTATGAAATAGCGTCATATTCGCTTTATGTACTCGTAACAAAAGAAAATATGTATCAAATATTTTTAGCCTTCATCTCGTCTGCCTCAAAAATATATTGAACTGACCATAAGCTACCGAAAAGCTTACAATTCATTCTACTAGAACAATGTCAATGTACTCATAAAGCCTTTGTCAAACAGACAGGCAAAGCGAATGCGATCCGAAGCGTTTTTATTTGTAATGTATGAAATTGTTTGAATCCAGTCACATAAAAAAGAGAAAACGATCCGATAGCCTATGTGACTGGCTTCAAAAAATTCCGTACATTACAAACAAAAACGCTTCGGCACGCATTCGCTTCGCCTGTCAGTTTGACAAAGGTTTAGCAGGGATAGAACATTGCCCTCGTACTAAGGAAGTCATTAATGGAATTTTTTTAAAACAATGTTGATCTAAATCCTCAAACTACAATAATGCTTAAAGTGTGTTTTGCAAGTGTTTACGATGGAATTACGATTTACTTGATCTATTTTTCTATTCGATGGTCCCTACACTAGCATGTACTGATTTAGGTGCCGTTTGTGGCATATCTCAGATGCCATTCACTCGAGTCGTTTCAGCGGGTGCCCAATGTGAAATACGTCTGATTCCATACAATACTCTTAACTGTCTTAAGTCAACAAAATAGGGCAAAAAAAAAAATTGTCCGAAAGATAGATTATTAAAAATATTGGACCCGTATGTTTTCTTTTGTTACTAAAATTGACAAAATGCAACGCTCCTAAAAATCACATCAACTTAAATTCGGAAGTGGGGCATTCCCGAATTTCTCGTTTATTGCCCGTGGTAACCCGTGGTACTACTCGTACCAAGCAATCTAGTAGTACCACGGGAAATTTTGATTTACCCGTGGTACTACTCACTTATTTTATATTATAGATTAATGATTCAAAGTTCTCTGTATAATATTCCGTATACTACCGCCTTATTACTGTGCACTAGTTTTTCTAAAAAAAAATTTAAAGTTTTTAAAGTCGTCATAATTATGAGGCCTCTCGCCCTGTGTGGAGTGGAAGGGAATGTCGGACTCGTACTGACTAAAATCTACCGCGTTCCTTCAATTGCCATTTTCATTCCAGGGTCACGGTTAACAGTGTAGACAGTCCCGCGACACCGGCATAGTAAACGAGTAGTACCTCGGGTAAATTAAAATTTCCCGTGGTACTACTAGATCGCTTGGTAGTACCACGGGTAATTTTTTTTCCCGTGGTAGTACTGGTAGTACAACGGGTAGTAAACGGAATTTCTAAGCGTTTTATCTTCTATCTCATATATAATTTTTCAATACATATTTTCAATTTCATTTATGCAGTAAACTACCCTATTGTCTAGGTAGGCACTTTGACATTTACGAGTATCAACACTCAACAGCCCCTTTTTAAGATCAAAATAAACATTGGCAAACATTGTCTCCACGGCTTCTTTGCGAGTTGGAGTTTCGAAACATTTTTTTGTTTCACAGCCCTAGTTGTCACGAGCAACGTGACTAAGTTCCCAAAAAATGTGAGGCTTCGCTTCAATTAAAAGTATACTAACTTGGCTTGACGCAATTTACTGGAGGTAGGTAACCTCACGTGTCGGTTGCGACATTTACGTAAAGAGTGGACGTCAAAGTAAAATCTGGAAATATTATTGCCCAATGACAGCGGTCCGACCGCCGAAGATGAACGAGTAACGAGTAGAACTAGAATCTATAAAAGAGTTGGCGATCAGCGGGAAGCGAGTGTAGTTTCGATAATTTTGTCGCCGGGCTTTAAGCGAGTGTGCAAGTGCGACGTGCGATTAGTCGCGCCACTCGCCCTCGGTCGCTCAGTCCACTGTAAAGAAATGATCAAACGAGCCGAGCGAGCATCGCTGAACGAGTATCGCTGAGCGAGTTTATTTTTGAAAGCTCGTCGCTCAGCGACAAAACTAGTAAAGCGAGTCATCGCCGGCAGTGTGAACAGTCAAAGAGCAACTATTAATATATGCATCTCTTTCGTTTACACGAAATGTACATTTATTGTGCGTTTCTTGAGACAGAAAATCGCCGATAGTTACTCGTTTTCTCGCCGTCGCGCGTCGGTCGGACCACTGTCTAAAAGGGTATGTTATTTTTGTAATGTATCTTATTTTATATTACACAAGGGAACAAAATAAACTTTTTTTTTTGTTGCATGGAATTTTATGCCTGTTTTTTACTAATTTGAGGTCGCTGATTTCAAATCTACTTTCAGTTTTTTTCTAGCAGCTCTAGTTTTTGAGATACAGCTATCAGTCATATTTTAGTACTAATCACATTTAAATTTCAATTCTACCGAGCTGTTCTTTAAAAAAATTTTTTGTTTAACAATGTCCAAGTCGACAAAGATCTGGTAGAACGATCCCAACTACTTTTGTAACATCTGTGGTGAATATACATTAAAAAATCGTGGACTAAGTGTGTCGGATTTCATAAAACAGATGTATTGTGATTACTTTGGATTCCCTTTGGGCATCCGTGACAAGTACTGGGTATCTCCTTGGGCAAGTAAAAGATGTGTGGAGTCTTTCAGATTATGGGGGAATAAGAAAAGACCCCATTGTGTGTATCAAACACCAATGATGTGGCATTAACTTTCCAATCATCAAGATGATTGCTATTCTGGTGTGGTTGATATAAACGGGATTTACAAAAGAAACCGTCCGAAACGGTTTTATCCTAATTTGTTATCTGTTACTCGACCAGCCTTGTACTCCGTCAATGCTCCAGTTTCCCAAGCTTCTTCATCTATACAAAATAATCCCGTTTTAGAAGAAAAAAAAAGGTTCTTCAAGTTATGATAGTGTTGAACGATTTTAACCCAGATATTTCTGCTGACCCCCAGCCCCTTAATCAGGAAGATCCCAGTGCATAAGTCAGAACCCTTGGTCTTTCTATAAAAGCATCGAAGAGCCTTTGGGAAAAATAACAAAAATATTGTTGGGAAACAATTAGGTTGAAGCTATGTGGAGCATAATTAACTGATGTTGTCACACTTCTAGCAGCTTGGTTGTGATATGAGCATCAAGGTACACTTCCTCCAAAGCCATTTAGACCGTTTCCCTGAAAATCATGGTGAATTGAGTGAAGAACAAGAGGAACGGTTCCATCGAAGACATTCGGGCTATGGAGGCATGTTACCAGGGTCACTGGAATGCTCCAAGATGGCGGATTATTGCTGGAGCTTCAAAAACAGCCCTCGTGAACCAAGTCAAGCAAGAAAATCTTTTAAAAGATTTTTTTTTTATAAGTTGTGGTTGATTTTCTAAGGGTTTTCTTCAGAAAAAAATGATTTTTCTTAAAAACGCGTTTTAATGATATCTCAAAAACTAAAGCTGATACAAACAATCTGACTTCCAGATCTGTAATCAGCACCCCGAGAAAGTATATTATTAGTCATAATATTTCATGCAACAAAAATGCTGTTCCCTTGTGTTATTTATTAATTGCCCAATAATGTTAAGTTACAGTTCAGCTCGGAATAAGAAACTTAATAATTTTGACACCCCAACTTGTCTCAAAACCTACTTATTGTGGTGTGTCCGCAACTACAGATATTCCAAGGTATAATATAAACAACACTTTTTTTTAAATACCCATTTATTGCATATATCCAAACGGGATTTTTATGCTGCCATTGAGTTTTATGCTATTTTGTGTGTATTGTGGAGGATTATATTCTCTACAACTTTTGTTCGCACTTTATTTCATATCTTCAATCATTATCAAGATAAAGGATATAGTCGTCGTCATCAACCTATAAATGTACCCACTGCTGGGACACAGGCCACCTCTCTGTGAGAGGGAGTGGACCATAATCCACTACACGGGCCCAGTGCGGGTTGGCAGATGTCACATGACTTCGAATTTTTGGTTCTAGAACATGCCGGTTTCCTCACAATGTTTTTCTTCATTCTTTTTCTCTTCTTCTTTTCTTCTTGAGAGCAGTGGTGATGAAATAAATATCACAAAGTAATACGCCTGACTGAGGTTCACACCAACGACCTACAACTCGCAAGTCGGGGCCGATTCCACTGGGGTACCACTGCTCCCAGAGAAGTCCAGTCAAAATTAGATTTTTTATCATTTTTGTGTGAAAATCCTTATGCGGTTCACATAATACATCTACTTAAGTACCAAGTTTCAACAGGATAGCTCTTATACTTTCGAAGAAAAGTGGCTGTGACATGCGGACGGACAGACAGACATGACGAATATACGAGTATAAGGCTTCCGTTTTTTGCCATTTGGCTACGGAACCCTAAAAAGGGATCAACCTTTGGAATATGAGATAGTAAGCTATAAACTTGTTTAACTCGTCAACAACAGTTTCGAAAATATTATCAGAATTACAAACTGTTTTGTCTCAAACCTCTTCATCACGTATTAGTTTTACAAAAGTAAATTGTTAATAATAGAATGTAATCGTAAAGTGCATAGTCAACGTATTCCAGCTTCTTCTACTTTGAAGCCAGGATTCAATAGGCTAACAGATTACAATGCCATGATCATGTTGGTATTAATTATTGCCAGGATTAACACCCAGCCATTATATTGAGTGATGTGGTCGTTTAATTATGAATAGCTGTACAATGTGGCGCTTTCACCGGCTTTGTCTAGCTTTCAGTAGCTTAATTGTGTCAATTATATGATGATGATGATGATGATGCCATCTAGCCGATTTCGGCCACAGCGACTGCAATCGATGGCTTTTAGAGTGGTTGAGAGCTTTGATACTTTCATGTGCTCTCCAGTGACTCGCATATCCAACTTTTGTCAATTATATAATAGTACTATGAATGTAATAGAGAGGTCTAGTTACTACTATATACGAGTAGGTATAAACAAAATGACTGAAGATAAGCTTGGCGGTAGTCACCACTTCAGGGTCTGACTAAATCAGGCGTCAAGTAGCTCGTCTACGTTTCTTCTTGAAGGATTTTTGTACCAAGAGAGACAATAATGTCCTTTTAACAGTCGTCACAATTTCCCTTCCTACTTTCTTCACACCCTCAAAAAATGTGTGAAAATGTTATAAGGTCGGCAACTCGTAAGTGATACCTCTGGTGTTTCTGACGTCACCGCAATTTGGATAAAAAATAACTTAATTATTTATTTGGGTCTCACTGGACATAAAATGACGCCCCCCATAGTCACTGGTAAATAGCATTTATTTTCCTAGCTATTTAACTCCCATATTACAGACATGAGTCAGTATCGATAAAAGTGAAATGTGAGTCGATATAATTATTATAGCTCTTATATTTATTTTATTGCTTGAACAATAAAATAGAATAATACATTTTATCACAATTCATGTTATGATTTTTGGACCACCTAATGAAGGATGATTTTTTTGGCAAAATTAAAAAAAGAATCCCTAAACTAAGAATCGATCACAGTTCGAATCAGTGGAGTTAGCTGGTCAATTGTGATGTGAGAAATTAGCACTATCAATTAAAGTAAAACAAATTTTCACAAGCACATAAATAAACATCAAAATTAGAGCCTAAAAATTTGTAAGAAAATTCAAATAAGTGCTTTCAGATACGTGAATAATTTCCAAAACTTTGGGCATATTACGCAGATACATCATTGTTCGCATACTTCAAGTATAATATGTATACAAATATATACCGCACGCGTCTGCGATGTCAGGAAATCTCTTATGATTTATTTAGTTGTGATTTTATACTGGAGCCGGAACTTGCTACTGAATCAATATAATTTTTATCCTAGAATAAAAGAGACGGTATTTTGTTTTTTAGTTAGGATTTCGCCAATCAGAAACTCCGCCCGCGACTTCGTCTGCGCGTGTTTTCGAACTCCGAACTCAGTAAATTCAAATCACCCTCCTAATCTAAAAATGTACCCAACTAACATTGTGACTTTAAAAAATATTTCACATTGAAGAAATCCTCTAAGATTGATTTTCGCATAATCTGAACGATTGTGACTTCATTTGATTGCAGGTTTTCAAAATCAAGCCTAATATCCCATCGACAACCCTTTCAAGGAAAAAATAATTATGATAACCTTTATCAATTACTAAAAGAGAAACAGTTTTTTGGTAATAGGTTTGGCATCAAGATTCTAACTAAACAGAATGATTAAAATAATTAATACAAACTGATGATTTTCCGATTTTCACCCCGCTAGGAGTTAATTATTGAAATGTAAATGTAACGCATTGTACCCTTTATTCGATTCAAAGATTATTTATTTATCGAAGCTGGGAGTGAAATCCTGCCCTTAGAACTTAATCACCCCTTTTCACTTTAGGGGGTGATTCTCGAAAAACCCAATAACATATATTTTTTATCTAATTTCTAAATACTGAGTTTCAATTTGCGCGCGACACTGTGTTTCTCAAGATATGATTAATTTTATAACAAACTTGTATTCACTAGAATCAGTCGTTCATATTCTATCAGAAAAGTATGAATTCAAAGAGGTGACCGTCGTCAATTTCTAACAACACGAGAATTATTTTGAGTTATCGAAATAACTAAAATTTAGAATTTTTCAAAAAATATTTGATAACTCCAAAATCAGTCAATTAGGACCCCATGTTGTCCGGGTTAAAATTGTTGCAAATAAGATCTAATATCACCCATTTCAAGAATTGCACCTTATTACAAATCATGAAATGTCAGCCAAGAGTAGGTACTCGTAACTCAGACTCACACTGCATATTTAAGATACACTGCGAAACAAACCACACTGAACGTCTCATGCAACTGTCGATTTTGCAAATATTTAATTGTTGTATTATAGTCTATCTAGACTATTAAACTAATAGAGGCATGATCGAGAATTAACATTACACCAAAATTCTTAACGAATGTAAAAAAAAATCAGTACTACCACAAAAAAATTAAATACCAAAAGCAGACCCATGGTATTAGCCTACTAGCAACTGTAGCCTACTCTTTGCTACTAGTGACTGATTTATTAGCAACATCCCTATCGGACCAACACAGAATACAAACTTCCGACAATCTTCAGAAGTTCTGCATCAGAAGCCAACGAACGTGCCCCAGATATCCGGGAATATCCACAATCGGAAGCCAGGAAATTAGCTGTTGGCAAACAAAACTAAGCATTCGTAATAAACCATTCCAACGGAGCTATTTATTGGTCCGTTGTAAGCTAATTATAAATTAAAGTTTTAATTCAGTTGGTTCTGCAAGGCGATTATTTAAACAAGGTGTAAATGAAGCTCCAAAAGATGAAAACTAAGCATAAAAAAGCGCTAGCACGAGTGCGTGACGTCACTAAATTATGCTGATTTTCATTATCGACAATACAAGTATAATGAAGAAAGCAAGGTTTCTTTAAGAGCTTTTTTTATTTTACACCCTTAGGCCTTTGTCAAACAGACAGGCGATAGCGAACCGAACCGAATCATGTCATATAAAAATGCGAAAGCGATCCGATACTCTATGTGACAGGCTTCAAACAATTCCATACATTACAAACAAAAACGTTACGCCACGCATTCGGTTCGTCTGTCAGTTTGACAAAGGCATTAACGTAAACATTGCTAGGTACTACCGAATCAACCCGTAGAAGTTAAGGCATCTCTTGTGATTGGGTTTCGATAAGCCTTCTGATCACTAAAATGTTGCACATATATTTTGTCTTCATGTAAACCGGTAAAAAAACATAGATATAATATCATGATCGAGATTAGTGTTTTCAGTAACAACGAATAGAATGTTACGTACATCATGCTTTAGGTACACTTACAACGAACCAATCTCTTCCTTTGTCGTCTCAAACTGCAAGTATGTTGTATTCTATTCCATTCTATGACATCTGGTACTAGTTATACATATTATATCAGAATATGGCCGGAGCTCAAAAGCAACGCTAACAACCGTCTCTTTTAGGAGCCGGTCGGACGCCGGAGCCGAGGTATTGTGTTCCCGGAGCCGGCCCGCTGCGACTTGTCCGGTACGAACTCGAGACTGCCACTGTTACTCGTAAAATACCCTCGTGTGCTTGTGGCCGTACAATTTGGGACAGAAACACGACTGTTTTTGGTTTATATTGTAAACCGAGTTTCTATTGACAAACAACAATGTCTGTAACCAAAAAAGTAAGGGTTTGCAGAATGTTTTCATAGTTCTATTGACTAGGATTTCTTTTCACAATGATTGTTAGTACAATCTACTTCGTAATTTACGAATCCACATTAAGTTATAGTGCAAAAGTGACTGTTCTAGTACCTTTTCACGCCTTAACTTCTGCATTAATTTTTAACAAGTATATTGACACTAAATAAAATTAATGTCACGGTACAGACATTCCCATGGAAAAATCTAGAGCTTCAACGTGAGCGAAGCCCAAGTAAAAGTTTGTCATGGGGTAAAACAACGTGCTGATCTAATTCCTGCCAAGAAAAATGTGACAAAATGCTTCTGTCATTTTTAAAACAATAGAAATAATTTCCCAATTTCTCAACACCAGTTTTCTGGAATCACGTTGTCAGAAGCCATACCGCGTACTTTGGCGTATAAAAAGCAGTGGCGGACGCAGAGCTAGTCATTCTGTGTCGGACGTCCTGTGGGATCAGATCAGTTGCTAGAGCTACTTGTGACCTCCTAGTCATTAAATAGCCATAGTGTTTCTCTGTGCCTGCTGTGTCTTTCAGTTCATTCAATTTGCTTCAAAGTAAAAATTTATATATCAAGAAGACTGTTAAACATCTTTGGAAAAGACTTTACTGATCACATTAGGCCACCAAGAGACTGGTTGTGCCCAGTTTGGGCCCGACGGCTTCATCTAATAGTGGTGTCTCAAGTACTGCTATCGCCTTGAAAATTATCTCCGCCTACTGGACAAGCAAGATACTGACTCTATTTGGAGCCCACTGCTTTTTCTACTAGTGTTCTAAAAACTGTTTTCATTGTGTATCTCAGAACATTGAATCTGGAAAATACTGGGTGTGCCCAGTGTGGGGCAAATATTGATCCAACAAGCTACTCGTAGTAATAGCTGTGCCCTATTTGAGATCCAAGACCTCAACTGTGCTTTCTATATTTTTGATTTTGTATTATTATAACGTGTCTCTCACATTGAATCTGTTACATATCGTGTGGGTCCAGCGTAGGGCCCACAACTACTCCTAATAGTGCAATTGAATATAAGACCAACAACCTTCTTTTGAGAGCCCACGAATACTTCTATTGTGTTCCCTATACCTATTATTTTCATTGTGCCGTGTCACACACAATATTGTATCTGCCTATTGGGATAATTTTAAATCAGCAAGATACTCGGTGTACCTAGTTTGAGACCTTCAGCTACTTCTACTGGTGTTTTCTGAGCTAACTTCATTGCGGTCCGCTGTGCTGTATCTCATAGTTCACCAAATCTTACTATTCTGATTATACTGTATTAACAAAGTACTGGCTGCGCCCATTCTGATGCCTAAAGCCTCCTATTAATCAGTATTGTCTGAAGTTTTTTCACTGCGTATTGCTGTGCCTTGTCTGATAGAATATTCAATCTGTCTATTCTGTTACCACCGAAATACTGGCTGATTTTTGGGAACCACGACTGTTTCTGCTAGTGCTTCCTGAACTTATAGACTATTTACTGTGTTGTGGCGCACAGAAAATTATATATTCCTATTTGGGTATTATCGGACAAGCAAGATACTGGGTGTCCTTAGTTTGGGACCTACGACTGCTTTTTCTGTGTTTTTTAAACTTTTTTCATTGTCTAACGCTGAGCTTTCTCATAAAACGGGTCGATTAAGACATTGACTGCATCTCCTTTAGGTCTGCAACTTCTGCTACTAGTTTTCTCTGTACTTCCCTGCTTGTGCTTCGCTAAGCCGTGCGTTACAGAATATTAATTCTTCCTTTTCTGATCATATTCGATCATCAAGACGCAGACGCTGTGTCTGGTTTGACGAGTTTCTCTATGTATTAACCGTTTTGTCAACTTCCTTGTGTCAATAAATTTAAACAACAGTTAGAGTCTTAGAGCTGTGCGGTCATATAGTTTTCATCAACAGTTTTATATCTAAATTTTGCCACACTACACGATAAAGCCCAGTAGCCATTTATCACCACCCCAGTACTCCATTAGTGAGCTTATAAGAACGTTGTTGAAACAATACGTTTAAGAATCTTAAAACATGGCTTACTGCCATTTGTGCTTAACCCGTTAGGGAAAAAGCGTGGGTTAAAGTACATATGTAAGTTCCTTACACAAGTTTTATTATGCCCTTCATTTTGTTGAACAATTATGATGTTCTCTTCTTCCAACACTTCAAATAAAATTATTTTACCTTCAAAGAATGTGAACTGAAGGCTGACTTTGCATAGTGCGCCAAGTTAATGCTGTTTGTTTGTTTGTTCGCAGAGCACTTCCACTACATCAAGCGTATGATTGGCGCTGACTACGTCGGCATCGGCGGAGACTTCGACGGTGTGAACAGGTAAATTCATTGATTTTATTATTTTTACTACTACTTTTATACTCCGGCTATCCTGGGTTTGAATCTCAAATCTAAATATTATAGTATTTCTTAGAAGCAGCCCTAAGTTTTTGATTCGTGCCCTGTTGATTTCAAAAGACTCGCTAACTATTCTTGTTCACCGCTTTATAAATGCATTTTGCATGAGTAACGTTATATCGATTTTCACCACTATATCTGATTAGAGGAGACTGAGGAAAAATTATCCTCTTTCCCTCTGAGTCTTTTTCTTCTTCAAAAATATTTATTTCTAAAGGATACCTCCTTTTTCCAATATGTGATCAATTTCTTTGATACGGTGGATATTTCTTCTTCTTCCTTTTTTATCTTTATATTGTAGGTGTCCTGTAGTATCTATCTTCTTCTCCATCCTTCGATATCTAATGTCATGTCCTCTCTCTCTCTCGACTGTGCTTCATCCCTCGGAAACTTACAATACCTTCAAATCTTACTAAGCTGAAAGTATTCCAACCATGTCAAATATTGTGAGGATGAGGGCTGTAAATTCCGAAACGGAAAAGGTTTCACGAAGGAAATTCATATCGACAAAATACGCTCCATTGAAAATATTTAAATGTAAAATTGCGGTAGATATTTCCACCAATATAACATGACAAAAGTAATATATTTTACTGAAATACTTACATAATACTATATGATAGACTCTGAGTACTTCAATGTTAGGAAATACGTTTTTAATTATCATATGGTCCGAGAGAGATTCTGATTCGAGCTGGTGTTTTGATGTAGCTGTAGCCCGTAGTCAAGATTAGGACTACTTGGCCTTATTAAGTGTGATCCTTATACTATGTATGATAATCATTTCGCCCTGTCGCTGTCTCTGGGTCTACATGATTGAAATGGTACCATCACATTGTATGATCCCTTGCTGGATCGTACATTAACGATAGGATGATGGTGGAAAGGAATAAAAGATGGTTAGGTACTAAATACTGATGATGACTGAGGAGCTTGTGGTTAAATAATTACAGCCGCACAGACCGATCTTCCGGGTTCCGCGCTTGCTGAGGTTGGTCTGTGGATGGGTGACCGTTTGATATAACTAGTTTCCTCCGTGGCTCGAAAATCACGTACAGCCGTTGGTCCCGGCTGTCATTTGTAGATCTTTGACAGTCGTTAATCATAGTCAGAAGCTCTAAAGTCTGACAACCAGTCTTAAAATGGGGTATCGTATTACTCAGTTACTGGGTTGTGGAGGTCCTATAGGCAAGTTTTTTTATGAGATATCGACCACTTCTGTCACTCCAAGACTCTATCCAGGATATTAACCACTTAACCAGTACATTATGTCCCTAGGGTCCCCCGTGGCTTGGAGGACGTGTCAAGGTACCCGGAACTGTTTGCTGAACTGCTGCGCTCCGGCCAGTGGAATGTGCAGGAGCTCAAGAACCTCGCGGGGCTAAACATGCTCCGCGTGATGCGTCAGGTTGAGAAGGTACGTCTTTATATTATATATTTTTTCTTTTTTGCTTATTCTGTTTCCCACTGCTGTGCAAAATCCTTTATACTTACTGGTGTTATTCTCTTAAAACTTCATTTGTACGATACAAGAAACTGCATGTAAGTTTGACTACATAGCGATATTTCTTTGATCAACTGAATTCAGTGACAATTAATGCTCCGCAATGTTTTCAAACTTGTCTCCAACTTCTTGCAGGTTAGGGGACATCTCGCCCACCCAACTACTGACCTGTGGGCCAGATGTCCACTTTTTAAAATGTGCATGGATTGGTAGATTCGCCCGGACTAGTTTTGTAGAACGGGCCAGATGTCTCTTATTAAAAAGTAAAGGGATATTTCTTTGTAAAATCGTATATTTATAATTAAATATCTGATACTTAAATATAATAATAATAATATATATTAATATTCCACAACTATCACACAACGCCATCTAGTCCCGAGCTAAGCAAAGCTTGTGTTATGTCAAAAAAAAAAAAAAGTCAAATCATTTATTCCAATTAGGCCATCAAAGAGGCACTTTTGAACGTCGATTATTAAATTTAAAGGAAATAGGAAGGGATGGGATTGATTCTACACCCATTCGCTAAGGTAGGTCTGTATGGAGAAGAATGGGCAAGAAACTCCATACTTACTCTTTTTCAAAAATGTTTCACAATGTTTTGAAACCACAAATTAAAAAAAAAAGTATGTGAAAGCGATGTACTGTAGTCGAGACCATTAAACCATTTAAAGCATAAAAAAAAACAATAATTATACAGCTAAAAGGTACACGGTTCACACTTTCACAAAATAATGCAAATATACGTAACTTTTATACAATACAATATAGGCAGTGTCAACCAAGTTTGATTCTGCTCAAGCCCTACATTGTACTATGGAGCAGGACCAGCATGTTTCCAAGCATTTTTATCTTGAATATAATCTTCTAATTTATAATATGCTTGTTTACTGAGAGTATTTTTGATGTAAGATTTAAATTTTCTTTCAAGACCTCACTAGGTATTTTGTTGTAACATATAACACAGTACCCCATAAAATATTTTTATACTTTTGACAATCTAAAATAAGGTTGATCAATTTTATCTTTATTTCTAGTATTAAAATTATGCCTGTCACTTATTTTTTTGAAAAGATTAAGATTTTTCCTAACATACATTATTAAGCTATATTTTAATAAATAAATTGACAAGGCACTGTCATTATATTAATCTTTTTAAATAGTTCCCTGAGAGATTCGCGACGATTTAAATTGTAAATTGCTCTGATGGCTCTCTTTTGCAAAATAAATATAGATTTAATGTCAGCCGCCCGGCACCAGAGTAGAATGCCTTAAGACATTATGCTGTGAAAGTAGCTGAAGTAAACCAAGCGTGCAGTTTCAACATCTGTTAACTGTCTTACCTTTCTAACATATGTATAAGCGGCTGAGCTGAGTCGCCCCGCTAGAGATGCTATAATGGGGGCTAGACAACTGATGAACAATACTTAAATATTTCTAAATACATACATAATTATAGATAAACTACACCCAGACACAGAACAAATGATCGCGCTCATCACACAAACATTTGTCCTGGGTGGGAATCGAACCCACGACCTCCGGCAGGCTAGACCAACAGGTCAAAAATCGTAGCACCAAAAGACGATTATTATTGTCACCCTATAGTGGTCCGGGTGAATCTACCCATGCCCATTTCAAAAAGTGGACATCTAGCCCACAGGCCAGTTTTTGGATGAGCGAGATATACCCTAACCCCTGCTTGCATCGGGTAAACGGGCCTTTAAAGTGATAACAGTTTGTTTTAATCATTTTTTAAGGAGGTTCAAAAGTTAGAAAGTTACCAACATAAAACTGATGAGTATTTCACTGTACAGCTTTTAGTAATCGACCAACCAATCTATACATATAATAAAATAGTAGGAAAGTCAAAACTGTACATTGAATATTTTTTGAAAAGAATACTTGGGGTGTGATCTACAATCGATACCGAAGCCAAAAATATAGTTTTTAGAATTTTTGTCTGTTTGTCTGTTTGTCTGTTTGTCTGTTTGTCTGTATGTATGTCCGGGATAAACTCAAAAAGTACTGGACGGATTGGAATGATTTTTTTTTTGTTGTATAGGTATTAAGTCTGGCCAACACATAGGCTATAATTTATCTTGGAAACTTGAACACCTGGTGCAGAACCGCAACGGACCAGCTAAACTATAAGAGATACAAAAATGGTGCCATAGCAAAAATTGTTCCGCGTGATGAGCATTTTCTGCTGAGGGAATAAATTTGAAGATCTGGAACACCTGATGTGGAACTCCAAGAGCCCAGCTACACTATAACATGTAAAGGAATGACGTCTTAGCCAAGTTGTTCAGCCTGATGAGCAGTCTCTGTTGACGTATAAAAATTGAAGAACTGGAACACCTGATGTGGAACACCAAGAGCCCAGCTACACTATTACATATACAGGAATGACGTCTTTGCAAAGTTGTTCAGCCTGACGATCACTCTCTGTTGACATATAAAAACTGAAGATCTGGAACACCTGATGTGGAACACCAAAAGCCCAGCTACACTATAACATATAAAGGAATGACGTTTTAGCAAAGTTGTTCAGCCTGATGAGCAGTCTCTCTTGACGTATAAAAATTGAAGAACTGGAACACCTGATGTGGAACACCAAAAGCCCAGCTACACTATTACATATACAGGAATGACGTCTTTGCAAAGTTGTTCAGCCTGACGATCACTCTCTGTTGACATATAAAAACTGAAGATCTGGAACACCTGATGTGGAACACCAAAAGCCCAGCTACACTATAACATATAAAGGAATGACGTTTTAGCAAAGTTGTTCAGCCTGATGAGCAGTCTCTGTTGACGTATAAAAATTGAAAATCTTGAACACCTGATGTGGAACACTAAGAGCCCAGCTACACTATAACATATATAGGAACGACGTCTTAGCAAGAGTTGCTCAGCCTGATGAGCACTCTCTGTTGACGTATAAAAATTGAAGATCTGGAACAGCTGTTGTGGAACTCCAAGAGCCCAGCTACAAAGGAATGACGTCTTAGCAAAGTTGTTCAGCCTGATGAGCAGTCTCTGTTGTACGTCACTAACAAAGTAAGATGCGTATTTTTTTTTTTGTTTTTTGTTGTTTAAAATCCCATTTGACTAAGACAACACTGCAACACTCAACGTGTTCGTAGTCATGAAACTGTGACAAAGCAAAGGTGTTTCAGGATTGTAATGTAGTCGTCTTCCCCTGGAGGCGACGGCCCTCCACCGCGTCTATCGAGGCGCATCGCCAGGAGAATGATCATCTCATCCGCACGCAAAATACGCGCATATGACGTGGAGTTGCGGATACCAGCCCGCTATACAATACAATACAATCCCAGGAAAGAGCTCCGGCGCGATCACAGGGCAATATGGAGAGAGCGACTGTCGCAACCGAGTTCCGGGCACGCCCCAACTAGGGTTGCCAACATTTTTTTGTCAGAATATAGTATTTTTTTTGAAAAAGCCATAAAAAAATATAGTACGCTTCAAAAAAATATAGTATTTTAGTAGGCAAGAATAAAAAATAGACTAAAGTTATATTTTTACTTATTTATTTTTTTAAAACTATATTTTTTTGCACTTCTTCCATATTTTTTAAAAACGTGTTCGTAAATTGCAGGAAGTTTTATTATTTTACTAATTTCAGTAATGAAATAGAAACGCAAAATATAAACATTTAGCTATTGTACGGAAATATAGTATTTTCGCGTACTATATAGGTATTTCTTCAAAAGTATATAGTACGGAGACCCTAAATATAGTACAATAGGTACTATATATTATTATAGTACGGTTGGCAACCCTAGCCCCAACCGCGGTGGTAAGACCCCTCTTTAAGGAGTGGCTGGATAGGCGTCACGGCGTCCCGCCTGACCTACCACATGACGTAGGTCCTCAACGAACACGAAAGTTTCGGGAGGTAGCAGTGTCGGATAGGGAAGGAAGAATCGCCTGGGTGTCACCACTGCGTGGATCGCCTGGAGGACACGGTGGAGCATACGGTGCAGGACTACCCACTTGGGCAGAGAACCGCCGTGTCCTCACTACGACGATAATCGGTGACCTCTCGTGCTTAGTATTGGTCGAGACATGATGCTGCGGGGCGAGACAGAATGGGAAGCAGTCGCCTCCATCTGCGAAGCAGTCATGCTAGCGAAGGAGGAGGCGGGACGCATGAGGGAGAGGACAATGTCCACCTCCAGCCCAGCCGCAGCGGTAGACACCGATGGCGACAGACGTCGCTACACGATCTCCAGCCACTGTAGGCGCGGCCATGCGGGCGGCGAGTAAGAGTGCACGTTGTGTTCCACGTGATGTATTACCACGCTAAAAAAAATGTAATCGTCTGAATGTACCATGTCGAACAAAAAAGCCGTCGAGGCCGTGGACAGAACACTTTGAGACATTCGCCATGATGATAGACCCATTGACAATATCACGGTAAGTACTGTTCTCCGGAAAATTCCGGCAGACACTGCCGGTTGTAAGAAGAATTGATAAGTTACGTATTCGGAGTCCCGTCAAGTATAACACTTCAGGAAAAATCTTGGCTATTTGATCGTGCGATAATAAAAAAATTGACCGAACCGCTGTAATAAATGAAAACATATTAGCCGAAATTGTTGGGAATGATGTGGTTCACACGTCATACAATAACGTCGTCAATCAGGATGATGCCAGCAACTACCCACTCGAGATTTTAAATTCATTAACTGCCTGTAGTCCTCGAGCTCATAAAATAACCTAAAAGTAATAATAATGCTTCTAAGAAATCTAACTCCACCAAAATTGTGTAATGGAACGGGAATAGTTACTGCATTACACAGAAAAAGCGAAGCTGAAATTCTCACCGGATGTGGCTCAGGGGAAACTGCATTGATACCGTGAATACCACTCATCTCCAACAATTTCCTTTTCCAGTTCAAACTCACACAATTCCCGGTAGCCGCTTACTTCGCGATGACCATAAATAAGTCCCAAGGACAGACCCTGAAGGAAGCTGATGTCGACCGAAGGTCCAACTGTTTTTCCCACGGCCAACTATATATAACACATGCTCGCCTGTCAGTAATGCTGACCAGCTTTTTATTTTAGCACCAGAGGGAAAAACTACCAATGTCGTATATAAAGAGTTGTGTCTGGAAGTTTTCATTTCATTTGCTTTAAAGTTTGTTATAGATTCTATAACAAACTTTAAAGTGGGACCATCAGGTACCCTCACTTTCTCAACGAATTAAAAAAGAGAATATTGGTATAGGTGCCATAAAACCAAATACAATGCGGACAAAGTCGCGGGCAACAGCTAGTTGAAAATAAAGTAAAATATCTCATACCGGGTGGTAGAGACTCGGTATACTCGTAACTTACCTCAATCGAGCTAAATTCCCGAAGTTGCAGCGAAAATGATTAAAGTGTTCGCAAAATTATTAGCTTTAGTCGGATTTCATGAGCGAGGTGGGCGACGGCCGCTAGCGAAGTAAATAGATTAGAAGCATATATTGATAGCTAGGAAATAAAATAATTAGTTTTATATTTTATTTTAAGCATAGCTATCAAAAAGTTAAAGTATTTTTTTTATAAATAAATATTATAAACAATAATTTAAATTATTGCCTTAAATTATTACCAAACTACAAAATAGAAAATAAACTTTCGTAAAATAAATGTATTTATAACCATTTTTTTTTCCTTTTTTAATTAATGTTACGTAAAATCACATGAAAGACAGTATTATTTCTAATTCAGGCACAAATCATATATGAACTAGATATAGATTCAAGAAAACTGAATTAGGTCATGTCTAAAGATTTTTTGTTTTTATATTTGAAGGATATTTATATCGAATTTATATCGAAAGATTTTTAACCGACTTCAAAAAAAGGAGGAGGTTCTCAATTCATCGGAATTCTTTTTTTTTTATGTATTTTACCCGATTTCTCGAAGACGACTGGACCGATTTGGAAAATTTTTCTTTTGTTTGAAAGGGTATACTTTCCAATTGGTCCCATGATCATCAAGTCAGGATCTGATGATGGGATCCCAGGGAAATCGAGGGCAACCTTCAAATTTTATAGGCACATAGTACCATTTTCATATATTTTCTAAAGCTGTTCAAGTATTTGCATCTGATAATCATCATTTCAGGTGGATGAGCTGATGATGGAAGATACAACTCCTCTAGTAAGGAGTCGGCATCGACTGATTTAGTAAATTATGTTTATGTTCGCATATCTCCGGAACTACAAGTCCGATTTAAGTAATTCTTTTTATGTTGTACTAGGTATCGTTCAACTTAAGGAATTCTGCAAGTTTCATCAAAATCGGTTTAGTAGTTTTTGAGATAGGGAAGGAATGAAAGAGATGTTAACGATGTTTTTACCGGTGCTACGGATTTCTTACATATGTAAGAAAATGATGTATTTGACAAGAATTTTGGTTAAATATTTAAACTAAAAAGAGTAAAATAAAAACTTTTTCAAAAAAAAATGTAACCGCCTTCAAAAACAACCACAAAAAATGGTAAAATAACCTACAAAACTTTTCTTTCGGAAGTCGGTGACAAAAAACACAATGAAACTAATAAAAAAAAGTCACCGACTTCCGAAAGAAAAGTTTTGTAGGTTATTTTACCATTTTTTGTGGTTGTTTTTGAAGGCGGTTACATTTTTTACAGGTGCTTTAGTGAAATGCATTAAAAAACGGGAAGATTCCCGTATCCCATTTCGACCACACCCCAAAATATCCATTTAATCATAATATTATATATTTATTTATATCGAATGTTTGAACAATCAAACTAGCTTACCTGTAAGCGCCGTTCGATTGAGATTATTCCTGTTGTTGTCTCGTCCGAAGATGATGAAAGTTACTAAGTATATTTCCATGTTACCTGAGGGCGTCACATAAAGTTCAAATCATATGAAATAAAAAATACACTCATATCCGAACGCTCCCATTCCCAATTCACCGTTCTATTATCTGTGGACTTCATTCGTTTCTTATGTCACTGCGAGGCGTCACCGCTCCCGCTAAAATATTTTTTATTTAGTGTTTATTAGTGCTTTCTACAGTTGTTTTGTACAATAAAATGGGAAAACACAAAGATATGAACAAGGAATTAAGGAAATTGAGGAGAAAAAATCGAAATTGGAAGAAAAAACCAAAGGTTAGTACCTACTGACGCCAAGCAATGGCGCCAATTTACCCTACAAAACTTTGTAATTTAAGTAATTTTGCATACTTTTTTTGCTCTGTATGATTGTTAATATTGAAAAGTAAAGTGAATTTATCTATAAAATGAATACATAACTCGATAGTTGTTGCTGTATTGATACGAGTACCGAACAACTTTTATTTTTCTTCGAGTGGTAGGTTGCCGGCAACCGAAAACTGCAAATTGACAAAAAAGTTGTTGCTATACTGGCAGAGTATCGAACAATTTAGCTCAATTTTGCACGCAAGTCACTAATTGTTGTTGCTATACTGTCAGAGTATCGAACAACCTTAAAACATATTTTGTTTTACACGCAAGCCCCACAAGGCAGGTGTTGTTGCTATACTGTCAGAGTATCGAACGACTTAACCTAATGCGTATTGAGTGATCTTGCAATTTAGCCACTTTATTTCCTTGTTGTTGCTATACTGTCAGAGTATCGAACAACCTTAAAAACATAAGTATTTTGTTTTACATGAAAGCCCCACATGGCAGGTGTCTAAGATGACCCACTGACTGTTGTTGCTATACTGTCAGAGTATCGAACAACCTTTAAAAACATATTTTGTGAAACATGCAAGCCCCACGTGGCAGGTGTTGTTGCTATACTGTCAGAGTATCGAACAACTTTAAAAAACATATTTTGTTTTACATGCAAGCCTCATGTGGCAGGTGTTGTTGCTATACTGTCAGAGTATCAAACAACTTATCCTAATGTGTATTGAGTGATCTTGCAATTTAGCTACTATTTTCCTGTTGTCGCTATACTGTCAGAGTATCGGACAACAAGGCAAGAGTTTAATATCCACCATTGTTCTGGATACAGGATCTTCACAAAGCCGGTCACCAAGTGCTTGTGCCCAATTATGACATCAGTCACCAAGGTGTTGGAGCCGCTCACCACTTACTCATGCTGGTACCCGATCACTAAGTGTACAGTGCCACACCCCGTGTCTTAGTATGCATTTAATATAACAGCCGTCTTCACAACATGGTGAACCTTGAAATGAATACTTATCCAAAACTTAGAAATTTCTCAAATGTTAGTAGATAAAGCCCTTAAAACAGCAACAAATGATACAGAGCTGCATGGACAGCAGCAAGAGGCTGTACAAATTGATATTGATATTATAATTTATCTGCCATGGGTGCTGTGGAAGAGGAGCCTGTAAATGGCCCTCCAGCTCACAATCAGACTGTGCAGCGCAAGACACCTATTCTAAGTAAAGGTCTGAAAAAAGAAGACATTTCAATGTTTTTAAAAGCTCCTTTACATAATATACCTATGCAATGGTGCCCCCAAAATTGAATCCAGAGTTGTCAGCTGCCGTATCAGAGCCGATAAAGAAGAGATATAATTATGGAATACAGACAGAAAAATGTAGCTGCTGACCTAACAGCCGTTGGCTTTGGTTTGGAGAGTTTTGTTTTATATTAAAATGACGGAATAAAAAGATTTAATGATGCCGCTTGATTTTATGTGAACTATTGCACAGTGAAACTTAGAGCAGAAGAGCTCTTATTTTATGTGTCATAAACAAAGAATTGAAGAACTCTTAGAGGGTATTCTGATTGTATTCTTTTTCGGTGAAGGACTCATTGAAAGGATCAAGAATCAGGATCTGGGAACTACAACAGCTGTTGTTAAACAAAATAATGTCTGTAATCTAATGTAATGACCTTTAAACTCACGGGTCTCTCCACAACCAGGAAACAGACGCTTGGGTTTCAACAAAGACTGAGAACCAACAGGGTGGAGGGGCCACCCCAACAACAGCGCGTATGGAGTAACAACCCTCGCAAATGAACTTGCATAAAGAGATAGGCAGATTACCCTATTTTGAAAAACAAATATGGGAAACAAATACAGATGACCCTGTAAGTCTTACTTGCATGTCTGGATATTCATCTAATTTTATCAAAACTCCTTGCCAAGGGGATACCCCACCTAATAACAAATTTTCTCAATCTGAAACAATTCTTATTAAAGGAAATTGATGAAATATTTAGAATTAAGACTTAAAAGTTGTATGCCAACAAAGGACCACTTTTGTTCACCCATCTTCTTAGTGCAGAAACCAAATGGAGAATACCGTTACCATTGTATTGTAAATCTTTAAAAACTAAATCAATTTATACTGTCTGACCAAGTTAGAATATTACCATACAGTTTGCAAGTTAATACAGAAAAAATATTATATGACAATTGATTTAAAAAATGCTTAGGTACTATAATTATGATAAAAATAGACTGTAACTACAGTACCTCTGACTTTATTTTGATGGCAAATTATACCAGTTAGTCTTACCATTTGGCCTCTGTACAGCACCTATTTTTTCTGTTTACACAAATATTCAAACCCATTCTCTCTGTGGTAAGAGGAAGAGGAATAAGAGTGGTACAATACCTTGATGATACTTGTATCATTGCAGAATCTAACTTAGAATGTAAAAATCCATTTATATACTTCATATTTTTGAAAACCTGGGTTGTTCAGTAAATTATAAAAATGTAATATTATACCTAAAACAGAATGCAAATTCTTGGGGTTTATTTTCAACAGTGAATATAATGATCATTTCAATTAAACAGTACAGAGATGTTTAGAGTTACTTTCAAAACTTAAACATAGAATTTCAATTAGGTTTTTTCAGCTCAAGTTTTAGGAACATTCGTTACTGTTTGTCCTGCCATTAGATATGGCATGTTATGTACCAAACATTAAGAAATAATTATTATTATTTAAAATATTTATCACTACTACCTATCAAGTAATGATAATTATGGAAGTATTATGATACTTCACATTACCTAATAGTTGCCAAGAAGATAATATAGCATGGTGGTTTACTAATATAAAAACAGCTGTGTGTCCTGTTGACAAAATAATTTATTTTTTAATAAAAATAAAATTTGTTTAATAATCGAGACTGACGCGTCTCTCACAGGATGGGGTGCAAGATCCAGTAACATAACTGCTAGTGGCCCATGGACACAAGATGAGACAAAGCAGTGGTGTGAATCAAATAACCTATAGATTTATGCCTCTTACATTAATACTAAGAAAAATTGCAGATTTTGTGTCACGAATGAAATTATGTCATACAGAATAGGAACTTGGTAACAAATATTTTAAGATAATAGTTACAATTTTTAAAAAAACTGATTTAGATTTGTTTGATTCACAGTATACAAACACAAAATGCGAAAAATATGTGTCATGGCACCCTGATCCTAATGCATCAAAGTTAATGCATTTACATTTTCTTGTCTACTCCCCCATTTTCAATGATCTCTAAAACAATTGAAAAATTTATAGTGGATAAAGCTAAAGGTATCATGGTAGTACCAGATCGGAATACAGAACCATGGTTCCCTATTTTTTCAAAAACTTTAAACAAATAAACCATTATTATTTAAACCACACAAAGGTTTACTAAAGTTATGTAATTCCAGGTCATTTCATGCACTACATGGGAGCCTGACATTGATAGTAGGTCAGCTCTTTGGTGCAGCTTTCTTGTAGCAGGTTTAGAACAAGAAACTGCAGACATAATGCTTAATAAATTCAATCTCAAACAATACTCCTAAGCAATGTTTGGAAAACATACTGCTATGTAAACCAGCTAAGTACATTAAAACATAATTTATCAGAAATTATAACTTATCTAACTAGTGAGATGGTTTGTCTTGAATTTTATCTGGTCTGCCCTGTCACTATTTTTAGGCTCTCATGCTGGCACAGATTGCAGCATTAAAAGACTGTTTAGAGGTTTCTTTAAATTAAGGCCAAGTCAGCCTAAATATGATTACACAGGGGTGTATACAATTCAAAATTATGTTCAAAAAAGAAATGGTACATATTGTTTGTGCTGTAGGGCCCAAACAATATGTACCATTGATATAGATTATATTAAAATTGAGTCTGATTTTGTTTTATTCAAGAGATAAGATACTTAGCATGCAACCTTTTATTAAGTTGCCATTTTTCACAGACTGACCACATGTCTGTCCATCTAAGGCTATTATTGATTATAATAAGTAATAGTAGGTAATTTAAAAATGCATCGTTTATTACAACCTTATAAACCTGTAACTGTCAGTTCTATCAGCCGTTTGATAAAGGCTGTGTTGCAAGAAAGTCATTTATCTCTGCACACAGCACTCGACATGAGTCTACCTCTGCAGCGCTTCAGAGGGGTGTCTCGACCGACGAGATTCGAAGAACGGCTGGTTGGACTGACAGCACAACTTGTCTCGCTGGGTTCTATAACCGACCCATATGTAGAAAAAGCTTCACAGAAGCAATTAATTGTTAAGTATAATATTGTCTGTTAAGTTCAGTAGTACTTACTTGTAACTTAACAGAAGTTTATTAAAAAGATCTGATTGTACAACAGTCTTTGAACATCTACCTTAGTAACTTTCATCATCTTCGGACGAGACAACAACGGAATAATTGAACAATCAAACTAGCTTACCTGTAAGCGCCGTTCGATTGAGATTATTCCTGTTGTTGTCTCGTCCGAAGATGATGAGTCCCGCCCACCCTTATAACCCCTTATTTGGTTGTAGCAATCAGATATTTTTTGGCTGATAACTAAATGAAGTCCACAGATAATAGAACGGTGAATTGGGAATGGGAGCGTTCGGATATGAGTGTATTTTTTATTTCATATGATTTGAACTTTATGTGACGCCCTCAGGTAACATGGAAATATACTTAGTAACCAAAATATCCATTTAATCATAATATTATATATTTATTTATATCGAATGTTTTACCAAATTCCCTGAGAGCTATCAACAGAATAACGAACAAGATCTTCTCTGCAAATCCTGCATGAGAAGATTTCCATGTTAATAGTTTCAAATCTTATCCTGTAGAATATTCACCCGGCGGCAGTGTACCTATACAAGTAAAACACATTCCGTAGTGAAATAACAACAAACACAGTAGGAATCTGTGCAGACGAGGAGAGGCTCTCTGTCAAAATAGTTTGAAACTGCATCGAAAGTCGTACGGAAGTACCTTGTCTAAATAGTCCCTTATGACCGGGCATTAACTAGTGACTTTTTGTCTTTCGTGGAGTGCTATGAAGATACGAGTATATGGCAGTGCGCTCATTATGGTAACAAATCGTCGGCCTAATTCGTTAACCTGCTAAGTCCATTTTTGGCAAAATTGACTTTTTGATGCAGTTAGAAAATTCAGCCAAATATCTACCTTAGCATTTAAGAAATAGCAGCGATTTCAGCCTAAAAAGGTGTAAAAAGCTATGCACGAAAAACTGCTTTCTTACCACTAGCCACTCTCCACAACGCAAACCTGCTAAATCCTGTTGCGGCCTCAGTTTTGCACTGAAAACGTTCCCAAACTCACGTGCCGTTTGGGAAAATTGTTTATTTTAATTTATTGTTATAATAATTAATTGATTGTGATACAGTAGCAGTAGTAAAACAATATTTAATAGCTGTCATTAATAATAGTAAAATACTTAGGAGTACAACACGTACTACAAGACAGACAACACATTATAATAACGTATATTATAACGATTACTGATTGTATATGAAGAGTTTACCATTTTTTAATCGTGGTAAAATCATCAAATGAGTCCTCCCACTCAAAACAGGGCAGGAGGGAATGTCAGACTTGTACTGACTAAAATCCACGGTGTCCTTCAATAGCCTTTACGTTCCGGGGTCACGATTTATACGTAAGACCCGACACCAGCAGGCTTTGGCCCTCTAAGGGGGACGTCATTGTGCTGACACTCTTTGAGGCGTGTGTGAAACACAACGCGCCATGGACTTGGACATGGTCGATGGTCGGACAGCGACTCGTCCATTACTCGGAGCCCGCATGCCCGCACCTACGGTGACCGGAAATCGTCTTACGACGTCCAACGCAGTGGGCGTCTACCACTGCGGCTGGGCTGTGAGGTGGACGCAGCCACGTCCTCACCTTTACGCGTCCCGCCTCCTCCTTCGCTAGCATAACTGCTTCGCAGAAGGAGCTGACCGCTTCCCACTCCGTCTCGCCCCGCAGCATGGCCTCGAGCAATGCCGGGCGTGAGAGGTCGCATAATATCCTATCGCCGTCGTGAGGAACGCGGCGGTGCTCTGCCCAAGCGGGGCAGTCCTGCACCGTATGCTCCACCGTGTCCTCCGGGTGATCCTCGCAGTGGTGACACCCAGGCCTTTCTTCCTTCCCTATCCGACACAGGTACCTCCTGAAACTTCCGTGTCCGATGAGGACCTGCGTCAGGCGGTAGGTCAGGACGCCGCCGTGACGCCTATCCAGCCACTCTTCAAAGAGGGGTCTCCGTCGCGATTGCGGCGTGCCCGGATCTCGGTTGCGACAGTCGCTCCCTCCATACTGCCCTGAGATCGCGCCGGAGCTCTTCCCGCCGCGCCTCGAGAAGTCGAGGCAGCAGGATTCGCCCCGGCGGGCGGTAGGCGGCGCTGCGCCTCCACGCGCCACTCATAGACGCGTTGGAGAGCAGTTGCATTCAGATCCTAAGGCAGCATCCGGCAAGGAGGTTGGCTGATTCACCGGCGATCGTGCGGTATCCTCGGATCATCCGCATAGCCATGACCTTCTGGTAGGAGGCGTTTGGCCGGCTGAGACTGAGCAGGAGTCGCCTGAGGGCGGTTGCTGCCCGGTTTAGCTTTGGGGCCAAACGCAGGAAGTGTTCCCTGAAGTTCCACGGGCTGTCGAGGACGAATCTCAAGTACTTCATCGTTTTCCCAACGCCGCCGCCGCCCCAATGCGAACCCCTCACACCGATGCGATAAGAGTTTAGTTTAGATATTTTAACCCTGTTTCCTATTAAAGAGGGACTGATTTGTAAATTTTCAATAATAAATAATTATTTTGATTACTAATTGAATTCGTTTAACTGCACTATTCAATTATCTATACACCATACCAAAAAGATAAAAACTGCTAAGTCCTCAAGCAAATTGAAATTTCACCTCGAATAACTGCTAAATAAACGTTTTCCTCATTTTTGAAAAATCTGTTTAGGTTTTTTTAAATATTATGTTTTTAAAATATCAAGAAAAAATATAGAAGTCAACGGGATTTTCAAAATTTTGATTGCTAAACTAATAAAGATATTATTCAGTTTTTTGTTCGTCCTGTAAACCTTGCAAAAATGCACTTAGCAGGTTAACGAATTAGGCCGACGAAATAGTTTTCAGCGGCCGGTACATTCGATTAAAAAAAAGTCTCCAGTGACCGAATTTGAAATCACTGAGAACATTGACAGAGCTCACAAAACTCTCGGAAAAATAGAAGTAACATTTCAGGCTCATCAATGCGTGAAATGCGGTCACGATTTTTTAAACATTGGTAGACGGACAGTTGTGGCAATTTGTGTTCGTATATTCTGCGGAGAAATAGTCCATCTAAACCACCAATCTCTTTAGAGTGCCACAGACAATAGTCCCTCGTCTATCCACTCTAGGTTCCCAAGAAACTGTTTGTCACAACATTGCAGTACAATAAGACTTGGGCAAACTTAGTAACAAGTAGTACTAACAAGGCACAAGGCATAAATCATGTTTATTTGCGCAGGTCCGTGATGAGATGCGCACGAACGGCGTGGAGCCCGAGGAGCACCCCGACTCACCCAACGACAACGGAAATTGCACCAGCAACGCCTTCTACACCGAATACGTGTAGATGGCCCCCAACTACCCCACGCGACTGCCGATCTGAATCTTATTTCTATTAGTTAAGGTGTGTTTTTGAGTGAAACAGTGGCACGTCAATCAACGGGTTTTGGTTTTGAAATATTTTGGCTTGGTAGTAGATATTTTAAATAGATAATTGAGTGGTGTTTAACATAAATATCAGCTCGTTTACTGAGCAGCTTCGGTCAATTATGAAGTAAACATTCAAACATCATCCTAATCTTTTGCAGAACAATCAAACAATTCAGCATGTTTTAGTCCACCACTAGGCACAGACCTCTCATAAGCTGCACCACTCCCAGTCCTCCACTTCCCGCATGTAGACTGACTCAGCCTCCTTTGTTGTGTGTCCATCTGACAAGGAGGCATACTACGTTACAATAAGTCACAGTGCTTAACGATTGGCAGCTTTAGCCGTTGTTTCAATTAAGTGGAGACAGAAAATATTAAACGTTGTGACTGTCGAGGGTATCTCTATGACGGACTCAACGTTTGCGCTGTCCACCCTCTTCTGCGGCGCCAGCGTCCCGGTCCACCTGCCCATCTGCCATGACGACGACGAAAGCAACTATGTCTACTACTTGAAACAATACTTGTTCTGCGTCTACAACATCCCTATACTTCTGTATTTAATTTGGATTTACAGATTCCTACGATTTGTTAATGCACTTCCGTAAAACCATATTCAGTATCAAAAGTTTCATAATCAGCGCCGATTCAAACGCCAAACTAATTAAATAGCTCGCACTGAATCTGATTAGTATTCCTGACGCGGGACTTGAAATCATATGCATATCATTAACACATTTTACGTCGACTACTATCTGCTTTGTACAGTGCTCTACCCTGTGTGCTGGGAGCACGATTCATCACATCAAACTAATTACCTGCTCTAAAATTCTCTAAAGAAGCACCGCACATTATCTATTTTAATTAAGCCCTCTAATATCACTTTACCACAAAATTCTGTTCTGCTTTATCCAAATAAACCAAAAATATTTTGGAAATTCTTTTATCAAACTAGTATTTCCACCATAATCAATCATGTAGTAGGACTATAAAGTTATGGTGTAAATATTTGTTTCAACAGGAAAACACAACGCTGCCTCAATTATTTGTCCCGTCAAGTCTAGTTCTGATCCCGTTTGATGTGTCACTGTAAACGTTTGAGCATCTGTTCAAATTGATTGTTTAAGTTATTGATACTTTGGAAAAGCTGGAGTTTACACAATTTTATGTTAAAAATGTCTCGAATGGGCAGTCGCGTCCCCCGATACGTCAGCGGACCGTGAGTTCAATCCGACAGTTTGATTCCAATTGATGCGACCATATTTAACATGATAAACGTCTGTGTACTAATAAGCGCCGCTTCACACTTGTTCCGTTGTGCACTCACTAAATTGATAATTTTATTGTAACATTTCATCTATTAATAGAAGCATTAACCGCCATAAATTTGAAACCAAAACAATACTAATGGATATTTAGATAATTGAATCTGACAACATTTTGTAATTACTGTTTCCCAAAACTGTTTGCTCGCTTGTCATCGAAATACTCGTAATTTATTAATTTATTTGAACAATTAATGACTTTAGATAATTAAGGCTGCATACATTGGTAAATTAATTTACAGTAACGCAATATCCTGCATGAACAAATATTGAGACAACCGGACAAGTGTGGAGGGACTTTAACCGATGACGTAATTACGTCGATATGTGTCTGTTTAGTTATTATTCAAGGTAGCTACCGTCATATTTCATAAGCGTTGGGGAGGGTTGCCATTTTAGAATTTAAATAGATTAAGCCACAGCCATTTGGTTAAGGCATGTATTTAATGCGGCAACTAAGTAAACTGAATATAGGTTTTAAAAAATAATAGAGTGGGTACCATATATAATGGGTTGGCAGCTAATAAGGAGTATCGTAATAATTAATAGGTAGCATATTAATATATCAGAAATAAGCTCCGTTTTAATTTAAACTAGCATCAAGTTTTTCTTTTGGGAACTGAATTAATATTATCTAAGCGGAAACTTAATGGCGAAAATAAAATAGAAAATGGGCATTCATAAATAATATAAATCAGATTCTATTTAAAATTGTTTGTATGAAGAATAAATATAAACTAGCTTATAATTGTGTGACTTTTAATAGCTTTAAATCAGTATCACCTGCCAGAATGCTCGACGGAGCCCCGCTTCGCGGGGCTCCTTTTTCTACGTACAGGGTTTAAAGTAACCTAACACGAAGGGGATGGCGGGGTCTTTCAGACCCCGCCATCCCCTTCGAACCTAACCTGTCCGTGTCGGGGTGCCCCAAGTCCCGAGCTCGCTTCGCTCGCTCTTGCATCCTAGGTCAAATAACTGATTACCTACTACCTGTCATGCTGGCTCACAAAATAAACAAAACTAAACATTAACGTGTTAGTTGCACACATTACCGGCGAATGCCACCCTACTAACATTATTAGTCGCCAAGTCATTATATACAGCTCCTCGCCTAATATTTCAATTGACTGGTATAGTTTATTTGCTACCTAAACGCAGCTGCTAGTTTTTAGTTTTTATAACACCCATAATTTTGAACCATAAATAATATAATAGTCGCGAAAATATTTAATCGCTGGCAAGTTGTTTTATTTGTTGCAAACATTTAGTCGACTTTTAAGTTATTAGTCACTCGGAAAATAATAAGCTTTTGGTTAATATAGGCTTTCTCATTAACTTATATAAAAACAGTTTAACGTAATCATTTTGGGGCTTGAATGATACCTATATTGTCGGTAATGCGCTGATCGTAAACAGTTATAACAAAACCAAAAATGTCTTGAAAACTAATCCTCATATAAACAACCCTTGGACGTCCATACAACCACGACCAGCCATGCAAATTCAAATATGAAACAATCTGTTAAATGACGCGAACAAAGAACTTGTGAAAGTTTTCAACAAAAGAGCTTCTCACAGTTCAAAGTTCATAAATTCATCTTAGCTGAGTTCTGAACTCAGTTCAAGATCTCTTTATTATGGCAGCTGCGACGTTTAAGACAATTATGCGAATTAACTGCAACTAAGACTTAACGGCTTGCATTCAAACGATTTAACATTTTTATTTTTCAAACTTCCCAAAGAGATTAAAAACGGCACCACCGCTACGGTTGTAATATCTTTTGTTAAATTAACGGATCGATTTTCAGTATCGACAAATAATAAAGTTTAAAATGTTGGCATTAATTTCCATATTAAGTTGGATAAATACAGAGTTCAGCATTTTTAATCATAGCCTCCGTTTCAATATGCCTGCACTTCAATTTCCAATTTCAGTTGGAATCAATTATACGAAATCATACCGTCGATACGAGGCAATTCCGTGCTAAACTAGTCGCAATTAATTAAGTACTAAACTGGTTGCGACTAATTATGTTCAGCGATTTATATAATTAAACTTAGCCTACTTTATGGGGGCAACATTCGGCTATATCCAACGCGTACTAGTTAGGATCGGACATGGCTATTAGTACGGGTAATCCGACTGAAAGTATCGTGTTCGGATCTATTGTGATTAGTTCTGAAATGGACGGCCAATTAACTCCACAATGTATTGAATACTGAAATCCAGTTTGTATAATTAGTTTTTCACTGAAGCAGTTGGTCCTTGCTGTCATCCAAAAATCTTTCACAGTCATCACGGTTAGTCTGAAGTATGAAAAACCAACCAGTCTTATTATGGTACCCTGTAACAGAATTGTAAAGGTCTGTCGCTCCATGTACAACTTTGGTATTCAGCTGCAACTAATTAGACTCACAGCTTTTACTAAGACTCTTGGAGTTCCACATCAGGTGTTCCAGATCTTCAATTTTTATACGTCAACAGAGTGCTCATCAGGCTGAACAACTCTTACTAAGACGTCATTACTGTATATGTTATAGTGTAGCTAGGCTCTTGGAGTTCCACATCAGGTGTTCCAGATCTTCAGTTTTTCTACGACAACAAAGAGTGCTCATCAGGATGAACAGCTCTTGCTAAGACGTCATTACTGTTTGTTATAGTGTAGCTGGGCTCTCGGAGTTCCACGTCAGGTGTTCCATATCTTCAAATTTATTCTCTCAGCAGAATATACAAACATTGATGTACAATCGACAAAGTTGAATCATGACCCATTTTGACAATAAATCGTTTGAATCCGTCAAATTGATAAAGTTCAAAGTCGTTGCCATGGATATGTATGTTTACGCGAAAGAGAACCTAATTGTGTTTGAATGTCTGTAAGAAAATAAGCTTATGGTGGGTCTACCTTATGAGTTAATTTTCATAATTCTTATCAGTACAATTATCGTTGCACCTCCTAAGTTTTGAAACAACAATTTCAGTTTATAATTGAAGCAAATGATGAAAGTTTAAAGCTGAGAGCGCAAGTTGTTCAGCGACAAGTTACTGCTGCAATATCAGCTGCTGCCAAATAAGTTCGCGCGATATTATACAAGAGAGAGGACATCTTTGTTACTTCCATGTATTTTCTGTGGCTGCCTTCTTAATATTTGGATTACTGCGACTCTTTCATCCGGGAATTCAGAGGAACTCAAAATATCCTATTTATCATTATATACATATTCTCTGCGAATCAGGCATCATCTTGATGAGAAATAGCTGGTAGTTATTCACCACGCGGGTCCAGTACTGCTAGATATTTGTCTCATGTCTTCGAACTATTGGTTCTAAGACGAACGATTCAATATTTATCACTATTATTGCTATTTGGTGTGTTCGTAAACAACGACGATCATGTGAAAAGTGACGGTAGTGTGTGTGTCGTAACTGTTAGGTAATCAAATATATGTAATAAATGTTGTAGCTGCATGGTAGGTGTATCATTGTGAACTGTGCACTTCTTCCTCCCTGACTACCAAGTAGATTGCGTTCACATATCACTCACTACTCCTTACAACTCCACTCTTTCTGATAATACGACTTCTGTCTCCTCTTTATTTCTTTGTCATTCTCTTTTCCTAAGGTTGCATTATCAGGAGAGTATTAGATAGAGAACTCAAAATTGGAATTAAATGGAAGGCTCTAGTGCGAGAGAAAGTAAAATGAACTGGGTAAATAGAAAAAAATATAACAAAAATATTTTATTTTACTATTGTAATTTAAAGTAAAAATAAAAGGTTCGATCTAGGGACGTAGGTAGAGAATAAATTTAAAAAAAATGACGTTATACTAAATTAAAAAAAAAATTGTTTGAAAATTATGATATTTGGATTCCTATTGTTTGATGTTAAATTACATGTAAGGAATTGAAAGCTATTTGTATGTGAATGGAAACATACGGATTGGCGTTTCGTCATGTTTTTTGACGCCGTATGTTTTCAACCAGGGATTGTTCCATCTTCACTGTTTGTCATTTTTGTAGTTAACCTGTTTTATTCATGTAAGTTAACATCTTTTACATGTATTGTGTGTGAAAATATTATGTTGATTCATTACTTAATATCTACTTAAATCGGGCTAGAGTAGACGAGGCTTTAACTTAAGCGAATAATGAACGAAGTCAGCGTAAGACAATCATGTCAATATTGATGCATCTTCTGTTGACTTCGTTGATAACTTCGCTTTAAAGTTTGCAAGCATTAAATGCGAGCGGATCAGAGCTGAGCTAGGTATGAGAGCAAGTAAGCCTCAAGGCACCGGAGCGCCCTCCGCCGTCGGCCCTCGCCGGACCACCGCCTGACCGACCCTGTCCGACTATGTAAGCTAAAAGCTAGTATACAATGTAGCGTAAGGTCTAAACTTGTGATGGAGATCGTTGTGCCAAAATGACCTAAACTTTTTATAACTTCTTATACAGTTTGATATTAAAACTGTTACTTACACTTTTCTTTTCATAATTTTGTACTAAAAGGCTTACGATGCCTCGAGGAGGGCTATAAGAAAATGTATGTAACCCGTTATTTCAGTTTATTTGTCATTCAGACAATAATACCATCCACTTTAAAAAATGAAATGCTGTGAATTTCTTAATGTACCTATATTTAAATATAACTTTAATATATGATGTGAAAGAACGACTATTTCTTATAAATTGTGACTGAACGATTTTTGAACCTATACTCAACTATAAACTAAGGATTTTCTTCTAAAATCTGATTGTTACTTTGTGGTTCTTTTGTCTGTTTTACGTACAAACATGTAATTTCTGTGAAGCGCACTGTCGGTTTAATATCGTCTATGTACTACTCTTATACGTAGGGGTAAACATGCTACAGAACAACTACTAATGTTATGACAACGTATGGTGTCACGTGACGGGAGTGGCCCTGCAAGTGAGTGAGGCGAGACCGCAGCGCTTGGTCACAGCGCGGCCACTCCCGCCTCAACGAAATATAATTTTCATTCTGCATTTAATTTGGGCATTAAAGAAACCATTCAATGAAAGTTTATTGAGCTGTAAAAGGGTTCGAAGTAAGATCGAAGTACCTACTTAAACTTGTGCCTGCTGAGTAGTAACAATCTGACAAATACAATCTAAATAATTTAACTTGAATACTACCAAACTGTATGAATTGTTACGACTTTAGTGGTTAAGTGTCTCATTTAATGCCCATTACCCCAAAATGATGAGCTTGAAACCGAATTTCCAACTTGTGTGCTTGTGCCGAGTTGTGTGGCGCGTTGCTGCGTATATCCAGCTCACGATAACATTACGAGTATCACTGTTCCTCACTACTCTTCGTTCCTCCGAAGGTTGTATTACTTCGGAGGAACTGTCACTCTTTCGTCACTGTCTTCCCCGCCTAGCAAAGCGCCAGGCAACTATACTGGACTGTTTTTAATATATTTATTACACTTGGTAACCAATAAACACGTTTGCTGTAATGTAATACTGTTTTTTATTTATTTTAACTACCCAGACTGTACCCGAAACATAATATATGCAATATTTTCAATGTGAATTACAAAGAATATCACTCAACCATATAAAAATAAGGGTAATACGTGATCCTGGTGTGTTCAATAGAGATACACCTCAAAAGGATGGACAAAAGAAAGCAAAACAATAATGAAAAATAAGCAGACAAACAAACAAGAGGCCCTTTGTCCGACAGCGTCCTCACAAAATATATCTTTTTGCAGCAACAGCAAACAGATTAAAAAACCTCTTTAGCGAGTGTACCACGTCAGTGGGAGCCGATCACAAACCGCTGCCAAGTGGTCAAACAACGTCCCGGCATTTATTCACTAACTGGAACAACGTGTTGAACTAATTTCACGCTCAAATTAAATGAAACATTTTACATAGTAAATGCTTTTCACTCAACAGAACTGTGTTAACGTTAACCGCGCTTCAAATCATATTTGCCACAAAATGTTTGACTGTTTAAAGTTTGTACTACAAAGAGATAGGAATAGCTTTCGGGTTTCATAACAAAAACCACATGAGGATGAAAAGTAAAAATACCCTCTTGACTGAATTAATGGCCACCCATATATAGGTGAAGTTACAGCCTATAATTTTCCCAGAACTGGAAAACAAGCCTTATCTCTTTGAGGACTGTCATTTTCAGCTTGTGTTGGTTAGATGTCACCATGTGTTCGAATTCTTGGTTTCTTCACGATGTTTACCTTCACCGTTGAGAGCAGTGATGATGAAATAAATTGCATAAACGCGCCTGCAGTGCTTCACTTTTAGTAGGGGAGCCGAGGATGCTAAATCTGCAGTTCCTCGAGCGCCATGGCAATCTATTGGATTTGAAAGATTATGTTTTAAAAATAAAAAAGTTTCTGACAAGTTTTCTATTTTAGTGGGGGGGAGAGCGTGTAAACATTTTTAAAACTGTAAAAAAAAACAGTTGTAAAGAAGTACTCGAGCGCGTCAGCCATTTACAGTGTAAACGCGCTTTATATTTCTGATTACCATTACATATTAATCTGACGATTAATTCGAGGGGGTTGTCCGTAACAAGCGGTTGAAGACCCAAAAACGAAAACGCCTTACAAATAATAAAAATTAATTGGACGGAACGTTGATTGCTATAAAAAACGAGCAGGCGTTACGTTTTTGTTTTACAACTTCAGGACTCGCTCATTTCCAAATGCCATGCTCAAATTGTCAGATTATTGAGATATACACTCTTCTGAACGTAATTAATCTACCTTTTCTTAATCTGACGCGCTCGAGTATTTTTGCGGATCGATTTTTTTTTACTAATCTGACGGGTTCTCCCAAACAAACCCCACAATATTAAGGGTTGATATTTGGTACAGGTACATTAAAGGGTGCAAGGATTCTCCCCTATAATAATCTGACGCGCTCGAGTCACAACACAAATCCCTTCCTCGCCGCCCCTACTATTTGAAACTGCAGTCATTAATAGCCAGTAAGTATTTACACGATTCTTGGAATTAAACAATTCAGAATTACTGACTCAGTTACAACTGACAAGTTGTAACTGAGTCAGTTATTCTGCAACCGCAACTAGCAAAAATAAGCGCGACCGCACAATGTTGCGAGACGGTTCACCCACTGTTTGCAAACCAGGAGCCGCGAACAGCGTCTGTTGAAAAATAAATGAACTCAACCGCACGCGCGACCAATCAGTGGCCATTTTTATTTTTACGGGTAAATGCATTATTTTGTGAACAGTGGCCACAAGTATTAAGAGGATCGTCTACCGAGCGCTCGTCCATACTAAAAGAGAAAACGTTTTCCTACCCTTAAATGTTATCCTATCTCAATGATTTTTTAGAATGCAAAATCAAAATCAAAATCAAAGCATTTATTTCAAGTAGGCCAGTTACAGGCACTTTTGAATTGTCATAGACAATCAAAGGAATATTATTAAACACTACAAAAGTTATGGTGCTACAGTCCCAGTCACAAGACATAAAAACTGTGAAAGTACCGTAGATGCCCGTTCCAAGAAGTAGATCTCTATGGAGAAGAACGTGCAAGAAACTCCATGGACACTCTTTTTAGATCGCCAGAATAATTACAGAACCTTTGTTACATCATTCATTTGAGGTGGTACACTATGTGAGAACGATGTAGCAAGTTTTTGATTAAAAGTGTCCAGAGTAACAATTAAAACAAAGACAATTCAAAAACAAAATGATCAATAATTTAAAATAAACCGTGGCAGCTAAGAGATGACCAGTCTCAACTGACAGCGCCCGTTCACGAACATGACACATGCATCAGCACCATTCAGCTCAACCATTTTGGAGGGAGCTAAATGATCCGACACACGCGCCACCATCAGCGAGACATTTGAGTGAGCATGACACAATCTCAGCCGCCAGGGTCATTCAAGTCAACAAGAGACGTAGGTACTCAGTGAATGACAGCTCCGAAGCACATAGTACTCACACAATGTCGGCCATGAAACTATATAAAACAAGGAAGATTGAATTTATACAATGCAAATACAGCTGTACAGTCTTCAGCAGCTCCAACAATGATATTAAGTATACTTCCACTATCAATTTATTTATACATTCACTGTCTCATGGAGCAGGACCAGCATGGAGCCAAGCATTATCATCAGCGATATAGTCGCTCAGTTTGTAATATGCCTGCTTACACAGTGTGCGTTTAATGCATGTTTTGAATTTCGTTTCATTCAGTTCAAGAACGTTTTGTGGTAGCTTATTATAGCATTTTAAACAGTACCCCATGAAAGAAGAGACTACTTTGGCGAGTCTGAAGCCCGGCTGAACTAATTGGTTCCTACTTCTAGTATGATAATTATGTCTGTCACCTCTTTTAGAGAAAAGATGCAGATTTTTTCTAACGTACATTATATTTTCATAGATATATTGACAAGGTACCGTCAGGATGTTAATTTCTTTAAACAGTTCTCTTAGAGAATCGCGCCTACGGAGATTATATATGGCTCGAATAGCTCTCTTTTGGAGAATAAAGATAGACTCGATGTCAGCCGCCCGTCCCCACAATAAAATGCCATACGACATTATACTGTGGAAGTAACTAAAATAGACAATTCTCGCAGTATCAACGTCTGTGAATTGACGAATCTTCCAAACAGCATATGCTGCTGAACTTAATCGCCCCGCAAGAGTTGTAATATGAGGGCCCCATTGTAGCCTTGAATCAAGTGTTATACCCAGGAAAACCGTTTTATCGACGAATTCTAGTATCTCATCATCCAACACTATGTCACAATTACTATTTTTAACATTTGGTAAGGCAAACCTAATGCATTTAGTCTTGTTTCCATTTAATACTAAATTGTTTGCTGTGAACCAATTATGGATCTGACGCAGTGTATTATTGACATCGTCTAGATTCTGGGCTCGCCTACTTATTTTAAAAATTAGGGAAGTGTCATCAGCAAATAACACCATATTGTGTAGTTGATTTTTAAGTAAATAGGGTAGATCGTTTATATATACAAGAAAGAGGAAAGGACCCAATATTGAGCCTTGTGGAACTCCCATTTTAACTGTTAAACCCTGTGAATTTACACCATTTATCTGAACTTGTTGTTGTCTATCACACAAATAAGATTTTACTAAACTAAGAGCAAGTTGACCTAATCCGTAATGCTCAAGTTTCGAAAGTAATGTATCGTGATTAACGCAATCAAATGCTTTGGAGAGGTCACAGAATATTCCTATGGCGTCTTGTGCCTCTTCCCATGCAGTAAATATGTGCTTCAATAGGGTGACACCGGCGTCAGTTGTACAACGTCCCTTGGTGAAACCATACTGCTGATCGTGTAAGATTATGTAGGTGTTGAAGTGGCTAAGCATCTGATTTAGCATTACCTTCTCAAATATCTTGCTAAAGACTGGCAACACGGATACTGGTCTATAATTGTTAGTATCTTTGGAGTCCCCAGATTTAAAAAGCGGCACGACTTTACTGAACTTCATCAAATCAGGAAAAACTCCTTGATCCACACACAGATTAAAAATTAATGCCAAATATGGCGCTACAGTTTCCACAATGCCTGTACAAACTTTGATAGACAATCCCCATAAATCTTCGGTCACTTTAATTTTGATTTCCCGGAAAGCTTTAATAACTGTCATAGGGTTTATATGTTTAAACTTAAAATCAGCCGGGCTGCCAGAGACGTTCGCCTTTAATAAAGCTATTGAAATATCAGGTGAGGAATTTAGAGCCTCCGTAGTCCTTACCGGTATATCAGTAAAGAATTTAACAAATTCTTCAGCTACTTCCAGATTTGAGCTTATAGGACCACAAGATGTCTGCAAAGCATAGTTAGTGTTGGGCTTTTTTTTCCTGCCAGTCTCGTTATTTATAATTTTCCAAACCGTTTTTATTTTATTTTCTGACGATTTGATGTTATTGCTAATATGCATGGCTTTAGCAGCTTTGCAAGTATTTTTAAAAATTTTTGAATAGGCCCCGACATACTTATTAAAAGTTTCAGTGTTAATGATTGGCTTAAGGCCATACAGTTCAAATAGTCTTTCCCTACTTTTCCTAATACCCCTAGTCGCCCAGTCACTAAATACAAATTTGGGGTTAATGTTTTTTCTTTTCTTTTCAAAAGTTTTATTGAATTCAGTATGAACTATTGAAAAGAAATTAGCATAAAATTTATTAACATTCATATCGTCCATACTCATTACACTTAGCCTGTGTTGTAGGCAATTATTAAAGCTATTTAATTTGGCAGCCGTTATTGGTCTAAATTTAATTTCAAGTTGTTGCTTAGTCGTAATGCATCTAAAAGTTACCATTTGTCCGCTATGATCAGATGGCAGACAATTAACAATAGCCTTATCCAAATAATCACAATTACAAAAAACATTATCAATACAAGTAGCAGAAGATGGAGTTACTCTTGTTGGTTCTGCAAAAATATTAGTCAAATCAAATGATTTAAAAAGATTTAATAACCTACTGCTATTTGAATTTTCTTCTAAAATATTGATATTAAAATCGCCACAAATTATTACAGATTTATTCCTCACTACAAGCTTTGCCAGAACATCTTCCATTATAGATTCAAATAGTGAAAAATTTTGATAGTTCGGGGGTCTGTATACACACACTATTACATGCTTATCTAGCTCAACACAAGACAGTTCGATGCAATGTTCAACCGAGAGACCTACTATGTCATTACGTTGATTAAATTTTAAAGAATTTTTAACTAATATTAGGGAACCTCCACGCAGCAAATTTTTACGATTAAAACAACTCCCCACAGTGTAGTTTTCATAATTAAGTATCATTTGGTAGTCCTTTAACCAATGTTCGGTAAAGCAGATAGTATCATACATGTTTTTTTCTAAAAACATTTCAACTTCTAATAATTTGGAAGAAATACCTTGAATGTTCTGATGGAACAATTTCAAGGTGTTCTGCTGAGGCCCTTTTTTAAAGCTAGATGTTTGGTTGCAAGAAGATACATTATTGCTAGTAGATGTTATATGGCTAATGGTATCTTCTGTTGTCCTACTGACTAGTTTAAATGACTATTATCCAGAGTGAACCCCATGCCATCACCAGGCAAAAATAACCTACCACTAGTAGTCTCACCTTGCGATTGAGAATCCTCCATAGTGACACATGGATCCTCCTTCGTACTATTAATACTACAACTAACACTACAATTACTACTACTTGTTTCCTACACAGTAAAAAGCTAGGTTTATAGGTTTTCTTTTTTTCAAAATTTATAATAGTTTGAAAGTTACAGGCACCTAAGAGTTACTTTTGAAAAAAAGAAAACCTATAAACCTAGTTTTTTACAGTGTCAGAAGCATTCTAAAAAATCATTGAGATAGGATAACATTTAGGGGTAGGAAAACGTTTTCTCTTTTAGTATGGACGAGCGCTCGGTAGACGATCCTCTTAATGCGTGTGCATTAATAAATTGTTTACTTTTCACGAGTGTCAAAATTCTAATCTGGTGCATTCGCGTGTAATATATCATTATAGATTCGACTTTGACCATTACATAATAACTGTTACGGACGTCGTCGCTACATAATTGTTGATAATTAAGAATAATGTAAATAAACGATGTAAATAATGAATATACAAGTAGAATTTAAGTAGACATAAGGTTGATTAAATAAATATGATTTGAAAGTAGGGAAACATTTATTGATGTTCGATTAAGGCTGTTTTATTATCCCATAGTAAGTAAGACATCAAAATATGACGATGTAAAGTGGACGCGAGCACGTTCGAACAGGTTTGAACATGTCGAAACCTGTCCGGTCCCCCACCACGCGTGAACTCAGACCAAGCGTCGCGATTGGTCAAGACGAATGTGTCGTGCTCACCTCCACCCACTACTTGCACCCTGCAAAAATAAGATATAAGCGGGACGGTTTGTTGCGAATTCGTAGTTCAGTCGCAGTCAGCTCAGCAGCAAGTGTTCTCTCAAGAAATCCGAAGCAACAAGCCGTCCCAGATAGTGCAATTGTGAATCAAGAAAATATATTCAACTCTACAATCAAGTCAGGTGTTTTATTCCTAAGGAAAATATACAGTCCACCTTGACAGTTTGGTCCTTCGAGCCGGATGATAAAAGGAAGTTTGGTCCATCGAGCATCGGATGGTGAAAGGACTTTGTTTCTACGCTCGCCTGTTACAATCGGATCATCGTTCGCCTGACGAGTTGAAGACAAAGGAAATAGTGCAGTGTTCCTGAAAATGAAGACTAGAAGTATTGCGGCCAAAGAAAGTGAGGCGGAATCGGGATACGACAGTCGACGTCCCCGAACATTTGAAGAGCCGCCGAGATCACCTTCAACCATTGCGTCCGCGTTACCGCGCACCCAACAAGAAGCGCCCGCAAGTGGAATCGACAGTGCCACGCCCATCGCCACCGTGTCAGTGACCGCACCCCCCGCCACCGCGACGGGGAGAGTAGTGCCGCCGTCTGATGGTGCGTCCGTCGCGCTTACCGCACCCGCTCCACGCCGCGTACCGGCGAGTCGAGCAACCGTGATCGCGAGTGTAGTGCGTGAAGAACAACTTGCCACTCCAAGCACGTCGTTCCAGCCAAGGATTCAGGACTACTCTGCAAGGACGATAACGGCAAATATGTCAGTGAGAGACACTGCAAGTACGATAAGATCAAGGAGATCTTACAGCAGTGACGTGGCAAGAGTGAAGCTAGCAGAATATGAGGCACAGAGAAGAATTGCTGCAATTAGGAACGAGCAATTGGAAATTGAAAAGGCTCTTGTGAACAAACGGTTTGAATACGAAGTGTTGGCAATAGAAGCAGAGGCAGAGGCTCGTGAAGAGGGCTCCGGACATAGGAGTGAAGACAGGGTGGACGAGTGGCTGCAAAGTATTGACCAAGGCCACCCACCAGTCACCGAAGAGAGAACTCAGCCGCCGCACCCCGCCGCCCAACAAACCGCCGCAGAGCCAAACACGTGTGTCGACGCTATAACGCCTGCCATGCCACGAAGAAGACAACGTTCGACCTCACGTTCACCCACAAGAGGGGAACGCAGAGTAGGAAGAGGCATCGAACAACTGGCCTACACGCTGGACAAAATGATGCAGCGTGTACGCCCGCCGCCACGACAAGTGACTGAATTACCCTTGTTCACCGGAGCGGCTACGGAATGGTTGCCATTCAAGGCGGCTTATGAAGACTCGTCGAGTGTCTACAAATTCACCGCGATAGAAAATCTAGCAAGACTGAGGAATTGCATCAGAGGTCCAGCAAGGGAAGCAGTCTCCGCGCTCTTGTACTCTGCGTCTGACCCACGGACAATTATGAAGACGCTAGAACAATACTATGGAAGGCCGGAGATATTAATGGACCACGTGATGGAGGACATAAAGAAGTTGCCTCGGCTCACTAGTGTTACAAGTGAACTAAACTCGTTCGCTGTGAAGCTACAGAACATAGTGTGTGTGCTATCCAATATGGACAATCGTGGACACAGAACATATATACCCCTAAAGGGGAAGAATGACGACTCCGTACTAATTTTGTGAGGAAAATTTTCCTTACCGACCAGCGCCATCTATGTTTAGCCCACGAAATCATGGCAGTAGAATCCAGGGCGGGAATTTCAAATACTACAAGTACTTTACAGGTTCTTTGTATTGCATTTTATGCACAAGTACATTGCGCTTCTCGATAGTTTCTTTCAAATTACTATCGAGAAACACAATGTACTTGTGCATAAAATGCTGAAAGATAATAAGTAAGGAGCAGTTTAGTAAAACAAACGATTTCATTTGACTTCTTTATTCATATAAGCTACAATGACTTATTTTACTAAGGTTCGGAAACCGATGTAAAGTGATGCTGGGATCTTTAGAAGGTGAAGTTTCACACATAGCACAGATTCTAGTGTTTTCTTCCTACGAACTCATCGGGAATAAGGCACAAAATCAAACAAGAGTCACTGTCTCAACACCGGGTCTATATCTCACAAATACGCACTTAATTTCACCAAAACACAGACACAGAGGAGCAAGCTCGACTCACATTAACAATATTGTATGTAGAATTAAATGCAACTGTTTTATTTATTACAAATAAACCCAAGAACAAGATGTAAATAATGGTGCGCAAGCGATGGCAGACATTTTTTCATAGCTATGACGTCAAATAGCCAATAGACAATATGGCGTTCCAGTGTTGTCATGTTGTCATATTATTATCTCCTTTTTGTTTTGTGTATTCATCAATTTAATTGTTAAAAATTTCATAAGAAACATTTTCTCGCATCAGAATAAAAGCAAAAATAAATTTTAAGGATAACATACTTTAAAATCAATTAATAAGCCTATTATTAGATTGAATGTGATTGAATGTGAAATAGTATTTTTGTTGGCAACATTATGTAATTCATCTCTTTTACTCTAATGTTGATGTCTCTTTCTTGTTTTCTAGCCCACCTACATCTTGTTCGTAGAACAAAGTCGACACCCCCTGATCGTGGATACCTGTGGAACCCGATGTTAGTGCGTGAAGTCGTGGACAAGTTAAGCCCGCACGTGAAATCAAGATGGTGCGACTACACTTCTGAGGCAGTGGAAACGTCACGTGAGCCTGAAATCATGTTATTATCCCGGTTCCTGATGCGGGAGGCTGACCGTGCCATGAGGTACGCCTTCACAAACCCGACGTCCACGCCTGCACTAAAGAGAGAACAGAAAAATGTGGTGCAAGCGAGCGCAAAAAGGAAAGCGGGCAGAGAAGTTATTTATGCTACGACAGAAAAAGAAGAGGAAAAGAAACACGTATGTCTGTGTTGTGCCGGGGACCATGAAGTGCCTAAGTGTGCCAAGTTTTTAAAAATGAGTGTCGATGATAGATGGGAATGGGCACGAACGGAGAAAGTGTGCTTTAAATGTGTGAATAATCGCCACCGACGAGAGAACTGCCGAGCCAAGCGATGTGGCAAAGAAAAGTGCACCCGCCCGCATCACGCGCTGCTCCACAAAGAGATGTCGCAACAAGACGTTAAAGAAAAGGCGACAGATGTCGAACCGGCAGCAGAGTCCGTGATGACTGTCTCAGCAAGCAGCGACGCACCACATCGCGTACTCTTGAAGATGTGCCCCGTCATTTTGAAAGGACCAGGCGGTCAAGTGAGCACGTTCGCGCTAATGGACGAAGGATCGACGACCTCACTCATCGACGAGGACATAACACGCCGTATTCAAGTAAGAGGACCAGTTTCTACACTTAAAATACAAAGAGTGACCTCTCAGCCACACGAAGAACGCAGTCAAGAGGTCAAACTGCAAATTCGTGGCCAAAACGGCGACTATCAAGAACTACGCGCACGAACGATGAAGGACCTACGACTTCATGGTCAGACAGTGGATAGAGAAAAGTTAATAAAATATCCACACCTCCAAGACATGCGAAAAGACGTATTCTTTGGTGAAGCCACACCAAAAGTATTAATAGGTGCGGACAATTGGCACCTAATCGTGACACGAAAACTACGCATGGGCAAGAAGAATGAGCCTGCGGCCTCGTACACCCAACTGGGATGGGTGATCCATGGGACAGCGCCGCGCTCAGCGTTGACTCAAAAGGAGGGTCAACTAGTGCTTCACATCTACGACGTGTCTGCGAACAAACAGACAGAAGATGTACGACGTGTAAAAGAAATAGTGAAAGCACACTTCAAGATTGATGCCCTAGGAGTCTCCCTGGCAAAGAAAGTCAGACCGGAAGACCAAAAGGCAATCGACGTGGTCCAACAAACAATGAAGAAGGTTGGAGAACACTTCGAAGTAGGTCTGCCATGGAGAGACGAAGACGCCCCGATGCCTCATAATTATCACTGTGCCGTGAAGAGACTGAAGATGATAGAGAGGAAAATGGACTCCTCCTCAGATTTCGCTGCACAGTATCGCGCTCAAGTGAAAAACCTCCTCGACAAAGGTTATGCTCAAGAGTGCGATGGACAAGAGGAAAGAAATAAGAAGATATGGTACCTGCCACACTTCCCGGTCGTGAACCCTAACAAGCCGAGGAAGATGCGGCTGGTTTTTGACGCGGCACACCGATACAGCGGAGTGTGCCTCAATGATCACCTACTAGAAGGACCTGATCTCTTGAGATCGCTACCAGGAATCCTCTTCAGATTCAGAGAACGCCAGGTAGCCGTGACAGCAGACATTCAGGAGATGTTCCTCCAGGTGAAAATAAGACCACAAGACCAAGCAGCTCAGATGTTTTTATGGCGAGATGAAGAGCGTGATAAGCCGCCGAAGAAGTACAAGATGGTTTCAATGATCTTCGGGGCCTCGTGCTCGCCGTTCATCGCGCACTCGGTTAGAGATGCTAACGCGAGGCTGTACGCACAAACATACCTCGACGCTGTGCAAGCGATAACATCGAGCCACTACATGGACGACTACGTCGATAGCTTCGCCACGGAAGAAGAGGCGATAAGAACGGCACAAGAGGTCGTGAAGATACACGAAAATGCACACTTTAACCTCCGTGGATGGTGCTCCAACAGAACTAATGTGGTGGACAACGTGGCTAAAGAAAGGCTAGTGCTCAACGCCGAGGTGTAGCTCGGCCAGAGGCAAGAAAACTCCGACAAGACACTTGGTTTGCTCTGGCACACGAAACAAGACGAGCTAGGCTTTAACACAGGTCTTAACCGTCTAGCACCCGAAGTGAAGATGAGAGACAGGGCACCGACGAAAAGGGAAGCCCTCGGAGCAGTGATGGCCGTCTACGATCCCCTCGGTCTCATCAGCCATTTTACCGTCACGGGTAAAATCATATTACAAAACCTGTGGAGACACGGAGTGGGATGGGATGAAGTGATTCCTGAAGAAGACGCACAACATTTTGAAGAATGGCTCCGAAGTTTGAACATGGCCACAAAACTGCGAGTCCCAAGGTGCTATGGGAAGAGCCCGGAAGACGAGATAGAGCTCCATGTCTTCTGCGACGCGAGTGAACAAGCGTACGCAGCAACCGCCTACTGGAGGATCCGGAAACCCGATGGAAGAGTGACCGTGAGCCTGGTTGCGGCAAAAGCAAGGGTCGCCCCGTTAAAACCAGTAACCGTCTCTCGACTTGAACTCCAGGCGGCAGTGATCGGCGCACGATTGGCAGAAACAATTATCATAGAGCATCGAGACAAGCCCAAGAGAGTGACGTATTGGACGGACTCACAAACCGTTCTACGTTGGATCGAGAAAGATGCCATCAAATACACACCCTTTGTAGCACACCGCTTGGGCGAAATAGCGGAGCTGACTGACGCCAATCAATGGAGATGGGTGCCCACGGAGCAGAACGTGGCAGACGATGCCACGCGCCCTAACTATAAGTTAAAGATGAAACCCGATGACAGATGGTTCATCGGGCCTGAATTCTTATACTGTGACGAGGACCTCTGGCCGACAGAAAAGGCCAAGAAGGAAGACCGAGAGGAAGAAGTGACTTACATGATCACGGGAAGGGAACGCGCTTCTCATCTGCCCGACATAAGCAGATTCTCCTCATATGAGAAGCTACTACGAACCACGGCGGTACTCTTCCTCTTCAAGGAGAAATGTAAAGACCGAAGCCAGCAACTAACCGTCGACCTTATAGAAAAGGCCGAAAAGGCATGGGTAAAACAAGCACAATTCGACGACTACGCAGAGGAAGTAAAACTGTTAGAAAAGGGAAGACCAGTGCCCAAGTCCAGTAGCATATATAAACTGGACCCTTACTTAGAAGACCAAATCCTCAAGGTGAGAGGGAGGATCGGGCACGCTGCAGTCTCAGACACGAAGAAAATGCCAGTTATTCTGCACGGCAAACACCCGTTTTCCCGACTGTTCGTTGAAGACGCCCACCGAAAAGCCGGCCATGCCAATAATGAACGCGTGGTCAACGACTTGAGGCAAAGATATTGGGTTGTCAACCTACGCCCTACCGTGAGAGCCATAGCGCAGCGATGCCAACTTTGTCGCATCAGAAGGGCGACACCGGTGAAACCAGTCACAGGGGACCTACCGATAGAACGACTGAGAGAGACGCAACGACCCTTCAACCACTGCGGAGTCGACTATTTTGGGCCGATGACAGTGGTCATAGGAAGAAGACACGAAAAGCGCTGGGAAGCGCTGTTCACCTGCCTAGTGACAAGGGCGGTACATCTGGAGCTGGTAGCGAGTCTGTCCACCTCGTCTGTCACACACTGTGAAATTCATCCCACCAGGGGCGCCGCATATGGGGGGAGCGTGGGAACGACTAGTACGCTCTGTCAAAACGGCACTGGGGGCGACACTGCATCAGCGGGCACTGAAGGAAGAAGTGCTGCTGACCCTGATGATAGAGGCCGAGCACTCTATAAACTCTCGGCCTCTCACCCACGTTTCCGTTGATCCTAAGGATCCGGAGGCGTTAACTCCGAATCATTTTCTCATCGGGACCTCCTCAGGCCTTCCTCAGACTGGGCCTTGCGAGAAGGCCAGCCGAAAACAGTGGACAGCTACCCAAGCGCTCGCCGACCATTTCTGGCGGCGCTGGGTAACTGAATACTTGCCGACGCTGGTGCCCAGGGGGGCATCCGACGACCAACGACGACCTCTACGAGTTGGCGACCTGGTTGTCGTCGTCGACTCCACATTGCCACGAGGAACGTGGCCCCGAGGCGTCGTGGAGACCACGTACGACGGTCCAGACGGCAAGGTGCGATCGGCCGACGTCAGAACAACAGCGGGCATTCTTCGGCGTCCCACGACGAAGCTCGCCGTCCTCTGCGTGGAAGATAAGGCTACGGTAGCCCTGCGCCGGGGGGAGGATGTTACGGACGTCGTCGCTTCATAATTGTTGATAATTAAGAATAATGTAAATAAACGATGTAAATAATGAATATACAAGTACTTAGAATTTAAGTAGACATAAGGTTGATTAAATAAATATGATTTGAAAGTAGGGAAACATTTATTGATGTTCGATTAAGGCTGTTTTATTGTCCCATAGTAAGTAAGACATCAAAATATGACGATGTAAAGTGGACGCGAGCACGTTCGAACAGGTTTGAACATGTCGAAACCTGTCCGGTCCCCCACCACTCGTGAACTCAGACCAAGCGTCGCGATTGGTCGGGACGAATGTGTCGTGCTCACCTCCACCCACTACTTGCACCTTGCAAAAATAAGATATAAGCGGGACGGTTTGTTGCGAATTGGTAGTTCAGTCGCAGTCAGCTCAGCAGCAAGTGTTCTCTCAAGAAATCCGAAGCAACAAGCCGTCCCAGATACAATTGTGAATCAAGAGAATAATTGTGAATCAAGAAAATATACATTCGACTCTACAATCAAGTCAGGTGTTTTACTCCTAAGGAAAATATACAGTCCACCTTGACAATAACAATACTACCTCCCTGACTGACGAGCATTCGCGTACATTTAGTATAGATTTCTGTAATATTACAAGTGAATTACATTACAGGCGAATGTATATTTCCCCGATAAATTTTACAAAAGAAAATCTAGGAAGTAGAGTCGTAGGCACTCAATATCTCAACTATTTATTGATTTCAAAATAACTAGAAATATTCCGAATAACTGAAATACAATCGGGTTGTCAGGCCTCAAATAAATAAAGTACGTCGAATGAAAAATAAAGACTACTTAATTTTAGAGTTTCTTAGTATTATTAGTGAGCCATTTCAGATTTAATTTGTGGACAAGTAATACATTTCATATTTGCCTTGAGGATAATATTACATCCATCTTGCTTCTGCAGTATTTATTCATGCAAAAACAAACAGAAAAATTTATCGAAACTTCGGTGTAATTAAATATTCGATTTCGATCAGTATTTCATTTAATTATTTACATGATACTGTGTCGCGTTGCAATTAGCTTGCATATTGCTGATTAAAATCATACGAGCTGATTAAAGTGACCGAATTAATTATGCACGCGAAAGTATGACCGTTTTAATTACACAGCGTAATTACATTTGGGAGGAATATCAGCGGAACTGTTCTCTGTTGGATTCCACGGGCAGGAAAATGGGTTTTTTATTTGGTACGACACTTACAATAAAGCTAACGATTTAAAACCATGATCGTCCTTAAATAAATTGTAGTGTTACGGAACAGAGCGTATATTAAAATGACACATTTGGCACAGTGGCTAAGCGATTCACAGCAAAACTGGGTGTCGCGGACTCGATTCCCGCACCGAAAGAATATTTTTATGATGAACTGCGAGTAGTGGTTTCTGGTCCGGATGTTAGAGTTTAAATTATTTGTAAACGTGCTCACGAAAAAAAGATAAATTCCTAGTGTGGTACAAAGATTTTTTATAAAAAAGGCGACGTCAGCAGAATCATAATATTTTATCTCTTTAAAAATTACATACTTCATACATAAAGCAAGCAGTTGATAAACATTTAGGTACAAGTTGGCACTTTTGAAATTAATTAATTACCATGAGTTAAAAGTATTTGTTTCGTTACTATTAACTTATTAATGCATAACTCCGCGGGAACAGCTTATTATCTACTCTAAATACAGTTTGGTTTTAACTACTACTAAACTAAACATGTTATAATACCAGATCGGCCCACCACAGAACAAAAGCTTCTCCTTTTACAAAGAAGATACAATCCCTCCTTACCCTCCTGTGTATTCTAATGCAAAAGTCATAATCATGATCATTTGGCAACATCCATCATCATTTCGTCACTCACCAGCTGATTGTTCAAAGTGACGCCGCTAGCCGTAACATAAGCATGCTATAACGTTGAGCCGCAGTAATGCAATCATGATACCACGAGAGCGGCCACTGCAATCAATCGCGGATATCGACAGCCCTCCAAAGAGATATACGGTCTGCATTCACACTGCAAAATTGAGGAGTTCAGTTGTATTTCGAGAATAGTACATCTAATATCACAAAGCTTTAAAATAGTCACGTTATAGTCGCGGGACTCATTAACCAGGCTGCCGTGGCCGCGGAACGTAAAGAGCAATTAAGGGAACAGGGTGGATTTATTCAATAAAAGTCTGACAGTCGCTTCTGTTACAGGGTGAGAAGACTCATTTGAATTTACAAAACCAAAAAAAAAGAAAATGAAAGTATGTCGTAACTTGGACTCCAAAAGATTATAATTATAAAAATAGAAAAATATACAAAATTATATTAATAGTTCTGTTCAAGTTGTTGGCGAATTCGCATTGTAGTCAGTAGACACTACTCCTACTCGCTAATCGTTGACAATGAGACAGATGCCTGAGCAATTCTCATCGTAATGACGTCGATACGCGAGCGCGGTCGGCGCGATCGGCGGTTTCCATCCATTACCAAATTAGGACTGATTGCTTGACTGAGTCCTGTCATTATTGGAAGATTGATAGCGGGCCTGTACGAAAAACTTTTCCTAATATCTACTAATTTCATCTTTATCTCATCACAACGACGTTGAAATATTGTTACAGTATACGGGACAATGAGAATAAGATCAAGGCCAGACGATGCGGTAACGGTGCGGTGCGGTACCGTCATCGTACATACATAATTTACTATACCATGTCGCAGCTCGTCGCACCGCAAGCGCCGGAATTATGACCTGCGAGACAAGACTTAGAGGGGTGAATTCGATGCGGCGCCGCACCGCTACCGTATCATGTGTCCTCGCTCTAACACAGTCATCATGATTGTAAGAGTCTAGGAATTACTGACTCATATAATTTAGATTGTTTCAAGGCGTCAGTCTGACGTTGTGACGTCAGTTCACATTTTTCCCGTTTCTTCTCTTCATCTTTTTTTTTGTAAAAGTATATGGAGTTGCTGTATTGTTCGCAACTAAATTGGGATTAGGGTAGGGTAGTTATGAAGAAATTATCAGTCTCTCTTGTCTCTTTATTTTGAATCTTTTTGTCTTATCTTTTAATACGCCCTCATCATAACATTACGCCATCGCAAACTCCAAAAAACATGACTACCGTGACGTCATGCCTAAGCACACACTGACAGAACATCTCTCGACACATTGTCTAATCTTTAATGTATATGTGTGTGTCTGTATAATCAGATGACACGGCACTATTGTGAGGGGTTAAACATAGAACCCTAATTACATATTCTTCGACCTCATTTCACGCCGTTTTCAAGAAAATTTACAGAAGTCGTCTAAAACACGATATTAACACATTTTACCAACCACTTTTTTTTATCGTGATAAAATCGAGATTGGGACTGTCAGACTCGTAATGACTAAAATCCACGGTATCTTTCCATAGCCCTTTACGTTCCAGGGTCACAGTTACCTGACTAGACAGCCCCGCGACCCTGGTACCAACCACCCTGGGTCAACGAGGAGAATTATCTCTTTTCCTCTTTTAAAAAAATAGTTTCCCTTTTAGATATTTATCTCGTAGAGATTTACAAACATTTAAACTTTTACTCTCTCAGCCACCGTCAAAGTGTATACTGTATGGGATACTAACAGCTATTTCAAAGTGTATGGGATACTAACAGCTATTACATTGACGTCAACAATAAGATCTCCCTCCCACACACCGGTTTCAATAGAACTGTGTGGGCGGCATTAGCTTGATATTTAAAATTAAGTAGGCTCTGTCAATCAACGTCCACTGTACCAAAGTTGGGAGAAACTCCTGATCCTTAAAGACCCACTTTAAATTCAAGGTTACGAATAACATGAACTTAGAAAGACAACTAATCAAATTGAGGATGTTTATAACCCAAATACATTTAAAATTCAGATTTTATTTCTAACTCAAAACGCCTTTAAAAATGGTCTAAGATACACTGATATGATTAGTTCAATTTATTATTTGTTTATAACAAGAAGCGCAATAAATTGAAAACCTTTCATTGAATAAAATAATATTGTTTCAAGACATTCATGTACTACACAAAGGACTCTGTACAAAATAGTTTGAAAGTGTAGGGAGCAGCGGTCATAGCTCGTAGTGGACTACGCCGTAGCGTGTAGTCTGCTACGCCGTAGCACGTAGCACGTTTCCTTTCCTACTCGTAGTCTACGGAGTTGAAAACAATTATGAGGTAAAATACGCAAAATTAGAAAGTATAGTGAGCTAAGCGATTATATTAATTTGATGCTTATATCACTTCCAATCTCACATAAAAATATTCAAAACAAAAATATGGCATGTCCATTTTGCTAAATAAATAAGAGAAATCTACAATTCAGTAAATGTTCAAAAATGATTTCCAGCTTTGTAACCAACATGTTTCTAATATTTAGACAAACTCCCAACATATAAAAATGGTAAAAATTGAGTACGCTAAGATTCATGAAAAAAATTATTAATGTTAAAATCCGTTTCTTCCTTTTTTTCTGAGTCTGCCAGTTTGTGTCTGTTAGTTAAATAATTGGTTTTATTTAGGTTATTAAAGTGTTATCTTAACTTTCCCGCTAAAATTATCCTGAAAGACAATGCCTTGACTATGGTGAATTTAATGTAACAACGATAAAGGCACAGATTCAAATTATCAACGAAATCTTAAAACCAAAAAGTGTCGATGTTTCACAGCTAATCAGAGAACAATACAAGATGGTGGTTGAAATAATCAAGTATGAAACGAGATTCCATCTCTTAATACCACTTTACAAGAAACACAAAGTTTTAATATTAAATCAAAGGCTTCCACAAGGAGCCTGCAAGCCTTGTATTCCAAGTTCTGGGGAACCGCGTTGAGCTCAAAACTTGATCTCACAAAGTTACCACTCCATCAGCTCAACAAGGATATTATGAGCTCGGCGACTTGCAAGAAATGTATTTCTTGTCTAACTTACATAAAACATTACTGGGCTCGATTCCCGGTTCGGGCAATGTACAATCAACAAAGAATCAAGACCCATTTTGACGATAAATCGTAAACGGTACACTAAAATGTAAATAAAATACGGGAATCGGGAATGTGGTAAGGATCAGTTTATAAAATTAACTGAATTAAAGCATTTATCTTACCCTCATAAACTCACTATTTTTACAACGCAGCTTCAAAATTTACGGAAAAATGTCTTCAGGACGCCATCTGTGTAACAAAATTCATGAAAATCCTTACGTTGTCAGGCGTACAGTCGTACAAGCGTTCTTACAAACTCACACGTTTACGTACCTACTTACTTCATACTTTAACCGATCGTAAATCTATCATCTAAATTATGAAGCCCCATTACACTAAGTAGTAAGTTGTGCGACGGTAAACATACGTCGCCTAAAGGTCGTGACACACTACACCGGCACGGCAACGCCGTATTGGAGCCGCGCGCTCCAACACGGCGTCACCTCGAATTTAAGCTACGGCGCGCAAGCTCGCAGTCCGCGCGCCGGCCGCGAGGTGCAAGCTTGCTGAAGCATTTGTTTCGCTCTAGCAACTCGGAGACTGCTCGCTTTCAGCGCACGTTCTGCGAGGCGAGTTGTAAGCGAGCGGTAAGCGCGCCAACTCCCCGCCGTTGGCTTTTTCATTTTGACATTATGAAATATATAATAATAATAATAATATTCCACAACTATCACACAACGCCATCTAGTCCCAAGCTAAGCAGAGCTTGTGTAATGGGTACTAGACAACTGATAAACATACTTATATATTTCTAAATACATACATATTGTAGATAAATTACACCCAGACACAGAACAAATGATCATGCTCATCACACAAACATTTGTCCTGGGTGGGAATCGAACCCACGACCCCCGGCATAGCAGTCACGGTCACTAACCACTAGACCAACAGGCCAGTCATATGACACTATGAAACATATATACACATAATTTAAGACTCTAATTTGAATGACAAGTGCTGGGTTGGAGCCGTGGCGTTGCCGAGCCCGTATAGTGTGCAATGACCTTTAGTAGTCTGAATCTCAGGAGTTGGTGAACACTGCACTCGCGATATAACTCCAAGTTTCGGCGTAATTCAAACTTGTAGAGCATCGCAGATAGATTCTCTTCTACATAATAAAATATTCTAGGCAAGCGTGCTTCAGCGACGACCACAGTCATCTTCAATAAACGTGAGGCGGGATAGTGGTGTGACTGTTCATAAAATACCCTAGGCTGATAAAATTTTCGTTTTTCCTAAATTACATTAATATAGTGGAAAATATGAAGTATGGGGCCCCCCCCCTGGGGGGGCCGAGGTAGGGCCCCGCCTCCGCCCAACCTCCGTGGCGCACGTACCATTGACAACTGCGACCTCCGCCGGGACAAAGAGGACTGAACTCTCAGCAAGGGGAGGGGACCAAAGTAAGTTAGTGCTGAGAGTTCACAGTAAATACATGAATAATATCAAATCATATTAACAATCCAAATAATAATTATGAAGCTAGTAAGACAAGAGGACAGCAAAGATATAATATAAAAGGAAACGTCACGCTTGCGCTTAAAAGAATTATAGATGATTACGGTTACGTTAACTTATTTGATTCCAATGTACTGGATGCCGCTTTGCAAACGCAAACAATTCCATGTTATACAACATGGTATTGTTTTACAACGTTTACCCGGCGTGCGTTTACTGTTAGTCCTACCAGCATTACCCTGCGAAGGACTCTGCTACGAACACTAACAGCGAACGTTTCCTAAGCACGTTATACATGTCCTTTCCAATCCTGAGGCAGTGAGTCGTGAATTCACTGCCATTGAAAAAGACAAGTTTTGTTTCTCCATAGAAGTACACACGCGTTCAAATAGTTCACCCTTACGGCTGCCTATCCCCTTTCTCTAACAATAATCAAGTTGCTCAAGCGTACCGTAGACTCGGCCTGTAACAGAGCATATTGCGATTGTATTGTTGGATGCCGAAGTGGATTTTATTGGCACTTCATTCATTTCATATTTAAATCTGATCCCCTTATCGACAGGCGTGTCTCGTTAAATAATAGTGACGATTCAGATATAGGCCTACCAGTGGCCATTTAACGAGACACCGCCGTTTAATCTAGCGTTCCTTTGGAACGGAGTTATCCAAATGGCAACCCCATCTCAGTGTAATCTACCCCCACAGCTGGAAATGTACACCCATCAACCACCCGCAATGTCTCTGGGCTAGGCTGCAAGGAGACAGTAATCATCAATAGCATTTGGTTACTTTGCTAAACAAATAGCAATATTTGTTATAGTTGCAAATGCCTGTCATCGGCACATAATAGCGTGGCTGGAAGAATATTAATATTTGAGTAGTTGAACTATGAACACGGTTCTGCCTTTGATACGTGGTACATTCGTCTAGTAAAGTCAACATTCGTCAGGCGTCATTGGCGTGTGAGTCATTGTACTCAGTGTAGCGAAGGCTTTCCCCGTGCCCTTTAACCATACGCCAATGACTAATTACTGTGAGGTTAAGGAACAGGGTCTCAGAATGAATAATATAAATATGAGATAATAATATAAAATATAATAATCTGAAGGCTCCGCCCCGCCATACTGAAATAAATGATATTTTGACAGCCATCCTGCGTCTCCTCCAAACTGCTGCTATAAAGTTCTTATAATTAACACTTACCAAGTGCTTAAAGAAGAGGATTTGTCTGTATTTCACTTACGGACCGCTGCTCAGCTACCACCCGTATTATCACCAACATCAGGCCGCCTTCTGGATTCATCTTTTCGCGTTCCACGGACCACTAACACTTACTTCAGCTATTGATACTCGTCGTATCAAATATGACTTAATCAAAGACCTCGATATTATCGCGTCCCGCATGTCGGGCGTCTCAAACCGAATCTCCTGAACTTTTCTCCCGGGTCCACCCGTGTGTCCCTCAAGACGTTCCAAGCCCAACTGCCCCGAGGAATCATCAGCGTCCCCTGAGTCCAGCTACCTGCTAAGGGACTCGCCAAGCCCTTAGGAATTCCCACGACACCGTGGCATGTTTATGAGGGCTGTTAGCCCGAATATCTCTTTTGTTTTTGCGCTGTGCCCGTCTCAATTGCTCTAAAAGGATCGTTTTGGCCATTTCGTGAAACTTTAAATTACAAACACGTGTGCAGATAAGCTAAGATGTAAGATCTTTCCTTTAGAATTCTTCTAAAATATCAGTTAACGTCTGTCAATAGTTTTTAAGAATAAAGGATTTATGCTTTGCAAAGCAATTGAATAGTTTTTTGTTCTACTTCTCCAAAATAAGTATGAGCGTTAGGTTATTTATTGGCTGTCGGGTAATAAAGTAAAGATTTAATGTGTTTCCAAGCGGCCCAGATGCACTTGGTGATTTAAAATAAATATCCTATTCTGTTATTAAAAACAAGGGTTCATGACAGACAGTCACAGTGGTATAATGCGAGCTTATCGCTAAATAAATAAAAGTGTGGTTATAAATGTATATTAAAGTCTAGTATAGATCACCATTGAGAACAGCTTTCTCCAAATCAAATCAAATCAAATGAATCGAATTTATTAGTAAATGCAGGTATCAATTCAATAGGATGTTATAATAAAAATGTCAGTTCGCTACATTTTACTCGGAGAGCATACAAAAATTAATAAAGTTCGCTGTTTCAAAATAACAACAAAATTTAAATTACACTAACTCAATCACATCAACTGTAAATTTCTTAAATACTAACATACAATAATTAACAATGTCGATATAATAATCTAAATGTAATTCATTTTAATGTCAATTGTGTCCTCCATAAACTCAGTTGTGGAATAATAACATTTGTGAATTTAACTTTATTTCTCTTGGAATTTTATTCAATAACTGGAGCCATTCGATAAATACTTTTCCGTTCATGGCGCTCTTATATTGAGGGAGTCATGAAGCTATCTACACAAAATTAACGCAACCAGAATAAGGAGTCCACCATTCTCTAAATACATAATATCTTAAAGGAGTTTTTAAAGCGCCATTGATCCGCATAAAGTCTGTCTGGGCTCGAACTAGATCCGACCCAAGCTATAAAAGACCTATTGAACATCAGTCCCTATTCAACCAACCACGGCAATGAAGCGTTTGATTACAAGTGCCCAGCAGTGGTACACACCCGGTCACACAATGGCGCACAACTGCATATACATACAGTGGGATCGAAAATATTGCCGGCATCGAGTGAACCGGAACCTGTATTGAATGTATCGAATTCTATTTTACCTTGTTCAAACGGAGAGATGAACTTTTTGAATACAAAGTCAGTTAGTTTTTCTCATTGAAATATTAAAAACAGGAGAAGTGGCGAGGGTGTGTCTGCAATCCACTAAGCAGAGCGTTACGCTCAGAAACTGCTCGAGCTGGCAGTTACCGCGAACTATAACATTTTCGAAGAATACCGAATTACTCGGTTGTTTCTTATAAAACAGTAGTGTAAAGAAAAACTTTGTAAATCATGGAATCATTTATTTTACCGTATGAAGAGTATTTTCACCACGTCGCATACACTTACGCAGCCGTCGACATACCATGATAAATAAAATTGTTCTAGTGTGAGTAAATTAAATTGCATCTCATATTTTCTCTCTTCTTCTTTTCTCTTTAATATATATACAGTATATATCACCAAACTAAATATCAAAGTACTATGAAATTTGTTCAGTTTTGAAATATTTAGAATACGATGATTGATAAACAATGTATAAAAAGTATGTTAAAAACTAGTGGAGATACAAAATTTGCAAAGCGTCGCGAGTTATTCAAGAATACTGCCAGTATCATCCGTTGTGTGCCAGTAACTTCTAAACGTGTTCAAACTTGTTTCGTAGTGTTGCGGCTGCGGCGCAGTTGCCACTGTTGTTGCCTCAACTTACAACATGTTCGCAACTAAACAGGAGTACTACTATCTAAGCACGAAACCCACGTAACTACGGGTGTAGATCCGAGTGATTTCTACTCTTTATGACTAATGAACGTCCTTATTTTTCAAGGGGGCCCTTACCCTAATCTGGGGTCCTTATAGAAGATGAAAACTAACACAACTAACAAAAGCATAAGAAACTAACCCACTACACTTAATTGAAAGGATTTAACTTAATATTGTACACTATGCAAGGAATAAAAAGCCTTATTTTTATTCTGACTTACGGACATAAGATTGATTAGTTAGTGGTACTTTGTTTAGTGTACTTAAAATTAGTGACAACAATCATGATTGGTCGATGTGTTGTCAGCACGTATGAATTCAAAACTAATAAAGAGTCGGCTTCACTCAAAAGTTTTGAGCTATGTACAATGGGCAAAGTTGAATCATGACCCACTTTGACAATAAATCGTTTAAATCCGTCAAATTGACAAAAATCAAAGTCGTTACCATGGATATGTATGTTTACGCGAATGTGGACCGTATTTGAAAGTCTGTAGGAAAATAAGCTTATGGTGGGTCATGATTCAACTTTGTCGATTGTACTTTCGTACGGACCCTTGTTTTCGTTGAAGAACTAAGAGAGTAGACTCCCACATCCGTGTTTACTTATATTATTGGTATTTTAGTTACATTTAGAAACGAAAAATCTTGAGAACTTGCAATTTAGGTATACACTGAACTCACTGATGTCCCTACTGAATGTACTCAAATCAACTTGTGTGGGGAACAAACGTTTGCTTTTCGCATAAAACTTTCGGGCCTTAATATAACTGACACGACATAAATCGCATCGAATTCCGTAGAATAGATTTGGACATAGTGGTCACAGAGTCGGGCATGAAGGAAGGTATTGGAAAAGGAAGCTATTGGAAAATTTATGTCCTGAATGGCGTAGACTTTCACAATTAACATTTTTAGATAAATAGTTTGAGCCACTAAAAGTCAATAGATACCTTAAATACAAAACTAAAATTCCAACATCACCAGTTCATAGTATTCTATTCAGTCAATTATCAATCAACTTGTATACAACGTGTAACGTTAATAGCGCAAAACCTCTCGTGGGGTAACTCAGCCCATGTTACTGAACAATGTTTGTCCCAAGACTTTTCGAAATTCGAAAAGAAGATGGGCCCGATCAATTTCTCATTTTTTATGAAAAAGCAACTTTCATACAAAATGAGAAATTGATCGGGCCCATCGGTATGAAAAATCATTTTTTTTTTTGCGAATTCCCAAAAGTCTTACAACAAACATTGTTCAGTAACATGGGCTGAGTTACCCCACGAGAGGTTTTGCGCTATTAACGTTACACATTGTATAGTTTCATCATAATCGTCATCACATTCAGCCGTGAGACGTCCACTGTTAAAACTGTATGGTTTACAAACTATATGTAGATATGAGTTCTGCTCTATGTATCAAATAAACATTATCGACACATATATGACTTGAATAAACACCGACAACTAATATCAGTAGGCGGTCGAGCAAATATTTGTTCTTAGCGCAGACAGTCAACAGTCTCGGCGCAAATATAAGTCTCATGTCCCCTCATTGTGTTATCACTATCAGGGGATCTAAAAAGGTCATTTAAGCAATTTCATAATATGAATTGTGAGAGTAAGAATTTCTCAGTAGCTAACCTTTAATGGGGAATCTGTATTTCCTGATCGCAGCTACAAACTTAGGGTATTTTTTTTTTGTCAAGAATGAATAAGTAGGCTTCTTCTTACCATCAGATTATATGGTAAAAATAAATTAAGTTCACTGGTACTTGAAACCTGTGCCTGAGTTTTCAAACAAAACTGGAGAAATGATGTTAAATCAACTGTAAACCATGTTTATTTCAGTAAGCAAAACACAAACAATTTCATGCTTCAATAATATGGTTAAAAATAAATGTTTTCTTTCTGACTGTACTTAAGGCCGCATATTCTGAAAGTTGGCAACGTCGCAAAAAGCTGTCAAATATTTACAAGTTTTAATTAATTTGGCAAATTTTCTGTATGAAAACAAGAAATATCGCTCTGTAGTGCACTAAAAAAATGATATAGGAATGCAATTAAAACACTGAATTTGATGTTGTAACCGTTTCAGGTGTATAAAAGGCATTTGGAAAGCTTCCAAATGCTTATTTACATCTAAAACTATATATTCGGTGTTACGATATTAATTATTGCATTCCCTTATCATTTTTTTAGTGCACTACAGAGCCTTATTTCTTATTTTCATACAGTAACAATGCTAAATTAATTAAAACTTGTTAATATTTGACAACCATTTGCGACGTTGCCAACTTTCGGAATATACGCTCTTAAAAGAAATAACATAATATTAAAAGGCTCACAGCGTCTTTTAAAGATCAAACATGTCTTTATCAGACTATGTAAGTAGGTACTTCTGAAAGTTCACACAGGTTTGAAAAGACCTGCATAGTCAATATATTACCAGGTAGTCGACCGAGCTCTGCTCAGGTGAAAATAAAAGGAATCATTGAAAAACCAATAAAACGAAAAACTTTAAAAAACTAAGAAAAAGGAAACCCTAAAAAGTACTGGCAAAACGAATACTAAACCAGGTCTATGCTGGGTTCTGAACATGCTGTCATCAGTTTAGAAATAATTAAGACATTGCGCTGGTAAATCTTTCTGCGTGAAAATACGGATAAAAGTATGTCTCCAATCATAAGATCTAACTAGATCAATCCTTCGCCCCAATCCACGAGTTCCCCCCTATTCTATACAAATATTGCCCGTTAATAGTAGCCGTAATAGCCCGTAATAGTACGATTTCAAAGAGTTACACCAAAAGTAGGTTTACACTTCACGCCTCTTGTTATACCAATAGCAGGTGTATCTGTTGACTGTTGGTACACAACATTCGCATAAATATATTAAATCTATTGAAGAAATAAATTCACATGTTTGAAAACTATGTTCACTATGAAACAGTTTTGCACTATGTTATATTAGGTACTGTAATTGTTAGCATCTATAAATTATAGTGATACACTTGTCAGGCAATAAACTCTATGCCTTGCCCGCTTGATCGACGCCCGTAGCGTCAAACTGCGACCATTCTCTAGCTCTGACCTCTAGCTTGGCTGGACTATTGTTTGACGAAATAACAAAGGCAGACGACGTCGATTGGCTATTGTTGCTTCTCTTAGCTTCAAAGTAAATTATTAAGCGGCTGCATTCGGTTTGACGACGTTCATGTTTTGGTAGGTATGGAACAAAGAGATTCAAGATTTTGTTGAGACGCTGTTAAATGAACAGTCGTAGAATAAAAAATGTGACCCCATTAGCAATTGCAAATTAAGATTTCACTCTCTGTTCCCGTTTCATTCCCAGAATTCTTTGATCGTAATAGCGCTGCTCCACGCTGCTCTTGATGAGGTACACCACATTTAATTAACCCCTGTCTAAATTAAATCTAGATTATACGCAAACGTACCCAAAATGCATCACAATGCATCACAAAAAAACTTTGAAAGACAAGAGAAAATAATTCCGACTCTTTGAATGAAGCACCGCGTTCTAAAGAACGAAGCGAGGGTAATTAAAGTCAAACAATGCCAGCGATAGAATGATACAAAGCTCCTTACTGACAAAGTATGGTATTACTACATTGTTCCCGCTTGTAACGAATAGTCTACATCGTATGAACTAGCTTAGTAACACATTCCTACACACTGCACTACATTGCTCACTAATTGGAATGAAAACAATAGCGGTCCGACTTCTGCGACCTGTGTTTTATTATATATTATCTTTATATAATTATTATCTGTTTGTTCCATGCTTTTGTTATTGTAGGCTTTTTATCACAAAGTATTTTTACATGAAAGCTGAAAACCAGGGAGAGACAAATTTGTATGTTTCAAAGAAGACTAAAAAGATTTTTAATTAGGCCAAAAGAACTCCTGGTAGTTTATAAAGAAATAGTAATTTACAAAGCAATGTAAGACCCCAGGCATTCTTGTTCGTGTTGTTAGAAGAGCGTCTGGACCCGTTTTGCGTGCAAAACGAGACTTGCTAGCAGCGAGCCACAGTTACTCTCGAACAGTATACGCACTAATTATATTTCGTCACGCGCGTGTAATTTCAAAGACGGTGCAAACCTACACGTGCAAATAACGACGCTAACTTCATTTACTTGATTTTAAACATAACAAATTATTACGTATAAACATTCACCCTTGCTCCACCCCTTTATTGCCTATGTCACTCAGGATAAAACAGCTATCAAGTGGTGAAAAAATTTTTTGAAATCGGTCCATTAAAAACAAAAAAATAAATGTACTACTTTTTATTTACTATGACTTTTCACTTAGTTGACAAGACAAATTGCATCAACAAAATACCTGTAAACATAATATTTAGAAATTGTGAATTGTTCCTGTAAAAATATAAAACTGGAAACTTTCCAATTCCTATTTTGTAAACCTGTGCACAGGCAGTGTGCAATGTGTGCATGCCTTCAAAGGCAACATCCACTACGAGTACAATCACTCGTCAAAGGATATTTTTTATTTTCTCTTTAAAACATACTCAATTACCCAGTCAGTTGAGCGAATGTTTAAAAAACGACCAAGTAGACTCTTAGTCTGTAGTGGCACCACCAGTTCGACACACAATTTGTCAGAAAATACATTTTTTCTCGAGAGTACAGTGTACCTCAAAGGCATTTGAAAATGTACTTTCGCCATTGATTTCACGTACACGGTACGACCGTGTACGTGAAATCTGTTAATGTGTAATTTAAACTCAAAAGTTAGTTACAACGATTATAAACCTCTTCTCATTTCCTTCTATATTACTGTGCACGACAGGGTCTATCATGATCTTATTAAACTTTAATGTCTTACCCAATCGATTATTAAGTATGGAGACACATAATTAGACGTCAAAATAGGGTTTTGTCGGCACCATTTATGTTCGAAACCCGTAAGAGATTCAGGTCTGTCAATACCGTGGAGACTTATTAAAAATTCAAGGCGGAAAACGCGCTCACAATGAGGCCCAAAGCGCGGGATCCAATTACACAGCGTAAAAACATACGGTACGCAAACGATGTTCAATTATCCGAAATTGTACGTTAGTACTTCGTTCTGGCAGATTTCCTTTTCATTCCACACGTTATTAGGTATGGGATTTTAATTTGATGAATACATAATGTATTAACGTAAATATAATACTCGTATTTCGTTCTTTTATGTTTTTAATAACGTTAATCAAATTCTATGGACGAAGTGATTTATAAGACATCTTTCAAAGAAATAATCTGATTCAGTACAAATGTAATGAGACTTATTGAAAATAAGCTGATGCTTCAGTTTTAAATACACACATCAAAAGTGTCTAGGGATCAACATATATTTTTGCAATAACTTTTCTCCTGATTGATATTAATTAAAATGTTCTTTATGGATTCATCAAATAAAGTGTTATCGTTTGTCACAGTAACGATAAACCAAGTCACCTTTGCATTCATAAAGAAATTTGCCATTTTCCTAATAAAGGGATTTTTGACATTTGAACCACTAACATTAAAGTTCGAAAAAAAGACTGAAATAACAGTTTTCTTTAAAATTTTATTGGGTAACTTAAACAATTAATAATCCGTGTTTCTACCGCGAACACTAACAACACAAGAACATCGGTTTGGCATACTCAAAATGAGTTCATCCAAATCACGCTGTGGAATGGCCGCCCATGTTCGTTGCAACAACAAAAAAAGGTCTTCTTGCGACTGGATACCCTCCATATTCGGCAGAGCTCTTCTCTGTAGCATATCCCATGCATGCTCAATCGGGTTCAAGTCTGGCGACTGAGCAGGCCAGGGCAGGACATTGATGTTAGCTGCGGCGAGAGTCTGTCTTACAACTCTTGCGGTGTGCGGTCGTGCATTATCATGCATTAACTGAAATAAGGGACCGATTTGCACTTGTAGAGGAACGATGACGTCTGATACAATCGTCTCAGCATAAATTTGAGCGTTGAGGTTGCCTCTGATCCAAATCAACTCAGTTCTTCCGCCGATCCAAATACCCGCCCATACCATGATGGTTCCACCACTATAAGGATGGACTTCCTGGCAGGATTTTAATCGCTGTTGGCGTCCAGGGGTTCTCCAGTGTCGTATACGTCTTGTATCCGGTCTCATACCAAAACGAGACTCATCAGAAAAGCACACGAAACGCCATTGTTCTTCTGCCCAATTTCTGTGTTCAAGAGCCCATTGATATCGAATCCTACGATTGTGCATTGCTATAGGTGGTACCCGTAGCGGTCTTCGGGAATGAAGGTTCACTTCATGCAAGCGGTTTCTGACTGTTTGGTCGCTAATTAAGTTCCCTGAAGAGTGATGAAGCCTCACGGCTAACATCATGGCGGTTATTGTTGCAGCTCTTCGAGTTAAGATTTGAATGTATCCGTCTTGTCTCCGTGTGGTGCAGCGATACCGTCCTCCATGGCGCTCAGCCACGGTACCAGTGCTTCGGTAACGTGTCCAAAGTCGACTGATAACACTCTGCCTTGTATTCAGAGCTAAAGCCACAGTACGTTGCCGGGAACCAGCTTCTATCATTCCCACGGCTCTGAGCATTTCTTCCCTGCTTAAATGACGTCGCCGCTCCATAATAACGTTGGTTTTAATCAGTAGTAGGGAAACAGTAGCACTAATAATGTCTTCAATGCGTTGTATGTTTTTATAGGGAAAATATTGACAGCTGATTTTCATCTTTTACTCGAATCTAGACATGCGGGAGCGTGTCAGAGCCAAGCAAAGCAGGCGCGCAGCTCACAGTGTGTAATATTACACGAACCATTTGGAGCCACTTTTTAGCCCCTCATAACTCAAAAACTATTTAACGTAGACTTGTCAAATTTGGCACATATATTGAGACTGGCGAGATAAATATGTGTTCCAAATTTTATAAACATATCTCAAACAGTTATTTAGATATTAACGTCCAAAAATCGTCGTTTTTATGACTGACCTATAGATCAAAACTATATCCCAGTTCCAGATGACCTAGAAAGTTCAAATTTGGCATACAGATAGGTAATTATATGAATACAAAGGAAAAAATCAGAAACTGGTAATTTTTTATTATTTTATTATAATTTTCACTTAACTTATAATTAGTGCCTGTAAATCTCTATTTGTGGATTTTATGATCTTTACGTAAATAAATATAACGAGTTAAACACCACCCTAATTTTTTTTAATCCAAATATTCCCGATTTTGTACTTATAAGTTAAGATTAAAGTCGATTTTCGTAATTATTACGCGTAACTAAGCGGATTTTATAACTAGTAGCGCCACCTATTATCATTTTCAAAAACTCACTGCACCATGCACTAAATAAATGAAGAATTGTTTTATTCAAGTGACACTAGATAATTTTTTTAATCCAAATATTCCCGTCTTTGTACTTATTATTAAGAATAGTGTTGATTTTCGTATTTTTTACATGTAAGTATCCGTATTCTACAACCACTAGCGCCCACTAGATGGCGTTGTGCAATTACGTCACGATCCTGAATCGCGGTGTTAAGATGGGCAGGCGATTAGTATAAGGTTTTGTGAACATGTAATTTTTAAACTATTTCATTGATGCACACTGTTGGAATTAAATCCGTGTCTAACATCCCCTACAGTTATTAACTGGGATTTATTAATATTATTATTGTTTCAATCTATTTAGCGATCAGTACCTAGTGTAAGGATCATTATTTATGTACAAAAAGTAATGATATCCCATCAAAAACATAAATGTGAAATGAGAGCCAAGCTCAATAGTTTGATATTATGCCTTGGTTGTTGACTTCAACGAAAAAAGAAGTGAAATCTAAATGGGTGCCAAGTTCAATGGTCAGTCCTGTTTATTTATAACAACATAAACTATATTTCTTTTTATAACTAAGGATCATACATGTAGCCTAATTTCTGGCTTGGCTATTTCTCATATACGAATTGTATATCCATCATAAGTTCTAAACCTTTTACTTGTCAGTTTTTATTTTATTATTCCGAAAATTTGGTTTGCTGGTAGTACTAACCATCGAACAATTCGTATATGAGAACTAGCCAAGTCAGAAATTAGGCTACATGTATGATCCTTAGTTATAAAAAGAAATATAGTTTATGTTGTTATAAATAAACAGGACTGACCATTGAACTTGGCACCCATTTAGATTTCACTTCTTTTTTCGTTGAAGTCAACAACCAAGGCATAATATCAAACTATTGAGCTTGGCTCTCATTTCACATTTATGTTTTTGATGGGTTTGATTTACAGTTCCTGATTCAAATTATGAAATGCACCAAAAAGGATCCATATAAATTTATAAAATCATAAATTTATTACAAAGCCACATCTCAATCTCAAGAAATCCGCATAAAAATGCTTGATCCCTAGACACTTTTGATGTGTGTATTTATACGCAATAACGCTTACGTCACGTTTTCCTACAGACATGACAATGTATGGTAAGAAAAATTCATCTGCGAGTGTGACTAGATCCCGAGTCTGAACGTCTGAAGGGAATGACAGATTCAGCTACATCAATGTGTTGATAGCCTAATTGCTAACGCGTTTGGAGTGCTTAATCAGAAGACGTGGGTTCAAGTCCCACTAGCAGCTGGATTTTTCTCTCCTCAAAAATGTTTGATGCTTCAAGCGAAATATTTCATGAAAATGGAAAAAAAACTTAGGTTCGTTGTTAATTCGGCTTTTCAACAGTATTTTTATATTGGAATAGCACGTGTAGTTTGAGTATTCCAGGGTGTTTTATTAAAATTTAACAGGTCAATCACGTCAAAATTGACAGTGTGTGGCTTTGACAGGAAAAAACTGTCATCGTTAAAACTACATTTCGCGTTGTAGGATCGTTTTGCAGTTAAGTAACACTTTTTTAGACAGGTGATCTTTTTGATGGAAGGCGGAAAGTGTTTACACAAAAGCCATAAAAGGCTTTGGAATAATGAAAGATAAATACAAAATTCAGATGCTACGATAAAAAAAGAAGTAGAAGACGAAGTACTTTCCCCAATCAAACATGAAAGAAGCCAAGTCGGCGCACACTAGCGGCACAAGGCGGCAAGTCGAGCGTATGACAATGACATACCTAGATGTGACAGATTAGACGAGTCTAGAAAATTAAATGAATTTGGGTTCAAGGTTGGACGATCGTGAAAGTATTAGAAAAAAAAAAAGTTCAAGCTTTGGTATGCATCTGATGGTTTTATTCACTATTCTCAAAAGATAATAGTGTCTACATCTCACGCGGCAGTGGTTAGATCATTAATTTGATCTTGAGGAATAGGGGTTTCCGTAGAATGAATCTTCACAATCAGGTACAAAGTTTTTATTTTGATGTAGCATGTTACCAACCAAAAAGAAAAATGAAAAAATGCCGGGAAGTGGAAAAGGTAACCGTAGTTTTTAGACGGATAATATCTTCCAATGAGAATTCGTTCGCAGTACTGTTAGTATGTGTGCACCAGTCTTTTATCGAAACTTTATACGTAGACTGAAGCACCACCACATGGCTTTCACAAGCCATTTAATATACATACAAATACTGAATGAACACGCCACCAAATTCACGAACATTTCTTATTTACCGCTACTTACATTTTAGGTGGTCACGATTGCTTACGCCACGCCGCCGCCGTCAAGTTTTCCAATTTAAGATAGAGTACGCGGCTTCGATTCCCTGTCAAATGTTCTCACTTTTTAAATTTGATTAGCATACTACCAGTAGGTTGATGTGAACACAAGTTGATTGACGATTTATTGTATGCCAATTTGTGTTGAGTGTGGATTGGCAAACTTATAAGATTTTTAAAGAATATCTCAATAGCAGACCAGAGCCTTAGATGAAAGGCCACATCATCTAAATCTGCGCCGATTTATTACGTGCTAATTACAAAACGGTAATTTTGTTAAGTGTTTGTAGGAAGTAATCTCTAATACAACGATATCTGAACGATTTAAACTTTTACTACTAGAAAGCTACGTTATTCTTGAGTGTGCATGGGCTATATTTAATTTTAGCCAGGACGTTTCGCTAGTAATATTATAAAAACGTATAAATCGAAACGGTTACTATCCTAACAAAAACTTCTATCGGGCGTGAATCGTTCTAGTGCTCTCGAGCGGATAATTATCGTTAAGCTTAATATTTCCATGTTTGCCCTTCACATTTTTCATCGGGCAACTCCTCAAGACTAAGTTTTCGCTCCGAGGCAAAGTTGCCAAGTTAAAATACTAGCTTTAATATATTCGTAAGCTTCGTATTCGAGCTACTGTTCTAAGTTAATTAACTGTTGCCGTCTCGCTTCAAAATTGTGTATTAATTCCTACTTGTTTTCTGAAGGCTTCTGTTAGTCTGTTTAGAAACAACAATATAATCATGACGCCTATATTGCAAACTTGTATAATTCTACATTAATACATTATTATTGAGTCGAGCTAAACGATGACTGACGATGATGACTAGCTTGCACTGACTGGACAGGTCCACACTCAGGAATACTGAACGCCCAACCACACAAACGGGCAAGTACGCGCAGGCCGGGCTCGCGCAGGCAAAACTGTGGTGAAGCTTGTGCGTGTGGTAGGCCCATAAAAGACTATTTGAACTGATTTTAATTAATTTAAGCAAATTGATATATGAGACCCTCAAGACGATCATAAGCTGTTTAAAGTTGAACGGAGACGCGAGCAGCTAGTCTACACTAATATTATAAAGAGAAAACATATTATGATTGTTTTTTTTTGTTTGGAATTTATAAGCTCCGAAACTACTTGACCGATTAAAAAATTCTTTCAACGTTGCGAAGCTACACTATACACGGTGAACATTGGATGTATTTTTTTTTAGGTTCGGGCCTCATACTAAAACTCCAATAATGTAACCCAAGGTGTGAAAAAAATATTAAAAAAACTTCCTTACATCGCGTGCGCTGCGAAAACTATTGATTTATAGAAAAAAAAATGTACCACGACTTCCAGAACATATGATTGTAACATTTGATATGTTTGTTTAATACCGTGGGAAGCCGGGGCAATAACATAAGCCTGTGTAATAATAATAATAAGAGCACAGTCAATCACGAACAGAAAAATAAAAATATTATTTACAGCAGTAAGCACTAGCGTTCATCTCATTAGTTAAGAGCTACGTCTCTGGGACGCTACAGTAAAGTAGGACCACTTAATAAAACGGCAAATTGCCCGCACTACGGATTATAAGAGGCTTAATATTCTTACGGAATCAAGGTTGCGTGCGCTATTTGGAAATTCGCCAAGGGGAATACAAAACAAATAAAGAGTGTGGCAAATGCGTAGCGGTTCAAGTTGTAAGAAAAAGGCAGAGAAAACGAGATAAAGAAGACATCACGGAACTGATTTAACCATAAATGAACCAAGTCAAAATAGTCGTGATGGCCCCGCGGTTTAGCACATCGCTTCTCATACATGAAGCAAGCCTGACGCACTCCGCGGCGTAGCGCCGTCCGCGGCGTAGCACCCACCGTCCGCGGTGTAGCACCGTCCGCGGCGTAGCACCGTCCGCGGTGTAGCACCGTCCGCGGTGTAGCACCGTCCGCGGCGTAGCACCATCCGCGGTGTAGCACCGTCCGCGGCGTAGCACCGTCCGCGGCGTAGCACCGTCCGCGGCGTAGCACCACCGCGGTGTAGCACCGTCCGCGGCGTAGCACCATCCGCGGTGTAGCACCATCCGCGGCGTAGCACCCACCGTCCGGGGTGTAGCACCCACCGTCCGCGGTGTAGCACCCACCGTCCGCGGCGTAGCACCCACCGTCCGCGGCGTAGCACCGTCCGCGGCGTAGCACCCACCGTCCGCGGTGTAGCACCGTCCGCGGCGTAGCACCCACCGTCCGCGGTGTAGCACCCACCGTCCGCGGTGTAGCACCGTCCGCGGCGTAGCACCCACCGTCCGCGGTGTAGCACCGTCCGCGGCGTAGCACCCACCGTCCGCGGTGTAGCACCCACCGTCCGCGGTGTAGCACCGTCCGCGGCGTAGCACCCACCGTCCGCGGTGTAGCACCCACCGTCCGCGGTGTAGCACCCACCGTCCGCGGTGTAGCACCCACCGTCCGCGGCGTAGCACCGTCCGCGGCGTAGCACCCACCGTCCGCGGTGTAGCACCGTCCGCGGCGTAGCACCCACCGTCCGCGGTGTAGCACCCACCGTCCGCGGTGTAGCACCGTCCGCGGCGTAGCACCCACCGTCCGCGGTGCAGCACCGTCCGCGGCGTAGCACCGTCCGCGGCGCGGCGTAGCACTGTCCGCGGTGTAGCAGCGTCCGCGGCGTAGCAGCGTCCGCGGCGTAGCACCGTCCGCGGCGTAGCACCGTCCGCGGCGTAGCACCGTCCGCGGCGTAGCACCGTCCGCGGCGTAGCACCGTCCGCGGCGTAGCACCGTACGCGGTGTAGCACCGTCCGCGGCGTAGCACCGTCCGCGGTGTAGCACCGTCCGCGGCGTAGCACCGTCCGCGGCGTAGCACCGTCCGCGGCGTAGCACCGTCCGCGGCGTAGCACCGTATTTTACATTTGTTTGTTTGTGGGAATTGACACTTCTGTACGTTAGACTATAAAATATTCTGTGCATGAAATAGTAAGTAGTAGTAGCAAGTACAAACCAAGGAAAGTACCAATGTGTCTTTTTAAATTCATAATTATGTACTTTCTAAGTTTACTTTAGACATCACTGACGTGGGTGACAGAAAACATCATGAGGAAACCTGGACTTAATAAATAATGTTAGTCCAAAAAAGGAGTTCGGTTAGTCGGTTTTCAGAGGCCTTATCACGAGTTGTCACGTTTTTGTGGCTGGGGCTTTGACGTTAATTGATAGAAAAAATTTGTTCCTCGATCGTGCACGTATCAAAAAACCTCCTTTTGTTTTGAAGTCGGTTAAGAGTTTGTGATCACTAGCTAAGCTAATAAAAATATTAAATTGAAGACAATCAAGACTTGGTTGTGGAAAATTAAAACAGTATTTCATCATTTATTCAATCGTAACAAAATAGATTTCGATTTATCAAAGTGATCGCTAACTTTTTTCGATGTATGAACACTAGAGGTGCTAGTCGGGTTTTAGTTATTTTTAACTTATTTTTTATTTACACTATTTTGGGGTTTTATAATTAATTATTTGTTAAGTATAATATTAAAAGCAAAGTAGCAAGTGAATTTCAAATCTACTCATTAAGCCTTTTCATTTGATACCCATGTTGACACTGTTAGAAACAGGCAAAGTAGCTATTAAAAGCTATATAATGTATGTATATTTCAAATGTGCACATCAAGCTCTTTAATTTGATACCCATGTCGATACTGTGCGAAAATATATTTTTTTCGATTACGACTTTACATCCCCTAAAGGGCGCCATATTGGATTTGGTGACACGTCACCTAGTCTACCCTATAACCAGCGGACAACTGAGACGCTTCTAACGACACCTCATGTAATGATAAGTAGTTTAGAAGTTATGAGGGAACAAACAAACATATTACATACATACAAACATACATACCGGTCAAAATCATAACCCTCCTTTTGGCTTTGCCGTAGTCGGGTAAAAAGTGGCTTCACTTAAAACGTTTATTTTTGTTTCGAACACGGAATCTGGTCATTTTTTTAATCTAAGGTCACAATATTTCAAAAGAACGCTGTACGGTAAAATACGGAAATGTTGTGGTAAAGCCAGTTATCCATTGGTTCCAAGTTCGACGCAATATTAGGAAGCCAAACAACGATCTACTCTCAATACATCGAACTATACCTCGTAACTTTGTTTGTACTTTGCACTGAAGCTTGACAGCCCGAAGACCTGTTTGTACTCGCTATGTACTCTACTAATTACTAGCCAGGTGTGAACAGAGCTCGCTTGGAGCGGGAATCAACCCGGTAAGTGATCAATAGAACTTGATTGATACTGGCTGCTTTGATTTGTGTGGCAACGGTTGAATAACATGGTATTGATACGTTTCTGCTGGAACACAGTCATCATCATCATCATCAGCCGGAAGACGTCCACTGCTGAACATAGGCCTCCCTCTTAGACCGCCACGCCGAACGACAATTCGCCACTTGCATCCATCGGTTGCCCACGACCCACACGATGTCGTCGGTCCACCTAGTGGGAGGCCTGCCAACGCTTCGCCTTCCGATCCGTGGTCGCCACTCGAGAACTTTTCTTCCCCATCGGTTGTCAGTTCTACGAGCGATGTGGCCTGCCCATTGCCACTTCAACTTGCAAATTTTATGAGCTATGTCGGTGACTGGTTCTTCGCCGAATATTCATGTTCCGGATTTTTTCCCGCAATGAAACTCCGAGCATAGCTCTTTCCATTGCTCGTTGAGTGACTCTTAGTCTCTCTAAAAGGCCAGCAGTTAAAGAACACAGTGTAGTATTATAATATTTTATTATTCCGTAACGTTCACCAGTAAATCATCGCGAATTCTCAACGAAGGTTTTTGATACAAATTCGTATTCCATCGCTTGACATACTTGAATAAGGTCGCGGAATTGTCTCATCAGGTGGCCTACCGCGTGAGTCTTTAGGGTGTGGGAGAGAGACAGACCTATACAAGTCGTCTAGCGCCATCTCGTTCCCTGAGCGGAACTACTCACGCTTTATTAAGACTTCATGGTAGGCCACCTGGTGACCTTGGAACGTAAAGGGCTATTGAAGGATCACTGTGGATTTTAGTTAGGACAGTAACTCCCGTCCCGTCCTGGTTTGTGACTCATTTGATGATTATACCCAAAAAAAAACCTACTTGAAAAACTTACGCAAAAAAATTGTAGAGTTTTCAAAATGTATTAGGTTTTTGTTTAAAACGCAATATTCTAAAACTGGGAGGAGGGAAAAAGTTTTATAATATGCAAGACACATTACTCAGACTCCTGGAATCTGAGGCAACAATGCATGACGTTCAGTCTCCATACGACTGACGAACAATTCCCTTTTGTCAGCGACTGAATACCACGTCAATGAGAATTTAGCTCGTGAACGTCGTAATCCTCTTAGGTCCTGAGAGTCCAGATGTGGATCCTAAAACGATCCACATCAGTGTGCTTAGTGCGAGTTTTTTTACGTTGCCGCGATAGTAACGTTTAACCGCGTTTTTTCTCGCACTAAGCACACTGGACTCTCAGGACCTAAGAGGTCTCCTTAGCATCACGACTCTATTGGCCAAAATGAATGATAAGCAGGAGTGTCTGGTAAAGCCTTGTTAAGGGAACGTTGTAGAAAATGTTTTAATTTTTGAAATAATTGACATTGATCGAGGGCAAATCAGCAAGTAACTTCGTGGCCCTGGAACACAAAGTGCACACAAAAAAACAGGGTGGTATTTTAGTCAGTAAGAATCTAACAGTCCTCCCCGCTACACCCAAGGCGGCAGGACTCGTTTACTGATTACATTCAGCCACACATAAAAAAAGCCGCAAGTTTGTTTCAAGTTCACCGAAGCAAGTAATTCCATTTCACCTGGAAATTTATCGATGACTGCTCTAGTATACTTAAATGTAGCGTTGTGCCACAAATGAAGGTAATGTACAGACGCCAGCACATCAACCTACCTCAATCTGTCAAATTTCTTTAATGGATTTTCAACCTAATCACAATAGTGGAAGGAACGTTCGATTGGTAAAATATGACAGATTCGGGTAGTTTGCATCAACCAATCTTTCCTGTGATTTGATTATTTATTACCAGTGATGTTTCGCGTGAGTGACCAATATGGCGGCTGCGATCTGCCTGGTCAGAACCATTATATTTTTACAAAATACTCGACAATCCGAACTTTGCGGATATTAATTATGTTGTCGACTCGAAATCTTTATTTTTTAATGTTTTATTATTCAGGTAAGCTTTCGATCGAGACTACCGTACCCCTTGACGAAATTATTAATATTATATATATTACAGGAAACGCTAAGAAGAAGTCGCTAAGCTCATGCCTTACACCAAGCCCCAAGAATCAAAGCTAGAGGGGACAACACAAAATGTTTTCCATAGCTTTCATTATGTGGTCGTAAATACATCTGGAGCTGCACAGAACGCGACAGCTAATAAGGAAAAGAAATAGAAAGTCTTACCTACAATACAGAGTGGATTTTTTAAAGCGAAATAGCTAAAAAAGAATTATTGAGAAACAGTCGGTTTTATGGGATGATGAGTCAGAGTGATTGCGTAGTTTTCTCAGGGTGGAAATAATTGTTTATTTAAATATGTTGAAATTCTAGGGCCGTGGAGTCCGAATGCTCACAACCTCTTCAAAGAAATGTCAAAACCACTTGTTGACGCTTCCCGTGACCCAAGGGCTGTTTTTTAGCTTGGTCAGAGGCTAAGCATTGCCATACAACGAGGCCTCGCGCCTAGCGTCAGCTGGTACTTAATGTGCAAATTACAGTTGTTTGGTTGAATGCGTTAATCGCAGGAACTATTGGTTGTCAATGAAAAAATATTTTTCTGTTGTATACTGCCGTCATATTAAAGAAGGCCGTAACTGACATTTTTGTCAAAAATGAGTTAAAAACATATTCGGAATCAGCAAAGAAAATGCTATCTTATGGACTTACACACAAAGCTGTAACTCGTATGTAGACCGAGATATCATAAGGATTTTAGCCGTAACTACGACACAAATTCTGGTTTTTTAATCTGAAAAGCCGTAATTACAAAATAACGGCCTTTTTTGTTAATATTTTCGTATTGCTAGTCAGGAAGGCCGCAATTACCAATTAGGGCTTTTTAACTAAGCAAAACTTTATTTTTACTACAAAAAAAAGGGTGCCCTCTATCTGGCAGAAACTTGTTGCTCCGAAACCTATTTGGCATAACTCACTTGGCAGAAACTTTTTTAAACGAACATTGTTAAGGTATAAAAAATATTTAATATAATTGTTTTTTGGCCTAATATTTTTATGTCCGAATTTAAAATGGGATACTTTTAAGATGGCAGAATTGTATTGGGCATAATTACCTTTGTCAGAGTTACAATTTTGCATAATTTTATTTAGCATAACGTTTGTTTAGAGCGCCGATTGTTTGGCATAATTTGGCTTAGCATACTACGAAGATCACAGAATTTCAATAGAAATAATTTTATTAGTCATATTGAAAAAAAAAATATTGTTTTAAAAAATCACTATGGTGTGCTACAAAAGTTAGTGACAGAAATGAATCGCTGCAAAACCGAATTCACGTAGTCTTGTCTGCCCTACCCCTAGAGTGTAATTTAAACCCGCGAAGGCGCGGAGGGGCGAGGCGGCCCGTGAGCTGAGGAGCAGGTGGTTCTAACGCACGCCGCCGCGGCTGAGGCTGGCCGGCGAAGCCGGCCAGCAAGCCGATGCTGCGGTGGTGGGCGTAAAACCATCTGCGACGATTAGCTCGCGTGGGACCGCCGGAGCCCCGCAGCGCCGGAGCCGTGACAGAAGCCATGCCTGCTGCATGTTGCATGCTTGCTGCATGCTCGCTGCATGCTTGCTGCATGTTGCATGCTTGTATGCTGAATGCTTACTGCATTATCTTACTAGCAGCGAAATAAAAACCACACATTTCCATAAAAATATAGCAATTAACCTTTCCATCTTTTATAGAGTTTCACAACGGGTGGGCTTGAAAATGAACATGGACAAGACGAAAATTATGTCAAATGCCAATGTTGTGCCCACCCCAGTCTCTGTTGGAAACTCGGTACTCGAAGTGGTTGACTCATATATCTACTTAGGACAAGTAGTCCAGTTAGGTAGGTCCAACTTCGAGAAAGAGGTCAACCGCCGAATCCAACTCGGTTGGGCAGCGTTCGGGAAACTACGCAATGTCTTTTCGTCCGACATACCTCAGTGCCTCAAGACGAAAGTCTTCAACCAATGTGTGTTACCAGTGATGAGTTACGGCACCGAAACGTGGTCTTTCACTATCGGCCTCATCTCAAAGCTCAAAGTGGCTCAACGAGCTATGGAGAGGGCTATGCTCGGTGTTTCTCTATGTGATCGAATCCGAAATGAGGAGATCCGTAGACGAACTAAAGTCACCGATATAGCCCACCGGATTAGCAAGCTGAAGTGGCAATGGGCAGGCCATATTGCTCGCAGAGCAGATGGCCGATGGGGTCGAAAAGTACTAGAGTGGAGACCACGGACTAGCAAGCGCAGCGTAGGACGTCCACCAGCAAGGTGGACAGACGACCTTATAAAGGTCGCCGGAAGACGCTGGATGCAGGTCGCTTCCAACCGGTATCTGTGGAGATCAAAAGGGGAGGCCTATGTTCAGCAGTGGACGTCCTATGGCTGAGATGATGAACCTTTCCATCGTAATGTGGCGAATAAAAATAGTGTTCTTTAAATTTATTATGGATATGAAATGCATGCCAAAAGATGATTCTGGCAGTGAATTTTCTGCGATATGATGGTTCTACTTTTGATTATTATGGATATAAGATATATGCCAAAAGATGATTCTGGTTGTGAACTTTCTACGATATGATGGTTATACTTATTGATTATTATGGATATTAAATTTATGCCTAAAGATGATTCTGACTTACAAAATTATGGGTTTCGGGTGTATGGTAAATGAGTGTATGCCAAACGATTTTCTGCGAAATGAGGTTTATGCTATCCGTTGCTATGCAAAATAAAATTATGACGTAAAAAGTTCTGCTATAAAGGGTGGACCCGATTAATAATGGTTTTGTTTGTTATTTTATTGTCAGAAGATGTATATTTTTTTATGAGTATAAATAATGTTTTGTTGATTGTGTTTAGATAGATTATGAGAAAAATGTGATTAAAAAAGATGTTCCTTTAAAAATAATTGCATAAATACTATTTAATTGATTGTTAAATAGCAAGCAAGAATTGATTGTTAAAAAACGCTTCAAGGTAACTGGAATTAGTTGGATGTACCTACTTGAATGTGTCTTGCGTAGGTAATATTTTAAGTTTGACTGAATACTTCAACTTATGAGACTGACTGAATTAATAAAGTACCAATTTTATTACGTAAATATTCTTGGTTTCATTTTAATAAGTCTTCTTTACAATCGACACAATCGATTCGTAACTTACGTTTACTATCAAAAAAAGGCGCAACTGCGCATTTGAGGCTTTAGATGCAAGTATTTCGGCTTTAAGAAGATCGAGTTCTTTATATGAAAAGCCGTAATTACATTATTTGCAATTACGGCCTTTCAGATAAGTATTTCACAATTTATTATTATATTTTTGCTAAAACAAAAGGGAAAATAATGAATTAAATTAATACGTGTGTATAAATTTAAATAAACTATGGTTAAAAATAACGCCTGTATTTATTGACGTTTTATAAAACAATAACCACTTACTAAAACTATTCAGTAAATCGTGGGCTTTCATTTTAGATAAAACTTTGATTATCTCGGAATCAGCATTGACGTAGTTACGGCCTTCTTTAATATGACGGCAGTATAGTCCATTTATTGAGGAAGGCTATTTACAAAACATCACTTGACTATTATGTAAGATCGAGTAAGTAGTATTTTATATAAATGCCTCAGTCCAGTCAATACTGAGTCGTTTGTTTGTGTAGTGAACAGTGCCGTATTATCCATAAGGCATTTTAGGCCAGTGCCTAGGGGCCCACTATGACCAGGGGCCCAACACTCACAATTAAAAAATGAAAAAAGGGGATTGTGATGTAAAAGCCCCTGCATTATTGACACCATAAGAGTGACGGTGTGAATGTCTGAATTTTTTACTTGTATTGAAATAAATCTAACTATTTTTTTTTGGAAGGTGTAATACCTTTGCAATGTGATGATAAAATGCAAATAATGACTTTATCTTCATTCTATTTCGTTATGTAGACAGAAAAAAATTCCAAATTGCATTGTTGTGTTATGAAAAAGGGAGGGCCCGAAACGAGCTGTGCCTAGGGGCCCCGATTAATCCGGCCCTGGTAGTGAACCTAATAGCATGGTTCGTGGTTACAAACAACCGCAAGCTATAATTACGATGTGCTATACAATACACTTAATTGATATTTACGACTTACTAAGTTGCTATGTAACTTAGTGCTATAAGTCTTGTTTCAGTTAGTTTTACTCCTGTATATTATGTAATTTTGCGATTAAGTGCAATTGCTGTGAATATTATAAAATCTTGATATTATAAAATGTATTTGTTTTTATTATGTTATAATTCAGTTAAATCCTTATAACGCAAAAATATGTACTTTTGTTTGTTTGCTTCATTTTCACGTAAAAATGGCTGGAACAATTTTGATGAATTTTGGTAGTGTGGTCCCATCTATTTAGGGGCAATTAAAGGCTATTTGCGGGAGGGAAGAACAAAGCCAGTGGCTGTTGCGTAGCATTTAAATTTAAATTGCTCACACGCTTTCTTTCGGCTTTACTTGTTGAAATCAATGAATAGTATTTAAGGTATGTATGTGAATCCCCTAATTCCTGCGACCTTTGCAAAAGATCTCAACAATATTTAATTTTCTAAGTTCAAACAAAAAATATTCGTCAGTAGTTACAACGTACACAAAATCCTCAGCTCCTCATTCATTACAAAACTGAGTTATCCGGCAAAATATCACCCCTAAATAATTTACGAGATCGCGGGAAGGCGCCGAGGGGCCTTAGCGGAATAATCCAGTGTGCACTGCAAGTCATGCTTGGGAAAGAGGGGAGAAAAGAGGGGACTTGCTGACTTTTACTGACTGCTTGAGGAATGACTGCCGGCTGCTTTACAATGAACTTTTCAAACAAGAGGTTGGAGGTTGGGAGCAATGGACATGAAACTTTATTTATAGGTACTAAGACATATTATAAAACTAAAGAGTTTGCTTGGTGGAACGCGCTAATTTCAGGAACTACTTGGCCCGAATTGAAAAAATCTATAACACTTTGCTCGACCCAGGAATCGAATACTTAATAAGAACAACGGGCATGCGGACGGCGAGAAATAGGTGAGTTGCCGTCTGATCACGGACCATACCTGGGTCGACGGCGCGTCGTCCTAGAAGACCAAAGCCTATCGGGGAAGCGGGACTGTCTTATCAGGTAACGTAACCCTGGAACGTAAAGGGCTATTGAAGGAACACCGTGGATTTTAGTCAGTACGAGTGTTACAGTATAGTCAGTACAGTCCTTCCCGTCCCACCCTGGGTGAGAAAAAGAGAGATTTTTTTTTGTCTTGGCTGGATCAAATAAGTCCTCTCGCCCGAGTAGAACAGAGGAGACTGTCAAACACTTACTAACTAAAAGCCCATCCATTTCCAAAGGTTGCTCTTTGCGTTCCAGAGCAACGGTATCCTGCTAAGACAGTCCCGTGTCTGGCCGACTCCCGCAAGCTTTATAATTTTTTTTATCAGTAACACCTACTTTAAACATTAACTTTTACAAGTATGTTTTGTGTTTGTAGTGTATACTGATTTTTAGTTACCAACAAAGTAAGTTCCACACCACGAATTAACAATTTATCAGAAATATTTCAACTATTAAATTGAACCTGCAACAGTTGCTAAACTCAATTTAACTTGACCGGTCGGCCATCGAGGCGGCACTCACGCTTGTTACATTTTGCTGATGAAATTATAAGGACACTCATCAGGATTGAGAACCATTTTATTTAAAGAACTTTGCCCCATTCTAGCAATTTCTCCAGAATCGTGGATACGTTGACAAACACTTAAACTCACAAACACCCAGGACTCTAAGGAGCTATCCATCATATCGTAATAACATTCATTCTTAGTTTGGACTTTTCAAAAGGCCGAAACTACGGCTTCGTGTTTAGAGATTAGATCCCCAGACCCAGAACAAATTACTTGTAAATCATACAAATATTCGCTCCGTATGGAAATCGATTCCGCGACAGGTAGCGCCGCAGTCACACGGTCAGCCATTACGCCAACAAAGCCATCAAAATAATAAATGATAGTTGTATTACTGCTCAACGCTCATCGAAGAAACCTGAATTAAACCTATTTGGAATAGAAGAAAATAACGTTAGAATATTCGCGTTTGTATGAGAAGACGGAGCGAAAGGATTAACTTAATAACATAATAATGAGGAGGAAATTAAGCTTTAGCTTACAAATTCTACCGTATTTAAGATTACAACATGTAACATTGTGTTCGTATACACTTTCCACGACATTTAACATATTAATAACATCACGGCTATATTTCCGAGGGTTAAGCACAGGTTTATATATTAGTACACCAACACTTCGCTAGTCCCCGGCACGGAGGTTTAGCACCTCATTTCTGTGTCAATGTTTGGGCATGCGGGCGGCAAGTAATGGGCGACTCGCTGTCCGACCATGGACCATGCCCGGTCGAAGGCGTGTTATGTTCAAAGCGCGCCTCAAAGAGTGATGGGGCCCCCCTTTAGAGGGCCAAAGCCTGCCAGGGTCGCGGGTTTACGAATAACTGTGACCCCGGAACATAAAGGACTATCGAAGGACAACGTGGATTTTAGTCAGTACGAGTCCGACAGTTCCTCCCGCTCTGCCCTAGGTGGGAAGACTCATTTGATGATTTTACCACGATAAGAAAGTGTCATTGTGTATTTTCCATTTCATAATGTACTTTTTAAGTTTATCATGGACATCAATGACATCGGTGACGGAAAAAATCGTGAGGAAACCTGTTAGAGAACAACTGTCGGACCATGGCAGAAGCCAGTGATGTTCCCAGAGGCGGTTTAATTAACTGTAACACCAGAGACAGTGGCCACATTCTCACACGAAAAAGAAATAACTAAAACGTGAAAAATCTTTATCTTTGTTTTATTTTACAATTCTATATATGTTACTTTATTTTTATAACAGCACAAAATTCAGTTTTATTTTATAACTTGCTTCGTAAAACACTCAAGACCAGTTAACTTTGGAGCCAGCTCATCAATCAAGATTCCAGAGAATCACAGTGCAACTCATAACGAAGTTAGTGAACAGAAGTATTGAGGAGCGAGCTGGCAACTTGGCAGTCGGCACTCGGCAGTTAAATACGGCGCACATCAAAGTGACCTAGTTAAATCACAATCAGCTACAAGTCAACGAAGGAAAAAGACCAGAAAATTGCACGAAGCGGTGTTTGTTGATGATAATTATGGAAATATTATCATCAACATATTTTTCACGCGGCTTTGCTCGCTTTTGTTGATCTCAGTCTCACATTATCAGTAAGTAACTCGTGTGTTCAGGTCTATCATGTTCAGTTGTTTAAAGATTATAATTATTTTACAACAAATTGTGTTCCGGGTCTAGGTGTATGTGTAGGTATGTGGGTTTCTATGCTTGTAAACGCACAGGCACAGGAGGAATTCCTAGTGTTAAAATAAAAATTTAAATATAAAACAAAAATAGCTACCATTCCGGATGCAGTGCTTCTGATGTTACTTTGATCATCGTAATACCCTACAGTATTTGCAATAGCTGAGCGAAAATACTTCCGACTACGGGTAGTTTTTCTTTTCGTTTAGGCAATAGCCAGTGGTTATTCTGCTAATATCCAGGTAGTAACAGCCGAGCATCAAGTGGAGCCGTCAAACTTTTCTGAGGAAACAATTGTTCCGGGCCTGACTGTTTGACAGTAGGTGTTGTCTATGCACCCACGATACATGAGAAAATTTAGGTATTTAACTTTGACCTTCGCTAGGTTAAAAAACAAAAATTTTAGAAGAAAAATCAAATATTTGATTGTACATAATTCATCCCGCACAGAAACAAAACACTCTAATTTCAATAGTACGTAACTAAGTGAATTCATAACACCGTGTAAAGTTGGCACAAAGTTAGCCGGCCGCCATGATTGCCGACTCATATAATTTAATCGAGTTACAAAGCTTTTAACTTCGCCTTAGTGCTTCTGACGTGATGATTTTAGATCTGATTGCTGGTGGAATATTTGGGTAATGTATAGTCATAAACTAGAGGAGCTTTTAAGCAAATAAAGTTAAGGTCAGTCAGTGGCTAAAAAGTCTGATAAGTCTTACCCGTATTACCCAGTAGAAACTGAATTTTGGAGGTCATAAAGCTGTCGTTCAATGTATATAATACACGTAGTCAATTTGCATGTGGTGAGATTAGAAGCTGTCAGGAATATTACTCGTGTCCACCTTTTACCACCTTCCAGATCTCGACTCTATTGGGCCCGCCTCGATAATTTGGAAATATTCCGATATTTCCCGTGTCCAAATATGGCAAAAATGATAATATTTGCAGACGAAAAAAATAACAGTCCGAATAAAGTGAATAAGTCTTTTTACAACATTTCAATATTCAACTGTAAGTCAAGTCAAGTTGGAGTGGAGTCTGCGTCGAGTTTGTGTAATGTGTGAAGTGCTTAAAAAGGAACGCCGACGAACAGCTATCAAACCAGCAATTATAACTAACACAGCTCTTTCAACTGTGGCTTACAACGACCTTGTACAAATAAAACAGTTTTTCACTAAACTTTCAGGTTAGGTACACATCGTTTAATTTTTTGTTTGGCTAATGTTTCAGCTAATTTGCGGCGCTGCACGAGAATTTTAACAAATAAAAGCTAGTTTATGTGTTTAGCTAGAGAGATTTCTGCAATAATAATATTTTTTAGCATGAGTTGTCCAGAGGAGTGGTCCACATAAATAAAACTATCTGTAATATAACAAATAATTATTTTCAGCCTAACCTTTTATAATTTCGTGCTTCTATCTACCTGTAGCGACTGACAAAGATCTACCAATGAACAAACAATAACTGCTGCTTATTGTATAGCTGGTTTAAAGTTTCACTTTTTTAATAATTCTTTTCCTTATTAGCGTAACGGCTCGCGTATCTTAGCGTAACACTACTTAGAGCATCTTCAGAACCGTTTTTCAGTTCCTGTGATGGGATCCGCTATTTAGTCACTACACACTTACTACTACAGCGTCTACACGGTCACGGTGTCCACACCGTGACCGTGGAATGCAAGGGGCTACTGAAGGAACAGGGTACATTTTTTGTTAGTGACAGTCCTTTACGCTCCACCTCATTAGATGATTTTAGCAGCCAAATATTAAATAAGGGCAGTCACATGGATAATTACAACATTACCGACGTGGCAAAGGAAAAAGAGATCCTTATCCACATTTTGCTCATTCCTCCACAGCGATCAGTATACAAAGTGATTCTAATTATCTATATCTGTAATTAAACAGCTATCCTGCGCATCTCTCGTTGAACTACATCAACATGGCTTGTGTTTACATTTCATAATAACTTCTCTCATCAAACGCACCGAACACACTTGCCGACCTTAATGAAAATAATGAAGGAAAATTATAAAATATTCAACCTCATATTTTTGCAAGGAGCCTGTTAACGGATCGAGGAAAGCTCCGTACGTATGGTTTTTCGTCGCTACGTATGGTTTTATGTGGTAGGGAACATCGGAGATCAGGAATAGTATGATTTGGTTATTGTAACCCGTTTTTAGGGTTCTGTACCCACGTACTGAATAAAATAAAGTGTACAAAGAAAGTCACAGCCACAGCCACACTGAGTTTTGTTAAGTCTAATTTTATCGTAATCAAACAGTTTAAGGCGAGGGAGGTTGCAGTACAGTGTATAAATTTGAGCGCACGACCTTATCTCCCACCAAAATGCGAGCGTAAAATCTCATATTTCAGACATTCAAAAATCTTAAGTTTTAAGTAGTGGAACCTCCCTATAATATGAAGCCTAAATCAAGGTAATTCTCGATTTAAAACCGTGCAGACATATTTATTAACTAAACGTGTTATATACAAATACAAATCACTGCCAAAAACATTTTTTTAAAGAAATAATAATGTATGACGTACTTAGCAACCTTGTACATCATACACGTTGACCCACTTTTAAATAAAGAATGTTTTAACAAAAACAATAGAACACGCACGCATAATTTAGCGCACGGTTCAGCCTGAACCGCTCATAAACGATTTTGAAATATTTTTGCTGCCTTACACAAATATTTGAAAAATGTTTTTGTATTCATCCCACTTGTGTGAGTTAAACGAATTTTATGGAATTTTCTCGAGCCACGTTCATCATAATGCGTAATCGTTTAAAATTATGTCAAATTCTTCATGGCTATAAAGTTTGTAAGCTTGTCTGCAAAATGTCCTCATCATCAGATTGAGGGAACCTTTTCTTTACCTTTGTCTAAATCTTCCAGTATTATAAATACTATTTGCAACACAACGCCAAAAAGATTCACGCTACATTAATTATTTTGTAAAATCTTTAGAAAACACTATTGAATACCTTAATTAAGTTCCTCTTTGAGTATCTGAACCTGTACAATTTGTATATCTCTCTTTATAATTTTCTTGTATGCCGCAAAATTAAAATTCTACTTTCAGAGTTTGCTCTGTCATCTATCTTCTATAATATAAAAATGGATCGCTAAATGTGTTGCTAAGAGCAAAACATGAAAACGGCTGGACCGATTCGGATAATTCTTTTTTTGTTGTGTTTGTAACCATCAGGACCAGGTTAATAAGGACTAAAATATTCATTTTTTTTAAACTTTCTGTTATGAAACGCATAATGTATGTTATTCGTCATCTGTTTTTCGTTCCAACTGAAGTATCATAAAGCGAACGTCTATTTGAAGAGCATTAACAGCAACGTCGATGGTCTAGAGGTTATACGATTGGATTGATATACTTAGGGTACAGGTTCGAATCTTAGGATGGTATTTTTATTTGTTTTTTTTTGTGATTGCTTTTTTTTTGTTAACTATGCTGAATGAAATTGAAAAAAAAAAACGGATTCTTAAACTACTAATTTTTTGTTTTAGTTTTGGGATGTTTAAATTATCAAATGATTTCTCTCGCCTTGGGTGAAGCGGAAAGGACTGTCGGATCACCAGACTTGACCAGAAAATACAAGCATGTAATTGTAAGACTACCACAGACCAATAACTTCTGATAGAACGACGTTTGTCGGGTCAGGTTTTTACTGTTTGCTTACTCGCCAGGAAATCAAACAAGAAATTTCGTTTACCATAAAGTTCTCGGACACAGATGTTTCGGGAGGTACCTGTGTCTGATGAGGAAGGAGGAAACGTCTGGGTGTCACCACTGCGAGGATCGCCCGGAGGATACGTGCATACACGACAGGTGGAGCATATACGGTGCAGGACTGCCCCGCTTGGGCAGAGCACCGCCGTGTCCTCACGCAGGCGATAGGTGACGGCCTCTCGCGCCCGGCATTGGTCGCGGCCATGCTGCGTGGCGAGACGGAGTGGGAAGCGGGCGCCTCCTTCCGCGAAGCAGTCATGCTCGCCAAGGCGGAGGCGGGACGCGCGAGTGAGAGGACAGCGTCCATCCCTCACCCACGCGGTAGTGGTAGACGCCCACGGCGACGGTCGTCGCGGGACGATCTCCGGCCACCGCAGGCGCGGGCATGCGGGCGGCGAGTAATGAGCGACTCGCTGTCTGACCATGAACCATGCCCGGGTCGACGGCGCGTTGTTTTCCACACGCGACTCAAAAAGCGTCAGCATGATGACGGGGCTTCCCTCTAGAGGGCCAAAGCCTGCCGGGGTCGCGGGACTTATCTCATTACTGTGACTCTGGAACGTAAAGGGCTATTGAAAGACGCCATGGATTTTTAAAAGAATTTTAAGTTTTTTATCAATTTTGTATTTATTATCAACTTTCTTTATATGGTTCCTCTAGGGTTTGGCTAAATGGCAAAAAACGGAACCCTCATAGATTCGTCATGTTTGTCTGTCTGTCCATCCGTATACAACCACTTTTTTTTTAAAGTATAAGAGCTATCCTGTTGAAACTTGGTAAGTAGATGTATTATGTGAACCGCATTAGGGTGCCTTTCCACCAGAGATGTGCTATGTAGCTGTGCTGCGAGGATGTAAAAGCTGAGCTACGAAACTGTGTGACTGTTTCCATTGATGCTACGCTATGTAGCTGTGCGAGTAAGATGCGCTGTCACAATGTAGCTGCGCTACGCAGGGCCCCCGCTACCATAATTATGTGCAAAGTGTGCAATGCACACGGGCGCCATCCTCTAAGGGCCCAAAGCCAAGAGCCCAAAAAAAATATATCAAAAATAAGTACCTACTAAAGACTTCAAATATTTGATCTCACTATTAGATTAAAACTTGAAGTCCGGAAACGTTTTACTTTTAGAGCTGACTGCGTTCGCTCTTCTATGAAGAATTACCATGTCCTATTCCAAAAACCTAAAAAATTTCGCGCTCGCTTCGCTCGCGCTTCAAATAAGGTTGACACTTGCTTTTTTTGAGCTTCTCTAAGATGGCATGGCACTCTGGGTGTGAACTTTGAGTAGCAGCCCGAGGGCGCTGAATTTTAAAATACACCACTGACCTACACCCATAAAAAAAGATAATTCAAAATGATTTAAGGCGCGCCAAAATCCTTTTTTGCACACAGGCGCCAAAATCCTTTTTTGCACACAGGCGCCAGTATAGTGCTTACGGGGGCCCTAGCGCTACGAAAATGCGCCGCCACGAGGTAGCTGCGCTATGAAGATGCATAATTCGATACGAAAATGCGTAGCTGCGCTACAAAGATGCGTAGCTGCGCTACGAAGATGCGCTGTCACAAGGTAGCCGCGCTATAAAGATGCGCTGCCACAAGGTAGCTGCGCTATAAAGATGCGCTGTCACAAGGTAGCTGCGCAGCTCGAGCTATGCGATGTATCGATTGTACGGAAAACGACCAATGGCATGCATCCATAGCACGCATCTTTTCATATAAAAACACATCTTAGTTGAATCCGTTTCCACCAGTGCTGTGCTATGTAAATATGATTGATGGATATCAAACACATCCGCAGCAACGTAGCATAGCGCATGTCTGGTGGAAAAAAAGCTTTAGGATTTTCACACAAAAATTAAAATTTTGTGGGTTCCCCATACTTAGAACTGAAACTCAAAAAATAAACTCCAATTCCATACGTGTGGTGTGGGGTATCTAATATCTATGGATAGGTCTTTAAAAATGTTATGGAATTTACAAAAATGTTTTTTTTCTAAACTGAAGAGTTTGCGCGAGAGACACTTCCAAAGTGGTAAAATGTGTCCTCCCTCCTGTAACTTCCAAAATAAGAGGATGACAAAACTGAAAAAATAATATAATTATGATGTACACTACCATGCGAACTTCCTGCGAAAACTGTTGAACGAGATCAAATAATTAGTTTTTTTTGTAATATGTCATAATTCGTAAACCACAATTTACCTTTTCAAGTTACAACCAACTACTAGAACTTTTATATTATGTTACTTGCTGCTACACGGAACCCTTTATGGGCGAGTCCAACTCGCCCTTGGCCGTTTCTTAAATAGCAGAATAAAGTATTAAGAAAAAAAACTAAAAGAATCGACTGTTAGGCGGTACGAAGTTCGCCGGGTCAGCTAGTATCTATATAAATAAAAATGAATTGTTGTTCGTTAGTCTGATTAAAACTCGAGAACGGCTGGGCCGATTTGGCTGATTTTGGTTTTGAATTATTTTGGAAAGTCGGAAGGTTTAAAAGGTTTTTGTTTTAATCGTTTCTCAGGCGGTACGGAGTTCGCCGGGTCAGCTAGTACTTATCAAAGAAAAGTGATCGAGAATTACTAAACTTTAAAGCGGCCATTATTCAAACTTACTGGTGGAGTTTTTTAATTTCCTTGAAACAGAAATTCACAAAGTTTTTGGGTACAGTTGCTTCGGTCCCGAGAGTCAACAGTACAGTCGAGGCGAGCCCAACTCGGGTAAACATTGGGAGCGGGGCCTGTGTTTGTATAGGTAGCTACGCCAGTGTTCTTGCAGACAGTGCCTAGAACAAACATGCTGATACTGACCTAGATCCAAAGTAGAACTTTATCATCATGACGGAATTTAACACCATCGATCTGTGAGCTCAAGAGACATTATAGTCTGCGTAACGAGTTTTAAAAACTTTAGGAATATCCTAGGCAGATTAGATAATTAAGATAATTTAATTTCCGAAATGTGATCAATTGTTTGACTGGCCTGTTGGTCTAGTGGTTAGTGACCCTGACTGTTATGCCAGGGGTCGTGGGTTCGATTCCCACCCAGGACAAATGTTTGTGTGATGAGCATGATCATTTTGTTCTGTGTCTGGATGTAATTTATCTATAACTAGCTGACCCGGCGAACTCCGTACCGCCTGAGAAACGATTAAAACAAAAACCTTTTAAACCTTCCGACTTTCCAAAATAATTCAAAACCAAAATCAGCCAAATCGGCCCAGCCGTTCTCGAGTTTTAATCAGACTAACGAACAACAATTCATTTTTATTTATATAGATACTAGCTGACCCGGCGAACTTCGTACCGCCTAACAGTCGATTCTTTTAGTTTTTTTTCTTAATACTTTATTCTGCTATTTAAGAAACGGCCAAGGGCGAGTTGGACTCGCCCATAAAGGGTTCCGTGTAGCAGCAAGTAACATAATATAAAAGTTCTAGTAGTTGGTTGTAACTTGAAAAGGTAAATTGTGGTTTACGAATTATGACATATTACAAAAAAAACTAATTATTTGATCTCGTTCAACAGTTTTCGCAGGAAGTTCGCATGGTAGTGTACATCATAATTATATTATTTTTTCAGTTTTGTCATCCTCTTATTTTGGAAGTTACAGGAGGGAGGACACATTTTACCACTTTGGAAGTGTCTCTCGCGCAAACTCTTCAGTTTAGAAAAAAAACATTTTTGTAAATTCCATAACATTTTTAAAGACCTATCCATAGATATTAGATACCCCACACCACACGTATGGAATTGGAGTTTATTTTTTGAGTTTCAGTTCTAAGTATGGGGAACCCACAAAATTTTAATTTTTGTGTGAAAATCCTAAAGCTTTTTTTCCACCAGACATGCGCTATGCTACGTTGCTGCGGATGTGTTTGATATCCATCAATCATATTTACATAGCACAGCACTGGTGGAAACGGATTCAACTAAGATGTGTTTTTATATGAAAAGATGCGTGCTATGGATGCATGCCATTGGTCGTTTTCCGTACAATCGATACATCGCATAGCTCGAGCTGCGCAGCTACCTTGTGACAGCGCATCTTTATAGCGCAGCTACCTTGTGGCAGCGCATCTTTATAGCGCGGCTACCTTGTGACAGCGCATCTTCGTAGCGCAGCTACGCATCTTTGTAGCGCAGCTACGCATTTTCGTATCGAATTATGCATCTTCATAGCGCAGCTACCTCGTGGCGGCGCATTTTCGTAGCGCTAGGGCCCCCGTAAGCACTATACTGGCGCCTGTGTGCAAAAAAGGATTTTGGCGCCTGTGTGCAAAAAAGGATTTTGGCGCGCCTTAAATCATTTTGAATTATCTTTTTTTATGGGTGTAGGTCAGTGGTGTATTTTAAAATTCAGCGCCCTCGGGCTGCTACTCAAAGTTCACACCCAGAGTGCCATGCCATCTTAGAGAAGCTCAAAAAAAGCAAGTGTCAACCTTATTTGAAGCGCGAGCGAAGCGAGCGCGAAATTTTTTAGGTTTTTGGAATAGGACATGGTAATTCTTCATAGAAGAGCGAACGCAGTCAGCTCTAAAAGTAAAACGTTTCCGGACTTCAAGTTTTAATCTAATAGTGAGATCAAATATTTGAAGTCTTTAGTAGGTACTTATTTTTGATATATTTTTTTAAATATTTTTTTTGGGCTCTTGGCTTTGGGCCCTTAGAGGATGGCGCCCGTGTGCATTGCACACTTTGCACATAATTATGGTAGCGGGGGCCCTGCGTAGCGCAGCTACATTGTGACAGCGCATCTTACTCGCACAGCTACATAGCGTAGCATCAATGGAAACAGTCACACAGTTTCGTAGCTCAGCTTTTACATCCTCGCAGCACAGCTACATAGCACATCTCTGGTGGAAAGGCACCCTAATGCGGTTCACATAATACATCTACTTACCAAGTTTCAACAGGATAGCTCTTATACTTTAAAAAAAAAGTGGTTGTATACGGATGGACAGACAGACAAACATGACGAATCTATGAGGGTTCCGTTTTTTGCCATTTAGCCAAACCCTAGAGGAACCATATAAAGAAAGTTGATAATAAATACAAAATTGATAAAAAACTTAAAATTCTTTTAAAAATCCATGGCGTCTTTCAATAGCCCTTTACGTTCCAGAGTCACAGTAATGAGATAAGTCCCGCGACCCCGGCAGGCTTTGGCCCTCTAGAGGGAAGCCCCGTCATCATGCTGACGCTTTTTGAGTCGCGTGTGGAAAACAACGCGCCGTCGACCCGGGCATGGTTCATGGTCAGACAGCGAGTCGCTCATTACTCGCCGCCCGCATGCCCGCGCCTGCGGTGGCCGGAGATCGTCCCGCGACGACCGTCGCCGTGGGCGTCTACCACTACCGCGTGGGTGAGGGATGGACGCTGTCCTCTCACTCGCGCGTCCCGCCTCCGCCTTGGCGAGCATGACTGCTTCGCGGAAGGAGGCGCCCGCTTCCCACTCCGTCTCGCCACGCAGCATGGCCGCGACCAATGCCGGGCGCGAGAGGTCGTCACCTATCGCCTGCGTGAGGACACGGCGGTGCTCTGCCCAAGCGGGGCAGTCCTGCACCGTATATGCTCCACCTGTCGTGTATGCACGTATCCTCCGGGCGATCCTCGCAGTGGTGACACCCAGACGTTTCCTCCTTCCTCATCAGACACAGGTACCTCCCGAAACATCTGTGTCCGAGAACTTTATGGTAAACGAAATTTCTTGTTTGATTTCCTGGCGAGTAAGCAAACAGTAAAAACCTGACCCGACAAACGTCGTTCTATCAGAAGTTATTGGTCTGTGGTAGTCTTACAATTACATGCTTGTATTTTCTGGTCAAGTCTGGTGATCCGACAGTCCTTTCCGCTTCACCCAAGGCGAGAGAAATCATTTGATAATTTAAACATCCCAAAACTAAAACAAAAAATTAGTAGTTTAAGAATCCGTTTTTTTTTTTCAATTTCATTCAGCATAGTTAACAAAAAAAAAGCAATCACAAAAAAAAACAAATAAAAATACCATCCTAAGATTCGAACCTGTACCCTAAGTATATCAATCCAATCGTATAACCTCTAGACCATCGACGTTGCTGTTAATGCTCTTCAAATAGACGTTCGCTTTATGATACTTCAGTTGGAACGAAAAACAGATGACGAATAACATACATTATGCGTTTCATAACAGAAAGTTTAAAAAAAATGAATATTTTAGTCCTTATTAACCTGGTCCTGATGGTTACAAACACAACAAAAAAAGAATTATCCGAATCGGTCCAGCCGTTTTCATGTTTTGCTCTTAGCAACACATTTAGCGATCCATTTTTATATTATAGAAGATGTATGTATTTAGAAATACATATATAAGTATGTTTATCCGTTGTCTAGTACCCATAACACAAGCTCTGCTTAGCTTGGGACTAGATGGCGTTGTGTAACAGTTGTGAAATATTATTAGTATTATTAATTGTCATAAAGTACCAAATAACCTTCAGCAATATTCGTCTTACAGTTGGAAATTTACGACGAAATACGAAAAGCTTTAAGAGATTACCTATTAATGCTTTCTTAACGGCTCTGTTGATACAGCTCGAACGGACACAATAGAAAATAGAAAAGCATTTTTATAGCTTGATATTAAGAGGCTCCTTTGTCATTAGCACTCGTGTCTCCCACGCTATATTGCTTCCCGACACTCGTTTAATGTGAACACCTCTTCGGGCAACGTCGGTTAATCTCGTAGCTATTTTTATTTTGTACCCTATCTTCTTGTTGTTACTGTGGTTTTTCGTTTGAGTTGAAGAAAGGACTGCTACTGACCTTTATAAAAACAATACAAAATCATTTTCTCTTGGCCTCAATCAAGCCCGGAAGCAAAAAAGAGGCCTACAAGGGAGCTGCGCAACGACGGGTCATAGTAAAAAACTATTTGGGCTACTAGGAGCTAGCCAGACGGCCCTAGTGATGTCTAGCACTGCCAGCAGCGCATCGCTCAGCCGTCAGCCCATCACTGAAGATAGCCTGTAACCATTACTCGTGGAGGAACGCTAGAAGGTGGACCCAACCCACCCTAATAATGCATACAATAAATGGAGTGACTGTTGTACACACAGAAATCTAGTCTTTATGATTATAATTTATTTATTTAACACTACACTCAAAACGGTGAAGGAAAACATCGTGAGGAAACCTGCATGTCCTAGAACCCGCTCCCAGGGTGGCGGATTACAGCCCACTCACACAGAGATACAGATTTTTTTATTATTAACTCCTTGTATAGTGTGTGCCTCAAAGCTGAGTCAAATAGGCTCAGTCCAGCACAGAGAGGAGGCCGGAGCCCCATCAATGATAACAATATCGTTTATGCAGACAAAATATAATGTATTAAATCCTTTAAAAAAATAAACAGCAGATAAGTAAGGGTCCATATTGGCTCACCTAAAGTTGTTTACCCGAAATTGTTCTTCCTAACGATTTGTGATCCGAATGATCACTCTTCCTAAAATTTTTCGTCCTAAAGTTTTCATTCATACTTTTTGTAGTGCTACCGGCGATGTTCATAACACTCATGTTTCCGAAAATTGTTATCAATAATATCGTTATTGTAAATATATTTAAACTCCTACTGTTTTTTATCATAACATTTTTATCCCTAAACATTATTACGATAATATTTTTAGTTAGTCAGAAAAGTCGACGGAGCACCGCTTCGCGGTGCTCCTACTTCTGGGTGGTTTAAAAAAAAATAACCACGAAGGGGATGGCGGGGTCTTTCAGACCCCGCCATCCCCTTCTAACCTAACCTGTCCGAGTCGGAGTGCCCCCAGTCGTTTGGTCAGAGTACGTTCTGGGAGCACTATGAAAAAATTCCAACAAAATGAAACAAAATAAAAAGAAATCTTACCAAAAAAGATATGACTTTGAATAATAGTGTAAAAGAAGGTTATGTTGAGAAAATATAGGAAAACAAATAATAGTATAATAGATGTTTATTGCTACTGATATTATGAAGTCGAATGATTCGGAATTATGAAAATTAGTGACAGCGCAATTAGGAGTTGTGATTATTAGGATTAAAAATGTTAGGAATACAATTTTCGGGCTTGCAATGATCGGAGTTTAAATTTTAGGTGAACTTTGGCGCGCCCGATAAGTAATTATCTCATTCATGTCTAAATACCCAGTGCAAAGAGATATGGACCGTTCTATCTCGAGAGTGTTACAGCTTCCAAGTTGGGGCCATTAACTACTTCAACGAGGTAATTAAAAGTGGGAGCTAACGCAAACGCTGCATGTGTTTACATTACAGAAGATAAAATGAGATATCACACAGAGGATATGAGAGACTGGAAGGATTAAATGATTTGAAATGATAACATAATACCACTGACTGTAATCCTCAAAAAGTTAGGCAAAGGTGCACTTTTTAGTACATAACGTGGCGCGAGTTTTTTGACATCATCCGGTCACAAATTGTTACTGCTGGTTACAACTGAGGAATCGTAATGGAAAAATCTAATGACTCTTACCTTGAATTCAAACTGCTTATTCACAAAGTGAACCATTTTGAATACTGCTAAGTGGCCGTTTTAGATCCGATGTACATGTCACGCCTTATGCTAGCATCGTCCTACAAAATATTAGCACAAACAACTCATTTAATGCACCACTGAAATCGAGTTTGACAACTTACTCTCAATTCTGTAACCAGGTGTCTGCGTGTCTATTTAAAACCTAAATGTCTATATTTTCCAAACAAGAGCTGCCATGTGCTGGAAACTGCAGCCACTACAGCGCTCATTGCAGTTGAAGTGCTCCATAAAATATAAGTATAATGGCATTACTCGAGTGGAGACAACGACGCGGTGGGACGCATTCAAGACTCCCGCTTACTTCATGTGGCTGGAGGTAAAACTATTTCATTCACGTTTTTTTAAACAAACATAATATCACGGTGTAATCCCCGAAAGGTTAGGGTGCTTTTATAAAGACTGTGGATGCAGACAGGTCGGTACGGATACGTACTGATAAAATAAACTCATGTTATCTTATGCGGTCATACATATAGAGCAGAGGAGAGGTCGAGGAAGACCTCCAACGGCATGTTCTGGGCCCATCTGGTGATCAACACAACAGTCACTCTCACAGAGAGGAGGTCAAAGCTTGTGTTGATTTTGAGGAAGAGTAGTGTTGGTGGGACTATCTCTACTGATCAGATTTGAATTAACCACCCTGTATATGTTATGTACAGAGGGTGCTCTGCATACGGGCAGGGGAAATGGTCGTGCAGATTGTTATGAGCATCATTAATTAGGAGCGCCGTATCACGGCATTTGGAACGCATTCAAGAGCTCTGCTTACATTACATAGATACGACTATAATTCGACGCAGTCGTCGACCTACATGTTGTGTTTTCGTGGAACCACCTCTCTCCTATAAATTGCTTTTTGTGCATTTCTGACATAAACGACCCGAGGATTTAAAAAAAAACTTATCAAACATAACTTCCCTTGTCTTTCATCAAGGCATACTTATTCCTCAAAATAAATGGATAAGTGTCATCGGATTGGCAAATTACAGTAAAAACTTTCATGTATCATAATCTTTTTAAAACGGTGCCACAGTACCCACTTTTTGCCAGTGCACGTGAACTGAACGGTTAAGCAACGCTTTACCATTCACTATTCAACAACAAAGAGCACGCATAAGGTACGCTTTTACCTAACTCTTTGAAGATTTCAGGCGTGATGTTATCTGTCGTGCGGCTTCCTAAACCGACATCCGGCAGCACAAGGTTAAGTACATCTCTGGTTACCTAAATAAACAAACAAATTGTTTGCCTGGTGTCGCGACTGAAATGTGCGGTTACCCTCAACCAGTAAATTACGACAGGCTAAGTTTATATTCTGTAAACGAAGCCTTAAAAAAACTTCTGTTTTTCTGTAAACTTGTGTCACGTTGCTGTTGTCACCAAGGGGCTGTAAATAAAAAATGTTTCGAAACTCGAAAGAACAAGAAACCACGAAACAACATTTAGCAATGTTTGTTTCAGTTTTGGAAGGCCTGTTGATACTCATAAATGTCAGAGAACTTAACTAGGTAGATCAGTAGCAATCGTGAAAAAATAAGTCTGAAACATTTAGGTCGAGGAAGTTTGGAGTTATTAGTACCATAGAGGAGGTTATAGCGTTTGATGATAAGTATGACTATGCACACAAAATACGCGCAAATGACGTGGATTTTCGGTTACCAGCTCGATATACAATACAAGTATGAATATAGCCTTTTCAGTTACATTGAAATGTAATGATATTTATTTATGCAAGTAGGTTCAGTAAAACACTTATACATTTCGTCTTTTAACAAACTAGATGAGACCGGCTGGCGTTTCAAATATGACTTCTCTGAGTCGAAACAGCCGAAACAAACTCAGAGGTATCTTTTAAAGTAAAGACTTTATATTGGCCAAATCATACGAGGACCATGCAGGTTTTTTAGGATTTCCTTTATAAAAACGCTTAATCTAACTATAATTTCTTCACAATTCACCAAGCTTCCAAATTAACTGTAATAAGTCAATGTAGAAGCATTATTTATAAGAATATTCAAATACAAGCTTCGAATGTAAGCTGAATAATTTTAGTAATAGCATTGTACATGTGCAATGTGCATTCTAAAATTAATGTTACTATGTTCTCAAATTGCTTTTAGATATTTCAGTGGCAGCATATTAGAATTATGAGTACATGATGCAATGAATGAAATATAAATTTATATTTAAAGCGTTCATTATTGCAATTACAGCTGAATGTTTCATACCTCGGAAGACTGAACATTCAACAAACAATTCGTCCAACTAAAAGTACGGGTAAATACGTTGCTAACATGAAAATACTGGCGATTTCATTCGTAGAGGTATTCAAATGAACTATATTTCTGCGTAGGAAGTATGTTTATTTTATTTTGGATTTTATAGATCAGAAGCAGATGCACCCATATTTTAATTATGAGATAAATATAATACAAAATATGAAGACATACTCACTTGTACACCCACGACACAGGTTAATCCTAGAGAGTTTCATTTTAAAAAAAGAGTCTTAATTTGAGAACCTTCTCGATTGATAAACGTTACTACCGAAAAACTGCAGTAAAATAAAACACACGCGTATACTTGACCTATTTTTTATCCCTGAGAACGCAATAAGCTGTTCTGATGCAAATAAATCCAAGAGAATGAAAGTCAATCGCTTGTTAATTTCCTTCAATATTCTATGTCTATCTTACATGTTATTACGAAATTGGATTCTATTCGTGATTAAGATCTTATTGAAGGAAATGAAAGGAACTTCATATTATGTGATTGGCCTCTCTATCATGTTGAGCCTATTACAATTACACTGTTAATAAAAACTGGGAAGGCTCTTCATTCCGTCATATTAGAACAATTTACGAGGAGGAGCGATATCTTCTCTGAATCCTCTAATTATAAGAGCTACATTTCCATTGCGTAATACACTTTAATATCACAGTCAGGAGTTTTTATAAGATATCTTATATTTTATTTTATTTATTAATTAAAGAAAAACAAACAGTAGCATATTATAGAGATACAACAACGCTTACAAAATAAACTATGATAAATTACAAAATTCGAGATGTTCGCGGTTTTCTTTTGCAACAAAGCTACGCAGCAAGGAGTGATCTTGAAAATGAACATATTATTTGAAAGTGTTATATGGGACACAGGTTGTAATTTAACAGAAAATGAAAAATAAAACCTGGAAGAGGGCACTCACAGCTAAAAGCCTCGACACAGCTACAATTCAGTCAGTTACATTCGTTGACCAGCCCACTCGCGAGTATCGCAGGACTCATATTTCCCGACAGCCGGTGCTAAAAGCTTCCTTGCTGAATGTGCTAGGGACGGGACGCATGTGAAGTCCGCTAATGGCTACACGCCGATGTCCCGTCACTCAAATGTTGCGCCACGGACATTGAACACTTAACAGCTTTTGAAGAATGACTGTTTTCGGATAGCCGAACGCTTATTGGCGGCACGGTTAGCGCAGTGGCTAAGCGGTCGGACTGCTGCAACAGCGTGTCGCGGGTTCACTACCAGCACAAATATTTGTATGTGAGTTTCTATGTTTCTAAATGACACCACCCAGCCACAGGAGAAATGCGTATTGTAGGGCAAAGTTTAAAAAAAATATAGTTATTAATTGTGCCCTAGACATTTTATTGAGGTTTTCTGTTGGCCTCAATGTAGCCTAGCAAAGAGACCTACGATAGAACGAGCTCACACATAGAAGGAATATGAAACCCCGCGAACAATGGAATACAGTAGGTAAATACTGCTTGGGCCACAATAAGGGTAGTGGTCGGGCTTTGTAGGCGGCACTGGTGAAGCCTTCTACACCCATCCGGTGGGATCACCCCGCCATCATTGCACTTTGACTGTGTTCTTTAGCACTTTTTTATCGTGGTAAAATCATCAAATGAGTCCTCCCAACCAGGGCAGAGCGGGAGGGACTGTCAGACTCGTACTGACAAAAACACCGGGGGGTGTACTTCAATACCCTTTTACGTTCCGAAGTCACGGCAATTCGTTAGTCCCGCGGCCGCATTTATATCACTTGAAAAGAAATTCACAAAAAACGTGGGAAAAACACATTCGCTAGACACACGCGGGTGTACTGAAAATAGTGTTGTTAAGTTTTCTGGTAGTATTTTGTCTAAACGCCGTTAAATCTACTTTAAGAGTAGTAAGAAAAAATAAAGATTGTTGATTTTTTTGAGAATAGGAATTGAGAGTCAGCGGCGTATTATTAACTCAACTGGACGCTACGATTGTCGATAGCCTTCGTAACTAATCTGTAATTCCAACAATAACAACTTCTCTAAATGAACATTTTATTATATGTCTGAAAACAAGATTATTTATAGTTAACTGTACAATTGGATTTTCATCATCATCATGTCAGCCGTAAGACGTCCACTGCTGAACATAGACCTCCCCTATAGACTTCCAGTAGGACCGGTTGGAAGCGGCCTGCATCCAGCGTGTTCCTGTACACTGATACGAATCTCCTCTCTTCTGAGTCTGACGCAGGGAGACTCCGAGCATAGCCCTCTCGGATTCGGTGGTTGATCTCTCTCTTGAAGTTGGATCTACGGTCTACCTAGTGCGAAGGAGTAAACAACTTCAAGAAACGTGTTCCCAATTGACAGTAAGTTAGGTACAAAATGGCCGTTGCACTTTGTCTTGTCCATGTCATGTTCATTTTAAGACCTACCTGCTGGGAAACACGATTGAGGCCTTCAAGCATCGTGCTTAGATCTGCCATCGAATTTGCTATGATCCCAATAATTATAGCCGGTGAAACAGCCGGCTGTGAAATTGGCTTATGCCATAAAACATGTATTTATCTTCCTGCCTAGTTTCATTGCCTCCAAACAAGTAATTCTGTCAACATTCGTAGTCCACGCAATGCTACAAGTATTCCTTGCCATATTCCTTGTACATCAAAGGGTTGCAAACCGTTTGTTTGGGCAAATATTTGGACGGTCCCAACTACGTGAACTGTATTCTGTATTCTACTGTATCTATGTACCTAAGAAACTTATTTACATAAGTCTGTTTACTTTGGTTTGTTGTCTGCTTCTATTAGATCATTGACAGTAGTAACGAACGGTCTTAAGCCAGAAAGTCTGTGTTTTGCTCCCGATCCTTCTCTTCCATCGTCAAACGATTGACAGAAATAATAAAACCGGACAAGTACCTACAAGTACATACAAAGTGAAGGGTTCCGTACTGAAGTCTCAGTTGAATCATAAAAACAAAATTTGCAGTTTCACATAACTCCCAGACCCTGAACAACTATTTTTTTTTATTAGGACAAACCCACCGCACTATTCCCAAACCACTGCAACTCCTGAAAGCTAGAATCAACAGTGGCAACCACCAGCAAAGCGCCGAGACAATGAAGTTCGACGTGTCCCGGAGAATGAATTTACCTGTCTTGGATCCTGCAACGAAATTAATCAGAAAATAATAGTGGAGGAGTAGGAAAAAATTTGTTTCCACTGCTCTCCATGCAAGCAGGAGACAGAACAAAACAAGACCAATAGGCACAAAGGGACATTACAACTGGGAGAAGCCCAGTCGCCTAGCACCACGGGTAAAAATAACTACTAATATTACTGGGTCCTAAATTGTTAGCTGCTATATTTGATTCCAATAATAGGTATGGCAAAAACGCTTGAACAACTACTTACTTGTAGTTCATACAGTTATTTGTGCCGTGCGGAAATCGAACTCGTGAGACGCAGCGCAGTAGTCCAATCGCTCCACCACTGCCCCAACTGTTACATCAATAAATGGAATACCTAAGTACTCAATAACAATTTGTGTCATATAATTATATCCAAAATCTCTTGCTTAGCAATGGCCACAAGGCACAAAATTAAATAATGTAAAGATACTGTCGTACGTCACAAATGTAGAATGTGAACATTGTCGCATCTCCTTTGATTCCTGCTACGACGGAGAACAACAATAGCTGGCGGTGACGAATATTGATGATGACATCTAACGCCGTGCCGCCGCCGCAGATATAATATGTACGTACGGCGATATCAAACATTGACTATTATATTATTTATTATTCAGTATCTATTTTGTTTACGATGATTTATGATCGTAATGTATTTGATGTGAAAATAAATAAAATTCGTTTGTACAATGTGTCACTTCAAAAAATTTAGTAGATATTAATAAAGTTATATTCTTGTTCTTTTCTACTTAATTGTAAATTACCTATGTTGGGGGCAATAGTATAATACTTAGCGTTTGAGGGGGCCACAATAAGTATTCATAAGTCGATGGCTCTCACGGTTATCTAGCAAATTCACCCCGGACTGTGCCCGGACCAACAAACAGATGGAAATCTCGGCATGATCCTACTTTGGTCCGGACCACGGATATCGTTGCATTAAGTACCTAGCCTTCGACTCGCCTCAATATGAACCAACTTATACCAGAGATTCTAGTTAGACCCTACTCCGAGCTCAAGTTTGTTGAATGTAATTATAAGCATAGAAAGTCAAACATTCAGATCCAGTACAAATACCTACTTTTGCGTCATTTACATATTTGCTCCGTGTGGGTTTTAAACTAATTGCACGACTTTCTCGAAAAGCATTGTACGCAAAAAATATTAACATACATGGTTCAACCGTATTCAGAGAGAGAAATTAGTTATTACCTTAAGATCATCAATTTAATTTATCCTCCTCAGACACAGGTACCTCCCGAAACATCCGCGTCCGGTGAGGACCTGCGTCAGGCGAAAGGTTAGGACGCCCCTGTGACGCCTATCCAGCCACTCCTCAAAGAGGGGTCTAACAGATGCGATTGCGGCGGGCCCAAAAAAAAAAATAGGATCATCAATTTCCACTTATAAAAGTCCTGACTGAACGATTAACGTGTCGCAGGTTCGATTCCCGCACGGGACACATATTTGCATGATCTTAAACGGTTAAGTCGGGTCTGTGTATTTTTGTAGTTGAGTTTAAGTTTTTGAAAACACACCCAAGATTACAAGAGAAAAACCTAGTGTGAAATATATCAATAATATCGAGTCATAGTAGATGTACGTAAGCGTAAAAGAATTGCACCAAAGAATTTCAATAACGTACAATAATTTATTGACTAGTAACCATCTTACTGGAGAGCTGTCGATTCTCCCTACACGTCAGATTTGGCGCAATGCTCAATAATTCAATACGCCTTCTCCTTACCAACCAGAAGCGCACTATAAAAACTTTATGGCCTATAAAAATCCTATCCAATTTCTCGTGAAAAACCGTCAATATGGAATCAGTCGGTTTAGCGATACTAGTGATATGTTAGTTTCTTGAAAAAAACCACTGACATTTTCTACCTAATATCATAACATCACACCTGTAATCCTCGATGGAATAGGCAGACGAATGACTGTAACACTCTCATTTATACGTGTCACGTTATTGGGGAAAATATATTTCAATCAACCAGGCTAAATTCAGGAAAGAAGTCCTGTTGAAAAATTCAAATGTCTTGACTTGACCTGGGAACAACAGGACCCCGATGTTTAGCTTGCGATTACTAGATGAATGAGGCAGTCTACCCAGATCCTTTTTTTTAGCGTGCTAAAATCATCAAAGGAGTCCTCCCACTCAGGGCAGGGCAGGAGGGACTTAGACTTGTACTGACTAAAACCCACGGTGTCCTTCAATAGCCCTTTACGTTCTGGGGTCACGGTAGCTCATAAGTCCCGCGACCCCGCCAGGCTTTGACAATCTAAGGTGGGCCCTGTCACCCAGATGACAGATCCCTTACAGAATCATTGCCACTTGAACATTTCAATTGCAGCTTGCAGCCGATAACCAAGCAGTTAATACTCTTCCCCTGCTGACATAGACCTACAGAATTGTTACTGGACATAACCGGAGAAGAGACTCATTTTCAACATCTTTACGTGCTTTTAAAAGCATGGGGTTAACATGACGGCAACTTGACTGGCCTGTTGGTCTAGTGGTTAGTGACCCTGACTGCTATGCCGGAGGTCGTGGGTTCGATTCCCACCCAGGACAAATGTTTGTGTGATGAGCACGATCATTTGTTCTGTGTCTGGGTGTAATTTATCTATAATATGTATGTATTTAGAAATATATAAGTATGTTTATCAGTTGTCTAGTACCCATAACACAAGCTCTGCTTAGCTTGGGACTAGATGGCGTTGTGTGATAGTTGTGAGATATTATTTATTTATTTATTTATTATTTACTTAGAAGCTCCGGGATGTTGTTGAGAATCCTACTAATATTATAAATGCGAAAGTTTGTGAGGATGTATGTATGTGTATGTAGGTATGTTTATTACTCTTTCAAGCAAAAACCACTGAACGGATTTGGCTAAAATTTGGTACACAGATAGTTTATAACCTGGATTAACACATAAGATAGTTTTTATCCCAATGTTCGCGTGGGATAATTTTGGAGTTGTAGCGGGTGAAGCCGCTAGCAACAGCTAGTTTTCTAATAAATAAGTTTGCTGGATCTACGAGTATGAAGGGAACCTATGAGAACAATAGAACAAGGATCTGAAACACGAAACAGCAACTGTTGACCAGATCAAGTTGACGCAGGAATGTTTTAATGAAGTAGAACGCGTGAGGATGAGGATATCCTCTACCTCACATCCCAGGAGACACAGGAGGTTTCCGGTCACCAAAGGCGCAGTCCAGAAAAAAGGTTCAAGCCAGAGTCGACTTTGTTTTACGTGCGCCTCTAGGAGCTTTCATAAAACTGACGGGGTCCCCATATGAACAAATTAATGCGGGGTCGTCTGAAATCAAACTGAACAGCGTGGATTATTATTCATCATCATCATCAGCCTATTAATGTTCCCACTACTGGGACACAGGCCTCCTCTCTGAGAGAGGGAGTGGGCCATAATCCACCACGCGGGCCCGGATGCGGATTGGTGGATGTTAACTGTCTTCGAATTTTTGGTTCTAGGACATGCCGGTTTCCTCACGATGTTTTCCTTCACCGTTTTGAGAGCAGTGGTGATGAAATAAATTACACAAAGTAATGCGCCTGGCGCCTGGAGAGCAGTGGTGGCCCAGTGGTATCGGTCCCGACTTACGAGTTGTAGGTCGTGGGTTCGAACCCCGCCTGGCGCATTACTTTGTGTAATTTATTTCATCACCACTGCTCTCAAAACGGTGAAGGAAAACATCGTGAGGAAACCGGCATGTCCTAGAACCAAAAATTCGAAGACATGTGACATCCACCAATCCGCACTGGGCCCGCGTGGTGGATTATGGCCTACTCCCTCTCACAGAGAGGAGGCCTGTGTCCCAGCAGTGGGAACATTATAGGCTGATGATGAATGCGCCTGGCTGGATTCGAACCCATGATCCACAACTCGTAAGTCGGGGCCGATACCACTGGGCCACCACCTCTATGTTATTCGTCAGTAAGAATTTTATCTGACATCTAGTGCCTTTCGCTCCACATATTATGGTGGGAAGATTTATTTAATGATTTATATCTGGTTGACCGAGCTGTGCTCGGTTTTTAAAATGTCTATATCCATGGGCGTAGCCAGCCATGTTGCACACGGTTGGGCAAAATTCTAGTTTTTTTTTTGTGTCGTCTTACTATTGTCGAGTATGAGGTTTCTTACGGATATTAAGTAGGTATTGTATTAGGTAAGTACCTACATTATTTTAATTTTGGTTAAGACACCTAACAAGTCGGAGTCAGGGTGGGGCAAGCACCCCACCCTGGCCCACCGTGGCTACGCCCATGTCTATATCTTGGGAACCGAGCTTTTCTCGAACCTGGGACCTTGATAAATCGATTCCTTGAGCCGAAAAACCCCTAATCTGTAAACTTGATGAAAATCCTTGGAGCCGTTTCCGAGATCCTGATTATATATAAATATACAAGAATTGCTCGTTTAAAGATTTAAAGATATTAGATATCACAACAAAAAAAAAAACATTTTCGTTTTTGCGGCTATTCCTCTATACATTGATTTGTCGTTTATTACACAAAGCAATATACAGCGCTCAACGACTAATAGCTTCCATCATGAAAGCGCCTCAGTAAATGCCTACAGTGTATTGTATTGAAGCGGTTCCAGAGTAAAGCCATTCGATACATCTGCTGGATATTAAAATTTATTATTAGCACTTGAAAGCGAGAGAAATTGTGAAATGGTGCCCCAGCGGATTAAACAAGCCCGATTTGCGAATCGTAAGTTGGAAATCAAGCAGGCATTGTTCAAACATTTCTTAAAATTATTCAGCCACTACTTTCTAAATAGTGATAAACAAAATCCTTGGGGAACCCGTCTTGTCCTTGAACTAAATTCAATATCATACAATCTCACGCGTTCATCGTCGTGAATGACTTCCTCTATCAACGAGGTGGCTTGTCTAGAGACGTGCATGATTGAGAGAAACCTCGAACCACCCTCGTTATCTTTATTCCTTGGGTCCTACTAGACACGTTTTCTCATTTTATTTATATTGGTACACAGTCATACATTTCCAGTAAATTCGCTTTCTACTTCCCATTCAGTTAAATTTTATTTTTTGGTAAACAGTAAAGAAAAATTATGTTACATCCGTTAACTAAGAATTTAACTTAGTAAATTCCTATCGATGTCGTCCGCAGCTTCCGGCGAGCGAGCGACCGTCCAATTTTATGTGTTTGTACGTCCGCTGTAATCTCAGGAATGGGGGAAGTTTGCTCACCGTACCTGCCCCGATAGGGGTAAACAAATAAGGTGGGGGTAATAATACCCTATTAGGGGATAGAACTGGTGTATTTAACACTACTCTATTAACAATTTGTAACTCTTTGACGCTTGGTGTTGAATTTAAAATGCTGAGGGCAAAGAGATCTTCAATGTGCTGGATTAATTAACTCCAAGCGAATGCTTTCAGCTGAAATTAAATGAATTATGAAGTCTACAGCGTGACGTCGACGTCGTTGCGGGGATCGGTTTTAATTAATCTCAGTGATTGTGTTAAGTATTTACGTTAAGGGCGTAAAGCTATTTTATATTAGCTGCGATCACGGCTCCACGTGTGTGCAGCCTTGAGTGTTTACATGGTTAAATTACGTGACAATCGTATTGTCGGTTGTAGTTTTTCTGTATGAGGAACACACAGAATAGAAAAAAAAAACATAATATGTGCATATCAATATGAAGCAACGGGTTTAATTTTAGGAACTCACTTTTAAAAAATTGCTTCTATCGTCTATCGCTATCGTAAGACATATTTTATTGGTCACAAGTTCAGTTCTCGGCGAGCTATCGTCGACTATGTAACCGTAACTGGACATAAATCTAGGGTTTACGGACCTGGGGCCATTGGAAATATACTACGTCGTGTGTTCAAAGAATATTACCTACTGCGACGATTTTTGGGTAAACCGCCTTCAAGCTGCTAGAAAGCTTTATTTTATCGGTCGCTATAATATTTAGCTAATACTCGTGTGTGATACTGATGTATTTTTTTTTGTCAACGGCGGCAATTCGGTAAGGAGGTTGGCCGCTTCGATGGAAACCGTTCAGTATCCCCGGATCAAGGGATGGCCATGACACTCTGGCACGCTACCAGCTTTGCCGTTCGCACCCACATGCATAGGGCCTACTTCAGTGCCCGGTTAGAAGTCCGCATGATGCCGGCGTACAGCCTACGGTATGAGGCGTTTCGGCTACTGAGATTGGAGCACAAAAATGTCTACGAGGTCTCTGAATAGCTGTTCTTACATGCGTCAATAATGCGTCAATATTGTCTGCGCGGTCTTTGTTGCGTCTGCATTCGTATAATTATATTTTTTCAATATAATCGATACATCCAAAGAATATAGACTCTGTTGAGTAGGATTGATAGTTTTCGGTAGACCTATACTATAGATATGTCGCTGACTTGTGTAACTCTAAAACAATGGGACTTGACAGAGATGAGTTACATATTTATCAACACTAATCAGTACGCGACCCGTGCGTGTATGACCATCAGCTTTAAGAATGAATTAGGTATGTATTTTGGGTGTTGTTAAAATATCAAAAGAGATAGAGATAGGAGAAAAGGGAAATCATTTTAAAACATAATTATGAGTAGATCGAAACACGATAAGCGCCAGTTAACATAAAAATAATAATAATTGAAAGTACATTTTATTTGATAAATTACAATCTTAGCCACCACGTGCCGCTCCTGATCCTGAGATAGTCGGGCATGGTCTCGGAGGGGCCCACCACGGCCACGGTGGGGCAGCGATCGTACAGGTAACGGTCGGCGAGCTGGCGCAGCTCCGCCACTGTTGTAGTCGCCAGAATTGTATTCACTGTCTTCAGTGACTTTCTATCGTTAATATGCAGGATTTTCTTCCCCAAGTCATGCGCATTCCACACCACACTGCTGTACTGTCGTGCCAGATTCATGCGAGTTAGCCTAAGACCTCTCTCCAGATCCGGAGCCCGTAGCACTGTGCACATTTCCATCCATAGATCCTGAACCCTGGTTACTACTTCATCGAGCTTCCACTTGTCCGCGATGAAGTACACGCCCCACAGGCCGACGTCACAGTACACCGTGTAGAACGGCTGGTAACGCTCGCATAGCTTGTCTATGGCCACCCATTGGGCCACCGGCGACGACTGCCCCTGTCCACGTCCCTGGCTGCGGTCCCATGCGCCTATAATGTAGTTCAACACCATCATCTTGTAATAATCGTTGCTACCGTATCCTGGTGCTTCGAAAGCGATCGCTACGTGGCAGAAAGACATGGAATCATCGCGATATACCACCTGGGAGCCGGTGTACCGGGTGGGTCCCAGCTCGCCGACCGGTACCGCTGGTATACACGCTAAAGTACAAGCAGCAGCATCAGTTATTGGTTTCGGATCCACTGGCCCTGTAATTGACAAACACAACCTACAGGGCGCGTAGTTTTCGCAAAAAAAAGTTCTAGTGACATCAGCATTAAATCGTTCTAAGTTTTCGGATGGACCAATAACACGCTGACCAAGCGGTGTCCCCTGGAAAGCAGTTGCGTTAAGGTAGTCGAAAAGCACTTGTTTTGGATCGTTGTCTGTATCAACGAGCTCCCTGCTGATGTTCAGCCGCTCCTCCTTTATCTTGGCATCGGTGATGTCTAGTTCAGTGATTACCTTGCACAGAATATCCACTGCTTTGTACGCGTTACATGAGGGCAGCACTACTGAGAATATTTGCTCCTCTCTCGACGTTCGCACTGACATATTGCCACCCATATCAAGGACTGCGTTTTCCAGAGCATCCTTGTTCAGAGATCTGCAACCCTTCAAAGCCAAGTGCTCTATGAAATGCGTGAGTCCGTTGGTGTAACTGGTCTCGTAGCGCGGACCCACGGCAGCTGCCAGCGTAACACACGTAAGCGGCGTGTCCGTCACCTCCGTGGCAACCCTCGCGCCGTTGGGAAACGCAAATATAGCCGTATCACTGTTTTGTACTTCCGCAGAACTCGCATGTCTGAAGCTAATCCTGGCGATCCTTATTGAAAAAGATTTTAGTATCGATATCGTTTTGAACATTTGTATTTAGTAGAATATTGTGCAAATAAAATGTCATGTGTCTATGTAGTAGTCTATGTCTATGTCATTCTTCTTTTTTACAATAAAGTTTATTCATACAAATAAACTCTATGGTTTATCTAAGTTTATGCAATAGGTGAGGTACAGCCGTCGGACTATCCGGGTGTGGGATAGTCCGACGGCTGTGTTGTGCTGTGCTGGGTTATTCCCGGGTGTGGGAGAAGAGAATTTTCGAAAATCTTTGAATGCAGTTTGCTTTTATTCAAAAATAAAGGAATGTTTCCTTTGAGTAAGATTTTCTATCTGCAATATTAAGAGTAGGTACTTTCCCTCCAGGTGGCATTACAAAATTCCACCCTGTATATGGCTGCAATGAGAAACCTCCTTTGTTAAATAAATAAAACACTGTGGCAACAACTCTAGTGGCATCGCGGTGGCGGCGCGGAGGCGGCGCGGCTGTGGAGTGGCGGCGGAGCGGCGGCGGAGCGACGGCGGAGCGGCGCGGCGGCGCGGCGGCAGCGCGGTAGCGACCGTATACACAGCCTAGAGGCGCGGTGGAGGCGCGGTGGAGGCGCGGTGGCGCGGGCGGCGCGGCGGCGGCGGCGGCGTCGTGTACATGAGCGCGGCTGTGAAAATAGAAACCTAGATCGATGAATTTTAGCGAAAATACTTGAGGCACGCAAACTTGTTCAATAAATTCTTCAATTATCCCTAAACACATAATACAAACCTTGGTCCCAAAAAACTTTTTTAAAAAAAGGGAACCGACTTCAAAACCAAACACAAAAAAATATAAAATAACTTTTCTTTCGGAAGTCGGTGGCTTTGTTTTTTTTTCTATTTCATTGAGATATTATGGCCACCGACTTCCGAAAGAAAAGTTATTTTATAGTTTTTTGTGTTTGGTTTTGAAGTCGGTTCCCTTTTTTTAAAAAAGTTTTTTATTTTTCCCTTTTTAGTTGAGATATTCCACAAAAAAAAATCTTCGTAAAATCGGCTTCTTTGAAAATCTACAATCCTATTAAGCAACAAAAACGGATCTATGCGAGCAACTTCACGAGAAATCCATTATTGTTATATACTAAAACCTTCCCCAGAATGTAACAAACACTTTTCTGAAAACTGCATCAAAATCGGTTCAGCCAAACGCGAGATAATCGCGGACTAACATGCAATCGTCCCTGAAAATCTACGATCCAAGTAAGGAAAACGGATCCACGCGGGCAACGTTACGGGATATCTATTAGTGTTATATGTATATTAAAACCTTCTCCAGAATGTAATGAACACTTTCCTGAAAACTGCATCAAAATCGGTTCAGCCAAACGCGAGATAATCGCGGACTAACATGCAATCGTCCCTGAAAATCTACGATCCAAGTAAGGAAAACGGATCCACGCGGGCAACGTCACGGGATATCTATTAGTGTTATATACCAAAACCTTCTCCAGAATGTAATGAACACTTTTCTGAAAACTGCATCAAAATCGGTTTAGCCAAACGCGAGATAATCGCGGACTAACATGCAATCGTCCCTGAAAACCTACGATCCAAGTAAGGAAAACGGATCCACGCGGGCAACGTTACGGGATATCTATTAGTGTTATATACTAAAACCTTCTCCAGAATGTAATGAACACTTTTCTGAAAACTGCATCAAAATCCGTTCAGCCAAACGCGAGATAATCGCGGACAAACATACATACATACATACATACATACATACATACATACAGGTCGAACTGAGAACCTACTTTTTTTTTTGAAGTCGGTTAAAAAGTGTTTTAGGCATTTTGAAACCTATATACCTTTAAAATTGAATAATTAAAGAGACGGTAAATTAATGAGCCAGATAATTTAGTTGGTTTTTACACCTCGCTCAAAAATATGTGTATTTCACTTAGGCACTACATTTAGCGCCTAAGGCCTGCTACGAGTACCTATATTGTTTACCAGTTTATAGGGCGCAACTAGTTTCCATTAAAATATTGGTAGGAAAATTGTTTTTTTTTTTTTTAATATTTCGTTGTAGAACAGCACGGTGCCGGGAATTAATAAGAGAGACGATGTAGAGGAGCAGTACTTAGACACTGTCACGATTAGCATGTAGCTGGTGCATCTTCAACGCCGCTGTCAGCATTAGGATACGTGGTACACACATGATGTCCACCCACGCGTCACTCAATTTATTTTCACAAACGTAAAATATTTTGTGCCTAACTTATCAATGCACCAATCTAACTTACCAATACAATACTCGTAAATTTTTTATGAACGTCTACGCAATAAAATTAACGTTTTTTATAAAGCCACAGCGTTCACGTGGATGGCATTGAGAAGTACAATATTAAAAACAGTAATAAGAAAATTTTAGAAAGTTATCTGTACTTTTATATACAAACCACTTCGATCTACTTATGGTGTTAACTACGCAAGCTATTTAAAAAACGTCACGCAACACATTGTGGGACAGTTGCGTGATATCATGAATGTACGAAGCTTGATGTTGATAGTGGCGGTGTGGACGCACCAGCTCCGCGCCAACAAACTTAGCGATGAGGAACACCTCCGCTACATAGTCGGTCTGCTTAAAAATAGCGGTGACTTATTTTGTTTCGGCACGCTTATCTCATCCAACTGGGTGCTGACCGCTGCGAACTGCCTCAGTAACACCAAATCCATACAGTACGGCAACTTGTCCATACCATTCAACGAATCGTCTTCCATACGACAAGTCCAGCTAACGGAACGACCACAAACATCCAAGGTCATGGAACCCGACCTCGGCTTGATCTACATCCATTCGGTGCCCATGACTCACTACGGGCAGTTATCGGCTGTGGACTACAAGACTATGGCGGGCCACATCGCAGAGTATATCGACTCCGAAGCCTCTCAAAATGATTACGTTAAGGAAGGTGTCGTGAGCACGTGTGACGCAGATGATAAGGTTTCTACTTTCGCAGCCTATCTATGTGTTGCGCCAAAGTGCTCGGAGAAGCAGCAGCTGTCACTCCCGGGCGAGCCCGGCAGCCCGCTGTTCTACGACGGCAAGGTGGCGGGCGTACACGTGGGAGACAGCCCCTTCCTGCCGAAGATGGAAACCAAACTGTACATCTTGCGCACCTACACGCCCATCAGCCCTTACTTATCGTGGGTACATCGTACGATCAGAAAACAAAAAGAATTTATATCTCGACGATCGGCGGACAATGGATATCGTAGATATCGGACCATCCCAAAACTGATTCAAGACCTAAAAGACGAACTAAGAAGAACTTATAGATACCCAATGATATTGCCATTGTTGCAACCCAGGAGACGAGGGGCTCCCTATGGTGTTAAAGCTATACTCTAGTGCGCCTGTTTGTCACTGCTGGTAAAGTGGCAAACCAAGAGTACAGCAGGAGCGATATATATGATTTTGTAATGAATGTTAAAGTTTTTGTTAAGGTTGGCTCAAATTTAATAATTCGCCCATTTATGCTATTTTTACAAAGCTTTGATATGTTTACAAGCCGCAACAACACGGTTTTTCTCTTCAGCCACTTCTTGGCATATTGTAAGAAGTCAAGGACGCGGCGGACGCTTGAGGGCGCATATTCCGAAAGTTGGCAACGTCGCAAATAGCTGTCAAATATTTACAAGTTTTAATTAATTTGGCAAATTTTCTGTATGAAAATCTATACTTATAATAAATCTGTAGAGAGGTCAATTCTGTACATGAAACATATTTCCAAAATAACTATCAGGGGGATGATGATGCAATCAGTAAAATTTTTGTCTGTCTGTCTGTATAACCGTTATAGAAACAAAACCTACTCGACGGATTTTAACGAAACTTGGTACAATTATTTTTCATACTCCTGAGCTGGTTATAGTATACTTTTCATCACGCTACAATGAAGTGAAGGGAAATGTTGGGAAAACGGGAGAAGTTACTCCATTTTTTAAGCTTCCGTCGCGTGTGCAACCTTAATGGTTAAAAGCTACACAGAAATCATTTATGACAGAATAATTTATCTTGGAAACTTGAACACCTGGTGCAGAATCGCAACAGACCAGCTAAATTATAAGAGATACAGAAATAGTGCGATAGCAAAAATTGTACCACGTGATGAGCATTTTCTGCTGAGAGAATAAATTTGAAGATCTGGAACACCTGATGTGGAACACCAAGAGCCCAGCTACACTATAACATATATAGCTGGAGAGCTACTGAACCCTGCGACTAACGGTCTTCCTGTAAGGTTAGAAATTTGTACACTTAGGGTGCTCCCACATCTATCGACGCGGAATTGGCTTTTTGCGTCGCCCTTTCTCTTTCTGTCGCTTAGAACTGCCATTTGCTAGACCGAGACAGAAAGCATAATGCGATCGCACGCGGCGGGATCCTCGATGCGGCCGCGTGCTATCGCATTGTCTCGGTCTAGCAAATGGCAGTTCTAAGCGACAGAAAGAGAAAGGGCGACGGAAAAATCCGATTCCGCGTCGATAGATGTGTGAGCACCCTTATGATTTATAGCATGCTAAGAGCAATAGCGACGACCTGGCAGGCGTCAGCCGTGCACATCATCAGACCATTTAATTTTCAATGAGTAAAAAAATTGAAAAAAAAAACTTGTTCCTGTAAGCTTAAAAATTTAACAGGATGTAGTTTAATTATTGTAAATCTTGGAAAAAAATGACAGGCGATTACAAGGTGCACAAGTATGTGACAGGCGAATTGAAAAGTGCACAGTTGTTGAGGAAACATAAACTTTCTCCTGTAAGGTTAAAATTATCTCGCGTTTGGCTGAACTGATTTTGATGCCTGAACTGATTTTGAACCGATGCTGACGCCTGCCAGGTCGTTGCTATTGCCCTTAGCATGCTATAAATATTAAGTTTACAAATTTCTAACCTTACAGGAAGACCGTTAGTCGCAGGGTTCAGTAGCTCTTGGACTAATATAGGAATAACGTCTTAGCAAAGTTGTTCAGCCTGATGAGCACTCTCTGTTGACGTATAAAATTTGAAGATTTGGAATACCTGTTGTGGAACTCCAAGAGCCCAGCTACACTACAACATACTTATACCGGAATGACGTCTTAGCAAGAGTTGTTCAACCTGATGAGCATTATCTATTGATGTATAAAAATTGAAGATCTGGAACACCTGATGTGGAAATCAAAGCTATCACCAATTTCACTGTATAATTATAAAATATATGTATATGCTGGGAGTACCTCCACGCAGTGAAGGCGGAAAAGTTTAGGACTGTTTTTCGATGACGATGAATAATAATTATGCATAACAATTTTACTCTACTGGCCAAACTCCCATTAATTTTTTACCCCCGGGCTCTTGGAATTGGGTATTACACTTTTCAGATCTTCGATTTTGACGACCCCGTTGTCGCTGGCATAAGCAACAGGATCCGCGTACGAAGTCGCGGGCAGAAGCTAGTAAGTAATATGGCTCTGTAGTGCACAAAAAATGGATATAAGATTTTTTAGGCTTTGTGAGAATACAATAAAAACACAATTTGTGTTGCTCAAATTTTATTGAAGAAACGACATTTTAGGTTTATTGTATCCTAACAACAAAAATAAGAAATAAAATCTTGAATTCTATGTTTTCCTTTTCTCACAGTTTATCTGACTTTTCATGTCAAGGATTTAAAAAAAAGAAACAAAATAGGAACCAAAGAGATTCTAATACTGAATAGAATTTCTTTACATGGATATAATATGAATGCATTTAAAACACTGAATTTGATGTTGTAACCGTTTTAGGTCTATAAAAGGCATTTGGAAAGTTTCCAAAATCTGTTTTACATGTAAAACTACACATTCGGTCTTACGATATTAATTACTGATCCCTTATCATTTTGAGTGCACAACAGAGCCATATTTATGACTAGCTTCTGCCAGCGACTTCGTACGCGGATCCTGTTGCTTATGCCAGCGACAATGGGGTCGTCAAAATCGAAGATCTGAAACGTCTGATGTCGAATTCTTAGAGCCTGGGGACGGGAAAACAACGGGACGCGCATGACGATTCCAGACGTTCCCGATCTTTCATTTTTGTAAGTCAACAGGAAATGCCCATCAGACTAAACAACTCTTTCTATGATGTTATTCATATATATGTTATAGTGTAGCTGGGCTCTTGGAATTCCACATCAGTTGTTCCAGATCTCAATTTTCATACGTCAACAGAGAGTGCTCATTAGGCTGAACAACTCTTCCTAAGACGTCATTCCTATATATGTTATAGTGTAGCTGGGGTCTTGGAGTTCCACATCAGGTGTTCCAGATCATCAGTTTTTATACGACAACAGGGAGTGCTTATCAGGCTGAACAACTCTTGCTAAGACGTCATTACTGTATATGTAATAGTGTAGCTGGGCTCTTGGAGTTCCACATCAGGTGTTCCATATCTTCAAATTTATTTTCTCAGCAGAATATGTTCATCACGCGGAACAATTTTTGCTATGGCGCTATTTTTTTATCTCTTATAGTTTAGCTGATCTATTCCAGTTCTGCATCAGGTGTTCAAGTTTCCAAGTTAAATTATAGCCTATAAGTTGCCCAGACTTAATAGCTATACAACAAAAAAAAACAATCAAATCCGTCCAGTAGTGCCGAAGATTAGCGTGTATGAAGTAACTTCTCCCGTATTCCTAACATTTCCCTTCACTGCTCTGCTCCTATTGATTGTAGCGTGATGAAAAGTATACTATAACCAGCGCAGGAGTATCCTACTACTATTATAAAGGCGAAAGTTTGTAAGTATGGATGTTTGTTACTCTTTCACGCAAAAACCACTGAACGGATTTGGCTAAAATTTGGTATACAGATAGTTTATAACCTGGATTAACACATAGGATAGTTTTTATCCCGATTTTATGTTCCCGTGGGATAATTTTCGAGTTGTAGCGGGTGAAGCCGCTGGCAACAGCTAGTGAAAAATAATAATTGTACCAAGTTTCGTCAAAATCCGTCGAGTAGTTTTTGTTTCTATAACGGTTATATAGACAGACAGACAGACAGACAATAATTTTATTAATTTCATTTTTGGCATCAGTATCGATCCCTAATCACCCCCTGATAGTTATTTTGGAAATATATTTCATGTAGGTACAGAATTGACCTCTCTACAGATTTATTATAAGTATAGATAGATAGATAATTTCCATTCAGTAACATTGCCAATAACATTGCCAAATTAATTAAAACTTGTTAATATTTGACAACTATTTGCGACGTTGCTAACTTTCAGAATATGCGCTCTTAACCTCTATAAAGGACCACTAAATGAAAGTACCTACAAATACTCCATAGTCTGTCACAATTATATTTGCCTTAAACTCAACAGTGACAACATCATATTAAAATGATTTCGAAATACCTTTAATTATTCGTTTTGAGATTTCAACATTTTAAAAGTTTTTTTTTTACGTAGAGGAAAGTCAGCATATTTGGAATACTGCAAGTAATTTGGAATACCACGGTATCTCAATTAGTATAAACACCATCTACGTTTTTTTGTTTTGAACATAATGTCACATGATATAGGATGTGAGTGAGTACTTAAGACTATCGTCTACCGAGCGCTCGTCCATACTAAAAGAGAAAACGTTTTCCTACCCCTAAATGTTATCCTATCTCAATGATTTTTTAGAATGCTTCTGATACTGTAAAAAACTAGGTTTATAGGTTTTCTTTTTTTTCAAAATTTATAATAGTTTGAAAGTAACAGGCGCCTAAGAGTTACTATTTTCATGACAAAATCTTCACTGAAGTAAAACCTTTGTATTTTAAAAACAAAGAAGTTTTAGAAAAAAAGCAAAACCTACAAACCTAGAATATAATATGCTGAAACGATTGAAGCCAGAATCTAAGAGATTGGACGTGATTTAGTATGTGAAAAACGTTTTCTCCCGCGAGACAAATTTCGTATAAAAATACTCACAGTCAGTCGCGAGCTGCAACGCTCTCTATCGCACGAACGGGGTTTTTCAACGCGCGAGAGGGACAGCACGAGTTTTTCTAAATACCTATTTTTTGAAAAGGCAACCGCTATACAATCCTCTTAAAACAGAGCGCTACACTAACATTTCTGCTGACAGCCAACTTATTTGGTACGAATCTATGTTATGCATATCGACAAAGAAATTTTTAAACTGTCAAGTGACCTTATTTGTTTGTGAATTTGTTTTCATTTTATAATTATTTCTAAAACTAAATAAGAGAAATGGAGTTATAGTTAAGGATGTCCTGTTGTTAACTTGGAATACTAATGCTAAAGGGATCATGGGGCTTGTGGTGCTGAAGAAACTTCTAGAAATCAGTAAAACAAGAGTGTCATAGAATTGAATTTTTTGTATCATTATTTAGGTAATCTCAACATCTGTTAGATAAAAAAATAATGTACCTACCCCGTGAAAAAAATTTAAAAACATTTACCTACTTACAGAAAAAGCGAGGTAATTTTTACGTTATTTTGTTTTTTTTACCCGTTATTTAAACATGATGCAGCATTTATTGATACTATTTGAGTTATTTAAACTTCTGTTTATGATTTTCAGTTGCTAAAAGCTTATTTTTAACCGACTTCAAAAAAAGGAGGAGGTTCTCAATTCGTCGGAATCTTTTTTTTTAATGTATGTTCCCCGATTTCTCGAAGACGCCCGGACCGATTTGGAAATTTTTTCTTTTGTTTGAAAGGGTATACTTTCCAATTGGTCCCATGATCATCAGGTCAGGATCTGATGATGGGATCCCAGGGAAATCGAGGGCAACCTTCAAATTTTATAGGCACACAGTGCCATTTTCATATATTTTCTAAAGCTGTTCAAGTATTTGCATCTGATAATCATCATCTCAGGTGGATGAGCTGATGATGGAAGGTACAACTCCTCTAGTAAGGAGTCGGCATCGACTGATTTAGTAAATTATGTTTGTGTTCGCATATCTCCAGAACTACAAGTCCGATTTATGTAATTCTTTTTATGTTGTACTAGGTATCGTTCAACTTAAGGAATACTGCAAGTTTCATCAAAATCGGTTCAGTAGTTTTTGAGATAGGGAAGGAATGAAAGAGATGTTAACGATGTTATTACCGGTTCTACGGATTTCTTACATTTGTAAGAAAATTATGTATTTGACAAGAATTTTGGTTAAATATGTAAACTAAAAAGAGTAAAATAAAAACTTTTTCAAAAACAAATGTAACCTCCTTCAAAAACAACCACAAAACCGGCCAAGTGCGTGTCGGGCCACGCACAGTGTAGGGTTCCGTAGTTGCCACCATGGCCACCTTCCAGCTCCATCATTAGACCCTGGAAAACATCGAGTGCCAAAGTCAATGCAAAGAAAAATCAAATGCCCTAAACTCGAAGGGATTGTGTTATTGTATGACAAAGATCCCATGGCCACCTTCCAGCTCCATCATCAAAACCTAGAATAATATACAGTACAAAAGCCCATGTAAAGACGAATCAAATGACCCTAAGCTCAGTAGGATTGAGTTGTATAAGAAATAACTCATGGTTACCTTCCAGCTCTATCATCAGACCATGGACATCATCCAGCATCTATGTCTATGTAATAAAGACGACTCTAACGAGCCGAAACTCGACGGGATTGAGTTGTTATCAAATAGCTTCAAGAATGATTTAAAATTTAAAGATTTCCCACGATTTCTCCAAGATTCCATCATCAGATCCTTACTTGATGATCATGGGACCAATACGGAAGGTGTACTCTTTCAATCAAAAGAAGAATTTTCAAAATCGGTCCAGGCGTCTTTGAGAAATCGGAGAAAATACATAAAAAAAAAGATTACGACGAATTGAGAACCTCCTCCTTTTTTTGAAGTTAGTTAAAAATAGTTGACAATAAAAACCTACCTATCCCCAAAACATACCACCCTATTATAGCTGTAAAAATAAAGTTGACAAACTTACATTTGCAGTTGAAGAAAATGTTCTCCGATACATTTTGTTTAGGAAAATATGTTATCCAAGTACGTCTTATAAGTTGATCGACTATTACTCGCAAATTACTCGTAAACTTGTAAAGCCTACTTAGTCATGATAATTTTCTTTTAAACTTCGATAAATATACTACTATTGTGAATTTTTTCATACCCCCAAACATAACCGTTTAGCTGGTAGAGGGGGGGGACATTATAATCGAGCAAAAATTAGCACTTTAAAGCTTAATATTTCACAAACGAATCTTTTTTTCAAAAAATTGTTAATGGAAACTATCAATATTTTTTAAAGACCTATCTAATGATAGCCCACACTAAGGGGTACGCGAGAAAAAAAAAACATCCATCACTTTACCTACGTGTAATATATTTTACGAGATTTTATTTTACCACTTTTTCGGAACAACAAATCCGTATATTTACACCAAATTACAGCTTTCTAGTACTGGGCGTCTCTGAGCTAAGCTGCGGACAGACGGACGGACGGACGGACGGACATGGCGAAACTATAAGGGTTCCTTGTTGACTACGGAACCCTAAAAAATGGTAAAGTAACCTACAAAACTTTTCTTTCGGAAGTCGGTGGCAAAAAACACATTGAAACTAATAAAAAAAAGTCACCGACTTCCGAAAGAAAAGTTTTGTAGGTTATTTTACCATTTTTTGTGTTTGTTTTTGAAGGCGTTTACAATTTTTTTTTAAGTTTTTTTTTATCACAATTCCCTGTAATTCCATAAACTGAAATGGCTGCATTCAGTAGGGATTGGTATCCGACCCCACATGTAGAATAATTTTATTGATAGAATTGAGCAAGCTACCTCCCCTTTAATTTTGTACTAACCGATACCGGACACATTGTATTTCTTAGGGACCTAGTTAGGGAGTAGTGTCGTCTTCCAAAGAGCGAAAAAGTACGACATATTTTTAACCTTTAAATTCTACAAGACTTGCTTCCGTTCGACTATGGTAATGTTATGACAACGACACGTCAGCTTGAAGTTAACCACCCGACTCATTGGCATTGCACTTTTTTTGTTTATTTTATTTGTACATAATTATCTAATAATCAACGATGCTCAAAACAACAAGCATTCTAAAGAGAAAATTCAATCCTTTAAAATTTTACACAAGGCATATGAGTCCCGCGATAAATTTCAATTTACACCTTGCAAACCTGCCAGTCGCGCGCTACTCCAAGCTGCTCAACGGTGTCACCATCGCCACTGAAGAGCGTGAAAGCTGCAAAGCCTGCATCGGGCTCTTCATAGACGCTGGCTCCCGCTACGAAAGTATTAGTGAAAATGGTATAGCTCATTTCTTCGAGCATATAGCTTTCAAAGGCACTTGTGCTCGAAACAAAAATACTCTCCTGGCACAAATGGAGCGTATCGGTGCGAAGTTCAAGTGCAGCGTGTCTCGCGAGCTGGTCTTCTTCTACGTGGAGTGCCTCTGCCACGACGCGCCGCTCGCCACCGAGATACTTATCGACTGCGTGTTCAACAACGCCCTCAACAATAATGAAATCGAGTATCAGAAAAACGTAGTGTATGCGGAAATGTTAAAACACGACAAGAACCCCGGGGCAGTGGTAGAAGACTACTTGCATGCCACTGCGTTCCAAGGCACACCCCTCGCGCAGACAGTTATGGGCCCCTCCAGCAACCTGTACAGCTTCAACGACTGCACCATCTGCAGGTACCTATCCAAGTGTTACAATCCGTGCCGCACGGTGCTGGCCGCGGTCGGAGGCATCAACCACGAGCAGGTGACCGCGCTGGCCACCCGCTACATGGGCTGCTTGGAGTCGCTCAAGTTTTGCGACATAGAACCCTATAGGTACACGGGCTCAGAAGTGAAATATCGTGACGACTCGATGCCCACAGCGCATGTCATGTTGGCCGTGGAAGGTCCATCTTTCAGTGAAAATGACAGGATCGTGATGGAAGTGGCAAGGTTCATACTGGGCGGCTGGGACCGGTCGCAGCCTGGCGGAGAAAAGCACCCCTTGCGGATCGCCCGCGAAGCCTCCTGCTGCAACTTCTGCGACTCTTACCAAGCATTCAGTATCGCTTACAAAGACTGTGGACTATTTGGAGTACAATTCGTGAGCGGTGTGATGCAACTCGACGACATGATGATGTTGATACAAGACGAGTTCATGTAGGGTCACCTGTCCAACATTGAAACACCAAAATTTCAAACCATCCTGTCTCTGCCGTTTCTCAAGTTAGGAGTCTAATTTTTTGCACCAAGATAGACAATTTAATTAGTTATCTTATCGTATTATATTTTTTTACTGTACTTTTATAATTTATGCATTAAAAAGCTTTTTCTGAAAAATGAACTTTGTTTCATTGTGTCCATATATGTGTACTCAATGAAACACCTAAATTTTTACAATGAAACAAGGCTAAGCAACAATGAAACAGTATTATTAGTAGGTAGTGTTTTGTTTGCTTTTAATCAACCCAGATATGTATCTATGCATTAAATTAAAGAAATTTAAATGAAAATAATGTTTTATTCATAGTAATTATTATCTACCGTATCTACGATATTAATCGGACTTAAACATTAACAATCACAGAGGTAATACCTGCTGGTTCAGGTTTAACAAAAAAAACAATCACCCTGTCTCTGTCTTACAGGTCTTAAAAACTTATAAAATTTCAAAACAAATAAGTAGGTAGGTACCTGGCCTAGACCTAAAAGATCTAAGCCACTCAATGACTGCCATTTTTTCAGACCTCCAACCAGTGGCGGCACAGAGCCTGTGTAGGCCCTCTATTGCTTAAATTGGGAAGGTAGAAAGTTTAAAATGAAAGTTTCATCAAAATAGAAACTGTAGTAGGTATAATTTAAAACTTAAAACATTTTTTTCTTTTCTACTAACTTAGAGAAGACAATTTTAAATTTTTGTAGAGCAAGGCAAGATTAACTAACATTAGAAGCATTTGCTATTGAAAAATGAGCTATCAAAAACGAAGCCATGAAAAGCGAATGTCGACCTAATTTGAAGCGCGAGCGAAGCGAGCGCGAAAATTTTTAGCTTTTTGGAATAGGACACGGCAATTCTTCATAGAAGAGCGAACGCAGTGAGCTCTAAAAGTTTAATGTTTCCGGACTTCAAGTTTTAATTTAAAAGTGAGATCAAACATTTGAAGTCTTTAGTAGGTACTTAAACCTAATCCTAATAAAAATTAGTTTTGGTTTTTTTTTCTTTTTTTTTTCTGGGCCCTTGGCTTTGGCGCCCCTAAAGGATGGCGCCCGTGTGCATTGCACACTTTGCACATAAAGTAGCGGGGGCCCTGCATACACTTACGAAATTTTGCACATTTGTTCAGACGCTGATATAGACTAACATATCCGAAAACTGGGCAGTTCTGGAAATATTACATACATATTACATAAGGGTCGAATTGATAAGCTCGTTTGTTTTGAAGTCGGTAAAAATGAAACGCCAGCAGAGGATGGAGGCCCCTGGAGAACAGAGGCCCCAAGCACGTGCTTGTAGTGCTTATACGTTAATCCGCCACTGCCTCCAACTGACAGCAGATTTTTATATTATTTAGGTACCTACATAAGCCATCTGGTACCTACGCAACGCTGCGAACGTCTTTACTAGAAAGACCATAAAACTTTGACGCGCAATCTTTGATGTACTCTTGCGCTTCTTGGTCTTCTGTAAATTTTCTGTTAACATTATAGTTTGGAATTAACCTTTATGAAAGTCGCTTGTTTTTAAAAAAAATATAGTTATTTTCCACATGGCCTATAATAAAACAAGATAGTACACAATGACACACTGTTTCATTGTATACCACATACTTTTGTTTCATTGTAAACCAACAAGGTATTTTTTTACAAAATAAATAAAAATTGCAACAAAAAGTGAACAATTTCTATACAGATTTAAGTCAAAAGAGACTTTGAAACGTACAGAATGCAACGTAATATTGAACAATACGAAATTATCTTCTATAATTTGGTAAAAAATCACCAAACATGACCAAAAATTCTTACTTTTTCGCAGCAATATTCGTTATACGTCACTAAAGACGACCTCTTCCACGCGGCGCGCTCGCAAACTGGGCGTGTGCGGGGGGGGCCTGTGAAGGTCCTTTCTTGCTATCCTGCTATATCTAGCAACGTCGCATTTTAGAAATATCGCAAAGTTTCATTGTGTACGATTGTTTCAATGTTGGACAGTTGACCCTACATTTGCCTCTGCGTCACAGAGCAGGAGGTCGAAAGGGCTAAGAATTTTCTGAAAATGAAAATTTTGTTAGAAACGGACAGCGAGTTGGGCACGTGCATGGATATCGGGAAGTGGACGCTGTACTATGGCTGCCGGCCGACACTACTAAACCAGATCCGCGCGGTGGAGCACATCACGGTGGAGCAGGTACGCGCCACGTGCTACCGCTACCTGTATAACAAGTGCCCCGTGGTGTCCGCCATCGGGCCCCTCGAAGGACTGCCCGAATACCCTAGAACTAGGGCCTCCATGTGGTGGATTAGAACTTGAGTTTTATATTATGGTTTGCAACAAATGGGAGTAGACAGATTTCACACCGTAGTTCTTATTAGGTGTTGCACAAGAATATACTCGCGATTTGTTGTTCACGGGCGAGTTCGTACTTACGATCATCCACAAATGAGGTGTGATTGACAGAAGTTTCATATACCTGTCTACCAATGCCACAGTAATCAGTATTCCCACTAAGGCCTGCGCAGATGAGTAACAGTCTTCGGGGTGCTTCTTCGTCTGCCAAAGTAGATCCCTTATGAACTATATTAACGCATAGACAAAATATCCCATACAAAAAGTCTCCTGGACATCGAGGGACCAAACTAAACAAAAGTACGGGTGAAAAATAGTACTAACGTGAGTAGGCGCATATAGGCGGTAACATAGCGAACTTTAGTCTGCGAAAATATCAAGCCGAAATAAAGGAATTCATTCTCACAGAGTTTTCTTATATAACGTTTTTACTTTTACTAATTATTATATTATAATAGTTATATATTAATTTATACTATAAAGATGTTAGATACTTCAATGTATCTCTGCAATCATTGCGTTTAATTTAGTATCTAAGAATTCTATTAGATTGAATCATTGAATGATAGTTAATTTCGATGATAACGGTTTGTCAATAAAGGTGCGATACATATCTACACACGACAAGGTTTTATAAATGTTATTGGTGACTACAACAAAACTACGACAAAAAAAAGACAAAATGCTTAAAAATTCAATGTGATCAACTTTTCGTGAAGCAGGGTCTAAAATGATGTAAATTAAACAATATTCATATAAAAATTATAATTTATTATCTTAGTAAAGCTAAAATATAAAAATATAAAAGGTATTTGAGTATAAACAGAGCACATAATATGTCACGTCGACATTACCATATATACATATAAATGTACTGCTCCTTGCTAGAAATACAAAAAAAAACACCCAAAATCTTTTTGGATAATATTTCAACCAAATTTGAGACACATGTATGATCAAGGACTATTTAAAAATGGACCATGGTGGGTGCAGAAGAATGTTAACTTAGGCTAATCATAAGAGAAGATTTTGGCCAACCTGAAAAGGAGCCAACACTTTTTCATTACGTGAAAATACCGATATCAATGTCGACGGACTTTTTGACAAAGAAAATCAATTTTATTAATCAGAATCATTTTTTATTATAAGAAAATCAATTTGTAGAAGATAAGTTTATATAGGGATCCAGTTAATATTATGTGTGCCAAACTGGGGCCCATAGACCCTTTCATATGCAAAGATTGGTAAAAGAATCATCAATTAATCATTAATCAAAATTGACATTGATAAAAGTAAAATCAACAAGCTGAAAATGTAACTTATTAAATAAATATGATCACAACTTAGAGAGCTTAAGAGAATACATCGAATCGAATCAAATCAATATCATCTTCGTTGTACTAAATAAGAACAAGATTTCATCAAGACAGCCGGTAGCAATGCTTTACGTGGTCTTCATTAATAAGTTGTATATGAAGAAACAGAACATAAGTGAACTGTTTCCGACATAATTATTATGAAATAATAATTAATTCTATAAACTCAATGTCAAATCATTATCGAATCCTTGTAATAAGCTCATGAAAACTCATTAAAATTCTTCAGATTAAGTATTATTACAGATAAAATATTATTACAGATAAATTTAATAATTCGCAATTATTTCAGCATGCTACCGTGTAGAAGCTGAAAATACATAAATTTCGTTTGTAAATTCGATACATGTACGTGATAAATTCGACAAGACTTTTTAAATATTAGTTTAAATAATATATTGAGCAATTTTATTCAATGCGTTCGAAAATGTAAATCAATGATTGTGTAAATAATTACGTATACTTATACAGACTGCAATGCAGTTACTAACCAAATAAGGAATGATACTGACACAACGTTACGTCTGAATTCAAAATGTTTCGCGTCGAAACCATCTTGGATACATTTTGAGACAAGGATTCCTTATAATTTTGCAGTCAAACGTTTCAATAGCAGCCTTATACGAGATTCGATCTCTATAGGACGAATACATATCACTGCATTGTATCATTCACGAGCTACAACTCTGAACAGACATAAAAGTCAGACTTTTGTCACAATCACTGTTGCCTTCAAACAACTGCCTTATTAATAATGCAGAGATACTTTAGTCGCATATCCTAGGTCTCAAAGAATACTGACCAATTTTTGGACAATTTATTGTCAAACTTTTACATACCATAATTTAAAATCTCGAAATATACAGATATAGATACCATAAATAATGTGAAAATAGCTTATAAATATCATAACTAGTGGAATGTAGAAATTATGTCTGACATAGAGACAGTACAAAGATCGATAGAAGACTTGAAAAACTACATCTACTCTACGAATATCATTCTATTGGTTATTTTGCTTCGTAAAAATACTTAATTATAAATGTTAAGACGGACAGTTTGATATTAATACGATTGATTAGTTGCCTAAACGTGTTGTATGGCCGAGTGATCGTTGTCAACGAACTACTTCACGAATTTAGTCAATTTTGAATTTCAGGATGGTTTTGCACGGTTGGGTACTGTTATTGAATATTTTAAATTAAAATTGAACAAACTAAAACACTTGGTACAGACCAAGTGGGTTACAAATACAGGCCTTGGAAAAATAGAAAAGGTAAGGAAAGCAAGTCGGGTGGACAATCCAGAGCTAAGTAATGTTTCAGAGAGTAAAATATATGAAGTCGTAAAATGTATAAATTTAGTCAAGCCAAGAAGAAGAACATTGAATCATTACCTAACCAACCGTGAAGTTCAAAACTGAGTAAACAATCTTAAAAACTAGGGTTTTGTCATGGATACATAGATCTGTACTTTCAATGAATATTTGAGCACAATGTAAAAAGCTTAGCATAAGGTTAGATACGTTAACATATACAGTAATCATTACTGACACATCAATCTAGAATATGAGTTAATCGATATATGTGCGATAATCGCGTCTTACTCTATAACTGTAGAATGAAGATTATTAATCATTTTATATCCGAGGCCGCCTCGCTGCTTTAACATCACACACGATTTTAAATGTATACTTTTATATACTTGCTACACAATTATTATGTTTCGGCTTTATTTTAATATACTTGCCAATTCAGCCGTTAAACGACTAGGAGAGTAATTACAGCAACATCGAATCACATCGAATACACGACATTATATAGAGAGAACATTATAAATGAACATCGTCCGAGGCTACCTCGCGTCTGACTTGATACCATACTAATGACAGTACATCTATTTGGCAACACATTATACTGAGTATTAAATAGAATAAGAGTAAAAATATATTCTGAGCGCTTTCATCGAGTACTACACAGACTTGAGCGGACTACACTATGTTTTGAAGGCAATGGCGAACTTTTCATGATTCTTTGAATAATATAGGTTTCCATTATAGCTGCCATATAGCAATTTCTTTTCATGACACCCTATTATCAATATTTCATTTATGCATAATCATAATATTTTGTACATAAATGTTATGTATGCAATACATAAAGTATTGCCTGGTTTGAGATTCCCCTCCAACATCGTCCCGTTAAAATAATTATTTCGTCTGTTTTCCAGAAGCAGGTCTTTTTGTTTATCTCACTGGTTAAAACAAAATCATCTTTAAAGCTACGCTAGTGAACGAACACTGCAGTGTAACTTGTGAGACAAACAATTGATTTTAAGAAAAAAAAAATTATGTCAATATACTTTTACTCAAAAATGCATGTATTACGGTCGACGACCACTGGTCGTTATTTTGACAACCTTATTTGAGCAAAGTCGACCTTCTTGCCGTTCTGTTTCAAGGAGAGGCCGGCAAAGTTTTGCTGGGCGCTCTAACAGGCCGGCAAAACGTTGCCGGCCGTTATTTTGACGTTTCAACGTTTTAATATGTATTTTATTTAAATTTTTTGCTGGTTTTATTTAGGTTCTATCGGCAGAAATTAATATTCCATCTCAATTCAAACAGCGTTCCTTTATATTTGACGGCTGCTTCTAATTGGACATCTTGTTGACTCGGATAGGCAAATTCAGTCCCAGTTTGGTTACAGACAAAAGTCCAATACTAATTTTAGGAACCGAGAGACAAGTTATTAATTTCTAGCGTTAATCTGAACTCATTTTATTTTGGAGTACAATAATAACCAACTATGTTTTAATTAAATTTAAATATGGGTCTTAACAGGTTCATAGTTTTGATTTGACTGTTATGCTTACTATCCGCGACAGTTACGAGATATTGACAGCATGCAACATACGTCCTAAGTAAACTGCAGACTTATGTAGTTAAACTTTAGATTTGTCATTCCACAATTTTTTGTATAGAAAGCTAAAATACCAAGTAGCGCAGCCTTGAAGTGACTTTAAGTTTTTTTTTTATCTAAATTTAATATAAAAGTGACACTAAAAATTGATGCCACTGTTAACATTATCATTAAATTGTTTAGGCGAGAATTGGACTGTAATCGAAAATATCGCTAATGCCTGCAAAATAAGACGTCTTCATAATGATTGTATGGTGGGCGTGTCGACGACAGACGCCTTGCAGTATTACCTTATACACTCGACATATACTATAATGTAAATAGCATTGGTATAAAAATAATTTGGTAAAAACACATCATATTATAATTATCAATATAAATGCTAAAAATCTACAAGAGCTATCGTTTCTATGGAATGTCCTTAACTCGTACCTCTTAATAATCTCTTTTAAAATCTTAAAATCGCTACATTACTTATTTATAAATATCATCATATTATATAAAGTTAGAAAAAGATTCATTTTTTTAAGATTATGCATTTTATATCTAGTGGAATGTAAAGAGATTTTTTTTTTCAATATCATAGTGTTAGTGACATAACCCCTTATAATTAATGGTTAGATACCCAAACCTTTGTAAAAATACACCGATAATTGGACGTACTTGTTTTTTTTTTTATACATTTTGTTTTTAAAGTGCGCGGGCCAAGGCGCGCGCTCGTACTAAATATACATATAATGTGGCGACACGGTGCGCCCGCGCTTCGTCCGCTACTGTCTCCGAATCCAAGGTTCACCTCGATACAATAAGAGAGCTAATGACTACAATACATTTCGACTTCATTACGATGGGACGATTCTTAAAACGTTAAAGCTATACACGCTTTAAAGCCTGACCAGAAAAACGTTAACACGAGTAACCACGAGTTACAACAACGACATTATCAACACCCGTGCCATATTTTCCGGTCACAATTTGACGAAAATTTAATACCTTATCATTATTATATTGGAATGTGATTTGTCACCGACCAGACTCCACGAGCCGACATCCTACTCTCGTTCTGAACAACATTTGAACCGCGTCATGTTATAATGCTAACAATATCAGTCCGTCCTATAAATTAATTTATCGTAGTTTGTTCGCAAACTTTTACTTCGAACACACTAAAACGTTAAGGGATACAGTAAATTTATATCCTGTGTCACAATTTGAACTTTCGCGGAACGAGAGCAGTTATTTTTTCTACGGTGAACCGAAGTAGCATATCTTACATAAACAGTCGCTTGAAAATATTGAGGTATAATTTTATAATCTTAATACACCTAAACAACCCTTGTATAGAATTAAAAAAATGTATACATCGCTAAACCTATGTTGTACGTATAAATTGTTCACGTTTATTTACGGGACTTAATTAAGAACTTAACAAAATTAACTTAATGTCTAAGTAAAGCATACATAGATGATTAATATACGATATCGTATTTTGTACTGTAAGGTTATGCTTTATGCGGCGACACGTCACGCTCGGTGAGTATCAACAAGTAAAGAGACGTTTGTTTTGTACACTTCGACGCGGAATGGCAACGTTTGTTTGTTCATACAATCTAATCGGTTTCGGTCTAGCTGCCTAAAATAACTTGTACTTGGACTATTTTTATTATGAAAAATCATCTACGAGCCATTCTTTTATTTTGGATCCTTTATCAGCATTCATAATTTACAAACCAGTTTTGAGCAATTTCTACGCAATAAAAGAATGGACGATAGAATACAAGTTACGTTGAATAATCTCGTTTTATTAAAAGCGCAGGATGTGTTCAGTAAACTTGACACTTACTGACCTATGCTACATGTAGATCCGATTTCCGTAATTGTAGAAGTGCAGAATCTAATAAATCCTTCAAAAATCCTTAAGTAATACTTATTAGTTAAAGTTAAGATATAGAATATAGTGTAGAAGATATTATAAGAAGAATGGCATCAATCGCAGTCTTAAATCTAAGCAATATTGCAGAGTAAGTGAGATTACAGACGAATTGCAGACTCTCTGCGCACAGTACACCCAACTATTACATTAATATCATCCTGCGCTTTTGAAATACTACATAATATGCAAGTTGTATATTGTTTCAGTCTTTGGAATTTGTGTATTGGAATGTATAATATATTATTATAAAAAAGTGTATAATTAAGACATTTTTTATGCTCATTAATTTCGAAGGCTCCTTGATGTCTGTTTATTCAAAAATTGTTGCATTTCACAACGCTTAAAACGACGATATCAAAATTCTACACATCAATGAGACATGGCCGACTATGTCTACTCGGGGCCACGTCTACACAGCACATCAAGGATCACGCAATAATAAATCTCGAGGTACAGTTAATACTAACAATAAGTAAAAATGCAGAGTATACAACTCATCGATACACTTCTAATCTCAAGTTACAAAAATGCGTTCATAATACGTCCGTTCGACTCTAATAATGTACGTCAAATATGTAAACGGAAGTGGGTACATATACCTGAGTGTCCTATATATTTATGGACATCGAACCTCCTTGAATATCATTTTAAAGATGAGGTTTTTGGTCCAGTACGATTGTTCGGTGAAGATGGAGTATAGCCGGTCGGGAGCCACGTAGTCGTAGTTGAGGGCAGGCCAAGCTGGTGGACATCATACGGCCTCAGAGTCGGCTTCGGTCTTGGGCAGAACGGCCTCGGGGAACTTGGCCGGCTCCGGCGTGGACGGGAAGTTGTTCGCATCAGGGGACGACTTGGCCTCCAGAGTCGATGATGAGAAGCTGGAATTATTTACAATATTAAATTTGACAATACTAATGGTCGATTCTGCAGTATTTGTTAAATCTTATTCGGCTGCGTCGGCACTAAACACAATATCTGATTTTGAATTTTTTAATTAAAGAATATAAAATATGGCCAAAACTGTTAGTAATTACCCATATCAAAATTAAAAGGATATTGAACCTCCTCTAAGCAACTAGGAATGCCATATACTATGTGTGACAGTGTTCTATATTTTTGAATAAAAACAGTCTGTTGCGAATAGCTAACTAGTTTCAATAGGTTATGGGCTTCTCCCGATTTTATCAGATTTTTTACGTTTAAAAAGATAAAATTGTGCTAGTTAATTCGCGGAAACATGAACTCCAATTACATTGCAAGTGTGCCGAAATTAAAAGGGAGAGAGAACTATGATGAATGGTGTTTTGCGGCACAAAACTTACTGGTCTTGGATGGCATGGACGGTTACATCAAACCGGTGGCCGGTTTCGAAATCAAGCCAGTTGAAGATGCAAAAACCAAGGCAAAACTAATATTGACAATTGACCCCAGTTTGTACGTGCATATCAGAAATACGGAAAGTTCAGCAGCATTATGGTCTAAGTTGAAAACCATGTTTGACGACTCCGGTTTCTCGAGGAAGATAACCTTACTTCGACATTTGATTTCAATAAGATTGGAAAGTTGTGATTCGATGGCTATCTACATCACACAAATCGTCGAAACAGCTCAACGGTTAAATGGCACAGGATTTACAATAACCGATGAATGGGTGGGATCCTTATTATTAGCGGGTTTGTCTGATCATTATTCTCCGATGATAATGGCTATCGAACATTCAGGTATAACGATAACTGCTGATGTTATTAAGTCAAAGTTGATTGACATGGAAGTTACCAATGAGTATGGAGCTAGTGGAGCTGCATTCGTAGCGAAAAATAAATATACGAGCAACACTAAGCAGAAGAATAATAACAGTGCAAGTACGTCAAACAACAAGACTGAGACAATAACTAAAAAAGAAGTTGTTTGTTATAAATGTAAGAGTAGCGGACATTATCGAAATCAATGCCCGTTATTGAAGAAAACTTCTAATAAATGTGTTTTTAATGTTGTTTTTATAAACGGGAAGTTTAACAAGACGGAATGGTACGTCGACAGTGGAGCAAGTGCGCATATGACTGTAAACAAGAATTGGTTGAAAAACATGAACTTATCACCATGTTTACCAGAAATCATCGTTGCTAACGAATCAAAACTGTTGGTTGATTGTACCGGAGATGTTGACATGGTTTCGGATTTGAAATGTCACATTACTGTCAAGAATGTGCTATGCGTGCCAAGTTTGACAACAAATTTAATATCAGTTAGTGAGCTTATCAAGAATGGCAACAGAGTTGTATTTGAAGAAAATCATTGTTATATTTATGACGGAAGTGATGCTTTAGTTGCGATAGCTGATTTAACTGATGGTGTTTATAAACTGAGGTTGCAGTCGCCAAATTACGCATTGGCAGCACCTGCAGTAACCGGAAGATTATGGCACAGGAGGCTGGCTCATATCAACAGTCAAGATATGAATAAAATGAAAAATGGCATCGTGGATGGTTTGTCCTATGATGGTTCGTTTGACATAACAAAAGCAGAATGTACCACTTGTTGTGAGGGAAAGCAGATGAGGTTGCCATTTTCTCATGTTGGTGAACGAAGTACAAAACCATGTCATCGTATACACAGTGATTTGTGTGGACCAATGGAGGTAAATTCATTAAATGGCAGCAGATATTTCATGCTCTTTATAGATGATTATAGTAGAATGACTTTCATCTATTTCCTCAAACAGAAAAGTGAAGCTTTAGCTAGATTTAAAGAGTTTAAGTCGATGGTAGAAAACCAAAAAGGAGAAAAAATAAAGATTTTTCACACAGATAATGGACTTAAATACTGCAGTAAAGAATTTAAAAATTACTTAAAACAATATGGTATCATTCACCAGAAAACTAATTGTTATACACCCGAACAAAATGGTATTTGCGAAAGAGCTAATCGCACAGTGGTGGAAAAGGGCAAATGTCTTTTGTATGATGCAAAGTTGGACAAGAGATTTTGGGCAGAAGCGGCCAATACTGCTGTTTACCTTAAAAACAGGTCCATTGTGTCAGGAGTACCGAAGACCCCTTACGAACTGTGGTATGGGTCAAAACCCAACCTCAGTCACATCAGATTGTTCGGAAGTAAAGTGATGGTACATGTCCCCAAGCAGAAACGACTAAAATGGGATAAGAAAGCGACACAGCACATCTTAGTTGGATATGGAGAGGATGTGAAAGGATACAGGTTGTTTGATCCTATCAAAAACACTATTATCACCAGCAGGGATGTCATTGTATTAGAAGGCGAGACAAGTGATCTAGCAACCAGTAAGGAAGCGATATGGATACCAAATGAGACAGCACAGCAAAGCGTGGAAACACCTGAGATCGGTGTGGAGAAAGAGAGCAGCGATTCAGTGGGGGCATCATGTGTTCCAGAAGTAGAGGATCAGAGTGACAGTTCTTCAGTATACACTGATGGTGAAGAAACATTTTATGAACTTCCACCAACCAAAGTGCAGGAGGTCCAGACAACATTGGTTCCAGATATAGAGACTTGCGTAAATACAAAGAGGCAAAGGAAAAAGCCAGAGCGGTATGGCTATAGCAATATGTGCGTATCTAGTTCTGTTTCAGCATCTGAGCCGATCTCATTCTCAGAGGCTCTGGAAGGACCTGAGAAGGAGCAGTGGAGGCGTGCTGTGGCTGATGAGCTGCAGTCATTCGAGGAAAATGATGCGTGGGAGCTTGTCAAAAACCCAGGTGATGTTACTGTAGTGAAGTGTCGTTGGGTGTTAGTTAAAAAGTTTGATGTAGACAATAATGTGCGGTACCGGGCTAGACTTGTGGCCAAAGGCTTTACGCAAAAGCCAGGTGTAGATTATAATCAGACTTTTGCACCTGTAGTTCGTCATTCCACTCTTAGATTATTGTTTGCTCTTAGTGTTAAAATGGGAATGAGTATTACACATTTGGATGTAACTACTGCTTTTCTAAATGGTGTTTTAAAAGAAAAGATTTACATGTCAATACCTGAAGGGTTTGCAAACAAAAGTGGGGGAAATGTGTTAAGATTAAAACGCGCGATTTATGGTTTAAAGCAGTCTTCTCTAGCATGGTATGAAAAAGTAAAAGATTGTCTTTGTAAATTAGGTTTTAATAACAGTCAGTATGAACCGTGTTTGTTTGCAAGAACCAAGGGTAAAGTTAAAATAATCATTGGATTATATGTAGACGATTTTTTGATTTTTTCAAATAATGACAGGGAAACTGAAAACTTGAAAAAGTTGTTGGGTCAAGAGTTCAAGTTGAAGGATTTGGGTCATGTTAGACAGTATCTAGGAATGAGAATAAATGTAAACAAAGATAAAAATGTAATAACTGTTGATCAAACACAGTACATTGAACAATTAGTTGAAAGATTCCAGATGTCTGATTGTAAAACTCAAAGTACTCCTATTGAACCAAAGTTGAATGTAGAAAAATCTACAGAATGTTCACCTAATGTTCCTTATCAAAAACTTATAGGTAGTTTAATGTATCTGGCAGTACTAACAAGACCAGACATTGCCTATGCTGTAAGCTATCTCAGCCAGTTTAATACTTGTTATAATATAAGTTGTTATAATTATGCAAAAAGAGTATTGAGATACTTACAATGTACTAAAGATTATTGTTTAAAGTATACCAATAATGACATGGATTTACAAGGTTTTGTAGACAGTGATTGGGCATCTGATGCATTAGATAGGAAGTCCTATACAGGATTCTGTTTTATGATGTCAGGGTCAGCAGTTTCCTGGCAAAGCCGTAAACAGAAGTCAGTTAGTTTATCCAGTACTGAATCTGAGTATGCAGCTATGTCAGAAGCTTCCAGAGAAGCTGTTTATTTAAGGAATTTAATTCATGACATTACTGGGGATTTGTATGTAATTCATTTACATTGTGATAATCAAAGTGCTATGAAATTGGCCTCTAGTCAACAGGGTCATAACAGGTCAAAACATATAGATGTGCGTTATCATTATATTAGAGATGTCATTAATGATAACATCATTAAACTTAAATATGTTCCTACTGAAGAAATGCCTGCTGACATTTTGACTAAGGGTTTGTGTCATATTAAGCATTATAAGTTCATGCATATGTTAGGTGTTGTATCTAAGTAATGTTTGCTTATTTTGATAAGTGGGGGTGTTAGTAATTACCCATATCAAAATTAAAAGGATATTGAACCTCCTCTAAGCAACTAGGAATGCCATATACTATGTGTGACAGTGTTCTATATTTTTGAATAAAAACAGTCTGTTGCGAATAGCTAACTAGTTTCAATCCCTTCCCTTGTAGCACTCCCATCTATATTTCAAATGAAAGTATGTGTTATCGGTATAATTTCTGTTAGCTTTCTCATATGTACGATCAGCGATGGGTACATTGTTGATTTACCGGACCTCAAGCGGCAACCACCTGCGACAGTGTGAGAAATGATGATTTTTAGCATGTTTTGTACCATACATCTATGCATCTTGGCTTTTTTGTCTATTCTCGCGTCGACAAAACCCGTTTCTACGGCGCCATGCTACGCGTGCAGTGCAGTACATGATACCTTGTCTTTGAATTTCTAGGACACCCAGATTTTAACATTATATATATTTTCCTTTGCCAATGTTAAGAGAAGTGGTGTTAAAATGTAATCACACAAAGTAACGCGTTTCTGAGCAGCAGTCTCTAGACTTGCCTACTACCCACGGTTACCACTGGATTTAGCCACCATTTTTTTTATAAAACCGTTGCCTAGCAACACACTAGGAATAAATCCTCTGCCAAGAGGTTTACAAACATTTAAACTCACATACACTGGCACCCAGGCCTGAAACAACTACTTGTCGATCAAACAATTTATATTATATCCGCAATCGAACCCGCGCCAACCAATGTAGCAGTCTATCGTTTGCCTTGCCGTCAAGTTGTTTCGGATAAATATGTAAATATAATACTCACACTTGCCTCATAGCCTCGCTCTGTCCGATCTGCGCGAGGAACGCCTTGTTGGACTCCGGGGTCGAGCCAGGTGAGAAGCTGCGGACAAATGTGAGAAATGATAAGACGTGCGTTTCATACATTAGCATATTCAGCCACTGCTAGGACACAAACCTCCCTGTGAAATGGAGCTGGAATAATTAAAAAAAAAACATGTTTAATGCAACGCGTCTTGTACCGTCTATTAATATTGTGCGTTATCACCTTAGCATAAAAACATTTTCTTCATGAATGACAAACGGCCGCAAAAGAATCTAGAGTCACGACCTTTTTTATTTGGATTGGTTTGCTTTTGATTCTAGTTTGAGTCAGGGATGGCAGAGACAACTTACCCAGAAGAAATCTGTTCACTATCACTTTGAAAAGATTATAGCTGTATGCGTTTGAAAATACAGACGCAGGTAGACCCATAGGCAGAGGCAGGTGGCTTGGTCGCCTTATGAGCGTGGGGCATTTACGACCGTTAAATATTATGTTATACATATTTGGTACCCCGGGTGTTACCTAACTACTGTCTGAACCCATGTCTGCTAATCCGTACTTACCACCAAAGTTGCATGTTGTAAAGCCTGTTTCTACAATGTTAGCATAACAGCGAATACTGCCATCTATATATATAAAATTCAAAACTGACTGACTGATCTGACAACGCACAGCCCAAACCGCTGGGCCTAGAAACTTGAAATTTGGCATAAGCCCTCCTTATACCACGTAGGTGAGCACTAAGAACGGATTTTGCGAAATTCGGCCCCTAAGGGGTTGTTTTTGGGGTTGATAGTTTGTATGAAACTTCGCTACTACAGGTGCTAGGCATTCCAAATTTTGCATGGGGTGTCTTTTTAGAACGTAGATGCTCACTATGACGGGATTTTACGAAATCCGACCCCTAAGGGGTTGTTTTTGGGGTTGATAGTTTGTATGAAACTTCGCTACTACAGGTGCTAGGCATTCCAAATTTTGCATGGGGTGTCTTTTTAGAACGTAGATGCTCACTATGACGGGATTTTGCGAAATCCGACCCCTGAAGGGTTGTTTTCGGGGTTGATAGTTTGTATGAAACTTCGCTACTACAGGTGCTAGGAATTCCAAATTTTGCATGGGGTGTCTTTTTAGAACGTAAATGCTCACTATGACGGGATTTTGCGAAATCCGACCCCTGAAGGGTTTGTTTTTGGGGTCGATAGTTTGTATGAAACTTCGCTACTACATGTGCTAGGAATTCCAAATTTTGCATGGGGTGTCTTTTTAGAACGTAGATGCTCACTATGACGGGATTTTGCGAAATCCGACCCCTGAAGGGTTTGTTTTTGGGGTCGATAGTTTGTATGAAACTTTGTTACTACAAGTGCTAGGCGTCTCAAATCTCGCATGCCGGTTCTTTTTAAGACATAAATGCTCAACAAGGTAGAAATTTTGTGAAATTCGACACCTAAGGGGTTGTTTTTGGGGTTGATAGTTTGTATGTAACTTTGTTACTACAAGTGCTAGGCGTCTCGAATTTTGCGAGGGGTTCTTTTTAAGATCTAAATGTTAACTAAGACGGTTTTGCGAAAATCGACCCCTAAGGGGCTGTTTCGGGGTTGATAGTTTAGAGACTCAAATTTTGCATGGAGATTCTTTTTTGGACGTAGTTGCGGGTATTTTGTGTAAATAGACCCCAAGGGGTTGATTTAGGGGTTGATAATATTTTGTATGAAACTTCGTTTCTACAAATGCTAGGAGTAAGTATTAAATTTTGCAAGGTTGTTCTTTTATGATGTAAATGCACACCAAGGCAGTATTTTCTGAAATTCTACCCCTAAGGGGCTGTTTATGGGGTTGACAGTTTGTATGAAACTTTGTTACTACAAATGCTAGGAGTTTCATAATGTTTTAGGACCTAGGTTCTCACTAAGACGGAATTCTACAGAATTCGACCCCTTAGGGGTTGTCTTTGTTTTGTGATTGTATTTAGAGGACTCAATATTGCAGGGGGGTTCTATTTAGGATACAGGTTCTCACTAAGAGAGGATGATACGAAATTCGACCCCTAAAAGTTTGTATTGGGCTTGATAGTTAGGAGTCTTAAATTTTTAGGACCTAGGTGTTACCTAAGACGAAATATTGCGGGTTGATAGAATTTTTGTTGAATATTGATTGAGATTTTCCAACAGTATCCCATATAGAGGGTGGCCGGGACTAGAAATTTACAAAGGCAAAGTTCGAAAATCACGCGGACGAAGTCGCGGGCGTAGTGCTAGTCTATTAATATGTTTTAGAACTAGTTGCGATTTATGATCGACCGATCTATAGAAAATTGCACTTAGTTCAGGTAGATGTCGCTTTCCCAAACATAATTGGTGCAGGACGTCGGCCATTTTCTGAAGAACTTGCATTACATTGCAGTGTACAATTATAAAAGTTTGTTTATCTTTTTTCTATGAACTATCTTCGGATTAAATGAACGCTTTATGCTCGTAGTCGTATATTTTTAAGGAATCAGATAAGCAAAAAATGTAATGTGACAAAACCAGTTTATCGTGGTCTGATTTTGTATGATCATTCCGCGCATACAACGATCAGCTTATACTGGTTTTGTATAGCTTGATGTGTAGCTGTGTGTACATGAAGCATAAATAACATTGCATGTAATGAAATGACCTAATCTAAACGTATGGCACGAATTTGAGGGAAAGAATACGCTGTCATTTTCTTGAGAAAACATGAGTGACTTTTAGGAATACAAAAAATACCTTCACGGCCTGACTTGACAAAGGAAATATCTACTGGCTTTACATACATATTTAAGATATCCTGTTGTAAATACAGTTTATTCTTTCCACTTCTGGTACAACAGAAACATGTGTGTGAGGGGCAAGTAGGGCTTATCCAGGTCATGTCGGATGTTAACGTAAGTCTTGGAGTTTTCCAATAAAAGGCGGATCCATTTAAAGAAACCGAGTCAACCAACACTTTAGGGTGCCTCACATTACGTTGCAAGCAGCGCGACAGCAGGGCGACAGCAGCGCGGCAGAAGCACATTCCTTTACATTTTATATGAACAGCCGCGCATAAGCAGCGTCTGTCGCGCGACTGTCGCCCAAATGTGAAGGTAGCGTTATTGTAAACCGTTCAAGTTTTCGTACAGTAACTTGTTTATAACTAAGTAATGATTATGACACCATTGTAGGGACGAATCAGGTATTTAGAAAAATAGCACCATTGGTTTTCGTGCAGATCGTGATTCTCAACTTATCTATATAATTACATCTGTATATCTTTGGATCAAACTTGGAACCTAACTCGTAAGTAAGGCTCGTAAGTCTTTGCTAAGTTGACATTATGTTGTAGCCTGTACTGATACTGACTGAACCTGTAATGTACAGGTTAGACTGACGTAAGGCCCGACGCTGCGTTAAGCGGATGCCCGCGCGGTTCTATACAAAAGTGCTCCGTCGCGGGGACCCGTGCGGGGACCCGCGCGGGCGTCCGTCGCGGGGAGGTGCACCCGCACCCACGCAACGGGGCCCGCGCGGAGACACGCGCGGGGCCACGCGCGGAGCCACGCGCGGGTCTACGCGCGGTGCTTGCCAGCGGTAACACGCACGGGCTTGTTCAGTCAATAAGGGTGCTTATACACGGTGCATGTAACTGGAGCAAACAGAGAGCAATTTTTTTTTGTATGAAGACTTTCGAAAAATTCCTCCGGTGCTGAAATTTGGAATATGGTGAGAGTAGATGATACAGATTATAGATGCACAATAATCCAACATTTTTTTAGCCGAGAAGTTCTGTTTTTTTACCAAAACATGAAAATTGCTTATAACTCTCTGCGAAAAATTTATTAGCAAAGAGATTTAAAAGAAACTATAGAGCGGGCATTGGGAAGATTGTCATACAAAATTGTTGATGCCATGCGTCAGTAGCACAATCTAAGCGTTGCATAGCAACGCGAATACTAAACTGAGGGATTTTTTTACCTATTGGTAAAAAGTTTTGGATCACAAATTTCTTCGTGATGTCCCGTCTATTGCTCGTATATACACACATCAAAAGTGTCTAGGGATCAAGCATTTTTATGCGGATTTCTTGAGATTGAGATGTGGCTTTGTAATAAATTTATGATTTTATAAATTTATATGGATCCTTTTTGGTGCATTTCATAATTTGAATCAGGAACTGTAAATCAAATTCGAGTAAAAGATGAAAATCAGCTGTCAATATTTTCCCTATAAAAACATACAACGCATTGAAGACATTATTAGTGCTACTGTTTCCCTACTACTGATTAAAACCAACGTTATTATGGAGCGGCGACGTCATTTAAGCAGGGAAGAAATGCTCAGAGCCGTGGGAATGATAGAAGCTGGTTCCCGGCAACGTACTGTGGCTTTAGCTCTGAATACAAGTCAGAGTGTTATCAGTCGACTTTGGACACGTTACCGAAGCACTGGTACCGTGGCTGAGCGCCATGGAGGACGGTATCGCTGCACCACACGGAGACAAGACCGATACATTCAAATCTTAACTCGAAGAGCTCCAACAATAACCGCCATGATGTTAGCCGTGAGGCTTCATCACTCTTCAGGGAACTTAATTAGCGACCAAACAGTCAGAAACCGCTTGCATGAAGTGAACCTTCATTCCCGAAGACCGCTACGGGTACCACCTATAGCAATGCACAATCGTAGGATTCGATATCAATCGGCTCTTGAACACAGAAATTGGGCAGAAGAACAATGGCGTTTCGTGTGCTTTTCTGATGAGTCTCGTTTTGGTATGAGACCGGATACAAGACGTATACGACACTGGAGAACCCCTGGACGCCAACAGCGATTAAAATCCTGCCAGGAAGTCCATCCTTATAGTGGTGGAACCATCATGGTATGGGCGGGTATTTGGATCGGCGGAAGAACTGAGTTGATTTGGATCAGAGGCAACCTCAACGCTCAAATTTATGCTGAGACGATTGTATCAGACGTCATCGTTCCTCTACAAGTGCAAATCGGTCCCTTATTTCAGTTAATGCATGATAATGCACGACCGCACACCGCAAGAGTTGTAAGACAGACTCTCGCCGCAGCTAACATCAATGTCCTGCCCTGGCCTGCTCAGTCGCCAGACTTGAACCCGATTGAGCATGCATGGGATATGCTACAGAGAAGAGCTCTGCCGAATATGGAGGGTATCCAGTCGCAAGAAGACCTTTTTTTGTTGTTGCAACGAACATGGGCGGCCATTCCACAGCGTGATTTGGATGAACTCATTTTGAGTATGCCAAACCGATGTTCTTGTGTTGTTAGTGTTCGCGGTAGAAACACGGATTATTAATTGTTTAAGTTACCCAATAAAATTTTAAAGAAAACTGTTATTTCAGTCTTTTTTTCGAACTTTAATGTTAGTGGTTCAAATGTCAAAAATCCCTTTATTAGGAAAATGGCAAATTTCTTTATGAATGCAAAGGTGACTTGGTTTATCGTTACTGTGACAAACGATAACACTTTATTTGATGAATCCTTAAAGAACATTTTAATTAATATCAATCAGGAGAAAAGTTATTGCAAAAATATATGTTGATCCCTAGACACTTTTGATGTGTGTAGTTTAATGTCTTTGTTAATTAGTCTCAAATTCTTTTTGTAGGTATTTGTTTAAATGAAATAATAGGAAAAAAAAAGGATAAGTTAGAATAGGAAAGTATAAACATCCAACAAATGTTCGATTTCAGTGTCACTCCAAATCAACTTTTTACATATCGCGCTTTAACTTGAAATTGAAATAAAAATCTTCAAATTGAACTAGCGACACTGCGTAAATCGGTCTTCGCGACGGGGACCGTCGCATACCCACGGAAATCAGCCGCGTATCAATATAAGATTTAAAAAATAAGATATTGAAGAAAGGGCCGGTTCTTTAAGTTCAAAATTGTGAAACCTTTTATAACTTTAAACAAGTTCTATGTTTCATATATTTCTATCTAAGAAAGAATACGATCACTGACATGCTAGTTGCTTGCGTAGAAGGATTTATTATAAGAAATAAACATTATTGCTATAAACTGATATATCTACGCTGAATATATTATTATATCTTTTGTATGACTCCTAAAGATTTAGAAGAAATATGGAAAGACCACACGGTTCTGTTATCAAATAAACTCATACATCAAAAAAGTTGTGAACACTAGCAGCAGATATAAAAAAATAAATTGAACTTTACTAAGAAGAAAAGATTTAAGAAAAAATCCTAATTGTTTATTATTATTTAGGTAGAAATACCGTTTGAAATTAACAAAACAAAACTAAGACATCATAATATCGTCTACAGTAACAAAAAAGATTTTTTATTGGAACATCATTTCTTTCGCCAGAAGCTATGTGAGTATGTCGACGTGGCATATTGTCGGGAGAGTACAGAAACCGTCACTGGAAAGGCAAAATTACTATTTTGGTAAATAAGGCAGTCATTTTTCTAAATTTCTTAATTTAGGATTAGGTAGCACTGAAATCGGAGTAACCCGTAAAAAAGGGAATGTTTTTATTCGTATTTTTATACGAGTAATTATATGCCCATAATTTGGCAGTTAAGTAATTTTGCCTTTGCAGTGGTGAAGTTAACAAGGGTTGGTGTACAAAGCGTGCATTACACGTTTTGGGTATGCCTACATGCTATCGCTCCGTTAGTTCTAGGTTTATTCATATCGCATGTTGCTGTTAGCAAGTTGTAATGTTTACATTCCTATAGCCGTGCATAATTCACTCAGTCATTCATGTATTCGCTTAGCCACGGTGCCTTCAGTGAATGCATTCGCTATAATGCGTTAACAGATTCGCGGCAAATTAACACAATGCACGATGAATGAGAAGATTTGCGATAATGCATATCGTTACGGAATTTGCTTATTCGCTGTGTAATTAGATTTATTTGCACATTATTGCTATTTTTCTATTTAGTCATAGGCTCGTGTATCTAAAAGCTGTAGTGTGGAACAAAAAGGCCTTTCCTTGCTAGCTTTACAATGATTAAATTCATATTCTTCATATTTCTCAATTTATTTAGGATAGGCGCAGCAACTTGACTTAAATGAAACAGTCTGATAAAAATATTTATGAAATGCTTTGTTTCTGACGTTTCCATGATTATTGTTATGAAAAGAAATAATAAATGGCGTATATTGCCCAGTTTCTGAATTACTTCCTGTCAACATCGCAAAACCGAGTTTATAGTACTGTCTATCGCTCAGCAGATTTAGTAGGAGAAATACTAAAACTTCAGTTTACAACATTATTTAAATCCAAACTTCTACGCACAGATTATTAATATTAAAAGAGCGGCTATGATTTAGTGCTCATCAATTTCGTTCGTAATCAAACTAATGAGGGTACTAGTTTTAAAACAGTCTATATTTAAACATCGTTAATTTGTGTTGCTCGCTAGGTTTTTCCCTCTGTGCCACTCACCGTGACCATCGAAGACAGGTGACGTCTGCGTAATCATTAGGTTTCTAATTACATGACTTTCCCTTCACCGTTCAAGCCGTTGATAGACCATGTATTATAGTGCCTATAATATGTTAACGGCAATGCTGTGTTCCACAAACGCAGTTTATGAAGTATATTGGTTGCGATACATAGATTTTATCATCGGTACACAACATAATAAATTATGCCTCTTTTATAACTTTCGTGAGCCATTTCGAAATTCCATGTAATAGGGGTCGAACCTATTGACATAAATCGGGCACGAAATTTGACAATCTTAACATAACTATGTTAATAAGTTCCCCCGCTGGGAATCGAACTCACTATGTCGTGGTCAGCAGTAGCGTTGAGGAGCGTGTTGGGAATTGAACCCAGGACCAACCATGAGTGTGAAGCAGTAATAGCACTAGCAAGACAGTACTGGTGTACTGCCTTGCAACAATATATTTTAATAGTGAATGTTTTAGAAAGACGTATGTGGCCGCTGACGTATGTGGCCGCTGACGTATAAAAGACATCACAAGCGCGTATAAAATATGATTTTTATGCGTGAATTCAATTTATAAAATAAACACAATCGCAAGTAGTTCGCCAGGCAGTGAATAGCGCAAATCTTCGCAACGTAAGAGCATCGGCTTGTGAGCGCATAGCAGTTAAACTTATTACTAAATAATCCACATCCGACACGCGTAGTATTGTGTGTAGCGGCCATTTTGTTTACGGTAGCCATTTTGTGATAATAACTATGATTGTAAGGGGCAAAATAGTTTTTTTTTTTTTTTTTATTGTTGTTCTTTTTGAGAAGATTTGAATTGTTTTATGATCGGTTGAAGATTTTCGAGTATTTTATATTAAAATAAAGGGCTTTGTGCTTTTTGTACCAATTCCTTGTCCGCCATTTTAATTTTTTTTCAAAACAGCGTACACGAGTGAAACATTGATAAATCGATAGATCAAATCAATACAAACATAAAATGTAAGCGGCAAAACCTCGTAAAGCGTCACGTTTCCGAGTTATGAGCTGTCAAACATGTAAAATTAGTGACACATTTTTTCTTATTTTTTTAATATTTGGATATTTATTGATCAAAAAGGATACTTCCGCAATAAAACTAATTGAATATTAGTTTTTCACGCATTTCAAATGCTTTTACATAGGATTATTTCGTTTAACGCAATTTCAGCATTTAAAATGCGTGTAAAAACTAAAATTCAATTAGTTTTATTGCGGAAGTATCCTTTTTGATCAATAAACATCCAAATATTAAAAAAATTAAAAAAAATGTGTCACTAATTTTACATGTTTGACAGCTCATAACTCGGAAACGTGACGGTTTACGAGGTTTTGCCCATTACATTTTATGTTTATATTGATGTGATCTATCGATTTATCAATGTTTCATTCGTGTACGCCGTTTTGTAAAAAAATCAAAATGGCGGATGGCATCTGATACACGGCCCATACAAAAAAGTTCAAACCCCTTTATGGAATGTTTTCGTTGTTAGTTTTGTGTATGGATTTTCTGAAATATTGGTGGTAAGTCTAATGTTTTTTTTTTTATCTTTTGGTGCAATAGATTCTTCTTTGAAGTAATTTGTCATTTCAATTAGTTTAAAATATATTTAATTACTTAATACATTGTTAAAGTTTAAAGAAACGCAAATGTTTTAAATATTGTTTTTATTTTTCTGGCCGGGTAAACATCGTATTGTTTGTAACTAACGGTTACTCAATGAAATTGTTTTACGAATCTTTTGTACGGGAATATAGAAAAGATGATTTTGGACTTTTCAGACATTTCTTTTCTTTTCGTAAGAATCATTTTCGTACTTTAAGGAATACTATAAAAAAAAGTTTTATCCGAATTGGTCTAGTTGTTTTCAAATTTTGCGCAACACATTTAGGCCCATTTGCACGAACCCGAGTTATCTTTTAACTCAGAGTCAGTTGCTAACACAACGTTAAATTGACAGTTTGTCATACAATATTGTCAATTTAACCTCATGTTAGCAACAACGCGTGCAAGTCGGCTTTAGTGATTTATTTTTATTATATAGATTAATGTCAGGTAAGGAAAGTTCCGGTGAGAAGTTGCTATAAGTTTTGTGTAGGCGCGCCGCGGTACTAACAACAAGGAACTTTTCCCGCTTCTTCACTCGCCGGGGGCGGTCCGCCCCCACCGAGTGAGACCCCCAGTTACCTGGGGGAGGCTCAGCAGAGAGCGACCTGCGACATGGGGGCCGGCTGGGGCGCGAGCACACGAGTGTGTGGCCCCCGCCCGACCCGTGTTCCAGAGCTAGCCAGTAGCGACCCGGGCAAGGGGCAGAGGTGAGTGTGTGGGCGGTATTGTACTGTGTAACACCGCCCAGTGGTTGCTTGAATCACAGCCCACGCTGTGCATTCAGGCGTAAGTGTTTAGCGCACGAAGAGAAAGATTTTTTGGGAAAGAAAAACTCAAACCGCGTGCAGGATTCGAACCCACGACCTTCGAATTTAGTACACGACGCTCATTTCCAACAAGCCAACAAAGTTCTTAGCTACCTACCGCGTCGAATTATTTTTCTACAAACTGTTCTAATGAACATTTCATACTACTTTTTGTACTTTTTCTACATTACAATAACAAAGAAAGACAAATACCTCACTAAAATTAAAAAAAAAAAACTTTTTAACTGTCTTAAATTTTTACTCAATATCACTAAGTAGTAACATTCGCTTTCGCAACATAATATAATTCTACTTATAACATAATTTAATTTAATTATACGACACAATAATACAAAAAAAAACTAAATACCTACTCAGCCTTTTTAATTAACTAAAATAACATAAAACAATTGTAAAGTTTTACTAATCTACACGAACCGTATGGCCTTCCATAAATACTTTTTTTCTACAATCACATTATCTATAACCAAAACATAATATTATATTCAATATTGCTAAAAACGCAAAACTCTATAAATATGACTAAACCTTATCTTCAACTATCTTTTATCAACAACTTCATATAATGTAAGAATAATTCAAATTATATTTAAAAACCCTACTAAAATATAAAATGTGGCCGTATTCTTATGAGTATTTTCCTTTTAAAAACATCCTTCATAGAATATTTTCCTTAGAAAAATATCCTTCTTCATTGTATCCAAATTTAAAACCTATACAACTTTCATTAAAATCCGTTCAAACACATGATCTTAACCAATCATGAACCTAATGACTATCGAATGTTAAAATAATACTAATAACCACTCCAAACTTTCAATAGTAACTTAAATTCTATTCCCAATACTGATGACTCACTTTCCAATAATCGTAATACTAAAAACCTCTCCAATAATAACTCAACCCTATTCCCAATACCGAAGACTTACTTTCCTTTAAATTTTCATATGCAATAAATATTTTAGTAAGTTTGTACTCACTTATCAACGTCCTTGTAATCTCCGCTGCTCATGGACGAGTCGGAGCGCCACTTGCCTCCCACCATGTTCTGCACACTGAAATATTAACATAAAAACATTACATACACATACAATAAAAAATGTTAACCTTTGTTGTCTCACCGCAAAGTAAATGATCCATATTTCACGATCTAGTGCTATTATGTGACAGTCCCCTAAAAATTAATTCAAATCATTCAGCATCTTCAGGGTTTGTTCATACAAAAGTGATCACAACGTATGACTGTCCAACCACAAAGCAGGAAACGCCTTATCTCCTTGTAAAAGACATGAGCCGTGATCACTAACCTCCTTCAATACAGTTTGGTCAAGCTATTATTATATTTTCTAGGTACAAGTTCTCTTACCATAAAGCGCAAGCCAAGGTTACGATTAAGAGCCAATTAAATCAAATAGCCATCTCTTAATTCTTGACCCACTTTAAAAAAAAGTCAACTAAACATACATAACATTGCGAATAATCATCGTGGAGTCCGACACAACTACAGTACATTCATATTTTACCAGTTAATTTTAAGTTCCAAGTATTAGAACGCGAACATACTACTAAAACAGGTCATTTGCCATCTACTTTGAGGTTCTGATACTTCAGCACTGTTGCATGTGCCATGATCACTGAAGTAACCACATCATGCAAATAAGTGTAATGATTGAAGAGATGTGAACACTTCCTGTACCCTTTTCTTTCCAAGATTTTCTCAATTCAGTCAGTAAAATTTGACAGACAATCTGCTTAACAGGGCAAAGGAAACACACAGGACTTCCACAAGTAAAAAGAAAACGATTGTATGATACTTACACATGCTTCATCTGTTCCCCCTGCGAGCTGAGCTGTGCGAGGTAGGCGGCCTGCTTGCGGTGGTGGTACATGTGCACGCGCAGGCAGCTCGGGTTGCGCATGCGCTTCTGGCAGATGTCGCACTGCAGCGTGCCCTCGCGCGTGTCGTGCTTGTCGCGGATGTGCACTTTCAGGTTGTAGCGGTTGGCGAAGAACCGGTGGCACGAAGGGCACTTCACCCCGCCCGTCTTGCAGTTCCATCCTGTTAAAAGGTTGTTGTTCATATATAATTCTTAGATGTATGTTGTACAATGGGTGATGAAAGGTGCTTTACTTATCCGTAACTAAATACGGTCAATTAGTCAAATAAACTTAGCGAGTACTAGATATAGGCTCCCCACCCCAAGCTGCCGCAGGAGGTAGTCATACGAAATTATTCAAATATGGTAATGTAATAGCTCAGTCAGTAATAATTAAGTAGTCATTCATGTTCTCAAAGTTATCCAAAGTTAATGTATACAGCAGATGATGATCCACGTTTAAGTCTATTAAAACATAACCAGGCTGCTACTGGCTCCAAGCAAGACCTATAACGGAATATTTAGGGTTGCTACACACATAAGCCGCATTTTCGGCACAATCAGCTTGTGCATATCGGGTAGTCCATTTGGATCTAAACATCACTCGAAATTTAAAGACATGGATAGATAAATAATAGTTGAACAATATGTCTTTGAATGTTTCACCAGCAAAGCCTGAAAGAACAATAAAATAGTAAAGATTTGGAGCATATAAAGCAGGTGTGACTTACCAGATTCCTTAGCAGACTCGGGCAGCACAAGCACGCTGTGGAAGAGCTCGTTGTCGAAGTCAATCAGCGGCTCGCTGCAAGCAACGGCAACGTAAGTCTAAAGCGATGCTCAAATGGAAGCTACACTATACAGTGGTGTGTGGAAGCTACAGTGGCAGTGAGTAGTATGCTAGTAACTAACTTGTGGAGGTCAGATTGCGTTCAGGCTGGAAACCGACCCTAGGACAGATCGTGGCCTCTATGAAAAGTTTTGTTCAGCTGCATCTAACATACATAGTGGTAATGATGAGATAAAAACTGAAATATCTCAGTGTACTAACTAGGACAGCTGTTTGTGATATTCTCAGTTGCTTGCTTTAAAAAAATTACAGCAAATTATGTAAATATCTATATTTACATAATTTGCTGTAATTTGGCAAAATACGTCGAGCCCAAAAGAATTTGGGAGTGAAATGTCAGATATAATTATTAATATCTGGTTGAACAGGCTTCGCTCGGTTTTTAAAATGTCTATATCTTGGGAACCGAGCTTTTCTAGAACCTGGGACTTTGATAAATCGATTCCTTGAGCCGAAAAACCCCTAATCTGTAACTTTCATGAAAATCCTTGGAGCCGTTTCCGAGATCCTGATTATATATAAATATACAAGAATTGTTCGTTTAAAGATATTCGATGATTAACGGATTCATTTAGATATACAAATTACACTTAATTATATCATAATAATTTTTGAACTTGTTACCAGGTCATATATATTTTTCTAAGTAGGTTTTTTAAACACTTTTACATCACAAACTTGATGAGGTCAGTGTTTCATAACTAAGAACTATGAGAAGAATTAATAGCCGAAAGGAACGAAAGAGCCACACAGATTCGAGTGTACCTTTCAGTGCAGGCATATGGTATGTAAACGTTTATGTCAACTTAGAACTTAAGCTCGATCCGACTAACTTTACCAAATAACATTTGGGTAGGCTACATAAACTACAAGTATTTACAGTCTAACCTAACCATAGAACTCCATATCCTCGAATGGCTATGAGTACGTAACTGTGCAAAGAAGCAATCCGCCAGATTCATAGCAGCAAGCATATAAGTGCTAAACAAGCTTGTGATTATTAAAATGAATGATAGAAATATCTAATTTATTTACAAAAAAAACGATCCCAGTACAGATGAACAAAGGGCCAGCTAGTAGAACAAGCCTAATTGTAAGCTGACGATACAAGGGTAAATCAAATTGTCGTGTAAGACTACATACCCATCGTAAGCATAGTCAGTGTTCTCCGGGTGCGTGGGGCTGTCCTTGATAGGACGCGGCTTCTTTTTCACGTTGTGGCTATTCTTGGTCGGGGTGTTCTTCAGCAATCTGTAGAGAAACGGCTGTGTCAACTGGATGAACTATATTGTGATGGACGTATCACTACATTAATACAGTTTAAAACAAAGTCGCTTCCCGCTGTCTGTCTGTCCCTATGTATGCTTAGATCTTTAAAACTACGTAACAGATTTAGATGCGGTTTCTTTAATAGATAAAGTGTTTCAAGAGGAAGGTTTATATATATAACATGCATAATATAGTAGCGATTACACCCGTATGGAGTAGTGTTACTATAAGATACCGTTTATTTTTTAGGATGGCAAAGACCATAATGGAAAACTGAATTTTGTGTCTCAGTAAAGGTTTCTTCATTTCATAAGTAGAACGGAAACTTCCTCAACTCTTTGAATTTGTAACATTCAAGGGCAAAACCTTGTAACTACATCACTGTTCTTTCTTTCTTTTTCGTGTGAGGATGTGACCACCTTTTGGTGTGAATGTGAGTTATTAAACCGCAAAACCCACAGGCCTCTGACATGGCTTTGGACTCATATCTATATTTCTATTTCTATACTAATATTATAAAGCTGATTAGTTTGTTTGGTTGAATGCGCTAATTTCAGGAAACACCGGTTCATATTGAAAAAATATTTTTGTGTTGGATAGTATTTTTATCGAGGTAGACTATGGGATCACGCTACAACCAATTGAGCCGACCAGAAGTTTCCTCGTGATGTTTTCCATCACAATGTCAGTGAAATCAAAGATAAGTTTAGAAAGTAGGATAATGCGTTGAAAATCACATTGCTACTTACCCCGTCCATGAGAGGCGAGGTGTTTACCTCTGGGTAAACACCTCCGGGTTACTTTTACAAACTTTTAATTACACAACTTCGAAGCTGCAGCTGAACTAGAAACCTTTCCCCAACAATGGAATGTTGTAGAACGATCTTCTGCTGGACAAAGGTATCCAGTACTTCTGGTAAAAATGAAATAGGTATGCATTACCTCTTCAGAGGGCTCCTAGCTGCCTCCTCCTTGATTGTGACGGGGTCGGCGGGCTCTGGCGGTGGCTCCGAAGACGTGGTGTCTTCCACTGCAGGCGTCCACTCGTTGACAGGTTCGGGGACCTCAGGCTGCGATGGCATTTGTTTCGGCACCTCGTCAGGCATGGCTGACGGAGACTCGCTCCGCTGTGAACAGAGAGGAAGTTACGTTGAAGCGGATTTGTTTTAAGACAACAAAATTTCAGTGTATTTTGCAGGGACCGAAACCGGTTTGATCAATACGGATATTTTTTCGGTAACAACCTTTTTTTTCTTTTACAGGTAATTTTAAAGATTACCTTTATTATTAAAAGTGAATACATAACCAGTATTAATACCGGTTACCGAAATAAAAGTTACCCCTATCTTGCACACTTCACACGTGCCGTCGGCAATAGTCACAGGGCGCGCATCGCATGTGTGTGTGACAAAGAGTCGTTATCTTTAGTTAACCGGTATTAAAACGGTAACCTGAATAGAGGTTACATTTTTCTTCGGTCTGGTTACCCAGATAGCGGTTACCTAAGTCTGAAAAATAACCAAAATTCTTCAATACCGGTACCGTAATTTATAAAGGTTTTCGGTCCCTGGTATTTTGAGTGTTGCTGAAAACATGTCATGTCATAAAGTTTAATCAATTAAATATCACGCATCACTTTTTATAATAAACTGACGTGATCACTTTTTAAGAATGTGCACCGCAGTGTAAGAATACATACAATAAATTCATGAAACATAAAAAAAGAATGATACTTACTTCTCGTCCACCGGTGAGACCCTTGACCTGCAGCAGCTCCGCAGTGTGGAGGAAGCCGGAGAGCTCCTGACGACGCACGTGAACCTCCCCGCGGTACATGAACTGCAGCAGCTGACGTAACTCCTGGTGGGCCACGTCCTTGAGAATCACTATGGGATGCTCACATGGGTTCATCTGTGAATAAAGATATTGGTTAATTGTAACATCTTTGGAATGGGCCATTCCAAAGTACCTGTAAATAAGCTTACTGGAAATAAATGCTTCAGTATTTATTTTGACATGACAAACATCACCCGTGTAATATTTGATTGATTTGAATCAACCCTTTGATATTACAGAATAAATGTTTAATTGAAAGTGAAAACCCTTTTCTGTGATTCCACATTTGATACCAACAAGTTATTCAACACAAAGTAATGTCACCAACAAATAAATGTTTTTATTACTTTCCATGCTCATGCATGAAGAGCAAGAAGAGCAGTGCATGATTACTTTTTCAGGGTTATTCCGACAGTACAGTTGAGACTGGTCATCTCTTAGCTGCCACGGTTTATTTTAATAATTATTGATCATTTTGTTTTTGAATTGTCTTTGTTTTAATTGTTACTCTGGACACTTTTAATTAAAAACTTGCTACATCATTCTCACATAATGTACCACCTCAAATGAATGATGTAACAAAGGTTCTGTAATTATTCTGGCGATCTAAAAAGAGTGTCCATGGAGTTTCTTGAACATTCTTCTCCATAGAGATCTACTTCTTGGAACGTGCATCTACGGTACTTTCACAGTTTTTATGTCTTGTGACTGGGACTGTAGCACCATAACTTTTGTAGTGTTTAATAATATTCCTTTGATTGTCTATGACAATTCAAAAGTGCCTGTAACTGGCCTATTTGATTTGAAATAAATGCTTTGATTTTGATTTAGTATGTTCACTAATTACAGTTGCTCACTGCAATTTTATTTTTCATCAACTCACAGTACTTCACAAAGTCTGGACAGACAATCTCTGATATTAATTTGGGAAATTAAAACTTGGAATATTTCCTAAATTCTATTATGTGATCAGTAAAAGTATTAGTAATATTTTTTATCTACTCACATATTGTTAAATTCGAAATACAAAACTCAAAACGAGTTTATATAGACATACTTTACAAATAGTAATACATACCTATATCGAAATTAAATTAAAAAGTTTAATTAAAACACTATTTCTCTAACAAAAATATAATGTTATAATAATTTTTTTTTCATAACGATACAGATTACAGATCATAGATACATATATTTAATTTTTTATCTGTGGCTGTGTGTGCTTTGAAAAGAACGCTTCATTGAAATTTTAAAAAATGAACACTTACAATAACCAATATATAAACTGTGCAATCTTATCTTTTATTTTTTATTTAATATTGTTTGTGTTCAATGAGAGTAGATAAAGTAGTGTATGAAACTGCACAAAATAGTATTATAAACTTGTGCGATACTTTTAAAAAAATCGCTTCGTTTTTTAAACTCACACTCATGCATAATACCCCTCATTATGTACCAGTTTCATAAACTACTATTACAAAAACAAAGCAGGATTATGTCAGTTGAAGACAATATTAAAAGGAGAGATAAGAAGAGAATGATTATTTCTTTCTTTTTCGAATTATCTGTGACCATGAGTCCTCTCGACTCACTCTCACAGACAATTCTAAGGGATTTTGTTGGTATCAAATAGAAAATGTTTTATAACCAACAAACAGTTATAAACAATTTTCTATCAACTACCAACAACTTCCTATAGAGTACAGAATAGTAAAGTGAATGATATGGGCATGTGGGGTGACAAGGCCGTATTCATAACAGTTGCAACAAGCACTGATAATATGATTGCAGCTAGATAGATTGGCGCATATGAATGCCTCTGCTCTTTTTATACTTTATTATTCTATTATGACAATCACAATATTATAGGAGAGGGAGAGTGCCTTTTATAGCACACAGCCACTACACATACAATCTAGAATACTTTCCTCTCATAGATCAGGATGTTTGTGAAAATCAAGTCTACTTATTACGTACCTAGGTATTTGTACAGTCACGGAATGAAAAGGTTCGTCACCTTAGAGTCGGTTTTCGCTTGCACTAGTACTGCAAGAATTATGCCAACATACCAGCGCAAGAAACAGTGCTGCTAACATTTGAATAAAAATGACGTTTCCTATCGAATAAGGTTTTGCTTGTTTTTCCATCCCGTCAATATTACAAAATGTAATAAAACAACAGTAAAATGACAACTATAAAATAACAAGTAAAAGTTAATTAAAACTACGATTAGGTAAGTTTAATAGCATTTTAAATTTTTAATAACGGGTATAAACACCATTAGCTTCGATCACACATTGTAACCTATTTCTCATGGAACCCACAAGACGAAAGCATAGATCCGTGCCTCTAGTATCTTCCCAAATAATTCGGCAGTGGTTTTCTATAGCCTCTTTGGTCCTTTCATTTCTATTTTCCCATCGCTGTACCATTAAACCCCATAAGTTTTCTATCGGATTTAAATCTGCAGATCTTGCTGGCCAGGGTATCACCACTATATCGCTATGCCGGTTGAACCATTCATTCACAATACGAGCAGTGTGAGTGCGAGCATTGTCCTGGACATAGCTGACCTCAAGTAGCTCATCAGCTGGATACACAGTACGAACACTTGGTAGCATACTGTCTTCTAAAACAGACAGATAGTGTGTTGCGTTTGCTCTTGAAGGAAGAAGAACGAGCTCGCCTACTCCATCCGCTGACATCCACCCCCATATATTGGCTGAGATTCGTCCAGAACTGAAATTGGGCACTACATGGTCTTCTGTATATCTCGTACTATTATATCTCCACAAATTAAGCCTCCCATGTTGGCTTGACTTAAAACATTTTTCGTCGGTAAATATAGTGGTACTCCAATCGAAGTTCAAATAAGTCTGTGCAAATCTTAAGCGTGCTTCTTTATGAGCCGTTGTCAGAGCAACTTTTTTTACGTGTCGTCTATAATGTAATCCCATTGAATGTAATGCATTTCTTATCACTCTTGGACAAACATCATATAATTGGGCGAAATGATTTGTTGACACAAAGCCGTTTTCTTCATATTGCCTTCTCATGTCTGATTTTTGTGCGGCGTTAAGAATAGGACGGCAACCAGAATTATTTTGACGATGATCAACAAGTGCACCTTCTTCGCCATGTCTCCTTATCCAGAATCTCACACTATCCCTGGTCACATTAAGACGGCGTGATATCTCGGTGATGTTGTAACCAGCTTCATGTTCGTAAATAATTGCTGCTCTTTCTTCAACACTCAAAGGTCTTGGCATTGTATTATATGATAGTTATTTAGAGGAAAAAATAAGAAATTTTACAATGATGGCTTTGACAGATTGACAATAGTTTTATCTGAATTAATAATAATGGCAGGTTGAACCAACAAGAAGGTTTTGGTTCATCAAACATTGACCTCATAAGAGATCTTGTTGACAAGAAAAATAGTCAAACAACTTTGAGCTGAATAATTTTGAACTTTATTAACGAACATTATAGGTACTTATTTTCTGTAACTCGAGTCTATTCTGTAACAAAGATTCAAAAGGTAATATGTGCTCGCGATACGTTAAACGAATCAATTTGAAAATCGACGAACCTTTTCATTCCGTGACTGTACAACAACAAAGTGCACTTTCACTTACTAACCTTATCATGACATTTTAATTTAATTTTTTCAGATACATAGTATATCTGTTTGATAATGTTTGCAATAACAACTGGCCTTATAATCACATTGTGCTTATATAAAGTACAAAATCATTATATCTTTGTATTTAAAATAAGGACTATTTAGATGTTACAGGAGTAATAAGGACAGAGGAAATGCTTACAATAAATTGTAACTAACAACTGCACTACTATGTGTAGGTATAGTCAACTTTGTTCATTCATTAACAGCATTCATTTTAGAACTCTGAAAACTACATTAATATGTCTAGTCCAGGTCCCTAATGACCTGGGCTAATAGATAATCAGGAACGCAAATGCAAACATTAATTTATGCCCGATGAAGATATTATTATCTTGTTGGTGTTTGTTTAATGGACATTTGAGAATGTCTCTTGAGCAAACAGTCAAAACTGTTATTTCCAATTAATATAATAGATAGCTGAACAAGCCAAGTGTGTAAAACTATTCCATAAACAACTATTGTATTAGCCTGCACGCTATTATGATAGCAGATATGTATAAGTTTTTATTTGTTTTAGTTCCAATACAGAGATATGGAACAAAGGTCATTGTAACAATAATAGAAGTGATTCATTGAATTTCTTCATTTTATGAGCATGTTTTGAGCAAAATTTGTATTGTTTAGCTATTGGATGACTTTGGTTATGGTATTTAATTAATAATATCACTGTGAATGTTCACTGTCTTAAGCAGAACCCTTTCCCCATGAGACAAAATACAAGTTCCTTGTTTTTTTTTAATTGGCTCAGGTGTTTCATCCATGAATCACTTTTGGATAGTGAATACGAGACACTGAATAGAATAATGAAAATCCTTACCAATTTACAGAGAAAACATACCCAGCATGAAAATTCACAAACAAAGCAAATATTTCAACTGCTCTGAAAAGGGCTTTCAGATTCTGCATGTAATGGTAATAACAGAGGGCCTCCTCTTTGATCTGAGAGGTGAGGTGTGCAGGGGAAGGTAACAAATCAACCCTCCTGTCTGTCTGCATGTGAGGGGCAGGGGAGCAGATCACACAGATACCTAATCATGTATAGACAAAAAAATCAATACAATTAGCAGCCATGCTGGACACAACAATATGTTTGTATACATAATACATTAGAGGTACATACTTATCTCCAAATTGATTTTATTGTTTTGTTAATTCCTCTTATTATCTCTATGGGGTAAATTGTAACAACAATGTTATTTTGCATGTAAACAAACAAAGGTTACGTAAAAATATGCTGAATATCTTAACAGATTATGGTATTTTCCAAGACAATCTGTAAGCATAAATGATGCAAAATTATGCGAAAATAATGAATCATACCTTAAAAAGTTCCTTGAAGTAGGGGCTGCATACTGAGAGGATCAGCTTGTGAGCGTGCACGTACTGCCCTCCGGCAGCCAGAGTCACGTCCACCAGGTCCTCACCCTCCAGTAACGCATGAAATGATTGAGATAAATTCGAATGGAAATCGTTCCACCGAAGCGAGAACTGCTCGGGAACCGCCATAACGCCGACAAACCCCGATAATCACGCCAAAAAAAACACTAGACGCCCTCCTAACACTACCTGTAACACTTTCAGAATAGCAACGCGTCCCAACAGTGATACATAACTGAAAACTCAAAAGCGAATTATTGCCCACGTATACGAATCGGGTAGGAACGTTCTATTTCTTAATCATTATTTACAACGCATCACTACGATGGTACCCGTACCCGCGATCATTTATAATACACAAACAATATTGACTGACATGGCAATACAATGGAATAATAATCAAAATGTCGCTTGGTTTGGTTTGCTACGCGGATTCTTCACAATGCACCGTTCATTGTCCGACAAACAACATGAACATTATGTCAGAACGTATGAAAAAAACTGAAAATGTGCCATTGCATTGTTAATTTTATTACTTGAGAAAAGATAAAATTATTATTTTTTGAAGTATGTATTTTTGATTGAATTAATATTATTTGCTATTTTTAATAAAAATATAAAAATGTTCAATCAATGCACCATAGACTAAACATTTTTTTATTTGTTTTATTGGTTTTGGCTATCTGTGGCTATCTAAAGCTGACTTTATTTTTAATCTGTGGATTGTCGATGTGGTAAAGGCGTGAAAAGAGAAAAGAGGGGTATCAATCCTTTATCCAGTTTAAATTTATACTGACTAAATGTCAAACAGCCCGTTTAAGTACACCGAGAGGTGAAAAATTATACCAATTAAAATTTAATCTGCCCCGTTTACGGTCGTCCGCTGGTCTATGTTTTTACTGAAAGGAATAAATTTTTGCGACCTTTTTATCTCGCAAAATTTTATCCTGCTGTCAGATTGACATTAAGTTTTGTTGTTTTGCTCGATTCGCGCCGTAAAAACGAATATTTTTATATAAGAGAGCGAATGTTATTTGTAGATTATGGATTTCATTAATATTACACCGGAAAATTGATTATTTGTTTAATAAACTGAGCTGTCAATTGAATTTGACAGCTAACATTGACAGAAACTTATGACTCCGTTCAGAGAACTCTCGCTAGTTTAATTTTTTTCCAAGATTTAAACGCACCCCGGCACAGGTATCATGGTGGGGAAACGGGATAACCATAACTTTAACCATAACTATGACTACTACGAGTGGTCAGGGGATTGAAGTGGGGATGTTATGTGGTTTTGTTTTGGTATGATCCATAAAGACCAGACATTATTAATTATTTTTAAACGCATTAACGCATGCGACGCGCATCGTAAAGATGATTTTTTGAGGAAAGAAAAATTTCAGATTGCAAGTGGGATTCGAACCCGCGTCTTCTGGATAGGTACTCCAGACTAGTCCAGACGCCTTAACCAACTAGGCTATTGCAACCCACACCTGCAAGCTGAAATTCTCTATTCTCGTTTGAGCGCTTTACGGTAGCGTAGCGCCATCTCTTGGATTAGTGTTTAACTAACTTCCACCCAACACTTTGACATTACAGCCAAATCAATGTTGTATAATGAGATAGCGACTACCATTATTAATTATTTTTAAACGCATTAAGGTGATTGCTTCGATGTAGCCCGCGAAATTCAAATTTTTTTACGTTTTTTGCAATTTGCAGGCCAGTGACATGTTGTAACTTTATAAATATTTGTGTTGCGCAAATAACAAGTATAATTTTAAATATAAAAAATATCAAAAAACTCGCTCCATCAGCTCTCACATAGAAAAGGTGCATCGTAGTTAGATTTCGGAGATTTTAACATGATGCACCTTTTCTATGTGAGAGCTGATGGAGCGAGTTTTTTGATATTTTTTATATTTAAAATTATACTTGTTATTTGCGCAACACAAATATTTATAAAGTTACAACATGTCACTGGCCTGCAAATTGCAAAAAACGTAAAAAAATTTGAATTTCGCGGGCTGGTTGGAGCATCCCCCTTAACGCATGCGACGCGCATCGTAAAGATCACTAATCCAAGAGATGGCGCCACGCTACCGTAAAGCGTTCAAACGAGGAATAGAGAATTTCAGCTTGCAGGTGTGGGTTGCAATAGCCTAGTTGGAATAGGGCGTCTGGAGTACCTATCCAGAAGACGCGGGTTCGAATCCCACTTGCAATCTGCGATTTTTCTTTCCTCAAAAAATGACCAGACATTGTTTATGTCGTATAACAAGGTTGTACAGCGTGTAGTTTTGTCTTGATATTTTACTTTGAAAAATGTTTTTGTAAATAACCGAGTATTCAAATTGTTTATAGATACTCGCTGCCGTTATAGATAATCAGAAAAAGTGGAACTCTCTGCCTGCGTCTGTGTTTCCAAACGCATACAACCCTAATCTCTTCAAAGTTAAATCCCTTCTACACGATCCAAACCGACTGCCGACAGAGGCGACCTTGGTCGCGTCAACCGTACCCAACCGTCTGGAACGCTGTCGGCTGACGGTCGGGTCCGACCGCGGACGCAGCCTGTCGGGATGGATGCGCTCCCGACCAAGGTCATCCCAAGGTCGATTGACTCCGCCCATATTTGGTCAGCCGACCAACGTCTACACGGTAGATTTTCACACTCACCGGACCAAGGTCACCTCTGTCAGGTGGTCGGGTCTGATCGTGTAGAAGGGGTTTTACGAGTACCTTTGATTGCTCTCGAAACAATGAAGAAAAACATGGTGGAGAAACTGAACGAAAATGTCCCACAATAAAAAAAAATCGGAGGTCGTTATTATACCAACCAGCACTAGGTTCGCTCCCGTGGTGGACTGTCTCTCCCTGTCCACAATTCATTCAGTTTCTTTATCTCAAACAGATTTTAATCAAAACTATTTCATATTTCCCGCCTTGCCTCTTCGTCTGCGTCTGCCAGATGTCAATTTCAAAGTCAAGTCATTGACACCCGTTTATCTGTCATTCATTAGTCGATGCTAAGCACGGCTCGGCCACAGAGTACTTGGCTCGGCATGCGGTGTAATTAAAATTTTGTGTCTTTTATTTACGTTTATTAATGAAAGGACCATTGAATTGACCATGAAAGTGTAATGTGCGTGAATAAACACCCATAGTATGTAAGAGTTCGTGACCGTCCGCGAGGTTTGATGACGCGTTCGCTAATCGATCATGTTAGTTTAGCTCGCTGTTAGTTTAATTATATACGTGGTGGCACGATGACGGCTCTGAGCGCGCAGGAGCGAGCGGAAGCGGCGGACCGCGCGCAGATGCTGAAGAAGATCCTGAGCGCGTCGTTCTACGCGCTGGCCTCGTTCATGATCACCGTGGTGAACAAAACAGTGTTGACGACGTATGCCTTCCCGTCGTACCAAGTGCTCGGCCTCGGGCAGATGGTGGCCACCATCACAGTGCTGTGGGCCGGCCGCTTCTTTAAGGTGGTGCAGTTCCCTTCTCTGTCAACAGACATTCTGAAGCGAATTTGGCCACTACCTGTCATCTACTTAGGGAATATGGCTACCGGGCTCGGTGGGACTAAAGAGCTCAGCTTGCCAATGTTTACAGCACTGCGGCGCTTCAGCATACTCATGACGATGCTTGGCGAGAGGTTCGTGCTGGGCGTGCGGCCCTCCTGGTCGGTACAGACCAGTGTGTACGCGATGGTCGCCGGCGCTCTGCTCGCCGCTGCCGACGACGTCACATTCTCGTGGTCCGGCTACACTCTGGTGCTGCTCAATGATGTTTTCACTGCTTCTAATGGAGTGTACATGAAAAAGAAGCTGGATGCGAAAGATCTTGGTAAATATGGTCTGATGTATTATAATGCTTTATTTATGATAATCCCAGCAACACTGATTGCATGGAGCACTGGAGACCTACATAGCTCAGCTGCATATGCGAATTGGGATGACTCATTGTTCCTAGCACAGTTCCTAATGTCATGTGTGATGGGATTTATACTGTCTTACAGTGTAATGCTTTGCACTCAGTACAACAGTGCACTGACTACCACAATCATTGGGTGCCTGAAGAATATCCTAGTGACATATTTGGGAATGGTGATAGGTGGTGACTATGTGTTCTCTTTGCTGAACTTTGTGGGGCTCAACATTAGTGTGCTAGCCAGCCTGTTGTACACATATGTCACGTTTAAGCGCAAGCCTTCTCCTGCCTACACCCTGATTGAGGCACCTAAAGTGGACACTGTATAGCAGTACCGAAAGAGGAGACCGACTCAGTGCTCTACGTATTTAGTATAGTATTGAAGGTGGTGCCAAAGATGACTGTCTCAGTGAGTGCTATAAATATTATATAGTGAGTCTATGTAAATTTGTTTTAAGTCCATCATACAACACAGTACAAGTTGTTGGTGATTGTCTCTTTAAAATCGTAATCTTGAATGCTTAACTTATTTTTGCGAACCAGCAGCATTTTTTAAGTTTAGTATAGGTCATACTAAGAGGGCATCAATATTTTTTTTGTATTTGTGTGGTGTTCATTTTGTGTATCAGAATAATAAATGTATGATTCATATTTAAGCTGCACATTTAAGAAAAGAAACCATATTTTATGGTTCACACGTGGTCTCTATTATGGGCCTACCACACGCACAAGCTTCACCACAGTTTTGCCTGTGCAAGCTTCTCCCATGGAAACTGTGTATTTCAGCATCTTTGTGTTGAGTTATAACTTAGATACCATAGAAAAAATTATGGTGATAGTAAAGTATAACATTATTATTCCACTTGTTCTATAATCTGAGATACGAATCCTAACTTGTTACACATTTAAACACAATAAATGTTTTTCCAATTCTCTTGCTCTCTTAAATTGTGCCTTTACAGTTAAGCCTGTAGCTTAGGCTTGAATCTAAAGCCAGGCAACATGCAGCTGTTCATTAGTTTACATTTACTGACAGTCTGCCAATGCCCTTACATTTGTGTTACAGTTATATGTATTTGTGTGTTCTTTACTGAAATATGACTCGTGAAGTCGTGAGCAATATTTTATTGTAGAACATTATTATTAATTATATTTTATAATAATAATAATAATATTTTTCAGTTTAAGTAGCCAGTAAAGATCGAATATCCATGATTAGAATACCTATACCTTTTTACTTAATATTACAAATGCGTACGAGTATAAATTAAATATATAAGCTAATGGTTAATGTAATATACACAGTTATTCAGCCATTGGAAAAATATTACTTAATTTCTATAAAATTTTAAAATAGGTATGAGTGTTACTACAAAAATGTAGTATTTTTTCCTGTTTCATGACGTTTTTTAGACGTAAAGAGTGCGATAAGATAAAACGAGAGAGCAATCATACTAAATTGAGTTTTATGACCTACTAGTTGTAAAAAAATACCTAAAACTTACATAAACGCTAATCTGTTAATTAATGCCGTATAATTGATTGTTTTTTAGTCCCACAAAGTGCCTCGACCAACAGAAAATAATGTCCGAGTTAAGGTTGAATGACTATGAGGGAATTTGATCCCGAAGAGTAATTGTGTAATACACTTAATGGCAATGTCCTTCAATATGATATAATATAATTATTTTATAGCGTGGCTAGCACACGCATTTTTGATTACTTTTAAAATCGTTTGCATTCACTGTCATAGAAATTGTAGGAGAGGTGATTCAGGAAGGGCAGACGATAAACCCGCCATATTATAAACTAAACATTATACCTATTAGGTACACTAGGTACCGACATAATGTGAAGCGGGGCAGGCGTGCTTAAGTGTCAAGTAGTCTCGCGTGTGCCAGCCGATTTTTGGTACCGGGAGCAAGTTACCTGCAGCTCGATTTCGGCCTAAAATTCGCTTACTACACTCAACCAGGTCGTGGTCTGAAATTACTCGAGAAAACGGCCTTTTAACACGCTGATGCTGTTTCCAAAAACTTATCTCGGAAAAGCAATTTGTTGAGAAACAGTACCTCTAAATTGTCCGGGTCCACTAATAATAGTAAAAGGAAACTACTATTTGTAAATACATTAAATCAAATAGTAGGTAGCACTGTTGGAATTTAATGAAATAACCGAGAATTTGAAATTCGTGCAGAGGTAGCGCAACATAACATGACGCCTGTATTCCCCAAACTATAATCCCCTTTTAGGTGGATTTATGATAGTGCACTTACATTCCGTCAGTCATAATAATGTGTAGTAATAAACTAAACCTAGTTTTATAGGCCGCTGAACAAATATTTCAGTACTAGCTGTTGCCCGCGACTTCGTCCGCATTGTATTTGGTTTTATGGCACATATACCAATATTCTCTTTTTTAATTCGTTGAGAAAGTGAGGGTACCTGATGTCCCACTTAGTTTGTTATAGAATCTATAACAAACTTTAAAGCAAATGAAATGAAAACTTCCAGACACAACACTATATATACGACATTGGTAGTTTTTCCCTCGGGTGCTAAAATAAAAAGCTGATGGTCAGCATTACTGACAGGCGAGCATGTGTTATAATATATATACTTGGCCGTGGGAAAAACAGTTGGACCTTAGGTCGACATCAGCTTCCTTCAGGGTCTGTCCTTGGGACTTATTTATGGTCATCGCGAAGTAAGCGGCTACCAGGAATTGTGTGAGTTTGAACTGGAAAAGGAAATTGTTGGAGATGAGTGGTATTCACGGTATCAATGCAGTTTCCCCTGAGCCACATCCGGTGAGAATTTCAGCTTCGCTTAAATTTCTGTGTAATGCAGTAACTATTAGTCGCGTTCCATTGCACAATTTTGGTGGAGTTAGATTTCTTAGAAGCATTATTATTACTTTTAGGTTATTTTATGAGCTCGAGGACCACAGGCAGTTAATGAATATAAAATCTCGAGTGGGTAGTTGCTGGCATCATCCTGATTGACGACGTTATTGTATGACGTGTGAACCACATCATTCCCAACAATTTCGGCGAATAATGTTTTCATTTATTGCAGCGGTTCGGTCATTTTTTTAGTATCGCACGATCAAATAGCCAAGAATTTTCCTGAAGTGTTATACTTGACGGGACTCCGAATACGTAACTTATCAATTCTTCTTACAACGGGCAGTGTCTGCCGGAATTTTCCGGAGAACAGTACCTACCGTGATATTGTCCATGGGTCTATCATCATGGCGAATGTCTCAAAGTGTTCTGTCTGTGACATGGTACATTCAGACGATTACATTTTTTTTAGCGTGGTAATACATCACGTGGAACACAACGTGCACTCTTTACTCGCCGCCCGCATGGCCGCGCCTACAGTGGCTGGAGATCGTGTAGCGACGTCTGTCGCCATCGGCGTCTACCGCTGCGGCTGGGCTGGAGGTGGACATTGTCCTCTCCCTCATGCGTCCCGCCTCCTCCTTCGTCAGCATGACTGCTTCGCAGAAGGAGGCGACTGCTTCCCATTCTGTCTCGCCCCGCAGCATCATGGCCTCGACCAATACTAAGCACGAGAGGTCACCGATTATCGTCGTAGTGAGAACACGGCGGTTCTCTGCCCAAGTGGGTAGTCCTGCGGTGTCCACGGTGGAGCATACGGTGCTCCACCGTGTCCTCCAGGCGATCCACGCAGTGGTGACACCCAGGCGATTCTTCCTTCCCTATCCGACACTGCTACCTCCCGAAACTTTCCGTGTTCGTTGAGGACCTACGTCATGTGGTAGGTCAGGCGGGACGCCGTGACGCCTATCCAACCACTCCTTAAAGAGGGGTCTTACCACCGCGGTTGGGGCTAGGGTTGCCAACCGTACTATAATATATAGTACCTATTGTACTATATTTAGGGTCTCCGTACTATATACTTTTGAAGAAATATATAGTACGCGAAAATACTATATTTCCGTACAATAGCTAAATGTTTATATTTTGCGTTTCTATTTCATTACTAAAATTAGTAAATTAAAAAAACTTCCTGCAATTTACGAACACATTTTTAAAAAATATGGAAGAAGTGCAAAAAATAGTTTAAAAAAAATATATAAGTAAAAATATAACTTTAGTCTATTTTTAATTCTTCCCTACTAAAATACTATATTTTTTTGAAGCGTACTATATTTTTTTTAAGGCTTTTTCAAAAAAAATACTATATTCTGACAAAAAAATGTTGGCAACCCTAGTTGGGGCGTGCCCGGAACTCGGTTGCGACAGTCGCTCTTTCCATATTGCCCTGTGATCGCGCCGGAGCTTTTTCCTGGGATTCATCCTGGAGATTGTATTGTATTGTATAGCGGGCTGGTATCCGCAACTCCACGTCATATGCGCGTATTTTGCGTGCGGATGAGATGATCATTCTCCTGGCGATGCGCCTCGATAGACGCGGTGGAGGGCCGTCGCCTCCAGGGGAAGACGACTACATTACAATCCTGAAACACCTTTGCTTTGTCACAGTTTCATGACTACGAACACGTTGAGTCACGTTGAACAGTGTTGTCTAAGTCAAATGGGATTTTAAACAACAAAAAACAAAAAAAAAATACGCATCTTACTTTGTTAGTTACGTACAACAGAGACTGCTCATCAGGCTGAACAACTTTGCTAAGACGTCATTCCTTTGTAGCTGGGCTCTTGGAGTTCCACAACAGGTGTTCCAGATCTTCAATTTTTATACGTCAACAGAGAGTGCTCATCAGGCTGAGCAACTCTTGCTAAGACGTCATTCCTATAGGTATATGTTATAGTGTAGCTGGGCTCTTAGTGTTCCACATCAGGTGTTCAAGACTTTCAATTTTTATACGTCAACAGAGACTGGTCATCAGGCTGAACAACATTGCTAAGACGTCATTCCTTTACATGTTATAGTGTAGCTGGGCTCTTGGAGTTTCACAACAGGTGTTCTAGATCTTCAATTTTTATACGTCAACAGAGAGTGCTCATCAGGCTGAGCAACTCTTGCTAAGACTTCATTCCTATACATATATGTTATAGTTTAGATGGGCTTTTGGTGTTCCACATCAGGTGTTCCAGAGATCTTCAATTTTTGTATGTCAACAGAGAGTGCTCGTCAGGCTGAACAACTTTGCAAAAACGTCATTCCTGTATTTGTTATAGTGTAGCTGGGCTCTTGGTGTTCCACATCAGGTATTCCAGATCTTCAATTTTTATATGTCAACAGAAAGTGCTCATCAGGGTGAACAACTTTGCTAAGACGTCATTCCTGTATATGTTATAGTTTAGATGGGCTTTTGGTGTTCCACATCAGGTGTTCCAGAGATCTTCAATTTTTGTATGTCAACAGAGAGTGCTCGTCAGGCTGAACAACTTTGCAAAAACGTCATTCCTGTATTTGTTATAGTGTAGCTGGGCTCTTGGTGTTCCACATCAGGTATTCCAGATCTTCAATTTTTATATGTCAACAGAAAGTGCTCATCAGGGTGAACAACTTTGCTAAGACGTCATTCCTGTATATGTTATAGTGTAGCTGGGCTCTTGGAGTTCCACATCAGGTGTTCCAGATCTTCAAATTTATTCCCTCAGCAGAAAATGCTCATCACGCGGAACAATTTTTGCTATCGCACCATTTTTGTATCTCTTATAGTTTAGCTGGTCCGTTGCGGTTCTGCACCAGGTGTTCAAGTTTCCAAGATAAATTATAGCCTATGTGTTGGCCAGACTTAATACCTATACAACAAAAAAAAAATCATTCAAATCCGTCCAGTACTTTTTGAGTTTATCCCGGACATACATACAGACAAACAGACAAACAGAAAAACAGACAAAAATTCTAAAAACTATATTTTTGGCTTCGGTATCGATTGTAGATCACACCCCAAGTATTCTTTTCAAAAAATATTCAATGTACAGTTTTGACTTTCCTACTATTTTATTATATGTATAGATGGGAGCAAAATAGTGTACCTATTTATGTCAGTAGTCCTAAACAACGAGCTAGGCTAATACCGCAATTGCGACGGACAATGTGCAATTAATGCTCTCTCTTGAATAATGAATTGCATCACCAATAGTGTAATAGAACAAAATTGTCTGCCACTCGATAAATTAAGATATTTATAATGGTGAATTGCTCTTCATCTACTGAAAAATTGAAATTTAAGCTATTGTATTATCGTTCAAGAGTGACACAGCGGGTCACATTTAAGGCTATGAATAGGTACCAACACTATTTTATCAGGTGTCACCTGTTAAAATATTCCACAGTTGTAATTTCTGCGATCCTGAGTATAGCGTGTAAAGTCTAAAGAGTTTTTAACTTGATTTTTTTAAATAAAGTTAAATATTACTACTGTGACCATGTCTGTACCTATCTGTATGTACCAAGTTACTTTGTACAGTATATACCTATTTATGATGTTAGCAAAAACAGGCATCAGTATGTGAATTATTACATGGTCCCAACTGCTAACGATTCAGTGTTGCTTGTGGGCCAGCCTCCAGTCACTTTCATATTTAATGAAATGAAAACGAACCTAGTTAGCTGCTTGTTAGCTACCTCAACTGAAATACACCATGCCGTATTAGCCATCACACTGAACACGATATAGTGAAACTTTCACGTGAACAAAGTCAAACGACATATTTTAGGAAAAGACAAGAAAAATGTACAACCGGTCGAGTTAGGCGGTGACTATATTATTATAATTATGTATACTGATATTGTAATTACCTACGTGTTCTTTTTCTTAAAGTTTCTATCTATTTCAGTAATTTCTTTTTCTGCGTAACTAAAGTTCGGCCGTTCAGAGAATGCGTTCCTGACACCTATCAGTTAGTACATGTATTTGTCATAAAATTATAACATTCATTGATTATTGATATAATAATGTTGTTTTAATGCTCATCAATTGTTAAAACGGTAAACAACCAGCAAAAATATTTTTATCGTAACTGCAATACCATTACAAAGTTACGTCGTCAGTTCAATCGCGACCCGTCAGGAACGCATTCTCTGAACGGCCGAACTTTAGTTCGTTGGACTAGTCCCAGAGGCCGTAACGCTTAAGTTCTCGTTTACTTTACGTCAAACTTGAAAAGTCGTGCTGGTGCCTCAGGTCGAGAAGAGCTACTAGAATTTTTTCTATCGGAATTTTCTCAGTACATACTTAGAAAATCTGATAGAATACCTTTCTGGGGTCTAGATTTATATCCAGTGGGAGGCGCACTCTCGATTACAAAATGATATTTAAAATAACTGGCGCAATGTATGAGTACGTTCTGAAGATAACAGGCGTGGTAATAACTTTATATGTAGGTAGTAATTTTTCGCGATACCATAAGTACCCATATAGATAACAATACGTTCGCCATGTTTCACTAGAGCTGGGTATGCAAAAATTACTAATTGCCACGTGCAATATTGGGCCACTAGTAGGCCTCTCTAACCGAACGCGCTTGTTCCACGTATTCAGGATGTGGATGGAAATATGTCGATTGGATTCAGTTAGACTTTCCATTGCATTTTTTGGTTCTGTTTTCTCTGCCCAGATGTAACTAGCCTTTTATACGCCCAATACGAGGTTCTTTAACTGCGCCCTGCAGGGCTATTGGCTAACTTGATAGTCACTGACCAGCGGTTGTCCACTGAACTTGGATGGCTTGATAACCGTTATGAGGCTAAGTTGAGGAGTGGAGTGCCTCAATAGCGTTAGAATAGTTGATTTTTGGGGACATTTACATTTATCAGTTTCATTACAAAAGCAAAAACCAATACGAAATTTACCTTTTGACAGCTATTTAATGATCACCCTATAGACACCCGAGATACGCAATAGCCCCGCTGGTCTGGATAATTGTGGTCTTGGTCTATTTTGCGCCCCTCCAAAGCTTCGCCCAATGCCTGGCCGCCGTTGGTACACCCCTATAGGTATTCGCCACAACACTTGCTCGTCTATTCTATCCCAGATCAAAACCTTACAACTGGGAATGAATTCCAGTACCTAATTTAACATTAACTATATTTTACTTTGTGTGTTAGAAAATAGAGTTCAAATATCTACCATTATTATTTGACAGTAAATGTCTGCACAAACGATTGACTCGAATGATTCAATAGTTAATGTTACTACATTTTATTTGCTGGTAAAGATGTAAATGATGCTTACCTTGAGTTGTGTCTAACTCCAAAATCATAAATATTAAAGTGCTAAGCGAACTGAAGAAAACAGCTTATTTGTGACTTTCTAAATGTGAAAATTGTACTGAACAGTTTATTCATTCAATATTAGTGATGGGCGGAGGATAAATACTCAGAAGATAAATACTCGAGTATTTATCCGAAACGGATAAATACTCGTTTTTTCTCGTTTTTATCGGATATTTACTCAAAATGATGGATATTTATATTTTTTGCGAATAAAATGGTTATTTTTACAAATTCAATGACAAGTATTGTTACTTGGGCTTTCCAAAAATGATATTATTGTATTATTAGGTCTCAGAAGTCTCTCCAGTCAAGGAGAAGCAATTTGTTTGTCACTGCAGCCTAACTCGGCCTCATTTTATATGCAGTTTATCTTGTTTGCGTATCTTGGATCTGTAGATATCCTGTTTGGCTTCTGCCAAACGTGCATGTGAGTGTATTGACTGACTGACGAGGCCCCCATGATGGGCCAAACGCCTGGCGGGGTTGCGAGACTGTCTAAACAGGTAACAGTGACCTTGAAACGTAAATGGCCATTGAAGAAACACCGTGAATTTTAGTCAGTACAAGTCTGGACGACTCATTTGACAGTTTATCCTCGTAAAAAAAAGGGCTTTGGCTGAGGAAGCAATCGCTCAGGGTGAGGACATCTTGGCAGTGTCTCTCGTCATGACGAACGTCTTCCAGACTTTGCCCTAGACAATTATATGTTCTGTGCCCTAGAGTTGAATTAAGGAAGCGCTCCGCTATTATGAAGTTTCGAATTCAAACCATCTACGGTGCACCGTCGCATTTGGAACCTGGCACACTATTTCTGCTTGACCGAGCGCTACGTGGTACAATCCTCCATGGTATCGACGTTGTCTGCTACGCCGATGACATGTTTGACTGTAAAATAAATATATTTTCTTTCTTCTTAACGAAGTGGGGAGGACGTACCGTGACTATTAGTCACTACTGATAACTGCCTGCAGGGCAGGGGTTGAATAGGTCCTGCCACAACACGGCAATTAGGCCTTGAGATGACGTCAACAAGGCCAAAGCCCTATGTTAGGTAGGGTTGAAAACAAGTTTTGTTGACATGTTTTTTAATAGGTAAACCGTTTAATATGAAAAAATAGATCAAATCTCGGAGTAAGACCCGGTGTCGAATACGGTTAGACTCAGTAAGACTTGTTTAGACTCAGTCATACTCGGGCAGACTCGGTAAGACTTAGTAAGACTCGGTAAGATTCTAAGATTCGGTAAGACTCGGTTAGACTCAGTCAGATTCAGAATCAGATTCGGTCAGCCTTGGTAGGACTCAGACTCGGAATCATACTCACTAAGACTCCGTAAGACTCGATAAGACACGGTCGGACTTGGTAAGACTCGGTCAGACTCGGTAAGACTCAGTAAGAATCGGTCAGACTTAGTTAGGATCGGAGTCAGACTTGGTAAAACTCGGTCAGACTCGGAATCATACTCGTTAAGACTCCGTAAGACTCGGTCAGACTCAGTAAGAATCGGTCAGAGTCAGTCAGACTCGTTCAGACTCGAAATCATACTCGCTACGACTCCGTAAGACTCGGTCAGACTTGTTCGAACTCGGAGTCATGCTCGTTAAGACTCTGTAAGACTGGGTCAGACTCAGTAAGAATCGGTCAGAGTCAGTCAGACTCGTCCAGACTCGAAATCATACTCGCTAAGACTCAGTGAGAATCGGTCGGACTCAGTCACACTCGGTCAGACTCGAAATCATACTCGCTAGTCGCTACGACTCCGTCAGACTCGGTCAGACTTGTTCGAACTCGGAGTCATGCTCGTTAAGACTCCGTAAGACTGGGTCAGACTCAGTAAGACGGTCAGAGTCAGTCATCTCGACTCGTTCAGACTCGAAATCATACTCGCTAAGACTCAGTAAGAATCAGTCGGACTCAGTCACACTCGGTCAGACTCGAAATCATGCTCGCTAAGACTCCGTAAGACTCGGTTAGACTTTATAAGACTCGGTCAAACTTGTTCGAACTCGAAGTCATGCTCGTTAAGACTCCGTAAGACTGGGTCAGACTCAGTAAGACGGTCAGAGTCAGTCATCTCGACTCGTTCAGACTCGAAATCATACTCGCTAAGACTCGGTAAGAATCAGTCGGACTCAGTTACACTCGGTCAGACTCGAAATCATACTCGCTAAGACTCCGTAAGACTGGGTAAGACTTTATAAGACTCGGTCAAACTTGTTCGAACTCGATGTCATGCTCGTTAAGACTCCGTAAGACTGGGTCAGACTCAGTAAGACGGTCAGAGTCAGTCATCTCGACTCGTTCAGACTCGAAATCATACTCGCTAAGACTCAGTAAGAATCAGTCGGACTCAGTCACACTAGGTCAGACTCGAAATCATACTCGCTAAGACTCCGAAAGACTCGGTAAGACTTTATAAGTCTCGGTCAAACTTGTTCGAACTCGAAGTCATGCTCGTTAAGACTCCGTAAAACTCGTTAAGACTCAGTCATACTCGGTATTAGGTTCGGTCAGACTCAGACTCGGAGTCAGACTCCATCAGAATCGGAGTCAGTCTAAGTGTCTGACGGTTACACTCAGTTAGATTTGATCAGACAAATGTGTGGTCGCGTGTCCGCTTCAGTCCTACTTCATAATTAATTAGAAACTGAAAATTATGTTTTATTTAAGTTATGATTGAAAAATTTAAAAAAAGAAAACAACGAATTATGAAAAAACGTGAATATTTCCTCCTTTTTTCAACGCGTATAGTAATTGTAATTATTAAAGTGATTAAAAAAGTACGTTACAAATCTATATTTACAGATTTTCATGTATTTCAATCATTTTTCTTGTAAAAATAACAAAATTTACGATGAACAATGTAACTTACACTGTAAATAGTATTTATCCACTGTTTTGGATAAAAACTCGAGTAAAAATGGAAATTTATTGAGTATTTATCCATTTTGAGTATTTATCCGGATAAAAACCCATCACTATTCAATATTGAACCATAATTCATCGAATTATTTTAAAATATTTAGATCAGGATATTTAATAAAATATTGCAACTATCACTATTTGTTTATCTACATAGGATGACTGGATGATAAAATGTCTATTTTTCATAACAATCGTCAATTCGACACTAATTTAAAATGTTATAATTATTCTTATAATTTTAAATGTAAAGCTACAATAATGTTCCCCAGTTAATTCCCACCTTCACATAATTAAAATTAAAAAGCAAAGTTTTCCTATATCCATATTAGTTAACTTTTTGAGTAGTCATGGACCTTCTATTTTGGTAGCCATGCTGTTACGAAATACATAATTATTATTTCAAAGGAAATCGCTTTTGAATTTTGTTGAGTGTATTGTTTATTGAATACATTTTATTGCTCGTGACTGTATGTACCTATTGTATCGTTGTTATTTGTAAACAGGAACATACTTATTTTATTAAAGTGATAAAATGTAATGTACAAATCGGCCGTGTAAATGTATAAGTCTTGTAACTCAAAAATGGTAACATTGATAAATTTGCGGATATTTTTATATGATGTATAAAGATTTTATCACACTATCTTATCTTAAAAGTTGTCTAGAAGTACACTAAACAATAGATTAAATGAATTGCATTACAAATCACAATATCTAACATGTTACTAGATATTTATCAAATTATAATGGACATTCTAAAACAAAGAATTAAATAATCTATAAATAATCAAATAATTTTAATACCTGATAGTGGAAACCACAGAATTATCTGTGATGGAAACAATACCAAAACGTAGTCTGAACATTTTTGACCTATCTGTGCAAATCTAAGACTAAACACAATCCTGGGTTAAATTGCCAATAAAGTGGTTTAGTATTTCAAATTGTAATACATTCCGTATTCCAATTTTATTCCCATGAACATATCGATACCGGAAATTTCAATTGTCGTAAAGGACAAATAACGAGAATACAGTAGAGCATAAAAAAAAAGTTTTTTACTTATATCTTTTTCGAACAAAGTGCTATATTCATGATGTCAAAAGAAACCCTAACTTTTTTTTCGTGTTCTATCCATAAAATAAACAAAACAAACCAAACTTAATTATTTACCAAAAAAGTCCTTTACAGCCCAAAAAAAAAACAACTTAAGTACTTTATAGCCACTAAAAATTGGTATTGATAAAGTCAGATATGTCGTAGAGGACTAACCTTGATCATCAATGGATTGTACTTGTACAAGTCACCTAAATCAGAAACTAAGGGGGTATAAAGAACAAAAAATCGAAAGTTATAAATAGAAATGCCTACAATAGGTTGTAAAACCAAGTGAAATAAACATTATTTTTGTTATGTTTTATTTATTATTCAAATAAATAGCAAAAAACGTATCAAAAATGTTATTCTAATAGGAACTCAAAATGTAAACAAAAATTTAAATCGCCAGTACCTAATCGTTGTGATGAAAACAACTCAAGATTTAAAATAATCAGATAATAAACAAATAATAACGAGTTTTTTAAATTATTGTTAATGAAACTCAAACAATATTTTATCAGAACAATTACTAAGCTTATTCGGGAATATCGTTCATTAATAAAACTGAAGTCTAACATAAACAAATTATTATTAAAAAAAATACAATGGCTGCAAATAAAATAATTAAATGTAAAGTAACTTCAGCTTTTTAAATTATTAGTAATAAATGATAAACTATATATTTTTAATAACCTGATCTACTAAACCTAAACTAATAAACCTAAAATAATAAACTAATCTACTATCTTCTTTTTAACAATTATTTAATTTTATGAAACTCAAACGACAGAACGGACTTAAACATAATAATAAAGTTCAAATAACCAAAATAATTAATAAAATTAACAAATTTTATCCTCAAGAGATTAAAACTCAAAGAAAATCATTCTAAAGGATTAATTAAATGACATAATAATGTATATTTTTTTATAATATTTTATAAAAAGTTAAATTCAAAAAATTAGACTTACGACCTCTAACATAATTAAAACATGACTTTACGCCCCGTATTGAAAAATATTTTTACGATACATCCCAAATAATAAAAAAAAACGCGCTAGAGGTGTTGGAAAGCCAGGTCGTAAGGGGCTTTTTTTAGAGATTTTTTTTAACACTACCAAGCTTGCGACGCTGATTCCAAATAGGTATATACATATATATATAACTCATTTTCGGCAAAATGTTCTTTACGACAATTGAAATTTCCGGTATCGATATTATTAGTGATTGGATTCAACAAGCGTGGTGCGATGATCGGGTCGTTTGTAGAACAAAACGACGCGATGTACTACCGAAGATTCAGAGGAAACTGCCGCCATATTTAAACCAGATAGCATTGATAAAAATAAACTATCTGAAGACTTTATTCCAATTATTTCAATTAGTATTCATGACACATCATTGAGCACTGAGAATGTAAGTAGGTGCCTATATCTACTTCATAGAACGGCTTTTTTGGCTCTTGTTGATTGTATCCGTATAATTTGGAGCGCATTTTTATCTAAATTAGTTCCGAATCAGATTAAAACATTAATTAATTTGACGCTGATTCACCCACTGAACCAATTACCTAGTACATGTTGACCAAAGTGCTCTAAAATATTAATAGTACACCTCAAACACCTTTTCTGCACAAGTGCACACTAAATCACTGTTTACTTGAGAGTAGTTTCCTTCTACAAACTTGAAAGTCCCGTACGTCTCTTGCGAATTTGCTATGCAAACAGAGTATCGGTAGAAGCTGTAATCTGTGCACATCTCAAAGATTTTTTTAGACGTGTCTGCATACATCTTCATATTCCCAGACGACCTTATATACCTACATAGGTATACAAAGAGACTCTTCACATTGCAGTGCCTCGGACCGTCTGAGATTATATTAAGGTTTTCCTCCTACACGATCGATTTAAAACTGTACGTTTTTTGAATGTATGTGGATCAAAACTCAACGGTAGTTAAACACAGAACAATCAATAGAAAACCAACTGTTTCCAAGTGCCTCGTTATTTAACCGGAGTTTATATTTGTAGGCCTATTTATACCTATATTATCGTATTTGTTATTGATTTAGAATATTAAGTAATGTTTTGACTAGTTTGTCAGTAATTACTGCGCCACTGTACACACTAATGTGCATTATGGAGTACCTATTTGTAATTCTTTTTGTACTCACGTTGTGATTGTTAATAATATGAACCCCGCACAGAGTGTTAAATCGGCAAAATGTTTTTAGCACAGCATTTATAGAGTAATTGTTTATAGTTATCGAATATCATACATGTTCATGTACATAATGTTCGTGTAATTCCAACAATGTCCACGCCATATTGGTGGAATCACACGTCGATTATAGGTTTATTATTATATGGCACTATAGTCTTTTTAATATACCTACGCAAAGTTCTGATTCTGCTGCAGTTGTCCTACGGCAACGTGTTCGGAGAATTGTGGCAACATATTATACTTTTAAACAGTCTAATGTCTTATTTAATCATTAAACGAGTGTTATAATTATTTTCATAAACGCTGTGATAAGGTACGTTTTTGAAAACGGAAATAGCTCTAACATCATGTCTAGTGCGAACTACGCCTTGTAAACAACAAAATAAATGAGAATATTCACACTCCACGTTTAATTTTAACGCGATTGTGCTGCATCAGTCCTTTGATTTATTATTGAACACTCGTCATTTCGCTGTGGCGTGCACTGATAAGTACGGTACGCCTAATCGCTCAAAATTACTAGGCTAGCTCTACTTACAGCTGAAACAGCAAGTTAAAATGCTTTGTCGTTTTAAAATTCAATAAACGATTCAAATCGATATCGGTCACACTCGGTACATTAGCCTACTGAGGTACGCATTTATATTAAATATTCAAAAAACCCCGGATCTCCGACCACGATTCTGTAAAACATTTGTAAAGGAATAGAACTAATTTATTGAAGTAACGTATTATTATTAGAGGTAAGGTTTTACGCACACTATTCTTATTTATTTATTCTCGAGTGTAGAAGAACACAGTGCTATGTTTAATTACTTATATGTTGATACTATTAAAATATGGCAAAAGATCAAACATCAGCTACAACGCAATAACTGCAGAAATGTATTAAAAATGATGAAATGTATTTATATGTTATATTATTCATATGTAAATTCAGATCATAAGTATTTAAAACATGTCACCCTACAAAGAACAAGGGACATCGAAGAATACAATATTTTTTTTATTTATTTATTTATTTATTGTTTTGGCCAACCAACAATTGTATATACTGATACATACATAACAAGAATTCTTATAGCTATGGTTAGTATTACAATTTCTTATAGGTTAGCACCTCATGCCCCAATGAAAATAATACGCGTTACATAAATATTAAAATTTAAAAACAGGATTAAAATAATTAAAAACCAAAGAATAATTAGTACAATTATAACCAGTTGAAATTTGGTAAATACAAAAAAACAAAACAAAAATTAAAAAAAAAAGTCGAAACATTGAAGATTACATTACATTACATCAATAAATTAAAATATTTTATCATTCTCTCGCTCGATTTATTCGCTGCGAATAAATCGAGATTGGGCTATAGCAGCTACAGTGTTGAAAAACTATTAGTTGAAAATTGAATTTATTCAGCCACAGCTCGAAGTTACAATTTGACCTGCCAATAAATGTAAAAGGCAGCTGCCAGATTTTAGAAAGAGCCAATTTTAACCGAACGTTTAATCCAAAGTTCAATGAAGTCTATACGCTAGTTGCCAGCCGCGTTAGCTTTTGTTGTTTTTACGGTCGTGTCATAGCTTCCTTTCCTGGGGTGCTATTTTCTAAGGATACAATACAAAATTGTATCAGCACGGCTACAGCGTTCGTAAGAACAGTTTATCTTTATCTAATAGATTATCAATTTTGTGACCTAGGGGCATAAAGACTGGAAAAATTGTATTTATTAAGGGGGTAAGCAAGACTAACAGCTGGACTCGTGTGAACTCCGTCAAACAATTAATTTGTACAGACTACAGAGAGACACGGCACTAAGTGGCAACTGTCACACAACTTCACCAACGGATTTTCAAAACGTCTGAACGTGGTGTAAGTTTAAAGTGGTGTTGATTGAAAACAAATAAAGTAAGATCGGTTGCGGGTACCCTAGGTTTAGACTTGTATGTTCAAATTCTTGCGAACTTGCCCAATCCTCCCGGGACATAGGTAAGCAACTGTTTAAGTTCTTTACAAATATGTTATTTACGATTTAATTTGCTGTTACATACCAATTGTTATTTTAAAGATACTAGAAGTAGAGATTGCCCTTGTTTTTTGTAGTGGGAAAATTATGTGAGGCTGCAGTTTAATCACTTTACGAATCGTTGTAATTCAATACATGTATATCATACTTATTAATTCGCAGCTAGATTTTTTAATTGCAATTTTAAGAGATTTTGTTATCTAGCAAAATGTATAAAAATATATAATTTATAGTCACAGATTCTGGATGTGTGCCTAGTTGATGGCAATTGGTTCGATCCCGATTAAATGAGACTTAAACATAGCTTGTGTAACGTCTGCCTAACCTCCGGGGATTACAGGCATGATTTTATCTGTTATAATTTAGACCAGAATTACTGTGTACGTCGCAGTCGTTAGGATATATAATAATTGTATTTAAATAACATTATTTAACTGTTTTTTTTTACTATATTATCCATAGGTTTATCACTACGTAATTATTTTTTAACGATATTAGAATAGTGAGTGCTATCTCGAACTTATTTTTAAGAATTTTCTGTTGTTATATGAAATCAGTTGCAGAGAGTAAGAACAAAAAAACAAATGATTTGTCTAAAACCACAAAAAGATAAACATATATTTTAAACGATTGTCTAAAAAAAGTGTAACTGCAAAACGACCCTACAACGACGATAGGTCAGCGAGAATTATTGTCGTTCTGACGTTGACAGTTTTTTAAACAAGTGTTCAACAGATGTTTTTTTTTTTGGGTGAGACGGGTAGTTTAACTTTAAAACAGAGACCTTCCTAGGTTCTGCCCGGGGTACTCAGTACAGACTCAGTAGGCCTACTGAGTCTGTATGCATATGTCAGTTTCCACAAAACCAGACCAAGTTGGCCTCTTATCTGAAGTTCTGTGCTTCGTAAGGCAATCACATAAGCAAAATCTTAATCGAATGGCAAAATTTGCCAGATTGGGTTAGTTTAATGTGCTAGCGTCTGTACCACAGAAATATTAAAAACAGGTCTGTACCTAGTTATTTTGAAGAATAAGCGCCATAGCTCTTAGGTGGTGGTACAGGCCACCAAACTTTAAGGAAATTATTCTCGAAATATGTAAAAAGTCGAAAAGACATGGGAGTAATTCTAGTTTTCTTTATCCTTGTAAAAAAGGAGTTAGGAGTTTGTTCCCCATGCCCAGCTCGATGCTCCTAATCACCGCCTAAAATGTAGGTATTGCGCAGGTAGGTAATATTTTCGTGTGTCGTTCTAACATTGGTTCTTTTGCAACTGATATTCTTATTCTAGTTTAAATACACACATCAAAAGTGTCTAGGGATCAACATATATTTTTGCAATAACTTTTCTCCTGATTGATATTAATTTAAATGTTCTTTAAGGATTCATCAAATAAAGTGTTATCGTTTGTCACAGTAACGATAAACCAAGTCACCTTTGCATTCATAAAGAAATTTGCCATTTTCCTAATAAAGGGATTTTTGACATTTGAACCACTAACATTAAAGTTCGAAAAAAAGACTGAAATAACAGTTTTCTTTAAAATTTTATTGGGTAACTTAAACAATTAATAATCCGTGTTTCTACCGCGAACACTAACAACACAAGAACATCGGTTTGGCATACTCAAAATGAGTTCATCCAAATCACGCTGTGGAATGGCCGCCCATGTTCGTTGCAACAACAAAAAAAGGTCTTCTTGCGACTGGATACCCTCCATATTCGGCCGAGCTCTTCTCTGTAGCATATCCCATGCATGCTCAATCGGGTTCAAGTCTGGCGACTGAGCAGGCCAGGGCAGGACATTGATGTTAGCTGCGGCGAGAGTCTGTCTTACAACTCTTGCGGTGTGCGGTCGTGCATTATCATGCATTAACTGAAATAAGGGACCGATTTGCACTTGTAGAGGAACGATGACGTCTGATACAATCGTCTCAGCATAAATTTGAGCGTTGAGGTTGCCTCTGATCCAAATCAACTCAGTTCTTCCGCCGATCCAAATACCCGCCCATACCATGATGGTTCCACCACTATAAGGATGGACTTCCTGGCAGGATTTTAATCGCTGTTGGCGTCCAGGGGTTCTCCAGTGTCGTATACGTCTTGTATCCGGTCTCATACCAAAACGAGACTCATCAGAAAAGCACACGAAACGCCATTGTTCTTCTGCCCAATTTCTGTGTTCAAGAGCCCATTGATATCGAATCCAACGATTGTGCATTGCTATAGGTGGTACCCGTAGCGGTCTTCGGGAATGAAGGTTCACTTCATGCAAGCGGTTTCTGACTGTTTGGTCGCTAATTAAGTTCCCTGAAGAGTGATGAAGCCTCACGGCTAACATCATGGCGGTTATTGTTGGAGCTCTTCGAGTTAAGATTTGAATGTATCGGTCTTGTCTCCGTGTGGTGCAGCGATACCGTCCTCCATGGCGCTCAGCCACGGTACCAGTGCTTCGGTAACGTGTCCAAAGTCGACTGATAACACTCTGACTTGTATTCAGAGCTAAAGCCACAGTACGTTGCCGGGAACCAGCTTCTATCATTCCCACGGCTCTGAGCATTTCTTCCCTGCTTAAATGACGTCGCCGCTCCATAATAACGTTGGTTTTAATCAGTAGTAGGGAAACAGTAGCACTAATAATGTCTTCAATGCGTTGTATGTTTTTATAGGGAAAATATTGACAGCTGATTTTCATCTTTTACTCGAATTTGATTTACAGTTCCTGATTCAAATTATGAAATGCACCAAAAAGGATCCATATAAATTTATAAAATCATAAATTTATTACAAAGCCACATCTCAATCTCAAGAAATCCGCATAAAAATGCTTGATCCCTAGACACTTTTGATGTGTGTAGTTAGTGTATCATTTTATTGTAATGTTTTAGAATATCAAACCATTTATCAACTGCTACTGATCTTGTTACTGTTGCCGTGATCATTATTATGGCTGTGCTGTTTATTAAAAAAATTTGGCTATTTTCAAGTTCCTTTGTCAAAGTATTTTGTAAAATTCTAAATTTATTGTAACTACTTAAGTAGCTTTTTATTTTGTTTAATTTAAAGTCGCCATATTATTTTGTATAATTCTATTTCGGTAAATGAATATAGATATTTACAAAGGATATTTGTTTTAGTTCGTGATAACCTTTACCTTTCCTTTCCAGCAAAGTCAAAGCCAAACCAATTATTTTATAGCTGCTTTAGAATGTCATATTTTATATTATGGAAATAGAGTTGAGTCTAGTTGAGCAGTGAGCACTCGAAACCTGTGAAACGATTTGAATAAGAAGGAAATAAATAAAAAAAGGTTTTTATTGTACTCACACAGGCCAGAACAAGACCATAAATCTAAACAAATAATTTTTTCTAAAAGTTGCAACAGAAAATAAAGAAAACCAATAATAATAAAATTGGTCCTGTTCGAGGCTAAAACGCACCTATCTCAACATGTGCTGTGACAAGCGAAGTGGAAACGAGGTTGGAACAGTATCGCAGAATACCAGCTGAAAGGCACAGGAAGGTACTTCACCCAGTCTGTGCTTCCCAAGCCGTATCCAGTGTCTTCCTCTAGTGTGACCAAGGCGCGGAGCTTCCAATACAATTTTAATAAGTATCACTTTCATTATTTTGGTTTTTATTCGATTTACGTTCGTTTAAAAACAAAGTAAAATTACCTACTCTATTTGTAATATCAAACTACCCACCTCGCGCGAGCAGCGGTTCCATTGCAAGTCATAATTATTATCTTTCGTCCTGAAAGAAGCGGGCCTCGCAGATGCGTCTTGCCCGCTCCTTGATTCGGTCTCGCTACGCCACGCCACTGATGGGGTCAACGATGCAATACGGGGTGATTAGGACTGAATAATTTAGGGCTGATTAGATTATACAGGTATACAATACACTGTATGTTAAGACAAATTATGAGAGAGATAATAATAAAATTCAAAGTGATAACGTCACCAGGTACCTACTTAGATATTTTTAAATTACTTTCTGCCTTACTCGTATTTCGTTCAGATATTGCCATAAATCCATGGATGTTGCTCAGTCCTTTTGCTAGGTCCATGATACTCGTACAGTCACCAGTAATCAGGATTTCAACGTTGACATATAATTTATAACAATAATGCATTAATTGGAATTAACTACAGATTAACACTTATACATAGGTATTAGTAATGTTGCGAATGTTCGATTTTTGACATTCGCGAATGCGAATGCGGATGCGGATATTTAATTCCAATATTCGCGAATGCGAATGCATTCAGTTTAAAATCAAACATTTGATTAAAACACTTTTAAATGATCGTATTTCATACCATAATTTCAAATTTTGAATATTTATATTTACAGCTTTTTTACTTCCCTGTCTGTAACGAGTATGGAAAAAGTATGTAAGAGTAGCTCTAAGAGGGTCAGTCAGTGAAAGAAAAGCAGAATGAAACACGTTTATCTTAGCACATGGTAATTTTTATGATGGATGAACATTACATTGATGAATAGCGAGATAAAGGCAGATTGAGTAAAAGATGAATGGAAAGAAAGACACCAGATAAGAATGAATGAAATGTGTGGAAGAAGGAGTTTCAAATTTTGGTCGTTCGTATTCGCAAAATATTCGCATGAATTTATGCGGATGCGAATGCGAATGTCTGAAAATCTGCGAATATATGCGGATGCGAATGCGAATATTCGCAACATCTCTAATAGGGATATATGATAATTTTTGGTGAGGTACCTGAGAATCAATATAATATTCTAAGTTTCGTAGCGACTTACTGACTCCCTATAAGCCTATTTTATTGATATTATTATTGATTGTACCTAGTTACCCACAACTTTACCTATGGCTTCAAGAATGTGAAGCGTGATGTAATTTTTAAATAATAATTTTTAATTGTTGTTAGATTCGTGACCACACTGGCCTTCTACTTCAATGTCTCTAATTTGATGCGATGACTGCACGCCTGGGGTCATCTATAGTCTAAGAGATTCTTATGATTAAAAGATTTTTTAAGGAAAGAATATAATACGAACCGCGAGCAGGATTTGACCCTGCGACCTCCGGATTCAGTACATCCGACGCTCTTTCCAAACGAGTTTTTCTTTCCATAGAAATCTGAAAGCGACGCAAACGTTAATGCGTACTGTAATAATTTTAAAAAATGGTTTGTAGAATAAAATAAAAATAGCCTTTATCTATTTTTCTATTTAGGTATATATAAAAGAACAGGGTTTTTTATTAGGACTCGACTACAGCCCAAACCGCTAAGCACAGTAACTTGAATTTTGGACAGTGTGGTTATTCAGACTTTGTTGTATTGCTTATGGTACGGTCCTACCCGCCAGACGGTCTTCGCCGAGTTGACTATACTAGATAGGTATATTAGGAAATTAGGTATGGTACCTAATTTATATATTAGGTATATTATATAATATTCGCATCCGCATTATTCGCAGATTTTCAGACATTCGCATCCACATCCTCCAACCTACCTATTCATGCGAATACGAACGAGTGAAAAAATACCAATATTTGGAACTCTTTCTTACACACACTTCATTCATTCTTATCTTTCGTCCTCCCTCTCCGTTCATATTTTATTCAGTTGGCCTTTATCTCGCCATTCATCAATATTAATGTTCATAAAATGATCAAATCAATCACAAACATCAGTCATAAAAATTACCATCCTAAGATACCTAAACGTGTTTCTTTCTGCTTTTCTTTCACTGACTGACAATCTTAGAGCTACTCTTATATACTTTTTCATCCTCGTTACAGACAGGAAGTAAAAAAGACTAAAGTCGCCTACACATTATTATAACGCGACACGACCAGATGAAACCTGATGCGTGTTGAGTCGAATCAAATGTATTGTTTTCTATAGACCAGAATCACACTATGAACATCCGACGCGACGCCATGCCTGCACATTTGATTCGAGTCAACACGCATCACGTTTCATCGGGTCGCGTGGCGTTTTAATAATGTGTTTCGACCTTTATACATTTTAAGATTCAAATATTTAAAAATTAGTTATGAAGTTCGATCATTTTAAATTGTTTTTATCAAACGTGATTGATTTTAAACTAAATATTCGCATTCGCATTCGCGAATATTGGGATTGAATATTCGCATCCGCTTTTGACATTCGCATTCGCGAATGTCAAAAGTCCCGTTCGTAACATCACTACAATGTAGTATATATTTCTTCGTTCATAGTGCTTCCGGCGCCGGCGGTAGTACGGTTAGTAGAATACGATTTAAAAAATTAAGAATGAGTAACTCTGTACCTACCTACCTCATATTTGTTAATGATACAATTTTCTGCTTGTTTACAAATGCAAACGTTATACCCCATTCACCTCACTGTAACGTCAAAACAAATAGATAGGTACCAAATAAAACGCAGCTTTATGATCTAACTGGGTAAGATGGGAAAATCGCTTTGGTAAACCGCACGGCAAAACAAACATTGCAAATACCAAATACTAAGTGCCTAGCTAGGTGCCTATGGTAGGCGACCTCTCTCGACTTGTGAAACGTTTCGCGGCCGCACGAATAGGATTACCCAAAGCACCGCGCCGCGAAATTGAAATGATAGGAGTTAGGACCTAATCTAGGTGGACTTGGTTACAATGCAACTATTATTCTCGAAAGCATTTCGCTTTCGAGTATAATAGTTCGAAAGCGAAATGCAAATTAGATCCAATTAAGTTGTATTTAGGTAGGTGCACAGGTGCAGTCAGTCCCACGTGTCGGCTCAGTGGTAACATTTTTCTAGCTTCTTCCCACGATTTTCTTTCTCTTTAAATAAATGCTTTGTTGGATTAAAAACAATCAAATGCTTCCTCTCCCCACGTGTGGACTGTCAGACTCTTACCGTGGTACCACAAAAACTTTTAAACGTCTGTTGAACACTTGTATAAAAAAATGTCAGTTTATGACGTAACATAGGTCCGTTTTGCAGTCACACTTTTTTTAGACAAGTGTTCAACAGATGTTTAAGTTTTTGTAATATGGCTGTTACTGTCCTACTATAAAAAAAGTTAAACATCTGCACATCTATATCAACACTATTGTTTAAACTGACAACTGACGGTCGTTTTTCAGTTACCTATACTTTTTTAGACAAGTCACAGAATACAAATGTTTAACTTTTGATTGTATGACGTGACAAGTAATGACTAAAAGCCACCACCTCCACAAACCTTTGCGTTCAGAGCCGCGGTACTGGTAGCCGGTGCTGCTTTCGTAGATACGTAGGTACAATCGACAAAGTAGCATCATGACGTGACCATGACCCATTTTGACAAAGAGCGGGAGGGACTGTCAGACTCGTACTGACTGAAATCCACGGTGTCCCTCAATAGCCCTTTACGTTCTGGGGTCACGGTAACTCGTGAGTCTCGCGACCAAGCACTAAGTACCTAGGTATAGTATAAGTCTAGCTAGACCGTGTGTTTAAAGAGGTGTATTAAGTGTAATGTATAACCTATTCTTTGTTTGTCACATCACAAATTGTTAATAACAACTTGTAGATTCAGTATTGCTATTTTATAGTGAATGTCGTAAAGGGCATATCAAGGCGTTGAACTTAATTCTACATGGTTTTATAGTTTTCATCCCACCTATTCGAAAAGGACGACTTGGTTCGCCTTTAAGTGCACCCAAAAGTGGTGTTTTCTATAGGGAACTTTTAGCGGGCAGTAATGAGTTTTTAATCCTCTTTATAAGTGCGCCGCAATAGTAGATTGTATGACAAGGGAGCAAAATGATATTTTTACGGCGAGGGCGCGTTTTTGAATCCAGAGCGAAGTGAGGGATTCAAAGTACGTCGCCCGAGCCAAAAATATATTTTGCGCCCGAGTGATACACTCTACTTTTCATCACCCACTATGAGAAAATAAAAAGCGCCTCATATATTATTGTAATATCATTATTAAATAAAACATATAGTAACAACTAAATTAAAATTATCTAATAATAAAACAACTAAAAACTTATATTTACATTTGAGACAAAAAAATTTCGCAATTATGAAAATTATAATTAAACAAGATTCCATTGAGAACGAGACGAAAACATGTGAAACCTACAGTTAATGCATCCAAGCCACTGTCCGAAAAAAAAAGTACTTATATAAATAATTATATTGTCCCTTGTCATACAATCTACAATTTTTATTCAGCCAGCGACCCGGCGTGACTATGGGCCGTCATTCCAGCCAGTCTTTATTCAAACACTATTTGCGTTCGATTTCTTTGGTGCCGAGCACTAAGATGTTCCAAATTCAAAAAGTGCGCGGCAAAGTTCTTTGCGGCGCACTTATAAAGAGGATTAAAAACTCATTCCTGCCCGCTAAAAGTTCCCTATAGAAAACACTAGTTTTGGGCGCACTTAAAGGCGAACCAAGTCGTCCTTTTCGAATAGGTGGGATGAAAAGAACTTTGTCGCGCACTTTTTGAATTTGGAACATCTTAGTGCTCGGCGCCAAAGAAATCGAACGCAAGTAGTGTTTGAATAAAGACAGGCTGGAATGACGGCCCATAGTCACGCCGCGTCGCTGGCTGAATAAAAAAATGTTTTCCACGATGCGTTCACATGTTTTCGTCTCGTTCTCAATGGAATCTTCTATATAATTTTCATAATTGCGAAAATGTCTCAAATGTAAATATAAGTTTTTAGTTGTTTTATTATTAGATAATTTCAATTTAGTTGTTACTCTATGTTTTATTAAATAATAATATTACAATAAAATATGAGGTGCTTTTTATTTTCTCATAGTGGGTGATGAAAAGTAGAGTGTATCACTCGGGCGCAATAGTTATTTGTTATGCAAGGCTGCAAAGTTGATTTTTGGCGCGAGTACTTGAATTGAAAACTGAGCGAGCGAAGGATTCTAAGATTGAACCGCGAGAGAAACGAGCGGTTCAAATATAGAATCCTGAGCGATGCGAAGTTTTCAAAGGTATGAGACGCAGAAAAACTTTGCTGCCGAGTGCAACACACAACTTTTCACCTCACACAGCGAGGAAATGTAGTGGGAGCGGCTCGCCTGCCAGTGTAGAAAAGTAGAAAACAATTGAATACAAGACGTGTTCGAATTTTAAACAACACTTTGTGTCCTAGAGCACAAAATGGAGTTTTGCGCTCAGATTTTGAATGAGAAATAGAATCTTTCCGAGCGGGTGAGGTGAAAAATATATTTTTGGCTCGGGCGGCGTACTTTGAATCCCTCGTTACGTTCAGGATTCTACTAAAGAATCCCTCGCTACGCTCAGGATTCTACTGTAGAATCCCTCACTTCGCTCTGGATTCAAAATAGCGCCCTCGCCGTAAAAATATTACTTTGCTCCCTTGTCATACAATCTACTATTCTTTTGTTTTTTATTTACTTGCAATAAATATAATTACAATTCGATCAATATTCCCGCCGCAGGTCGAATGCGGGGTATGCATGGGTACAGACTTTAACTTAGACGGCATATTCAGACATCTAGACACAGATTATAAGTTATCTATGATCTAGATTCACTGGTATCAACTAATGTGATGCGAGATACGGATTATAGCGGGGTCATCGCCCTTTACCTGCTGTCTGTCCTGGGACAAACAAAATGACTAACTGTAATTCATATTAAAATTGTTTACAATGGTTATAATAACAGCTAAGCCTGTGCTGACGTATCGTAGGGTATAATGGCTGCGTTGCTGGACTTTCTAAACGGCTACAGTGATCCTGGAACGTAAAGGGCAATTGAAGTAACAAGTGACGCTTTACCCAGAGAAAAAGAAAGGGGTAATAGAACCATACAGGGTGGAATTTGGAGATGGGGCATTGAAAACTAAAAACCTCGGTTTTCCGTTACAGTGAATGTCATTTTATGATTCTGAAAGCTAAAGAGTTTGTTCACCGGAACAACAGGTTTAAATTAAAAAAAAATGTTTTGTGTTAGATAGTCCATTTACCAGGGAAAACTATAGGCTATGTAACATCACGCTACGTCAATAGGAGCCGAGCAGCAGAGATGAAACCGCTGAGTTTCCCTAGTTATTTACATATTGTGATCTCCATTTATAAGAAAAAAACCGGCCAAGTGCATGTCGGGCCACGCACAGTGTAGGGTTCCGTAGTTGCCCAACAAAATACTTATGCGAACTAACTAAACTGATTCGCTGAATTTAATTTTAAAAAGAAGAATTTTCAAAATCGGTCCAGGAGTCTTTGAGAAATCGGGGACAATACATAAAAAAAAAGATTACGACGAATTTAGAACCTCCTCCTTTTTTTGAAGTTATTTAAAAATAGTTGACGATAAAAACCTACCTATCCCCAAAAAACATACCTATAAAAGCTGTAAAAATAAAGTTGACAAACTTACATTTGCAGTTGAAAAGCATGTTCTCCGATACATTTTGTTTAAGAAAATATGATATCCAAGTACATTTTATAAGTTAGTGGACTATTACTCGTAAAGTTGTAAAGCCTACTCAGTCATGATAATTTTCTTTTAAATTTCGTTATATATACTACTATTGTGAATTTTTTCACACCTCCAAACATAACCGTTTAGCTGGTAGAGGGGGGGGACACTCGAGTCGAGCAAAATTTAGCACTTTAAAGCTTAATATTTTACAAACGAATTTTTTTATCAAAAAATTGTTAATGGAAACTCACATTATTTTTTAAAGACCTATTTAATGATACCCCACACTAAGGGGTACGCGAGAAAGAAAAAAAACATCCCCACTTTAAGTGTACAGGAGGTACCCTAAAAAAAAATATTTTTCGAGATTTTATTTTACCACTTTTTCGGCACAACAAATCCGTATATTTACACCAAATTACAGCTCTCTAGTACTGTGCGTCTCTGAGCTAAACTGCGGACAGACGGACGGACGGACGGACGGACGGACGGACGGACATAGCGAAACTATAAGGGTTCCTTGTTGACTACGGAACCCTAAAAAAGGTAGTTAATTGGGCCACAGAAATCTGAATCCATAAGAAATACGGAACAAAACTGTCTTAGGAGACTTTAGCAGTATTTTAATTGTTTACATCGCATGTTTATTTCTTGGTCAAGCAATGTCAAGTATGACTTCTCCATAATTTGCAAGCGTTTTGCCATTACTTTTGTTGTGCGTACACTAAGGAGTGGATTTCCCCGCCGGGGTCTGTGTTTCCCTTTCCTGATAACAATAACCTTGGAGTAGTCAAGTCAAGAGTGAACAGGTTACTTTTGGGCAAGCGCTTCATCGTCGACCACATCATCGCTTACCATCAGGCGAGATAGTGGTCAAACGCGAACTTATCGGTCAATAAATAAATGTGTGAAATACTTAGGGTTGAACCATATCTGGCAGCACGGAATCGCCTTTTTCTGTTGCCCTTTCTCTTTCTGTCGCTTAGAACTGCCATTTGCTAGACCGAGACAATGCGACAGCAGCCGGCCGCCTCGCGGATTCCGCCGCGTGCTATCGCATTATGCATTCTGTCTCGGTCTAGCAAATGGCAGTTCTAAGCGACAGAAAGAGAAAGGGCGACGGCAAAAGGCGATTCCGTGCTGCCAGATGTGGTGTAGCCCTTACTTTTTTTTTCAGCGTCAGCATAGTGACGGGGCCCCGTCAGTATGCTGGCGCAATTTGAGGCGCGCGCGCGTGGGACTCAACGCGCCGTCGACCCGGGCATGGTCCATGGTCGGGCAGCGAGTTGCCCTTTACTCGCTGCCCGCATGCCCGCGCCTACGGTGGCCGGAGATCGTCTTGAGACGTCCGTCGCCGTGGTCGTCCACCACCGCGGGTGGGGCGGAGGGAGGACACTGTCCTCTCTCTCACGCGGCCCGCCTCCTCCTTCGCGAGCATTACTGCTTCGCAGAAGGAGGCGACTGCTTCCCACTCCAGCACTGCCTACTTAAGGCATATTTCGCCAATAAACTTTGTTGTTCTCTTGAACGACGTTAGCTGAAATATGTACGTCGTCGTCGTTAGAACAAACTCATGACTAAATTATACATCATGACAGCGTCAGCCCGAAGAGGTCGACTGCTGAACAAAGGCCTCTCCCTTGACACGAGGGATGTCGCCGACGACGCCGACCGTTTCAAAACTCTGGAAAGAGGTACGTCGTTGACTCTGGTTTATCAAGCAAAGAACCTTCGAGCGTAAGATGCTCGTTGAGTGATTCTTATGTCTTCCTAAAAGACCAGGAGTTAAAGATCACGTCACTCAATGCCATAATATTGTCATTGCTGACTACACAAGTACACACAGTGTTATCTATTATTAATGAATATACTATAATGCCCACTTTTTCAGAAAATTGGTTAACGTTAACTGGTTAACTGAAAGCTGCTAGTTTATTACGTTTTTCGAGGTTTCAGGGATTATTGATCATTTAAAGAAAACTTAGAAAACATTTAAAACTGTTTAAGTCTTTGTTTAACTTAAGTATAAATACTAAACGTATTTACGATCTATTTTATGTGTACGAAATTAAGCAATACTAATTTAGAAATATAAGCCTACGCGAGCCTGTTATGATACTTTGCATTTGTTTGAGTTAGGTACCTATTTCTTGTTAATTTTGTTAACATAATAATAATAAACATTATTTTGTTGATCAATAAACGGTCTAATTTACTGCACATAACGTTAACTTAATTAAATTAATCATTTACTTACCCAACTGATTGTAGTCAGAACTAACTTGGCATGCCTAGAATAAAACCGATCAGTTAAATCTAGAATTAGTAGCTGTAACATAATAAAATAATAGTCGTAAGCAAATTAGTTTTGGGCAACATGGTGCATTTCCCTTTACAATACCTACATAAAACAAGTAAGACTTACCAGATACAATAAATTCAATTTGATCTTACTCTTACCAGATACAATAAATTCAATTTGTTTTGCTTATGCTTTGGTTCGGTTTTCTAATAGACTTCGAAAAAGGAGGAGGTTCTCAATTAGTCCGAATATTTTTATTTGTGACCACGATTTCTCGACGATACCTGAAATATTCTTTTGATGTTTGAAAGATACTTTACAGATGGTCCCTTTTGAAACAGATCAGGGGGGGTATTACAACGTGTTAAAACCAGGCTTATTCCGGCGAGTGAAAGTGACAGACCTATACAAGTCGTCTAGCGCCATCTTGTTCACTCACTGGAATAAGTCTGGTTTTAACACGTTGTAATACCCCCCCAGGATTAGATGAAATGAAGGGATCTTGCAAAAATCGATGGAAGTCTTGAATAAATGACAACAAATCATCGGCGTATGATGCCATTATTTAACTATGCATTGTTTACGCAATCACACAACATGGATACTCCTGTGCTCACGAAAGAGGTGTAAAATATAAAAAAAGAAACCGAGTTCTGAAAAATGCAAAACTATACCAAAATTAACTTTACGAAGCTGTCGGTGAAAAAAAATTATACCGCGGCTGTGCCACATGGAGGGAAAGTACCTTAAATATTGTAGATTTAACATTTTACTGAAAGAAGTCATTGTTTTAATTTAAAAAACAACATAAACTGCATTCATAGATTTTAAAATAATTACATGGTTGGACCGGAAGTCGAAACCGCTAGGTAGGTAGGTAGAGGTACCTACTCGAGAAAAAGGTTTATTCCACTTTGTTCACCTGGGTGATATCACCTGGGTGAACAAAGTGGACAACATTGGTGTCCTCAATTCACCTCGGAAAAATATCACCTGACTGAAAGTCCACTAAATCGCGTTAGAAAAGTCGCCTTTGTTCACCCAGATATTTTTCCGAGGTGAACAAAGTGGACAACTTTGGTGTCCACAATTCACCTGGGTGATATTTTTCCGAGTCGAATTGAGGACACCAAGTGGTCCACTTTGTTCACCCAGGTGATATCACCCAGGTGAACAAAGTGGAATAAACCGAGAAAAAAAATTACCCTGTAGCTTTATCATACCAGGGTGAGGCCGAGTAAGTTTGCCGGTATCGCGGTAACGGACGGTTACGGACGTTAACGTGACAAATTGTAAAGCATGGTTTCCATGCAGTTAATTTAAGATATTAAATTTCGAACCAACAAAAAATATAAAAAGAAACATATTTTATGTAAAATGTGTAATCATTACTTAATTCTAGTTAAGGGGATTTGTTAGTTAGTGGTGAACGTTTAAATAGATTATACATATTATTAAGAAATATTTTTTTATTATTATTACTTAACTTCAGCAGAAATAGAAGTACTTCATAAACTACCTCTTTAAAATCACTTTCGGTGGTACCTATATATGTATATCTTAATATCACGTTTGTCTTTTTTTATTTTAAAACATACTACTTTTAAACAAATGCATCATGTAAACCTATCTTTAGGTAACGGACGGTAACGAACGGTAACGGACGCCTTTGCAAAATGGTTAATTTAACCTCACTCTTTATTCCGTTGTTGTTTTGGCAAAATTCTTGATAAATGCTTTTACCATTACCTACATTACTTAAAGTTAAATAAAATAATACATTCACTTAAAGTTCGGCCGTTCAGAGAATGCGTTCCTGACACGTCGCGATTGAACTGACGACGCGACGTAACTTTGTAATGGCGTTGCAGTTACGATAAAAATATTTTTGCTGGTTGTTTACCGTTTTAACAATTGATGAGCATTAAAACAACATTATTATATCAATAATCAATTAATGTTATAATTTTGTGCCAAACTGAGTGTCAAATAACTTGTTAAACAATATTTTTCTAAATCTATACTGCGCTATCACAAGGTTATGTCAGTGCTTTATATTTGTAGTGCTGTGCTAAAAATACAGGCAAGTAACGTAATCTGTTCTTATACCGTTATACTTATAATATAAAATAATACGCTTTGTTTTTCTTTTTAAGAATTTGAAAATAATGGACTATAAGATAACTTTTATGAAATATAAAAATAAAACTATGAAAAACCGAACGCGCGAAAGAAAGTAGCATTTTTATATTTAGGTTGAAAATGGTAACCCCAAATGGCGTTACTAGCATTTTTATACTTAGACTAGCTGACCCCGCAAACGTTGTTTTGCCATAAAAATTTTAAAAAAAATAGATATTAGCCGATTCTCAGACCTACTGAATACGCATATAAAATTTGGTAAAAATCGGTAGAGCCGTTTCGGAGGAGTACGGTAACTAACATTGTGACACGGAAATTTTATATATAAGATTAAAAATGGTCTGTTGTCGTTTCGTGCGCATAGACCACGTTCTTCAAGTGTTTTCGATCTGTTTTTATTTGATTACCCGGCTTTCGTTTAATGGACTGTTTCTGCTTTTCAAACTGACATCGGCGCTAAATCGGACTTCGATTGTGTTTTGTATTGCGTTCTTTTTACTTTTGGTGCATAATAATGCCTAAACGTGGACAAACATTGAAAAGTGGAGCCCGTGAGTTAATCATCAAGCTGCAAGATTACTTTGAGCGGGAGCGGCAAAATTGCGGACCCCTGGTACCTGTCGAACAAGTACAAGAACGCGTCTCTCAGGCGCTTGGAGTTAGCAAACGAACGATAACAAATATTAATAAAGAAAAGTTCGGCTCGACTGGCATGGAAGATAATATTTTACGTACTCGGAAGAAGAAACGTAGAACTAAACCCATGACAGAAATTGACACCTTTGACGGCGATGCAATCAGAAATCATATACCTATATGGTTACTATTCCAGAAATGAATATCTCAACAGGAAGAAGCTTTTGGCATCGTTAAGAGAAGCTGGACTGTTTAGCGGGGGTAAAACTGCTTTAACCAAAATCTTAAAAGATATTGGTTTTTCGTATAAAAAAACAGACAAAAGAAAAATTTTATTAGAACGATACGACATAATTTTAAAACGGATAAGTTTTTTGAGAGAAGCAAAAAAAAAAAGGATAACTGGGATAATGTCGTGTTCATTGACGGGACATGGCTAAACGCCAATCACACGGTTTCCCGTTCTTGGACGGATGATACACAAGCGTCGACGTCAAAAGTACCAAAGGGTAAGGGGGCCCGTCTGATAATATGCCACGCAGGTTCTGCAAAATATGGCTTTGTGGAGAACGCGTTACTGGCATTTCAATCAAAAACCACAAATGACCACCACGAGGTAATGAGTGCCACTACATTTAAAGAGTTGTTCCAGAACGTGCTTTTGCCCAGCCTACCAGAGCCTTCTGTAATATTCATGGATAATGCCTCCTATCACTCGGTTCAAATACAGAAACCACCTACCAAAGCTAATAAAAAAGAAGAAATGGTGGCTTGGTTACAAGCAAAAGGCATTGACGCAAATATGCAGATGCTAAAAGCAGAGCTAATTAAATTAGTTAAAGAAAATAAAGCGGCAAATGTGCGATACGAAATCGATGAACTGGCTCTGGAGTACGGTCATCGCGTTCTAAGAATTAGAGATGGGTAACTAGCCGAAATTTCAATAGCTTAGCTAACTGGCTATTTGTGGTGTAATAACCAGCTAGCTAGCCAGCTATTTGGCTACTTGGCTATTGAACAATAGCGTTTAGTAACTAGCGGGCGCGGTGACTCGGCGCCGCCCGGTATAGCTAGGTAGGACTTAAATAACGCAATATCAACTGCCCGATCTGAATTTGATCCTCGAAAAAGTCTAGATGGTGAAAGATTTCATTTTATTTCGTAATCATGACAAGAAATGATTTCCTCTCGGTGGTCACAATAACCAAAATAGGTACGGTCAGCCAAGAAAGTGGTGTACCAGTTTTGATTTAGTTTCCCGGTCATCGAAAATTATAGTCTAGGATACATTGAAGAAATATATACCCTCATCTGTTATTTGAAAATGGCATATGATACACGCTAGATACTCTAAACGACAATATTTTGGTGATAGGTTGTCGGCCTGAATCGCGTACCGTCAATGTTAATTCATAAAAATTGTCTTCAAAAATTTTCGTTCCACTTCCCTCATCTGTTATTTAGAAAAATCAAGCATTAGCTGATAGAATATACCTCAAGGAATCTAAAAATTATTGGTTGTCGGTGTCTAACCCTGTCCTTCTTATTAGTTGTCGGGTTTAAACAGGTGAGTTACCGTAGATAATATACCCTCATCTGTTATTTAATCGAATCAGATATCAAATGATAGGTTATTTTATTCTGAATCCAACAGTATTTAGTTGTCGAATCAAAACTGTGGCTGAATTACGGTTGTCTAAATTTTAATCGTAAAATTTGTTCCCTAAGCGTTGAAGAACAAAAGACAAGATAATGATGCTGGTGTGCAGTTCTGCACCCAGACAGGTAGAAAAGTTTTTGGAAGACTAGTTTCACTTCCTACTAAGGTCGCGGCAATAGTGTGAAGTGTTGTGCGCGAAACTGTACAGACAGGTCGAAAAGTGTTTGGAAGGGACGCGCCAAAGTTCACCTAAAAAAACTCTGATAATTGGAAACCCGAAAATGTTCTTCCTAACATTTTTCATCCTAACAATCACATTTCCTAACTACTCTGTCTCTAACGTTCCTATTCCGAAGCATTCAACTTCATAATGTCAGTAGCAAAAAACATAATTATATTATACTTTTATTTGTTTTTCTATATTTTCTGAACATAACCCTATTTTTAAAGTCATATTATTGGAACGAAGTTCCTGTGAAAGGGGGCTAGACGGAAAAAATTCTTACGAAAAGTTGTCACGGCACTTTTTGGAACGAAGTTCCTTATCGCGCGTTGCGAAAGGGTGCTAGAGCTCAAAGAGTGGAGTGGAGTGGAGTGGAGTGGAGTGGAGCGGATTGGAGCGGAGCGGAGCGGAGCGGAGCGGACTCCGCTCCGCTCCAATCCGCTCTTCGCACTCTTCGCGCTCTTCGCACTCCACTCCACTCTTCTCTCTTCTCTCCTCACGCGGAGCGGAGCGGAGCGGAGCGGAGCGGATTGGAGTCTCGACGATTATTTTTGTTGAGTGTATACAGTAACTTCGTTCCATCCGGGTGTCCCTTGACACCTCTCAAGTTTTTTTATCTGTTAGAACTAGGTGCAGCCTCGGGATTTACTGTTACCTCGACTCGGACAATTTAGATTAGAAGAGAATGGCGGGGTTTGTCAGACCCCGCTATCCTCTTCGTGGTTATTTATTTTTTAAACCAGCCAGAAGTAATCAGGAAACCACCAGGTTTTTTAAGTAAATGTAGTTAAATTACTTGCCGATAATAAATGAACATGTATCATTATTATTAACTAGCGGCCCGTCCCGGCTTCGCACGGGTGGACATGATGATTTTCGTCCTCTATAACCTGGTCCTGATGGTTACAAACACAACAAAAAAAGAATTATCCGAATCGGTCCAGCCGTTTTCAAGTTTTGCGCTTAGCAACACATTTAGCGATCCATTTTTTTAACCGACTTCAAAAAAAGGAGGAGGTTCTCAATTCGTCGGAACCTTTTTTTTTTTTTTTTTATGTATGTCCCCCGATTTCTCGAAGACGCCTGGACCGATTTGGATTTTTTTTCTTTTGTTTGAAAGGGTATACTTTCCAATTGGTCCCATGATCATCAGGTCAGGATCTGATGATGGGATCCCAGGGAAATCGAGGGCAACCTTCAAATTTTATAGGCACATAGTACCATTTTCATATATTTTCTAAAGCTGTTCAAGTATTTGCATCTGTTAATCATCATCTCAGGTGGATGAGCTGATCATGGAAGGTACAACTCCTCTAGTAAGGAGTCGACAAGGACTGTTTTAGTAAATTATGTTTGTGTTCGCATATCTCCGGAACTACAAGTCCGATTTAAGTAATTCTTTTTATGTTGTACTAAGTATTGTTCAACTTAAGGAATACTGCAAGTTTCATCAAAATCGGTTCAGTAGTTTTTGAGATAGGGAAGGAATGAAAGAGATATTAACGATGTTATTACCGGTGCTACAGATTTCTTACATAATTATGTAAGAAAATGATGTATTTGACAAGAATTTTGGCTGAATATTTATACTAAAAAGAGTTAAAAAAAAACTTATTAGAAAAAAATGTAACCGCCTTCAAAAATAACCACAAAAAAGGGTAAAATAACCTACAAAACTTTTCATTCGGAAGTCGGTGGCAATAATACAATGCAATTAATAAAAAAACCACCGTCTTCCGAAAGAAAAGTTTTGTAGGTTATTTTACCCTTTTTTGTGGTTATTTTTAAAGGCGGTTACATTTTTTTCTAAAAAGTTTTTTATATTATAGAAGATAGAAGATCTAGTCTGAGTTGAATACAGTGTTTGGTCAATGGCACGTGCTTACTTAGTCGGAAAATTATTTAAAATGAATTGATTTCATCTTTGTCTGCCGCATACAGTTTCGCGCACAACACTTCACACTATTGCCGCGACCTTAGTAGGAAGTGAAACTAGTCTTCCAAACACTTTTCGACCTGTCTGGGTGCAGAACTGCACACCAGCATCATTATCTTGTCTTTTGTTCTTCAACGCTTATGGAACAAATTTTACGATTAAAATTTAGACAACCGAAATTCAGCCACAGTTTTGCTTCGACAACTAAATACTGTTGGATTCAGAATAAAATAATCTATCATTTGATATCTGATTCGATTAAATAACAGATGAGGGTATATTATCTACGGTAACTCACCTGTTTAAACCCGACAACTAATTAGAAGGACAGGGTTAGACACCGACAACCTATATTTTTTAGATGCCTTGAGGTATATTCTATCAGCTAATACTTGATTTTTCTAAATAACAGATGAGGGAAGTGGAACGAAAATTTTTGAAGACAATTTTTATGAATTAACATTGACGGTACGCGATTCAGGCCGGCAACCTATCACCAAAATATTGTCGTTTAGAGTATCTAGCGTGTATCATATGCCATTTTCAAATAACAGATGAGGGTATATATTTCTTCTACCGGATCTCGTACTATTACAACAAGGTTCGTTATAAAAAGATATTACTGAAAGAGACAACATTATCATGACGTAAACCTATATATTTAGTATTCATACGTCATATGTCACATATAAGTACATGACATTTTAACCTTTAGTATAAATGAAAAGGACATTAGTTTCTACAAAGCAATTGAAATGTTTCCAAACAAAAGTAATAAAAACTATTTAAATAGACAACCGAATTCCATTTGAAAAAGAAAACTGACAATTGACATTTTGTCAAATATATGCAAAAAATCGATATATTTTCCGTGTTATTTTTCAATCAACTGCATATAAAATCATCTCAATGCCTGCCAACTTGACCATTGCCGAAAGAGCACAAATAATTGCCCAATTTAATGAGGGAAGCAGTATCAGTGCGATATCCCGGAATTTGAATATATCGAGGCGTTCTGTCCCCTTTTGGATTCGTCGTGAAGGGGAGGAGGGAAGTTTGTTGGATCACAGAAGAAGTGGTCGCCGGCCTGCACTCTCCAATAACGATAGAGAATTCATGAGACGGGAATATGAAATCAATGGTTTTAAGCCCACAAAACATTTTGCGGAGATGTTCGATGTGAGTGCCCAAACAATAAGGAATCATCTACATTACATGGGGTTGCACCACAGGCATTACGCCAAGAAAATATATTTGACGGATGCTCACAGACTTGCTCGTCTGAACTTCGCCAGAGAGCACTTAGAGTTTGATTGGTCTAATACAGTGTTTTGTGATGAAAAAACGTTTAAATCCAGTCAGCATGGACGTCTTCACCTTTGGCGATATAATTCAACACGGTATAAAGATGATCATGTAATTCCAAATAGAGAATCAGGTCGAATTTCCGTAAATATTTGGGGCTGGATGAGTGCGGATGGTGTAGGAGAATTGTGTTCTCTACCTCCTCGAGCGACGGCTGTAAATTATATCGACGTGCTTCAGAATGCAATGCTACCGACAGTCCGTAATGTTTACCCGGAGAACGAAGTGCCACAATTTGATTTTGTTCAAGATAATTGTTCAATTCATAATGCGAGGATCGTAAGAGCCTGGTTTCGTTCACACACTGACGTAAGGGTAATTCAGTGGCCCTCAAGATCGCCGGACCTCAACCCGATAGAAAATCTTTGGGGCCTTATGGTCCAACGATGGTCGCATCAAAATGAAAGAACCAAACAAGCTCTTATTAGTCACTGTAATTATATTTGGGAGGAAATGCGGGGAACCGATATTTGCTCACGGCTTGTTGGTTCAATGAGGTCTCGTCTTTTAGAGGTTATAGAGGCCAACGGCGGTTACACCCGTTTCTAATTTTTAATAATTTTCAATATCTTCTAAATATATATGCTATGTTTTTGTTTGTTATAAGTATTTTAAAATTGATTGTAGAAATTTAATAAAAGGATAAATCTATTTTTAGCTTGTTTTTTATTGATATTGTAATTACAAGTTTACAGAAATTGTAGGTTTGTGGATTCGCCTTGTGCCTTTACAATTTTATGTAACTTGTTGATTACAATTCTGAATTTGTAGATACAATTTTGTCATCAAAATCTACAGCCCCCCGCCGTTGATTTTACGACGTCATTGGTTCCATCAAGTTCAAACTAAGAACAGCTGTCACTTTACAAACAGTAATAGTCGTTATCAATAATCAGATAAAGACAGCAATAGAAGTTGTCAGATCGATCTGCAAGCGAAACTAATCTTTATCACCTATGAATCTGCAAGCGATATTCAACCTTAGGGTGGTACACCACTTTCTTGGCCGACTGTACTATCAAATGTTTATTTATTTTAAACCTGACGGCAAATAACCATCTTTCTAATCATCGCATTTCGTAAGTTCTTTTATTAAACGAACGAAATTACTAAGTATAATGCTCTCTCTTTGTCTAATCTATTTTGTGAATATTGCGAGAAAAATATACGAATGAAGATCGCACACGTGTAGCACAGTGAGCGCGCACACAGCTATCGGCTATTTTGGCTACTCTAGCTACCCGGCTACCGAATACCGGGACGGCTATAAAACGTAGCAGTTAGCTATACTCTGTGTCAGCTACGCGGCTACACGCGGCTATAAGCGACTACGCGGCTACCGGCTATGTCATAACCTGTCAGTTAACTAGCCAACCAGTAGCCGATAGCTAGCTATTGTGTTGACGGATATCATAGCCGTGGCTATTTTGCTCATAGCCGGTATTTGGCTAGTTATGGCTATAGCTACCCATCGCTACTAAGAATTCCACCGTATCATTGCCAATATACACACATCAAAAGTGTCTAGGGATCAAGCATTTTTATGCGGATTTCTTGAGATTGAGATGTGGCTTTGTAATAAATTTATGATTTTATAAATTTATATGGATCCTTTTTGGTGCATTTCATAATTTGAATCAGGAACTGTAAATCAAATTCGAGTAAAAGATGAAAATCAGCTGTCAATATTTTCCCTATAAAAACATACAACGCATTGAAGACATTATTAGTGCTACTGTTTCCCTACTACGGATTAAAACCAACGTTATTATGGAGCGGCGACGTCATTTAAGCAGGGAAGAAATGCTCAGAGCCGTGGGAATGATAGAAGCTGGTTCCCGGCAACGTACTGTGGCTTTAGCTCTGAATACAAGTCAGAGTGTTATCAGTCGACTTTGGACACGTTACCGAAGCACTGGTACCGTGGCTGAGCGCCATGGAGGACGGTATCGCTGCACCACACGGAGACAAGACCGATACATTCAAATCTTAACTCGAAGAGCTCCAACAATAACCGCCATGATGTTAGCCGTGAGGCTTCATCACTCTTCAGGGAACTTAATTAGCGACCAAACAGTCAGAAACCGCTTGCATGAAGTGAACCTTCATTCCCGAAGACCGCTACGGGTACCACCTATAGCAATGCACAATCGTAGGATTCGATATCAATGGGCTCTTGAACACAGAAATTGGGCAGAAGAACAATGGCGTTTCGTGTGCTTTTCTGATGAGTCTCGTTTTGGTATGAGACCGGATACAAGACGTATACGACACTGGAGAACCCCTGGACGCCAACAGCGATTAAAATCCTGCCAGGAAGTCCATCCTTATAGTGGTGGAACCATCATGGTATGGGCGGGTATTTGGATCGGCGGAAGAACTGAGTTGATTTGGATCAGAGGCAACCTCAACGCTCAAATTTATGCTGAGACGATTGTATCAGACGTCATCGTTCCTCTACAAGTGCAAATCGGTCCCTTATTTCAGTTAATGCATGATAATGCACGACCGCACACCGCAAGAGTTGTAAGACAGACTGTCGCCGCAGCTAACATCAATGTCCTGCCCTGGCCTGCTCAGTCGCCAGACTTGAACCCGATTGAGCATGCATGGGATATGCTACAGAGAAGAGCTCTGCCGAATATGGAGGGTATTCAGTCGCAAGAAGACCTTTTTTTGTTGTTGCAACGAACATGGGCGGCCATTCCACAGCGTGATTTGGATGAACTCATTTTGAGTATGCCAAACCGATGTTCTTGTGTTGTTAGTGTTCGCGGTAGAAACACGGATTATTAATTGTTTAAGTTACCCAATAAAATTTTAAAGAAAACTGTTATTTCAGTCTTTTTTTCGAACTTTAATGTTAGTGGTTCAAATGTCAAAAATCCCTTTATTAGGAAAATGGCAAATTTCTTTATGAATGCAAAGGTGACTTGGTTTATCGTTACTGTGACAAACGATAACACTTTATTTGATGAATCCTTAAAGAACATTTTAATTAATATCAATCAGGAGAAAAGTTATTGCAAAAATATATGTTGATCCCTAGACACTTTTGATGTGTGTAATAGTGTGTGTTTAAAAAATAAATAAATAAATAACGCGATCGAGCTAATCTGGGCTCAAATAAAAGGTTACGCCGCCCGCCACAATACTTCCCCGCCATTCAGCACGAAAAAGATGATGACCCTATTAAAAGAAGCCTGCGGGGAAGTCACAAGAGATGACTGGGCAAAGGTTCTGGGCTTGAGAAGACTAAAAACCTGATTTTGGAACATTTTGACCGAGATATGAGGATTGATTCTGTTATTGATAATAATATAATTATACATGTAGGCGAAGATGATGAAGACACCACCTCCTCAAGCGAATCGGAGTCTGATTAATATTCTGTACGTGTTGTGGACCGACCAACCTTCTTTACTATTGGCAGCATGTATTTTATATTTTAAATACCTTTTTATTATTAGATTTTGAATTTGGCAGATTGTTTGAGAATAAAGAACTATGAAAACGTGTTACAGAAAAAGTCTCTTTTATTTAGTAATTTACAGCTAGTGGCTTCCATCCTCCACATTTTTGGTGTCAGAAGTAATTGTTAGAAGAATGCCCATAACTAGATCAATTACACAAAAGAAAAGGACTCAGGTAAGTGGTAATCCTCCAGCCTCATCGTCAGGCACTACGCCTGCTCAACCTCACAACGATGAAGCTCTCTTAAAGGAGGATATTTCCAAACCTTTATTATGTGATACGTTGCCCGAACCTATACATTCCAAAACAATTTCCTTACCATCATCGCGAGCTTCAACTAAAACGCAAAAATTGGCTGCCCTTGCAAGGCACGCTCGCATGAATGTTGAACGAGAAAGAAAACTTGCCGAACAAGAGCGCAAGACTGCTGCATTAGAGTTGCAAGCAGAGCTTGCCGCAATCGATTCAGCGGCTTCCGAAAGAAGTAACTCAACTCAAAAGTGGTTGGTAGAGAGTGCTGATAAGGAATATGATACTAATGAGCCCTTCCCTTACAGCATTAATAATCCTGAGCAAAGCCTTGACTTAGAACCTGGCGATGCTTTTACTACAGAACCAGCCACTCAGCATGCCACCACCGCCGCCGCTGCCATTACAAGCGCACGGTCTGCACCGCACCGTGATTATTACCAGCAAGACAAAGGAAAAGGAAACACTACAAATACATTACGATTAGGTACACATAACACTAAATTTATTTCAGATTGTTATGACCATAACAAAAATAAATCAGAGACACAAGACTCTTTTATTAAACTAGCCAAAGCGATCACGGACTTGGGAAGTAAACGTAAACAGGTTAGTGTCAATCTTCCTTCTTACGACGGTAGCGCTTCTGACTGGCTTTCTTTTAAGAAGGCTTTCAAGCGGTCAGAGCTTAGCTTTACGCCGGAAGAAAACCTAGCCAGGCTTAGTACTGCGTTGCTTGGGGTCGCCCGAGAGTCTGTCTCGGCACTGTTGATGACCGCCGTGGATCCTGCACAAGTAATGCGCTCCTTAGAGAGTCGGTTTGGACAACCAGAATTCATTATTCTTCACCAGTTGTCATCGATTAGATCTCTAGCCAGGTTACCGCTAAATGAATCCGCAAAGGATCTCAACATTTTTGCTTGTCGGCTCAGAAATTGCGTTGAAGTGATACGAGAGCTACGACAACCGGAGTATCTGGCCTCTCCTGAACTCGCCAATACTATTATAGGGAAGTTGACTCCACTTTTACGATACAGGTGGGCTGATTTTGCATCATCACATCAGGATTCTGATAAATTTAAATTAGAACTTTTAGCCAATTTTTTAGATACTGAATCCAATCGCCAAATAAAACATTGTATGTTTTATTCCGATAATTATTTGTCTCAAAATGTCAAACCGCAGAGTAATTTTTCACAACATGTCAAACCCAGCACCGTTGCCAAGCAACCTACAAAGGTTTTTCACGCAACTTCTTCGACAACGTCAAAGAGTTCCACAACATGTAGGTTTTGTAAGGTTGGTTTACATGATGTCAGTGAATGCAAAAAGTTTTCTGCCTTGTCTATTGACGACCGTTGGAATTGGGTAACTGAAAATAAGGTTTGTTACAGATGCTTAAGTAAAGGTTCACACAAATATGTTGCATGTAAAAAACATTGTGAAATAGTCGGGTGCAAGTACAGTCGGAGACATAACACTTTACTTCACAGGCCTATCGTAGAAAATACGGCACATGCAGATATATACACGAACGAAGGCCTAGAGGTCCAAGCACATCAATCGAACGAAGAGGAACCAACTATTGTTTCTCACAGTGCCTTACCCAATTCAGCGCCAGTTCAGAGGTCTTTATTAAAAGTAATTCCCGTTACTGTTACCGGCCCTCGAGCTAGTTTTGATACTTATGCGATGCTTGACGACGGGTCAACTGCCTCATTTATTGATCAATCCGTCTCTGACCTTATAGGTGCAACTGGACATAAAAAGTCTATTCGAGTTGACTGCATTGGTGGTCTTAGCAAAGATATTGAGGTCAGATTTGTTAATGTTAAAGTAAAAGGCTTTCATGTTTTAGACGTGCATGATATAGTAGTAAGGTCTATTCCCAACTTGACTATTGCGAAACAGTCAATACTTATAGAACAAATTAAAAAGTACGATTACTTAAATGATTTAGCTAACGTCTTATGTTATGAAAACGCTAAACCAACACTTTTACTCGGGATTGATAATTGGCATCTCACATTCTCGAAAATCATTCGCCGCGGAACTGCATCGCAACCCGCTGCCTCTCTGACTCCTTTGGGTTGGGTTTTATATGGCTCTCCTTCAACTATGTCTAAGCCTGTGGATTTCGTTAATCATGTGATCGCAAATTTCGAGGAAGATAGTCAAGGAGATAGCCGTAACTTAGACACTCTCATCAAAGAGTATTATAAGTTAGATTCGATAGGTATCCTAAACAGGGATTGTCGTTCCGCCGATGACCAAAGAGCATTAAAATTATTAGAAGAAACTACTAGGCGTTTACCATCTGGGCGATTTGAGACAGGTTTACTGTGGCGCGATAATATTGAAAGCGTTCCAAATAGTCGCCCCCTCGCTTTACGTCGTTTTAGAACTCTTGAGCGTAAAATGGCTACAGACTCAGATTATGCCATCAAATACAGACAAAATATTCACGCCATGCTTGATAAAGGTTACGCAGAGATCTGTAATACTGTCCCTTCTGGACTATTGTGGTATTTACCTCATTTTGGTGTTATACAACCACAAAAGAAAAAGCTTAGAATTGTATGTGATGCTGCAGCCATGTGTGAAGGTGTTAGCTTAAATTCGCTACTACTGCCAGGTCCAGATCTACTTCAATCGTTATTAGCCATATTAATGCGATTTAGAGAAGGACGTGTTGCCCTTTCTGCCGATATTCGAGAAATGTTCCCACAAGTCAAAATTAGATCAAGCGATCGTGATGCCCAACGCTTCTTGTGGCGAGACGACTCCACACAACCAATTCAGGAGTATCGTATGTCATCGATGATGTTTGGTACCGTATGTAGTCCATTTACAGCCTTGTATCTTAAAAACAAAAATGCCATCGAACATCAACGATCACACCCAGAAGCAGCAGCTGCTATTATTAGTGACACATACATGGATGATTACTTAGGTAGTTGTGATGATGAACAAAAGGCCGCTCTTTTGGCAGCAGATATCGTCTTGGTCCATGCTGCAGCTGGATTTGAGATGAGATCTTGGGTTTCAAATTCTGCAAAGGCCCTGTCCATGTTGTCTCCTGACCTATGTGCTAGTGGAACAACAGAGATGAATGTAGTTTTAGACTCACGACCACCAACCCGCGTTTTAGGTGTCTCTTGGAATACTTCTAATGATACTTTGTCGTTTCCGTGTATAAATTTTGATACGACACCACACAAATTAACTAAACGCATTGTTCTATCAAACTTGATGAAAATTTACGATCCTCTTGGTTTTCTTACTCCCGTTATTATAAAAGGTCGTGTTTTATTCCAAAAGACTTGGAAACTTGCCACATCTTGGGATGAATTATTACCAAAACAATTTATAGATAAGTGGTCACAATGGTTCAAAAATTTGGTAAAGGTTTTGGACAATTCTGTTCCCCGCTGCTATTTCAATTCAATGGATCATTTAGGTTCAATTCAATTACATGTCTTTGCTGACGCAAGTGAACAAGCATACGCTTGTGTTGCTTATTGGCGTCTCTTGTGTCCAAATGGAAACATTGAACTCTCTTTAATAAGTGGTAAAGCTCGTGTTGCTCCTTTAAAACCTACGACAATACCAAGACTTGAGCTTCAAGCAGCTTTAATCGCTGCTCGCTTAGCTGTTTTTATTTTAGAATCTCACAAGCGAAAGCCAGAAAGGGTTTTTCTCTGGTCAGACTCTCAAACGGTTCTCAAATGGTTACGTTCTGATCCAAGCAGCTTTAAGTCCTTTGTCGCACATAGAGTTTGTGAAATTTGCGAGATTACCAATATTTCTGATTGGAAGTACGTGCCTTCATCCTTGAATGTCGCGGATGATGCCACCAGATTCAAGGATGAATTTACGATCAACTCACGGTGGTTTACCGGGCCATCATTTTTACGCCAATCATCAAATGAATGGCCTTGTGAACCATCTATTATTGACACACCAGCTCCTGAGGAAAATAGATCCAATAGGGATCTGGTGGGTCTGACATCAACTCAGCCCGGTGACTCACCATCACCCGTGGTTGCTGATTATACTCGGTTTAGCGTCTGGCTGCGATTTATCCGTGCTACTGCGCGAGCTCATCAGTGCGCTGCATTTTTTCGCCGTTCACCTGAAAATCCTAAATTTCCATTACGCGGCTTAGCAGTTTTAGATGTCTGCTTTATTTCATCTGCTGAACGTCATGCCTTTATGCGCGTACAATTAGATTCTTTCAACAGTGAATATGAGTCGATTGACGCTGCACGCCCCGTTTCAAAGGAAAGTAGGCTTAAGAATATTTCTTTGATATTAGGAGATGATAGGCTTCTGCGTTTATCCGGCCGCACGGGAGCTTCAACTGCCATAGATCCAAACCCGATTGTGTTGGATGGAAAACACCCGATAACCCGTTTACTGATCAGCTCATACCACATCAAATTTGCCCACGGCAACAACGAACTTGTAGTGAACGAACTGCGCCAACGTTACTTCATAGTCAGTTTGAGGCCATCAGTGAGAAGTGTGGCAAAACAATGTCAATTTTGTCGGAATATGAATGCGAAACCACTCATACCACCAATTGGAGACTTACCTGAAGCCAGGATGGCTCATCATACTAGACCATTTACCTTCGTTGGTGTTGATTATTTTGGCCCTTTGACTGTCACAGCAGGACGTCGGTCAATGAAGAATTGGATTGCTCTTTTCACCTGCCTGACTGTGAGAGCTATTCATATAGAGATTGTTGAGTCATTGTCGTCCGATTCCGCCTTGATGGCCCTACGTCGATTCATAGCCCGACGCGGTTGTCCTACTCGCATCTACTCTGACAATGGAACGGCATTTGTAGGCGCTTCGAAAATATTACCTGACCTCTACGACTTTTCGGTAAATAAAGGCATAGAATGGAAATTTATTCCTCCTTCAGCTCCATTCATGGGCGGCTGCTGGGAGCGTCTGGTAGGCAGCGTTAAAAGAGCCTTAAAAGTAACGCTGAAAGACAGATCACCAAAAGTAGAAGTCTTACATACACTACTGATAGAGGTGGAAGGCATTATTAATTCTCGACCGCTAACTCATGTCCCAGTTGATGAAAGAAGTGAACAAGCGCTTACACCCTTCAACTTTCTAATCGGAACATCCGCTAACGATCTGTGTCTACGGGAATTCTGTGACGCCGACCTCTCACGACGTGTAGATTGGCGGAAAGCCCAACGTCTTGCAGACCATTTCTGGCAACGCTGGACGAAAGAATACTTGCCGCTTCTATTGCCGCGTAGAACGGTTCCACCCCACCAACCATTGAAGACAGGAGACGTGGTTTTAATTGCTGACGGTAATCTACCCCGAAACTGCTGGCCTATGGGACGCGTTACCGAGATATTCCCGGGTAGGGACAATATCGTTCGCGTAGTAAACGTAGCAACTAAAGGGGGTGTGCTGCGTCGGCCAGTCCGCAAGTTGGTCCGATTAAATTGATATTTGGTGTTTCACACCGCTCGGGGCCATGTTGTGGACCGACCAACCTTCTTTACTATTGGCAGCATGTATTTTATATTTTAAATACCTTTTTATTATTAGATTTTGAATTTGGCAGATTGTTTGAGAATAAAGAACTATGAAAACGTGTTACAGAAAAAGTCTCTTTTATTTAGTAATTTACAGCTAGTGGCTTCCATCCTCCACAGTACGCACATTCAATTCAATGTACTTACTTTATTGCATAGAAATACAGATTGTAACTTTGTAACAAAGAATAAATAAAACAATTTTATTATATGAATATTACCTTTTTTTTTGGTTTCCACTTAAATAACTAAAATATAAATTTTAAATGATTCCGCCAATTTAAAACGAAAATAATCTTAAAATAATGCGGCGGTTCATTTTGGAGGAACGGTAACGAACTCAGTGTTATGTTGTGCCCATCACTAGTCGTGACTAACTGATAGGTGTCAGGAACGCATTCTCTGAACGGCCGAACTTTAATTTGAAGAAAATCTGCTTTTGACGCCTGAAAAACAATTGACCACACCGAAAATACAAATTCGTCCTCACCTCACAACTTACTTATTGGCCGAATAGATTTGTCAACCTTTACGTCAAATAGTACTTGAGTTGGCGCTTGAAAATTAAATTAAATGTTGCCACTTTCTAAAGTACAATCTGTCGAAAACGGTAACGGATGTCAAATGTAACGGACGCAAAATATTCGGAGACACAATATTTTATGAAATATCATCATAGCATTTAGGAAAATTGCCCCTTTCGAATTTTATTAAAGGTGTCATGGAGACACTTAAATTTTGTATGGAACCAGGATGTGGTATTTTTTAAAATACATGAAATTAATGAGTAAATACAGCTCGACATAAAAATGTAGAAAACCGGAAGTCGCCACTGTCTTCGCGCTACCAGCACTTTGAATGATTTTATTTCATTTTTTTTCACTTATTACGTTAGTTTTATGGCACAATAATAAATCTAACAAACCTGCGGTCTTTGTTTACATCAAAGATTTTAAAACGCTGTCAGAAATAAAAATTTTAGTTCCGTTTCAATCCGTTCTGGCCAAGCTGTAATTAAATATACCACAGGTTTTTTTGGATTTATTTAGGCGGATTAATATTGATTATGAAAAACATAAGTTTATGTTACAAATCGCTACCAATTTTTTGTTACATTGACACAAAGTTGAGAACATGATCAATTCAACGAAACCGGCAAAGTTACTCGGCCTTACCCACCAATCGAAGGGCTTGGATTATTTTTGCTAAATAACATAGTGTCAGAAAAAAAGGAAGACCATGAATTTAGGCCAGTCAAAAATAATGATATTCTTAAAACACTTTTTTGTGTAGGTACTATTTTAAAAGTCGGTTACGAGACACGTGACATGCTGACGCAAACCTACGTTTGTATTTTCACATTTTTGAACCACGTGCAGCTTCCCTGAACTCCCTTTTATTGCCAGCCATCACGTTGCTCCGTATTGTGTAAAGGAAGCCTTAAAAAACAAACAACAAGAAACATGCCGAAATGAAAACCACCTCCGGGTACATATTTGAATATCGAAGATTAAAATATCTACGCTTAAAATATCGATGTTCAGAATATCGAAAATTAAAATATCGATTGTAACAAAATATCGAAAAATGTTACATCTACGCTTAAAACGTCGAAGATTAAAATGTCGACTGATTTAAATGTCGAATGATTCAAAATATCGAAAGACGTTATGTCGAAATTCAAAATATCAACGTTTAATACATCGCAGTTCATAATATCTAATTTCATAATATCTACGTTAAAAATACCTACTAGTTGAAATATCGAAAAAAATAACCACCTACTAAGGTAAGTCGACGGAGCCCCGCGAAGCGGGGCTCCGTCGACTTACCTTACCTGCCTATTTCTGTTTGCAAGGTTTATAGTAACCTAACACGAAGAGGGTGGCGGGGTCTGAAAGACCCCGCCACCCTCTTCGAACCTAACCTGTCCAAGTCGGGGTGCCCCAAGTCCCGAGCTCGCTTCGCTCGCTCTTGCGTCCTTAGTTAAATTACTGATTACTACCCAACAAGGTAGCTGGACGGAATTCGGATGCAAGAGCGAGCGAAACGAGCTCGGAACTTGGGGCACCCCGACTCGGACAGGTTAGGTTCGAAGAGGGTGGCGGGGTCTGAAAGACCCCGCCATCCTCTTCGTGTTACCGCGAAGCGGGGCTCCGTCTACTTACCTTGTTAGGTTCGATATTTCGGACATTCGATAATCTGTACTTCGATATTTAGGACATTAGATAATCTGTATTTCGATATTTAGATCTTTCGATGTAACTTTTGTAGATATTTAGATTTTAGATATATTGGACGTAGATCATTTAATCATTCGATATTTTAAACTTTCGATATTTTAATTTTCGATTTTATGGTCATTCGATATTTTCATTTTCGATATTTTGAACATCGATATTTTAAGCGTAGATATTTTAATCTTCGATATTCAAATATGTACCCCCACTTCCTTTTTTTTTCTTCGGTTAAGTTAGGCGAGTAAACGGACAGGGAAAACCAACTGGACCCAACGAGTGCAAACGTTTCAGAGGATTCCATAAGAAGTACATGATGTAGTTTTCAGGAATAACGCTAGGCATTATTCAACCCTTTATTAATCACTATAATTGTTCTTTTTTACTACCCGTATTAAATCACAATTAAAACACTTCTGATTAATTTATTAAGTAGGTACACTCTAGTACCTACACTATTGTAATTTTGTTATTCGCCTGTAGCAAATTCATTCCTACCCGCCTTCACAAGGTATTCTAATCGCATACTTGATAAAGTAATGGATATGTGTTAGTACCCACTACCCAGGTACTATGGCAATAATCAGTGGGTAAATACCGTTAATCCGACGTAAAGATAACGATACCTACTCGTCTGTTCTGTAGCGAAGGTTGCACTCGTTACATACAGGCCACAAAAGGATGTTTAGGGAAACAAAATATCTATATTTTTCCCACACATTAGGACGGGTCTGCATAGAGCTTTGAAGAATTTATTCATAATTATAATATAATATAAATCCTACAAAACATGAATACCTTCAGAGGGACTACCTACGTCAGTGCAGTATGGTTTTCTTTTCGCGCAGTAAAACCATTCGCAGTAGAGTTTTTCGATGAACGAAACAACGCAGTAAAAATACTTCGATTTAACACAGGGGTCGCGGTATAGAAATGTCGATGAAAGGTTTTCGAAGAAACAAAATTCGATGTAACGGCTGTCGCACTGATGACGTAGGTATTCCTCTTCAACGATACACCTGTTTGTTGGTAATTCCTTTGTGGACAAAAATGTTAAGCTTTCAGATCAATCAGATACAGAGAGAGCTGGTGGAAGCAGGGTCGGTCCAATTCGACGGTCCAGTGATGGTCTGCTCAGGTTCAATCATTTTTAACCAACTTCAAAAAAGGAGGAGGTTATCAATTCGACTGTATTTTTTTTTGTTTTTTTTTTTTTATGTTTGTTACCTCATAACTTATTACGACTGGGTGAACCGATTTTCATGATTCTTTTTGAAAGCTGGTGCTTCCCGTGTGGTCCCATTATCACCTCAATCTTATGAAGTAATTTAAGTAGGTTCTTGCGTATGGAAATCATCATCTCATGTAGCTGAGCTGATGATGGAAGGTACAACTCGTCTAGTAAGAACTCGGCATCGACTGATTTAGTAAATTATGTTTGTGTTCGCATATCTTCGAAACTACAAGTCCGATTTAAGTAATTCTTTTTTGTTGTACTAGGTATTGTTCAACTTAGGGAATACTGCAAGTTTCATCAAAATCAGTTCAGTGGTTTTTGAGATAGGGAATGAATGAAAGAGATGTTAACGATGTTATTACCGGTAGCCTACGGATTACAAAATTCTAGTGCACATGTAAGAAAATGATGTATTTGACAAGAATTGTGGTTGAATATTATAACTACAAATAAAATAAAAACTTTTTCTAAAAAAATGTGACCGCCTTCAAAAACAATCACATAAAGGGTAAAATAACCTACAAAACTTTTCTTTCGGAAGTCGGTGGCAAAGTCGGAGACAATGAAATTAAATAAAAAAAAGTCACCGACTTCCGAAAGAAAAGTTTTGTAGGTTATTTTACTTACCCTTTTTTGTGTTTGTTTTTGAAGGCGGTCACATTTTTTTTTAGAAAAAGTTTTTTTCCTTTTTTTTTCATTTTTCTCAAAGTATGAACAACCTATCTAGAAGTTTACATTTCAGTCGCAAGAGCTTGGAACTTGCCTATGCGGGATCCCAATTCACCTATCTTACGGTAAGTCTCACAAGCCAACCCCGTTAGGGGCATGGCCGGTAAACGCCACCTCGAATATTGGCCAGTCCGACCCTTAGGCGCCATCTCCACGAGCGAGAGAATCGCGGCGATATATCGTCGTGCCACGTATTTCCATACACTCTCTATGAACGCGTCTCCACACGGCGGGCGATATTATCGCGGCGCGATGCGACAAGTGGCAATGTGTGACATTAGTCGGGCGTATCGCCGCGCGCTCGCGGCGCTCTCGCAGCTAGCGCGCGCCGGGCGCGCGACGACTCGCAACGGAATCGCCGCGCGACGCGACGAGCGCGTTACCAGTAGCGAAACAAAACAAAACTATAGCACGACTCGTCGCGGGGGCGGCGATTCCGTTGCGAGTCGTCGCGCGCACGCGGCATTGGGGAAGGCAAGTGTCAAAGTGAAAATGACAGTTTGGTCCCCAAAGAACTGTAAAATCAAAGGAATTTTCAGAAAAAAAAACATTTATTGATGTAAAATGACTAGATGTTGTGTAATAAGCTGTAAAAATGATGGAATACACTTTTCAAAATAATATCTACTTTTCTTTTGGAGGTTATGTACCAGTATTGCATCGCTCGAAAATCGAAGAATTATCACCTGGAACGAGTTTTGTAATAGTTGTGGTGTTAAGAAATTAAATATATTGTGATATTTCTCGAATCTAAATAGAAAAAAAGGTTAAAATTACTGACTTAAAACATTATGATATTTTATCAAAATAGAAAGTCAAAAGCAGCATTATATTCTTGATAAAGGAGAGGACAGGTAAAACATACCTAAACTCAAAAATTGAAACCTCAACTACAAGTAATTGTGGATTTATTACGGTAAAATCAAATGTATAACCACTCAATTAAATCACTTTTTTTCTCTTGTAGATGCGCCGCGGCGTCTTAATTCTTCTTTTAGTATATAGTACTTGCATGGACGAATAATTTTCCATATTTGTTTTGTATTTATACTCAATTTTTATAACAAATAATCTTGTTTGTTTTTTTGTACAAGGTAGACGTGGGGACCAACTATCGCAGCGCCATCTACGATTAGCTTTGAGTTGCCATCCCCATTAAACTGTGACGATACGCTGGCGGAATAAACGTTCGTCGTGGAGATTCTCCGACGATAGATTCGAAGGACGGACTCGCAGCGTTTTTCTCGCTCGTGGAGATGGCGCCTTAGTGGAGGATTAAAATCTACAAAGAACACGACAAGAATCTGTAGACTCACAGATACCTACCTACGAATCAATAAGACTGGAGCTCTATCTTCTTCGCGACCTGGGATCCATAGTGAAGAAGACTGATACTGTCTCTCTCCCAATAAAAATAGCTGTTCTCCGTTTCAATACCTACGTTACCTGTATTCAATTTTCTTAATAAAATACTGTTAGTAAGAAAGAAATGAAGAATACATATACAACCATAGCCATGGTAAGTTGTAAAGAGGGAAGTCAGGGAAGTAACTTCCTATCAGTAATCACCAATTTAAATTAGTATAATAGACGTATAATAATACGCCTGCCTGTGTTTTACAACTCGTCAGTCGGGGCGATGCCATTACTAAAATACCCTAGGCTGATAAAATTTTCGTTTTTCTTAAAATACATTAATATAGTGGAAAATATGAAATATGCCCCCCCCCCCCTGGGCCACTACTCAAGTACTCATAGCATTTATGTCAATTGATACGCCTCAAGACGAATAATATCTTTTACTAAGTATTTTTTACGACTTCTCTAGTTTCAGTCTGAGAGGAGCCACAGAGTTTTTCAGGGTGAGTAATTAGGTATGGTTAGGCATTAGTTATGGTCATATGGCAGTTCCTACAAAGCAATCCAGTAGGTAGTGAGTGGGGCAGTCGTCTCTACATCCACGTCACCTATTATTAGCGCCGAACGTGCGTCAATACGCACTTATAGGAATCCAGAGCGCAGGTATGTAGGTATACGAAGGCAACGTGTTTTTATGCTATTAAAAGTTCTTAGAAATTGATAAGGAGCTCTAACATGTGAGTTCTACGTAATATGGGCTAAAAAAAAGGGCTTCAAATAATTTAAAGAACATATTTTTATGTGTTCCAAGGTCGGGGGAGGTAAGAAATAACAACACATCATAAATATCAATAGTTTATTACATAAATTATAGCCAAGCTTACACTTCATTGTTTCTTTCACCTATACTGATTCATAGTAAAGATTTAAAACTGCGCTAATTTTTACTATCTCTGTATACGACGCAGTCGTGCGGCCATCAAAATATACTCGAGGCAGGACAATCTGCCCTAACCGCACGCCTGCTTAATCTATATAAAAAGAATACTTATAAATAAAATCTAACATCACTCTATGTTATCATTAATTAGGCTATGATTGGTGTTACTACGGTTTCTATTCCAATTGCGTCTGATAAAAATTATTCCTAATTTGATCTGCATAAGCATTTAAAACTAATTAATCATTTAAGGTTATGGCTTAACAGCGTATCACATATCAGGGACCTTTTTATTGATTTGCGCGTTGATTTATTAAACAAATTGTTTTAAAACAAGTCTAAAATTGGTTTGAAATGCATTTTTAAAACAAGTCTAAAATTGGATTGCAATGCATGGGTATATCACGATTCCGCATTTTAAGGAATCAAGGAAAGGGTATTGTTTTTTAAGTCATTAACCTTCACAGCTCTTTGAGAAGTCAAATTTAATTCGGCATCACAGATGAAGTCTGAAGTATGTGCTCCAACAGTGGTGATCTATTCTTGCAATGCGTTTATTGAGTTAAAGTGATGATAGTTAATGATGATTTATTTCAAGGGTTTCAGTTGGATCAGATGTTAAATGTCCAAAATCACGGCGCAAACCAACAAGAAAACATTTTGTGACATAACACGTTTCAAGATGGCGCCTGCAGTCTGTCCGCCATCACGGTCTAAACGCGGAATACGTCTTATTGCTTTAGGGAATACAGTTTATTATCGGATACAATATACATCTTATTACATAAACAATTAGATTTATTTTCCATAACACAAAGGACGAATTATATTGACCCACGTGTGAAAGGACCAATTGTTTTATCCGCCATTTGCATTACCTGCTGTAATTTAAAATGTCTGATAAACTAACTTTCAAATATTGGACTTATTTTGTTTGCGCCTGCTTGTCCAAAGTATCAAAACTCTTACTATATTCTTTATTTTTACTAGCTAATTCTTTATGTATTAGTAAATAAATGTTTTTTTATTTGATTATTATAACTATTGTATGGGTTTGGTGTTATGATGGACTGCCGAGGTTGTCGCATGTCGCTGTTTGAGTAGTCCTAAAGATTTCTATCCTCATTCACGTATTATGTATTTCGTTCGCAAAAACTAGGTGATTCACGTATAAAAACTAGGTGTCCTATGAACATCACCTGTGACAATCTCGGCATTATATTCTATTCATGAATTTTTAAAATTCCCTTTATCCTATGTTTATTATTGCTAATGTTTCACTATCGCCGACCAAGAATATCTTCAGCTATGTGTAAGCTGCACTGTTCATGTCAGTAAGTATATCAAAAAGTTGTCATGAAAAATATTCGAACTATATTATTATTATTATTATAAAATGTATGATTAAATATTTGAATGTCAAAAATTCATGAACAATTAATGTACAATGTAGATATAAATTTCTATATACTTAATGGTTTATAATATGTACTATGATTGGTGTGATCGTGGCATGAAGGCAATCCTAAATAATTATGTCTACTATAAATATATATAATGATCACAGTAAAATGGGAATACAAAATGGTGGATCTTGCAACAATAGTGCAGATTTTAAACTGTTCCAAAATGTATTTGAATATGTAATTAAGTACAAATAAAAATGGCAAGGAATCATACATAAGTGTGAAACTATGTTTTTTAACGGCAAGAGATTACAGCTGCAGCGTAAGTACTATGAAGTACTCTTGATAAACTCATCGGCACTAATTTGTTTAAGTACCAAAACACAGACATGTTCAAACTAATATTACTTGTATAACGTCCAGAACCTTGGGTGCGCTACTCCACTTATATTTAGTTCGAGGTCGCGGGGTTCACATATTATTGCTTATAGTCTCTCTTTGAAGAATTATCTAACACTTAGCCAAAAATAAACTTTAATCATTTCTGTGTTTTAAGTACCGAAATTACATTCTTTGTACGCATATTTACATTTGCAGATCGCATGAGGGCAGTTTCACATTAGTTGTAATAGAACTACACAGTACACACAGTTCGACACAATCTTATAATGAACATTTTAATAAAATTAGCAGGCGGTATGATGGTTTCAAATAAATTCGATACATGTCTTCAAATATATGCGCACAAAAACTCCATAGGACAAGGCGAGAGATTTTAAATATTTGTATTTATTCATTATAATTTTTATTTCAGTATCCGTAAACACTTCATCAAACAAACAGCTGGAAGACAATACATACATTGGAAATCAAAATATTATTAATGTCATTTCAGTACGTAATAAATAAAATAATCGATGTACAGCGGTATATTTATGACAATTTGATAAAATTTGAGAACATTATTATAATTATAAAAGATCGCATGTCGTTTAGTACGATATTCGTACCAAGAATGACGCCACTGTATATCGGCAATTTGCGAGCGGGGTTTCACTATTGAAATGCGAATATTTAAGACTTATTTTAAAATAACGGTCATTGTTCTCTTTGCGCAAAATCTAAGGGTCCTCTAATTAAACTGATCATGTATAGCACACCTGAACTGCGTTCAAGGGCTCCAGTATCATCAATGCTGTAGCGAATATAGGCACAGTTCTTGAACTTATATGTACTGAAAGCATTCAGTTTGACTGGCCTGTTGGTCTAGTGGTTAGTTACCCTGACTGCTATGCCGGAGGTCGTGGGTTCGATTCCTACCCAGGACAAAATGTTGTGTGGTGAGCACGATCATTTGTTCTGTGTCTGGGTGTAATTTATCTATAATATGTATGTATTTAGAAATATATAAGTATGTTTATCAGTTGTCTAGTACCCATAACACAAGCTCTGCTTAGCTTGGGACTAGATGGCGTTGTGTGATAGTTGTGAGATATTATTATTATTATTATATTAGTTTTATCGGATAAATTCTTCTGCAAGATGTTATCAATGGAAGCAATCGTCGTCGGTTCAATCAAATAATAAAATAGTTGAACACAAAACGGTTGTGAATCAGCGACACTGGTGTATTGTCACCTCGCTGATGTCGACACAAACAGATTGGCCCGATTGATTGAATCCGACACGTCACATGCATAGCTGCAGAGCGCCATATTGGATGTGGTGTGCGCCAGAGGCACCACTAAAAAACTGCACAAACAAAACGTTCGTTTTGAATTATTTAGTTTGGTTTTGTAAAATCTGTTCTGTTAATAGCTACAATTGAGGTTTGTTCGTTAAATCTAATTATAATTTTGTATTAAAACGAGTTTATCTACTTGTAGAACTAGAGGTAGGTATCTACAGCTAGTTTAGTTGTACGAGCTCAGTTCCGTTTCATCATTCCGAATTCAAAAATCATTCGCGGAAGGAAAGCTCAGCCATTTATGAGTTTTACAGGATATTTTACGTTACGCTGTTGATGTCGCGAGCAGTTATTTTATAAAGATGATGAACAAAACATTGGTTTAATTGAATCTGGTTATATTTTATTGAGCTTGCTTATATTAGTATACCGAAGGACCGGTTTCGGAAATACAATACAAAGGAGCAACACGAGGCCTTGTTTTGAAAAAAAAAACGCTACCTATGTCCGGCAAAGCAAAGACATAACACACGAAGTGACAAGAGAAAAGGCGATCATAGGGTCGATTTATACTAGCGCAGAGTCGAAGCGCATCGAAGCGAATTTCTAAAACTGAACATAACAATTTCTACCTTAAGGCGAGGTTTTCCTGAGCACCGCAGGCATCCAACGCCTACCGCAGCGTCCGCAAGGACTAGCGGATACGTAATGAATTACGATGCGCGATGACACGCGCGCCAAAAGTTGGGAAATCTAGGTAGTAGTTACAGAGTAGAGCAAAGCAGTAGATCAACTTGAATTGATTAGTATAGGTACGTTTGTATGTATCTTCTTTTTTTGTTGCGGTATTATTTTGAAACTATGATATCTCCTAAGATATTAAAGTGTTAATTGAAATCAAATGATGTCAAGGGCAATTTTGTTCAAAATTAAATACTTATGACTTATCGTTTTTATTTGGAAACTAGAGTTTGCCCGCGGCTTCGCTTGCGTTAATTTAGAATTTGAGAAACAAAACGGATCGTGTAAGTGGCGCGATCTGGAATATGAACGTAATTGTTTTCTCGGCAACAGCTCTCTTCTGTTATTCGGGATGAAAAATACCCTATATCCGTGTTTATACTCCTGACAACGTATATGCTAAATTTTGGGACGATCGATTCAGTAATAGGTAGTAATGCGTGAAAAGGTAAAAAACAAACATACTTGCATTTATAATATCTATTAGTTTAGATCAATAATGTTATAGGTAAGTACATAGTTTGCATAGGAAACACTAATTTCAAAGATCCGTGTTTATCTTAAACATTAGACTATCATTTTTTGGTCAATTTACAGTATCGCTGCAATTTGTTAACGAAATTAAACGAACGATAGTATTGCTCTTCTCCCTTTAGCATACCGCGTGATTCTTAAAAATAGCTAATTATTTAACTCGATGAGTACAACTTGCCGTCGTTTAAAACAAAATCTATGCACTGGTTTGAGCACCAATTCAAAACATAAATAAACACAAAATAATAGAAACACTGATTGTTTTCGAATCTTTAAAATTCTTACACCTCGAAACAATTACAATTTAAAAAAATATCTAACTTACCTACTACCTACAATTTAAATCAGCGTAAATAGGTATATCCTAGAGAACTATTGAAAAAAATAGTAATACATTAAAATTGCGAATAATATTGAGATAAAAGTATGCATTTTTTTATTATTTTTATTATTTATAAAAACAAAAAAAAAAACAAAAAGTGAAAAAGAAAATTTCAAGATTTAATCTTGAGACCTATTGCACGAAAGTCAAGCGGGTTACCAACCAGACTGGCTGGTTCGCTGACAGTAGATTTCAAATAGCGGTTCTTAAACAAATGTCAACAATGACTGAAAATCAACATATTATAACATTGCTAATCCCCCAAGGGGAATAGCGTAATTATACATATCCTATTAATTGAAGAGCTATTTAAGGAATATTTGAGGAAAAATTGAATAAATAATATCCAGTGGTTTAGCTTCCAACTCCCAACAAACATTTAAAAACAACAAAATTCAAAATTGCTTATCTCCCAGGGCAAATAGCGTAATAATACATAGCCTATTAACAGAAGCATATTATTAGGAATATTTGAGGAAAATTTGATCGACAACTTTACAGTAGTTTAGGAGATAGATCAACTCAAAAAAATATAAAAACTTCGAAAAAAAAAAGTTGATTTGGCATCAGATACGATCCCTCATCTCGAAAAAAATACAAAAAGAAAAAAATATTCAATGTACAGGAATGACAGCTCTACGATTTTATTATATGTAAAGATAAAGATAAGGATTAAATATCTGGTTGACCGAGCTTCGCTCGGTTTTTAAAATGTCTATATCTTGGGAACCGAGCTTTTCTCGAACCTAGGACCTTGATAAATCGATTCCTTGAGCCGAAAAATCCCTAATCTGTAACTTTCATGAAAATCCTTGGAGCCGTTTCCGAGATCCTGATTATATATAAATAAATATACAAGAATTGCTCGTTTAAAGATATTAGATATAATGTAAAACTACCTTCGCATATATTGCATTATTTTCAGAGGTTGGAGTAGGTAGATTGATTAAAGGTCGTTGACGTCAAATGTGAAGGATAATATGGATGTGAAACTTCATATTTATTGTGATAATTGTTCCGGAATTTTGAAATTAGCACGAATTTGTGTGTAAGGTGAAAAACGTAACAAAGTACAGTTTTCAATTTCCTCCGCTGACCTGAAACCAGTTTTTTTTTTAAATGAAATATTTAAAACCACATGCTCAAAAATATCCTGTAAAACCAAAAGTAGACTCAACTCAAACTTACTCATTAATATTATTAACAGGTTATACATGACTGCATTTCAGCGTCAAGTGTCACATGGGTGTTACCTACATTAGTAGTCGTTCTGTAACAATAAAACAAATGAAGTTTTTGTTGTTGTTTGTAAGTTCAACGGATATCATCAGTAGAATTGTTTTCATTAAGTAGGTACAATATAGTTACTTACTCCTCAATTTTAGGGTTATTCAAATGAACAGGTTGTAAAGTAATACTCTATTGACCTTTATTACAAATGTTGATTTTGATTAGTTCGTAATAATTAGCAATAAATCCTTTTTTTTTTAATTAAATAAAAAAGTAGAGAAAATAATTTACTCGTTATCCCCTGAATCATTAGTCGATATAATATGCGCACTGCGCTTGGCCTGCAGCTGCATTGCTCTAAAAACATTAGAAATCTACGTAATTTTAAAGCTTGGAGGTGAATCAGGGGTTACGACAGTTAATCTATACATATAATAAAATAGTAGGAAAGTCAAAACTGTACATTGAATATTTTTTGAAAAGAATACTTGGGGTGTGATCTACAATCGATACCGAAGCCAAAAATATAGTTTTTAGAATTTTTGTCTGTTTATCTGTTTGTCTGTTTGTATGTCCGGGATAAACTCAAAAAGTACTGGACGGATTTGAATGATTTTGTTTTTGTTGTATAGGTATTAAGTCTGGCCAACACATAGGCTATAATTTATCTTGGAAACTTGAACACCTGGTGCAGAACCGCAACGGACCAGCTAAACTTTATGAGATACAAAAATGGTGCGATAGCAAAAATTGTTTCACCTGATGAGCACTCTCTGTTGACGTATAAAAATTGAAGATGCCTTTTCTATTTTATACGTTTTATTTCTATTTCATTTGCTTTTAAGTTTGTTATAGATTCTATAACAAACTTTAAAGTGGGACATCAGGTACCCTCACTTTCTCAACAAATTAAAAAAGAGAATATTAGTTTAGGTGCCTTAAAACCAAATACAATGCTGACGAAGTCGCGGGCAACAGCTAGTAACTAATATTTTCGAAGGAAATGATCATACTGTGTACACTTCTACACTATGACCACTACCTATTTGACATGTGGAGACAGTAAACCATTATAATAAGTGCGTTCGCGGTGGCTTTATGAACTCTGACATAGGGTCTAAATTCAACTGTCTTACATATTTGATGCGGTTGGTAAATCTATTCCGCGAGAAAAATAAACCATTATAGCTTTTGCGAGCGTGACTTCTTTATTCATATTGACATTGGGTTTAAATTCAACTGTTTTACACATATTTGCGGTTTGTATATATATAGGTTATAGTCTAGGAGCCACTGAAACATCCCACCCGTTCTCCACAAAGCTAGATTTTTTTTTAATTGTATTATTGGAAAGTACCGTTGTAGAAGGCATTTATGTGTTTGCATTATCATTCCTCAAAACGGACTCAAAGTCATTTGGTTTTTGCTCTCACAGTATGACTATAATTTTTTAATGGGGATTCAAAATTTAATATTCCTAGCACTTGTAGTAACGAAAAGTCTCATATAAATTATCAACCCCAAAAACAAACCCCATAGAGATCTAATTTCGCAAAATCCCGCTATGGTGAGCATCTACGCCCTAAACAGAAACCCCATTTAAAATTTAAAATTCCTAGCACTTGTAATAACAAACACACAAACTATCAACCCCGAAAACAACCCCATATGGGTTGAGTTTCACAAAATTCTCGTATAAGATAGCACTTACGTCCAACAAAGAACCTCTATGCAAAATTTTAGTCTTCAAACTATCAACCCCTCAGGGGTCGAATTTCACAAAATACCACCGTGGTAAGCATTTACGTCTTAAAAAGAAACCCCGTGCAAATATACAGAATCCTAGCACTTGTAGTAACAAAGTTCCATACAACCTATCAACCCCAAAAACAAACCCCTTAGGGGTCGAATTTTGCAAAATCGCGTCGTAGGTATCAAAAGAATCCATATTCAAAATTTAAAATTCCTAGCACTTGTAGTAACGAAAAGTTTCATACAAATTATCAACCCCAAAAACAAACCCCTTAATAGGGATCCAAATTCGCAAAATCCCACTACGGTGAGTATTTACGCCCTAAAAAGAAACCCCATGCAAAATTTAAAATTCCTAGCACTTGTAGGGGAAAGGTGTACGAGATGATCCGTCGAGGCAAGATGATCCTTTGATATTGCAACGAAGCCAGTAGCGTCATCTAGTTGTTTTTAATGGTAAAACGTAGTCCCCGATATTCCCCCGCCTCAGTCAAAAGTAGTGGTGTCGAGAGTGACAATTAAATTTTTTGAGAAAAAAAACAAATATTCCGTTACTTTGATCTAAGGTAAGGGTGAGTTGAAGTTTATATCTAATTTGTTCTAGGTACTTTATTACTAGGCTGTGGTATAAGTTAGCTTTAGAAATTGCTCTATTTTGTTTTTTTAATAGCATGGTAACAGTTGAAAGCACATAGTTTAAGTTATCGAACATTGAATAAAAAAGTTTATGTTGGGGCAAGATGATTATGTTACCGGTGTACAAGATGATCCCCACGGATCTTCTTGTAAACCGGTAACATACCTACTATTACGGGGATATTTTAACCTTTGTATGTTATTATGTTTAAGTTCATATATTTTTGGTTTAAGACTATGCCTCGTAATTATAAAAAAAAACTAAACGCGGATTGTGGTCAGAACACTCCATGATCAAAGCACTGGATGCTGTTAAAAATGGCATGCCATATAGCACAGTTTGGATTGCCTGTATTATCACTAAAAACGCGGGTAAAAGTCAAAAATAAGGTGGCTGTCAGTACAATCAAATATATAGGTGAAAAAATAAACCGAGATTATGGTTTTATGTGGGTTATTCTCTTCCTGGATCCTGGGATCATCTTGGACACCGGGGTGTACAAGATGATCCTTTGACAACGTTTTAAAAATGTGTTTTTTTAATAGTAAAGCATCGAAAAAATCAAAATTTTGAGTATGCCAACAATAAGATAAATAAATTTACTATGTATATACGTATTTACATTCGCGCTAAGTAGGATATCTTTTAATCTACAAGCAATCTCCCTTAAGGGAATCATCTCGTACACCTTTCCCCTAATAACAAACACACAAACTATCAACCCCAAAAGCAACCCCTCGAGTTTCACAAAATTTTCGTATAAGGTAGCACTTACGTCCAACAAAGAACCTATGCAAAATTTCAGTCTTCAAACTATCAACCCCAAATACAACCCCTCAGGGGTCGAATTTCACAAAATACCACCGTCCACCGTGGTAAGCATTTGGGTCTTAAAAAGAAACCCCGTGCAAAATTAGAGACTCCTAGCACTTGTAGTAACAAAGTTCCATACAAACTATCAACCCCAAAAACAAACCCCTTAGGGGTCGAATTTAGCAAAATCCCGTTATGGTGACCATCTCCGTCCTAAAAAGAAACCTCATGCAAAACTTGAAATTCCTAGTACCTGTAATAACGAAGTTTCATACAAACTATCAACCCCAAAAACAACCCCTTAGGGGCCGAATTTCGCAAAATCCGTTCTTAGTGCTCACCTAAATTTGGCATAAGCCCTCCTTATACCACATACGTGGTATAAGGAGGGCTTACGCCAAATTTCAAGTTTCTTGGCCCAGCGGTTTAGGCTGTGCGTTGTCAGATCAGTCAGTCAGTTTTGAATTTTATATATACACGCTGTTTTTTTTGCATTTTCGTCAAACTTCAGGTGGTTGTCACAAAAGTCATAAATAATCAATTGAAAGTACAGTACCGGGCAAAACTAATAAGGGCTGCTTTTTTTTGTTGTTGAAATTTTACAGTATTTCAGAATTAAACCCTTAATTCAATACAAATGAAAGAGAATCACCCGACTACGCAGTCCGCGCGTACGCACACAGCGATGAGCAGCTGGTGTGCGTGAATTGAATCTACTACTCTTGAAGAAACTAGTTCACACTTACGGAATTCAGTAAAAAGGAAAAATAAAATAAAAAAATACCTACCTATTTTATTGTTGATTTGGGTCGAGAATCATGAGTATAATCACGTCCTTGAATTTGACTAGGTTGCAGATCAGCACATTGTATAGATTGCCGATGCCGATATTAACAGATTTAACCGAGATCATGAGGAAATTTGCAGTTACAATAAAAAGTTACGTTTAAGTTTATGTTTTTGACATTTACAACTTGACACTTGAGAAAATCAGGGATGTCAGACGGCCACTCAGATTTCCTTGTACCGAGCTGGCTAAAAGCTGGTACTGAATACGAAATACTGGTACATCGGTAAATTGTGTCGAAAATCAAATATGAATGAAAAACATTTTTTTTTCTTTTAGGTACTGTTAATAGAGGGCAGTAAACACTAAACAAGCAGTTTTACCAACCGTACAGTACAGTGGATGAATACTAACAACCGACTGCGATTTTTTGTCCGTGTTATATTTAAATTCATGTTCAGAAAAAAAAAAGATTTTTTAGTAAGCAATTAAATACTCGATTGTACCATAAAATTTTTCGTTTATTCTGTATTGTTGGTCAACGGCCAATCTTGGTATTTTTACGTACCAGGACCGAGTAATAGTCTTGGTACATGGTACGTGACACTGAAAACTGGTATGTATACCAAGAAATTGGTATGTCTGACATCCCTGGAAAATACATGCCACTTACTTTTTAGTTTCTGAGGCAAAGATACAAAACTGTGTACGGCCAAAGGTGACGTCATTTGAAGGGCAAGGAAGGTCAAACGTATTTTATTAAAAATATCAATAAAATATGAATATTTTTCCTTTTTAATTAGTCCATAACGATCAGTAACGCTATTCCTCGAAACGGTTTTTCAATCACAACATATTAAAAAAAAATGCCCATTCTTTGTGGAAAACAGGTAAGTCGGATGGTTCAGTAGCTCTCCTACTATTAGTAAAGAGAAATAAATATACAAAGGAGGTTCTAATAATATTGCCAATGCATCCTTACCTTTTTTGTTTATTCAACCTTCAAAGAGCCGGCGATGACAACTTCTTACTTTTTCTGCCCATTTGTTTACAAAATTATAACCTTATAAAATGAATTATACTACGAGGATTTTGAAAATTAAAATATGTACAGGTATTATTATTTAAAATTAATGTTTGTCTCTGTCAGTAATAGAACTTAGCGTGGTGGTGGGTTTGCAAAAAAATTGACGTAAGTCCGACCTCCGACACGGTCCAAGACCGACTAAATGCCAAGGGTCAAGTGTATGAAAAGATGAAATCACCTGATTCTGGACTAAGTGGTATGGTTTCTCATCCTTTCACAATAATACGGCCGCATTCTATCTCATTTTTGATGCTCTTTAAGATGGTATAAGTTTTATTATTCAAAGCCTAGTATAACTCTAATAAAATGGTATCCAAACCATGAGTTGGACCTGTTTTTGCGATTTAATTGGATGCAGTAAAGTGCAAGCAATCGTGTATCGAAGAGCCGCAACCTGTAGACCAAAGACTGAAATATGTAATATGTTTTTTTCAAAATTTAAATCCCTTATAATTAGGAATAAAACACAATACAAAAGGACGGTTTTGCGTCTTACGTCGCCTTAACTCCACAGCGTAACGCACATAATTACTTCTAAGATTTAAAGTCGCGCGCATTCTTCAGAATTCGCGCGTCTGCGCGCAAACAACGCCGATCGTGAAAATCTTAGAAGTAAAGTGTGCGTTACGCTGTGGAGTTAAGGTTGAAATTGTTATGTTCAGTTTTAGAAAATGCGCTTCGACTCTGTGCTAGTATAAATCGACCCATAGTGAAAGGCAGTCAGGTGCCCGAAAAACATTGATAATAATAGCGTCGCCATTATGATAACCTCCTAACCATTAAAAAGCCTTAAATATCACCACTACGCCAATATCAGAAACCCATGTATTATGCTGAATTATTTTATAATTAATTATGTAACAATGTTTCTAATATAAAGTTTTGCTTAGTATTTTAATAGAAGATCGATGGATGCTTGTTCGTGCGAGTATATTCCTTATTAAGGTGATTGCGTCGATGTAGCCCGCGAAATTCAAATTTTCTTACGTTTTTTGCAATTTGCAGGCCAGTGACATGTTATAACTTTATCAAAATATGAATTGCGGTAATAACAAGTATAATTTCAAATATAAAAATGATCAAAACATTCGCTCCACATTCAGCTCTCACATAGAAAAGGTGCATATTGTTAAAATCTCCGAAATCTAACTTAGATGCACCTTTTCTATGTGAGAGCTGATGGAGCGAATGTTTTGATAATTTTTATATTTAAAATTATACTTGTTATTACCGCAATTCATATTTTGATAAAGTTATAATATGTCACTGGCCTGCAAATTGCAAAAAACGTAAGAAAATTTGAATTTCGCGGGCTACATCGACACAATCACCTTAATGACTCACAGAACTGTCCTCAAACTCATGCAAACTATAATTACTATTTGTGAAAATGCCTCTTTTATTAACGAGAAAGATGTTACAAGTTTTAACTGAATTATTTTCTACAAAGGATGTGCAAGTTAAAATTTTAATTAATATGGACCAGTTTTTTAGCCCTAGGGCCTTGTTTTTAATGACTGCAAGAGAAAAATTAAATGAAATGCCTGGAAAAAGCTCCGAGTACTTTGAGCTATGAAAAAGGTTTTATTTTAAACGATATAGAAGTTATAAAAAACTCTAACAAATTATTGAAATGGTGCACAAAAACGTGCATCTCACTTAAACACAAAGAAGAGGTTAGTTCTAGTGTGTCCCTTCGTCCCGCGTCCTTCCATGCATTAAAAACAGAATAAGCGAACTCCTGGTAATTTAAATTAATATGAATTGCAATTTAAATTTTATTTACTCTCGGCGATGTCTGTTTTTAAGTTTAAATCTTATTGGATTCTTTCAGACAGATAATTAAATAACTACTACCTACCTACTGATAAAATAAAACGCCCGGGGAGCGGACCAGTGAAGGCATTATAGACTGTTTTTACGAAAGCTGAAAATATTAAACAATTTTCTTTTCAATATAATTCAACTATGTAATGAATGAACCGATATTGCATTTCAGTGAATATTTTTTTTCGAGAATTAATACTTGGATACTGCTTTCCAGATCGTATTGGAAAACCAATTACCTAATAAATACCTAAATTAAAAATATATTAATTAATTATTAATATACATTAAAAAAATTCAATATGCGCCGAGGATAGTTTTAAATCGATTTGGATTTTCTCTTTTCATTTGGACTTACAGAAAAATATCAGAGAAATACAATTTTTTGCATATTTTTTACGGCATTTCAGAGTATATGAGCACGGCTGCCGGAAACAGTATATCGCACTATTATAATTATGTAAGTAATAGTAATATTAAGGAATAATTTCAAAACCTGTTTTTTCACAAAGTGTTTATCTGGTACGGTCAAAATAATTCACTAGTAAATATTTAACTGCTACTACGAGATAACTGAAACTTCATGTGTTATTTGAAGCTTGTAAAGCAGAGCACAGACCAGAGATGAGTGCACAGCAGCTGTCATTGAATATTGAACCTTATGTCTGTGTCAGTAAGTGCAAATGAAACTAATGTGAGTGCGTTCAAGGGCGCCCGAGGAGCCCTTTGATGTCTGCGTTGAGGTTCGTACAACTTTGCACTTTATGGCAAGGATCGTAAAGAGCTCCGCGCGATGTTATGAATATATATATTCCTTTGCTTTGCGCTCCATTTTTGTCTGCGTAGAGCCTAAGGTTCATAATGAAGTGGCAATTAAAATCCGCGGATCTATCAAATTCTCTTACGTAACGTAAATCACGTTCAGTAGTAGAACCTCTAACGCTGGAAATTAATAACCCATCTTGATTCATCTTCGTCTGGATCTTTAGCTGTAACCAATCGACGACCGATTTAGCCAATCCGAGTCTTTTAGATGTCCAATCAGAAGCGCCGTCAAAAACAAAGAATGATTTTTGGATTGGAAAAATCATTTTTTTTTAATATAAAGGCTTTCCTATTTCCTACACATTGTGAGAGCTGGCGCAGCTATTTTTAATGCAAACAAACAAGTACTCTGTCAGACAGAAACAAGTGTTAATAGAACATATTTTATTTTCATTTTCGCACAGGAATAAGAAAGCATCGGCGCGCCTTTATTATGGAAGCTTTTCAAAAGGGTATTATATTTCTCGTCGTCAAAGCGCATGGTACAGCGCTGCCAGAAAACGGAACTAATTTTCTGTATAAGCCCTGTATTCAGTCGACGGCAAAACTGCTGTCGTCTGCAATATGCAACAAGTACTTAGATACTTGTTGTAGGACATTTTCGTTATTTTTTGTTCTACCAGACATGTCGAGCGATCCTCGGCGTTCGCGACGATGTATACGAGACGTTCTCCCAATATTTAGCTCTTTATTGGCACAGTTACATCGATATTTCAACGTTTGTGACCCCATTTAATTCCTACGTACTGATTCATATTTTAACTAGCGACCCGCCCCGGCTCCGCACGGGTGCAATCTTTATAATATTATTAAAATTGCGACTATAATTTGAGATTTAAACTATCCTATCTCTCAAGTTGGATCGAACTGCACATGGTGTGCGAATTTTATTATAATCGGTTAAGTGGTTTAGGAGTCCATTAAGGACAAACATTGTGACACGAGATTTATATATATATATTAATTAAGTTATTATATTTATATATTATAATTATAATGGCCGCTAAGCTGAAGTGGGACTGGGCTGGCCACGTCTGCCGGATGCCCAATGGACTGTGGGCCAAAGTTACCATAATTATATGTGGAGCCCTGACACAGCCAGAAGGCGTCGCGGCAGACCTCGCAGAAGATGGTGGGATGAGCTGGACAAAACTAACAACCAGTGGCTCACACTAGCCTTAGATCGAAAAAGTTGGAAGTCATGGGGAGAGGACTCTGCCCAGCAATGGGATGATACAGGCTGACGGTAATTACAGTAATAATGAAAGATGCAAGACAAGAGACATCGATGCACAGCGACGTGATCACTGTATTCGTCATGGAATGACGTCATCGTGTGATGCACACAAATGAAAGGGCCGCGGATTTTCTCCTTAGGTATGTCGATACACGAAGGTTTGATAGTCTCACGATTAACGTAAAAGTTAAAACGCAAAGACAATACACAAATAAAACCAGTTTATATCACTACTAAAAGACAAAGAAGAGAAACAAACAGAATAGAATCGAAACAGTTCAGTGTAAGTCATAAAGCGGTGAGATAAACACAAGCAGTGTGAAGCACCAGCGCAGCGCTGCCCGTGAAAACGCTGTTTGGGATCAGCACGCCATGCTCAAACACAAACAGGTTCCCTACCTGACCCCAGAACGCACAGTTCTCTTTAAAAAATATGCTATTAAATGTAAGTCGCAGATAATTTGCATACGTAATGTGTAGCTCGCTCCTAAACTGGATGCATTTTTGAAACATTGTGCCGATGGCAAATGCAATGTTTTTGAGATCTAAGTGCCCCACCCAACACGTTCTTGGACTTATTATCTGCCTATTCAATTTAATGCGAAAGTATGTTTAAAAAAGAAGTACTTAATTTTGTCAAGTATACGCTTCATGTCCGCATGCGCAGGCGCGTGAGGCGCGCTGTTACATAATTAACTTTTTACACTACAATAGCACAAAAACCCGGCTCGCAAATCGCTGTGGCACAATCTTACACAACAATAAATATATTAGTAAATAGCAGCCAATAATTATGTACAAATAACATGTTAAATAAACAAATTGTTAAAATGGTGTTTTCTGAACCAGATGTGTGAATACAGACAGTAACAGCAATTTTTCTACATAAATTGTAGTCATCGAATGTACAAGATGAAATGGCTAATTGAGCAATTTTGATGATCATGAATGAGAATTGACCACAAACTACTGCCACCACATAACATTACGTTTGTATAAAAATATAAACTAAACATCTTATATTACGAATAAACGATTATAAACTAAATACAAAATCACTGGTTACTTAGTAGGTGGTGCAGCCAGTAGGTGTGCGCCTATCCTTCAGATTATCGCTCAGCTGTCGTCCGAGGCGCGAAGCATTTACACATCTATACATTCGCTTTGTAGCATCACAAGCTGGGAAGCAAAGCACTTAAAACTATATTGGCATTTCTCAATAGGTACAAGTTATTACGAATCGATTTGTTCAGTAAACAAAATTAATACTAGCGTCGTCGTTAAACTTGCGGCACGCGTAGCATGACCACCGAAGAATCGACAAAATGATTGAATGAAATTAATTGATAACTCATATTTTTTCCACTTTCCACACTCTTTCTTATTTTATTTTTTCTGCTAACAGAATATAAATAAAATGAGCTAAACTGAACTAAACTAAAAACACGTTTAATATGTACCTACATCACTCCCCGTTGCTATGGATAGAAACGCAAGTGCACGGGTCCCGCCATTCTCGGGCAAATTAAATGTCAAGTTGTATAAAAAGAGCTTTGTCTATTCTTTGTAGGAGAGAGATTGAATTGGTCAAGCTACGCATGCTAGCAGTGTTAAACTGGGTGTAGACAAGCAACTCCAACTTTATGTTCAACATATAACATATTAGCTTGTGAGGTCAAACATTGGCATTATCTTTAGATAATTACTTAGCAATAATGTGAACTGTCTGTCATTGAGAATGGCATAATTTAGGTGAATACATTTTGGTACACTAGTAAGTGCAACTAGTGCATGTTTCTAGCAAGCCAGAATTATATTATTATTATTTGTTTATTGTATGTTAAGTCTCATTAAGTTAAATATAGTAAGTACTGATGATGTAGTGTTACTGTGTAGTTGTTATATTTCAAGCACCTACCTGACAAAAATTATGAACCAAACTATAAGATGTAGGTAAATCAGTCTTTAAAATGCAATATGTTGGATATAATGTTGCAGTTGATTTATGTGCTGACACATCCTTACCAAACCGAAAATCACAAAATAAAGTATTAAAATATATATATTTAAATATATATATTTATATAATATTCTATTGAGTTACATTTTAAAGCAATTTAACACTAAATTATTCAGCCTTATGTACATGCGATGTAAAAAGGGAGTAAATACGTATGAACTTAAATGCATTATTGTGGCAATCTATAAATTAGTTAAGTACTTCAGTTCAATCACAATTTTTGAGGTTCAGCATAAAGTAGCTTTGAGTATTGTATAATAGGGTTAATATTGATGTCATCCATCAATCGGCTAGAGCTACCTAGTAACTGAAGATGTCAACATTAACGTACATTCAAGACCTGAAAACTGCATCAATATTAATCCTATTAAAGAGCTGCATAAGAGACCATAAAGCACATCTACACTTTTTCAATTAAAAATCTCATGAATATACACATATTTCTCCAAAAGATTACAGAAAAATTGGCTAACTACAATTTAGACATATAATAATATGTATTATCTTATTTTTACAAAAACTGTTTCATTTTTCTTGACTGTGATGGCATAAATTCAAGTTACGTGGAAAGGAAACTTTTATAAAATAAGCTTCAAAAGCATAAAGAGAATGTATCAAAGTTTTAAAGTACAAAAATATTAGTAAAATAATATTAACATACATCAGTCTACATAAATAATGTTGTCATGTAAGTTGGCTAGCAATTAACTAAAAATAAATTTATCACCATTTTCATAATTTCTCATTAATAAATTTCTTTACCTCCAGACAAAGGGATGTTATATGTTTCGATAATCAAAATTATAATAAAAATATTTAGATAGTCAAAGTGAAATTAAAACTTAATTTTCGTTGTAAAGTAGATTAGTACCTGTACAGTAATCATAAAGCTTTCATAAATGGATGTCTTGAAATTAGGCCGGCAAGTCAGTAGCTGCCACTCAGCTGCCATTAAACAAATACAATAGTTTTATAATAAAAAGAAATATAAACAGCACAATATCATAGATAAATTTCCATAACATTACTATGAATAGAAGTCCATTTTATCCCTATATCTAAACTCTATGGCAGTTTTTTAGAAAAATATACAAAATGCATCATTTTATTATTGAAGATCACTGTCGCATGTAGCTGCACTTCGAGATCAAGTCCAGTCTGGGCGGCTCGAGCCGCACGCCGCGCACTAACACAATGTCACTTACACCAGGAACCCGTAGGGACCACTGCCGCGGATCTGTGCGCGCATGCTCTGCACGCTGTTCATGATCTTCTTCTGGTGGCCGACGAGTGTGACTCCCAGAGACGCCAACTGGTGCACCGTCAGGTCCACCACGCCGTCCATGTCCAGAATGCCCGCCGCACGGAACTTCTCGATATAGCGGGACATCTTGATGCACTCCAGCCACTCTTCCACCGACGAGAACTGAATAAGGTCAGGAGTATCGCCCGCCAGAGGGTCGGCTGAGCGATTCTGTGCGATTTTTCTCAATGTATCTGGACAGCGGATCAGTTTATCTAAAGTTTTCACAATGCTAGCAAATGTGGGACGGTGTGTACGTTCTTTTTGCCAACAATCGAGCATCAGCTGATACACCGCCTCGGGGCAGTCCATTGGTGCCGGTAGACGGTATCCCTTCTCTATGGACTTGATCACATCTTGGTTGCTCCAGTTCCAGTATGGTCGTTCACCGAAACTCATAACCTCCCAACAGACGATGCCCATCGACCACACATCACTGGCCGAGGTAAACTTTCTGAACGCGATGGCTTCTGGTGCAGTCCATCGAACGGGAATTTTTCCACCACGTGTCGTATATGCGCCATCGGCGGTCGACTCTATCTCTCGAGATAAACCAAAGTCAGCTATTTTGCACACGAGTTGAGAATTAACAAGCACGTTTCGAGCGGCAAGATCACGATGAATATAATTCATTTCAGACAGGTACTGCATCCCCGTCGCGATGCCACGTAGCATTCCTACTAATTGGACAACACGGAATTTTCCATCGTTAGCTCTCAAGAAAGTGTCCAGAGAACCATTCTCCATGAACTCCGTTATGATCATGATTGGATTACATTTTGTGACTACTCCTTGTAGGAATATAACATTAGGGTGTTCAAACTGTCCCATTATCGAGGCTTCAGCAAGGAAGTCCCGTCTTGCTCGTTCTGTGGAGCCAGGTTTAAGGGTTTTGATGGCAACATCGATCTCTTGGCCACAGCTGGCTGGTAATTTTAGTTTTCCTCGACAAACATCTCCGAATTCACCGCCGCCGATAATTGCTTCTATTGTTATGCAAGAAGCGTCAATTTCGCGAGCGAATTCTCGAACCGCCTGGTTAGGGTCTTCATATGTATGAGGGTCAATATAAGTTCTGGAGCCGGTCCCAGCGAACAATGGCGTCGTAGCATTGCTACTTGTCTTGGCAGGGCGCTCGGGACCCGTGTAAACTTCTCCGTTTCGGTAGTTAAGCGCATTGCAGTCGCTTGGCTGCTTCTTGTCACATTCATCATCAGTGCGAGATCGTAAGAACAGTACAGTAGCTATAATGGCAACCACTGATAATACTACAACTGCGACCATCACTCCAGCCACTAGCCGTACCTGCGCACCTTCCTCTTCGCCTACGAAAGTTGTCTCCAGCACGGATCCAGTCCGCGCGTACACTATGCCACTGAATTCACCCCAACCCCGCTTCATCTTAGCTCTGACTCTAATGCCATATTCCGTATCCCTTTTCAAGCCCGTGATTATAGTATGTGGTTCTTTAGAGATCTTGAGGGTGGCATTTGCACTTTTCTCCATGTTATCTTTTGGGAAGCATTTGACTTCATAACTTTCTATAGTATCATCAGGATCAGTTAGGTCTATTGGTGGCGGGTTCCATGCTAATGACAACTTGTCACTTTCAACACTCAGAATGCGCAGTTTAGAAACCACACTGACAACAGAGGCTTCCGTGACTGCAGTGATCTCAACTTTTTTAGGTTCTTCACCTGTTTGTTCTGTAACCCCATTTTCAGCATAAACTTGGAATTTATACTCTGTCACAGGCTCCAAACCCATTACAGTAACTCTAGTGTTATTTAAACCAGTTGCAGCCGGTCTGTACTCAATATTAGGACCACAGTTAGAACAGAACACCCTGTAAGTAATGTCATTGCGACCTCCAGCTTTATGTGGAGGCTGCCACGCAAGGGAAATTGAAAACTGATCAGCAAATGTAACTGTGAGGTTGACAGGTGCAGATGGAGGTTGAGTGCAAGGTACATTCTTTGGGTCCTTTTTGGCTCTGAAGAAACCCGGTACACATTTACATTCAGCAGCAGCATATGCTGTGGATTCCGAATAATCTGGGCATGTTATACATGGATCATCACCAGTATGAGATTTGAATTTCCCAGGTGAACATTCATTACATACTTGGTTGTTTAGGTCAGGTTCAAAGCCTGCTCGGCATTTGCATGACCCGCTGGGTAAAGTCCACTTGCCATCACCCTTGCACAAGTAAACTGGAGGAGCGTCACCTGACGCTGTCTCTGCATTCTCCACACATGTACCATTGGCTTGTTCAATGACAGTAACCTCACGACCTGTTGGTGTCGCTGGGAACCTGGCAAAGTTGACTGTTACTTCAGGGCATGTTATATAGTAAACTTTCACAGCCAATATTGATATACATGCACCCTGGTCTCTGAAGGCGAAATAGACCCCTCTTTTAGTTACTGCTATGCTCTTAACCTCTGTGTTGATGTCCACTTCAGAGTTGGTATTGAAGCGGCCCTCACCTGCAGCAATCCGGCCAACTAGCTTGTAGCTTTCAGGCTCCCATGGCGGCTGCTCGCGCGTCGCCACGTCGAACTCGTAGTACAGCAGACTGAATGTTTCCTTGCAGCTCAGTGCATTACCAGGGAACAAGGAACAATCTCTTATAGTGAATTTGATCTCAATATAAATACGGTTGGCATTCCTGCGCTCGATGAAGGGCGTCCATAGCCAGTTGTTAACGTTGTGGTGTGCGACGTCGCACACGACATACGAGCGCCAGTTGATTTGCTTTTCGAAGTTAGTGTAGGACTCCTCGAGCCAGCCGGGTGTGCTCGCCTGCGCGCCGTACGGAAAGCGAGTCCAGCCCAGCGTCGCCTCGGTGGTGGTGTCGAGCAGCAGCACCTGCTCGCCGCGCGCGCTCGTCGCCGTCGCTGCCACCACCGCCGCCACCGCCGCCACAAGCGACCACATCATCTCCTCGACATAATCACACGATCACACCGAACAACGCTTACACGCCACTACACACGATAATGTCAATTTCTCACTACATAATGCACCATACAGTTTTCACACAACGTTCAACACTTGACTTTGTAGATAAAGAATGGCTCGGTCATTCTCTCTTTGCTGCTATGTATTCAGAGTGCTTCACTTATAGACGCGTTATAACTGGGTCTTAGGGCGGTGAACTTTATGTTACTGTCTTTTGTTTACGTATTACGCGACGTTTGAACACAAATAACATTATTTTGTGTGAGGATTCCGCATTTTTAATTTCTATTGATCCCGTACTACACAGATGAGTACGTCTTGACATGGACGCGCAGCAGTTTTGTGTGTTGCCTTTCATGAAAAATAACAACACAAAATTGCATTTTAGAAAGTAAACCATAAAGTTTGCATGGTCTATTCACATCATTGTCTGTGGTAATTGATATCTATGTGCTATTATCTATCAATTTTATAAACGATCTCTTTTCTTATTTTATTTACTCATAGATTTAAAGAACATTTAATTATTAAATTCACTAAAATTAATAAGAGAAAAAAAAGGCCAATCCACTGTCTTGTGTGTCTATGACCACAATCTATGACTAAACCATAGACTAAAGAAGATTTGTGAGGATTTGTTTAATTTTGGAATGGCTTGTGGGCTTTTGTGACATGCATCCCAATGCATCTGGTTGTTTTTCTTCGTACACCATTTTTAAATAAAAAATCGCTTCTAACAAAAAATACCCTTCTAAACTTACAGTATATTATTATTTCACCTCATCTAATTTTATGCTTGCGAACCTATTATAATTTAAATTGTTTTTCCATAGTTTCCAACATATTTCAAGTTTCAAGTATCGCACACGACATGTGGCGCTGCCAGTGGCTCGCGGTGAATTCGCGTACTTACAAAGTAAATAATATTAAAGGCCGATGATCCGCACACAACATGGTGCCGGCACAGTGCCAACACTGTTGTGTGCTGATCGGCCTATATTCGCGCCGCGCCGGTCACACCGCTCACCGCTTAGACCAAAGTCGTGAATGAATGGCTGCCCTGGTAGAAAACGTGTTTACTTCACACTTACTTCAAAAACTTTGTATCAAATAAAGGAAACGCTAGAAATTATCATTCTGGCTCCGTTCTTATCTTCCGTTGGATCTTTGTAACAATTTAGAACCTAATTTGCATACCTACCCAAGACTAAGTCTTTAAGAAGCAGCCGACGAAAAAAAAGGAACGGGATTTGGATTGAGATTGAATATTGATATAAATTATTAATTTTCAGCGTTAGGATCATAGCCAAAGAGATTTAAAAGAACTATAGAGCGGGCATTGGGAATATTGTCATACAAAATTTTTGATGCCGTGCGTTAGTAGCGCTATCTAGCGGTGTATAGCAAAACCACGTATTAAAATAATACATCAGAATATATTTCAGCTATTGCGCAATAGATGGCACTGCCGAGCACCTTATGATAGAGGTGCAACATTAAAGAATGACATAAATTATCGATACATTAACATCGATAAAGTTAACTAGGATTTAAATATTTTAATAAGTAAAAAAAGTGTATAAGGGCAGAACGGAAATAAAATTTTATTATAAGTTATTAATACGATCTTGTATTATTAATTTATGAAAAAGTCTTTTGTTTTACCTACTTCCACCGTCTTGATTTTATTTTTCCCCATATAATGAGCCTTACATGAACTGACAACCAACGAGACAGTCCATTAAATCATAAACAAGTAAGTATAAGAAATTTTTAATTACTCTTCGACAAGAGTCTTCGACTTAATAAATATCGATAGTTCATATCGATAAACAGACAACTCTAATTCCTTAGCAAAATACGTACAGCTACCACAGCTACTGAGCGACAGATGGCGTTTATTTCAAAAATGCAAATGTTCTAGAATAATATCAGAAAATATTGAAAGACATCTTAAATACTAGGTAAAAATAAAAAATATTTACGAAAATAAATTGATTTCAAGTCCACTTGTTTTCCCGTACCTAGATTTGCAGTTTGGCAAAGCGAAACTAGGCAAATTTTCTTATAATCGTATAACAAAGTTTACATTTTGTCGCACGGTCACACGAACTGTCAGGCGGAACGTCTCGAACTAGACTGAGCGACTTTTTACTTATTGGTAAAAACTTTTGGATCACAAATTTCTTCGTGATGTCCCGTCTATTGCTCATATATAGTTTAATGTCTTTGATCATAGCACACATAATAATAATAATATTCCACAACTATCACATATCAACTCGGAAACTGATCATGGAGACTGATCGTAACCGACTCGAGCTGTTTAGTATTCTTTGTATAAACTCCCTACTGAAAAGTAGTTGGAAATTACGGGAAAAGTACGACGCGACGTTATCCCTGCGTTTGCATCTGTTCGTCGCCGCTGTCACCTCCCCAAGGCCATCCAGAAATCAGCAAGTCGTAAGCGCGGTGTCGCTTAGCTTTAGCTGTGCTGTGTGGACTAATCGGAGCTACTGATCCGCTTTGGTTACGTGCTTACCTTAGGATGATGTTGATGCCTGTTTTACGGCGGCGCGCGGCGGCGCCGCGAAATGCCATACGATCCACTTTTTAGATTGACATGTGGGCCTTGACCCTAACTCGTAAATTAGAAACGGGACAGTAGGTACTACACGGATCTTTTGGCGCTGGAATTAGACAATCGGGTGGCGCTGGTATTTGTTGCAATTAATCGGAAAATAAATATATATAAATATATATATATTTATTATGGTTCTCTGTAATACTTACATTTTTAATTATTTACAAATTATAGATTGTTAAAACATCAACCCCTAGAACGATCATCCCTAATTTTTTATTTTGAATTTTCCGAAGCCTTGATTTCTTTGTACTGGTAGTCACATCAAGAATAATAACCCTTGAAGTTGTTATTGATGCAATTTACCGCTTTGAAGCTGAAGCATTTTAACATTCGCATTTGAGAAGGCAACTCTCTCGTGTCATGATATCGATCGGCGTGCCCGAAGGTGCTTGTAACCCGGCTTGTTTTGTTTACTTCTGTCGAAATCGTTCGTTACAACTTTTAGTAATGTTTTTTAGTTTAAATAGTTGCGAAGAATAGTGGAAAAATGTAAAGAGACGCCAGAAACCAATTACCTGGTAAGTATCGTACCTACATGCATACAAGGAAACCCTTTTGTTACTTAATTTACCTACATAATATTTATTTATCCTACATGTTACAGCTTTAACTATTTATGCGAATTATCAGGTTATTCCCCTGCAAAAGCATTTGATCTAGTTATAATATCTAGATTTATGAGTTAGTCATTTCCAGGATGAAATAAAGCTGAGAATAAATGTGCGGTATTACTGCGTTTTTTTACAGTTACAGTATTCGTAAGACGTGAATTAAAGAAAAACAAAAAACCCGACGGCGTAAAAACTAAATTAAAAAAGCAACGTGAAAAAATTAACATAAATAGATATAGACTAAAAAGAAAGAAACAAGCCCAGTAGTTTAGAATTCTTTTTAATGTATTTATTTATATAAAAAATTGTAGAAAAGTGGTGTCTATACAATGGAAATAATGATATAAAAAAAGTAGCGTGGGTTGTTAATATATCGATACCGAACCCGAAACTGTAATTACATTTTTTTTGTCTGTTTGTCGGTTTGTCTGTTTGTTTGTGTGTTTGTACACGCTAATCTTCGGAACTGCTGGACGGATTTGATTGATTTATTTTTGTTGTATAGCTATTAAGTCCGGGCAACATATAGGCTATAATTTATCTTGGAAACTTGAACACCTGATGCAGAACTGCAATAGACCAGCTAAACTACATATAAGAGATACAAAAATAGCACCATAGCAAAAATTGTTTTATGTGATCAGCATTTTCTGCTGAGAGAATAAATTTGAAGATATGGAACACCTGATGTGGAACTCCAACAGCCCAGCTACACTATAACGTATATAGGAATGACGTCTTAGCAAGAGTTGTTCAGCCTGATGAGCACTCTCTGTTGACGTATGAAAATTGAAGATCTGGAACACCTGATGTGGAACTCCAAGGGCCCAGCTACACTATAATATATACAGGAATGACGTCTTAGCAAGAGTTGTTTTAGTCTGATGGGCATTTCCTGATGACTTACAAAAATGAAAGATCTGGAACGTCTGGTATCGTCACGCGCATCCCGTTGTTTTCCCATCCCCAGGTTCCTAGAATTCGACATCAGACGTTTCAGATCTTCGATTTTGACGACCCCGTTGTCGCTGGCATAAGCAACAGGATCCGCGTACGAAGTCGCGGGCAGAAGCTAGTAGGTACCTAGGTACTAAGTAAGTAACTAGGTAACTACACAATTGAAATAGGTTTATAATCGATACACACATTTAAAAAAAAACATAAATTCTAATGCAGAACAGAACGACTCACAGTCGGGGCCCATTCAAATTTTACCAATCAAATCTTCCCAAGGGGCCTACTACCTACCTATACGATATAAGGCACCAAAGTCGTGATGTTTGGTAGGTTCGATAGAGAGGACATTTTGTAAGAGATTCGAGCTTTCTCTTAACCAAAAAACTTTTTGAATTTCAGTTATCACCGCTTACCTACTTCCTTGACTGACACTAATTTTGCTGTCAAGATTTTTAGGACGTGGAATCTGAGTATTTAGCAAGCTCTACCACAGAATATATAATAGTACCTTGGCTCTACCAAGTACTAACGTACAGTCATTATTGGAAGTCATGGTACGTAAAAATACTACAGACAGGTACCTTTTAAAACCTAACTCAAAAAAAACTTAAAGAATTCGCTATCAGCGATAAGTAGGGTTGCCAACCCTACTATATAATATAGTATCCTACTATATTAAGGGATCAAATACTATATTTCTAAAAAATAAATATAGTAGGCGAAACTTACTATATTTTGCGTAAAGCGGAACGCAACCTTAACTACAGCCCTCTCTGTGGGTCTACGGCAAAATATTCCAAGCTAAAATGAATCTTATTCCAACGTTTTACGAAACGTTTCGTGGTAGGGCCTCTTTCTGTTGTGTGCGTGCCGTGGCGTGGATCGCGCGCGAAAACAATAAAAAGACATCATTTCTTCTTTCAATTCCTGCAACATCAGCATTCACAGAACGCATATTTTCTGTGATGAAGGGGCCAATTCTCGATTTTCGCCATTTATCTCGAGTTCGAGATTGTAAGTCTATCTCTATGTCTATCAAAAATATCTATATCTCTACCAAAAAATGTCGAATGGGGAAGGCAAGTGTCAAAGTGAAAATGACAGTTTGGTCCCCAAAGAACTGTAAAATCAAAGGAATTTTCAGAAAAAAAAAACATTTATTGATGTAAAATGACTAGATGTTGTGTAATAAGCTGTAAAAATGATGGAATACACTTTTCAAAATAATATCTACTTTTCTTTTGGAGGTTATGTACCAGTATTGCATCGCTCGAAAATCGAAGAATTATCACCTGGAACGAGTTTTGTAATAGTTGTGGTGTTAAGAAATTAAATATATTGTGATATTTCTCGAATCTAAATAGAAAAAAAGGTTAAAATTACTGACTTAAAACATTATGATATTTTATCAAAATAGAAAGTCAAAAGCAGCATTATATTCTTGATAAAGGAGAGGACAGGTAAAACATACCTAAACTCAAAAATTGAAACCTCAACTACAAGTAATTGTGGATTTATTATGGTAAAATCAAATGTATAACCACTCAATTAAATCACTTTTTTTCTCTTGTAGATGCGCCGCGGCGTCTTAATTCTTCTTTTAGTATATAGTACTTGCATGGACGAATAATTTTCCATATTTGTTTTGTATTTATACTCAATTTTTATAACAAATAATCTTGTTTGTTTTTTTGTACAAGGTAGACGTGGGGACCAACTATCGCAGCGCCATCTACGATTAGCTTTGAGTTGCCATCCCCATTGAGCAGAAATCCGTATTCTCAGTCAAAATAGAAATAAATGTCACGAAAATGTCGAGTCGAGTGAAGATAATGTTACCATTATGAAGAATCGCACGTTCCGTTTTAGGTAACTATAAGTGAATGAATGATTTTGTAAACGCTGACTAAATCGAATTATTTAAGTATAAAACGAAACGTTTAGCGTAAAAATAATCAGTTTGACAGTTGATTGTCTGTCAGTGTCAAAATTTGCGTCTTTTGTTATGTTTACATGGACTCTGTGTTGTGTTTTTAAATCATTAGTGGGCTGTGCTGTACATTTCATGATTTTTATTTTAACATGGAGGGGAATTATTTTAATGACTTCTGTTTCGCTGAAATCGTAAATATCGACGGCGGGATAAGTGCGCTGTTGTCGCCGTGTATTGGCCAGTTGCTCGCCACTTTCCAATAACTCCGAGATAAAAATGCTAATAAACTCGTCCATCTTTCACTGGTTTCAAGTCCAATCGTGGGTACACAAATTACAAAGTTTGTTATTTGCGTGAAGGTTGTCGTTTCAAGAAAACACAACACAAAAATCAAGAGTATAAATCGAATTTCCAGTAGGTATGGGATGCCAAGCCGTATTTTATTTAAAAACTAAAGAAAAGAAAACACAGTGTACAATCCAAAACTCTACGAATTCACTCAGAAATGACGTATCGACATGAACTCTAACGCTAGCCTTCGACAAATGTCGAATTCGACATCCCCAGAATAGCAACTTTTAAAATTTGTCGAAAAAATGACGTCATTAGAATTTTTTGTCGAGTTCGACATTATCTCTAAAGCCGAGAATTGGCCCCGAAGACGAAGAGTGGAGAGACGAGCGCAACAGGGCCTCTTTAAATTTAATCAAATTTGAATTAATGGTGTTTTTTAATTAGAGTGCAATCAATCTTATGAAAGTTTCTTAAAAAGTTAAAATTTTGTTATTAAGGCACAGAGCAGCAAAAAATATTCTTTAAAATAAAATTTGCGAATTTGCGATCCCATGGAATATCCATCCATATTAACATCAATGTTTGCGGTTTAAAAATAAATTACATATTTTAACCACCTACTATATTTTTTTTGCATTTTTTGCCATCTACTATATTTGTTAAGGTAATCATTTCAAAAATACTATATTTGATAGAAAAAAAGTTGGTAACCCTAGCGATAAGGGGTACCTAACGTAAGGTAGGTAAAGGTAAAGTGGCTTTTTGTGGCCACTTTACCTTTACCTAATGCTGGAATAGATGTACCTAAATAATTAGTAGCAATTCATACTATGAAACTGTTAAAGTGACCCCTATAAAAGACCGTAAGACTGCCATTGTGACCAGCAAAACAGTGGTTTAACAATGTTGGTGTAAGTAGGTAATAATTACAAAGACCCATCGCGAGCTCGAGATTCGTTGCACTATTTTGACGTGTGCTATCACTTTAAATAACGATGATGATGAAATTCAAACGTCAATGGCACCTTAAGAAGCCAAATTTTCGGAAAAATGCGGTCGCTAATAGAATATTTATTTTGTAGGTCAAACCGCGAAGAAGCACTAGATTAAAAATAAAACAGAGAAAAGTAGCAAAAAAAAACTGCAGTGAATCCAGATGCGCGGGCGGGTCGACCGCAGCCACGGCCGGCCGCTACCGCCCCAAAGGTAACAATTATCTACCTATAGTATGTACCATTTAACATGGCAATAGAGGTAATTCACTCCCTCCTACCAAGTTTTTCATCACTAAGCGATAATGACACTTATTGTTACCTAAAACTACTAATAAGCGATAGTTGCTTCTATCGCTACAGTATCGTGGTACCAGCCTGCTTGACATACAGGGGTTGTGAATCTTAGGTTGCTCTAATTCAAAATTATTATTTTTTATTTCTAGAAATCAAATTGTGTGCTTATAAATTTACGCGTGACGTAAAAAATGTTCCACTGTGTGTGACGGATTTAATGGATGTAGTGATAGGTAACGGCCCTTTTCCCGTCATATGTATTTTCGTCCGCGCGCGGATCATAGTAGATTTTCAAAGTCGATTGTATGTTTGTTCACGATTATCCCGCGTTTGTCTGAACCGATTTTCATGCGGTTTACGGAAAAATGTTTATTACAGTCTAGGGAAGGTTTTAATATACTATAATATTGGATGTCTTGTGACGTTGCCCGCATGGATCCGTTTTTGTTGCTCGCTTGGATATAAATTTCTAAAGTTGCCGATTATACGAAGATTTTGTTGAATGTCTGAACTAAAAAGGGTAAAACATTTTTTTTTTTAAAGTACCGACTTCAAAAACAAATACAAAAAAGTGTAAAATAATCTTCTTTCGGAAGTCGGTGGTCAATGACATAAAAATCAAAAGCCACCGACTTCCGAAAGAAAAGTTATTTTACACTTTTTTGTATTTGTTTTTGAAGTCGGTACTTTTTTTTTTTAAGTTTTTATTAATACTAAGGGTACAACGGCGGTCTTATCGCTAATAGCGATATCTTCCAGACAATTATGATGGACTTGAAGAACTTTAAAAAAAATGAGGGTAGACAGTGATGCACATCAAATAATAGATAACCGATAATATAAATACAATACACACAAACATTAATAATAAAATAAAATACACATACATACATAAATATAAATATGTATTATTAGATAGAAAGGAAATGATTATTAAGACTAAGCTTTTAAAAGAAACCAGTGACTTGGCTTGTCTTACTGATACAAGCAATGCATTCCGTAGTGAAAGAATCATCATAAAAAAATGTAGAATGCGCAGGCATCAAAAGAATCAAATGTATATAATTATGTATAAACAACGTGTAACGTTAATAGCTGCGCAAAACCTCTCGTGGAGTAACTCAGCCCATGTTACTGAACAATGTTTGTTCAAAAACTTTAGGAAAAAATATTTTTCATACTGATGGGCTCGATCATTTTCTCATTTTGTATGAAAAATCATTTTTTTTTTTTCCAAAAGTTTTAGTAATTGCCGATTTATCAAAATCATCAACTTTTTGGAGAACGTTTAGTCTAGGTACTCCTTTTACCTTCAGGCTGCGTTATTTTATGAGTATTTCTGTATTCACGTATTACCCGATATATCGATCTCTCACTCACCCCACATATTTCTGACGTGCGTTTGACAAGATCATGGTTAGTTAAATATTTATCCTCGAGCTTTGTGTTTTGGACATATTTAAAAATGTTAATAATCATAAGACGTTCTCCGCTGGTGAAAATCGTCTTCTGTCTTTTTGCTGGCGGCGATGTGAACGGTATCGATTCCGAACCTTCTTGAGGTTGGAATATGTTTGGACTACGACGGCATTTACTGGTTTCACCAGTAGATGTTCCAGCTTCTGGTTCCATGCTTCTTTACAAGCAACAAATGAAGTAACAATAACAACTCAGAACACAAAAACAAAACTGTAACAAACTCAACAACGATAACAATAAAAGCAAATAAATTATAGCACAGACCCAAAGAGATTTAAAAAAACCTATAGAGCGGGCATTGGGAAAATTGTCATACAAAATTATTGATGCCGTATGTCAGTAGCACAATCTAGCGTTGCATAGCAACGCGACTACTAGACTGAGCGACTTTTTACCTAGTGGTAAAAAGTTTTGGATCACAAATTTCTTCGTGATGTCCCGTCTATTGCTCGTATTTAGTTTAATGTCTTTGCACAGACCGAACGCAAGCGAACTTCCACACGGAATGTTAAATCTAAATGGCGGCTGCTGCCGGGGGTGCTGCACCCCTGACGCGATGACTTCGTAAAACAAAAACGACTTAAGATCAAAATTAGCATTTTCTGTGATGAAATAGTTTTTGTAATTTAGTTTAGGAAAAATAAGGTGTTTTTACCATCCTGATATCAAAATAATATTAATATACTTATATCCATACAATATGCACTAATTTTATATTTACTCAGTATTGTATTATAGGTTAATGCAAAATTATATGATGCATAATAATATATTTACTTTTGTTAAATTGTCTCAGTGTGATAAACTTGTGTAAAAACGAAAATACAATATTATAAAAAAAATATTTCGTAGAGTACGTTTGCTAGATTTTCTATTATTTTGGGTTGTGCATTCTTTTGTTTTTGTGGTCATTTTTTATGTATTATGAGACTCAATCGATGTCAGTTTTGCGACTGTTTGCGACAGATTTGTACGGGTGAAGAGGAAGTATCGCTAATATTGAGATATCGGGATGAAAGTCGGAGCAATGACCGCTATTGCCGTGTTAAATGGCACATACTATAGCTGAGATTGACAAAATATTAGCGCCTAATGTCTATACTTAGTATATTTCAGTGGGCTAGGTTGTCTTGAAAGTTCGCCCATTCTGTCAACCTATTTATCAAATACATTTCAGACGGTACAAGGTACCTACTACCTATTAGTTTTATTTTACAGGTCCGGTTGCGGAAAAGTGCAAGAATAATGCCAAAGCCACCGCAACTACTACGGACACCGATGCCGCTGCTGGAGCACAGACCGGCGGCGTTGCCGCAGACCTCGCCGTCATTACCGCTCCGGCTACGATTACAAGAGCCACTACAGGTAAAACGGGTAAAACACTATAAGGATTCAAGTTTTCAAGTTATAAAAGTTTTCAGCGTGTCTCAAGCACAATTTCCAAAATTACAAGTACTTAGCTCAGCTTTATACTGTTACATAATTATTGTAAATATTTAATTTTGTTAGTTTTAAACCTGGTTGCAGTTAAAATGCAAATCTACAGTTCTCCAAACTTTTCCTTTCTTTAAATATTCATTCTCAAGAGCTCCAAATAGTAATATTTATTATTCCTGTTAGGTTTTTCATCTATAGTTCGTTTATACACACATCAAAAGTGTCTAGGGATCAAGCATTTTTATGCGGATTTCTTGAGATTGAGATGTGGCTTTGTAATAAATTTATGATTTTATAAATTTACTAGCTGTGCCCGCGACTTCGTTCGCGTGGATGTCGGAACTTAACAATGTATTTTTTAGTGCGACGTGCTGTTGGAGGATACCGATACAAATCATTTTCTTTAAGCTTTTTTTAGCGTCATAAAATCGTCAAATTAGTCTTCTCACCCGGGGCAGGGCAAGAGGGACTGTCAGACTTGTACTTACTAAAATCCACGGCGTCATCCTTCAATAGCCCTTTACGTTCCGGGGTCACGGTAACTCGTAAGTCCCACGACCGCGGTGGCTTTGGCCCTCTAAGGCCCCCCGTCATTGTGCTGACACTCTTTGAGGTGTGCGTGGAACACAACGGGACGTCGGTCGACCCGGGCATGGTCCATGATCGGACAGCGAGTCACCCATTACTCGCCGCCCGAATGCCCACGCCTGTTGGCCAGAGATCGTCCTGCGACGTCCGTCACCTTGGGCGTCTACCACTGCGGCTGGGTCGTGAGGTGGACGCTGTCCTCTTCCTCACGCGTCCCGCCTCCTCCTCCTCCCCGATGACTGTTTCGCAGAAGGAGGCGAACGGTTCCCACTCTATTTCACCCCGCAACATGATGTCAACCAATGCCGAGCGTGAGAGGTCGCCGCCTATCACCGTTGTAAGGACATGTGCGATGCTCTGCCCAAGCGGGGCAATTCTGCACCGTATGCTCTAACGTGTCCTCTGGACGATCCTCGCAGTGGTGATACCCAAGCGTTTCTTCCTTCCCCATCCGACACAGGTACCTCCCAAAACTTCAGTGTCCAGTGAGGACCTGCGTCAGGTGGTTGGTCAGGAGTGTCAGGACGCCGTGACACCTTTCCAGCCACTCCTCAAAGAGAGGTCTTACCGCTGCGATTGAGGCGTGCCGCGTGCCCGAACATCGGTTTCGATAGTCGCGCCCTCCATACCGCCCTGAGATGGCGCTGGTGCTCTTCCCGCCGCGCCTCGACTTGTCGATGCAGCGGGGATTGGCCGGCAGTGCTTCTTTATAAATACGTGCTGTCGGACGGCAAGCTACCCATTACTCCCCGTCCGTAGGCGGCTGGAATATAACCAGCTATTTCCGACGCCCTGGGCGTCTTCAGCGGTGGCTGAGGTGAGACGTAGGTAGAGGGTGCCCTTACCCTCACGCGCAATTATGACATGCCCAGTTTTGCCCAGGAAGTAATTATTTTGTTGTGGCATTATTTTGAAACTATGATATCTCCTAAGATATTCACTGAAATGAAACGATGTCAAGGGCAGTTTTGTTCAAAATTAAATGCTTGTGATGATTAACGTATTTATTTGGATAAGGATTTAATATCGTGTTAATGAAAATACCTTCGCAAATAATGCATTACTTTGAAATCAAATCTATATACTTAGGTAATTATGTTATAGTGTAGCTGGGCTCTTGGAGTTTTACATCAGGTGTTCTAGATCTTCAATTTTTATACATCAACAGAGAGTGCTCATTAGGCTGAACAAATCTAGCTAAGACGTCATTCCTATATAATGTTATAGTATAGCTGGGCTCTTGGAGTTCCCCATCAAGTTTTCCAGATCTTTAAAATTATTCTGTCAGCAGAAAATGCTCATCACGTGGAACAATTTTTGCTATGGCACCATTTTTGCATGTCTTATAGTTTAGCTGGTCTGTTGCGGTTTTGCACCAGTTGTTCAAGTATCCAAGATAAATTATAGCCTATATGTTGGCCACGGGCGCGCCGCAATTGCGGCGGTAAGACCCCTCTTTGAGGAGTGGCTGGAGAGACGTCACGTCGTCCTGACCTATCGGATGACGCAGGTCCTCACCGGACACGGAAGTTTCGGGAGGGTGCTGTGCCTGATGGGGAAGGAGGAAACGCCCGGGTGCCACCACTGCGAAGATCGCCCGGAGGACACAGTAGAGCATACGGTGCAAGACTGCCCCGCTTGGGCAGAGCACCGACGTGTCCTCACGGCGGCGATAGGCGGAGACCTCTCGCGCCCGGCATTGGTTGCGGCCATGCTGCGGGGCGAGACGGAGTGGGAAGCGGTCTCCTCCTTCTGCGAGGCAGTAATGCTCGTGAAGGAGGAGGCGGGCCGCTTGAGAGCGAGGACAGCGTCCTCCCTCCGCCCCAACCGCAGTGGTAGGCGCCCGCGGCGTCGGACGTCAGCAGATGATCTCCGGCCACCGTAGGCGCGGGCATGCGGGCAGCGAGTAAAGGGCAACTCGCTGCCCGACCATGGACCATGCCCGGGTCGACGGCGCGTCGTGTCCCACGCGCGCCTCAAAGAGCGTCAGCATAATGACGGGGCCCCCCTCTCAGAGGGCTAAAGCCTGCCGGGGTCGCGGGATTATTTCCTTACCGTGACCCCGGAACAGAAAGGGCTATTGAAGGACACCGTGGATTTTAGTCAGTAAAAGTCTGACAGTCCCTCCCGCCCTGCCCGGGGTTGGATGACTCATTTGATGATTTTACCACGCTAAAAAAAAAAAAATATATATATATTGGCCAGACTTAATACCTATACAGCGGAAAAAAGCATTCAAATCAGTCCAGTACTTTTTGAGTTTATCGAAAATAACGCGTTTCAACTGCTCCCCATTCCCCTCGCTTGCCAGCGAATCCCTGAGGTAACTCCCGCAACAACCGTGCCCGGGAGGACTTGCGTCAGGTTGAAGGTGAGGACGCCGTAGCGCATCTCCAACCACTTCTCAAAGAGGGATCTTACCGCCGCAATTATGACATGTCCCAGAGTCATTAGGTATTAATTTTGTTGTGGTATTATTTTGAAACTATGATATCTCCTAAGATATTCATTGAAATCAAACGATGTCAAGGACAATTTTGTTCAAAATTAAATGCTTGTGATGATTAACGCATTTATTTGGATAAGGATTAATATCATATTAATTAAAATACCTTTGCAAATAATGCATTACTTTAAAACAAATTTGATTTCCATAAAAAAGGTTATAGTGACTTAATCTTAAAAGATAGATATATGCTCTCGCGGACTTTATTTTAGAACTTTTTATGAGGAATAATTCCGTAGTACATAATTTTTGCGTATCTTTAACCGTTTACGCAGCGCACGCAACGAAAGCTCTCGAAAAGGAATACATTTTCCCGATTTTGAAACATTTCTCATTGCTGCTCCGCTCCTATTGGTGAAAGCGTGATGTTATATAGCCTATAGCCTTCCTCGATAAATGGACTATCCAACACAAAAAGATTTTTTCAATTCCAACCAGTAGTGCCTGAGATTAGCGCGTTCAAACAAACAAACAAACAAACAAACAAACAAACAAACAAACAAACAAACAAACAAACAAACTCTTCAGCTTTATAATATTAGTATAGATATGGATCCTTTTTGGTGCATTTCATAATTTGAATCAGGAACTGTCAATCAAATTCGAGTAAAAGATGAAAATCAGCTGTCAATATTTTCCCTATAAAAACATACAACGCATTGAAGACATTATTAGTGCTACTGTTTCCCTACTACTGATTAAAACCAACGTTATTATGGAGCGGCGACGTCATTTAAGCAGGGAAGAAATGCTCAGAGCCGTGGGAATGATAGAAGCTGGTTCCCGGCAACGTACTGTGGCTTTAGCTCTGAATACAAGTCAGAGTGTTATCAGTCGACTTTGGACACGTTACCGAAGCACTGGTACCGTGGCTGAGCGCCATGGAGGACGGTATCGCTGCACCACACGGAGACAAGACCGATACATTCAAATCTTAACTCGAAGAGCTCCAACAATAACCGCCATGATGTTAGCCGTGAGGCTTCATCACTCTTCAGGGAACTTAATTAGCGACCAAACAGTCAGAAACCGCTTGCATGAAGTGAACCTTCATTCCCGAAGACCGCTACGGGTACCACCTATAGCAATGCACAATCGTAGGATTCGATATCAATGGGCTCTTGAACACAGAAATTGGGCAGAAGAACAATGGCGTTTCGTGTGCTTTTCTGATGAGTCTCGTTTTGGTATGAGACCGGATACAAGACGTATACGACACTGGAGAACCCCTGGACGCCAACAGCGATTAAAATCCTGCCAGGAAGTCCATCCTTATAGTGGTGGAACCATCATGGTATGGGCGGGTATTTGGATCGGCGGAAGAACTGAGTTGATTTGGATCAGAGGCAACCTCAACGCTCAAATTTATGCTGAGACGATTGTATCAGACGTCATCGTTCCTCTACAAGTGCAAATCGGTCCCTTATTTCAGTTAATGCATGATAATGCACGACCGCACACCGCAAGAGTTGTAAGACAGACTCTCGCCGCAGCTAACATCAATGTCCTGCCCTGGCCTGCTCAGTCGCCAGACTTGAACCCGATTGAGCATGCATGGGATATGCTACAGAGAAGAGCTCTGCCGAATATGGAGGGTATCCAGTCGCAAGAAGACCTTTTTTTGTTGTTGCAACGAACATGGGCGGCCATTCCACAGCGTGATTTGGATGAACTCATTTTGAGTATGCCAAACCGATGTTCTTGTGTTGTTAGTGTTCGCGGTAGAAACACGGATTATTAATTGTTTAAGTTACCCAATAAAATTTTAATGAAAACTGTTATTTCAGTCTTTTTTTCGAACTTTAATGTTAGTGGTTCAAATGTCAAAAATCCCTTTATTAGGAAAATGGCAAATTTCTTTATGAATGCAAAGGTGACTTGGTTTATCGTTACTGTGACAAACGATAACACTTTATTTGATGAATCCTTAAAGAACATTTTAATTAATATCAATCAGGAGAAAAGTTATTGCAAAAATATATGTTGATCCCTAGACACTTTTGATGTGTGTATTTTAGTATTGTTTTATAAAAGAAGTAGGTAGTTAAAACTCCAATAAAACAGTGAGTGGTACGTTAATTAATAAAATATTGGGGTCCATACTGGCTCACCTAAAGTTGTATACCTAAAATTGTTCTTCCTAACGATTTGTAATCCGAATGATCACTCTTCCTAAAATTCATCCTAAAGTTTTCATTCATACTTTTTGTAGTGCTACCGGCGATGTTCATAACACTCATGTTTCCGAAAATTGTTATCAATAATATCGTTATTGTAAATATATTTAAACTCCTACTGTTTTTTATCATAACGTTTTTATCCCTAAACATTATTACGATAGTACTTTTAGTTAGTCATTTTACTGGATTTAGTCAAACTAAATCCAGTAAAATGTCAGAAAAGTCGACGGAGCACCGCGAAGCGGTGCTCCTACTTATGGGTGGTTTAAAATAAAATAACCACGATGTCTGAAAGACCCCACCATCCCCTTCTAACCTAACCTGTCCGAGTCGGGGTGCCCCCAGTCCTTTGGTCAGAGTGTCGTCTTGGGGGCACTATGAAAAAAATACTTCGAAAATTTTCGCGACAAATTTCGAGGTAGCGCTCGCCGACCGCGGCACCGCTCGCTTCGCTCGCTCGGCTCGCGCGTAGCTGGTCACAGTTCTAACCTAACCTAACCTATGGGTATCTTTTCAGGTACACACCGCTATAGATAAACATAAAGAAGACGCTTTCACTAATAAAGACAAAAAACCAATTCATAAAATTAGTGAGTGCGAAGCAAGCATTTCCTCAAGTACCTATACGTGCTAATATGCCAACAAAAAAAAACCAAATAAAAAGAAATCTAAACAAAAAAGATATGACTTTGAATAATAGTGTAATGTAGATTATTAACCAAGGGGATAAAGCAGTGTCTTCTGTCGCGGGTGACGATTTAAATCGCGAGCTTACCGAAGGACTCGAGGTTTACTCCCGAGCGTAGCGAGGCTGTTAAAAACTTAAATCACGAGCGTAGCGAGGGATTTAAGACTTGTCCTCCTGAGTGTAGCGAGGGATTTAAGTTCACCCAAGACTAAGACAGCTTTATCACCGAGGAAAATACTCTACTTTTCGTACCATTTGCGAAAAAATTAACACAACATAATAATATGAGATAAGCATTTATTAAACATTAACATTTAACATTAACTTATTTATAAAAATAAATTAAAATAAACTTAACGTTTATGTATTTGAAGAAAACAAAAATGCGGCAAATTCCTCGACTAGGTAATATTTTTTTGTCGGAAAAGCAAAGGCACCAAGCTCGGTTGCGTTAACAACTCGTCTCATTAGCTATTTTGTCTCTTCCTCTATTCCGTCACATTCACTAATACGTCACGTTGTGCATCTGGTCATTTTTATTAACTCGTCTCATTCTCTATTTCGTCTCTTTCCCAACTCGTCCGACGCATATGTACAGACATGCACATCAATATACTTATCTCAATCTGTTTTTCGTAGTTTTTCATCTTTATCACAAACTGGCTTCTGCTCAAAATCGGTCCAGGCGTCTTTGAATAATCGGGGATAAAAATAAAAAAAGATTACGACGAATTGAGAACTTGCTCCTTTTTTTGAAGTTAGTTAACAATAAAAACCTACCTGTCCCCAAAACATACCCACCTAATATAGCTGTAAAAATAAAGTTGACAAACTTACATTTGCAGTTGAAGAACATGTTCTCCGATACATTTTGTTTAGGAAAATATGGTATCCAAGTACGTTTTATAAGTTGGTCGACTGTTACTCGTAAACTTGTAAAGCCTACTTAGTCATGATAATTTTCTTTTAAACTTCGTTATATAAACTACTATAGTTAATTTTTTCACACCCCCAAACATTACCGTTTAGCTGGTAGAGGGGGGGGGGGACACTCACACACACACAAAAATTAGCACTTTAAAGCTTAATATTTCACAAACGAATCTTTTTATCAAAAAACTAGCTGTGCCCGCGACTTCGTTCGCGTGGATGTCGGAACTTAACAATGTATTTTTTAGTGCGACGTGCTGTTGGAGGATACCGATACAAATCATTTTCTTTAAGCTTTTTTTAGCGTCATAAAATCGTCAAATTAGTCTTCTCACCCGGGGCAGGGCAAGAGGGACTGTCAGACTTGTACTTACTAAAATCCACGGCGTCATCCTTCAATAGCCCTTTACGTTCCGGGGTCACGGTAACTCGTAAGTCCCACGACCGCGGTGGCTTTGGCCCTCTAAGGCCCCCCGTCATTGTGCTGACACTCTTTGAGGTGTGCGTGGAACACAACGGGACGTCGGTCGACCCGGGCATGGTCCATGATCGGACAGCGAGTCACCCATTACTCGCCGCCCGAATGCCCACGCCTGTTGGCCAGAGATCGTCCTGCGACGTCCGTCACCTTGGGCGTCTACCACTGCGGCTGGGTCGTGAGGTGGACGCTGTCCTCTTCCTCACGCGTCCCGCCTCCTCCTCCTCCCCGATGACTGTTTCGCAGAAGGAGGCGAACGGTTCCCACTCTATTTCACCCCGCAACATGATGTCAACCAATGCCGAGCGTGAGAGGTCGCCGCCTATCACCGTTGTAAGGACATGTGCGATGCTCTGCCCAAGCGGGGCAATTCTGCACCGTATGCTCTAACGTGTCCTCTGGACGATCCTCGCAGTGGTGATACCCAAGCGTTTCTTCCTTCCCCATCCGACACAGGTACCTCCCAAAACTTCAGTGTCCAGTGAGGACCTGCGTCAGGTGGTTGGTCAGGAGTGTCAGGACGCCGTGACACCTTTCCAGCCACTCCTCAAAGAGAGGTCTTACCGCTGCGATTGAGGCGTGCCGCGTGCCCGAACATCGGTTTCGATAGTCGCGCCCTCCATACCGCCCTGAGATGGCGCTGGTGCTCTTCCCGCCGCGCCTCGACTTGTCGATGCAGCGGGGATTGGCCGGCAGTGCTTCTTTATAAATACGTGCTGTCGGACGGCAAGCTACCCATTACTCCCCGTCCGTAGGCGGCTGGAATATAACCAGCTATTTCCGACGCCCTGGGCGTCTTCAGCGGTGGCTGAGGTGAGACGTAGGTAGAGGGTGCCCTTACCCTCACGCGCAATTATGACATGCCCAGTTTTGCCCAGGAAGTAATTATTTTGTTGTGGCATTATTTTGAAACTATGATATCTCCTAAGATATTCACTGAAATGAAACGATGTCAAGGGCAGTTTTGTTCAAAATTAAATGCTTGTGATGATTAACGTATTTATTTGGATAAGGATTTAATATCGTGTTAATGAAAATACCTTCGCAAATAATGCATTACTTTGAAATCAAATCTATATACTTAGGTAATTATGTTATAGTGTAGCTGGGCTCTTGGAGTTTTACATCAGGTGTTCTAGATCTTCAATTTTTATACATCAACAGAGAGTGCTCATTAGGCTGAACAAATCTAGCTAAGACGTCATTCCTATATAATGTTATAGTATAGCTGGGCTCTTGGAGTTCCCCATCAAGTTTTCCAGATCTTTAAAATTATTCTGTCAGCAGAAAATGCTCATCACGTGGAACAATTTTTGCTATGGCACCATTTTTGCATGTCTTATAGTTTAGCTGGTCTGTTGCGGTTTTGCACCAGTTGTTCAAGTATCCAAGATAAATTATAGCCTATATGTTGGCCACGGGCGCGCCGCAATTGCGGCGGTAAGACCCCTCTTTGAGGAGTGGCTGGAGAGACGTCACGTCGTCCTGACCTATCGGATGACGCAGGTCCTCACCGGACACGGAAGTTTCGGGAGGGTGCTGTGCCTGATGGGGAAGGAGGAAACGCCCGGGTGCCACCACTGCGAAGATCGCCCGGAGGACACAGTAGAGCATACGGTGCAAGACTGCCCCGCTTGGGCAGAGCACCGACGTGTCCTCACGGCGGCGATAGGCGGAGACCTCTCGCGCCCGGCATTGGTTGCGGCCATGCTGCGGGGCGAGACGGAGTGGGAAGCGGTCTCCTCCTTCTGCGAGGCAGTAATGCTCGTGAAGGAGGAGGCGGGCCGCTTGAGAGCGAGGACAGCGTCCTCCCTCCGCCCCAACCGCAGTGGTAGGCGCCCGCGGCGTCGGACGTCAGCAGATGATCTCCGGCCACCGTAGGCGCGGGCATGCGGGCAGCGAGTAAAGGGCAACTCGCTGCCCGACCATGGACCATGCCCGGGTCGACGGCGCGTCGTGTCCCACGCGCGCCTCAAAGAGCGTCAGCATAATGACGGGGCCCCCCTCTCAGAGGGCTAAAGCCTGCCGGGGTCGCGGGATTATTTCCTTACCGTGACCCCGGAACAGAAAGGGCTATTGAAGGACACCGTGGATTTTAGTCAGTAAAAGTCTGACAGTCCCTCCCGCCCTGCCCGGGGTTGGATGACTCATTTGATGATTTTACCACGCTAAAAAAAAAAAAATATATATATATTGGCCAGACTTAATACCTATACAGCGGAAAAAAGCATTCAAATCAGTCCAGTACTTTTTGAGTTTATCGAAAATAACGCGTTTCAACTGCTCCCCATTCCCCTCGCTTGCCAGCGAATCCCTGAGGTAACTCCCGCAACAACCGTGCCCGGGAGGACTTGCGTCAGGTTGAAGGTGAGGACGCCGTAGCGCATCTCCAACCACTTCTCAAAGAGGGATCTTACCGCCGCAATTATGACATGTCCCAGAGTCATTAGGTATTAATTTTGTTGTGGTATTATTTTGAAACTATGATATCTCCTAAGATATTCATTGAAATCAAACGATGTCAAGGACAATTTTGTTCAAAATTAAATGCTTGTGATGATTAACGCATTTATTTGGATAAGGATTAATATCATATTAATTAAAATACCTTTGCAAATAATGCATTACTTTAAAACAAATTTGATTTCCATAAAAAAGGTTATAGTGACTTAATCTTAAAAGATAGATATATGCTCTCGCGGACTTTATTTTAGAACTTTTTATGAGGAATAATTCCGTAGTACATAATTTTTGCGTATCTTTAACCGTTTACGCAGCGCACGCAACGAAAGCTCTCGAAAAGGAATACATTTTCCCGATTTTGAAACATTTCTCATTGCTGCTCCGCTCCTATTGGTGAAAGCGTGATGTTATATAGCCTATAGCCTTCCTCGATAAATGGACTATCCAACACAAAAAGATTTTTTCAATTCCAACCAGTAGTGCCTGAGATTAGCGCGTTCAAACAAACAAACAAACAAACAAACAAACAAACAAACAAACAAACAAACAAACAAACAAACAAACAAACAAACTCTTCAGCTTTATAATATTAGTATAGATTATTAATGGAAACTATCAATATTTTTAAAGGCCTATTTAATGATACCCCACAATAAGGGGTACGCGAGAAAAAAAAAACATCCCCACTTTACATGTACAGGAGGTACCCTAAAAAAAATATTTTACGAGATTTTATTTTACCACTTTTTCGGCACAACAAATCCGTATATTTACAACAAATTACAGCTTTCTAGTACCGGCCGTCTCTGAGCTAAGCTGCGGACAGACGGACGGACGGACGGACGGACATGGCGAAACTATAAGGGTTCCTTGTTGACTACGGAACCCTAAAAATGACTATTGTTATGTACGCTTTTTGTGGCATAGAATGACACTTTTTTGAGCAAGTGGTACGAAAAAGAAGGTTATGTTGAGAAAATATAGGAAAACAAATAATAGTTTATTGCTACTGACATTATGAAGTCGAATGATTCGGAATTATGAAAATTAGTGACAGAGCAATTAGGAGTTGTGATCATTAGGATTAAAAATGTTAGGAATACAATTTTCGGATTTCCAATGATTTTAGTTAAGTGAACTTTGGCGCGCCCAAAATATTGAAGGTCTCACTGGCGTCAAACTAAACTACATAGTTTTGATTATTTTTCTAGAGATACGGGCCAGATACGGTGCTGGCGACTGCGACTGACGCCGATCGCAAAATGTTACTAGAGACGAACACACCGCGCTCGAAGTGTCAGCTGCTCCAGAAAACATATTGGACGTATGTATGTTTTAACAATGTATTAGATACCTATACTGTCCCACCGAACCTTTGACATCGGCTTTGGCCACAACGGGCTAATGTTTTGGCCGAAGACGAAGGTTTCTAACAATCACAGAGATTGAACATACAATTATAGATAGGTCTTCGTTTCCGTATAATGCTACAAGAAAAGGTACAAAAATAACATGTTCTCGTATTTTACAATAGCAACGTATTCATTTTCAGTACCTACTTTTTTTTTATAATGGGTTTGCTCTCGACCTTAGCCTAGGTCAGGAGTGACTAAGACAAAGTCGACGATGGAGCGAGCTTACCCAGAAGAAGCCTGTTCACTCTAACTTTGAAGAGATTAAGGTTGTACCTATGTGTTCGGAAACACAGACGCAAGCAGAGAGTTCCACTCCTTCGCAGTCCGCATTATAAAAGACATTTGGAAACGCTTAGTGCGAATTGGTGGAATAAGCAACAAGGGTTTTCAACTTCATTGTTATTAATTTTATAGAACTGCAGCAAGTAAGGCAGCTAGAATTAAACGACAGTGAATTTTTGGTCGCTTTGGTTGCCAATAAAGCTGATCCTAAACCAGCCCTGTACACGACAAAGGTGAGGATAGAGCTTATTTTCCAACTGTTTCCTCATATACCTAATCTAAAAGATCAACACCTGCTGGTAGCTAAAACTATTTTTTATTAACTTTCGAGGATGAGGATATCTTGGTGGTGATTGCCGTCTCAGACGACAACAAATTACCGGGCCGACGCAGAAATGTTACACGTACGTATAACAATATTATAATTTAATTTTCTTTTGACCTCACACGCTCGGAAAGATTCTATTTCTCATTAAAAACTGAGCTCAAAACTCCATTTTGTGCTCTAGAGCACAAAGTGTTGTTCAAAATTCGAACACGTCTTGTATTCAATTGTTTTCTACACTGATAGCGGCTCCACATTAAATAGTGCAGTGAATTCACGCCGCGAATTCTCGCCGTGAATTCTCGACACAATACCGACACTGATCGGGGAACAGGCGCGAACGCGCGTGAATCCCGCGAAAACCATCCAACTTCTCGTTCGCGCCTGTTCACGAGGGTTTACGGCACTAATGTGGAGCCGCCATGACAGGTTAGCCGCGGAGCCGCCCCCACAGCATTTCTTCGCTTAGTGAGGTGAAAAGTTGTGTGTTCGTCTCGTACCTTTGAAAACTTCGCTACGCTCAGGATTCTGTATTTGAACCGGTTCAATCTTAGGATCCTTCGCTCGCTCAGTTTTCAATCCAAGTACTCGCGCCAAAAATCAACTTTGCAGCCTTGCATATCAATAGTTATTTGTTATGCAAGGCTGCAAAGTTGATTTTTGTGCGCGAGTACTTGAATTGAAAACTGAGAGAGCGAAGGATTCTAAGATTGAACCGCGAGAGAAACGAGCGGTTCAAATATAGAATCCTGAGCGATGCGAAGTTTTCAAAAGTACGAGACGCAGAAAAACTTTGCTGCCGAGTGCAACACACAACTTTTCACCTCACACAGCGAGGAAATGGTAGGTGTAAGAGAAATAGCTTAAACAATTTACTATATAAGTACCTATATATTATATAAGTAAATTAAAAGTAAAATTACTACAATTGTTAATATTGAAAGTTAAATGTTTTTTTGGAACATTAATACTTGTTTTTGTCACTTGTGTGTTATTACGAGTATTACGTAATTTTGCGGAAAATTGCTCAAATTCATTGGATTCCATTGTGAATGTTGGAGACAGAGACAGATTTACAGGCGGTTCGAGACGATTTTCTCGAATGTTAAAAACTCAAACTTACGACATCTACTACTTAACACTAATGTTCAGAAAAAAAATAGGTTGCAACAACCCGGTGCACTGACATGCAGTGGGGGCGGCTCACCTGCCAGTGTAGAAAATAATTGAATAAAAGACGTGTTCGATTTTTAAACAACACTTTGTGCTCTAGAGCACAAAATGGAGTTTTGCGCTCAGATTTTGAATGAGAAATAGAATCTTTCCGAGCGGGTGAGGTGAAAATAACTATTGTTATGCAAGGCGCGAGTACTTGGATTGAAAACTGAGCGAGCGAAGGATTCTAAAATAAATAAAAATATAGAATTCTGAGCGTAGCGAAGTTCTCAAAGGTACTCGCGAGACGCAGAAAAACTTTGCTGCCGAGTGCAACACACAACTTTTCACCTCACTAAGCGAGGAAATGCAGTGGGGGCGGCTCCGCGGCTCGCTTGTCAGTGTAGAAAACAATTGTCCATAAAAAATTACCAAAGGTAGGTAATTTTGAGTGGTTAGTTTGGTTAATTATTACAAGTTTCGATGTAGTGGCATTCAATGTTGTGCACTGGACCCGAGTGGACCCTAGACAAATATTATTATGTAAACTACACAAATAAATCGATGCTATGCTTTTTTAGTCAATCTTAAACTGATTTTTTAATGTAATGGTAATTAAACCTTCGGCTTCGGCCAGAAACCGACTTAGGTTCTTTTCCCTATAATTTTATTTACCAGTGTCCCAATCGCCTTCGGGGGCGAAGTTCAACCTTACGTTATTTTTGTGAAATAATAGTAGATTACGCACCAAGGGAATAAAGCAGTGCCTTACGTCACGGGCGTATTGAATCCCGAAGCGACACTAAGGATTCTGGTGAACCTCCGGAGCGCAGCGAGGAGGTTCAATTGTTAATTCCCGAGTGAAACGAGGGAATTAAGCTAAGAATCCTTAGTGTAGCGAGGGATTTAAGTTAGCCCAAGACAAAGGCAGCTTTATTCCTGAGGTGAGTACTCTGCTTTTCACACCACCTGCGAGGAAATAAATTCGAATTTTGAAATTTGATGTGGTACGACAACCTTCGAACGTGAGCATGCTGTGGTGCCCACCTCAGCAAGCGATCAGCTGTTGCAGTGGGGACTGCCGGGGGGCAGCCGCCGCTGCTTCAATTCCTTCGTTCAAAGTTTTCATACTATGTTTTGTTTGAGGTTCCAAATTCAAATCACATTATTCCCACGGGAATAATGAAATTCAGTACATATATTATTCCCGGCTCGAGCGGGAGGGAACAATGCCTTGCTTTATGGCCGGTTAACAGACATATAATTTGACATTTACGAGCAGGTGGTGTGAAAAACATGTTTCTGGTGTACTCGTAGAGGTCTGCATGAAACTTAACATACTCCTCCGTCCTAGTAGATTTCGTGAAGCAAAAACGTGTACTACTGCAGTACACGTTTTTGCTTCACTTTTAGATGCATTAGTGATTTTTCACACCACCTGCTCGTAAATGTCAAATTATATGTCTGCTAACCGGCCGTAAAGCAAGGCATTGTTCCCTCCCGCTCGAGCCGGGAATAATATATGTACCTACTGAATTTCATTATTCCCGTGGGAATAATGTGATTTGAATTTGGAACCTCAAAAAAAACATAGTATGAAAACTTTGAACGAAGGAATTGAAGCAGCGGCGGCTGCCCCCCGGCAGTCCCCACTGCAACAGCTGATCGCTTGCTGAGGTGGGCACCACAGCATGCTCACGTTCGAAGGTTGTCGTACCACATCAAATTTCAAAATTCGAATTTATTTCCTCGCAGGTGGTGTGAAAAGCAGAGTACTCACCTCAGGAATAAAGCTGCCTTTGTCTTGGGCTAACTTAAATCCCTCGCTACACTAAGGATTCTTATCTTAATTCCCTCGTTTCACTCGGGAATTAACACTTGAACCTCCTCGCTGCGCTCCGGAGGTTCACCCCCAGAATCCTTAGTGTCGCTTCGGGATTCAATACGCCCGTGACGTAAGGCACTGCTTTATTCCCTTGGTGCGTAATCTACTATTATAGTCTGCCCTGATTTTCGGATCTCTCACACATTTTACTCGGGTACTATAAACACTGTCTATATTCTATTCACCGACCAGTTAAATCGGTGATTCAAAATAACAGCCAATTTGCAAATTATATTAAGTGGATTAAGGTATATTCCGCTAAGTGTTAGTAACGCTAGTAAAAGTGTTTGAACTGCTTATCTAGGTCATTATTGCCAGATCGTTTGGCGTGATTTTGTTTGATCGGTATTAATGATTATGAAATTCATTTACAGCTTATAGATTTGTGCGCGCAAAACTCGCCAACGCAAAGCTCGCCAGCGCCCATCTCACCACCGCCATGCTCGACAAGGCCAAGCTCATCAGTGCCAAGCTCGTTAGTACCAAACTCGCCAAGTTCGCCACTGCCAAACTCGACAACGCCAAGCTCGGCAGCGCCAAAATCACCAGTGCCGAGCTCGCCAGCGCCAAGCTCGCCAGCGTCAGTCTCATCAACAAGTTCTCTGTCGATAGTGGTAAGTCCACCTTTACAATGTTTATAATATTATGGAAATAAATAGCAAGCAGAATGCTCGACGGAACAGGTGCAAGTCATATGTCATTATAATATTATTATTATGAGCAAACGGTACGCACTTGGGAGCAGTAGTGGCCCAGTGGTATCGGTCCCGACTTACGGTCGAACACGGTTTCTAACCCCGCCAGGCGCATTACTTTGTGTAATTTATTTCATGACCACTGCTCTCATAACGGTGAAGGAAAACATCGTGAGGAAACCCGCATGTCCTAGAACCAAAAATTCGAAGACATGTGACATCCAACAATCCGCACTGGGCCCGCGTGGTGGATTATGGCCCACGCCCTCTTACAGGGAGGAGGCCTGTGTCCCAGCAGATTTGTCTGGGTTCCATTCATGATTAAATTTTTTTCACAGGTCGACATAGGGTAAATACGCCATACGTCGCCCCCCCCCCAAACTTCGGCCCTCTGCACATTTTCAGCTTGCATTCATTTAAAACGTAATGAAGTGACAAATTTGCCACTCGAATTACCACCTTAGTTCATACTCTATATGTACAAACCGTTACTTTCCGATTACGACACTCACTCTTCGCACACTGAGCTTCAGCAGCGATTGCGCCGTCGAAGCGTCAAGTTCATATTGAAAGTACCTTACTTGCTGTGAATAACCACACTTCGGGGATTGATATTAGAACAGTAAAACATTCCTTTTTTATTGTTTTAAGCTTTATTATCAGTAATTAGCAATTTTTACTATATTTTGAGACAGTTTTTTCAATGTTTAACGTATTGTTTTAAAAGAAAAATAGGAGGCCGCCAATAGACTACCAATTTTGAGTTAAAACCGGATTCTCGGCCATGGTCGACTTAAAGTAAATGCAGTCTGTTTTATAAATTCCAATTATTGTACTAATTCCATTGGCTTACTATGAGAATTTGCAACGCATAATAGGCAAATAAATCTATTTTACGTTTAATCGCCAAATACCGGCTGGGGTGATAGAAGTTGAATCTCGAGAAATAGTGTACATGAAATAGGGGCCGGCTTTAGAAATATTAAAGATCGTAATGTCGACCAGCCTCGAGTTCGAGCCCAACTATACAGGGTGTCGAGTCTGCTAATTATTTTTCAGAATGGCGCCACAATGGCGTTTCAATTTTCGAACCATTTTTTACTCAGCAGTAAAAAATGGTTCGAATAAGCACTACAATTGAAACGCCATTGTGGCGCCATTCTGACTAATAATTAGCAGACTCGACACCCTGGCTGATTGCTTTTTATTATTTTCTCAAAATTAAATGTTCATTGTACAATTTAATTTATTAATAATATTAAGAGTTACGTTTAAATGGGAGGATAAAATTGGAAACATTTATGATAGCTTATTACGGTTTGGGAATATAAGATAAAAATTGTTCTTTGGAATGTTGGTTGGTTGGTCGTGAATCTTTCATTCATTAATTAACCTGCATGTCACAAAAAGCTGCATTTAGAATTAATGATTTTAATTTAAGGTACTACAATGACAGAGCAGGGAGATCAAGGGCCTTTACGGAAACAGAAAATTACCTAGGTATGTAGTTACGATCGCAACTTTACCTAACATTATTAAAGTGCATTTAAAAAAAAATACTTTACCTACTATTAAACAAAATTCGATTAATAATGTATACTTAGTGAGACTCCTGCCAAAATAAATCATATTAATAATATTTGTCTGTCTTAATTTAAAACACCCTCTACCCGGCCGACATTTGGGAAAAACGCGACCGACCATGGGCCGTGAATGGCCGACTTTAGGGTTTTTTCGTTCTCGACGCATCTAAACCTTAGTACTTTTTCCTTGTGGTAGAAATGTCAACCTTATGCCCATAAACATGAAATAGGTTTATCAAACTATCCAAAACCACACTGGAAGCTATCCTTTCGTTGCAAATTGATGGTTCCAGACCGATCCCAAAACAGAAAAACCGTAAGGGGGCCGACATTTAGCGTATTTACCCTACCGCGAAAACGACGAAAGCCGTTACGGCAGTATCCTTCAAAGAAGAAAGTAACACCGGAGTACTTTGACTCGGTATGTCTACCTGCAGTGCTACCTATTTTATAAGGATACAGCCAAAGTGCAGAGTACGACGTAGAATACAGCCTACCTGTTAAATTCTCATTGATCATTATACTGATCACTATTCATGTAACCTTGTGGTCTGTAGTTGTGGGCTACGATCAGTTAGACTTGAGGGAAAAGGAAGTGAAGGAATCTTGTTGGTGTTTAGGAAACTACTCTAGTTACACTTTTTGTCAAACTCGCATTAATGTTTCAATTTATTCTGCAGGTGGCGACGAAAAGACGTAAGCCGAGTCCGCCATCGCCGGTGTCGGTAGCTCGACGTCGGCGGCGGCGTCGTAGCAGAAACCAGAAAGCGCTTAGGCCGTGAGGCTTTCCGATTGTGGTGTTGGTTGCAGGGTGATTTTATGGTATATCAATAAAGTAAAAATTAGAAAGAGGAGACACTCGTGCAATGACGTAGTTACCTAATTCTAAATTAATGTGTTACTGAACTTTTACAAGTAGGTACCTATGTTTATTTTTTTTGTGGAACGTTTTTAAATGCAAGTTCCGCAATGAACTTTTAGCGTGTGCCAAAATAGATATTAACGCCGATGCGGCAATTTTAGGTTAAATGATTGAGGTGGCTGAAAAAATATGATCTCTATCAATGATATTATAAATTAATAGATAGGTACGTTACCTACACGACGATCTATCTTCAAAAACGGCACACTAACGCACCCATGAGTAACTAAATATTGCAATAGCACACTACGTCATCACGATTAGGCGCTAAAGTAGGATGGCATCGCAAGTGAAAAATATTTTACGTGATGTTCGGTAATGACATCTATCTCTGTTGCACTCTTTCTTTTTTGACGCCATATTTTAGTTCAAACGTAATATTTGATTTGTGAAAATATTAAGATAAGTAGTATATTTACGAATGATATGTGATTCCTTGACTTATAGAAGTTTTGCTATAATTTGTACAATATCTCATAACACACGACGGCATTTTCAGTGGTTTTGGGTCACTTTTACTTCGTACTTCGTGACGTGCGTCTGTTGTCGCCGGCAACGTCGCACTGAGGTCAAGGTTTGCCTATTAGCTACATTTGAGCGCGTCCAATGATATTCTAATATACAGATATGTTATACGCTTACAAAACAACAGCAAAAACTGTTCCGCGCCGAGCGCGGACTTTTTTATTCAAACATTACATTTCACTACAAGTAAAAAGGATAGCTTGATAAAACGCAATAAGAAAAAAAGTGACAGCTAGATAAACAAACAGCGCCACGCCACCCATGCGTCATCAAACCCCCCGCACCACCCCGCACGTCGGCATCACCTTGTCGTTCTTACGACATCAGCATCATCATATTACGAAAATAATTGAAATATATTAATAAATCGAAGTATATTGCTTACTTACGTGTGGTATGAGATCCCGTGTGTTTTATTAATTTTTTTATCACGATTGGTACACTTCATACATACACACGATGGCATTTTTGATGACAATTACGTAGCAGCGCGCAACGTGTTACTCGTAGTCGTGCGAGACACAGACTAAAAGCAATTGTCCGAAGTAGGACATTTTCTGGTCTTCACGTTTTGCGCGCTCATAACATATCTGTTTACTAAAATATCATTGAGCGCGTCACTTTCTGAGCGCGTATAACGCATCTACACCTTTTTACTTATAATATCATTGATCTCTATTAAAATCCTAGTAAAATATATTTCATAAAATGTAAGTTGAAAAGTATGGACTTTGGAAATTGAATTTCCTCGTGAAGTTCCTTAAAGGAGGGCAAACAAGTGATCTTTTGTAAAATATAGCACCTGACTAGGAAAAAGCAAACCTGTAATTATTAAAAAAAGCATGTTTTAATATTACTGATTGCGGTATAATCATGGGGATGTGACCACGTGGCACTGTCAACAGAGGCTGCAAGCCATCGTAAGCAAGTAATTCAAAATTATCTTTGCTATTGGGATTATCTCGTATTTGCGGGCGACAATGTTGCTACTTTGCCAGTCATAAAAATATTTACTTAAATTAGGTACTATTATACAGGCTGTATCAAAAACCCTGTTGTTCCTTTTAGGGACGTATACATATACCTATAAGGATAACATTTATGAAAATAGAATTTAAAAAAAAACAATATTTACTAGTCCGTTTGTCATAATCAAATAACTAGTAAAATCGACATATTCAAAAAAATGTTTACAATCTCTGACTTTAAAAGTACATTTTTAATAATAAATAGCCAACGAGCTCCGCGGCTTTCTTTGACTTTGACAAAAAATGCCGACAAACGCTACCGCGGGCGGCGCACGTGCCTAACTAACCCTTTATCCCCCGCCCTCCGCCCCGCAAATCACTTCCTAGTTCCTTCTTCCTTAGTCGCCTGCGCAACTTCCTATCGAACGGATGTGATTGTTGACCCGCGTAGTGAGTGACTTGTGTTTTGTTTACGTAAACATGTCTTTTTCTAACGCAGAATATTTTAATATGTTGATGTGTCTTGGGAAATGTGATTGGGAATTATGCAGCAGCACGCAGACTCTACCAAGAACGTTTTGCGAATTTACCATTACCGTCGGCGATGGCATTCCAACGTTTGCACATGCGCCAGTTCAATACCGGCAGTGTCCACGGACGAGACCAACATCGAGCTGACGCAGGCAGACCGAGGACTCGAGACGATATTGAAGAGCAAGTCTTGGATTTGTTTGAGCACGATCCAACGCGAAGTACGCGATCAGTGGCACGTGAACTCGCAGTAAACCATATGCGCGTGTGGAGAGTCCTCAAAGAAGATGGCCAGCACCCATTCCACTATCGACGCGTCCAATCATTACTTCCCTCAGATTATGAGCCAAGACTACAATACAGTAGATGGGTACTAGACAAGTTTGCAGAAGATAATGATTTCCTGAACTCTGTACTGTTCACCGACGAGTGCTCATTTGTTCGAACAGGTGTGTTCAATTCACACAATGAACACGTATGGTCGATCACAAACCCGCATGCTATTAAACCCAGTCATTTTCAACATCGGTGGCGGATTAATGTTTGGGCTGGAATTATTGGTGATAAAATTATTGGACCTTGTTTTTTAGACCAATCAATGAGCGGTGCCAACTATCTTCGTTTCCTTCAAGAACAGCTGAGTGATGAACTGGACGAATTAGGCCTCCATATCGTGCGACGTATGTGGTTCCAACATGACGGCGCGCCGCCACATTTCTCCCGCGATGTGAGAAGCTATTTGGATACCGAGTTCGGAGACAGATGGATTGGTCGCGCCGGACCCATCAATTGGCCTGCAAGATCACCTGATCTGACGCCATTAGACTTTTTCCTTTGGGGTACTGTAAAACAACAGGTATTCAAAACGGTGTGCGATACGGAGGTCGAAATGCGTGCACGCATAGTAGCAGCATTTGACCACATCAAGTCCGATACCTCCGTTCTGCGAAGCGTGCGCGAAATAGTTATTTGTTATGCAAGGCTGCAAAGTTGATTTTTGGCGCGAGTACTTGAATTGAAAACTGAGCGAGCGAAGGATTCTAAGATTGAACCGCGAGAGAAACGAGCGGTTCAAATATAGAATCCTGAGCGATGCGAAGTTTTCAAAGGTACGAGACGCAGAAAAACTTTGCTGCCGAGTGCAACACACAACTTTTCACCTCACACAGCGAGGAAATGAAGTGGGGGCATTGACCTATACAGGGGGCGGCTCGCCTGGCAGTGTAGAAAACAATTGAATACAAGACGTGTTCGAATTTTAAACAACACTTTGTGCTCTAGAGCACAAAATGGAGTTTTGCGCTCAGATTTTGAATGAGAAATAGAATCTTTCCGAGCGGGTGAGGTGAAAACAATATTAGACGTTGTCACAAATGTGTAGAGGCAGAAGGTGGTCACATCGAACAGCATCTCCGTGGCCGTCAAGTTGATGTCATAATAAATTAATAGGTTCATTCGACACACACACTCGACGACATTTTAAGTGTAGTGAAAGTGTTAAATGTAATTTTAAAAATTAATCAATTGTGCATAAAAATACCGCCTACTAATCCAACATTTTCAAAAACTGGTTCGTAAAAGTGATCATAGCAACTTGTGTAGAAAAATTGTTGGATACCTATTTGCGCCAGCGGCGCGCGGCGGCGGCTCAGCGGCATCGATCAAAGAGAGTGGCGGTAGCGTTATATCTCTTTGTGGTTTCGCGACATCGCTTCATGCAGTATTGCAGCAGAGGTAACAAACTAGTTAAATATTACAAACATTAATAATTAAATATTTATTTTAATTAATTTTATTAATAGTTTTTCATAAATTACTCACTATATTACGTTTGTATACCAATTCTTAAAACGTAGGTAGAAGGAACAACAGAGTTTTTGATACAGCCTGTATATTCTGTGCTTAAATGTAGCATACATTTACATAATTAGGTATCTGTAACAAAATGTGTGCTAGTCTAGCTCTAAAGATTTTGAGAAGCGTCCTGGCAGCGTTTCTATTTCTATGCAGGTATATGCAGGGCTTAAGCCTATAACTTTTCATTCGGAAGTAGGTGGCGATAAAATATAAAACAAAGCCTAGGCCATTATTCTCCACGCGGGCCCAGTGTGGCTTGTCCCAGTTGGGGCGCCACGCCTGACAATTCATTATTAGCTAATGATTTTCATCCCAGGAACTGTAAAATTCGCTTGACTCCATATCATCATTGGACTGATTTACTTAATTGTAATATGTTGAACGGTGAAGGTGATTTACAACGAAGATCGGCTTCTATTTAATAAGTTATTTATATATGTGTAATAGTTATAAGGACAATAAAAAAGCAGTTTACTGCTGAATTTTCCCGGTTCAAAATCGGATATAGTCTGCCCCTTTACACTATTGTTTATCGTAAAGGGGCTACCTAAACTATTGTAGCTCATTATACAAGACAGTGATATTTTACTTTAGGGCGTGGCCCCATGTCTCCGGCGCGGCGCCGTGCGCCGTGCGGCGGCGCGGCTCCGTGCCGAGTTACGGCGCCGCCCGCCGGCGGGCGGCGCGGCGCCGCGCCGCGCTACGGCGTCGTGTACCGGCACGTACCCTATGTTCAGCAAGTGTATCCAAAGATAAAAATTACAGTTATGATTTGATATGGACCGCGAAAGACGTATCCTGTTCCTGTTGCTAGTGTATACATAATTATGTATGTATGTAGTCATACGTATGTCTACAGCAAAAAAAAAATTCTATGATAAGAATAAATAAGTTAAAATAATTTCTTTTATTTCTTACCTTACGGTGCGTACAGACTATGTAACATAACATGTTATATAACATTGTTATATAACATTTTTCATAGTGTGGTCATCTATACTAATATTATAAAGAGGTATCATTTGTTTGTAAGTTTGTATGTTTGTAAGTTTGTATGTAGGGGGTAATCTCCGGAAGTAATGAACCGATTTAAAAAATTGTTTCACTGGTAGAAAGCTACATTATCCGTGAGTGCTATAGGCTATAAATTATAAAGATATCATACATATTAGCCGAAATACTGCCCAACGAAGTGGGCACGGGTCAGCTAGTGATATAACATTGTTATATAACATTTTACATACATTTGTAGTGTTATATAACATTGTTACATGGTCTGTACGCACATTTATAGTTAAGCCTAGCATTTCCATAGGCTCAACAGGTTTCCTGAACACGTATTTCTTCTGTATACGAGGCGCTATTTTGGTTAGCAGTTCTTCAAAACTTGATACGGACATTCTAAAATATTCGTAAAATTTGTCATCACCACAGTTTTTCAGCGCTTCATATTTCCTCTTGAAATTGTCTCCATCATGGTTCATTATAGAAAGGTATGGATTTACCCAATATTATCTTTGTTTTTGATTTTTTTTTTAATTTCTCGTCGTCTTAATAGCAACAGGACCAGGATACGCCTTTCGCGGTCCATATCAAATCAAAACTGTAATTTTTATCTTTGGATACACTTGCTGAACATAGGGTACGTGCCGGTACACGACGCCGTAGCGCGGCACGGCGCCGCGCCGCCCGCCGGCGGGCGGCGCCGTGGCTCGGCACGGAGCCGCGCCGCTCGCCGGCGGGCGGCGCCGTAGCTCGGCACCGTAGCTCGGCACGGCGCCGCGCCGGAGACATGGGGCCACGCCCTTAGACGTTAGATTTTCTGACATATTATGTACACAAATAAGTATATAATTTTCTGATGATTTTAAACTGTAAGATATTATGGACCTACATAATTAACAATGTAATCACTTGTAATTTTTTCTTCTTCTAATAAACGTATAAAGATGAGAATGACTTTGATTTAGTTATGTTAACGTTGTAATAAAATAGTATGACGCCGTGTTGTGTACGGGAAGAGTAGGTGGAAAATGAAAAATAATGGGTAAGGCTTTCTTTGGAAAGAAAAATTCGAACCACGGGCAGGATTCGAACCAGCGACCTTCGGATTCAGTACATCCGACGCTCATTTCCAACCGAGCCACCGAGGATCTTACTGATCTTGCAGCGAATTGTTTATTCCATTTCTAACGCCTCAAGGAGACGTCAGAGGCGTCTTTACCTATAGTGCAGGGTGTGCGGAAAACGCGGGCGCCAGGTTTAAGGGGCTACGTCAGTACTTATACGGTTTTTATATTTAACTTTCTGTCGTACATGACTGGACTACAGATCTTACAACTTGGAATATAGTTATTGACTATATGATCTAAATTCTCACAAAGTTGAAAACACGATTCAATTAAATTTTCTCGATACAAAAAAAATGCAAAGTTCGGTCTATGTTTTTTATTTTTTGGACTTTATGGGATAACTACTATGAGTTATTGAAAGGATGTTGTATTAAATAGTAGAAAATACTAGTATCTAAATTCTGTAAAGACATTTTTTCAATTAATAACAATTTTAATTTATAAAAAGACGTCAATATGTTTGGGCACATACGCCGTTTTATTCTGAGCACACATTCACTATCGTCCTCTCATCTTTTGCCTTTTAAAAGTAGTGTCATCACTTTCGTTCCTTGACGAATCAGTCAGCCAGCGTGGCTCTTACAGACTAGACCTGTGACACTTTTTTTCAGATCGCGGCTGTCAGATTTTCGTAATAATAAAATTGGAAATGGATAAAAAGATCGAGAAAATAAAAACGAATGATACGTAGGCTTATAGATTATTCAAAACTATGTTTCGCTGTGTTCAATGGGACGTGATTAAACGGACATGACTTTAAATAAGTCACGTAAACTTTCTATTTTAAATAACATATTATTTTCATTAATAAATCAAGAATAAAATAAACCAAACTTACTGAAAATCATCGCAGGAAATTCCTGACGACCCCTACAGAGCAAACAAGGCAAATGTTAGAATACGTATGATTCTAACATTTGCCTTGATACATTAATTGATACATTACGAATTGTTCCTATCAATATAATAAATTACTCACAGTGATATTATAGGTATCAATGCTATCGTGATATCGTACTATTGTTGTCGGATGGTTCCTCTTTGCCATCCTCCTCCCATGTAATCTTTATGCATCTAAATACCATTTCACATGAACTAATGATAAATGCACTGATTTGCAGTCAACAATTTGAGACAATATGTAACTGAAAACAACTTCTAATCGTATCAAGCTGCGATATAGTATAAGAAGCACTTCACTTTCATTATTATTTATTTAGTTTCGTCACAGATTTATAACAATTTCGAAGAAACAGGATTAAAATAAATTAAATGACAATAGCAGTTTTCTATTGTCATTTTGAATACTTCAAAATTACTTGTCAACTACAAATAAGGCATAGCACCCACCACCCTGTTAAATATCGCCTATAGTATAATGCTGCGACTACGATGAAAAATCGGTGGTCATTGCTGTCTCACCGCGTGTTCGGTACAAGTTGCTTCTCGCTCTATTTATTGCTTTGGAGTCAAAAATGATCAGTACTGGGCTCATGCTTTTGGAGTCGATAGATAATAATATCTCTAAGGGTTACATTTATCAGAAAAGTGATATTAAAACCTTGTCCCAATAAAAATACTGTGGATAAGATATTATAGAATGAAGATTTAATTATGAAGAGGTTACTGACATTAAACTGTTCTACTATACCTGTACCTCATATGAGTAAAAAACTACTAAATCTACGCCGCTGCTCGACTAATGTCCATTTTACGCGGCGCTAGTGTCTGTCATTACATCAAAATGCATCAAAAATTTGTACCAACACCAGATGATGGAGGGCAGGGTGTCAAGAACCCTTAGCTTTCCACTCTCGAACATATAAAGATATCACGCAACCAGCTTTGTGAACGCACGATAATAAAAGGAGCGTGTGTTTGGGGCTTTTTTTAGCGTGGTAAAATAATCAAATGAGTCCTCCTACCCAGAGCAGGGCGGGAGGGACTGTCAGACTCGGAATACTTACTAAAATCTACGATGTATTTCAATAGCCCTTTACGTTCTGGGGTCACGGTATTCGTTAGTCCGCAACCCAGGTAGGCCCTCTAAGAGGGAGCCCCGTTATTGTGTATACTCTTTCAGGCGCGCGTGGAACACAACGCACATGCCCATGCCCGTGCGCGCGAGTGTTTGGGGCTTAACGATAATTGGGTATTGTCACTTTCGTAAGGTATGCCAATTATCATTAATTTTCTACCAAATAGTAGTTTTTTTCGTAATCTCGGGACGTCAAAATCTGTGTCAAAATGTTATAAAATAAATTTAAGACTGTGAATGATAAAAATATTTACAAAATATATTATTCCACATCAATAAGTATTTCTATCATTTTGTTTTGGTAAATGTTTCGACATCCTTATATTAAAATATTTCTACTAGAGTAATACATGTATTTTGCGTAAAGGGAACACTGTAAGAAATGTTGAAGATGAAGAAATGAAATACATAAAACTTTGGATTGCAATCATTTCGCGCTAGTGGCGCCTGCTGGTGGCGGTGCGTGGCAACTTTCTCGACGCATGAAACAACGCTTTCGGTGAGCCGCGGGGCCTTAAGGGGGCGCCGAGCGCCCTCTAATGCGACACCGCCAAAGATGCGTCGATGCCGGCGCTCCAAAAGACCCTGCGCTCGTGTTATGGCCACAGCCCGCCGGGCGCGCGGTGGCAAAGCATAAAAATCTGCTGTTTCCTTAAGTTTCCGTATAATTATGATTACTTCCCAGAATTTGTTCCTTATTAGCAACACCATCAAATAGCACTCCGTTAGTCGCTCGTTCTACTATTGTAGAACACATGCATTTCGTAGAATTTTAACATAAATTATGTGTTTCTAGTTCTTCTATTAGTAACTATTTATCACTATTAGCATCTCAGCAGCGAGCTGCACGACTGCGTTTGGTGGTAATTTCACGCCGAAACTAAAATTCTACAATAGCAAAGCGCGCGAGAACTCGTGCGACAGTTTTTTTCGAAGTTTTCTCTTTGTGTAAGCGTTAATTTTATGTATAAACCAATGTTTATATGGTTTTTATTTCACTTTGATATTATTTACAAACAAATAACCATATTTCACAGACGGACTGTCTAATATTTGCGACGTCTCCAGAAACTGAAGCGATAGCCTCTAATTTATTTTTTCTAATCATTGAAAATTAATGAGAAAATAGTTTTGAATATAAATAAGCCATCTGAATTACAACTATGCCAAGCGTAACCCCCCAATTATACTAGTCTCATTGGGACATTAAGACGCGCAATAAGTACACCAGAAAACAGTGTCACACCCGTGAAAAGTGGATTTGTCCTCAAAATCAGGTTTTTTTTCTGTCGTGGCTGTTGTAATTTAAAAATGATAGGGACAATGAGCAATAAATCACACAAAAAAAACATTGTCCCTTGAAAATCTTAACACAAAATTGTTCTACATATTAGAGCGCGCGAGCACTCGCGTCCCAAACAGGGGCGCGTGTACTGGAGTGATAGTGTTATAATACAGGGTGTTATTTTTTTCCAAAATCAGCGGGTTCGATAACTGGCCAGTATTATTGCTCCAAATTATTTACTCCGTATCTGATCTACGTATTTTTTCGGTCCCCCAATGTGACGTATTTTTTTTTATAATTATTAATACATAATTAGGTACTTTAAGATTGAGTTGTTTTTAGTATTTAGTACTTTTGGTTTTTGTGTCGGGGGTTTTTTTTCTTTTTAATATAAAAAAATACAATTTTTTTTGATACTTTTTATAGGTACACAGTTACACACTTATTAATATCACTTTATGTTGGGTGGTTACAGCACAAATTATTTAATAACCCACGTGATAAATCATATTTAGCAGAATTGCAAAGACTGAGATGTATTAATTGACACTCTCACTTGACAATCGGATTTCCATGTCCCAAGTTTCCCTCCACCAATTTTCTCATCAAACGAAGCTGAGAACACTCTCGATTAAATCATCAATATTCCCTTTCAGTGCGCTTTCATTTGAGACCCCACTCGAGTTTATTTGCAAACCTCGGTTACCCTTCCCCACTTTTACCCCCACAACTTTTAAACGGCTCAACCGATTTTCATCAAACATGTCTAAGAACACTCGCCCGTAAGTCACTTTTAATACAAAAAAAACTACATTGAAATCGCTTCATTCTTTTGGGCTCTATGGTGCCACAGACAGACAGACAAACAGACACACATGTCAAACTTATAACACCCCTCTTTTTCCGTTGGGGGTTAAAAATTCAAACTGTATAGCGGTACATTATCCGATTCAGGATCCGATATTCAGGACGTCCTGAATTCAGGAAAGTTCAATCGCAGTTAGGATGACTGGATTAGGTTATCGAACCGGGAAATCCCGGTCCCGAAAATCCCGGGATTTCCCGGTTCTTGAAGTATATTTTGAGACCCGGGACATGCGACTGAGAACCGGGAAATTCGGGATTTTCGGGACTCAGAAAAACAGTGTAAATTATTTATTTAAACTTGTTAATTCTTTTATAGAACAAAAGAATAAAGTGGATGTAAGGTATTTATTCACTTCGTCGTTATATACGGGATAACATGTTCAGATACAGATGTGGTTGACAAAGAAGAAAAGTTGATAATGTAGTACTGGTTATATTTCAAAAGCCTTTGACAGGGTCTCGAGACAAAAAGCTTCCTTGCTTTTGGTATCCCAATTGATTTTTGTAGCTGGATATCAGACTTTCTTAGTGAACGATCAATCAGAGTTGTCGTTGATGACTGATCCTTTGAGCTTTTGGTTATTGACTCTGGAGTTCAACAGGTATCTGTTTTCTTTGCAACTCTTATTTTGCTGCACATTTCTTACCCACTTCAGCCTGGTATTGTTGGATAGGTAGACAACAGTAATGTTTCAGTGACATACTTGCCCACTGCAAAATCCAGTGGGGATGAAGTTCATTGCTTCAGAGAAACCATGGTAGAGTGAACAGATTTGATACTTAGTATCCCAGTAAGCGAACAAGAAACTTCTCTCTTTTAACGCCACCAACATACAGGCGTATATTTCCTTAGTGAACTAGGAGTAAATCGAAACTACATCTTTTATAGATGATTTTTTCCTGTTTCTGTAACTGATGAACTTGAGAGAGCTGAAATCCAGTGTCAACTTTGACGTGAGCATCCTAAATAGAGTGAAGTGATACCTTACACCTGGATAGCCTATGTGCAAGCCCATTCCTGCATAAGGTGACTGCGTCGTAGTAGCCCGCGAAATTCAATTTTTCTTTTGTTTTTTCTTACGGAGTATTGCAGTTACCTTATTCAACTTAATCATTGGGATGGCTCAGATAATTACAACTTACTGCACTAGACCCAGTGGAACGCAGAGCTTCTTAGACTAATTGGCAACGTGAAACTGGTGGATGGTTACTCTACAGCTTAGCTCATCTCATCGACGAAAGCTGACCCTTTTTTCGTGTTTTTTTTTTATTGAGTTCGCTCGTGGCTAAGATGAGACCTAAAATAGGTCAAACGCATGAATTCTACAACCTCTTTCCACCGGCCTACTTGCATTACATCTAATGTCCAGTATTGGACATCTAGATGAACTGCAAGTTTCCATCCATTTAAATTATTATAGTTAGTACAGTTAGAGTGAATAGATTTGCCACCTCTGAATAGAAAAGAGGCCAGAGCAAACCCATGTCCATGAGGCCGACTTATAAGTTGGTTGTATGATTTTAATCAGAATAAATACTATGCCCTAAAGTTATCTTATTATTTTCATTGTTTTCTAATGCCATGGAAAAAATGCATTTTTGTCCCGAAAGTCCCGAAAATCCCGGGATTTCCCGGTTCCTTGGACGCCTGTCCCGAAAATCCCGGGACTTCCAACAAGGACCGGTTCTCGATTCCCTAGACTGGATGAGTAGCATCCTAATTAGGACACGATTTGGTACGTGCTTTGGCGACTTTTCTTATCCTAAATTGCATCCTGAATATCGGATCCTGAAATCGGACAATGTAATTGCCGCTTAACCCCTTCCTTCCTAAAAAAACTTTTTGCCTTTCGACATTATTTAAAATTGCACCATTTGCATCCGAATAATTTCCGTTCGAAAATACAGGGTGTTTGGTGCAACGTGTGCCAAATTGAAATGGTCGATACAAGGGGTCATCTGCTATCCTTTCAGATCCCTTAACACCCCTCATGCCCTGTGGAATTTTTTTAATCGACTTTTTAGTGTTTTACTAAAAAAACACCCAAATTTTACATTCAAATACAATTTTCTTTTTAAATATGCGACGTAGACTCTGAATTTTAATTTTATTTCGAAGTGTATTGTTTAAAGGTAAATTTGAATACAAAATTAGTGGCATTAGTCATCTAGTTTTTTTTTAATTCACTCGCAAAGTTAAAACATAAATTAAAGCTGTACATGTTACAGCTGTTTATGTGGCTACAAAATAAAAACCAGAAGCGATCGGGATCTTCCAACTCCCTCATTAATTCTCCAGTCTATCCCCTTGCTAATGATGTGCTACATGCCATAAAAATCTTTTAAAAACTTTGTGAATTCGCTAGAATTGTGAATCGAGTCACGTAAGGCTGATATTCAAAATGATGATTTTTAATTATTATTTTTTTGCTTAATTGAACTTGACAAACCTATAAATCTTATCTCATTCGTATAAAGTAACATCTGTCTCGTATCCCTAGGCTTTAGTTGGATTTACTTGAAAAAATTTTTTGCATTTCTAACATTTATTTCATAATTGTTACAAATCCTACTCGAATTGTTGGCCTCTGTTGCGAATGCAGGCACGACATCTATTTCGACAGTTGTACGAAGTCGTATTTCCGCCTTAGTGGTATTGAATGCCGCTACTATGCGTTGGACTAGTACCTCCCTAGTTGGAAAGTCCGTTGCATACCAGCTCTAAGGAACGTCCCCAGACATAAAGTGTAACGAAGTTAGATCTGGGGAACGTGGCGGCCATGGAATAGGGCCATCGCGACCAATCCAAGCATTGTGGAACACATTGTTAAGATATTCCCTCACAGTCAAACGCCAATGCGCGGAACAGCCGTCATTTTGAAATACCATGGGCACACGTTCATAAATACGGGCACATCGGTCACTAATTTGAGCAGGATTTGTAACAATTATGAAATAAATGTTAAAAATGCAAAATTTTTTTTTCAAGTAAATCCCACTAAAGCATAGAGATACGAGACAGATGTTACCTTAAACGAATGAGATAAGATTTATAGGTTTGTCAAGTATCAATTAAGCAAAAAAAAAAATAAAAATCATCATTTTGAATATCAGCCTTAGGTGACTCGATTCACAATTCTAGCGAATTCACAAAGTTGTTAAAAGATTTTTATGGCATGTTGCACATCATTAGCAAGGGGATAGACTGGAGAATTAATGAGGGAGTTGGAAGATCCCGATCGCTTCTGGTTTTTATTTTGTAGCCACATAAACAGCTGTAACATGTACAGCTTTAATTTAATGTTTTACCTTTGCGAGTGAATTAAAAAAAAACTAGATGACTAATGCCACTAATTTTGTATTCAAATTTACCTTTAAACAATACACTTTGAAATAAAATTAAAATCCAGAGTCTACGTCTCATATTTAAAAAGAAAATTGTATTTGAATGTAAAATTTCGGTCTTTTTTAGTAAAACACTAAAAAGTCGATTAAAAAAATTCCACAGGGCATGAGGGGTGTTAAGGGATCTGAAAGGATAGCAGATGATCCCTTGTATCGACCATTTCAATTTGGCACACGATGCACCAAACACCCTGTATATCTACTAGACTAGAGGGCGCCAGGGTACTGGTTGCACACGGGCGCCACAAGGGCTAGAGACGCCTCTGGGTGACGTTTAATAAATGCGTTTATCTACTATCATGCTATCTACTGTAAAAGAACCTTTAACAATTAGGTTATTGCCAAAATTAAAACACTCAATGATATTATGATCATTATTATCATCCAAACGCGTGATATTATGAATTTCAAAAAAAGAACATTCTCATGCAATGACATTTTCACCACCAGATCGCTAAAATTTTGAAAAAAGAACAATAATTCTTTTACTTATATTTTACATGCACAATTAGACTTTTCTTGAATTTACATAGTTCTTACAACACTGTACAACACCCTATGGTATGAGAATCTTTTATAGAGGATTCACATCATGATTGTAGATAAAGTCTTGCAACTGTTATAATTAGGTATTAAAACACTCATGTGATACTATTATCACACTCGGCTCACATTCGTATTTTAATACCCCTGATTATAAAACAGTTGCTTAGATAACTACTAATATGTATTCATAAAATATTAATGGGTAAGGCGTTTGCTCAGCAGTGGCACGTTCATCCCTGGGAAGGCAGAGCGGTGTAGGTACCTGTGTTAGGCAGGTGTTCACCCTATTTGTAATACTCGTAAGTAATAGAATGATCATACTTAAATTTCTCAGCTTATAGGCAAGTGCAGCTGGAGGCCAGTTCAAGTCTCAGCATCATAAGGATACGATGATACTATGGTAAAATAATTATGACGTCAGGAACGACGATCAAACGTACTTTCAGAAACAAGGGTTTCAGTTTGCTTACTTACTTTTTTTTTTCTGTTCATCGAAAAACAAACATTTCAGACATTAGCAGCCTCATAATTACTAAACTGAGTCGACTCTAAAAATAACTTTGACTTGTGGACCTTGGACGATAAAATTCTTTAATCTCTTAAAGCATTTTTGTTTTATTTAGCTGTCAATGTGTTATTTTTGAGCATGTAGCACATTACTTGAGGGTGACACCAATTAAGTTGCATTGGAAATTAGGCAGAAAAGAGATACAACTATTGGCTCGTCTTGGCGCGGGCACTACCGTGCCCCCAGAATTAAAGCTACTGGTTTATCTATTCTAGAGTTATAATATTCGCTTCATGGACAAAGTTCTTAAATAAAATGGTACCTGAGGACGGATGGTGTCGCCAGACGCCAACATCTGTGTAAGTAGTGGTGGAAGATTTTAGATTTGAGATTACACAAGTCGACATTCGGTACAATCATAGCCAATGGATAATCAAGACTTAAGGCGGGCTTTCAGTAATTTTTAAGATTTTCAAACGTCTGAAAGTCTCATTAAAAATGATATTTTTAATAAAAAAAAATCATAATATTAAAGTTGAACATATCCTCGAGTGAATGGTAAAGATAGAAACACGAATTGGAATAATTGGCTCGATAGAAAAAAATCTCAAACATGACACTAAATCACAATTTTCAAACATCCACTGCTTAGAGATTTCACAATGAATTTATATGAAACTTATAAAAATAAAAACAGCTCATTATTTAGAAGTGCATGGTAAAAGCAAATTTTAAAATTTCGTTATAATTTTTCTCCAAGAAATAAAATACCCAAAATATTGGCATTATTTCGCTCACCGGGCGCTCGCCACTACTCGCCAGTACCCGCCGAGGCGTGATAGAGGATGGACGTACGTCGTTGCTGCGCAAAAATTCCCCCCGCGCGGTTACGTAAGCAGGCATAGAACTGAACTACTACATGGAAACAAAGTCACACACACAAGCGATTACGTGTTAGTTGCGGGAATAGAATAAAATAGTCAAGTGATCTAATTTTGAAACGATGTAATTTTTTTTTATGGACCACTTATTTTTTAGCTAGGATGCGAACTTGATGGAGTGACCTGAAGGTCTACATCGGTCACTGCCACTGGAACTCGGCGACGGATCGAACTAGATGTGCCGAGTTTGGGCTCTTTTTGTTACCTCCGGACTTGATGGAGTGACCTGAAGGTCTACATCGGGGACTGCCACTGGAACTCGGCGACGGATCGAACTAGATGTGCCGAGTTTGGGCTCGTTTTGTTAGTTACGATGAGATCTTACCTCCGGAATGATGGAAAGACCTGAAGGTCTACATCGGTGACTGTCACTGGAACTCGGCGACGGGTTGAAATAGATGTGCCGAGTTTAGGCTCGTTTTGTTAGTTACGATGAGATTTTACCTCCGGACTTGAGGGAGTGACCTGAAGGTCTACATCGGTGACTGCGACTGGAACTCGGCGACGGATTGAAATAGATGTGCCGAGTTTGGGCTCGTTTTGTTACTTATGATGAGATCTTACCACCGGACTTGATGGAGTGACCTGAAGGTCTACATCGGTGACTGTCACTGGAACTCGGCGACGGATCGAACTAGATGTGCCGAGTTTGGGCTCGTTTTGTAAGTTATGATGAGATCTTACCACCGGACTTGATGGAGTGACCTGAAGGTCTACATCGGTGACTGCCACTGGAACACGGCGACGGATCGAACTAGATGTGCCGAGTTTGGGCTCGTTTTGTAAGTTATGATGAGATCTTACCACCGGACTTGATGGAGTGACCTGAAGGTCTACATCGGTGACTGCCACGGGAACTCGGCGACGGATCGAACTAGATGTGCCGAGTTTGGGCTCGTTTTGTTACTTATGATGAGATCTTACGTACGGACTTGATGGAGTGACCTGAAGGTCTACATCGGTGACTGCCACTGGAACTCGGCGACGGATCGAACTAGATGTGCCGAGTTTGGGCTCGTTTTGTAAGTTATGATGAGATCTTACCACCGGACTTGATGGAGTGACCTGAAGGTCTACATCGGTGACTGCCACTGGAACTCGGCGACGGATCGAACTAGATGTGCCGAGTTTGGGCTCGTTTTGTTACTTATGATGAGATCTTACCACCGGACTTGATGGAGTGACCTGCAGGTCTACATCTGTGACTGCTGCTAGAACTCGGCGACGGATCGAACTAGATGTGCCGAGTTTGGGCTCGTTTTGTTAGTTATGATGAGATCTTACGTACGGACTTGATGGAGTGAGCTGAAGGTCTACATCGGTGACTGCCACTGGAACTCGGCGACGGATCGAACTAGATGTGCCGAGTTTGGGCTAGTTTTGTTACTTATGATGAGATCTTACCACCGGACTTGATGGTGTGACCTGAAGGTCTACATCGGTGACTGTCACTGGAACTCGGCGACGGATCGAACTAGATGTGCCGAGTTTGGGCTCGTTTTGTTAGTTATGATGAGATCTTACGTACGGACTTGATGGAGTGAGCTGAAGGTCTACATCGGTGACTGCCACTGGAACTCGGCGACGGATCGAACTAGATGTGCCGAGTTTGGGCTCGTTTTGTTACTTATGATGAGATCTTACCACCGGACTTGATGGTGTGACCTGAAGGTCTACATCGGTGACTGTCACTGGAACTCGGCGACGGATCGAACTAGATGTGCCGAGTTTGGGCTCGTTTTGTAAGTTATGATGAGATCTTACCACCGGACTTGATGGAGTGACCTGAAGGTCTACATCGGTGACTGCCACGGGAACTCGGCGACGGATCGAACTAGATGTGCCGAGTTTGGGCTCGTTTTGTTACTTATGATGAGATCTTACCACCGGACTTGATGGAGTGACCTGAAGGTCTACATAGGTGACTGCCACTGGAACTCGGCGACGGATCGAACTGGATATGCCGAGTTTGGGCTCGTTTTATAAGTTATGATGAGATCTTACCTCCGGACTTGATGGAGTGACCTGTCACTGGAACTCGGCGACGGATCGAACTAGATGTGCCGAGTTTGGGCTCGTTTTGTTAGTTATGATGAGATCTTACCACCAGAGTTGGTGGAGTGACCTGAAGGTCTACATCGGTGACTGTCACTGGAACTCGGCGACGGATCGAACTAGATGTGCCGAGTTTGGGCTCATTTTGTTAGTTATGATGAGATCTTACGTCCGGAGATGTAGACCTTCAGGTCACTCCATCAAGTCCGGTGGTAAGATCTCATCATAACTTACAAAACGAGCCCAAACTCGGCACATCTAGTTCGATCCCTCGCCGAGTTCCAGTGACAGCCACCGATGTAGACCTTCAGGTCACTCCATCAAGCCCGGTGGTAAGATCTCATCATAACTTACAAAACGACCCCAAACTCGGCACATCTAGTTCGATCCGTCGCCGAGTTCCAGTGACAGCCACCGATGTAGACCTTCAGGTCACTCCATCAAGTCCGGAGGTAAGATCTCATCATAACTAACAAAACAAGCCCAAACTCGGCACATCTAGTTCGATCCGTCGCCGAGTTCCAGTGGCAGTCACCGATGTAGACCTTCAGGTCACTCCATCAAGTCCGGTGGTAAGATCTCATCATAACTTACAAAACGAGCCCAAACTCGGCACATCTAGTTCGATCCGTCGCCGAGTTCCAGTGGCAGTCACCGATGTAGACCTTCAGGTCACTCCATCAAGTCCTAACGTAAGATCTCATCATAACTAACAAAATAAGCCCAAACTCGGCACATCTAGTTCGATCCGTCGCCGAGTTCCAGTGGCAGTCACCGATGTAGACCTTCAGGTCACTCCATCAAGTCCGGTGGTAAGATCTCATCATAAGTAACAAAACGAGCCCAAACTCGGCACATCTAGTTCGATCCGTCGCCGAGTTCCAGTGACAGCCACTGATGTAGACCTTCAGGTCACTCCATCAAGTCCGGTGGTAAGATCTCATCATAACTTACAAAACGAGCCCAAACTCGGCACATCTAGTTCGATCCGTCGCCGAGTTCCAGTGGCAGTCACCGATGTAGACCTTCAGGTCACTCCATCAAGTCCGGTGGTTAGATCTCATCATAAGTAACAAAACGAGCCCAAACTCGGCACATCTAGTTCGATCCGTCGCCGAGTTCCAGTGACAGCCACTGATGTAGACCTTCAGGTCACTCCATCAAGTCCGGTGGTAAGATCTCATCATAACTTACAAAACGAGCCCAAACTCGGCACATCTAGTTCGATCCGTCGCCGAGTTCCAGTGGCAGTCACCGATGTAGACCTTCAGGTCACTCCATCAAGTCCGTTGGTAAGATCTCATCATAACTAACAAAACGAGCCCAAACTCGGCACATCTAGTTCGATCCGTCGCCGAGTTCCAGTGGCAGTCACCGATGTAGACCTTCAGGTCACTCCATCAAGTCCGGAGGTAAGATCTCATCATAACTAACAAAATAAGCCCAAACTCGGCACATCTAGTTCGATCCGTCGCCGAGTTCCAGTGGCAGTCACCGATGTAGACCTTCAGGTCACTCCATCAAGTCCGGTGGTAAGATCTCATCATAACTTACAAAACGAGCCCAAACTCGGCACATCTAGTTCGATCCGTCGCCGAGTTCCAGTGGCAGTCACCGATGTAGATCTTCAGGTCACTCCATCAAGTCCGCAGGTAAGATGTCATCATAACAAAACGAGCCCAAACTCGGCACATATTAAATATACTGCTGCCTAAGAAAGTACTCCATTGTATGCACTTTGTAAAATCAAAACTATCTCGAATATCATTTTACGAAAATCTAATCCAGACACACTCGTACGTAATTGACTTACTGCATTACGCTACGCTGTGGCATATACACACACGGTCCCTCCCGCCCGCACCGCTGTCGACTTGCCCCGCCCCTTTGCGGGGGCTGAGGTAGTGCGCTCATAGCTGCGGACTGTACTGGAACCTGGCCTTAACCTTTACATTTGGCAAAATTATGTGTTTGAATGATTTTTCCTACTCTGATTAACTTTTCAACAAAGTTGAAAACATTTTTAAAGAGAAAATTGCTTTTTTAGAATTTTTCACCTCACCCGCTCGGAAAGATGAGGGATGAAAGATGAGAGAGGGCGCTGGCGTGCGCAAAGTAAACATCAGCTGTGTATTTTAATTTGTCTTATAAATAGAAAAAGTTGTTATTTGGTGAAATTAAGCAATAAAAGTTGTAGTAAACGTTATTCGGAAGCGGTTCATGGTATAGTTTACTGTTTTCGACCCAACTTCAGTGAAATAAAACAAAATTGTGAAGTGTAACGGCAAAGTGTTTTGAAATTGACAAGAACAAACAACAAACACGAAGAACAATAACCGTTTAGCGTATTGAACAATAACACCCAAACCTTCACAAGGTAGGATTTATAAATGCTTTAATCCAGTGAAACAATTATATTGTGTCAATTTACACCATAGTATGGTATTCTCAAAAACATAAAAAACCCACAACAATTTGGACAAAATTGAAGAGAACGCCATCTATAGTTGTTGCTTGTAACCACTTACCTAATTAATGAACTAGCTTCTGCTGCCATTTACAAATATCGATCCACCTGAGTTAGTTTCGTCTTATCACACAAGAGGGCGCTATTAATACTAAAGCCACAAAACAACAGGTGAAAATGGAAACAGCTAAACTGGAACCACAATGCGCAGGATGCCTTCAAAAACTACCTAACAAGGAAAAGCTTACTTGTAAATTATGCAACAAGGGATACGATTTACAATGTGCGAATATCACTATTCTACGTTTCAACAAAACAATGACACTAGCGCAAAAAAAGTCGTGGATTTGTCAAGATTGCAGTTGTAAGATACCAAAAACTGGGAATATAAACACCCCTTTACGTGCACCAACTACAACTACTACTACAAATAGTGACATTCAAGAAATTATTTCACCTTCTGAGGAAAATAATGTTACTTTCAGAAAAAGGACTACCAACTCCAACCCCAATTCCCCTTTCTCGCAAAGTTTAACCATATTGGGTGACACACAATTCACAGAAAATAAAGACCCACCCTTACACATACAAGAGGAACTTACATTAAAAAATTTGAACGACATAATTATTCTCCGTTTACGAGAAAATAATAAAGCGATAATAGAAGAGTTACAAAACACAATTCAGATTGAAATTAACAAGGCGATCAATAAATTTAGGGAAGATTTTGAGAGAAAAACGGATAAATTATTCGATGAAAATAAGCAACAACGAGAAGACATAGAAACAATAAACAAGAAAATAGAAATGTTAACCAAAGAAAATGAGAAAATAAAGACAGAAATTAAAAACTTGACCACATCAAAAACGGAAAAAAGCTTTCAGTGCACAGAGAACAACCGCAGGAAAATTGTAATCTACGGCTTTCCTGAATACTACAAGGAGCCAGATTATGACCAGCAGTATAGATTAATCGATCTTCTGTATGAAAAACTGGAAATAGACCTCACAGGGTACATTGAAGAAACTTATCGAATTGGTAGAAAACATAACAAAAATCGACCTCTAGTCATAGAATTAATTAGTAAAAGAATGGCCAAATATATTATAGAAAATAGACAATGTCTACAAGGAACTAGATTATATATATCTGAATTTTTAGACGAAAATTCAAGATTACAAAGAAAAGAAATGCATGAAGAGATGCTACAGGCAAGGAAAAAAGGATTGTATGCAATAATAAGAAATAATCAGTTGTTCATAGAGGGTAAAAGAATAGAGATACAAAAGCAGGAATCATACATGACCAATACACAAACGCAAAACGAACAAAACCAAACTCACTCCGAAGATAAAAATAGCTACAATCATAGCCGTTCATTTCGAAACCCCAGACCAACAATTTAAAATCTTGTTCCAAAATATCCAAAGCATTTGTAATAAGCAACACCTCCTAGAAGCTTTTATCATCGACAAACCTGCCTTCAAAGCAATATGCTTGTGTGAGACCTGGCTTACCAAAGATAAATTGGAAACCTTGCAATTAAGTGGCTTTAAAACTGCAGCATCGTTCAGTCGCCGCTCTCGAAGTGGTGGCGGTGTTTGCATCATGTTAAGAGACGATATTGAATGTATTGAATGTTATGACATAAGAAATCTAACCGTGGAATATTGTATAGAAGTATGTGCATGTACACTAACAAAACAAAACCTTTTAGTAATCATTATGTACTGGAACAGAAGAGAGGAAGAAATTTTTCTTAGCCAATTAAAACAAATAATGAAATTAATAAATAACAAGTATAAAAAATTTAACGTCATAATAGGAGGCGATTTCAACATAAATATTTTGGAAAAAAGCCCAAAAACTAACCAATTTATAAATCTCATGCTAGAGTATAAATTTGAACAACATATAAGGGCACCTACGCGAATCTCACAGACTACGTCAACATGTCTTGATCTGATTTTTACAAATTTTAATGACAACAAAATGTACACAACCGTAGACGAACTAGGATTTTCTGACCACTGTGGGACATTAATCCATATGACATTTAAACAAAAAACCAGCGATCCCGTATGGTTTATCAAAAAGAGACTATTTAACACAAATAACATACAAAAATTCAAATCAAAATTAAATACAATAAACTGGAATAATATTATACAACAGAATAAAAATATGAACGAAAACTACCAGTCATTTCATAACACATTAACAAATATCTTAAACGAATGTATCCCTACACGCAAAATTAAATTAAAAACAGGACAAAAAAATTATTGGCTAACCGTTGGCATAAAACGATCCTGTAAAAATAAAAGGTTATTAAAAACTCTGTCCCTAAAAATCAATAATATTACATTTACGAAATATTACAAAACATATGAAAAAATTCTTAAAAAATCCGTTTTAATAGCTAAAAAATTACACTACATAAGTAAAATGAATAAATCTACAAACAAAGTTAAAACAATGTGGAATATTGTAAAAGAACGAACAAACAAGACAGTAAAACGAGATAAACAGAATATAACACTACAAACAGAAAATCCAGTAAGCGACCCTAAGCAAGTGGCTAATATCTTCAATGATTTCTTCGCATCTATTGGGGAAAACACCTCCCAAACACCTGGCTTCGAACGAACGAAAACATCGGTGATTAACCCCACGCAAAATACGATGTTTCTTAGCCCAGTTGATGGATACGAAGTTAATAAGATCTTAAAAAATCTAAAACCTAAGAATAGCCACGGAATAGATGAACTTCCACCAATCCTTTTTAGACAGTGCGCCGACGAACTAACCCTACCATTTTTTAAATTGATCAATCAATCATTTGAGGAAGGAAAGTTTCCAGACATGTTGAAAAAGGCTTTAATAAAGCCCATTCACAAAAAGAATTCAAAAACAGACCCAAACAATTATAGACCAATAGCACTTCTTCCCACTGCGTCCAAAGTTTTTGAAAAAGCAATGTGCGATCGCGTATACTCTTTTTGTGAAAAATTTAATATTTTCAATGACTGCCAAAACGGTTTTCGCAAAAATAGATCCACAACATTAGCAGTATATAAGTACATCCAAGAAGCTCTAAACATAATCAATAATAAACAATATGCAATAGGAATACTACTTGATATGACGAAAGCCTATGACAAAGTGCAATTCCAAACCCTGTTAAATAAATTATACGGTATAGGAATACGTGGAAAAGCCCACGAATGGTTTACGTCATATCTAGAAAGTAGAGAGCAATTGGTTGAGGTGGAATTCTACAATAAGAACACAAAGGAAACACAGCTCATAAGATCAGATGTCAGACCAATACAAGCATCAATTCCCCAGGGTAGCGTTATAGGATGTCCCCTATTCCTGATCTACATAAACGACCTCCCCAAAACCATAGAAGGGCCGTGTGTTTTATTTGCGGATGATATTTCTATCCTCACCTCATGTCAAACAAATATAAATCTAAACGAAAAATTAAATAACATTTTTAATAATATAATTAATTGGATGAATGATCACAATCTTGAAATAAATTTTACAAAAACAAAATTAATAACATTCCACCCCCGACAAAAAAATCAGATTAATATAAATTTCATAATTAATAATATAAAATTAGAAATAGTTGATGAATTCACCCTCTTAGGTTTAACAATAGATACAAATATAAATTGGAAATCGCATGTACTTAAACTAAAATCAAAAATATCAAAATTTTCATATGCCCTCCGGGAGATTAAAAAGACAACCGACGTAAAAACCGCAATAGTTACTTATTATGCATATGCCCATGCTTGGTTCACCTACGGTATTATTCTATGGGGAAATAGCACGGACGCTCCTTCCGTATTTATCTTACAAAAACGCCTTATAAGAATAATAACGAACATAGAACCAACAGATAGCTGTAAACCATATTTTAAAGAACACAAAATCCTCACCTTGATTGGCATTTATATTTTGGAATTGTGTAAATTGGTGCGCAAATATCCCGAAACATATAAGACACGAGGAGATATACAAACAAGCCATTCCCTTCGACATCAGAACAGACTAAATTTACCCCAGTCACATCTTAAAATGCACTCTTCTAGTCCTTATTCAATGTCAATAAAAATATACAATAAATTACCAGAGTATTTAAAACAAATAGACAAAACAAATATATTTTTAAGGAAAGTAAAAGAATTTTTAATTAACAAAAGCTATTACTCATTAGACGATTTTTTAAATGATAAATAAAGTTTAACTAACTAATTTGACTGAAGGATTACCAAACTATAAACTATAAATACTTAAATAAATAAATGACGGATAATTAATATATTACTACAAAAATAAATAAAATATTAATAAGTAAATAGAATATAACTGGAAACAATTTTTTTTTTTTTTTTATAAATTAAAATTACATTATATACAATAAAACATGATAGAATATTACTATATAAATTAATGACATCTACACATTTTTGCTGTTTTAGTGCAATGGATAATTATAATCAATAAAAAACGCTCTTCCTCTCTCCAACCATATCCAAACTTTGCTGTGCCCGACAGGGTCCATAATTGTTTCTCTCTAATTGTATCTTTACCACCTGTATATGTACATTATGGATTGCAATAAATCATTTGAATTGAATTGAATTGAATTGAAGATTCTATTTCTAATTCAAAATCTGAGCGCAAAACTCCATTTTTTGCTCTAGAGCACAAAGTGTTGTTTAAAATTCGAACACGTCTTGTATTCAATTGTTTTCTACTTTTCTGCACTGGCAGGCGGTCCGCCCCCACTTCATTTCCTCGCTGTGTGAGGTGAAAAGTTGTGTGTTTCACTCGGCAGCAAAGTTTTTCTGCGTCTCGTACCTTTGAAAACTTCGCATCGCTCAGGATTCTATATTTGAACCGCTCGTTTCTCTCGCGGTTCAATCTTAGAATCCTTCGCTCGCTCAGTTTTCAATTCAAGTACTCGCGCCAAAAATCAACTTTGCAGCCTTGCATAACAAATAACTATTGTTACCTACCTTTGAGAAGTGTGTAGGTAGGCACAATATTTATTAATTGTTCGCAACTGTACACCTACTCCTGATGCGGTGAGATGAGAGACTCTTTCAGGAAGCGAGCAGGCAGTAAACCAAAATTAAAAGAATAGACAACCTACACGAAATTTTAGAGTGATTAATTTATCGTCGTTATTGAGACTATTATATAGGTATTAATTAGTATTACTTATCACGGCACCGTTGACGCAAAGGCTGAGCGACTAACTGCTGCATGTTGAGAGTTTGATTCCCACACAGTACAAAATATTTTTATGATCTACATTCTACAAGTTGTTGTTTTGTTTATGTTTGTGAGTTTAAATGTTTGTAAACAACGCCACGACACAGGAAAAAACCGAACCGAAAGACCGAAAAAAAAGTGCCAATGATAGGTTTATTGAGAACAAGATCAAATCTACTTTAGATATGAAAAACCAACCAAACAAGAAAAGGCTAGGTTCACAGGTCGTCTAGGATCACATCTAGGATCGTCCTAAGTGCTTTTACAACCGCTGGCGCTAGTTAGGCTTTGTCGAAGAGCTGAGTATTGATTTTCATCGGTCTGTACCTAGATAATATTTTATGTAGCGGCTAACGCAGGCGTCCTCAACGTTTTGCAGTAGGTACTAGGTACTCATATTTTCCGTAAGGGGATGATTGAATAGATTCAAGTAAATCTGTTAAGTAGGTATTGAAATTTTGATGCTTGTTCTCTATTACTCTGTTGAGATACTATGCATGGGCGTATCTAAAGATAGACAGACACAGAATACATAATGTTCAGGATTTTATGCTCTTAATTTTTCAGTCTAATAAAATTGGGGTGGGCCCTGGAATACTCTGGGTTGGGCGCGGCCCACCCGAGAATATTTGATTTAGGCTCCAGATCCTCAGAAGAAAAACGGTTGGTTTAGTCCATATTGCGAAGTGAAAAGGGTGATTTAACTACAAATATGTTCTTTCGTCTAATTAGGTACTTATTATGCAAGCAGGTCAACCTACCCGAATCTGACAAATTTTACCAGTCGTATTTTAAAATAAATAAAATAAAAATAAAAAGCCTTTTATTCCTTACAGTTTACAATTTTAAAAACAAATTCATGTAAGTGTTAGTGGGTTAGTTTGTTATGTAATTTATGTGTTTTGTTAGTTTGTGTTAGTTTTTATCTTCTGCAAGGACCCCAGGTTGGGTAAAGGCCTCCTCCAAAGATCCCCATAAGTCTCTGTCTTTTGCTATTTGGCTCCAGTTTGAGCCGGCGGTTCTTTTGATCTCGTCTTCCCACCGTGTTGTTGGTCTACCTCTTTTCCTTTTTCCTTGTGGGCCTTTCCATAAAGTTACTCTTAAGGTCCATCGTTGATCTGTAAGCCTTGCGACATGGCTTGCCCACTTCCATTTGAGCTTCTGTGCATAGGTCAAGGCATTTTTAGATTTTGTGATAGATCTAATTTTTGTGTGACGTATTTTGTCTATTTTCTTTACCTTGAGCATACTTCGTTCCATTCCTCGTTGACAGGTGGTAATTTTGTGCTTGGCTTTTCCAGTGAATTTCCAAGTCTGGCATCCGTATGTCAAACACGGCAAGAGGCTCGAGTCCATGATTCTGGTTTTTAGACTTATAGGAAGGTTACTCTTAAATATTTCCTTGAGACTCCAATATTTGTTTCATGTTTGTTGTACTCTCCTGTCTATTTCCATTTCGTTGTTTTTCTTTTCAAAACTAATTGTTTTTCCCAAGTATATGTATTTGTCCGTGTATTCAATTGGATTTCCATTTACGTGTATTGTTATTTTGTTACTGTTTGTCATTGTCATGGTCTTGGTAAGATTAATTTCTAGTCCTACATTTGTACTAGCTATCTGTAAGGACTCAATCATGCTCTGCAGCTGTGAGCTTGTTTCCGATAGTATCACGATGTCGTCTGCAAATCTTAAATGACTCAAGAAAACACCATCCACATAAATCCCCTGTTTACTCCACTTAAGTTTCTTGAGTATTACTTCCAGTATGGCTATGAATATTTTTGGGGACAGCGGGTCTCCTTGTCTTACGCCTCTGTTTATGGGGAAGCTTGGACCCAGGGATTCTAGCTTTATTCTCCCAATATTATTCTTGTATATGCTCTTGATGACCTCTATATACATTTCATGGACCCCTTGTTCCTTGAGACTTTCCCAAATGCTTGAGTGTGTTACGGTGTCGTATTTTAACTTTCTGTTATTGTGATAAGGTTAAAAATCTATTAAAGTTTCACAGATTGAGGTAGGTTGATGTGCTGGCGTCTGTACCTACTTACATTCTAAATAAGAAGGATTTTCTCTGTTTGCGCAGCATAATGATCAATTCTATCTTTATTCTACCAATATTGGGCATTTTTTTATCATGGTAAAATCATCAAATGAGTGCTCCCACCTAGGGCAGAGCGGGGACTGTCACTCGTACTGACTAAAATCCACGGTGTCCTTCAATAGCCCTTTACGTTCCAGGGTCACGGTAATTGTATAAGTCTCGCGACCCCGGCAGGCTTTATTTATTTATTTATTTAAATTTCATGCAACACTAAAGGTACATAGGCGGACTTAATGCCTGAGGCATTCTCTACCAGTCAACCAAGGGTAGTGGAGAAATAACATGGCAGGTGCATAAAAAGAAAGGAATTATTATATAATCTTAAAGTTAAATATACCTAGATAATATAAACATACATATATATTTATTATAATATATAAATAAATATATTATAATATATAAATAAATAAATATATGTCAGAGCCACCAGTATTTGTTCCGTCAGATTCAGGCATCATGTGGGCAGAGTTTGGGTCTCGTGCAATGAAAATACACTGGGTGCGGTTCACTTGGTTATTTTAATTTTAAATCACAAATTGAATCAAACACAATTTAATTTAATCACTCACTACACTTATAATGGGCACAACGAATCGAGTACAGTTTCGGGATGTCTTCACACTGCTGCGGTCAGGCACTCAATGCGCTCCTCGCCGCCCCGATGAAACATCACGACTCTGTATAAGCGCGCGCAGACCACGTGATACTCAAAATGGCGCGCTTACGATTCGTTTGCTGTCCGTACTATTGACCGGATCCGACACGGCCATCCTGCGATTAACACGTCCTCGTGTGATCTTCTTCTTCTTCAGCCTCTTTCTACCATCTTGATGTAGGCCTCCTTCAACTCTTTTCACTCGTCCTCGTGTAATAATCACTCTGAAACACAAAATAGTCCACGACAGAATACTGTTCCACTCGGTCATTCCTGACCACTCTATATTCAGTTCTTTGGTGTAAATAAGGAAATTTCAGAACTCTACTGTACCATTAAAACCAATACTCTTCTAAATCAAACATTGGGAATAGCCAATTGAAAATACATCAATCACTACCCTAGGCCACTAACAATTAACTACTCTAGGCCACTAACAACTACCCTGGGCCACCAACAACTTCCCTGGGCCACCAACAACTACCCTGGGCCATGTACCACAGTCGTTCGAATCTACTTTCACAACTCTATTGCAAAAAAACTACCAATTTTCCAGTGATCATCGACTTTCGAGTAAAACTTCTAACGCCACGGCTCTCTAGCCGACCAGCAATCACATTGCTTTCACACATCCAACTCATGGATCAGAACTTATGTGCGCATCCACCACGTGGATCGCCCGCTGACTACACACTATGGTCTCTCAAGACCCCGACCTCCGCCAGAGCCACCCGCGCACCGCGCATCCATGGACACCAGGATGTCAATAAGATACGGACTACGGCTACGAAACAGCGACTGGTACGGTCGAAAACAATACGGCCGATAGACCGTTTTACTCGACCTCTCACCACAACTTAATCAGAATCTTAACGTAACTTCGACTGGTACATGACCCGTTGGCATGTTTGTAGGTACATTTAGAATTCAAGGGTTTCAATGTGTAACGGTCACCATCTCAAAATCTTTATCACTCTAAACAGACCCTTGAACTTTGAATCTAACTAACTGATTAGAAATCCCAGAGCATTCAAGTACCTTTGCAACTGTATTATCACAATGCAGCAATATTATAATCAAAACAGCAGGAATCAAATTCGTGGCCTGTGGCTAACACTAGCCCCACTAACAAACCTCTGTTTGTTTCACACCGTTCACCATGAACGCACAATACACGACCTCCGCCAGTGCCATCCGCACACCGCGCTTCCATGGACACCGGGATGTCAATAAGATACGGATTACGGCTACGAAATAGCTACTGGTACGGTCCGACCAGCCGACCTAAGATTCCACACTATCATTCAACTCAACATCTCTACTTCAAAATGGTACTTGAACCTCAGGCATTCCCCCCAAATCCACAGCACTTAACCAGCACTATGCATCACTACTAACCAGTTCGTAACATTGTAGCGCTTAACCAGCGTTACAAATCCTATCACTTAGACAGTAATAATAAAAAAGCTTAACCAGCGATATTACTCACTAACGCTTAACCAGCGATAGTCAACATAAAGAACACAAGGCACCAGAGGCGTAAGTAAAAATGAAACGATTCACCTGTGTTGTAACGTGTCTGATGGTGGTTGCACGATGCAGACATCGACGCGTCGCGCCGCGCCTTGGACTGGTCCGTTGCCACTGCCGCCACTACTGCTCGTACAGCGCACGGCTATGTGACCTGGCTTGCCACATTTGAAGCACACCAAGGTCTTCGATGCCGGCTGCTGCGTCACTTGACTTGATGCTGTAGGTCTTCCCTTCGTATCCATCGCCTTACTTCTGTACTCAATGCGCTTATGGGCGTTTTAGCACAGTTATAACACTTAATTGACGTTATTTTTCCTCGCTTGTTGTCACTTGTTTTCGATGATTCACAGATAGTGTTCATTTTTCGCATCAGATATGAAACGACTGGCGAACGTGGGTAATGTTTCTTTATCACTTGGTTTTTCACCACACATTTTTTTTTTAATGAGGGTACCCACCTTTGCGAAATAAAATAATCTTGTTGTAAAAAAGTACCTTAAATTCCTTTGTAGGCTATTTGATATGGCCAGGTTGATGCTTCACCTTTAGCGCCTTGCTCAGCGTCAAAATAAGCTGGTATCCCTCCACTGCACTCGCGTTAAAACAAAAGTCGGTGGTGGCGCACCACGACCGCGCATCGGAATCCGGTTTGTCGGGGTCGAATTCCGGCACTAAAAACTTGTTTTTCACTGGCTGCGTTTTCAAAGTTTGCTGGTTTTGCATTTCAAAAAGTAACTAACTTCCACTGATTGTTATTGTCACTGTTCCCGCGTGTAATTTCATTAGCACGATTTGATCCCACTTCTGATGTCAGAGCCACCAGTATTTGTTCCGTCAGATTCAGGCATCATGTGGGCAGAGTTTGGGTCTCGTGCAATGAAAATACACTGGGTGCGGTTCACTTGGTTATTTTAATTTTAAATCACAAATTGAATCAAACACAATTTAATTTAATCACTCACTACACTTATAATGGGCACAACGAATCGAGTACAGTTTCGGGATGTCTTCACACTGCTGCGGTCAGGCACTCAATGCGCTCCTCGCCGCCCCGATGAAACATCACGACTCTGTATAAGCGCGCGCAGACCACGTGATACTCAAAATGGCGCGCTTACGATTCGTTTGCTGTCCGTACTATTGACCGGATCCGACATATATATATGTATATAATATATATGCATATAAATAAGAAAGGAGATTGAGACAACAGCTCTGCTAATGATTTAGAAAATGATGACGCAACATCCGCTTAAATGCATATTGACTGGTGGCCGTCCTGATAACGAGAGGAAGCGCATTCCAAAGAAGAATGGACTGAATGTGAAATGAAGAATGAATAAAATCAGAACTATGAGAAGGGCAAAGTAAGAGAAGATTATTAGACGAACGCAGATTCCTAGCATGTGAAGTACATAGGAATTGAAAGTGAGGGATAAGATAAGAAGGAGGGGACGGTGAGTTTAGTAGGGAGAAAAGAGTGGTCAAGGCACGCAAATTTCGTCTTTGTCGGATTGGCATCCAATTAAGCTCAGATGTATAGGTCGAAACATGATCATATTTCTTAAGATTAAATATAAACCGGATGCAGTTATTTAAGAGCCGATCAAGCTTATCCAGAAAAACTGCGTTCAGGTCAAAGTAGCACACATCACCATAGTCGATTATAGGAAAGATTAAAGTCCGCACAAGCATAGTCTTGGTTTTTGCAGGCAGAAAGTTCTTCAGACGATACAGGCCACGCAAGGTCCCGTTGACCCTCTGACATACACCAGAAACTTGATTTTGCCAGCCGAGTGTCGAGTCAAGGTGAAGCCCGAGATCTTTTACACTAGGGCTGATGGGGATAACAGTACCATTAAAAATAATAGGAGGGAGAGAGCTTATCCCCGCCCGACCCATCATGCGCGGACTCCCAATCAGAATGGCCTGACATTTTGAGGGGTTCACAGAGACCCCAAACCTATCAGACCAGTTCTTAACAGCGGCCAAGTCCTGGTTTACGTCTCCTATCGCGTCTGACAAACTCTCCACCCGCGAAGATGCATACAGTTGAAGGTCATCGGCATACAGATGATACGAACACCGAAGACAGGCTCAAGGGCCCCGTCCCGCCCCTGTCATCATGCTGACGTTCTTTGAGGCGTGCATAGAACACAACGCGCCGTCATCAACCCGGGCATGGTCCATGGTCGGACAGCGAGTCGCCCATTACTCGCCGCCCGCATGCCAGCTAGGCGCTGGCGGCCGGAGATCGTCTTGCTACGTCCGTCGCCGTGGGGGTCTACCAATAATAGGCTTACTTATTTGTATATTACGCGTTTCAGTCAGATTTTGTCTATTCTTCCATTGGCAAAAACCGTTTCTCAGGTGTCGAGCTACGCATGCTGTTTTATGTAGAAGAGACAATTTAAAGTATAATTTCGAGATGAGCATAGTTTATTTTAGTTTTTCAAAAGAGCTTGCTCAGTAGCATCGAACTCTGGATGATAATATAGAACCTATCACATACATTCATTAATAAGAATCAGATGGTACAAAATATAACTGCTGAAAAATAAATACTGAACTTTGACCTTTCACATAACATAATTTGCCCCGAAGGTTGACGTTGCCTGGCGGAGCGGGCGAGTGCGACAGAGCTCTGGAACTCTAGATCGGTCCATTTCATCCAGGACGCTGGCGGCAGACGGTCGTGTGAAACATTCAGCAAGGGACGCAGGGCCAGCTAGTCTCGAGGAAGATCCTGCATCAGCTGCCATGACGGCTGTGCCACCTGCCTCTAAGGTACCGCCAGGTTAGTGATCACCCAAGTGATTTTAGCAAGTTTAGCTTCCTATTAAGCAGTTGCGCGGGAATTCACCCCCAATACCCCGCCCCCTATGCGCTATCGATCCGGTGCATCACGACTTTACTTTCGTCATCGTGTACTAAGTTAACGCTGTTTTTGGAACGAAGTTCCTTATTTTTATTTACTGTACTAGTGACACCACTATTTTAAGTGAAATGCGAACTTTTATTTATTTTTGTAAATGGTTTCATAGAGAGAGTCTGCAGCACCTACGTCTAGGCAGCGTAGGTGGAAGTCAGAATAAATATCGATCGTGGTAGAAGCGTCGTATTATAGTCTCACAAAGGATTCCCGTAATCAGGATCAGAAGTCTTAGAAGGCAACTTGTTTTGTGTGCGAAGGTGTCCTTGTCCTTGTATTGAGGCTGTGACGTATGTGTATAGGCACGAGGCGATCACTCTTTAGCTGAAAAAAATAGGTCTTCATTTGGATTTCTGCGGGAGGTACTTCCTACAGGATCTATTTTAGATTAAACTGAGCTACTTCCAGGATGCAGCTGTTCGCGGCTGGGCGCGGTTCACACGGTAGGACGGGGAGGGGTGAGATTGCAACCCGCTCGATGCACGGACACCTCCTGGCCTATTTCCCATAGGAAGTCAAGGTTAACCTCGGGCGGTCAATACTCTTTCAAGTATACCGTCAATACTAACTTCAGTCGAAACCACTACCGACTCCAGAACTTCAATTGAATTGTAACTAGACTTCGTAGATACGGTCACCAACAAATTACTTATTTGTTGATATAGAACATTTATTTTAATTCTATTCTCAGTTCTTATTAATAACTAGGTACTAATTCTGTAAAAATATTAATGAACTTTTTTCATCAGCTATAATTGTTGCTGACTGTTCCAGAGGCGGCCTTACCCATTGCGAGGCCCCGGGTGGCAGGTCTTTGCGAGGCCCTTTGCCTTTTATAAAAAGTACCTATGTATGTGATGCGAAAGTAGGTCTGGTTGTTTGGTTTAGGTATTTGTCATGTTTGAGGAGAAATGTTCAAGTTATACAATTAATTAAAAATAAAATTTGTGTTCTAGTAGTTTAGAAATCTAGTATTTCTGATTTTTTTAGAATTTTTTTAACGTTGCCTTACACTAGAAATTTCTTTCTGTACCGTGGATGCGCTTACAAACATAGAAATTCACTTATACTAACACCCAGACCCGGAACAAAAACTTGCAGATCATAAAAATATTTTGTTCCGTGCGGGGATCGCTCAGCCACTACACCAACCGTGTCGTCAACATGTTTATGATGTTGGCCCAAAGAATAATCCAAGTTTGAGAAGTCGAGCACTGAACGCAATTTTGTCAAAAATAAAACATTTGGTATTGTTGGCGATTTTAACCCTAAAGGACTAGTTTTTGATGAAACTTAAGCTCGAAGTTTTGAAAGTAGAATCTATTTGCTACAATAATGAGACTAAAATGGTTTCTGTAGATCCAAATGTTTCTGTGATACAGTTTTTCAAATTCATAAAATAAATATCATCATCATCATCATCAGCCTATAATGTTCCCACTGCTGGGACACAGGCCTCCTCTCTGTGAGAGGGAGTGGGCCATAATCCACCACGCGGGCCCAGCTCATAAAATAAATAATTCCTGGTAATTGTTTAGACACCTTTTTGCAACTCTAGAGGCATCTCAAATCAACGTTATTTCATTTACGACAAATGTGGAAGAGGCAAAGCAACAGATGTCATGTATTTCAACATCGGTTCTTCAAATTCACCATTGGAACCAGAGGTTTTTCTCTATCTAGAATTCTAGACTTTGGCGATACGAACCCTGAAGGGCTAGTTTTGATAGTAGGTATCTTCTATTATTATCGTCTTCGATCAATAAAATTATTGATCGAAGATTACCGTATTTCTTTTCTAAAGTGGACTAAATTCGCTCGGGCACGCCGCAATTGCGGCGATAAGACCCCTCTTCAAGGAGTGGGTGGAGAGGCGCTACGGGGTCCTCGCCTTCCGCTTGACGCAAGTCCTCACCGGACACGGAAGTTTCGGGAGGTTCCTGTGTTGCCCAATTGCCCATCGCCTCCTCTTACAGAGAGGAGGCCTGTGTTACAGCAGTGGGAACATTATAAGCTAATGAAGATGAAGAGTGACTAAAAATACCTTTATAGACCTAATAGTCGTAGTAACATTCGAAAACATCCCAAGTCCCAACTGATGACATGATATCTGATTCTTTGCCTCTTCCATAATTGTTGTAAAAATAACGTTGATTTGAGATATCGGAGTTGCTCGAGTGTTGTCTTAATATTTTTTTTTAAGGTGGTAAAATCATCAAATGAGTCCTCCCGCCCTGGGTGGGGCGGAAGGGACTGTCAGACTCTTACTGACTAAAATCCACCCGTGTTCCTTCGGATGCCCTTTACGTTCCAGGGCCACGGTATCCTGGGTTAAGAAAAAACTCGCGACCCCAGCAGGCATTTGGCGCGAAACACGACGCGCCACCGACCCGGGCTTGGTCCCTGGTCGGACGGCGAGCTACCCATCACTCACCGTCCGCAAGCCCGCTCCGCCGCTGTGCCCTCTGCTGATCAGAGGGACACGCGTTGGAGCGTCCACACGACAGGCTATTCGCATACGGGCAAAGAGACCCCTTAGACACACAGTGCCTAAGGAAGAGTTTTTGCCCGCATCCCAGGGTGCACCGGCCCGAAAAACTGGTCTTCCCCCCGGACATATCCGAGAGGGAACTCCAGTCCACGGGCGCACGTGGAGGTTTCCTGTCTTAGCACCCCACGTGTCTTAAATATTGCAAGAAATTTTGAAAAGCTTTACCTCGAAAACTACTGGGCCTCCAGATATAATTAGAATCTCATATTGTAGCAAAAGGCATCTTTGAAACCGTTCTGAGAAGTTATTTTCAACAACTAGTCCTGGAGGGTCATAAAAGCAAATATTTAAAAAAAAAAACAAATAAAAAAGGCTTTTATTATTATTTTACAAAGAAGCGTTCGGTGCTTGAGGTCTCAAACTTGGATCATAAGGCCCACATCATAAAAAATCTGCAAAAATCTGAACTACCAGACTTAATGTAAACTAGCTCGTACAGGCGAAAAAAAATATTGTACTACTCAAAAGATTTACAAAATTAACAAATACTGTGATGATAAAATTAAAAATCGATGATTACAACTTTTCCTAAAACTAAAATCTTTAGTAGGTATATAATTTACCTTTATGTTATAGCTTTAATAAGTACGTACTAGTTAGAGTCAAAATCAAAAGTTGCTTGGTGTTTCCGCAAGCGCCTACCGAAATCCTGATAGGTACAAGATTGGTTTATTGCGCGAGGCCCCTGCAAGCGCGAGGCCCCGGGCGTTTGACCGGTTCGCCCCCCCCTAAGGCTGTCACTGCCTGTAACATAAAGCATATTAATATTACAGACCAGTTACAGACTCAATAAACTCACGCTGACTTCGTGTTTTCTTTAATTCCAGATCCAAAAAAGGCGGTTGTCAAACGTCGCAAGAGGAAGTCGAAGAAACAGAAGGAGAATGGCCGCACCGCCAAGTTTAGCTACATGTACGCGCGGCCGCCGTTCATAGTCGTTGAGAACTAAGTTTCTCACGACACAGTAGCACAGTCAAACCTAGTTTATAGAACCTCTGTGATTTTCACTCCACTCACCTGGTATTTCTGGATGAGAATCTGTTCGTACGCGGGAAACCTGACCTCAAGACAACCAAACGACCTCGAGTTGGAGTGCAATCGGTTGCAAACTTTTGCCCTCCGATCGCATGCAGAGAAAGCCTCGCATCAGGCGTTTGCTTCCTAGTAACAACCTCGTCGGCAGAAGCACCAAGCGGTCAAGAAAAGCATTTACATTTTGTTTTACTTCTAAAATCTTCACTTCTTCGATGACCTCAGCGCAGGTTTGACTGTGTGAGGGTGGGAGGAGGGTCCGTAGTTTTGAGTTGGTAATGCTCTTCTTTCCGAAGGCTTTAAGTGTTGTCCATGTTATTTTGGATTTCAGTGAAATAATATTTAGGCTTCAACGTTTTGAACCTGCATTTTGGAGAAGGCCTCGGGCAGTCCGACTGCCGGCTTAAGACCACACTTTGACGCAGGTTAAAGGCACTTACCATCCCGGTGCAACCTGGTGGGTGTCATGGGTCTGGTGACCGATTATCTACTTATAAATTGTAACGCCCTCACCTCCGGGCCATTGAGCCCATAGAGGCCAAAGTTTGGAAATAGCATCGACAATGCCAAAGGCCACCTAACTAGACAAAGTTGGAGATAATCGTTACAATGACTGGGAAAGTTAACATCGAGTAGATTTACTGTTTTCTGCAGTTATGGTTAATTTGTAGACATTTCTGTTTTTGTGGTAGTGGTTATAGCTTTGGATTGTTTATTTCGTCAGTGTCTAAATTAAATTAAACTATATCAGTGTCGTCAATTTTTCGATTATATGCATCGTAGCCAAAACATTCCTACTGTGTTTTTATTATTATTGATCAAATCCATCTTTGAAACACATTTTCAACGCAACACAAAAAGTAACGTAGGTACCTATTACCATGAGAGTCAATGATAATATGTATTATGTATGTATATGACAATAACATTACCATCAGTGGCGGCCTTAGGGGGGGGCGAACCGGCCCGGGGCCTCGCGCTTTTAGGGGCCTCGCGCAACAAACGAAAAAAATATTAGTTTTTATTCAAAACTTTTGATTTGGATCCTATTAACTACTTATTAGGGCTCTAACATAACTAAATAAATACACACTAAGTAAATTAATTAAGATTTTAGTATTTGTTAATTATGTTAATCTTTAAATTAGTACAATAACTTTGTCGTCTGTACGTATGGGCTAGCTAGGCCGTACGTTAAATCCGGTTGTTCAGATTTTTTACAGACTATTGTTTATGAAGTTGGTCAGTGGCGTAGCTGGGCGGGATAGAAGCGGACCCCCCGGCCTCGAGGGGCCTCCCGCCTCGCACACAGAGAAAAAAAATATTGATAACGGCGATCACCAGTCAGTAACCTACAATTGTATATTTCTGATGATGAGTGGGAACTGAAAGAAACCTTAGAGGTTTCGCAATACTGATGTCGCCGACGATCACGTTTAGGTCGAGCGATTCCACCGATCGCGCGAGGCCCCGTGTTGCAAAATAACTTCGTACCGTTTTATTTGTTACTGGGAACTAAAAGAGTCCTAGAGGCCTCGCAAAGCTGATGACGCTGTCTCATGGCAATCGCATTTGGTATAGCTGACTTGGGGGAACCAAGTCGTCTTATAGAAAACGGGCCTCGCGCTAGCCATGGAGGCAATTTATTTTTTTTGTCCTGAATAAAAGGGCCTCGCAAATGCGTCTTGATTCGGTTTCGCTACGTCACTGAAGTTGGCCCAATAAATAATCCAAGTTTAACGCTACTTTGTTAAGAAATTTATATATAAACCGTGAAAATTTCGGTATTTATTGAAATTTTTAGGTTTATGACCCCTTAAAATTGGTGTTGATAATAACTTCTCGGAACGGTTTTAAATAATATGCCTTTTGCTATGAGATTCGAATTATATCTACACTGTAGACCCAGTAGTTGCCGAGATAGAGCTTTTCAAAAATATATTTTTTGAATTTCGCAATTTCTTGCAATATTTAAGATACCACTCGAGCAACTTTTTGACGGCACGTTTGGCGCAGTGGCTGAGCAATTGGACTGCTGCGCTGTGTGTCGCGGGTTCGTTCCCCGTACGGAACAAATAGGCCCTTCGTACACAAGGCGACTCATGTTTCCGATACTTTACGACTTCGGTATCCAAGCGGCTATCGCAATACAAACCCATTGCGGTTCAAACACAAGCACGCGTCAATGACTACCAAAATCGTAAGGTATCGGAGACTTGCGTCGCCTAGTGTACGAAGAGGCATCTTTGTATTTTCTGCAAGTAGTTGTTCCGGGCCTGGGTGTTTGTGTATGTGAGTTCCTATGTTTGTAAACGCACCACCGATACGGGAGAAATTCGTAGTGTGGGACAAAGTTTTTATAAAAATAAAAAAAGAAACAAAAAAAAAAGAAGAAAATCTAACGGTATCTCAAATAAAATGTTATTTTTTAACAACAAAAATGTGAAAGAGGAAAAGCATCAGATATAATACTCGTATCATCAGTTGGGATGTTTTCGAACTTTGTAAGTTTAAAAAAAAGCAAAAACGTGTTCAAGGTGGTTCAAGGTTCGAGGACATGCCGGTTTCCTCACGATGTTTTCCTTCACCGTTTAGAGAGCAGTGGTGATGAAATAAATTACACAAAGTAATGCGTTCGGCTGGGTTCGACACCACTCGTATAAGTCTTTAAGATTTTTTTTTAAGATTTTTATTCTTATAATGTAGCAATATTATTCTACTTCAAGAAGATACCGACTATCAAAAACTAGCCTTATATGGTTCGTATCGCCAAAGTCTGGATAGAGAAAACCCATTGGTTCCAATGAGAGTTTTGAAGAACATGTATTACATGTAGTTAGAATACATGACATCTGTTGCTTTGCCTCCTCCACATTTGTTGACCTTTTAACACCGTTATATCTATGTAGACCATTAGGTCTACAAACTTTTTCATTTGTAGTCTTCACTACAAATGAAACAAAGCTCGAAATCATCCCAACTGATCACATACAAATACAAAATCTTTATTTCTCTATCAAAAAAGTTTTACATAAGCAAGTAATGCCTGTATTAGGACACTCCGCTCTTCTATATCAATATACAACAAATAAAAAAAATAAATAAAAAAAAACATGATTATAATTTCTCCTGTGCCGTGGGTGCGTTTACAAACATAGAAACTCACATACACGAACATTCAGACCCGGAACAACTACTTGCAGATCATACAATATACTAGCGTGGGGGAACGTTTACAAAAAAAATATGACAGAAATTGCAAAGAATGATTATGAATTTTGAAAAGCTGTATCTCAGAAGCTTTTGTATTTACAGAAATCATTGTAGTCTCATATTGTAGCAAATCTATTCCACTTTCAGAACGTCGTGCTTTAGTTTCATTAGAACTCCTTTGAGCTTATGATCGCCAAAAATATAAACATTTTAAAAATACCAAAATGTTCGGTGTTTTTTCGATTTTTGACCAAAATAATAATCAAGTCTGCAAAAAATCAGAACTACTCGATTTAACGCCTACACGGATGTTTGAAAACACAAATTTTATAACTTTAGCATTTCTTCAACATGAAAAATGCCTAAACCAAACAACCAGACATACTTTCGCATCAAATACTTTTATGAAGGACAAAGGGCCTCGCAAAGACCTGCCGCCTGGGGCCTCGCAATGGGTAAGGCCGCCTCTGCTTATCAGACACAGGTACGTCCCGAAACTTCAGTGTCCGGTGAGGACCTGCGTCATGCGGTAGGTTAGGACGCCGTGACGCCTATCCAGCCACTCCTCAAAGAGGGGTCTTACCATCGCGATTGCGGCGTGCCCGAAATATCAATACTTTGGAGAACTTAATAGACTTCCAGACTCGACATAATACCATGCATGTTTAAGGCTGAGGTTTAAGGTATAAGATGGACATTTTGAATATCCAGAATGATGAGCGTTTTTGGACATTACTGATTAGCTTCACAATCCAATATTTTTTTTAAAAACGTTGCCCCACACTATGAATTTCTCCTGTATCGTGGGTGCATTTACAAACACATAAACTCACTAACACTAACACCTAGAGTCGAAACAAATACCTACTTGTAGATTATACAAATGTTGGTTCCGTGCGGGAATCGAACCTGCGATCTGCAGCGCAGCAGCCAACCGTACTGTCTCAATAAATTAGTGTTAGGTACTAACTAAGTACCTATACGGGAACGTTTTGTTGATTTTCGAAATGAAAATATTCTATCGCATATTCGGTGCAATACTGGAAAACGAGCAATCTACGACATGTAGGTAGGTAGACTAGCCAAACTTTTTTTTTAATCATTGTAACGCACTAGTAATTTCCGCAGGATTTGTATGTTTCCAAACATTTGAACTCATACAAATAGCCAGTTTAGGAATAACTTCTTGTGTTCCCTTGAGTCCCCAGATGGCAACAATTAATTTGATCCGCGCAATTTTGCCGCCCAAAAGGTTACGTGATTGGAAACTATCTGGTTGGAGAAGTCAAGGTCGAATTAATGGATTCAGCAATCTTTCACCGATGACCGATTCATCATTATACTATCGGAGTGAGGAAATGGAGATAAGAGAGCAGAGCGGAGAGCGATTCTGGTTAATCGCTCTCCGCTCTGCTCCGCTCACATAGCACATAGCTTGAAATCCACGTCTCTTCTCCACTAAGGCATGTGATTGGTGAATTTCTCTCCGCTCAGCTCCGCTCCGCCTCAGTGGAAACGCAGCCTTACACCTAGGTACCTATACACTGACTGAGCTTTCACACATTTAATCTATATCTACATTGATGTTACATCTCAGCTCTCAGGTGTTCTGTTCAATCCTTCAATCTTAAATGATGTTTTAAGTTTCTTCTTAAGTGCATTAGAGATAATTATTGAAGCCATTCAAAAACTTGATTAATGCCAACATCCATTTTCTATGATATATTATCTTATATCAAGGTTTAGTACATTACTGCCGCGGTCTATAATGACTACCTACTTTGCTGGTCGCGCTGATGATGGCCGACAGCGCGGCGTAGCGCAGCTCCAGGCCGACACAGCGCGGTCAACGTACAGCACTTGATGGACGAGCTGAGATAAAGGCCGAGGCCGTAGGTCGAGGACTTTATAGCGAGGACAGCAAGGGCTGTAATGATGGCCAAGCTGGAAGGTCTAAAGCGTAGCTAGGCTAGCTCGAGGCAATCATAGCGTGACCAGCGAAGCAATCATAGTGGACCAAGGCTTGTATAGTGCTTTAGGTACTCAAAAATGCAAGTACCTACCTAACCTAAATACAACCAGCAAGTAATTTAAATGAAATATTAATTAACTAGAAATTATAATTATGCAAGCGTAGGTATATTTTTCCTTTGAGTTTCGCGGTATTACATTTTCAACCACTAATTTAGCTTCATCTGTAATGTCTGGCGGTGTTAAACACATTGAATCGGAAGAATTTTCGTTTTGAGAGCTCATTTTTAGCAAAAAAGTCACTAAATAAAAATAAAATTTTCGCTGAACCGCGCTTTTGTTAGGTACTTCTTTGTTTTTTTTTAGCAATGGTAGTTGGAACTATACAGCCAATATGGAATAAAATCTTTTTGTACCTATCTCTTTATCTGTGTTTTAAATAAAATCTTTTTGCATTTGTTTTTTTAAACGTTTAAATGTCAAAATAGCGGCCAGCAATGTTTTGCCGGCTTGTTAGAGCGACCAGCAAAACTTTGCCGGCCGCTCCTTGAAACAGAACGGCAAGGTCGACTACTTTGCTCAAACATGGTTGTCAAAATAATGACCACATTACATCAGTGAACATTACATGCATTTTTGAGTAAAATAGATTAAGCATACATATAAAATCTGATAAACATTAGACATATTGTGCTAGGTATAGGCATGTATGACAACTGGAAATATATTTTCTCCCATCCAAAGGTTATGTATTGAAAAGATTGCTTTTAGCATTATGACCACATTGCAATACATCCAAAATGGAATAGGATTCGCTTTGAATTCTATTCTACCTCTTTCTTATCAGGGAAAAGGTGTAAGAGTGTGTTTGTAGTATTTCATGCTAATTTTTATGTCCTTTTTCGAAATGACGGAACTGATTTTAATGTTTTTTTTTTAAATATTTATGTCCTGCTTAATATAACTGTGAAGTTTTTTTTATCAGTTCAGTCATTTCGGAAATAAAGCAGACTAGAAAGTTTGAATGAAATGTTGTTTGGCGTACAAGCTCATAATAGTAAAAGAAAGTCAAAAATTGTTTAATATTAAATATATTACTTATACATATCAACAGCCAAATATTAACTAAACATTATTGTATAAAAATAATAAATTACGACTAGATATTTATATTGTCATAGAAATGTCTAAATGAAACATTTTAAATATGGAAATTATATGTGCGGCAACAAAAGTTTTCTTTAGCACCTGCAACCTAGCGTCTTTTTTTATATGTGAGCGACGAGTTAATAGAACAGCTTCAATTATATTAATTCATCATCTTTACTATTCCAACAAAATATCAAGAAACCAGCGTCAATTTACGAGCGTAAATTAATATGACTCCGAGCTACCGATAAATATATTTACTTCTGATTTGATAACTCAGCGACTAATGTTGTAAGTGAGCTACTTTATATATTTTAGAGATTCAACATCTGTCTGCTAATAAAATCAAAATCCAGCCTCAAAATTAGCAATCAAAGTTTTTCATTCAACAACTAAATTAATAAATCATATTCTTTTTTCGTGAAAGTTTGCAACACAAGCGCGGGAGTGTACCTGACGCTCGTTGGGAATCAGAGGGGCGCGACCGGCCATTTGCACCAATGAGCGAGCTCTTTTTGTACACCAAATATACTGAATGTGCACCAAATCTAAAACTCGCTTTAGCAAGATTTCAGGGACACCCCGAAGTTCGGTTTGGTTAGGTTCCTTTAAACCTTGTACACAGAAATAGAAGCCCCGCGAAGCGGGGCTGCGTCGACCCTGCTTAGGTAGATTTTTTTTATTACACCTCGTTATGATATATTTTAATGAACATATTTTGGTGCACATTCAGTATATTTGGTGGAACACAGACAAAATTAGGTAAATAAAATGGGAATAAATTGAAGTACTTTTAAATAAATTGAAGTACTTTTAAATACCATCCATAGTCAATTACTTATGGTAACATTATAAATAGATAGGCGAATACATGAAATTATAGCTTTTATTGACCATTATTTGATGACAATATTAAGGAAATTTTATGTTCAAATATAGTAGATTCACTCATCAATTACTTATGCTAAAGTATAAAAATAACGGTGACTCTATGAAATTAGAGTACGTTGATATTATTTTATAGATGAAGTTGATACACTTATTAGAAGCTGGCAATGAGTAGACATATCACAAATTTAGTTGCTTAAGAATTATCACCATGTTGCGTCATATTAACAGTAGCTTGTTTTACAATATATGGTCGCTTATAAACCATTTATTAGACGCTAAAAGTTTGTCGCTGACCTATTAATTCATTAGACAACTAAATATATTTGCAGACGAGAATGACATTTTAAAGAAGCTGCCTTAATTAGCACCCTTTTAAATATACCTACTTATTCATAAAAAAAAATTTAATATCACAACTAGCTAGGGTGACTAAGCTACTTTTTAAACATATTACATAGAAGTTCACAGCTATTTGATAACAAACTAATAAATTAGCAATGAATTTCCTAATGAAATATAATTTCGCTGTACTAAGATTTATATTACCTACAGCTAGTACACTCATGTCATAAATAAAAATATACAGATAATCAGTACACATGGATAACGTGCACAACAAGCAACATGATGAATTTTCTTTTCATTTTATTGTTCTAATTATAACTTTTATCACAATTGATTATATTAGCTTGTTATGAAATTTACATCACAATTTCAAATTCCTTTGCTCAACTGCTGTATTTAACTCTTCTAAGCTTTTAAAAACATGCCCCTGTGATGCACTAGACTGTTCGCTCAGATTGGGGTTAACCAGCAGAGCATGCCAGCCTGCTGCCCTGGCACCTTCATAGTCCTTCAGCACATCATCTCCTATATGGAGTGCCTCTGATGGTAACACTGTTGATCTGCACTTGCCAATAGCAGTCTCAAATATTCTCTCATCAGGCTTACTGTATCCAGACTCATATGAAGTGACAATGAAATCAAAATGTTCGTGTAAGCTGACATTGTGAAGGATATCATTAAGGCGAGGATCAAAGTTGGATATAACTCCAATAGTAGGTACACCCAGAGTCCGAAAGTGCTTTATCAGTTCAAGTCCGCCATTGGAACATTGCCAACACTTGTCAGTTTTAAATTCATCAATCAACTTATGAGCGATGCCGGATAAATTAGCGGTTCTCGGCAGATGGTCTCTCAACGTCATACTGACTACTCGGCACCACCAATCCTCCCATTTAATAGTTTTCTGTCCAAAATTCGGATGCTCTCTCCACATCTGCTTGAAACTTGTTATGAACTTAGCCTTGACATCATCTGGAGTCCCTGTGAACCCATGTTCTTGGGCTACCATGGCGTAGTACTGCCATGCAGGTACCTTGAACTTTAGCAGGGTATTTGTAACATCGAATGTAACTAACTTTAATTTTGTTAAGCTCATCGTTTACTACACTTAAACAATAGGTACTGTATACAACCGAGTTTAGGTAATCAGTAACATTTCTAAACAATAACAAATATTTATTGCTACCAATTTTTCATGTTTGCAAATGTTGACAATTTTGACATTGCTTTTTTTTTTTTTTAATGTTTTTAGCATGGCTTCGAGGCCTTTATGCCAAACATTGCTTTTTGCTGGCTTGGGTCCACAGACTACATCTACATAGACACTCTAAGGTGGCCTACACACGGCCCTAAAATCAGGGGCGATATCGGGGAAGTGGTGGCGGAGCGCGCGCCCTAGATCGTCGTTCCCTATAGGTGAACGCAGACCTAGCCACACCGCAGTCTCCGCAGTCCCCGCAGTCATCGTCTTCTTACCGCTTCTGCGGCTACTGCGATGCGGGTGAGTGTGCGAGGTTTCAAACTTCATACAAAGAATTCGTAATGCGAGGACTGCGGAGACTGCGGTGCGGCTAGGTCTGCGTTCACCTTAAATCGTATCGTGTAGGCAAAACGCAACCATTTTATGGCTACTTTATATCATAGCCAATCATAGCCATGGACCTAAAAAAAAGGCGGACGGAACTTCACTAAGAAACAATTGAAGCACCCATAGTAAGTCAGTGCGCTAATGTGGACAAGCCAGCACGCACACATACACACCATAGTAAGTCAGCCGTCGGCCATTACGCTTCGAACGACACTCGCGGTTTTATACGGTGTTATTTTGTCTAATAAAAATCAAAGTATGCCGTCATGTGTTGCAAAAAGTTGTCTAAACCATAGTAGTTCAATTAAAAAAGCCAGGGGATCACTTTTCATAGTTAAGCATGTCAATTTGAAGCTTATTTCTCGATTTTACGTCAATAAATTTAATAAACATCTCGAAATCAATCAGTGTTGCAACTATTTCAAGGTTCAAATTATTTTAAAATTGGGAGATTTATATTTTATGTTACTATTTATCGTTATTGTATTCTTCTATATTTTTACAGATTTCCCACGGCAAATGATGCATGGAAAAATGATTGTATAAAAATAATAAGGGAGTGTAGACATGGAATAGGAATGTAGACGTGTAGGAATGGAACATAAAATAGCTTTAATTAAATATTTATAGCCGAAAAATACTTAAACATTCGTTTTCACCACTTAAGTAAATTAGAAGGGATTTCTAGATGTGTCGAAAGCAAAAGACAAGTCTACAAAAATTTGAATCACCAAAAGGGATTGTAAAACTTTGTTAACATTAAACGAGTTGTAAATATTTTAATATCCAATGTGCTTAAATTATTTTACCTTTTTTTTCAAAATAGGTATCCGTCACAAAAAAATTGTAGGTAATTAAACTTAAGTTCAAGGGAGATCTTAATTAAATATTGTTTAAAAATGGGTAATTTTTTCCTTCATCTGGCATCCCTATACACACGCACACATATTTACGCCGCCGCCATTGTGGTGCTTCAATCGTTTCTTAGTGAAGTTCCGTCCGCCTTTTCTTTTAGGTCCATGATCATAGCCAAAAAAGACCGAGAGAAGATTTTTGTCTATGAAAAAGACTGCGAGAAGGTGGCGAGAAGATAGCAAAGGAGGACAACCTACGTTATTTTTTGTAATTTTGTTTGTTTTATTCCTTACAGAACAGGCTAAGGTCTGAGACCATGCTGCCTAGTCTTCAGTTGGCAGTTTTCTTGAGTATAGTAAGCGTCAGTTCACACCGAGACGCGACGCGAAGCGACGTGACGCAACGATACTTCAAATTTGTATCTTTTCTTGTAGTAAACAAAGTCAGATTTTGAACGACGTGCGCGGGGCCGCGCTGCGCAGCGCGGCGTCGAGCTGCGTTGCGAAAGGTGTATCTTTTGTCTTTTAAAATAGAGTTACATTTTGAATAACTCTATTGAAAGTGCGCGCAGCGTCACGTCTCGGTCTGAGCTGACCGTTAATCCAGTTCGATTCATCAGTATATCAGTATGTACAGCTTGACATAAAAATGTAGAAAACCGGAAGTCGCCACTGTCTTCGCGCTACCAGCACTTTGAATGATTTTATTTTATTTTATTTCACTTATTACGTTAGTTTTATGGCACAATAATAAATCTAACAAACCTGCGGTCTTTGTTTACATCAAATATCAAAGATTTTAAAACGCTGTCAGGAATAAAAATTTTAGTTCCGTTTCAATCCGTTCTGGCCAAGCTGTACTACCCATAGACTACGACCGCGACGTCGCGTCGTCCTACCAAAGACGATGTTTTTTTTATTAATTTCATTGTTTTTTTTGCCACCGACTTCCGAAAGAAAAGTTTTGTAGGTTATTTTACCCTTTCTTTTTTGTGGTTGTTTTTGAAGGCGGTTACATTTTTTTCTAAAAAGTTTTTTTTTTTACTCTTTTTAGTATTAATATTCAACCAAAATTCTTGTCAAACACATCATTTTCTTACTTAATTATGTAAGAAATCCGTAGCACCGGTAAGAACATCGTTAACATCTCTTTCATTCCTTCCCTATCTCAAAAACTACTGGACCGATTTTGATGAAACTTGCAGTATTCCTTAAGTTGAACGATACCTAGTACAACATAAAAAGAATGACTTAAATCGGACTTGTAGTTCCGGAGATATGCGAACACGAACATAATTTACTAAATCAGTCGATGTCGACTCCTTACTAGAGGAGTTGTACCTTCCATCATCAGCTCATCCACCTGAGATGATGATTAACAGATGCAAATACTTGAACAGCTTTAGAAAATATCTGAAAATGGTATTATGTGCCTATAAAATTTGAAGGTTGCCCTCGATTTCCCTGAGATCCCATCATCAGATCCTGACCTAATGATCATGGAACCAATTGGAAAGTATACCCTTTCAAACAAAAGAAAAAAATTCCAAATCGGTCCAGGCGTCTTCGAGAAATCGGGGAACATACATAAAAAAAAAAAAAAAAAAAGAAGATTCCGACGAATTGAGAACCTCCTCCTTTTTTTGAAGTCGGTTAAAAATGGCAACACCAAGAAAGGCTCACTGTCAAACGGGCGAGATGATATTTCGTCATTCTGTCACTGTCAATCCATCAGTGACAAATCAAACGTCAAACTAATAAAATATAAAATTACTCATTCAATAACAAAACTCCATTGGCTAAACTGTAACTGGCGAAATATTTGTAAATTATTCAAGTTTTGAAAAATTTGCGAATACCTCTGATTGCTGTCCCAAAACCATGGTATATGTTAAAGGAGGTACGTGTCCTGTTTGATTAGTTAACTCGATAGTCTTGTTTACTTCATTGTTTCAGACAAGTTCTAGAATCCTGGATGTTCTAGGCCACGTCAGTGAATGTAAATAAATAATAATAATATAGTTGTTGAGCAATAACTTCAGGAAGTCGGGTTATCTTCGATTTGCCTACTGTCCTCGTTATTGTAATCCCAATAAAAATACAGTAAATAAGGTCAACTATGGAAGTATGTAGTTGCGTAGGTAGCTTTGCATTTTTACATTTGATTATTTCGTCATGGTATTGATAAGGGCATTGAATATTTGTATAATATTTAAGAACGTAGTTTTTTTTTCGTTATCTAGTCTAACTATTCATGAAATTAATAATTATGCATACTATGAGTAAGTATAATAAATCTTGTAACTGTCTGTTACAGTAATCGAAAATAGAGATGCGCAAAATATGTCAGTAAAAAGAAAATGAATGAAGTATATCTTTTCACTTGATGAAGTAGTTCATTCATTCATTCAGTACTTCATTTAGTCCAACAAATCAGAACGAGTTCTTGAATGAGATGATTCACTGAACTAGTTCATTGGACTAGTTCACTGGACTAGTTCACTGGACTAATTCATTCGACTAGTTCACTGAACTAGTGATTTAGAGAAATGATGCATTTCACTAAATCACTAGTTCAGTTTTATACAAATATCGATATTCCTTCATACTTTAATACGAATATAGTCTTTACGGGAAACGGACCTGCCGTTTCCCGTCAAGACTATATTCCTAGTATAATAAAGTTCATACTTATTAGGGTGAATAGAGTAACAAAGAGTGTCCATGGAGTTTCTTGCCCGTTCTTCTCCATAGAGATCTACGCTTTGGAATGGGCATCTACAGTACTTTCACAGTTTTTATGTCTTGTGACTGGGACTGTAGCACCGTAACTATTTTTTAAACTATTTTATTTTAATTTTGTCTTTTGACAATTCAAAAGTGCCTGTAACTGGCCTACTTGAAATAAACGATTTGATTTTGATTTTTTGATTTTGAACTAAGCGAAAAGAAACACTGAACTAAAGACACATTTGAATGGCCAGTGAATGAATGAAAAGTTCATTTTGGGAAATGAACTAGTTCATTTACTTCAATCGTTCGCGAACTACCCATGTCTAATCGAAAATCTAAAGTATTAGCATCAGGATCTGCCAGAAGCCAAGTTGATATAAATTTTAACCTATTCTTCATGGGTGTAACATTATTTTAGTGTTCTTTATTTAAATTTATCATATTTAAATGTGTCTCTAAATGGCTTAATAGTAATAAAAAAGGTTCACATTTGTGACCTTGTAGCACAAAAATGCAATTAGTTAAAAAGTTTCTTATAGGACTGCCAAAAGCAAACATTAAATAATAACAAACATAACATAAGGAGAAAAAATGAGGTACAGTAGTTTAGAGTGTAAAAGAAAGATTGCAATGTATCTATGATTGGTCGCGGGATTATTTCCTTACTGTGACCCCGGAACGTAACAGGCTATTGAAGGACACCGTGGATTTTAGTCAGTAGAAGTCTGACAGTCCCTCCCGCCCTGCCCGGGGCCGGAGGACTCATTTGATGATTTTACCACACTAAAAAAAAAAAATGTATCTATGATTAGCTAACATTGTCAAGTAGTTAATCGATTTTAAGCTATGGAATCTAAATGGTGATTCAAAATGAAAAATGTTAAGAGCAATCTAAAAATGAAATACTTAAGCACTTAGCAAAGTTCTGCATATTTAAAATATTGATAACTGTTACTTCATAAGTGATTCTCTAATTGACTGACATAAAACATGTTGGGTTGGTAAACAGGTTGTTTCAATTCATTTATGATAATGTAAATTTAAGAGACTAATAAAAAAAAAGAAATATTGACATAAAACAATCCTATAAATTGACTTACACAATTCGTTAATATAGTGCCACTGAGGAGATAACAGATTGTTATACACAGAATCATTACCCTCTGCCACTGGGTTAAAAGGACCAAAAATTGAGAGACAAAATGTAACAGATTTGTCTTGTTTATTTCTGGAGTAAAGGTGACTAAATATTAACGTTTGGGTGCAGAATGAGAAGACATCTGCCCAGAAGCAGGTTAAGAAAACAATAGCACAGAATTTGTCACACATTCTTTGTAGAAAATGATACTTGAATTTCATCATTCTTTTGTACTATTTCAGATGGGACCGTTGTGGAGCAAACCCCGTTCAGCGTATTCGGGTGGTTCTGGGGCATTCTCAACTTCTTCTACTTATTGTGAGTAATATAGTATGCCTGTCTATTTATTGATAGGGATTTAATGGGTTATTCAATCAGCAAGTTAAGATAATGATGAACTGAGCCTATTTGGCACAGCCGTGAGGCATACGGTACCTACTTTTAGTGATTATTTTTTATTTCTAATGTTGTCTTGTGTCAAAACTGTGTGCCAAATAAACTTATTTTCTTTCTAAGTCATCAAAATTATCAATTTCTGTACATTATGCAAATAAATAAATTTAATGTTGCAAGAGCAAACTATTAAATATTATACTGTCATAAAAGTTGTTCTTTTAAATACATTGCTTAGCTGGTTATATTGTCAGTGAATAGTGCTAATATAAATAGCTTTTAAACAGTTATTTATCAATATCTGCAGCTGCTGCATTTAAAAAGGTGTTTATGATTATTTTTTATGTAAACAGCTCTGGGATAAACATATTAATGTAACATTGAAATATTATTTTTCAAACAAAATAGCTTTTCAAAGTCATTTATTGAAATTAAACTGAGTTTCCTAAATCACTTTTTATTATGTATTTTAATTAGTATTACCGCGGTCCACAGCTAGGGAGGAAGAGTGGCCTAACAAATTCTGTACACACATCTGTCATTTTCCTGTAAGGTCATGTGTGTTATGATCATCACCAAACATCCGCTACTCGATTCCTATTGCTTTTAGCGTGATGTTATATAGCCTAATATCCTTCCTCAATAGATAGACTATCCGACACAGATTTTTTTTTATTTCGAACCTTTAGTTACCGAGATTAGCGTGTTGAACCAAACAAACTTACTTTTTTGTGTGACAAGTTTTTCTTTTTGTGCCTTCTAGTCACGATTGAGATGTAATCTCGGATTGATGTATAATGTGAATGTTCTATTAAATTGTATAAAATCTTGGTTCTTCTAACCGTACAGACAGATGTGTTGCTGGGGAGTTTGTTCCGCACATCTCTTCCCAGCCAAAATACTAGGAAGTGTCGAAGGGGGCGCTTTGGGGGGTTGTCTTATGTAAAAACTGACCTTCCAAAAGTGCTGATAAATCAGCCTAATTTGAATAATAAATGACTTTTGTTTTTTTTTTTTGATTTTTGAAACAATCTCTTCAGCTTTGCAATATTATAGTAAAGCTTTCTTTGGTAATGTTTCAGGGGCCAGACGCTGATCAACCCTAACTTCAGCAAGCACGGGGACAAGTACTCGCGTGACTTCAGGCCGCCGGGCAGTGGGTACGTAGCGTAGCCTTAAATCATCTGAGCCAACACTATGCATCTATGAAATAACTAGACCTGTCTATTTTCTTGCTTTAGAAACATAATTATAATTGATGTAAAGATGCCTATTTTTATGATTTGGGTAGTTTGTAAGTCTAAAAGTTCTATTTTAAAGTACTCTTTAACCAACTGCGCCAGGTTGTTGGTATGTTTTTCCAGTGTATGTATGTATGTTTGTCTTGCCAGCCTTCTCACGGACACATTTGGAATATAAAATATATTAAGTATGTGCTCTCTGCAGCAGCATATCTCGTTCAAGAATGTAACCTACATTCTTGTACTGGTGATTTTTGAAAATCGTTTCAGTTATTACTTCCTACAAAATAAAACTCGCAAATTTAAAATTTTGCCTCTTTATAATTATGTGTAGATGAAACGTCACAAGTTGCTATTGCGTTAATTATAAAATGATAAGGCAGACACATTTAAAAATTTCTTAAAACGTTATGGTTTATTTAAATTTTCTGTTAATAGTCAATTTAAATGCTTGGTGTGAATTATCTAAAATATGTGAAGAAAATAACGTGTCTGAAAGAACGATAAACTTTCACACGGCTAAATACTCCACTTGAAGTTATAAAAATGTAAAGATAAGAAAATGTGTCATTAGAGCTAAAGGCCAAGAAAAAGGTTTCTTTGTGTTGGTTCAGAGAGTTGTCTATACTCCTTTGTCAAAGAGTTGTTAATTAAAAGACCCGTGGGCATTCATGGTGGCTGCTGTTGCTGAAACAGCAGCGGCCGCACGTATTAATAATGTATATACGTTAAATTATATCTCTGGACAAATCAGGCTATCAATCAATCTACATACTATCTGATCACTGTTTGTCTTGCATGAGTCAATTTATTTATCTTCTAACTTTCCAATTTGTCTGGTATTTTAAAGTAAAATCAAAGATATCTGTTTAATCCCTACGCTTATATTTCCAGCCCTCCAAAGCCACCATCGAGAAAGTTCGGCGGCTTCGGTCCGTCGGGCTCCGGCCCCTCCCCCCCGCCGATGGGAGGCTGTGGCGGATGTGGCTGCGGATAAGGAAGCGCTCGTCCTACGTCTCCAAGTAAACTCAACTGTACTAAATATGGCGCCTAGGGTTACTGTAACGTAGTTTTTATCATGAAGGATGAGTTTTGAGACATTTTTTTTATCATAAGACCGGCACATCAGGAATTTCAAGTCATCATAATCATCAGCCCATAATGTTCTCACTGCTGGGACACAGGCCTCCTCTCTGTGAAAGAGAGTGGGCCATAATCCACCACGCGGACCCAGTGCGGGTTGGTAGATGTCACATATCTTCGAATTTTTGGTTCTAGGGCATGCCGGTGTCCTCACGAAGTATTCCTTCACCGTTTTGAGAGAGATGAGGTGATGAAATAAATTACACAAAGTAAGGTTGATATGTGCGTAATGGGAACTCAGACGTATGTATAATCGGAGACTCATTGGGCTGATAAATTCTGTTGAAGTTTTTTTTCTTAAATAGCAGATGTCCAGTCGTAAATTTTTGATCATTAACGCTTAAATACCCCTTAAAAACATTGTCGAGTGTAACATTATCCAGATCTGTCGTGTGTCTGATATGTATTAAGCCACTGGTTCTTTATAGAGAAAGAAACTGTCGTGTGTCATGGCAACGCCGCCATCGTGCTCACAGAAATCCATGTCGCACTATAGTCAGTTCGTAGAGACATTTATAAGTAAGCGCAGCATGCAAGTGTCTCCGATACTGTTAATTTTGTTTCTAAAATGTCATGAGACTCATCCTTCGTAAAAAGAGTGAGCGAGCGGGACGCCGAATCAAAATGTCTTGATCTGTTAGGTCTAAGTATGTTTAGATCTGATTAATATTAAAGGGAAAGAAAGTTAAAAGGCTTCAAAGTCTTTACGTAAATAAATGGTATATTTGGCAAAAAGAAAAATAATTTTTGAATATTTTCCAGTATGATGATATGCCGTCGCAATCTTGGTATTTCTACTGCGTTTAATAGCGTCCCGCCTGCTCACAACATTCAAAGCATAGCAATAAATATTACATTTCTTGTTTTCCTTTATACTTATCACATTAATTAGCTTTATTGTTAATCAAAGTACTAAAATGATTCCAATAATAAAGACAACATATTCCTTGCTGTATGTTTTTAAATCAAAAAATTAAATAAAGTGTCGTAGTCAAATAGTAAATACGCTTTAGAAAAACACAATTTGTAATCTAACTAAAAAATATTAAGACAAATGTTGTAAATCAAAAACCAGTTTCAACTGTTATTAAGTTTAATACCAGATAATCTAGCTTTAATAACGTCAAACAGATGTTTTAAAACTAAATAAATAATATTAACTAATTTTATATACGTATTTTATTTCTTTAGTAAACCTATCTGCATGGCAATTGAAGTGGTGTAGGGACGACACATATAAAAACTATACTATACTAGCAAACAATATCGTTCTAGTATTTGAAATAACTTAGGAACACACAGCTCTGTCTGTCTTCAATAGCTAAATGATGACTATTTCATATTTAACTAATATGACAACATTATTAAACTTTAATATATATAAATCCCTAAAATTATGGGTATCTCAAAGTTACTTTGCTCTACAAATATATGTTTGTTGCTACTACTAACATTTACATTTGTATAGTATCTATACATATTATAATAAAACTAGCGACCCGCCCCGGCTCCGCACGGGTGCAATCTTTATAATATTATTAAAATTGCGACTATAATTTGAGATTTAAACTATCCTATCTCTCAAGTTGGATCGAACTGCACATGGTGTGCGAATTTTATTATAATCGGTTTAGTGGTTTAGGAGTCCATTGAGGACAAACATTGTGACACGAGATTTATATACACCGTGTTCTTCACGTTATCCATAAACTTTAGCAAATACTTCTATGGCTTTTACAAATCAAATCCAACAAAGGAAGTAGTACTTAAAAAGGCTTCGTTACAAAGATATTTGTAATTTCATTTAATGAAATTTAATTGAGCTATGCAGTGAGAAAGTATCTTAATTTGGCCTATGTTGCCGCTTAGTGCAATTAAAATGATAAATCTATCAAATACTATTTGCATTTCATTTGCACGTACGAGAGGAACCCGAGAGTTAGCGAAGAAATACGATCATTTGCGATAACGAATCTTTCAAAGAGATTAAACTGGTCGCTATGGATACCTAAGTTGTTATTTGTCATTGTTTGTCATGCATGATTTTAACTGTCAGGATTATTGTTTATTGTAATTTGCTTTTGGGTTTCCGACTAATTTAATCAATCATTTTGATTACAACTTTCACTATGCCGCACGAATATTCTGCTCAACACCAAGCTGATATTCACTTCGTCTACGGTTTCTGTGACGGAAATGCTACAGCAGCTGTGCGAGAGTACCAACGGCGATTCCCTGGTCGGCGCGTTCCTGATATACGAACATTTATTAACATACACAGGAGATTTTGTGAGATCGGAATTAGACCACGCCGCCCTGAACGAGCAATCAATTTGAGCGTCGCTCAAGAAAACAGAATAATGAACCTTATTATTCATGATCCTACACTCTCAACGAGACGCGTTGGGAGAATCGTGGGTGTATCTCATAAGCTAGTGTGGAAACTGTGGAAAAGATATGGTTTGTATGCCTACCACTACAGAAAATCCCAAGGCATAATACCACCTGATCACTTCTCAAGAATTGTTTTTTGCCAGAGAATGAATCAAGAACTGATAAATAATCCAATACTGCTTCAAAAAATTCTTTGGATGGATGAAGCCCAGTTTACAAGAGCGGGAGTATTCAATTCCAAAAATCAAGTGCAGTGGCATGAGAGCAACCCGAATTTACATTGGCAGGCGTCACATCAAACTGAATTCTCTGTAAACATGTGGGCTGGTGTTTTTAACAATCAGCTGATCGGCCCTATTGAGATTCCCCACCGCCTAAATGCTGACAATTACTTAGAGTTCCTAAGAAACGTCACTAGCTTCGAATTTTTCGAACAAGTGGATCTTCAAACTCTGCGAACCATGTGGCTCCAACATGATGGGGCCCCTGCACATTATGGCACACAAGTGCGTGAATATTTAAATGCAACGTTTCCTGGCCGTTGGATTGGACGAGGTAGCACAAATATCGCATGGCCAGCTAGGTCCCCAGATCTGACTCCTTTAGATTTTTATGTCTGGGGAACCTTAAAGGAGAAGGTGTACTCCGTACAAATTCAGAACCGTGAACAGCTCTTAGATAGAATATCTCAGGCTGCTGAACAAATAAGACAAATGTCTGTAAATTTAAATGGCCAAATTAGGACTCGTTTGAATATTTGTGTCGAAAAAGAAGGTGGTCATTTCGAAAACTTTTTACATTAAATTTATTTTCTGCTTTTTAGAGTTTATTTTTTATTAATAAAAATATTTTTGAATGACATTACGGCTGACGTAGTTGTCTAACCTACAGTGTTATATGGATCTTTGGACACTCCATTGAGGTTGACAGGAGAGCGCTCATTTGTGAAATGTATTGAAAAATAAGATGGTGGCGTTAGTTCTGATGTTACCCACGCAATAAGTGTGCTTATAAATTATAATTATTCTACTCAAATGCATAAAAAAAATATGCTGTGATTACCATTTATCTTAATTTGACCGAGACCTATCTTTTGAGAGTATTTTTACGAATGTACGTGAGCTCTAAGCGTGGTCCCCAGATTGCGTGTTGAGCTGCCCCTCTTTTAGTCAATAATTTTGAGATTGAATGTTCGTTACTTAAGCCGAAACGGCAGAATGGGAAGATAATTATGGTAGCCTACTCCCCTTCCCGTCGTTGGAGGTCCGGCGTTGCTTTAAGCCTAGACTAAAAATAAGGACTGCAGAAACGTTTTGCGAAGGCTGCATGTCGTGGGAAGAGGTTATCATGATTTGGTTATGGAATTTTGTTTTTTTTTTTATTCCTCAATTAAAAAGACAATTCGAAATACGTATCTACCTGCTTGGTAGCCTTATACGTTCTCTTTAGATAAGTATAGTACATTGACAGTGCTATGAGGAACGAGATAAAAAATCAAAGAAACTGTTTTGACAAGTTTCAGCCCGCCAAATGTTATGAATGAAAATACGACGTTGCCAATTCGGATAAAGAGGCATGCATATCGGGTTATTTACGTCTAGGTATTTAGTTTGTATGAAAATTAACAAAAAATAAAAAATAAGAATTTATTAATGTGTCCATAATGAAAAATGCTTACTTCCGTGGTCTGAACATCTGGTCGAAGTTTATGTATATCGTCCGGAACACGGTGTATATTAAGATATGTTATATCAGCAAGAGTAAGTATTCCTATACAATATATTAAGTACTATCCTACATTAAAACTCATGGCCTTGCTGTCTAACAGTTATATTATTATTATTATATGACACTCCAAACCCATAATGTTATAGAAAGGAAGCTGAATATACACAAAAAAACAGTAAGCTAACATTTCTTAGATAATATAATATAGTTCTATAGTAATAATAATGTCTACACACATGAAATAAGATAATGCGCTAAGTACATTATATCGGTACAGCCTGATAATAGTTTTTCCTAGCTAACACAAAGGACAAAGGTCGCAAATACAAAATTGGGGAAAGGACACCTACATTTATTAATGTCTATTTTAGAAAAATCAGGAAAGCAGATCCTTTAATGGTCTTATTTCATTAAATTTAGCCAGGGCTGTACATAGTATAAATAAAACTTCACTTTAAAGTCTCAAAGGTATTGTATGAAGCACAGCTTGAAAATGTAATATGTGAATTATGCTTGTTGGCTAATACTAATTGTCTAGTAAGTACACGTGTGCAGATGCATTCAAATTGTATATCTTAAACATTCAAATTCTACGAAGTCCCTTGGACCATTGCATATACTGTACAGAAACAAATAAAATTAAGTCGCATAACAGAAATATTCTTTGTACTTAACACTCTGTCTACTTATCCTAAATCGTAAATCTTAGAGTTAGTTATTATTTAAGGTATCATAGCCTGAGGTGATGGTCTAATAGTCCAGACAAGAGAAAGTGATGGGAAGCACAGCGACGGGCTCCGACAGCTTTGGCTTGTTGATGTAGATGCTCCAGGTGCGCTTGTATAAGTCGAATATTCCTGAAAATATGATTTTTTTAATCAGCGCTTTCATTTTTTAGAAACAAAGCTGAGTGTAACAGAAAGATGTTCTAGTAAACTAAGTATCTAAACATGAATTTGGCATGTTAGGTTAGTTAAGACAGCCTATTATGCAAAATGCAGAAAACCGAGTATTTTGATGCAGTTGAAGGGAGGCCTATGTCCAGCGCTGTTCCACATGAAACTAGTTTGATGAGTTGGGTTGTTGAACAATATGGTTTAAGTGCCTGTTAAAATTGGCAAAAACAGTCATTCATACATCAAAGCCCACTATGTTGATCCATATAGTATAGTGGCTATTTTGGCCGGCAGTTCATTGGGCATGCGTGCGTGTAAGAACTAGACAAAACTAAAGACCAGTAAGAGTTATAGTAAAAATTCTTTAACGTATGCATTGCATTTACCTGCAGCGATGGTCATGATGATATCATCGGGCTGTTCCTGGAACAGGCGGAAGTCTTCGCCACTGCTGTCCGACAGGATCTCGGCAATGTCGGCACGATTGTGCGGCTTCGGGTACCCGTGGATGACCCTCAGGCGCGCCACGCTGCTGTCGATGATGGGCCCTGACACCTCCGTCACGTTCGTTTGCTGGTATCTGACCAAGTGAAAAGGGATTGTGAGATGGAGTGCCTGTGGGGTGCCCTAGGGCAGAGATGCAACCAAATTTTGCCAGTAATCTTTTAAGTACCGTTCGAGGTAGCTAGTGTATTGCTATCAGTAGTGATCACGTGGCTGCAAATGAGAAATTCCTGATGGTAAACCCCAATGGCTTTTGTCTGACTTGAGAATCAAACCCAAAACTTGCTCAGCAGTTGCACACGTGACCTCTAGTCTAGACATTACATTAGCAGAAACTACAAAGCTTTTATATGGATTAAAAAAAATACAAACAAAACACTCACTTATTGCAATGTATCAAAGGTTCCTTATCGTACTTCTGTATGTTGATCTGCGAGCGGTCTGCCGTCAGGTCGGGAGCCACCTCTACGTTATAGATCTGGTGGTCTCCCCAGTTGTTGGTCCAGATCATGTTCACCGAGAAGCCGTTGCCGATGCCCAGGCCCTCGTCGCGCAGGATCTGTTCCGCTTGGCTGAAGTTCTTGGCGGCAAGCATCGCTCGCGTTAGGAAGGTTCGGGCTGGAGACATAGTTGAACAAGTTATTGACGCGGTCAATGCAAGGGTAAACAGAGGTCCCAGCGCCATTCATGACGACGACTAGATTCATCCTTTAATTTTTTTAACGTGCTGAATGGACATAAGGAAGTACTTCGTTTAGTTGGTAAAACAGAAACTATTTGAGAAGGAAGAGAATACACGAGGGAGCGAAGCGAGCTCGAGTTTTTTTACACCTTTCCATAATAAATAAGGTATTTTCGCTAATACGTACCTTCAGTACAAAAAAGGTTTAAATTATACATACAAATAGGTTTGGTTTCTGTGTCACTTGTCAGAGATGTCGGGTGGGTTTCTACCCCAAAACCAAACGGATTTCCGGTCCAGTTTATGGTGCCCTCCGAAACGTGATGCCTTAAGCGAAAGTACTGCGATGACTGCATTTTTGTCTACTTGCGAGATGTGAACGATTGGGTGATTCCCGCTTCTGGGAGAAAAGTCGCGTCTTCAACATTGTTAATAGGTGGGACACAACAGTCCCAGTCGTGAATGGAACGGGAAAGAAAATGTAGCGTTCTTCAACAGTGATAAGAGGGTTGCGGGACTGTTTATGCAGGTTACTGCGGCCCTGGAACTAAAAGGGACATGTGAAGGAAAAGGGTGTTTTTAGTCAGTAAGAGTCTGCCAGAGAGTTAAAGTCAGGGGAGGACTCACTACATCATTTTTAAGCATTTGTTGGGCCTTAATACCTAAATCTACGTAAAGTTTTTCATTAACATAAAACATTGGTTTTTCAACTGAAGAGAAAAACTAATGGAGCAGACGATATTCTCAATTTGCCAAAACTAAAAATTACAGGGTGGCCCGAACATTGAAGTCAGAACAATATTTTGGCCCCTCTCATGCCGAGCGGTATCCGAATCACACTTTGAATGTACCGCGACTTTTTATAGTTTTCGAGTAGGTTATTCATGATTTTTTGAAATATTTAAAGTTTTAACTAAAATAAATTCAAAAACTACTTACTACAACAGTAACGTTGACAATGACAATAGTGCAATAGTGAAAAGTGGTTTTTTAATTTATTGAACACTTATTGAAATATGAAACTGAAAATCAACGAAGATTATTCTAGCTTCAATCATTACCTATTGGGTTTACGTAGTTAACTTGCATAATACAAATAATTATTTTTGATTTTCAGTTCCTTTTTTTTAAAGATTTAAAATATTGTTATTGAACAGAATCGATATCGAATCTACATAAAAAATGTTATCAAATATATTTTTATTGACACTATTTTATTGAATGTAATAAGGACGACCCTTTATCAGAAGTGATTCTGTTACATTGTTTAGCCAAAGTGTCACCAACACTTTGGCTGAAGAATGTAAAACGCAAGAACATAGTGACACATCATACTCTTTGTGTCACAATGATATACCTACACAAAGTCTTATAAAGTCAAGCGTTATGACCGCTCGACTCGTCAAAAATTAGGCTGATAATATCGTCGTGGAATTGACCAGCCTATTCTCCGATAACACTATGTGCCTGTGTTGGGGTTGTTCGGGGGTTATATACTCCGCGCTGTAACGAAACCATAGCGAGATCTAATTCGACGACAACGCCATCTATCGAGGGGGTTGTAAATACCAATTTAGGGTAGGTATTATGTATTAATTTACGATGAAAAAATATACAGAGCAGTAAAATACTAAACTAATATTGCTTGATATCTCACAAAATTAATATTGTTTGATTCGTGACGAAAGCTGTTGTCAGAAATTGGAAAAATCTTTCAAGGTAGGTAGCGAGTTTTCTCCGTTTTCTCTGTAAGCATATTAACCTTGGTCTGGGCTGTCAATTGTAGATCTTTGAGAGTAGTGACTGTTAGTCAGCAGTCAAATGCTGTAAAAAAACCGGTCTTATAAGGGAAAGAAGGGGTAGAGTTTTGTAGGTAAAATTCATCACATCAAAAACGTAAATATCTTCTTCTTAGACGTTCAGGATTATCTACAGAACTTGGAATTTTATCTTTTTTAAGGGGTATAATCATGAAATGAGTCCTCCCTCCCTGGGTGTAGCGGAAGGAACTGTCAGACTAGTACTGACTCTAATCCACGGTGTTTCTTCAATAGCTCTTTCCGTAAAGATGATTTTTGAGGAAAGAAAAATTCAGATTGCAAGTGGGATTCGAACCCGCGTCTTCTGGATAGGTACTCCAGACGCCTTAACCAACTAGGCCATTGCAACCCACACCTGCAAGCTGAAAGCTGAGCTGAAGCTTTCCGTTCCAGCTTTACATGTTAAGAAAGTCCTGCCTTCCCAATATTGAATTAATATACCATAACTAGCTGACCCCCCAAACGTTGTTTTGGCATATAATTAAAAAAAAAAATAGATAGTAGCCGATTCTCAGACGTACTGAATATGCATACAAAATTTCATAAAAATCAGTCGTGCCGTTTCAGAGGAGTATGGTAACTAACACTGTGACACGAGAATTTTATATATTAGAAGAATATGTACAGTACACGGCTGCTACGTCGCCAGTTCATTTTTCTGATAGGTACTTTATTTGAGACGCTAACGTGTGTCTAGACCCTATTTAAAGCCTGTGATGACCCATTGCAATGCTCCCCCCGAACCTTACTGGAGCCAGCTCGCGATGCTGAGTCTGTAGTTTTAAATAATTCACCCCTAAGTAATGATATCATTCAGATCTAGCCTGTCCCTTGCTGTCCTCCCTCAGTGTTGCCCTAAGACGAGGTTCGTACCTCAAAATAAGAAGTTGCCATATTCATGTAAATTAAATAAATAACTTACGTGTATTGCCATGCTTCAGGTTCAAGGGGCTAAGGGTGTTGATGGAGAAGACCAGTCCGTTCCCGTTGTAGCCCATGGTGTACCCTGGCATCTGTCCCGCGTAGCACAGTGATGCGAACCTCTCCTCCACGGCCTAGTGAAAAGTCAAAAGGATTAGAGTGATCCTTTATCATGATACTTTGATGAGGAAAGTTTTGACTAAAAGGAGAAGTAAAGACGATAGGTTTAGAGGTCCAAAAAAACTTAACGATGATTGGACTATGAAAGAGTGAGGTGTTATGGAAGAATACATTCTGCGGCAACTGCCTAACAAAACAGAAAAGATTTATCTACTGATTTTTTTAAACTTTCTTCGTCTTAGCCTACAGCTATTTGGAACAAGAAACGTAGTTCTGTACGTTAAATTCGTACTTTCTATAAAAATTCATTAAAATTGTGTGCATTCGTAATTCGTATTGACTAGACTACTTAAATAGATTCGTATTGACTACAAACACTCTGTTCCCTTTTGCGCTTTGTGTTTCTGGACCGCAATAGCCTCTTAACATAATAATATCGTCATGCGTTTTCGCATTAGGAGGTGGCTTCTTCCCATTCCCCTGGTCGCTTGCTCCGTACCGTACCATGCTTTGAAGGTCGCCACCACTTATATCCTCTATGAGGACATGGCGGTACTCCGTCCAAGCGGGGAATTTCCACCGTTTCCTCCGGGTGGTCCACAGAATGCTACCCCCGGCCGTACCTATACTGCCACAGTTACCAGTGCCAAGTACTCAACTTTTCTCAACACTCATAAGTCATAACACATTATACGAATAATAAATAGTATGTTGCTTTTACACTGACCTTACCGAACGCGCGGTTATTTTTTTTCCTCTTTTTGTAAGGACAAACCGATGAACGCTGTCGATCAATGTGACGTGACCCTAAACGTGCCTCGTTTTTTTAAGAAATTTAGATTTATTCTAAATAAATGGATCGCACATAAAATACTAATTGCAGGAACGAAAACCTTGTCGCATTATCGTTCTAAAATGGCCACGATTTCCATAAATAAAAAATGCTATTCGTCAGTCTCGGGAAATCTCAAAAACGCCACGACCGATCTGTATCCTTTTTATTGCGTTCGTTAGTTCAGTCTGTGCAAGGTTTTTAGAGAAAAAAAAAATCGATAAAAAAATAACATAAATAAATAGCAGTTTATGGGGATAAGGTGATACCTATACATGGTGATTTGTAATTGGGTGCATTCCTTGAAATGGGTGATACTATGTAGTATCGATATTGTATTTGCAACAATTTTAACTACACTCCAGATCCAGTCAGTTCAAAATTGTTGAAAATAAGGTTTAGTATCACCCATTTCAAGGAATGCACCCGATCACAATTCATTCTGTAGGTATCTTTTATCAATAAAATAATTGCTGTTCGTTATTCTCGCTAAAACTCGAGAACGGCTGGACCGATTTGACTAATTTTGATTTGAATTATTTTTGGAAGTCTTTGGAAGATTTAAAAAGTGAATAAATACCTAGTCGTATGTTAAAAGTATCAGGAACAATAATTATCATTCAGCTTTTTTATTTATTGTATTTGAGGCGGTACGAAGTTTGCCCGGTCAGCTAGTTGATAACATCTACTTAACCAATATAATTATGTAGTAACACCCATTTCCAGTCACCCTGTATTAATGGCAGAATTTCAGTAACCCATACTGGAATTTTCCAGTGCCTATTGAAAACCCCAGTATATTGCACTTGGTGTGCTGATTATGTAACCAGAAGGTGGGTAGGGGAAAGAGTTCTTTAGTGATTACTAGTACACCGATCGAATGTGGGTTAGTTTAAATTTGCCTAGGTTCAAGTGCTGTGCAGCTCGAAATATCCACCTAAGGCAATTTGAAAAACGTGATGGATAAGCTGCAGAGAAAAAGAACCCTAATTTTTAGTGACATCACTACCAAAGGGGGTCCCTTTTATTTGGTGATTTTGATTTGTTTGTTACTACGTCTTTTGTACCTACCAAAAGTATCTAAGGTAGATTCTAGTTTTGCTATACTTACTCCAGCCGCTCTATCTTCAGGAGTCGGTATGATATGCGCAGACATGATGTAGAAGTGGTTCAGAGTCTCGTGGAATGCGTCTTCAGTGTGGCCAAGTATAGTCTGTAACATTCAATATACCAACAGTACTATCCTGGAAAGTAATATATAAGAACATTAATATCAACTTTAAACTCCTACAGTCTAACTACCCACTGCTGGTCCAAGCCTGTCTTTGCTTGTGGTTTGGATTCTCCTTCCGTACTAATGTATGTAATATCGATAAGAAACAAAATTTTAGACCAATGCCAATGGTTCATTCAACCACTCATCTGCCTGTCTTTTTCAAACTACGTTGGGGTTGGCTTCCAGTCTCACTCGATGCATGAAATATCAGTATGTTACATTACCTCCGCAACTCAATAACTGGGTAACACTGTGTGCTCCTTGGTAAGACTTGCGACCTTATGAGTAACAGTAACGACTATTAAAGATACTCAATTATGAACTAGGATCAACGACTACCTACGTGCTTTTGGAGCCACTCGGCTTAATCTTGAAGATCGACCTGTGCGGCTGTTCACCGACATCGAACAACTCGGTCTAGACCTGCGTGGTGAATAATAACCCCCTCACTGAGACTATTCCTGTGTCCCAGCTATGGGACTGTTATAGGGTAATAATGCTTTATAGATCTTACAGCGTGTGAGTTCTTAAAGGCGATGGAGCTGCAGCCGCCGGTGTCGTTGCGTGGGATGTGGTTGTCATTCACGTTGCCGATCAGGTCGTCCATCTGCAGCAGGAACAACTGCAAACAAAATCAAATTATGACTGTGCCTTTCGGTACTTATGAGCTTCTCCCGCAATGAGGAGTCCAGGAATGGAAAACCTCCTAATGCTGTCGTTTTTTGTGTCTCTAATCTGCGTTCTCCAATATCCGGAATATGTGTGCCGTATATAAGTTGTGGTAATCGAAACTACGACACGCAATACGTTGCAGTCGATCGCGCAACTACTGTGCCAACCGTGTTTTTTTGAAATGAATGTTGCAAGATGAATAAGACCAGACCATAAGTGTCTAAGTCTTACAGCCCAGGACTAGGATAACAAGGTCTTGGCATACCTGATGGAAGGGCACGTTGGCGCCGTCTGCTACTCCTTGTATCTCCTTGACGTAGTAGGGGAACTTCTTCTTCATGTTGGCGAGGGTCGTGTCATATGCCCTGCGGCCGGTGTCCGTCTTGTACTCCTTCTCGAAGCCACGCAGGTTCTCGTACGTGGCTATGAAGTTCTTGATCACTGATGAGAAGGTCCGGCCCTGGAAATAACAAGCTGTTTGTAAACCGCTGAACGAACAGTCGGAATGCAGGAGTTACAGTTCCTTCTGGTTGAGGACACTCTATCTTAAGCCTGCCTCTGGGCTAGTTTGACCCAAGAGCAAAACAAAATTAATTTAAAAAACCTACGTTACATTAAAGAAGTGCAAAAATATTTTTCCTTGACGGCAACTCCGGTCGTGCATCGTCGTTGCATCGAAGATTTCATTCGGAAAGACCCATTTGTGCAAGCCGTTGGCATTCTCAGATGTTTGTTAACAGCAAATTAAATGGAAATTGTAATTTCAGAAGCCTAGGGTCTTATTTTGTGAGCTGGTAATACTTACGACATCGTATCCGACATCATAGTGGCTCCCCTGGACGTAGATGACAGGCACTGCCGCGCGCCTGCCCAGCTTTTTCTCGCATGACACCCCTGGAACAAACGAACATCTTATCAGAACTTGTAAGAACTGATTACCGTATGCAACTTACATTGGACAACAAGATGCCTCTCAACTTCACTATTTAATAAAACCCTACATGTTAAATACCTAAATATATTTTTGAGGATTCTAGAATATATTCATCTACTTTATAATAGGTAATCATCTGATCTAGATGATGATCATACTCGGCACCCCATTTGAAAAAAAATGTACAGTAGAGCGTCGATTATCCGAACTAATTGGGGGACATGGGTGTTCGGAAAACCGGTATTTTCGGATAATCGAACTACCTTATGAAGGAAGATTGTAAGCGCATAGTTCGAATTGGTGGAATGGCAACTAAGTATGGATGATATTTAGCGGTACGTCTAGAAGTCTGATGGTAGAAGGGAGCCGAAGTAAAGTCTATAGAAGACCGACCAGCATGCAACCTTTCGGCAATGATTCAGGAAGGGGTGCTTAGCATCTACCAGTTTTACGTAATTTTTTATCTAAGTACCTAAAGAAATATAGTAATTAATCAAAAAGAGCGCAGACATCCTTTAACGCACCTCAAAACTCAAGTAAGTATTACTATAGTTTTAAGGTAACGCTTGAGTATTGAGTGACGTTTTGTAATACAGGTCATAGTAACTGCGCGTCTCGGGCGGGCCTAGCAGTTCGGATAAGCGGTCGTTCGGTTATCCGACGTTCGGATAATCGACTCTCCACTGTACTATATTAATTAATGTACTTCATTATATTCCAGATGTGCGCTCATCTTTGCCTGAACAAGTGCGCAGTAAGAAAAACTGCTTTTCTAGAGATAGGTAGGAAACTGTTCTGAATGATTCTGCTATTATAACATCTATCAAGTAGGTATTATAATCATTGTTGTTGCATAAAGCATATTGAATAACTAATTATGAATTAAATTGATTTTTGAAATCGTAAATATGATATCATACATTGCAAAATGTATGTTATTTTTATGCAAGTAGATTAGCCAACTTAATCGAAACGTTAATGAAACCATATATCGCGGTATTTAAGTTCTCGGACAACACCATTGATGGGGTTGGAGTTTAAGGAGGGGCCAGAAACGTTCACTGTTGCAGTTTTTGGTAGATTTACAAAAATCTACCTTATTCTTATATAATTACTGAGCTGATATCTGAGTTAGCCGTCACGACTGAAATTAAGTCGGGAGCTGTCGCAAGCATTTCAAATGATGGCATAGTAGCCTATGGTTCTGTAACTCTCTAGGCGCACAGGACGAAAGTAGCAAAGCAAAGGAGTCAGCGGGAATTGGGCATAAACCGCACACGGCCATGCATGTAAGTTGATGTCTTGTGAAAAATGTTTTCCAGCTGTATAATAATATTATGTATTTTGCATGGGATTCACGCAAAGCAAAAAAATAATAAACATCATGACTTAAGTGTAGTACTTAGTTATACATATGTAGGTAGAGGTACATTTATAACAAATGATGAACCATCGGCAAAGGGCACATAGGACTACCTACTCGTATATTATTTGAATGGTCTCGGCATGCTTGGTGCAGTGGGCTAGTTTGAAGAGGCACAGGATAAAAGCTCCTGGGACAGCGCAGGATAAAGTAGGTAGAAGAAATAACATAATTTTATCTACTTCTTAATCATAAAAGTAAGCTTTGGAGATACATTTTGGGAAGTGCACATTTTGCGTCAAGTGCACAATTTACGAAGTGTACAATCTGCCTCAAACCTCCTATAAAATTCGTATAATCTACGGATCATAAAATCGCAAAGGCTTAAAAAGCAAGGCAGAGTGGCACATAAAACTAGATTACTTCAATGTAAAAATCTAATATTCGCATTCGCAGTGGCATTTATTGCAAAAAAGTGGTATTAGTAGGTGATCAGTTAAAAACAATTTAAAAAATCCTACTACACGCTTTAGGAGGTTGAGTCTGATATAGGTAAAAAATAAGCATAATAATGTTCGGTGTTTTATTTAAATATTTTTCTTTAAAAACATAACAATAGGCAACATTACTATAATAAAATGAAACTAAACTGTTACAAAGCATCGAACAACTTCTCAATGCTGTCAGCTGGTAAATATGCCCAAGAGAATGGCGGCGATGCCTCGTTGTATGGCTACGCTTAGCCTTTGACCAAGTTTAAAGCCAGCCCTTGTGTTACGGGAAGCGTCAACAATTTGATAGCAGCTATAAGTATAACTAATGAACAGTAATGGTAACATACAACATTATACCCAACTACAGCTCCCCACAGATAATAGAAGAAGTAACAGAGAACATAGGATATATCAAGCACGGAAGATGCTATGTAAATAAACTGAAATAAAATGAAAACAAACCATAATATAAAGCAAAGCCCTTTGAAAAAGTTATTAGTAGTAGTAGCACAATATAACAACTCAATAATTTATGTGAATTTCACGAATAACTTTTGTTAGATCTGGAGATTAATTACCTAACAAAGCACCCTAATAGTTTTTTAAGTGTATTATGTGATAACATAAAACATAGCTCCAAAAAGGATCAACCGATTGAGATTTAGTAGGTATTTTATATATTTTTTTTACTACAAGATGTGTTTAGTTAATTTAAGAATATAATAGCAGATTGCCATTTTTTAAAGTGCTGATAAAACGTGCATAGATAACGACAATTTAAAAAAAATGCAATTTCAATATTGACACATATTTTTGCCTTAATAAGTCAAGTAGGTAGCTCTGACGTAAAGACGTGCTAATTTGATGTTTTAGTTATTTAAATGAGCACATAGAAGTTGAATCTAAATTCATCTCATTGTCAAGGACATTGGCTCTTCAGCTGAGACGCCACGGAAGAATCTCGTATCTCATACATCTGCTTAAATTAAGAAACTGACGACAGGCGATTATTTAAAAATAAGCATTAATTACTGTTGAATAATCATTATATTATACGATGTCGTAGTTTACAACCTTCATATAATGATCAATGGTTTTACACTACACATTTCCCGTATTGAACCGTTAATATAATTCTGATCTTAAAAATATAGATTTCTCGATCATTATGAAGCGCCATCATTTTTCGATCTTTTCCCTTTTTTTTTTTGAATCGGAAATTGGTGTCTGTCTGCTCTGAGAGTGGAGTGAAAGGTACCTACGTCAGATTTGACTAACTGAAAACCAACCCCTTCTTTCAGTTACCCTTTGTGTTCCAGAGCCACGCGGGTAACCTTTCAAGACAGTCGTCTTAGTCAATTTATATCGTAATTTGATAATGTACTAACACAATAAATTAGTCGTTTATCTTTAGGTGTTATTTAGTGTCATTTTTATTATTTACTTTACATGAATAAACAAATATCTTTTATAATTAATTAATCTACCTGAGAGTGTTTCGTAACTATTAGGTATATCATTGGCATTGGTGTAGGTCGGTGTCAGGGAGGGCCACAAATCAAACCGATGAATGTCAAACATATACAAACATGTTTCCGTTTTAGCCCATTTTATGGTGTATGACGCAACGTAAGACTATAATATACCTATGTTGTTACATAATATTAACTACTAAAAATAAAATAAAAATTTCGTTATGTTTTTAACCTATGCTTTGTTTGAATCATTTGGTAATCATCATTTTTTTATGTTTACTTTGTAGGCAATTAGAAAACTGGCTCATACTAACGTATTTAAAGTTACCAATAACAAGTCGTGTACTAATGGCGTCAACTTTATTCATAAAATCATAACAGCTGCTCGTTTCTGAACAGAAAATGGCAAAAAAACATGTGTGTCAGCTGATTGTCATGCGGCAAGCGTTTACCAACAATGCGCGGTCGGGGCGGACTCACTGATAAATAGGCAAATATCCACTATTGTCTCCCATGATGCCAATTCAATATTTATTTTTATTACGATTAAACTGGCTTTCTGTCTTGATATTCATAAACAAATGTGCAGAAAATCTATCGTAGTATATTGTGGCATAATGTAATAATGTAGGTATACTTTGTGATTGTTACTATAAAACAAACCGCAGTGCTGAGCAATCTTTGATTAATTAGGTTGATACTGACATAAGATTGCTTTTATTTTAGAGGGCAGTTTAAGTTATCTGCTCTGATATATCGGTATAAATCAATAACTAATTTAATTTAAAATAATAATATATAAGCTCACCATTTAACTCCCTCATTGCAGGATTTAAAAAATCATAAAATTTCAAACAAACTGGGTGAAAGATCCAAAATTAAAACTGATTCAAAATGACAACACTGCGCCGCGGATTAAGATCGACAATATTATTTTAAATGTTTCTAGTTTTATTCTCGACTTTGAATATTAATTTAGTAACGGCACAGACGACGGTCGGCGATACACTGAGCATTGTTACAGGGTGTGTCTAATATAACAGACTATATCAAGGATATTAATGCTATGTCTAGGATTAATTTTGTACTTTGGCAGTGCCTTTGTGGACCCAGAAGATGCGGAGATATGCGCTCAAAATTCTGGATCATTTGATGTTTTGGTGAGAGCAGACACTAACAATCCCAAATCAACTCAGATTAAAACTGATTCAAAATGACAACACTGCGCCGCGGATTAAATAGTGGCAGAATAATTTTAAAACTACGAGAGCAAATCTACCTAATTAGAATAGTAAAAAAGTCTCTGTAGTTTTCGAAGGGAAACCTATCATGATATCGATATCACTAAGTAGTCTAATTATAAACATCTAGGCTGGAACGTTGAACCTTTTCTTTCAAGGTGTTCTCTAAATTATTCTATACTAGCTGACCCTGCGAACTTCGTAGCGCCACAGAATCAATACTACTACACTACTGATACTACTACTACTACATCATTTGTTACAAAAAATGTGATAAATGAAGAACCGCTCAACCGATTTTGTGCAAACTTCACATAAACCATCTGCTAATAGTCCCAACACAGCCTAAAAATTTGGTTTGGATAGGTGAGCCCGTTCTTGAGTTATAAAATTACAACGTAAAGTGCCATCGATTTTTATATATGTATATGTATAGATTTATGGCGTCCTTCGATTCCTGAGTCGATACCCCAATGACAACACAGCACAAGGCAGTTTCTAGACTGCAACTAAGGTTTGATCACGTCGCGAAATGACTGCGCGAGTGCCCGCGCGCAACCAACGCAGGCGCACGAAATTTAGAGCGGGTCGTATCTTATATCATAGGGAAATATTTGGTAAGTTCGTTAGTTTACTATACAAAACTACATAAGTTTTTGGCAAACATTCCGTTTGTCATATAAAATAGTTTAGGTTAATATCCCGAGTTAAATGAAGTGTAGTGTGGCGTAAAGGATTTTTGGCTGATGAAATAAATTAATACTAGCGTGAGGGCCACATTATATCGGTGAGCGAAAACTTTTAAACATAAATTCTAACCTTTGATTAGGTTAGAATTTTGTTATACCCCGAAAAACTACCAGTGGGCCATTTAGAGCGGGAGCCCGTAACAGATGTCCGTGACCAATTTCCTCTCAAGCGATAATTAGCAGACTACATGAGGGAGTCGTATCATGAACATTCGTGGAAGTCAGCTGCGATTCCGTTGGTGGGATAAGCAGCAATCGCCGTTCAAACACGTAGAAAAAAAATTTTTTTTTAGTCATTTCCTCTCAATTGAAACCTGGTTTATATTGAAGATTACCTTGTATCACGAAGAATAAAACCAATCAGCCGACGGTACCATGGTGGAATACACGTCAGCTGGTCACTCGAACATGTAATTTTTTATTTTATTTTCAGTGATTTCCTCTCAACCCAAATTTTGCCTGATGAAAGTTTACATGAAGATATGGCTAAAAACAGACGTCAGCTGGCTGTATCTCGGTGGAAAGGTCGTCAGCTGATACTTTGAAAATTATTGTACAAGCAGGACTAAGGGCTAGTACAGACTTGCGGAAACCGCGCGTTCATGAATCGCGCGGTTCGAAACCGCAAAATTGTTATGCAATCAGACTCCGGCGGTTATATGTGATTATCGTACAGGGATAACGTCCGTTTGAAAAAGGAGGTCAGCGAAAAATCGATTTACTGTGGTTGTTGCTCCTTAAAAAAACGATAAGAAAAATGCAGTATGCAATGCAAATGGGTGCATCCAATATTAAGTAACCAACCAAGTTTCCAACGTATTTTCACAATTTCCAAATATCTCTACTAACTCTTGCCAAGCTTGGTTATGATAGTTTTATTTGAGTAATCCTCACACTGAATATCCCATATTGCATTTCTCTTCTCCACTTCATCAATAAACAGTTCAGTGTCGAAACGAACCGTGCCAAACTCACGAGCTGTGATGTGCTAACCGGCGGTATCCGCCACGCAACTGAACGCAAAGTAAAGACTCCATAGTAATAGAAACGCGCGGGAGCAGCGCGATTCTATTTTCTGGCGGTTGACTAACCGCGCGGTTATGTCTAAACGATTACTTAATCACTCATACATATAAGACTCTCTCCTCTACTCCGCTTCTTTATACGCGCGCTTGTATCATCAATCCAAACGCAATAACAAATCAGCGTCTACGGCGCCGAAGAGGCGCGTTCCTGAAACGCGCGTCTTCTGCGCGTTTAGAATACGCCGTATGCGATGGGCCTAAGGTTCTCTGCCCATTCTTTGCACGAATATGCAAAACGATCATAATGAACTCTTGAAAAAACGTATAAATGAGTCTATTGATTTATTTTCTCAATTAGTGAAAAGTATAAGAAATAAAAAGCTTTTCTATAAAGAAAACCCCCAATCATTGCTTGATTCATTGTTTGATGTTATAGTCATTTACATTTTTCATTTACATTACATATAAAACAATTAAAAATACAAAATACACATGTTGTTATGAAACATATATCAATGGATATCTAGTTCGGACCTCAAAGATAAGAATTTCTTCATAATGCAAGCCGGATTGAGAAGCTCTTCACGTAATCTCCAAGCGAGAGCCTTGTCTCATCATTGAAGATCGTGCGGGAATCCTTCTGATTCTGTTGAACCGGTTAACGGACCTTCTTGATCAGGGTGTCAATTACTTATTCACTCCAGTAAGAACAGTTCCATAACTTGAACAAAATAACGAAATACAACAACAAAATCATTTAATATTGATTTGAAACCTTATGACAGCAGAATGATTTGACAAGAATAGACATTAAGGATGACACAAGTTTTTTTTCCAAATAATATTTTTTATGGCTTCTTCTATGTGTCATTATGACAGACACTCGTTTCCCTTATGTCCGTTTTGATATTGCAAATAAATTACGTTTAGTTATTCAGATTTAATAAAATATTTGTTTCTTCATATTTTATTTTACGATCTTTCCACCGAGATACAGCCAGCTGACGTTTGCTTTTATCCATATCTTCATGTAAACTTTCATCAGGTAAAATTTGAGTCGAGAGGAAATCACTGAAAATAATATAAAAAATTACATGTTCGAGTGACCAGCAGACGTGTATTCCACCATGTTACAGACAGCTGATTGGTTTTATTCTTCGTGATATAAGGTAATCTTCAATATAAACCAGGTTTCAGTTGGGAGGAAATGACAAAAAAATATTATTTTTTCTACGTGTTTGAACGGCTATTGCTGCTTATCCCACCAACGGAACAGCAGCTGACTTCCACAAATCTTTATGATCCGACTCCCTTATGTAGTCTACTAATTATGGCTTGAGAAGAAATCACTAACGATATTTTGGTCTGGCTTCCGGTCTAATTGTTCCGTGCGGCAATCGATCCAGTGACGTTCTGTGCAGCATTTGATCGCTCAGCTACTGAGCCAACCCGTGTCAACGTGTTGTTATGAGGAAGCTTTGGAGTGGCGTATATCAACTTTTAGATAGCTGTATATTGATTACGATAACTGGGATGAGTACGTAAGTATTGGCAACATAAAGAGGAGAAAGAAACAGGAAAATATTTTACGTAAATGTCTAGTTGCTAAGAGCGATGATACAGGATGGTTTATCCAAAGAGAGTATGCGAAGGAAATGTGTGTGATCAAGTAAAACTGCATGCGGTAAGCCCCTAGTGGGATGACGCACTATCACGATACAAGTGCTAGACTTCAGCCATGAACTTCATTCAATGTGTTATGATTACCATGCAAGTGATTTTAAAGAACCTAACGAATATGTAGACTTTTAGTAAATGACGACAAACTATCGCGATCTTTTTATTTGCGTGTCGATGTACTCAAATTGTATCCGACCAGTAGCCACCTTCCTGGAAGGAGCAGATGGTTGGGTAAGATCCTGCAGAGGAACCGCACACTGGTATTGTATTTGTACCCTACTTTTATGTCCTTTTTTTTAGCTTGGTTAATTCATCAAATGAGTCCTCCCACCCCGGGCAGGCGGGAGGGACTGTCAGACTCGTACTGACTAAAATCCACGGTGTCCTTCAATAGCCCTTTATGTTCCGGGGCCCGCGACCCGTAACCCACTTGGCCAGATTTTTACATTGACCAACCTGGGCTCGCAATCGATTGATTTTCAGATCCTATTTATCGAAGCCATGTGAGAGGCCTGTAATGTTACGTACCAAAGGCGGCTTAATTAATTTTGACACCAGAGGGTAACCACATCCACGCAGAAAAAGGAAGAAAGACCACCCCGAAAATAAATTATAGTTAATCAGCGTATAATTATGGAGGACGATGGTATGAGTCCACTGCGGGTTGGAGAAGTAAGAGTGTCGGCCTTAAACCATAGATTCCAGATGTAATCAACGCCGACAACATAGACAAATGCGAATCTATCGGTAATCGAGAGCGTCACTAGAGTGACATGCAATTATTTTTTTGTTAAATCGAATCCTTCCTATACTAACAAGTAGATATCAAATAATGATTCTAATTACATTTCAAATTACTTGATTAGGTACCTATTACAATTAACAGCTCCGTCATTATAGTCTCTATTCTTTTTGACACTGAGTAGTTAATTGTTTATGTGCACCTCAGTATAAGGAGTAGACTTCCAAAACGAGGTTTCAAGACGCATAACGTTGATATTAATTTACATTTTATATTGATATGTATATTTCCTCATACTGTGTGAATTAGGAAACGTTAATTTGAGAAAGTGTTTGACGCTGTTACGTGATGGTGAGGATTCCCCACCTGCCCGCCTACCTAGTGTCCTAGAAACTCTTCTGTCTCAACTGACAAATAAAAATAAAAATCTCTTCAATCCGGCTTAAATAATACTCTTAAGAAATATTATATGCCAATGGAGACTTCAATAAATCAAATTCAAAGTCTTGGATGGACTTCGAATTTGCGCAAGAGTTATTCCTATCCGTCATCACTTAACTGATGTGTATCGTACTTACCCTTATACCCATGGGGTATCTAATTCGACATAAATTTATCCTTGTAGACTGAAACCTAGCTGACAATATTACAACACCTCATTAAGGTATTTTCGAGTTGTCTTCCCGGTTCCACAACCATACAAAATATTAAAATTAAATCAAAATACCATAATCACATAATAAGTAATAACAATCGAGTGTGGGCCCGGCCTTGAGCATCGACCATACAATACTTATTGTAATTAGTCAGAGCCTACGTTAGCATTGACAAGCCGAAATTGGCGTTGCTACCGGGAAGACACAGATAAATGTGACAATTATTTCTAGCCGACATGAAACATGGTGCTCTAAACGGGGAAGGAAAACAACGTGAGGAAACCGACATAGTTGTAGGATCAGAAAATCGAAGACTTATACGGACACTAACCAGCACCAGAACCAGTTAATGGTGGATAATAGCCCAGTTCCTGTCTCTTGCAATGAAAACCGGAACATGGAAAACCGGAAAAATTTAAGAACTGGCAATAAAAAGACTGACCCTAATGCTATAATGAAACAAGTACGGATGAAACGCGTGACCCTAAAATAAGCAAATATACTGCGCATCAAAGGAAAGGTGGGAATGAAATAAAAACTCGAGAAAAGATGAATGGATTGTGACAGTAGAGGGAAAATAACAAGGGTTAATGGAAAAGAGGACATTTTGAGCCGACCTTCATTAGCATGGGACTATGTCAGGTAAAAAAGAATAGTAAGTTTTATATGACTTTATTTGTGGAGTAATTATGGATAATAAAGAGCAGTAATGACAGCCCTTTTAATTAGTACCTACATCGTAGTTTAATAAGGGTCCGGTCTGGTTCACATCACGACAGTTAGCCGGATATAGAGGATCAAGCCCCGTACTCGATTGTACGATAACTGTTTCTTGGAAAATTCTATTTCTATGTATAACAGATTAACCTTTCCTTAAGTATTATTATTTTTTGCTGCTACGTACCCACTAATAAAATGCATCAGTTTAAAGAACCACTGAACAACAAACGAATAATGTTTAATTCTTTTTGTTTTCCAATTAGCGTTTATTTGTATTAGGATTTGATATTTATCAGCGTGTGCGGTCACACGCTTTGTAGACCCACTACCTAGTAAGGCGGCAGAGAAGTTACATGGACAGGTCTCGCGTATAATGGAGAAGACCTACATTTTACGTTGAAACGTGATTAAGAGAAAGAAGAAGAAGTTGTGGTAGTAGTAGATTAAAGAAGAGACGTACAAATACTAAGCTGGAGTCATCAGAGTTAATGAAGAAATCATTAGCGAGGAATCAAAGTTTCTTCCTATAGTCATGCTGATACGTGCGGCGCTGGAAACCACAGAACTGTTCGTGACGTAACAGAGAACACGTGTAGTCGAGTTTATTACGCGGCGCGGCGCAAGCGCAGCGAGGAAGCGTACGATATTTTTGTATTTAGCTCCTATCTTATTTTTAAACTTAGCTCACAGCGACGGGAAATAAGAAATGCAGCACATAAAATGCATTATTAATCTATACTACTTAGTAGTACTGTAAAGTTAAATTTTTTTTTTGTTCTGGTTCAAATTGAAAAAATATATTTTTCTGTTGAATAGTCCATTTATTGAGGAAGGAACTAGTGAAAATATAATGTGACCGCGCAGAGTGTGATATTGAATGCATTTTAAACTGTAATCTACAAATGACTTAGCCCCTGAACTTTAGCGACGAAAATGATAAACGTGGCCGACAAATCGGCCAACCCGACAGTCGGTTAAAGTCAACTAAAAATAAATAAAACCAAAACGCTCGTGTCTTTACCTTGTACTGCAAGACTAAACGGCCGCGGTCCGCGAATCTTGGCCTTGCTCACGGCCGAGGACCAACTACGAGTCGATTACCGTCACGACTATTATACTGCCTTACGTAAATACTTTGACCACGAAGACTATTTATCCTTCTATATTTTAGTTGACGATAACACCCTCTATCTGAGGGCCCACCGGTCTTAGAAAGTAAAAAATAGTCAAACTAGATCAATACTAATCACTCTCTCTATTTACAAAAATCATATGTAATTGAAAATAGCACGTTCTGATTATACCCGACTCTCTTCGTGTCCGGTCGTGTTGGATTGCCGTCTCATTGGACTATGAGAGTGACGGAAGAGAGCACAATAGGGGAGTTTACTGCATAAATAAATTGAAAATCTGTTTAGTCCGTCAGAATATTGAAATACACGTATATTCTGTTTCTTTTTTTTTAAATCTAGGAATTATTAATTAATTACAAAGATAAAATGCTTCCAATTTCGGGAGGGGGCTTGTGACGTCGTCGTCGTAATGCTTGTTAAATTGTACCGACCGTTTGACGTTTTGTGATTTCCAGAACGGTTGTATCTTCGAAAGAAAAAATACGGGTCTAATATTTTTTGATAATCGATTTTCCAGATTAATATTTGTTTTTGAGTAAAATGGCCTATTGTGATAGTGCACACACATCGATAGTTAGCAGGCATGAGACTCAACGCCGTGGCCGAAAACAGTCTGGAGGGCTTTTCTGTTTTCATCAAATAGAACAAGGTAGGTAACAGAAGACAGAGCTCAGAATATGTTGGGGATAGTCTTTCTTTGGCGTGATCATTTGTGGTCAAGTCCAAGTAAATGAGGCTTTTTCTGGGTAAGCACACTCCATTGTAGGTTTTTTCCTTGTCACTTTTGACTAAGACTAGGATCCCTAGGATCAAGTTCAATGGTTTGATCTTAATTTTTTTTCATAAAAAAAATACTAACAGCTACATATGATAGGATGTAGGTTCTAAGTGTAAAGAATCCTGTCTGGACTCCATCATTGTGTGACAGCACTATATGAATCTAACAGTCCCATAGAACTGTCCGCCCGTCTGTCGCATTGTACTATGAAAAACAGTTACTAATATAAGATATAAACACAAAGGACATGAATTATCTTGTTGGTTGACGTGATAGACAATAGGTAGTATTTTTTTCTTACACGAGGTAATTGACTCTTCAGTGAATGACTTCTAACTAGTTACAAGATTACTCTGTCTAGAACCTAGTGGTTTTGATATGTTATCGCTTAAAGTAGGACCTAAGTGTCCCGTACGACACAACCACGTCTTAGTGAGTGTCAATACTGTCAATGGAAATCTCGATTGGGTCGGGATATAACTTAAACACAAGTTATTGGCTTTTAGTTCATTCATCAGTCGCCATAATGAGAGAAGAAAACTGATTCGTAGGACGCGATATCAAGTGGGTCATCGTTTTTAGAACCGCACCACTTTAACAGAGTCATCGAAATCTCCTCTAGAACAGGATCTTAGCTTTGGTCTAGCTGGAACATGTTCCATAGGTGAAATGAAATCCATATGATTTGATGAACATGCCCCTGAACTTTATTTCTTTTGTCTTTTGCTCTATCTGACCTAATGTTTTGTTTTAAGGACTGATACAATGTTCTTAACTACTCATCACTTTCAGTCATCGGACATGAGACTACGGCATCACTGATCTACCTACTGTATTTAGCCGCGAGCCCTCCAAATTACGTGTAATTACAATATTAGCGCCCTCGTGCTTCACGCCTGTGAGATTATAGCCATTTGAGTGTTAAACAGATAGCGCAACAAATTGTGCAGACATGAGTCAGCCATGCATTCCTCGCGAACTTACCCGCTTTGGATATATACGAGTACTATGGACTATTTTGGGAGCACGTTCCTACCTTACCTTTCTAGCACCATGAGAATTTGTAACAATAGCTAATAAAGGGTTTATTTTGACGACTGGTGGTGATTTACCAGAAGAAGTTTAATTTATCGTTGCTCTTAGTCCGGTCAATTTAGACCAAAAAATGAGGGTGAAATTACATAAAGTCCCAGCAAGCTGAATTTCTGTGAAGTTGTTCAAAACATAATTATAAACAATGTCTAAAAGTTCCCCATTATTCCCCTGTAAGGAAAAAAAAATATTCAATGTCAAAGGTTAAAAAAATGAGTTTTTCGCGTTTTTCAGCAAAACGGTAAGTTTTATCATAAAAGTACCTCAGACAAAAATTGTAGATCATAAAATTATCTATAAAAATGTGTCAATACTTTTTTTCTTACGAGCCACCGTTTCTGAGATATAACGATTCAAAAAGTTATGAAAGTTGTTATCGTCATAATATGCATGAGTACGCCACGTACATACAATAGAGCAATTCAATTCGACAAATATAACTATTGTTGTTGGTGAAGATGTTGACTTACTTGTATTACTCACTGCTCGAAAAGAAAAAAAAAAACTTACGAATAAGACGAATAAACTTCAACACTTTTTTTTTCATTTACATCGCTTTTATCTTTCCCAATCTTTGAAAATTTCCGTTATTTTGCAATAGTTTTACATTAAACAGGATCACACCCGTGGAGTAGGCCTACTGGGGAAACCACGTTAAAAAAAACGCGCTAAGTACACTACCTCATAGGTGGCGTGGAAACGTGTGCATATTATGACGATAACAACTTTTATAACTTTTTGAATCGTTAGGTATATCTCAGAAAAGGTGGCTCGTAAGAAAAAAAGTATTGATACATTTTTATAGATAATTTTATGATCTACAATTTTTGTCTGAGGTACTTTTATGATAAAACTTACCGTTTTGCTGAAAAACGCGAAAAACTCATTTTTTTTACCTTTGACATTGAATATTTTTTTTTCCTTACAGGGGAATGATGGGGAACTTTTAGACATTGTTTATAATTATGTTTTGAAGAACTTCACAGAAATTCAGCTTGCTGGGACTTTATGTAACCTCGAATGTCTAAATTGACCGGACTATCTATAAAGAAAGCAATAAGTAAGCACGCACGTTGCAGGTGTAAATGTAATTTCTTGATTTTCACCAGTTATTTGAATTTTTATATTTTCAATGATATCCTTGTTTTCTAAGGGATTGGAAATCGAATACACTATTTCCTATAATTCTGTTCAGTTTGAATTAATTAATCTCAATTGATGCATACTGTCGATCAATTGTGCGGGCAGCCCTGACATCTGCGCGGGCGCCGCCCCATGCGACAAGGTTGCACGCGATCTTCGCGTACTTTTATATTCATATTATGGATTCGTATCAACCCTATAAGAGCAGTACAGGGAACTTTATCATAATCAAACAAACATTCCCAATTGACGATAGTGGACATAATTATTCGAAAATGCTCTCCTCGCAACATGACTGATACTGTGAAAATCGTATCCAGCAGATTTCCGTAAAAGGCTTCTTTCTAACTACACTTTCTTATAACAAACATAATGTCTGCAGGCTTTTCTTAAAATGTGCGGAGACAGTAAATGCACCAAACCCAAACTAGGTACATATTTTACGAGTTTCTAGAAAACTTTAGAAGTAGAAGTCACTATTGCTAAAATTGAAGTCAACAAGGAAAAGTAAATAATAGTTTCACCGCTGAAGGGTTACCTTTTCAAATGAGATCGTTCCGCTAATCGCAACATAATTATTAAAAAAAAACTGTTAACCTTGCTACGGTTCCATTGTATGTTAAGGCAGATGTTTTTTGTACCGGAGAGAGCAGGGTTAACAGTTCTGAATAACTTGAATAATTTATACTGGGCGTGAATATTCTGCGTGATAGTGTCATTGTCGCGTTCTTGGACGGGAAGGATTTGATCTAATCAGATGAATCCTATCGACGAGACAACATAACTCATATCGAAAATAAGCTCGTCATCGATAACAGATGATACCTGATCACCTGCTTGTAAACATAGAAAGTTAAAGCAGAGGTGTATCTAAAATGCAATTAATGTAATACTCATCAAACCCGCCGATACAGTTGGGAATAACCGGCGGCCTACATGAAAATTAGCCCGCCGTCTTAGAAAACATTCTGCACAAAAACATAAATTGTTTAGATACATTGCATAAATGCATATTAGAGTACAGATCACTTAAGGGGGCAAACGTAGTATGGGACGCCTTGAGGCACGGTGATTGGCAGCGGATGGCAGCAGACTACCCCAGACAGGGAAGACAGGCGCTCTTTGCGGGATGCGGTGGCCGATACATAGCCATAAGACAATATGAGTTGGTAGAAGATGGTTGTATTAAAATGAAGTCCTGGGAATCATGGGAAAAATCGACAAGCGAGCAATATCTACATCGTTAACCGCATCACCACAGGAGATAAGTCGAAGGCAAGACGATCCTTTCGACTCAAATGAAATAAATACTGTCCTATTTATCGGTATCACTTTGTTCAAGCAACAATTTAATCGACGTAAAAAAAATATGTGACTGAAAACTATCGGTATTATATAGATACTACTAGCTGTTGCCAGCGGCTTCACCCGCTACAACTCGAAAATTATCCCACGGGAACATAAAATCGGGATTAAAACTATCCTATGTGTTAATCCAGGTTATAAACTATCTGTGTACCAAATTTTAGCGAAATCCGTTTATCGGTTTTTGCGTGAAAGAGTAACAAACATAGGTACCTACATACACATCCTCACAAACTTTCGCATTTATAATATTAGTAGGATTTTGTATCTTAAAATTAATGTTATTTTTTATACAATAATTATATTCTGATTCCGACTTTCATTCAACATTTAGTCATGAGAAACATTTTATGCCCCCTTCTAAATGAAGTACGAGATTGAGCTTCAGGACTTTTAAATTGTAATTAAAATTAGAAGTGCTACAATATAATGGGTATATATCTCAATGATTCTTTTACTTTTGTTGCACCTACTATGTTTTATCTCTGCATCACCCTAAGGTAGACTGGCAGAAAATGCCTACGGCATTAAGTCCGCCGTTGTACAGAAATGTGCATAAAGTTTTATAAATAAATAAATAAATAATGGAGATTTTTGACTCATGGGAAATATTTTAAACTACAGTTTTCCCTTTTGTACTAATTAGTACTCTCACAAATAATTATGAAAATTGTACCATGTTGTCACCTAACAGTGTCATACACTGAAATATCAGAGAAAACCCTAGCTAGCCTAACAACAAGTGGGTGTTAGAACTCCAATTGTAACAAAATGAGGACTATTTGAGGGCTGCACCCCGGAAGAGTTCAGTATGGCTCTGTATAATAAAACGTCATAGTTTATTTTATAGATTTAAAGTTATTTATAGTAATGATTATTTTTGTCATAATACATTGTAATTTATACAGCATGACTAGCTGCGCTCTCAAGGACAACATAATACCTAATTAATCACCCGACACACGTTACAGAGCACAGAAAAACGGAGAAAAACGTGTTTATATAATAATCTAGTGATCGAGTCTGGTTTCGCCCGGGGGAAATTTACTAATAACAGCACCATATTACTACTATATTTCAAGCTGAAACAATCATAATCCTTCTTCTTCTTCCTGCACTTATCCCATTTTACTTGCAGGGGTCGTCGCAACACGTTTTCTTCTTCCATTCTTCCCTATCAGACGTCACAGTATCATTTACTCTTTTTTCTTTCATATCACTCCTCAGACAATCCATTCATCTTTTCTTTGGCCTTCCTCTTCCTCTCCATCTATACATATAATAAATTTGTAGAAAAGTGGTGTCTGTGCTTGGAAATATAAAAAAAAAGTAGCAGGGGTTGTTATTTTATCGATGCCGAACCCGAAACTGTAACTAATTTTTTTTGTCTGTTTGTCTGTGTGTTTGTGCACGCTAATCTTCGGAACTACTGGACGGATTTGAATGTTTTTTTTTGTTGTATAGGTATTAAGTTCGATTAACATATAGGCTATAATTTATCTTGGAAACTTGAACACCTGATGCAGAACTGCAACAGACCTGCTAAACTATAAGAGACACAAAAATGATGCGATAGCAAAAATTGTTCCACGTGATGAGCATTTTCTGCTGAGAGAATAAAATTGAAGATCCTGGACACCTGATGTGGAACTTCAAGAGCCCAGCTACACTATAACATATACAGGAATGACGTCTTAGCAAGAGTTGTTCAGCCTGATGAGCACCTTCTGTTGATGTATAAAAATTGAAGATCTGGAACACCTGATGTGGAACTCCAAGAGCCCAGCTACACTATAACATATAAGGGAATGACGACGTCTTAGCAAGAGTTATTCAGCCTGATGAGTACTCTCTGTCAACGTATAAAAATTGAAGATCTGGAACACCTGATGCTAAATTCCAAGAGCCCAGCTACACTATAATATATACAGGAATGACGTCTTAGCAAGAGTTGTTTAGTCTGATGGGCATTTCCCGTTGTCTTACAAAAATGAAAGATCTGGAACGTCTGGAATCGTCTCGCGCATCCCGTTGTTTTCCCGTCCCTAGGCTCCTAGAATTCGACATCATACGTTTCAGATCTCCGATTTTGATGACCCCGACTGCTGGTATAAGCAACAGGATCCGCGTACGAAGTCGCGGGCAGAAGCTAGTAATCATAATATTTGTTCATTAAAAAAAAAATTGAATTCGATTAAATGGGTTTGGAGATAAGCACACGTGTACATGAACACGTGATTTTTATGAATATAAAATGAGAAGTTAAATTATTAGCTAGATTTGGAATGGAGCACTAAACGACAAAGATCTGTGTACCCTATTTACTAAACTACCTACAATAGTTTACTGTAAAAGATGGAATAATATAGGAGTTTTCAAATGCGTCCCCACATGCATGGTGCACGTACATGGTGTTCTTTTTGATCTCAACCAGATTAAAAAGAACACCATGTAGTTTAAGTCACTAAGAGTCGGATAGAACCGTCCACGTTAATGACATCCGTAACTTGTCCGTAACGATTCTAACAATGTATTAGAAGAAAAACATTGCATTCAATAAAATCAGAATGTTTTCTTTCACATAGGCTTCAATTAGGCTCCTAGAATTCTTTGAAAAAATGGCACGATTCGGGTTAGTAGTTTCCATGGAGACGAGTTCTCGAGTGGAGACCGCGTATCGGCAAACGTCTTAAGTAAGCAAGGTGGAGCGAAGATCTCCACAAGGCGGCCGATAAAAGCTGGATAGGAGTGATTAGTCTTATCCAGATTGAGTGAAATGGAGTGCGAATGGACAGTGGACTGCTATAGACTGGTGATGATGATGGAGAAGAACCGGCAAGAAACTCTAGAATAAGAATAAGAAACTTTTATTTGTAAACATAGCTAGTTACATTGTGGTAACTCTATGGTAACTCTTTCATGAAGATAATTATGTTACATTGTTCTAGCTCGTGTTATGAAGCAGTATTTTAAATGGTCCTCTTATAGACAAATGAGTACCAAAGTCATGAACCGGTTAACATCAGGAAAATAAATCTGGTTTTGTTAAAAAAATGGACTTCAATTACGCCCAGCTAAAAGGCATTTCAACTGATTTTGCATATTTTTTGTTGCTGTCTATTAGTTTTTTAAATTAGCAGCTATGTTCGTATGCTGTATCAGGAAACGCTTGCTTGCAGGTATCTAAATTGCTGTATAACTGTCTCCAGTAAAAGATTCCGTGACGTCTGACGTGGAAGATTAGAAGAAACCGTGTTGCGTCGACCCCGAGAAGAACGGTATAGTGAAAGATGATGATGAATTGTCATAAGGAGTGCATTTTTTATTTGTTTTATTTTAGATTAAATTTATTTTTCTTGCAACATAGCTCCTTAAGGCAAGTATACCGTCACTTGTACTCCTAATGGCCCCCGTATCACCACGACCCCCTCTCCCCCACAAATTATGATTTCCAAGAGAATGACATTCAAATAAAAAATTCACTCACCTAGCAGTACGGTTAGCACAACAAAACTTTTGAAATAAAACATGTTTTCTACAACAATTTATTTGTTTCCACGTATCTTCACCGGACACGTCGTTACGCGTCAAAAATCGTCCACATTTGAGTCTGCACCAATTAGCACCTCTTTTATATTCGCAGGAAAACTTTTTCAAAAAAATATCATGAAAACTGTTTGTTTGTTTTTCACATTTTTCCGTGGTTACTTAATATGTTTACCGTGTTTACTGATTAGTATTTAATATTTATATGCCTTTTTAGACTAAACATAAATAACAGGTTTTAGTGAAAATGTCTATTATGAAAATACAGCAGGTAACGCCATTCTAGAAACATACTACTAATTTAAGTTAGATCTGTGGCGCAACTACAAAGATTATGTCTACCTCATTGGGATTTCTACGAATACAAAAATATTATACTTATAAAGTATGACGTTGAATTTATAAGACTGACGGACCGGTTTTACTAGAGATGTGCGGACTATGACTTTGGCCGACTAGTTGGTTACAACCAAGACAAGAAATCGACCGATTAGTCGGCTAAGCCGATCATTGTGTTCAATAAAGTTCAGGGGGCATCGCCGATATACGAGGAGTTTAATGCACAGCGCAGCAGTCGCATCCAGTCGACACTATGTACACAAAGTTTGATCCTGATCATAGAAAATACAAATTAGTTTTTCCGTATTAATATTTTGCCGACTAGTTACTGATTTGGTATTAGTACAGCTACTAACTTTGGAAGGATAGTCGGCCAGGGCCCCCGCTACCATATGTGCAATGTGTGCAATGCACACGGGCGCCATCCTTTAGGGGCGCCAAAGCCAAGGGTCCAGAAAAAAAAATCAAAAAAAAAACAAAAATAATTGTTAAAAGAAAAGTTGAGAACCTAACTAGGATTACTTTTAAGTACCTACTAAAGACTTCAAATATTTGATCTCACTTTTAGATTAAAACTAGAAGTCCGGAAACGTTAAACTTTTAGAGCTCACTGCGTTCTTATATGAAGAATTGCCTTGTCCTGTTCCAAAAAGCTAAAAAATTTCGCGCTCGCTTCGCTCGCGCTTAAATAAGGTTGACATTCGCTTTTCATGACTTGGATTCAAAATGCCTTAAGGGGCGCCAAAATCCTTTTTTGCACACAGGCGCCAGTAGACCTTACGGGGGCCCTGTAGTCGGCTTTCCTATATCTACTCGGTACAACTCTATTCTTATCTAAAAAAACAAGATAGCAAAAACTTCTCACTAACATTTATTATTCTTACTGTTTGCTAAATATTGAGAATATTCCAAGCCGTTTTTATAGGAAATATAGCAAGATAGTTGTCGAACGTGCGCCTATCATTATATTAAAAAAAATATATAGTATTCAAATCCTTCAATCAAGCAAAAATATGTTTTTCTTCTTTAGCTTGCTGCCTTTGTCCAGCGTTACTTGTTGTTGCAATTTGTTATTTTAAAAAGGTATCGGCAACATCCGTCGCGTGGACTACATGCCACGCGGCCACGAAGGACATAAAGCCCCATTTAGATAATCCAAGAAATTGCATGCAAGTTTAGCTTGCAGCTTTAGATTTACGCCCAGATGTAGGCTGATACAATATTGCTGAAATGTACAAAGGTATGGCTTCGATTAATATAATATTATTATTGATAACATTAATTAATTTCTAATGAACTAGTTATAAAAGTTCACGTTCATGGCGACATGACAGCGAAACGCCTAAAGGCTTTCAAGGTCAAAAATTTATACTCTGAAAGCAAATAATTTGAATTATCTCTTGTAGTTAAACTTCTGGTTTTTCTAAAGGGCACTCAAAAATTCAACTTTTTTAATCAGATTATCAAAGGTAACCACTACTAAATGAGAAGCCACGGTGTTTACCTATAGTAAGTCTGCAATCAACACCACAATAAATAAACAATACCCGTTATTATAATTATAAATTAATAGATGAATAACAAATCAACAGTACAATATTTGCCATCAGCCATTGTCAACGTTTCAAATATTGTTTCTTACCGTCATTATTAATAAAGTCAAAGTCAAAGTCAAATCATTTATTCCAATTAGGCCATCAAAGAGGCACTTTTGAACGTCGATATTTAAATTTAAAGGGAATAGGAAGGGAAGGGATTGATTCTACACCCATTCGCTAAGGTAGGTTGTATGGAGAAGAATGGGCAAGAAACTCCATACTTACTCTTTTAAAAAAAATGTTTTACAATATTTTTTAACAGCGTTTGAAATAATTAATGTCAAAGCAATGCACCTTGAAAATCTAGACTAAAATTAAAAAAATAATAAGAGCAAAAAGGTACATGGCGTTCACATTTTAACAAAATATTGAAATTACACAATTTACAAATATAATTTATGTGTGTGAGCATTCAAATTTCAACCAGCTTGACTTTGTTTAAGCCCTACATTGTACTATGGAGCAGGACCAGCATGTTTCCAAACATTTTTATCTTGAATATAATCTTCTAATTTATAATATGCTTGTTTACTAAGTGTGCTTTTTATGTAACTTTTAAATTTTTTTTCATTTAGATTTAAGATTTCACTCGGGATTTTATTGTAACATTTAACACAGAACCCCATAAAAGATTTTTGTACTTTAGACAATCTAAAATATGGTTGATCAATTTTATCTTTATTTCTCGTATTAAAGTTATGTCTGTCGCTTATTTTGTTAAAAAGATGAAGATTTTTCCTAACATGCATTATATTTTCATAAATAAATTGACAAGGCACTGTCATTATATTAATCTTTTTGAATAATTCCCTAAGAGATTCGCGACGACGTAGATTGTAAATTGCTCTGACAGCTCTTTTTTGCAAAATAAAGATAGATTCAATGTCAGCTGCCCGGCCCCACAATAGGATGCCATATGACATAATGCTGTGAAAGTAGCTGAAGTAAACCAAACGCGCAGTTTCGACGTCTGTTAACTGCCTTATCTTTCTAACAGCATAAGCGGCTGAGCTTAGTCGCCCTGCTAGAGATGCTATATGGGGGCCCCATTGTAATTTGTCGTCTAACGTGATTCCTAGAAAAACTGTCTGATCAATAAATTCCAATTTTTTTCCGTTCAATAAGATGTCACATTCGCTACTTCTAACATTTGGTAAAGTGAATCTAATACATTTTGTTTTCTTTTCATTAAGAACTAAATTATTAACAGTAAACCAATTTTGAACCTTAAGAATACAGTCATTAACAGTGTCTAGATTTTGTGCACGTCTGTCAATTTTAAAAATTAAAGATGTATCATCAGCAAATAACACCATCTGTGGTTGATTTTTTAGTAAATGAGGTAAATCATTAATATAGACTAAGAAGAGGAATGGACCCAAAATAGAACCTTGAGGCACTCCCATAGTCATTTCAGCCCCCAATGAGTTTGTACCGTTTATCTGAACTTTAACCTGTCTATCTTTTAAGTATGAATTTAGTAAATCAAGGGCTTTATTTTTAATACCATAATGTTCTAACTTCAGCAAAAGCGTTTCGTGGTTAACGCAATCGAATGCTTTTGAGAGGTCGCAAAAGATTCCTATGGCATCCTGTGCTTCCTCCCAGGAGTTAAAAATGTTCTTCAATAGGGTAACACCGGCGTCAGTTGTACAACGACCTTTGGTGAAACCGAACTGTTGATCATGAAAGATGGAGTTTCTATTGAAGTGACATAGCAGTTGTGCAAGCATTAACTTTTCAAACACTTTACTGAAGACTGGCAAAATTGACACAGGCCTATAATTGTTCGGTTCTTTACAATCACCCGATTTGAAAAGTGGAGCAACCTTACTATGCTTCATGAGATCCGGAAACACTCCTTGGTCTATACTGCTATTAAATATAAAAGCTAAATAAGGTGCCACGGTTTCTATTATAGATTTACAGGCCTTTACAGACATTCCCCAGAGATCTTCTGTTGACTTAATTTTAAGATCCTTGAATGCTTTAATCACAGCTTGGGGGTTCGTGTGCTGAAACCTAAACTCCTTCGGGCAGGCCTTTACATTATTTCTAAGTAAGGCAGCAGAGAGTGCGGGTGACGAATTTAAAGACGCAGTCGTCTTAAGAGGTATATTCGAAAAAAACTTTTCAAATTCCTGAGCTACTTCTACGTCTGTGCTTATAGGGCCATGTGCAGTTTCTAAATTAAATTCGTTATTGCGCTGTTTATTCCTACCTGTCTCATTATTTATAATTTTCCAAGTTGTTTTAATTTTATCATCGGCTGATTTAATTTTATTACTAATATGAATAGCTTTAGCTGTTTTGCATACATTTTTAAAAGTTTTAGAATATTTAGCAACATACTGATGAAAGGTATCATTCACAATGTGTTTCTTTAGACCATAAAGTTCAAAAAGCCTTTCTCTGCTCTTACGAATTCCAGGTGTCGCCCAATCACTAAATAAGAATTTTGTGACGATAGTTTTAGTTTTAACTGGAAACGTGTGAGTAAATTGTGTATTTAAAATTGCAAAAAACTCGGCGTAAAACTCATTTGGGTCATTTATATTATTAAAGATATTTTGATCACATAATTTACTCGCTAGTGTATCATTAAATTTTTCTAAATTTTTACATGTAATTGGCCTATACCTTATTTGGGTTTTTTGCGTAGGTGTGTAGGCGCAAAACGTTATTGTTTGGCCACTGTGATCAGATGGCAATTTATTTATAATTTCCTTATGCAAATAATCACAATTAGAAAAAACATTGTCTATACAAGTGGCAGAAGAAGCTGTCACTCTGGTAGGTTCCATAAAAATATGTGACAAGTTAAATGATTTAAAAAGACTCAACAATTTGATACTATTGGAGTTATTTTCTAATATATTAATATTGAAATCACCACAGATGATGATAGATTTACTACTACTACATACTTTATTTAACACATCTTCCATTATTGAATCGAATATAGGAAGAGTCTGGTAATTTGGGGGTCTGTATACACACACTATAACATGCATATCAAGCTCAACACAGGACAATTCAATTATGTGTTCAACTGACAGTTCCACAATGTCATTTCGAGTTTTAGATTTAATTGATTTTTTAATTAATATTAAAGATCCGCCATGTAACATACGTTTGCGGCTGAAATGACTAACTACACAATAATTATCATAACAAATTGACAAAACTTGATGATCTTTTAACCAATGTTCGGTAAGGCAAACAATATCAAACTTGGTTGATTCCAAAAACATTTCTATTTCCAGTAGTTTAGAAGAGCACCCTTGAATATTTTGATTAAACAATTTTAAAGTGTGTTGCTCTCCACTTGTTATTTTATACTTAACTAATTTGCTAGAAGAAACCTGTTTATTGTTCACTGATAATGAGTTACTAATTGCAGAGGTTTCTTCTGTTGTCTTACAATCTAGTTTAAAGTAATATCCGGAGTGATCTCCACGACGGGACCGTCTAGTGTACCAGCAGGAAGGGAATGCCCAATCTGAGTAGTAGTGGTCTCCAAGGCCGGTGGTATATTAGGTAGACCCTCCTTCGTACAGCATGCAAGTACAGAACACTGCATCACTATGTTTTTAGGACAACCTAACAACACAGACTCGTCACTTAAACTACTACTTAACCTACTTAACCTAGAATCTAATACATCAGCAACAACATGGTTAATATTATATGCTATCAACATAGCAATCAAATGTCGACATTTCAAAGACAGAGATAAATGTCTCCGATGCAAAACAAAACTACTAACAAAATTGTTAGAATCAAAAAACAACAATTTGTCACTATGACAACATGTCAACATGTGAATGCAACAGTTTAACTTATAAATATGGTTATTTTCACATTCACTTAAACTATCCGAGTAAGGAAAAGCGCACAACATCAGCTTTCCTATGTTTAACTTCAATAAGGAGTCCACACCATCCACTATGTCCTTTTTAGTTACATTAAAGCTATTTCCTAAAAGTAGAACTAAAGAAGAACAGTCCTCCAGATTTGTTTCAGTTATTCTATTTATCATTTGTTTAAAACTTATGTTATGATAACAGTGGTTAGTAAAACTATGGCTTAGGTAGTTATATAATATTTTTCCAAAGCCAGACCCTAACTCATCACTAAAAAGTATAGTTTTACTTGTTTGATTGTGATTATATGTCTTTGCTGGAGAAGCTGATAAGTTAAGTTGGGGCTGAGGGGGAGGTGGTTTATTGGCACAGCTGCAAGGGAGATTATTTGTCAGTGACTCATATCTCTCTGCATTGTACTTCACCAAATCCAACAATTCCCCGGCTTCAAACAGACGGTCACTCAACTGTTCCTGTGATTTTTCATATTTTTCAAAAATGTCCTTCAGCAAGCACTCTTTGTATAATAAATCATTTTGGAGTAGCTGAGTATCAGTATCATATTTTTCCCTACATTGATCTAACTCGCTACAGCATGTATTAAGACGGTTTGTAAGGATCACACGTTCCTTTCTAAGGGAAATATTTAATTTTAAGAGGTTTTGTTTTTTAATTGATCTTTGTGACCGTATTATAAATTTCTTAATTTTAATATATTTCTTTAGTTTTTTGTGACTCATAATAATAGGACACAATGGTATGGTGTCATCACCAGTTAAATCTATAGTTACAGATGGCTCACACACTAAATTGGACTGACTACCAACCAACTCTTGGAAAAGGCTATTGGTGTTAGAAACCTGATCGCTAATCTTAGCAGATTCTGAGAGCGAAAGGGCCTTATGGGCATCACATAGCTCCTGTTCCAGTTCTGATATACGGTGCATGGCCAGATCATAAGTTTCACTGCACTGTTGGAAAGTCAATACTTGATGTTTAAGTTGACTGTGCTGATCGGCTAAGTCCATGTGTTCAATATGAAGTTCAGCCAGTTGGTTCTTGAGGAAGGTGTTCTTTTCAACAACCTTCTGCACCTCCACTTCGATCAATAAATTGTAGGTAGTTTAATTGTGGAACTTCAATAGTGATGGTTTCAATAGTCAACGTATTACAAACCACTGCTGGGCTCTAAATCCTGGGGCACACCCAATATTTGGATGGGAGGGTACTACTAGCTGACCAAAAAAGCGGTTTAAACATCTCAAAATCAGTACATTGTTATTGTTTTAGATCGTCGGTCAATGTAATACTTTCCAGAACGGGTTTTTAACGTGGAATTCCTGTTTGCCGGTCAATATTTCGTATTTCTTCCAAATTCTTGGAGCCTTACCAATGCATATAATGCTGAGAGCAACCACCGCCTGGTGGTTCAGGAGGACTGGAGGTTCACACAGAAAAACACTGTAACCCTCAATTCTACACCTAAACAGTATTGTAGGAGTTTACATGAGGATTATTAACCGAAAAAGATGGTAAGTAAATGAATTGCCGAACCATTTAGTTTCAGCAATCTATCAATCACTGTTTAGATGAGCCACTGTTTATGTCTTATTAAATTCTAAGTGACATTGCAACAGATCAAGGTAAAGGATCGAACATGTCATATTATTATGGAAAGAGAGTGGCTAGCGATAGTTGAAAACAGAAGTGTATGGAAAATGGATATTGGGTCTTAGTCCAGCTATGGGGCCGAAGACTATAGATAGATATAAGCCACAAGCGTAGTAGAAGGATTACGATAGAATCCAAACTAATATTATAAATGCGAAAGTAACTCTGTCTGTCTGTCTGTTACGCTTTCCCGCTTAAACCTCTCAACCGATTTTGATAAAATTTGGTACGAAGATGGTTTGAGAGCTGAGAATGGACATTTTCGAAATTCCCACGGGAACGATAAAAAAAACATTATGCGCGTACGAAGTCGCGGGCACAGCTAGTATTGATATAAGTAGACTACGTTCTGAGACGTTCACGTTATGAGAGCAGTGGTGGTCCAGTGGTATCGGTCCCGACTTACGAGTTGTAGCTCGTAAGTCGTGATACCATTGGGCCTGGGTCGTGGGTTCGAACCCCGCCAGGCGCATTACTTTGTGTAATTTATTTCATCACCACTGCTCTCAAAACGGTGAAGGAAAACATCGTGAGGAAACGGGCATGTCCTAGAACCAAAAATTCGAAGACATGTGACATCCACCAATCCGCACTGGGCCCGCGTGGTGGATTATGGCCTCTCTCTCACAGAGAGGAGGCCTGTGTCCCAGCAGTGGGAACATTATAGGCTGATGATGATGATGAGACCACGTTCTTCTACACAGGGTATTTTTTTCAACCGTTATTATTTTATACTTAAAAGTTCGTTACCGCCGTGGTCAACCTACCAAAAATCATACGGGTGGAAACGCAGGTAGAAGCTAGTTAAAATAGTTCTAGTTTCACTGTCTCGTACCTACTTAGTGTTTCCAGTTTGATAATTAAGTTTTGTTGTTTCACTTCTCCCCTGCATTCACCGTAGGAACTTGATTTTAAAGGTATTGGGACAATCAACCGATTTGAATAAATTATCTTTGATTTTGTTTGAGTGGAAACGGAGGTGGTTAGTTAAACGAATAGTAAATTAAATATTGAGAACAATGCCCTTGAGTACGAATAATAATTAGTAACAGTAAATAATATTAATGACTCGTTAACGACGGGTCACATTAGTAAAACATCAAACTAAATGTTATATATAAAATGATTAAGTTTATGTTACCTACTTCCATTTTTTCTATAAGGAAAATGCTGCAGTTTTTGCATTTAATTTTTTAATACATATTATCCACGTGCCGCTGTTGTTTTAATTATGTAGCTAAGTACTTGCAAACTAGATGTGCAAAAGATATTTTAGCGATTGTCCTGTTAATTTCTCAACATTGTCATAAAGCCTACCCCCTATATACAAATGTACTCTATGCCTACAACTTTAAGATGAATCAAAGGATTCCTCAAAGGTTCATACATTTAGCACAGCATGTCCATTTCCCATCAGATACACAACTGTGTAGAGGAAAGTATCTTGTTAGGAAGCGACCCCCATATCAACGACAGCACTCAGTATGTAGACACAGAGAGTAAGTATCCTTGCTCCTGTGTGTAATTGTAGCTATATTCAAGGCCCATATACACGCTGTAAGTAATTGTATGCAAGTTGCAAGCCTGTTTGACTAAATTGTGGACTATTCATCGAAAATAATGTTGATGAAACAGTCTTGCATCGTCTAAATGAGGCTTTATAGTCTCTACGAGGCAGACAACGTACCTGCAGATCATCAAACAATCGCAAAATGGAATCGAGTTGTCTTTGACCCGCAGAAGTCAGGTAGGAAGTAGTTCATTTCAATTAAATACGCAATACGTACACGTGACAGCATTTTGGAAACAAGTGACGCTTAGTTAATAGGCAGATTAATTCATTCTACTTACAATGACAAAATGTTTGCCAATGATGCAAATTACGAGTTCGTAGTCGGTAGACAAAGGTATATACCAGCCCCAGACACAGGTGCTCCCTTAATATACGTGGCCGTATCTTCTCAATCCCTTTACTTTTCTCAATCCCTTTACTTTTCTCTCCTCCTTTATATAAGGGATATCGAAATTTCGAAACATTTCTAAACCATCATTATCAGCCGGAAGATGTCTACTGCTGAACGATAATCCGCCACTTCCATCCATCGGCCTGTTTACGTTGCGTCTTCCAGTTCACGAACTCCCCACAAGAAAACGTTTCTTTCCCATTGGTTATCAGCTAAATGAGCCATGTAGCCTGATCACTTGAATTTGCTATTTTAAGAGCATGTCGGTGACTCTGGTTCTTCGGCGAACATCCTCGTTCCAGATTTTATCATGCTAAGGAACTCTGAGCAAAGCTCTTTCTATTGCTCGTTGAGCGACTCTTAGTAGATACTTCTAAATAGGTTACTAAAGTTCAAAGATTCTTGAAACAAAAAAAAAGCATTGGACCACTTTCTATTTTGATAGTATGATTTCCAACAAAATAGTCAATTAGAACGTTATCATAGAGGTAATTAATTAGCAAGGAGTCGGGCAGAGAAACCTGCGGGCAAGGCCGGTGATAATGATAACAAAGTGACATCTGAAGTACTGGTAACATTAGTCGCCATACAGTGACGGGGGATGTCCTCGACCCGCGATGTGTTTTCGCTGACAATACGCTCTGCAGATGATATGAAATAATCAAGAGACCTTGACCACTTTATGTCTTTCCGAATTACTGGCTGTTCTAGAAACCTGGGAGCTGGGATCGGCTTGGGTCCTTTAGAAAAGGGCAAGAGAATTTTTTACTTCGTTTCGGTTCAAACGGTGCATACATTTTATTAATAGTGATGTTGTAAAACTTCCTAAAAAACTTATACAGTTTCTTCCGGAAAATATAATTAGATCGTTAGTCTGTCCACCTACTTAGTTTTCTTCCCACATTCCTCTTTTGTAAAACTTATTAATGATCAGATTCAAAATTAACTAGTGCAACGGAGACAACGCTACTGATCGACTGTTAACATTTAAAAGTTCTTGATTGTATCGACATATACAGCAGGAAGACAAGACATATTGAACTGGATAATAGGAGGCGAAGTTATCGCCTTTAACATCTGAACTTAACATCTTCAATCTTTAAATTAAAACTTCAAAATTATGTTCCCAATATCACTTTTCCCAAATTGGGAACAGAAGCCAAGATTATAATCACACAGGCAGCGGTTGTGACTGCTGGACCGATGATGTAGTATTAGGTTGTATCCTTGACATACAACTAAGTTTAGGCATACTTATTACTCTCAATGAATTAAAATACTGATTAGAATACCTGCTTCATGTCTTTAAATTAAATCTTTTAATAATAGCACTAACGTAAAATAATAGTTGTAGGTAAAGCATTAATGAAAATCTGTCAACATTTGTTTTATTCAATGATAAAGTCTTTGCCTTGGTCTACATTGTATTATCACTCCGAGATATTGCGATAAAAATCATAAACACGAGGTAAGGCTCGGGCTAGACAGGATTGTTGAAACTTGCGGAAACGTACTCCTTCACCAGAGCAGCCTGATACTTAATACTTAGCTCCGGCGTCAAAGATTCGAGCAGTACGTACCGGTAGTGGAGTATTCGCCGGTTAAAATAACAATTCGTTTTTGTAAAGAAATAAGTGATTACAAAAACGGTAATATTATCTAAACTGTAAAGGCGAATGATCCTTGTGAGGGAATTAATATTTATTTTTATTTATTACTACAGAGGTGTCCATTAGTCCTCGATAGAGAGAAAATTTTACGTACCTATGGAAATGCAATAAGATAAACTTTAAATCCGAATGTAATAAGCTCGCGAGTGCTGCTAAGTAAATATTTGGGTTACCAGAGGCACTTTAGAGAAATAGTAATACTTGTGTCGCATGACTCGCATGTGACTATCAACAGGAAGGAAGAAATGTAGGGAAATGTTGACGGACTGAGGAGAAAGCCTCACCGGCGAATGGCGGCGGTGGGCTTCTCCTAGCCATAAAACTACCCGCACAGACTACCGTGCGTCACGCACCGGTTCTGTGGATAATCCGTATGAAACAAGGAAATATGATTTATAATGAGAAGAAAACTAGACCATGTTGTGTCCATGTCTTCAGATAGACGATCGTCGCTCATATGTTCGGAAAGTCACGCATGACGCATTTCGGTTTGCCGAAGAAAATGCTCGCAAAGGTCGCGTATTCATCCAATGCTCGCTCTAGTTAGGACGAAGGCCTGTCGACTAGCACAGCACACGAAACGTTTAACCATGATCATGGCTCTTGCATGAATGCCAAAATATTGAAAACTCGAGTCAAATAATAAATACAATGAGCATTCCACTTTAAGTAAAAACGATTGATTGTTATTGTTAACGATTCATAGATTTTAGCCTAAATGCTAGCATATAGAAACGGATTTTATTAGGGCCCTGTTTCAAGTCGTATCTTTTAAATTACGTTATAAATATGATTTAGAATGTGAGTAAATACGGAACGTCTGATCGGTACTGACAACTCCTTCTATTTCTGGTGGACACACGTGTGCCTTGAATGTCACTACGTTTTTGCTCACTACATAATAGTCGAGCTTGAGGTACTGAATACCTCCCCGACCAGTAAAAACTACAGTCACTCTCAAAAAGATGCATAATTAATATAATTTTCAGGAATTCATTTTATAAGCTAAAAACAAATTCAGTTCTGTTTTAAAGACAATTTAATTATTATCATTGTTTGGTCTTTGGAGGCTTATTGTACTTTTTTTGCCACCCTTTCCAAATAGCTATTTGATCATCACTACCGTGTGACTTAAGCTTTAATGACGTCATTTTGTTAGTATTTGAGATACGGGATGTGAAATATTTACCAACACTATTGTCGTCAAATGTATAAGCTAAAATACATAATTAACGTAAAGTAAATTACTAAGTTACTAGATTTAGCCTGCGCCCCTTTATTCAATAGTATTGCCCATTGTTAATTGATTAAAGTTATTATTAAAATAATTTTAATTGTCTAATATATGATACTGAAAAATCTAATTACAAACATGAACACATTGTTTTTGAAACGTTAGGTGCGAACTAGTCGCAACCAATGCGATACCAATCTTTTGAAAATTCATATATAAAAAGATGTTTAGGTAAGTAATGTAGAGACCTCAAGAGCGAGAAGTTGCGAGAAGAGAGAATGCAAGAGCGAGCGAAGCGAGGTCGAATTTTTTACACCTTTCCGTATTTAACAAATAAGGTATTTTCGTTTTACAATACAAAAGGAGAAACAAGAGAAACTTTGTGAAGTTATAGAGAACAAACTAAACCTATGATGCAATAGAGTAAAATTAAGCATTCTTCCTCGGCTATGTTTGGCTTCTTTGAGTCAATGATATCGCGGAGTTTTTACCTCCCCCGGTTTATGGTGCTCCCTGTACGACGAATCAGTAATTATATATATACCCATAAAAATGTATGAGTGTAAGTCCAATTCATTGTAGGTTACAGTTTGAACGTGGTAGTCTCTTACACTGGATATTATAATAACGAAAAATAACCTTCAACTTATTTTCATTTGTTTAAATATACATGGTAATTAACAGCGAAAATAAAAAAGACAGTGGATACCCACTACCTGAATAATAAATAGATAACTTATTAAAATATTATGTACTATTTATTTTTATTTTGTTGTTTCAGTTCGAAAACTGCTGCTCTATTTACAAATACTCTTTTATCAAAAACATAAAATGTACATGACGTGTAATGTTTACATTTATATCGCAAAGCATGCTGTAATACTAGTTAAAAATTATTTAATTTAGACTAAGTACCACAAAACAGGATTTGAAATATAGAAAAAACTTACCTTGAGCCATTTTCCCTGGAGCTGACTTCCCCTTGCCCAGGGTAGAGAAGAACTGGCTTCTTCCCCACGGAAACCTTGTCCATGCAACTAATTGTATTAGACGTATTATCTGCGATGCTACATGACCACGTTATCTTGCTGTCCACAAACTCATTGCTGATTGATAATGAGCCTTATCATTATCGTGGTAAGGTGGTTGACTTGCATTTAGATCGATTTTTATTTGTTGCATCAATTGTAAACTCAGCAATCGTTGTCTGAAGAGTTTGTGTGTGTAGAGGTAAATAAAACGATCTTTATGAGTTGATACAGTTGCTTGTTAGAGCAAGGTAACTATAAGTTTATGAAATTTTCACAATCTTGTGACAAATTACAGTTTTTTATCCACTCGATAGCAACTCTACCGTAGATTCAAGATGTTTATCCACGCCCTGTCGAGTGGGAAGGCGAATTGTTCGGAAAATTGAAGGTACAAGACTGTCATGCTAGGCATGAAAATAAACGTTTTAGTAAAGAAAACATTCATTCCATTGGAGTAGTACAGCTTTCAGTCTACGTTGGCGTTTTTGTTTCCCAGATCGGGAAACATTTTCAGAATTATAAAATTTAGGAATATAAAAGAATCACGTACTCAATTACGCAGAAACGGCTTGACGGGTTTGGATAAAGTTTGATATACTTACATAATATAGTTCATAATCTAGACCATATCTAGACAACAGAGTCATACGACTTTACTATATTTATCCTGGTATGATATATACCTGTGAGATCTATGTGTGAGATATATGATAGCAGCATTGACTCCACCCTGCTGCCACAGAACCAAAAAACCCGTCCCTTTACAAACAATACTAAAGGCTGATACATTGATCAAGTATCTGGATCCAGCGTCACTGGATTTTAGCGCTTGATTGGCACTGGAATATTGTAAACAAGTTTAAATCCGGATTAGTTCATATTGTTTCTATTTTTCAATCCAGTGACGCTGGATCTACTACTGGATCAATGTAAATCAACCTTTATACGTTGATTTATGTCCAAGACACATTGAACACGGCCAATGATTTACTGGCAATTGTCTGTGACATTATATCAGCTGACAGATGCAGAAAATAATTCATTTTAATAGTTAATTTTGTGAGTTTGTTTCATTAGATGGAAAGATAACACAATCAGCGTTTAATTATATTGGTGTTAGTATCTAAAGTTGTCCAGTCGTCCTTACTACCACAGAATACTTATATATTACTACGTTTACGATTGAGAAAGATCGGTCGATGTACAGAATTTTCCCGACTACGTTGAATGATAAACTTTCGCAGTACCAGTAACGTCCCCGTACTTTGCTATTATGATTTACACTCGGCACAGAATAGCACTCGGTCGTAACCCGTTCTTATTAAATACTAGCTGATCCGACAAACTTCGTACCTTCGTTTTTTTTATAGTATTAACTCACCTTTCAAACCTTTCTTGGAATTCCAAAAATTATTCATACTAAAATTAGCCAAATCGGTAGAGCCGTTCTCGAGTTTTAGTGAGACTAACGAACAGCAATTGATTTCTATAAATATGATGAAGAAGAAGAAGATAAAATTACAGTTATTATTATTAATTACAGTTTTAATATTTGTCTGAAAATGACAATTATGAAAGCTATGGATTTTAATAAACATTTCTTCAGCGTTTTGCTGAAGAATTGTACTTCAAAGATCTTAAAAACTAACAAGAGTACTTCTGATCATTTTCTTTTTACCGCAATCAATGGAAAAAGTCCTAACTAAAGTGCACAATACTTCAAAATCTTAAACTCTTTTTACCCGACTACGGCAAAGCCAAAGGGAGGGTTATGATTTTGACCGGTATGTATGTTTGTATGTATGTATGTTTGTTTGTTCCCTCATAACTTCCAAACTGCTTATGATTACATGACAAATGAGGTGTCGTTAGAAGCGTCTCAGTTGTCCGCTGGTTATAGGGTATCTGACGTTTCACCAAATCCAATATGGCGCCCTCTAGGGAATGCAAAGTCGTAACCTAAAAAATATTTTATTTTCGCACAGTATTGACTTGGGTATCAAATTAAAGGGCTTGATGTGCACATTTGAAATATATATACATTATATAGCTTTTACTAGCTACTTTACCTGTTTCTAACAGTGTCAACATGGGTATCAAACGAATAGGCTTAATGAGTACATTTGAAATTCACTTGCTACTTTGCTTTTATTTTTATACTTATCAAATAATTAATAAAATAACCCCAAAATAGTGTAAGTAAATAAAAAATAAGTTTAAAATAACTAAAACCCGACTACGAAAAAAACGCGCACTGAAAATCATAAAACAAAAACAATATTCATTTGACCGATATTGTGCTAGCCGTGGTCGTGTGCCATCACCTAATGAAGATTCTGTGAAACAACTGCAGGTGGCACACGACCACGGCTAGCACAATATCGGTCAAATGAATATTGTTCTTGTTTTATACTTTTCAGTGCGCGTTTTTTTCGTAGTCGGGTTTTAGTTATTTTAAACTTATTTTTTATCAAAGACATAAACAGCAGACACCCAGTCACAGAACTGCAGGCAGAGACAGTTGTAAATAATAGTTGTCTTAATTAGACTAACCATTAAGATAAGTAAATGTTAGACTATTACGAATGGTATTGGGATCACTGTTAGATCCGGTTGACGTCAATACATTTGAATATCTGCCGGATCTCGGATGTTTGGCCCATTTCTCACTGCTCTTGTGACCTTCTAACACCTTGGTGGAAAGCAGCAAGGTCTCTAGGCAGTCACAGAACTTGATATTTACTTAAATTATAACCTTGATTACAATTAACTAGGAAACTGAGCCATCAGAAAGAAGTTGTCGTACAAACTGTAGATTGATTTCAGTGCATGGTTTCATAGTCATACTAACCAGTGATGCATTCAGCTATATGTAGACATTATTCATAAAG